>CM077078.1:247179000-248667075 GCA_039513925.1 Platanthera zijinensis | reverse complement strand
TTGGGTGGGGGGGGGGGCGGGGGGGGGTGGTGTAGTATGGAGTGGGGGGTGGTTAGGAATGGGTCAGGTCAAGGGGAGGTGGTGGGGGGAGGGGACTTGCGGCGTCATTTGCTGGTAGGGGGCATTGATGGGTGTCAGAAATGGAGGAAGACGGGCGAGGGTGAGCGGCTGGCCCTGGGTGAAGTCACAACTGGCGCAACTCTGGAAAAGAAATGAAGGCCACCGACGGCGAACAACATGGATGAGAAGGATATGTGCGGGAGGCGGTTTCAGTGGGCAAGGCGATGTCAAATTGTGGGGGGGAAGGGAAACAGGGGCGGTTCCTTTGGATTAGGGCGTGGAGATATGCGGTAGGAGGGGGTTTACAGGATTAGCAAGGAAATTATGATATTAATAAAACAAAAAACTAAAATTAACGGGGATATTGCACCCCAGGATCTTGCGGCATCGCACCACGATGTCATTGACAACTTTATAATCTCTCGCAAGGCTAACAATGCCTCAAATTGGCATCCCTCCCCTTTATTTATAGCGAAAGGGGGGCTAGGAAATCCGGCTTGAATGTCTATGATTGTCCGCTACGGCCAAAGCCCAAATAAAAGTAAATAAACTCCCAAACAAAATACGTAAACAACGAAACGGCGCTCCAGATGCATTCGTGATCTCGGATCGGTGATCCGATCAATGCCTCTTGCGCGACTACACAAATGTGGACCTGCCGAGTGGTAGCCCGAACTCTAGTGTTGATCCTACGACTGACCTGTATCAGAAAGGTTTCTTGGTAAAAGCCAAACTAACATATTTGATTACGGAATCAATGTGCAGTTAAATTTATCAAAGTAAAAATGAAAGTTGATCACCTGCACGAATAGTAGGTCATTGGAAACTACGGCGGCTGTCAAATGTGCATGCATCTTTTCACAGGCGTCCAACACAAGTTCAAGCTGATCTTGCTTGTATTGAGTAACAACTGAGATTTGAAATCAATGTTAAGAGTAACCTAAAAATAATAAAGCTAAAAGGAGACAGCTATAGTGTCGAAAAATGGTAGCATATCCTATATTTTTCTTGTGGATGCACGTTACAAAATGCTTAGAACAATAGCTGCAGCAATAACAATAGACTTGCTTGTCATATAAAGTGTATCTTGCTTATTATTTAGGAATTGCATGTAAATTAAGATTCAGAACCCCTTCGAAAATGGTGAGCTCTTATTTAAGTTGCTTAAATAAGTTTTCATGTACTTGGTGAAAAGTAGAGTAGAGCCAAAAGACCTTCAAAAAGGCTCCACAAAACATGGAAGGTAAAGTTCAATACAAAGATCATTTTATTGGCATCCTACTGATAGCGATTTGATTATTGAAAAGACAGCATGACATGTTGTAATGGGAGAGCCCTACAGAATTGCTAACGAGTTTTTTTATTAAGTTTAAACTTGTGCAGCTAAGAGGTAAGGGTACGAATACTTTTTTTTTATCTGAAATTATCTTGAGAGAGATAATAAAGTGAAATGTTTTATGGGATTGCGTTCAGTCTGCATGTTAAAATTTATATAAAAACATAAGAAAAATGTTCTTAGAACCAGAACCTATCAATAAACAATCATATGCAAGTAGATCTCCAAATATTTGTTAGGAATGGAACACTCGTATTGTTGAAGCAAAAATCCACCAAATGTTCTCCTCGCATGGATAGCTTGATTCGGCTGAAGTTACTTGTCCCGAGACCCAAATAAAAAGAAGCTGAAACAAAAGCTGAAGAGCTAGGTGACTACTATTTCACAACAAAAAGTTGTTAATAGTGTACGTCCCACAATTAAATCAAAAGTGAAATACTTCCCTTTGAGGACCAATACAAGAATTTCACGGAGGTGTAGGGGTACGAAGAGAACGCTCCAAAGAGATCC
Organism: Platanthera zijinensis; assembly: GCA_039513925.1. NCBI lineage: Eukaryota > Viridiplantae > Streptophyta > Magnoliopsida > Asparagales > Orchidaceae > Platanthera > Platanthera zijinensis. The sequence continues at coordinate 248,665,169 of CM077078.1, read as the reverse complement.
ACACCCATCTCATATTCAATCCTACTTATAGACATCGATGGCCAGCCTGATGGACACTTAAATGGTCTCCACGAAAAGCTAATAACAGGCCCCATGGAGATATACTGCCCTCCGTCAAAAACATCCCTCTGGCTCCAGTCGGCGCCCCTGCCCTCGCAAAAGATATCATGTTGTAGATGCAACACCACTTCGACGAGTGCTCAAACCTAGGTGAGCTACGAAGCACGGATACTTAAAAAGCTCTACGTATCGGCTCGAACGCGTATTGGATACGGGAACGCCCGGAAACGTGCGGAAACGCGTTTCTGAAATGCGTTTCTGAAACTATAGGAAACGAAATTTTAAATAAAAAATAATTTTATTTCGGAATCGCGTATCCCGCAAGGGGGATACGCGATTTCGTGCGATATTACCACCTTCCTCTCGCGTATTTCATTTCACGCTAGGTTTAGCCATTGCGCCAATCCACCTCCACTCCGCTCCCGCTCCATTGCCGCTCCACTACTGCTCCAATCCCACTCCACTGCCGCTCCACGTTAGGCTTCTTCTTCTTCGCTAGGCTTCTTCTTCTTCGCTAGGCTTCTTCTTCTTCGCTAGGCTTCTTCTTTTTCGATAGGCTTCTTCTTTTTCGATAGGCTTCTTCTTCGCTAGGCTTCTTCTTCTTCGGTAGGCTTCTTCTTCTTCGCTAGGCTTCTTCTTCTTCGCAAGGCTTCTTCTTCTTCGCTAGGCTTCTTCTTCTTCGCTAGGCTTCTTCTTCTTCGCTAGGCTTCTTCTTTTTCGATAGGCTTCTTCTCTTCGCTAGGCTTCTTCTCTTCACTAGGCTTCTTCATCTTCGCTAGGCTTCTTCTTTGCTAGGCTTCTTCGCTAGGCTTCTTCTTCGCTAGGCTTCTTCTTCGCTAGGCTTCTTCTCGCTATGCTTCTTTTTCTTCTTCCTCTTCGCTAGGCTGCTTCTTCTTCGCTAAGCTGCTTCTTCTTCTTCGCTAGGCTTTTTCTTCTTCGCTACGGGAAGCGTGTTTGCCTCAGCCGACTTGGAGCGCTGAAGAACACCCATCCTCTCATTCCAAAATAGCCAAAGGAAGAATCCATCATTCAAGGAAAGGTTTTGCAAACAACGACACATAATCACAAGCAAGAATACCCCTCCACCCGTGACCATTGAGCACTCGCCCATTTTCGAGACACCTGGAAAGCAACACGCGACTGAAAGGCCGCGAGTTCCCAAGGCTGCGCGCGGTCGGGATCGACCAAACCCTAGAGTGGTCAAAAGCGCAAGGCGTAGAGATAAAAGAGAAAGATTCGCTAGTGCACAACAAGGAAAAAAACAAGACAGTTCTTAAATATTAAAAAAGAGGAATGTTAAGTAAAGGAATCTCGCCTCAAGGGCAAGTGTACAAAATGTTTTATATACAAAGAAAAACAAAATTTCGCTTAAGTTCCAATCCCCAGGCCTGGTCGTCCGGCTCGCCATTGTACTCGTTGCCATCGTCCTTGCCACCTCGGTCTTCGAAGAGCGAATCCAAGGAGTCACTCGGTGACTCGATGGGAAGGTATAGTTCAGGACTAGATCTTTGGCGGTGAAGTTCTCGTAGTCCGGCTTCATCACTCTGAGTCGCCTCATCATCTAGAGCAAGTGTTCAACAACTTTAATGGAGGTGTCCCTCATCATCTCATCGATCTCACGCTCGGGTCTTCGAAGAGAGAATCCAGGGAGTCACTCGGTGACTCGATGGGAAGGTATAGTTCAGGGGCTAGATCTTTGGCGGTGAAGTTCTCGTAGTCCGGCTTCATCACTCTGAGTCGCCTCATCATCTAGAGCAAGTGTTCAACGACTTTAATGGAGGTGTCCCTCATCATCTCATCGATCTCGTGCTCGGTATATTGCCGCGACGGCTCACTGCGGCTCGGCGGGAGGGAACTGGCGAGCAGTAGGTCGACGTGGGCCTTGAGCTCCCCGTTCTCCCCTCTAGAGCGGCGCGGCGCGCATCGCGCGATCCGATCGGTCGTCTCGCCATCCTGCAGAATTCACAAAGGCAAGGTTAATACAAAGAAGGGGTGCGGGGGATGATGCGAGTAGAGTTCGACGCATACCACCCTGCCGGAATTGTTTTCAAGAAGCTCCTCTGTGACCCCCAGCCTCTGCTTCAGGTTCTTCACCTCCGCTTCCAAGAGCTCTCGTGAAGTCTCGCCCCTAAAACCATCCCGGGAAAGACTAAGAACGCGACATGCACCCATGTGCGAGAGCTCCAGTGCGCGGAGCTGCACTCGCGCGCTCTCCTGGGCGAGCCTTTGCATAGTCATGAATTCATAGGCCGCAGCGTCCTCGCGGCCATAAAGCCCGAAGGCGAGGGCAAAGGCGTGCCCGCTGGGAGGTTGTCGCTCCGACCACGAAGGGTGGAGCGAGGAGACCGAGATACGGTGAGCCTTCTCGTCCCAGATCACCATCAACTCGTCGGCGCTGTCCTTGACTTTTGAGCCCAGGTCGAAGTTGTGATGCGAGTCAGGTGCCTCCTCCGTGCGAGTCCAAGACCCCGACCCGATGACGGCTCAGGGAGATCACTCGCTGCATGACCCTTCTTCTGGGGGGCCTCTTGGACTTGTTTCCCCTTTAACACCATTGTTTAATAAGTTTATTGGGCAGCGGCGAGCCCTGAGGCTGGTCGAGATCGACTGGCGCAGTTCGTTTCTTGCTGCTAGAAGGGGCAAAGGTCCCTGGCATTTCTTTGAAAGCCGTCGAGGCAGTCTTCTCCCGAGCGAGTTGATCGGTCGGTTCCTCAGCACTCGCGTAGGGTTGATTCTCTGGGACCAAGCACTCCCCTACATGGCAACAACTCAGCAACCTCCGAGAGAAAAGCTAAAAAATGCGGAGTAAGATAAAAACGGGAGGTAAGTGTACCTTCCCCCGGGAGTACCGGAGGGAGCGAGTCGAGGCCCCTCCTAAAGACAGAAAACCTCGAATTTCTTGTGTAGGAAGAATTGATGGAGGGTGGATTCGTGGCCCGTCACAGCCGGAGACCGATACGTATCCTCAGTCTGCTGGATCGGCGTAGGGAATGTTCCCCAAGTTTCACTTGATGAAGACGAATTTGGTTATCCAGTGGTGGTTCTTGTACGAGATCTCGCATACCTTGAGCTGCGAGCCAGAGAAGAACTCGACCCCATCGTTGTCAACCCTGAAAATAAATAACTTGCGAAAGATGGTCAGATTAAACTCCATTCGCTCCTTGCGAAAGGAGGCGAATGTAACCATCATGGCTATCGCGTTGGGGTTCAGTTGTGCGGGAACGACCCCGAAGTATTTGAGGATCTGTCGCACTTCGGGCCACAAGGGGAGACGCAACCCCACGTCGAAGTGCGAGACTGGGAGGCGAGTTCATCGTCGGAGAAAGTGTTGATCTCCTCCCCCTTCTTGGGGCGGCGCGCAGTGTAACCGGGAGTGACGAAGTTGGTCACGAACGAGAGGTACTCTAATTCGGTCAGGTTTCCGTTAAAGAAAAGGTACTAGACAAACTACCTCACACACTTCGATCTACCATCTGCATCAGCATTCGCCTTACCCATTCCAACAGAGTGAGATGTACGGGTGTTGAAAGGCAAGGAGTAGAGGAGGAGAAAGTGCGAAGCAGCAGGGGAAGTTAATGCGGTAGGTGAGGGGGCTATTTATAGAAAAAAAAAGGCTGGGCGGCGCAGGGGTGGGCTGAGGGTGCGCGGGTAATGAACTCGTGACCACTCGCCCCGCTTGGTGCCAAACCCGCGAGACCTCTCCCTACTTGCCCGTGAGTGGGCCATATAAGCATGTTCACCATAAGGAAAAAGCACTCAGGGAAACTACGACTTCAAATTTATGAGAAGCGAGCACACATTTATTATTGCAAATAAATCTTAAGCGAGTCCATAAACGAAGGGGGGCATCACAGACGGCCCATTCAACAGAAAAGAAGACAAAGTGTGAATAAAACAATACTAGGAAGGGAAGGAGGAGTGAGTGTCGGTAGGCTCAGAACGAGAGCCATTTCCATCTCCCCCGACCTCGCACCACTGTCCCCGGCAGACGACGAGGATTGTTGTACTCGCGAAGCACGTTAAGCTCCAGGCGCATGTGTTCCTCTACCGCTTAATATGAGCTCCAGGGGATGTCGCCTCGTCGTAGGTCTCTCCCCGTACCTCTCACACTTCGATCTACCATCTGCATCAGCATTCGCCTTACCCATTCCAACAGAGTGAGATGTACGGGTGTTGAAAGGCAAGGAGTAGAGGAGGAGAAAGTGCGAAGCAGCAGGGGAAGTTAATGCGGTAGGTGAGGGGGCTATTTATAGAAAAAAAAAGGCTGGGCGGCGCAGGGGTGGGCTGAGGGTGCGCGGGTAATGAACTCGTGACCACTCGCCCCGCTTGGTGCCAAACCCGCGAGACCTCTCCCTACTTGCCCGTGAGTGGGCCATATAAGCATGTTCACCATAAGGAAAAAGCACTCAGGGAAACTACGACTTCAAATTTATGAGAAGCGAGCACACATTTATTATTGCAAATAAATCTTAAGCGAGTCCATAAACGAAGGGGGGCATCACAGACGGCCCATTCAACAGAAAAGAAGACAAAGTGCGAATAAAACAATACTAGGAAGGGAAGGAGGAGTGAGTGTCGGTAGGCTCAGAACGAGAGCCATTTCCATCTCCCCCGACCTCGCACCACTGTCCCCGGCAGACGACGAGGATTGTTGTACTCGCGAAGCACGTTAAGCTCCAGGCGCATGTGTTCCTCTACCGCTTAATATGAGCTCCAGGGGATGTCGCCTCGTCGTAGGTCTCTCCCCGTACCTCTCTAGCAAGCCGAGCATAGCCCTCTTCAAGGTCTCGCATCCGTTGCTCTCTCTGGCACCTCCGCGATTCGTTCACGGAACTCTTTGGAAAGAGACATTCTACAGCGATGGCAAGAAGGAAAGGGGAAGAAGTAAGCGCAAGCTCCCCCCCCCCCCATGGTTTGACGAGTATATATATAGACCCACGAGGGGGGGGGGGACCCACTAAAAGATTCTCTCAGAAATCAACTACCACTCCCCAAATACATGGGGTTGGACTTTTCTTTCCGAGCTTAGGGCAATCTCGCAAAGAGCGAGATTGTGTACAACCCCGTATTCGGCGAGCGGGACCCAAAGGTGAGATCGGGGCCAGATGGGAACATTTCGATCCAGGCGAGTTGAGATTGACGAGTGGAACAATACCTCTTCAACGCGCGCATGGCGAGTGTTGGAAGCGAGCAGAGGGCGAATAAAGAATCGCGGTCGTCACTCACCCCTGGCCCAGGACGGATAAGGGGCGAGTGGGGTGGCGTGACCCGTGCTCACTCCAGGGTCAAGGTAGACGGCGAGTGCTGGCCCTGCCAGACACTCGCCTTCTCTGGCGAGTGGTCGACTCGTCCAAAAAGAATTCACTAGAAAAACCCATTTTGGGTCTGCTAATAGCCCCTCCAAACGGCGGAGTTTCGCAATTGGCAGACCAACTTGGGATGTGTATAGTATAACCAAAAGGTGGGATTCCGCTATTTGCAAGCCAGTCTTAGAAAACTATAAATAGACCCTTAAGTCACCTTTGGAGGAGATCCAATTCTTTGGCTTCTTCCTCCTCTGGTTAACTTTGATCGGTTTCTAGTGCCCTCCAAGGTGCCCAGTTCAGCATTGGATAGGGAGGGGGAAGCTCTCTTCAATCTTTCGGATGTGTGGCGGGACCTCCACATTGCATCTAGGAGTTTGTTCCTAATTCTAAGTCATCGGTCAGGCGCTCTTGCTCAGGAGAAGTAGGTGCGGCTACCCCTTTGAGTCTGAACTCTTCTTGGAGCCAGGTTCTGGTTCCAACAAGAAGCACGTGTCTTTGTATGACTCACGAGAACTGAATAAGCTGATGGTAAAGAACAAGAATTAGATTTCACATACCAATGATCTAATTGATCAACTGGATGGATCGACGGTCTACTCCCAACAGGATTTAACAATTGAGGATTCGAGATGATATTCTGAAGATGATTTTTAGTCAACTGTATAGACATTTAGTGTTTTTTGTGATATCATTTGGTTTGCACAACAAGCCCTCAATGTTCGTGAATTTGATGAACCGAGTATTCTGGGAAATTTTGGATAAGTTTGTCATTGTCTTTATTAATGATATTCCGGTGGACTCAAAATATGAAGAGCATGTTGGGCACTTACACAGTGCTCCAGACGCTGAGAGTTAATCAATTATATGCTAAGTTTTCTATGTATGAATTTTGGATCCGTGAGAAGCATTTTAGGGTTATATCATTAGTGGTAATGTTGCAGTGGTCGATCCTTCGAGGGTTGAGGTTATCTGTAATTTGATGATGCTCAAGAATGCGACGGATGTGGGAGTTTCTTGAAACTCATTGGCTACTCTAGGAGGTTTGTAGTTGCCGAAGAATAAAAAGTGAAAGCCATGTTAAGGCCCATATTAAGGCCTATAGTGTCTTCCACTTTGTTAGTCAAACATTGTGTATTGGGAGTTTGTCTATTGTGTCTCCATATACATATACATATATATATATATATATTATATTTATATATATAAATATATACAGGGCAGTGTTATACATTGATATGCATGGGAAAATCATAAGAATATTAATTTTTTTTCTCTATTTCGTCGTAACTCACATATTATCAGAGGCAAGACAATCCTAAAAGTTTTTTTCTTTTCCACTCGCCATTATTGTTCTCTGTTTCGCCCGTTCCTATTATTGTGGACCGACAGCTAATGATCTTCAGACCGCATCTCCTCAGACCAGCGGCTAGCAATCTTCTGTACTGGTGCTTCCCTTGCTGGTTTATAGCCATAGACTGCCGCCATCCTGGGACCCATATGTATGGCATCTTCCGCGGCTTTCTAGTCTTACCGCGCTTGTTGCACATCTCTGACCGCAACTCTTGTTCACATAATCATGTCTCAGGCGTCTCTGCTCGCACCTTTCCGCGGTCACCAGCTCGGTTGATTGTCTCCTCACCCACGCAGTCTACTCCTTGTTTGTTGTGAGCTCTCCTTTCTACCTGCCTGCTTGTGCTGACAACCAAGGGGGTTTGCCCGCAAGCTCCTTCCCGCGACTAGCTTCCTGCTCGCAGAGGTCCTTGTCGTGAGTTTCCTGTTTCCCGAACCACCACGCAAGCTCCTCCCGCACCTGATAGCAGAGGTCCTTGCCACGAGAGACTGGCCGCGGGTCTCCTGCGTGTGCTCTCCTAGGGTTTAGTCTACCTTCTATTCTCGCTCTAAAATTGTCATTCTTCTGGATGAACTCTAGCGCCTGCAGGAGCAAATTGCATGCACCTCTGGTCCCATGACCTCTTCCTTCCATGTCAGCATTGCGTCTTACCTTCTTGGATTATGGACTCCGACGCCACCAATCACGTCTCTCCACAAAAACACTCTCGCTATACTAATGCTCCTGTTCCAAAATTTATCACAGTTGCAAATGGCGTTACCACTCCTTTCTATGGATGCAGAGATATTGTTGTGACCCCTTCCCTTTCGTTACGATTTGCTTTTCATGTCCCTGACTCTCCTTTAATCTCCTCTCAGTCAGTCACCTTACTTAAGAGCACGATTGTTCCATTACTTTTACATCATATTCTTTTATGGTTCAGGATCGATGGACGTGGCGTGTCATTGGTACCGGTCGACTGTCAAATGGGCTCTACACTTCAGATATTCGCGCTTCTGTGTTATCATCCTTGGTTACTTCCATTGACTGGCATCGTCAACTTGGTCATGCGCCTCTCCCTATCCTTCGCAAAGCACTTTCTGATTTTCTTTTTGCGGAGTTTCAATGTGAAACTTGTATTTACAGAAGCAACGCAAATCTACCTTCTCCCCCCATTGATTTAGGAGCTCCGCTCCCTTTGACTTGGTTCACTCTGATATCTGGGGCCTGTATAAAACTGTCACTCTATCTGGCTATCGATATTTTTTAAGCTTTATCGATGATCATTCTCGCGTCACCTGGTTATACTTACTGGATGATCATTATGAGGTGTTGCGATGCTTTTGTTCCTTACTCGCTAAAACTCGTACGCAATTTTCTCACACCATTAAAATCCATCATACTAATAATGCTCGTGAGTATATCAACCACAAAGTCCAGGACACATGTAACATCCTCAGCATTTTTCATCAGACATCTTGTGCATATACGCCACAACAAAATGGTGTTGATGAGCGCAAGAACCGCCACCTTTTGGAGGTTGCTCACTACATTATGTTCCAGATGAACGTTCCAACTCATTATTGGCACTTTGCTGTTTCGACTGCATGGTATTTAATTAATCGCATGTCGTCAACCGTCCTCAACTTTGCAACTCTCTTTTCCATTTTGTATCTTTCCACACCACCCTTCTCCCTTCCTCCTCAGATTTTTGGATGTACCTACTTTGTCCATCATCTCGAACCTCCTGTCGATAACTCGATATGTTGGCTCCTTGTGCTACCAAATACATCTATGTTGGTACTCTCGTACATAGAAAGGTTATGTGTGATAGTCTCCTACTACTAGGAAAACAATCAACTCTGCGGATATTACCTTCTTTGAGGATCAATCATTTTACTCAGCTCCCACGACTCTCCTACACCTGGTTGTTCCCACTCACACTACTACTTCCTTGACCCTTACTCCTTATCCCGAGCTATCCTTTCCCCACCCACTCTCTACACATCTTCCCGTGTTCCCCTCTTCTCCTCTACAAGTGTACACTCGTCGTCGTCCTCGGTTTGGCGTCATGCGATAGTTACAGCCTACTTATGCTGCTCCCCGACCCGATGATCCACCTACGGTTGCCTCCCACAGTGCGGTTTCTTCTACCGCTCACCCTCTATCTGATTTTGTTTCCTTGTACCACCTCTCTCCCCCCCTTTACAGGTTTGAGACATCTTTGTCCTCTATTTCAACCTCGTCTTCTGTGTAGAAGGCTTTTCAACATCCGGGGTAGTGGGCGGCGATGGATAAGGAAATGACCGCTATCTAGGCCAATCACACATAGGACATTATTCCACTTCCTCTAGTAGTTCTCCAGTTGATTGTAAATGGGTTTTTACTCTCAAGCATCACTCTGAAGGGAAAATTGAGCGTCTCAAAGCTTATCTTGTCGCTCGTGGCTTCACTCAACAACACGGACTTGATTATGAAAAGGCGTTATCTCCTATTTAAAAGCTCAATATTGTCCGTGTTGTTATCTCTCTAGCAGTCCATTGACATTGGACATTATACCAACTCGATATTAAGAATGTCTTTCTCAGTGGCGATCTTATGGAAACAATGTACATGCAACAACCTTCTAGTTATACAACCACGAGGGAATCACTGGTATGTCACCTCAAAAAATCTTTTTACGGTCTCAAGCAGTCACCACGGGCATAGTTTGACAAGTTCGGTCGGGTTGTTCGTGATATTGGTTTTACTCGGAGTTCTACTGACTTCTCCTTATTCATTTGCCACAATCCAGCAGGCACAGTAGTTCTTCTTGTCTATGTTGATGACATTCTTCTATCAGGAGATGACATCTATGACATCACTCTAGTCAAGAAACATTTGACCTCACAGTTTAAGAATAAAGATTTGGGTCCTCTCTGGTACTTCTTGGGTATCGAGGTTGCTCGACGTCCTGATGGCCTTATATTATCTCAACGAAAATATTGTTTCGATCTTCTTCGTGATGCAGGATATTCAGGATGTAAGCCCACTGACACGCATATGGATGCCAATCACAAATTACGTGCTCATGCATCGGACAATGATTTACTCCTTTAAAATCTAAAGTATTACCGTCGTTTGGTTGGCAAACTCATCTATCTCATTGTCATTAAGCCAGATATATCCTTTATTGTCATAGTTATTAGCCATTTTATGTATGTCACTCGGAACTCTCATATCCAGGTCGTGGAACGTATTCTCAGGTATAAGAAGAATGCCCTTGGACAAGGCCATGTGTATCAGTCGTCTTCTTCTCTATGTCTCATTGCCTACTCTGACGCTAATTATGATGGCTCTCTCGATGATCGTCGTTCTACGAGTGGATTTTGCACAAATTTTGGTGAGCACCTGGTCACCTGGCGAAGCAAAAGGTAAACTATTGTTGCATGCTCCTCGGTTGAGGCTGAGCATCGTTCAATGGCTTCTGCTGCTTCAGAACTTACATGACTAGAGAGTCTCCTCTCTGATTTGGGGGTCAAACTTCCTTCTCCAACAGTTCTTTTTGTGATAATCAAGTCGATATCCACATCATCGAGAATCTTGTATTTCATGAGCGTATGAAACACATTGAAGTTGATTGTCACTTTGTCCGAGAAAAGGTTCAAACTTGGTAGTTGATTTCACGACATGTGCCTACTGCAGAACAAGTGTCACACATCATAACAAAGCCCTTACATCGTCCCCTATATTGTCAATTCTTTTCCAAGCTTGGTGCCTACATCTTATACACTCCAGCTTGTGGGGGAGTGTTGAAGAATGAAGAATCAAAGCCATGTTAAGGCCCATAGTGTCTTTCTATTTGTTAGTCTCACATTGTGTACTGGGAGTTTGTCTATCGTGTGTCTCCCATATATACATATATATATATATATAGGGCAGTGATGTACATTGATATGCATGGGAAAAAAATGAGAATATTATTTGTTTCTGTTTCATCGTAACTCACAGTAACAAACTTCTTGGAGATAGCGTTACTGTTTAATGAATTACATGAAAGGACTACATATTCGTTTGGACACGAGATTTTGACCAAGTGTTTGAGTAATCGAAGTTGTAATTGATGACTACTGTAGGAGAAAACAGAACCTTGTATATATGTTCATTTGTGTCAAATACAATGTATGAGTACATATTTATAGGAGGGAGAAATGAAGAGGAATGTCCTATACATGATGTGGTACTAATAGAGAGGAGAGGAAAAAAACAATAGAAATACATAATGGGCCTTAGTCACATGGGCTTCTTCAACACTCCCCCGCAAGCTGGAGCGTACAAGTCATATGCACCCAGCTTGGACAAACACTGGTAAAATAAGATACTAGATAAGGCCTTTGTGAGAATATCGGCAACTTGATCAGTGCCTGGAACATGTCTCAGCTCAAGTTTCTTCATTTGAACTTTCTCCCGAATGAAATGACAGTCAACCTCGATATGCTTTGGGCGCTCGTGAAACAGTGGATTTTTTGCAATGTGTATAGTCGCTTGACTGTCACAAAATAGAACAGCAGAAGAAGGAAGTTTTACCCCCAAGTCAGTAAGGAGGCTTTCCAGCCATGTGAGTTCCGAGACGACAGATGTCATTGATCGGTATTCAGCTTCAGCATAAGAGCGAGCAACCACAACTTGTTTCTTACTTTTTCATGTGATAAGATGACCACCAAAATAAGTACAGAACCCACTGGTTGAACGTCGATCGTCCACGGAGCCAGCATAATCTGCATCAGAATATGCAACCAGTGTTGGAATATAGTCGGTGGTTTTGTAAACCAGCCCTTGACCTGGAGCAGCCTTAAGGTATCGGAGAATCCTTTCAACTGCCTGGAGATGAGAAACCCGGGGAGCATGCATGAAACGACTGACAATCCCAACAGCGAAGGATATGTCAGGCCTCGCGACCGTTAGATAGATCAATTTTCCCACCAAGCGTCGATAGTATTCCGGGTTCTGGAGAAGCAAATCATCATCAGAAGCATAAGCACAGAGCTTGTGATTTGCCTCCATTGGAGTAGTAGTTGGCTTACATCCAGACTGTCCAGCGTCTTTAACCAGATCAAGACAATACTTCCTTTGGGAAAGGACAAGCCCATCTGGTCGTCGTGCGATCTCAAGACCGAGGAAGTAGCGAAGATGCCCCAGATCTTTTGTCTGAAACACGGTGCTCAGATGTTGTTTGACCGCTTGAATCCCCTTTGAGTCATCCCCAGTAAGAAGTATGTCATCAACATAAACATACAAAAGAACTGTTCCAGTTGCTCGGTGGCGAGTGAAGAGGGAGAAGTCTGCGGAACTTCGAGTAAACCCCATATCCCGAACAGCCCTGCTGAACTTGTCGAACCAGGCCCGAGGGGATTGTTTGAGACCATATATGGACTTCTTCAGAAGACATACACGAGACTCCCCCGTGGTCTCAAACCCGGGAGGTTGGCGCATGTAGATGGTTTCCTGAAGATCACCGTTCAAAAAGGCATTCTTGATGTCCAGCTGATGAAGGGGTCAGTGACGATGTACAGCCACTGAGAGAAGGACACGAACGGTGTTGAGCTTAGCCAACGGAGAGAATGTTTCCTCATAATTAAGGCTCTGCTATTGGGTGAAGCCACGGGCCACAAGACGAGCCTTCAGACGGTCAACAATGCCATCAGGAGCATGTTTGATAACGAACACCCATTTACACTCAACAGGATGCTAACCTGTAGGTAGGGGAACGAGGTCCCAAGTGTGGTTGGCCCAAAGGGCCGTCATTCCGTCATCCATGGCAGCTCGCCAGCCCGGATGTCGAAGCGCGTCCTGCACTGAGTTAAGTATAGAAACAGAGGATAATGAGGTGGCAAAGTGAAGAAGAGGCGGTGACAGGCGATGAAGAGAGACATAATTCGCCATTGGATGAGCGGTGGAGACTGAAGCCGGATCAGCAGGTCTTGGAGTGTCAGAGGTCGAGGCCGACTGCAGTGGGGCATCGAGACGAGGGGAGCGACGAGAATAGACCCGGATGATAGGTGGATGAGGAAGGACTGGAGGCTGGACCGGAAGAGAAGAAGGTGGAGAACAGGGAACAGGGAACAGGGATGACAGGGCGCACGACGAGTGTCGGGAGAGGAGAGTCCTCCCGAGCAGAAAAAAAAGGAAGATCTTCATGGAAGGTGACATCTGCTGAAACAGTTACTTTGCGGGTAGTGGGTGAGTAACACACATAGCCCTTTTGAGTGTGTGAGTAGCCGACAAAGATATATTTTGCGGCACGGGGATCCAATTTGTGTGTAGATGGTCTGAGGTGGTGAACGTAGCATGTACATCCAAAGATGCGGGGAGTAAGAGGGAAGGCCGGAGTGGAAGGAAATAGAAGCTCGAAGGGGGTAGCATTCTGGAGGACGGATGATGGTAGACGATTGATGAGAAAAAAGGTCGTGGAGAGCGCAAAGTTCCAGTATGGTTTGGGAACCTGCATCTGTAGCATAAGAGAGCGAGCTACATCAAGGAGATAGCGATTCTTGCGCTCGGTGACCCCATTTTGTTGTGGGGTGTAAGCGCAAGAGGTTTGGTGAATAATCCAAAACTCGGAGCAGAGGGTTGCGAAGTCATGACCAGTGTACTCGCGTGCGCTGTCAGTTCGAATTGTTTGAATGGGTGTCGAGAATTGAGTGCGAGTCTCAAGGATGAAAGCCCGAAAAATGCGGGAAAGCTCAGACCGGTCACGAAGTAGATATAATCACGTCATACGAGAATAATCATCTATGAATGTAAGAAAATACCGGTAGCCAAAAATACTAGAAATTTTATACGGACCCCATATATCGGAGTGTACAAAAATAAAAGGAGCAGGGCTTTGAGTACAATGAGAAGGAAAAGATGAACGTGGTTGCTTGCCAAAAATACATGTTTCACATTGAAAAACAGGAAGAGATACATCCGGGAGAGCCTTCTAGAGGACAGGGAAAGGAGCATGACCAAGACGTCGATGCCAATCGGAAGAGGAGACATATGCGAGGAGAGTAGGAGAGTCGTCAAGAAGGTAGGGCCCATTCTGCAGTCGCCCCCTACCAATGATAATCCGCGTCTGCTAATCCTGTATCAGAAAAGAAGAAGTAAATATCATCGAGCAATGTGAGTCGGTAGTAAGACAACCAACTGAAAGTAAATTAAACGGAGATCCCGGAACATGAAGAGCCGAGCGTAGGAGAAGGGAGGAGGTAAGGGGAACATCGGCACAGCCAGAAACAGGGACGGCTGCCCCATTGGCCACAGTAATGTACTTCGGGTGAGGAGATGACAAATACTGAGGCGGGTGAACAGAGGTAATATGATGAGTTGCACCAGAATCGATGATCCATCGCGTTCCAGTGGAGAGGCAAGCGATACCTTCATTGGAGATGGAGGCAGTGGAGGCAACCGAGGCCGGCGGGCGGCTAAGCAGGCCATGAAGATGCTGGAGCTGAAGGTGAACCTCGTCGAAGTCAGTGCGGGTAGTCGAGGAATCAGTGGTAGCCACAGAAGCCTGCGAACGAGGAGGACGACCATGCTTGCGATAGCACGTGGCTTCAAGATGCCCGTCTTTTCCGCAGAAGGAGCACTTAGTCCGCAACCAGCCACCACGACCACGTCCTCGAGAATCAGACCGGCCCCCACGAGTCGAAGGAGGAAGAGGCAGCAAAGGCCCAGAGGTCTGCTGGAGCAGGGCCAGAGAAGGAGGGCCAGAGAAATCCGGAGGCGGGGAGACCTTGAAAAGCATCGAGCACACATCGGAGAAGGATGGAGTAACAGTGGAGGAGAGAATCTGAGCCCGCACACTGTGAAGGTGAGGCGGGACTCGAGCCATCATCATGGCGATACCCACGGCTTCCTTCTGGGCACGTTGGGCAGTAAGGTCCATAGTAGGTGGTTGATGGTGGATCCAAACATCGACCAGAGACCGAGCCTGGGCAACAAAGGAGGTGAGATCAGACGCTCCGCCACTATCGAGAGCCTGAAGAGTCGTGATGATGTCATATAAATGATGAAGACTATCTTTGCCAGAATAAAGGGTATGGAGCTCGTCTCACATGCCCTTAGCAGTCTCGTGGTACATTGTCAGTCGATAAGACTCGTCATCGAGAGAGTTGAGAATCCACGTCTGAACACGGTCATCGTTGCACACCCAATCGTAAGTGGGAGTACCAACAACAATCTGAGTTAAGTGATGGAGAAATCCCTTTGACTGGAAGACCCGGCGAACTGAGTGAGCCCATTCCACAAAATTTTTCTTGTTGGATAGGGAGATAGTAGTGATTCGGAGTTCATCACGAACATCTGGAAGAGAGGCCGCGCGGGTAGCAGAAGAGTCTGCCTGAACGGTGGAATCTGTGGAGGAATTCATGATAATCCGCGGCTAGGAGAGGCAAGACGGCGAACAGCAGAGCGCAGGCGAGTAGACGAACAGCCGAGGAGGCCGTGCAGTCTCCAGAACACCAGCAATCCAGCGAATTGTGACCAAGGTGCGGATAGGTGAGGTAGTCCGCACGGTCAGGTGTCTGCGGCGAATAAGGAATGTCAGCAGGAGGCCACTCAGGTACACTAAAAAACAACAATCAAGCAGATCGCGACCAAGATGCGGGCAGTAGAGGGAGGCCGCACGGTCAAGTGAACAATAGTAGATAGAGAGAGAGCGGATAGACGAGCAGTCCGCGAGAAGAGCGCGAGCAGGAGATCGCAGCGAGCGAGTTAGGAGAAGAAGGCCGCTGCGATTAATGGAAGGGCACAGTGGAGAAAAGAGAGAAACCGCAAACGAATAGAAGAGAAGACCGCTTGCGGATAGGCAGGGGACAGGCCCGCAGCGACAAGGGAGAGGTCGCAGCGGGGAGGCAGAGATGGTCCCCGCAGGTCAGAGAAGGAGAAGGCTATAAGTAGCCTGAGAGGAGGGGGCGTGGATCCACGGGTTGAGAAGGAGAAAAAAAGGAAGAGAAGCGGATAAGAAACTAGTACCCGCAGGAGGCCAGGCGAACAGGAGACCGCTATACCAGGCGGCAAGAAGAGGGCAGACAAGAGGCAGTCCGCGAGAAGCCGCACAAGGCAGGCGGTTAGAAAATTGTAGACCGCCCAAGGAGGACCGTAGGCTCTGATACCATGTAGGAGGAAACAGAACCTTGTATATATGTTAACTTGTGACAAATACAATGTATGAGTACATATTTATAGGAGGGAGAAATGAAGAGGAATGTCCTATACATGATGTGGGACTAATAGAGAGGAGAGGAAAAAAACAATAGAAATACATAATGGGCCTTAGTCACATGGGCTTCTTCAACAACTACATATATTATGAGTCTCCCAAACAAAACATATATAAAAAAGCATCCCAGTGCACAATGCATCCATGTGCAGCGATGGTCCGAAGAAGGGTCCTACCATATGGGTGAACTGTAGACAAACTTTACTCTGAATTTTGCAAGAGACTGCTTCCAGAACTCGAACCAGTGACCTCAAGGTCACACGACAACACCTTAACTGGTGCGCCAAGGCTCCTTTTTCTCCACAACAAAACATATGAGGTCCAAATTTTAATGATGCATCATCCGCTGGTTTGTATTTCATGTTATGACAACAGAGAATGTAATTAAATTTGGTTCTAGGCAGTTAAAACCACATTAAAGGAACTACCCGTGTACGATCTGGCATTGGCAGTTGATATATTTGGCAAAAAGTGTGAATTAGGGTATATTTTATGAGTGGCTTGTCATGTCATTTGGTCTCTCGAACAGCTCAAACACGTTCATGTGAGTTATGACTTAGGTTTTGCACCCATATATAAGCAAGTTCCTCGTAGTATATTAAGATGACATTATGGTCTATAGTCAGGCCAACGAGAAGCATCTTACACATGTGAGATCATTGTTTGATATCTTTCACAAGAACTTTTATATCCATTTGAAGAAGTGTGCATTCCTATCAGAGTCGACACATTTTTTGGATATCATTATATCTGCTTTGGCGTATTTGTTGGTCATGACAAGGTCAGATGCATTCGAGAGTGACCCACCGACATACGAATATCCTTCACAAGGAGCACTTATGGTGTATGCTCTTCTGAATGATTTAAAAAGAGAGTATGAAATCCCTATGAGGTTTTTCTATGACATCAAATAAACAATCAGTATTGCACACAATCCAGTTCAATATGACGAGGCAAAGCATAATGAGATTGATCGAAACTTCATCGAAACTAAACCTGATAGCGGATTAATCACCACTACACATGCCTCTTCTGAACTTCAAATTGCTTATGTTTTAACTAAAGGGATAACCTCAAAGATACGTAAGCTAGGAATGATGGATATTCATTCTCAAGGTTGAATGAGAGTGTTGAAATATTGTAATATTTGTTATTTCTTCTGGAATTAGTTATTTAGTCTCACACCTCTAATCTAATTTTAGGTTCTCTTACATTATGGACATACAGAGGAGCAATTTAATAGAAATTATTTAGATTATTGAAATGATATTTTATTTTATATCTCAACATGGTATCAGATCCCGGGAATTGCTTTCGCTTGTGCCATCTAACGAGTCTAGATTCCGCTTCCATCACTAAGCCTGTCTTCAGATTACTACGATGAAATCCGCGATGGTGGTTGTTGCATTCTACATTGCATCTCATTTTGCGTCTTCCATTTCCATTGCCGAGCTCATCAACGTTTCCCCCTACTGATCCCGTCGAGCTCCCTTCTGCAAAACCAGTCGCTGCTTCCACGTGAGGGACGTGAGTTCTCCCTCATACGATGGACACGAGTTCCAGACGTGCAAGACGCGAGTACAAGACGCACGGGACGCGCGAGATACGAGAGTTCTCCAGACGCGCGAGATGCGAACCTGGTGCCGCAAGTTTCAGACGTGCAACACGCAAGTTCAAGAAGCGCGGGACGCGACCTCTTCCTCACGCGAGAGGCGCGAGTTCTCCGGGCACACAAGACGTGAACCTGGTGATTCCTTCAGACACGAACTCCTTCCTTAGCAACCTCTTACGGAGGATCCACTAGACGCGAGTTCCTACCAAACGCTTCCTCCACACAGGAATTCCTTCCTCAGCGAGCTCTTCTGGTACCATCCACGAGTCCTTTTTTACTGTGTGGGTTATTTTAATGGAAGACTCCTCGATTTCTGGCGTTCAGTTCGCTTCGATAAGGACTCCTCTGCATGTTGATTATCCTCAAAGCCATGATTTCTCCGGCTCCTTCAAGAATACAACTGTCCTTTTGGATGGTTCAAACTATCTTAAGTGGTCTCGCGCGGCTCAGCATGCGATCCGTAGCTATAAACTATATGGGTATATTGATGGACCGTGGTTCAACTTCCCATCACTGTCCCCTCATGGAGGAAGTGGGATGATGATTCCCCTCATGGAGGAAGTGGGATAATGATAACTCTCTGGTGGTCTCGTGGATTCTCCACTTTGTCTCTGTTAGTATATCACAGTTACATGCTCATGGACCTTGCTTTTGAGATTTGGACTTGGGCACGCAAGACATATTCTCAAATTGTTAGCTCCATTAAGATGTACGAGCTTACCCACTGTCTTCTCAGCCTTTAACAAGCATCTTCTGGTGTTGCACCATATTTTTCCGAATTCGAACGTCTTTATCAAGAACTTGAGTACTTTGACAATTTCACTCGTGCGTGCACCGCCAATGCTTGGGCATTGAAAACAAAGGAAGACCGATACCGCCTCCATGTCTTCCTTATGGGTCTTAACATGGATTTAACATGGATTGTGACCGCTCTTTCCATTCTAACAAGGTTATGGATCGTTCCTCCCTGGATGGCATTCTTCAAGGCTAGCCGTCCACCGTCCCTCGACTAAGATTTGTGGACACTGTGGGAAGTTAGGACATGTTCGTGACTCCTGTTACCGCCTTCATCTTCATCTTGCTCCTATACGCAATACTAATGGTGGTCGTGGCAAGGGTGACTCACGCCAGCATAATTCTCGTCCTATTGCTCATACTGCTAACGCTTGTACTAAGAAACTTCCCTCCAAAGTTTTTTCCGTTGATGATCTTGTTGCTCTGCACTATCTACTCTGGCGTCATGGCACACCTCTTATACCGCTTCCTTTGCCACTTCTGGGGCCCCAGTGCGCAATCTACTTATGTTGTCTCATTGGAGGGGTCATCAACTTTGATGTTATTGATCATATGAAGGGATGTTATCAAGTTTTACCTAATACACACCCCTCACGGGACATGATAAAGTCATCATCGCTAATGGCACTCTTTCCATTATACCTGGCAAAGGAACTATCTTTTGTTCACCTTCCATGCCTCTCGTCCGTCTTGTATATCCCTACATTTCCTTGAAATTTACCCTCTATTAGTCGTTTGACTTCATCCTTAAATTGCCTCGTAACATTTCAACCAGATGGTTGTGTTTTTCAGGATCCAGTAACGAAGCAGCATATTAGCAGTGGTAGGAACATTAGGGGCATGTACGTCATAGACCATCCTCCTTCCCAAGCAATCCCAATTACCTCTGGTCCCAGTACTGTGGATGTTCGGCAGTGGAATCAATGTCTCGGACATCCGTCCCCTAGTTATCTACTTAAGATGTTTCTTTTTTTCCAAATGTTTGGACAAATTTACTTGTGAGGCTTGTAGATTTTCTAAACATATACGACATAGTCCAACTAATGTATCATCTCCCAATACAATTCCTTCTGATATCATTCACACTGATGTTTGGCGACCTTCACCAATTACTTCTTTCTCTGGTCACCGATGGATTGTAACATTTATTAACTGTTTTTCTCGCACTACATGGATGCATTTGTTTAAAAAGAAGAGTTATGTCTTAAACTATTTTTAACTCATTCATAAGTTGGTTAACACTATGTTTAGCTATAAAATTTGTGTCCTTCGTAGCAACAATAGGGAAACTATGATGACCATGGTATATTTGGTACTTATCATGCTGACCTTGGGATCCTCCATCAAACCATATGCGTTCACACTTCAACCAAAAACGATGTTACCAAGCAGAAAAATAAACACCTGCTCGAAGTCACCCGGTGCACCTCATTACGATGAATCTTCAAAAATCATATTGGGGCCAAGTGATCCTCACTGCGGCGTACCTCATTAATAGTCTTCCTTCCAATACCTTACAATATATCTCCCCTCTATCTCGATTGTCCAAGAAATGTGTAGTTCACACATCTCATTTACCTCCCCGTGTGTTCCCTGAAATTTGTCTTTGTTGGATAGTCCTCAACTACGAAAGTCTATCGTTGTTATCATCCCGCCTCTAGAAGTTTCTTCTGTACTATGGACGTGATGTTCTGTGAAGGGAAGACCTTTGACTCATGACAGGGGGAGCAGGACAACAATGTTGATGTCGTTCCAATTATTCCCCTTGTCATTCTTCCAAATATTCCCCGTTCTACTGTGACATCGCATATTCCAAGTGCGGCCCAACTACGATGACCCCTCCTGTCAAGCCCATAGTTCTTATTATTCTGAAACTTATTTCTTCTTTCCCTCAGGTCTATCAGAGATATAATGTTGGTGTTAAGGTGCTACAAATACCTGACATTCCACCACAATCAATATACTCTTCTGAACCAAACTCTGATGAAGACCTCCATTAGTCTCTCAAACATTGGAAATGTAAGTCGACTCTTCTACATAACCAATTGCAAATTATATCTCATATTACAATCTGACAAAGGCACATACAGAATTCATCACCTCTTTGGCCTTTGTTCATATTCCTAACACTTAGCAGGAAACAATAGATATACCATAATGGAGAAAGGCAATGGAAGAAGAGATGGTTATATTATAGAAGAACCGAACCTGGACACTATGACATCTCCCGTCTGGAAATAAACCTGTTAGCTCCAAATGGGTATTCTCTGTCAAAAAGAAACGGGAAGGTATTGTAGAGAGATATAAGACACGTCTTGTTACTCAGGGATATACTCAAACCCCTGTTGTGGATTATCATGAGACTTTTGTGTCAATTGCCAAAATGGACTCTATCTGTATTATTTTATCATGAGTTGCATGGATTTGATGGGATCTCCAACAAATGGATGTTAAAAAATGTCTTTTTATAGGGCGATCTTTAGGAAGAAGTATACATGAAGTTTTTGTCGGGCTTCTTGAAGCAAGGAGCAGAAGGCAAAGCAGAGAAGATGGTGGTTCTCATTGTCTATGACTACGTCGACAAAATCATCATCATGAAAAATGATGTGGAAAAAATCTCATGGTTGAAAACACACTTATGTAAAGAGTTCGAAGTCAAAGACCTATGAGAGTTAAAATACTTCTTAGGATTTGAAGTTGCACGATCTAAACGTGAAATCTTCATTGCTCAATGGAAATGTTTAAGATCTGCTCGAGGAAACATGGAGGCTTGGTTTTGCTCAGGCAGATACATCCATTGAAGCAAATTGTAAATAAATAAAGACAATGATGTTGAGAAGGTGAAATCCACTAGCTATCAAAGACTGTTGGGAGGATAATCTACCTCACACACACTCGCTTTGATATCACACATGTTGTTGGGATCCTTAGCATATACATGCATACTCCCAGTCTAAGACATCAATAAGAAGCTATGAGAGTGCTATGATACCTGAAGAAGTCTCCTAGTCGAGGACTCCTATTCTCTCGGAACGAGCATTTGAATGTTGAAGTATACACATATACTAATTGGGCTGGAAACCAAGACGACTGAAAGTCAACCACTGGATATTGCTCATTTGTTTGAGGAAACCTCGTGACCTGACAAAGTAAGAAACACAATGTAGTAGCAAAGTCCAGTGCATAAGCAAAATACAAAGCAATGTCACAGAGAGTATGCGGAGGGCACTGGTTCAAATCTCTAATGCAGGATTTAGGGCTACAAGATGAGAATTCTATACGAATATATTGCAACAATAAAGATGCTATCAACATTGCTTATAATTTTGTTCAACATGATCGAACAAAGTATGTTGAGATCGATAGACATTTCATCAAATACCACATGGAGAAAGCCAACATCTACACT
Source organism: Platanthera zijinensis (assembly GCA_039513925.1). NCBI lineage: Eukaryota > Viridiplantae > Streptophyta > Magnoliopsida > Asparagales > Orchidaceae > Platanthera > Platanthera zijinensis. The sequence continues at coordinate 248,643,413 of CM077078.1, read as the reverse complement.
CTTTTTGTTCAATCCAAAGATCAGCTTGCTGTCATCTTAACCAAAGGCTTGATCTATGACACCTTCACTGATAACATCTCCAAGATGGGAGTGATCGACATATACTCCCATCTTAAGGGAGAGAGTTGAATTATAGGCTATTTAGGAGTTAAATAGCCCATTGCAAAGGCCCACTTATAAGACCCATTTTTCTCATATTTAGTTGCACACGTCTAATCTTGATTTAGATTCTCCTCCATTGCGGATATATATAAAATCAATGCAATAAAAATTCTTTAGATTATTGAAATAATATTTTATTTAATCTCTCAACTGTTACTACATGGTTGGGTTGCTACGTGATTCCTTTTTAACAAGATGAACAATAAAACCAACAATGATGCGACATATTTAGCACTAAGTGTTGTATGGAAGGGCTTGGACCATGGAGCCACAGAGTTTCATGATGTCATAAGACAAGAAGTGGTCTATCATGACTACACTAAGAAGATCCTAGGAATAAAAGCTTGCCACAATTAACAGGCCTGATTAACTGGACAATGCCATGTAGGAAGCCAAATCATCTTGACATGAGAAATGAAACTAGCTTCCATTTGTCAATGTATTTACATTACCAATCAATGAATACGTAAACTAGCAAGCTCAACTTATTAGCTTCATTACATTACCTGGAATGGGCCAAAAATTTCTTTTGTAACTAGCTCAAAATTCACATCCTTCAGTATCTCATCAATTGGTACAAAAAGGGCAGTTGGTTTCATAGCACCATATATTTCTGGAATAGAATGATTCTCCAAGGGCTGGCCTCCAAAAAGTAGCTTTGATCCTGGTATTGCTAGCAAACTTCCAATGTGTTCCATCATTTGTTTGGTTGTAACCTGTGGAAGTATGAAGATATGCAAGATCAGTAATACTAATGATAACAATTAGAACATTTATTTTAATTTGTTAAGTATATGGCTACACAGATGACAAAATTAAATCTTTTCCACAAATGCCTCTGAATATGGGGTTTTCATTTTTGCTTCTAAAATTGTAAGGCTCCCACTAATGCAGAGTCAAGGGAGGGGTTGATATATACAGACTTACCCTGCATTGACTTAAATCCACAAGATCAAAGTGGAGACACCGTAACTACTGCATTAAACCCACCCTCAACGTTTTATGGGTGCAAGTGTATAAGTTATTCAGCAGGTGAGAAACCAATAGTCTATAGTTTTAATTCACATTAGTATTATACATTTCTTCTGTTCGGTTCAGAAAGGAACCGCAGGATTCCACAAACTAGAAACAAGATTTTACATTCTAACCAATATGCTATGTTGCAAACAAGAAATTTTAATACGAATGTGTCATAAACTTCTTTTTAAAATTTCACTTTAACTCTCTTGCCTTGAAGAAACCTAGCTTACCACTACGGTATTGATTTTTCTCAACAGGCATGAAATGATTTTCCTCATGAAGGCTACTGGCTCCAGTTACTTGTCAAGTTCACTTTGCTGAAATTGTAAGAAACTTATATATGGAATGATTTTAAATTTTTATATAAAGCTGTTATTAGATTTGCAGTACAATATTCATGAACGCTGAAATGTTTTAATAAAACAATGAGGAAAGTGCAAATGTACTTACCGTAAGAACAGGTCCTATGGTTAAATCTTCAATTTTCCTTCTTTCTGCAAGCTCTTTCATTTGCGGAACAAGGGAACTTGAAGCCCAGTTCTGCACATGGTAAAAATTATTGATGAATGCATGCAGAGGATAAAAGTTAATTTGGTTTCAAGTGAAAAAATAACACAAAAATGAGAATATGATATGATGCTTAGCAAATAACCTATCAAACACTAGATAAAATGAGAGCAAATTTTTTTTTTACAAAATCACCATATAAACACTCTGATTACTTGGTTCTAAAATCATTTTAAAAATGCATGAACACTTGTCTACATTCATCAACAGTAAATAAATTTATAAGTTAATGCTAAAATAAACAGAATTTATCCTGAATTAAGCCAAATAAACACTAACACAGCCAGTAAACCAAGTCATCAATACATTAACTTTTTTAATGAAAGGTGATATTTATATATTACAGAAAACTTTCAAAAGATAGTACAATGGAGGTTGCTAAAACATTTATTGAAAAGAGGCAAGTTAAGTCATAAAGTTCCAATCTCAATATGCCCTATATGAGTTCAAAAGTTTCTCAAATATGGGGTTTAAATAAATCTTGGCAATATGTACATGGATGTAGGCTGTTGCCCTAAAGGCATGTTTAACCAGTGAGTCCGCTATTTGGGTTGCCTTCGCTATATGTAGGAGACGATGGTTAAACCTTCCCACAATCTTCAATAATTCATTTCCTTGTGCATCAAATTCCCAATTGAAGCGTCTGTTTTGTAGGACTATATATCCCTTTTTACTACATTAGAATGCAAATGCTATCTATGTTAAAGCTTTTGCATACCTTAATCCCATGCCAAACTTTTATTAGATCGGCTACGAGATTTGTTGTGTTGTATTTGTAACATGCTGTCTTAGTAATGGGAGTTATTTTATGTATTTTATTTTGCACTTTTACCCTTTAATCTTGTAATTTCTCACTCCTATATATAAAAGAGTGTTTTTCTTGTCTAAGAATTATTATTGAATCCTAATTCCAGCATAGTACCATGACCCTAATCTCCTCTCATGCATGCCACTCAGTTCACTTCCACCTTCCGCCTGCCTCACATCTTTCTCACGCAGAACCGTTCCTCGCCGTCGACGTCAACTCTATCGCATGTCTCCCACGTAACCTCCACCTGCTGATTTTCAGACCGCAGTCTCGCTCGACTATTCTCACGAGTGAAAAGCGCCCCTTTGTGTTGATAGGCAATTGAGGGTGCCAAAACCGAAGATGGACTTTTGACTCCTGATATGAGATTAGTATGTAGTTGAATGTATTGTATTTTATTTTGTTATTTTTCTGCTGCGCTTTACATGTGATATGTCACGTGTCTCTTTTCCTATATATGTATGCTTACCCTTGTATTAGGGCATAATAATATAATTTTTCTCTCACTCGACATGGTATCAGAGCCTCGACATCCCGATCTGCTCCGCTTCACCCGTTCCGTTCGGCTGACTCCGCTTCAGCCGCTCGATCCCCTACCTCCAGTCGCTCGATCACGCATCCACTGCGTCCCGCATCTTCCGCTCCCTCGGTCTCCACCGCCGCTCCTCCAAATCCATTGCTTCCTCTGCCGCTCTCGACTAGGGTGTCCTTTTGATCCGTCGCTTCCTCCGTCGCACTCGCCTAGGTCGTCCTCCAACACTGCCACTCCTCCAACGCCGTCACTTCCTCCAAAGCCGCAGATCCTCTGCCTCATCAGTTTGTTCGCAGCAACCAACACCACTCTACGCCTGTTCACCGAGTGGCCATTTGTATCTAAATGTTTTGTCCTCCATGGCTGTTGTCGGATACATCGTGGTCGCATCCTCTGGTGTCCTCTCCGGTGGTGCGATCTAAGAGACACTCGTAGGCTGTGGTTTCTTCCGTCTTAAGTTCTTGCTAGTTTTCTTCGGACGTCATCGATGGGTAAATTCTCCTATATCTCATCCTCTCCTCAGAAAGTTCCTTCCGGCTATCCTCCTCGGAGCCACGACCAATCTGGATCCTTAAAGATCACTAATATTTCCTTTGATGGAATGAATTATCTTGAGTGGTCCAGGGTGGTACAACATGCTATTTGAAGTCACCAGCTATGTGGACATATTGATGGTACCATAGTTAATCCACCACGTACCAATCCCTCATGGAAAAATGGGAAGGGGAAATTCCTTAGTTGTCTCATGTTTACTTAACTTTGGGTCCCCTCATGTGTACCGCAACTACATGCTTCCGGATTCGGCTCACGAAATTTGGAAAAAGGCTCGTGGCACCTACTCTCAGGCAAGGAGTTTGACGCATATTTATGAGCTCACTCGCCGTGTTTTGGAGCCAAAGCAGGAAACCCTGCCTGTATCTACTTACTACTCAAAGTTCGAACGTATTAAGACTTGGATTACTTCAACACTATTACGGTTACAAACAATGGCAATGCGCTTCCTCTTCATAATGTTCTTTCTTATGGGGCTCGATATGGATTTTGATGTTGTTCGTCTGCATGTTCTCCACCGTGACCCTCTTCTCTCTCTCTTAGGGATGGCATTAGTATGCTCCTCAGTGAAGAGAATCGTTTGCGTTCTCTTGGTTCTTATACGGATCACTCTGCTCAATGTTAGGATCGGTCCTGGTCCACCTCCTTACTCTTCTCTTGTATGCGGACACTGTAGGAAGAAAGGACATACAAAGGACACCTGTTTTTGTCTACATCCTCATCTTGCTTCACATGGTCGGGGGATCTGGTGCTTGTGGGAGAGGCGGACACTGTGGTGGTGGTCGTTCTGCTGGTGCCCGCACAACGTATTCAACCCATTCAACTGAAGTTTATAAGGACAACCCCCCATCTGGGGGCCTTTCCACTGAGGAGTTAGAGGCCTTCCACCTTCTATTGCGTTCAAATTTGTGGACTCTACATCCGCTGATTCCGCTGCCGCGTTTGTTACTTCAGGTTTCTCGAGTGCCCATGTTGTGTCTTCCACTCACTTCGAGTGGATCATTGATTCGGGTGTCACTGATCATATGACCAGCTCAGGTTTTACCTCTTATACCCCTCTCTGGCCGTGATAAGGTTATCACTGTCAATGGTTCCTTTCCTTTATTGTTGACAAAGGAATCATCACTTGTTCTCCTGAACATTCCCTTTCTTTTGTCTTACATGTCCTTTTGTTTCCTCGCAATCTTCTCTCAATTAGTCATTTGACTAATTTAAATTGTTCGGTAACCATTATTCCCGATGTTTGCATTTTTTAGGATCTAGCTATGAAGCGGATGCTTGGCATTGGTAGGAATGTTGTCAGACTGTATTTGCTGAACCAACAAATGTCTCCCAGTGCTCACACCACCACCCGTGCTCGTACTCAGCATGACATCTGATACTAGCATCTTTATCTTGGTCACTCTTTTGCTTTATATCTTACCAAACTATCTTCTGCTTTTAGTTTCATAATTAAGTCATTTACTTGTGACACATATGAACTGTCAAAATATATTCGTCGTGGTCTCAGCCGTGTTTCTCTTCCTAGTTCATGCTCGTTTGATGTGATTCACTCTGAAGTTTGGGTCTCCTCCCGTCTTATCTTTATCTAGTTATTTGAAATATTTATTGATTGTTATTCCCGTACTACGTGACTTTATTTATTAAACGAAAGAGTGAAGCGTTTCCTTAGTTTTGTTCCTTTCATCAAATGGTTATGACACAGTTTAATGGAACAATTCACATGCTCCATAGTGATAATGATGGGGAGTGATGATCAGGATGCGTTTGGTGCCTATCTTGCCGAACATGGCATTCTTCGCCAAACCACTTGTGTCAACACCTCCCTCTACATAAAATGAAGTGGTCGAACGAAAAAATTAGCACTTACTAGAGGTTGTTCGGTGTTTGTTGATTTTCATGCACCTTCTCAAGTCCTATTGGGGTGATGCTGTTTTGACCGTAACTCATCTCATTAATCGTCTTCTGTCTCGCTCCCTTCATTACGATGCGCCTCTTTCCCGTTTACCTCAGACACGCATTGTCCACACCTCATACATCTCTCCTCACATATTTGGTTTTGTCAGCTTTGTTCATGTTCATACCCCACATCGAGATGAATTGGATGTTCGATCTCTTAAATGTGTTGTTGTAGGCTACTCTCCTACCACCAAAGGTTATCGGAGTTATCACCCTCCTACACGTCGCTTCTACTGCAATGTTGATGATACTTTTCATGAGGGGGAATCATATTTAATCCTCGTCAGGGGGAGCCGGGTAGTAATACTGACGGGACCTTCAACTCTCCTCTTCTGATATTTGCTTCACACATTCCTCCTACACCAGCTCCTATTTCTCCCAGCACTGCTTCTATTCCTCCCAGTATTGTTCCTCCCACTTTTATTCCTCCTATATTTATACATACTCTTGCAAACTTCGTACCACTGAGCAAGTGCCGTCTGTGAATGCCCACAAGTGTCGGTGCCCGCTTCTGCTCCAGATTCGGATGATGACCTCCTTATTCCCCTCTCCTCTTAAAGGTAATACGGGTGGCACCAATCACCCTATCGCCAATTACTTTCTTATCATCACCTCTCTCATGCTCATAGAGCTTTTATCTCATCTCTTTCCTCTATTGTTATTCCTAAGATCTGACAGGAGGCTGTTCAGATACTTGAGTAGAAACAGGTTATGGAAGAAGAGATGTGTGCTTTGAAAAAAATAGAAATTGGCAACTTGCGAGTCCTCCCCTTGGGAAGCAAACAGTTTGATTACGCTGGATTTTCTCGGTTAAAAAGAATCAAGATGGGGTGGTGGAGCAATATAAAGCACACTTGCTCGCTCAAGGGTATACCAAAACCCAAGGAATTGACTAAGAGGATACCTTTGTTTTTGTTGCAAAGATGAATTCTATTCATGTGATCCTCTCTTGTGTTGCATGTCTTGGGTGGGACTTAAAACAGCTTGATGTCAAAATGCCTTCTTGCATGACGATCTAGAAGAAGTTTACATTACTATCCCACCCGGCTTTACCAAAGGAGGGTCCAATGAAAAGGTCTGTCGTCTGCAGAAATCCCTATATGGCCTAAAAATATCCCATAGAGCCTGGATTGAATGGTTTAACAAAACCATGCTACAACTAGGTTATACTCAAGGACATGCTGATCATACTCACTTAATCAAAAAAAGAGAACCTGGAGGAAATCATGTACTTAAAAGAAAAATTGGGTCAAGAATTTGAAGTCAAAGATCTGAGAGTTGAAATATTTCTTCGGGATTGTAATAAGATCTCGTCCGGGGATCAACATCTCTCAGAGAAAGTATACCATTGATCTTCTGGAGAAAACTGGTATGTTTGGGTGTGTTCCCGTGGATACACCTATTGAGGTTAATCACAAGATTAATGTTGATACTAAATGGGAAAAAGTTGACATCTCAAGGTATCAACAATTGGTTGGGAGACTCTTATACTGATCTCATACTCGCCCTGATCTTACGTATGTGAAGGGTGTCCTATGTCGATTCAAGCACTCTCCCACAATTCGCCATCAGCAGGCTGCATTTAAGGTGTTGAGATACCTTAAGAAGTCTCCAAGGTACGGGATTCAGTTCTCTGTTAATCAACCTTTAAAAATTGAAGTGTTTACGAATGTTGATTGGGTTCATAGTCAAGATGATAAAAAATCTACTGTTGAGTATTGTTCATTGGTGGGTGTAAATCGTGTATCTTGAAAGAGCAAGAAACAAAATGTTGTTGATCACTCAAGTGTCGAAGGAGAGTGTAGGGCAATGGCACAAGAAGTATGTGAGGGTTGTGGTTGAAGGCAATTCTCTAGGTTATGGGACTCCAGGTGAACAAACCGGTTACAATCTACTGCGATAACAAAGCTCTCATCAATATTGCTCACAATCTGATTCAACATGATAGGACGAAGCACAGAGGAACCAAAGATTTTTACTAGGAGACTAATAAGGAGGGAAAACGAGGAAGAATAGAGGAACAATCCTTTCATTTTGTAGCCAATAAAGCAGCCCCCCTAAATGACACATTTTGGGAACATTTTAGAAACCTATGATAGCAGCCTCCCTGTTTTTTAGGGAAGAATCCGCACAAAAACTTCATATAAGGCCTCAATAGACTGTGCAACAGCCTCCTTAAAACCAAACCAGAAAACCTATTAATAAATAGATTACCACCGATAATCCTCAAGAGGTCCAAGAACAAGAAACAAACGAGAATCAGTCCAGAAAAGCTCACAGTACTGCCACCAAGAAGCTCAAGCAGGGACACTAATGGAAAGCAACTGCACAGCACTCCCAAACCAAGCCAGGACCAGCAGGAGTTGTGATCCTGGAAGGGAGAGAAAGAAGACGAAAATTCCAGCGTAGAGGAGACTCGGGAAAGAGGGTAGCAGAATGAAATCAATTCGCTTCAGTGCTGTAAAGTAAACCCATTAATGGAAATGGTTCCTGTCAAAGGTAAGATGTAAAGCCCACATATAGCCCACTAAGGACTGAAGGGTAATTAAACCCCTCCACCATAATACAATTTCCATAGGAATGACAGTAAAATCAGTCCCAATTTACTTGTTTATTCCACTAGCTTCCACTACCAAATCCAGTATACGCTTGCAGCTGATCTTACTTAAACAAAGCAACAAAAAGAGCGCAAGGCCCAATATAGTCAGTCATGTTAAGAGGTCAGTTTATTAAATAATAACATGCCAAAACACTACAACCCACTGCTTGGGAATTAAAAACCTAGGTCCAAACCGAAATAAATCGAAAATCTAAAAGCTTAAGAAGATAATAAAGATTAGAAGGAAGATTTATAAATTGGAAAATATCAAAATTAAAGTCACACTTGGTACTCAACCCTTAAAACGTATCATCATTAGGGAGACAAACTTATACTTTGTTTTTATTTAAGATTTATCTTGTAAGAGTAATTAAAGTTCTACCAAAATTCAAGGATTTACATAAGTTCACAACATTTAAACTGGCCGTGTACTTCACAACGGATTCAATTGGCACCGCAGCAAGAAGGATGATGTTACAAAGATGGAAAGGGTCAAGGGACGAGGACACGATGCATAAGTCGACGTCGGGGCCAAGGCACGTCGAACACAGATCCCAAATCAGCGATGAACGTTCGCTAGTAGGGCGCACGGGAGTAGAGCAACTATCAGCTTTATCTTTTATTATCGCACGTGTAACTCGAGTCGTGGGTTATTTACCATTTTCCCATCCGTAAATTGGAACGAGCCACTATATAAGCTTATATGTATCTTTCATTTGAAGTATCGTTGGGTGATAATGAAAAAGAATCCCTAGGGGCTGAAATTTGTCTCCCTTCTTCCTCCTTCTCGACTTCTTCCTCTCCTCTTCTTCAAGCCTAACACCTAACATTTGGTCTGACCTGCCTCACTTCCCTCCGCAATTCTGTCACCCAAAGCATTTGTTCTAGCTGCCGACAAGTCGTCCCGTAGCATTCGTTCTCGCAGCCAATGCATCTTCCTTGCATCGTCCCGTTGCATTGGTTCCAGCAGCAAACACATCAACCCTGCAGCCTGCGCGTTGACCACAACGACCATTCTTGTTCCCTAGAGGCCAATTCGACTTGCGTCATCGGCGTTCATCTCACTCCAACCAGCGGCCTCTTTCTGTGCCCAATCGGCCACATATTGTGCCCAATCGTCTAGTTCCTGCGATCGATCAACCGATTCTGCAACTAGTCGATCGACTGGTTCCTGCAACCGACCGATTGGCCAATTCCTATGACGATTTAACGCACGTTCGACCTCTCTCGCGTATTCTAGCAGCTCCCATCTCCCGTCTTCATTGACTGATCGGCCCCTCCCAGCAATGCCACTGCTCCAAGTCACTTGTGTTCGATCTCGCATGCCCAACTGCGCATTCAATGTTCTTCTGGCGAGCACCGCCCTTCCTCTCATGTACATTCCCCCCAACATCGCTCAATGGCGCATTCCGATACAATCACGCATAAGCCTCCAGTGGATCCAGCCATCTATCTAATGTTACGAATGGATGCTAAGTTCAACGCCCTCCTGGCTGGCAGACCAAGTGCTTCATCATTTGCCAACATGGAGTCCCCATTGCTTCTCGGGGCATACCCGAACCCTCCTTGGGACCCTGTCTTGCCACCGACGGGCTTCCCACCTCCACCCTGTTCGCTTGACGTCCCTTCTTTCAACGACACCGACCAACCCATGGGATGGATTTCCCGTGCGGAACAATTCTTCGACATTCATCTGACTCTGGAGACATAAGAGGTTGCTACGACTCTCATCGGCATGGAGGGATCCGCCCAGCATTGGTCCATTGGAAATGACAAAATAACCCTTCTCTCTCATGGGTGGAACATAAATACGTTCTCATCCTTCGTTATATTGTCCGCTATTCAAGGACAATAGAGTAATGTGTGGTGTCCGCTAACCAGGCTTCCTTGACGACTACATTGATGAGTTCATTTCCTTGGTGACACGCGTTTTGGTCTTACCGCCAGATCACTACATCTTTTCTATACAAGGGTTCCTCCCCAATATCTGATTTCTCCTTCACACCCACCACCCTAGGATGATTACTGCTGCTATGGACCTAACCCGCTTGGTGGAAGTAAACTTCAAGGTCAACTCTATTGATACCGGCTAGCTACCTAGGAGTTCTACGTCCCCAACGCTTGGCTACCCTCCCCCGCACATTGGCCACCACCCTAGGTGCATACCTCCCCCACGTCTCGGACCACCTCCCCGACTACCCCGGCCACCGAACGGCCCTTGGATGACCAACCACGAGTACCATGATCTTTGCACCATGGTCCTCTGTTTCGGTTGTAATCAACCTTACTGTCTGACTCATGACTGCCCTCTAAAGGAACTTTGCATCGTCATTGGCGAGGAGGACCCAGAAATCACCTTTGGGGATTTTGAAGCCTTAGAGGGCGACGATTCACCTCATGCAATGGGTCACCATGCAGGTCTGCATTGTCTCAAACTTGTGTTCTCCGTGGGTGGCGGCACCTCTGTCCCCCTCACTATGACGCTCATTGGTTCCCTGGTTGGCACTCCCATGACGGTGCTAATTGATTGTAAGGCCAGCCAAAATTTCATCTCCCCGCACCTAGCGCTACAACTCGCCATTCGCCCGTCTCCTTCCCCTCCTGTAATTGTTTGCTTGGGCGACAGCCGCCACACTATCACCGGGGGCCTCTTTACAGACCCGCACATGACTATTGGCCCTTGCCCCCTCAACGCAGATTTCAACTCTTTTGGACTCGGTTGACTTGATGTCATACTCGACGTCGCATAGCTTCGTAGACTCAGGGACGTGTATATCAACTGGGCCCGCATGACATTGCGCTTTTCTCAAGCGGGAGCCTTTTTTCTCTTGGCAGGGGAATGGTACTTTAGCCTCCTGTCTATGGCACAACATCCCCCTCAACAGTATGCGACATTAGATTCTGCCCTATACTTGTGGCGCGATGTTGAGCAGACCCGCCCGGTCTCACCTCCCCAATCAAAGTTACTATGCGTCCCGGTTGCTACTTCTGCCTTGAGGACAAGGCATATTTTTGGATTTCGAGAGGGAGGCATTGTTACGAAGACAGAAAGGGGCAAGGGACGAGGACAAGACATATATGTCGACGTCGGAGCTAAGGCGACCTGGGCACAAATCCCAACTCGACGATGGATGTTACCTAGTAGGGAACATGGATGTAGCACAACAATCAAATTTATCTTTTATTATCGCATGTGTAATTCGGATCGTGGGTTATTTACTGTGTGCCCTTGCATACTTCGAAATGAGGAACATAAGCCCATACGTATCTTTCATTTGAGATATCTTGGAATGATAATGAAAAAAGGGGCTTAGGGGCTGAAATTCATCTTTCTTCTTCTTCCTGCTCTACTCCTCCCTCTCCTCCTCTTACACCCTAGTACCTAACAGATGACTTCCACATGAAATGAAAAGCCCACGCCATAGGTCCACAACGTGGACTTGGGGCGTGGACTTGGGATTTTTTCTTTTAAATGACTCTAAATCACCATCTTAGCTTGCACATGTGTTCCATTGTCATAATTATGTCTTCATCTAAGCTAAAATTGTAAGAACCTGTAAATAAACAACTTAAACGAATGAATACTGGCTAAATGCACATTGTTAAATACTAAAAATAAGGATAAAAATTTATATAATATATGTATTATCAAATACTCTCATACTTTATGTTTTTTTATTTGAGAGCAAAACTAATTCATGAGAAATCAATATGAATAATATATGTAAAAATTCATATAAAATTACAACTACTTATGCACCTCACCTTATTGATGAATTAAATCAAACTCACCTAAATAAAAGTTAGCTTCATAAGAAATAATTTATAAATTATAAGTTCAAATGAGTGAACAAATTTATGTTTATAATTCTTTAATCAAATCTTCATAAACAATATTGCATTGAATCAAAAAAATCAATCTCAGAAATACACAAACTTCAAAAATATAAAGATTTCATTGAAATATCATAGGCTTATTCTTCTATACTCTCTACTAATGGACATCGAGCATTAAAATAAAAATCATTTAGGTCTTTACTAGGTTGTAAAGTTCGACTTGGGTTTAAGGTCAATTGGTAATCAAAATCAAATTCACAAACCTGAAACCTAACACAAATATATATATGACTTTTTTAAAACCATTTTCCCCATTTTAATACTTTTTTTTTGAAACACTACCGCACTTATTGTGAGAAGAAATATTTTTTTAGTTCATCACAATAATAAATGATTTTTTTTCCACTTTTTCTTTTACTCAACCATTCATCATTTTCAAATAAAAGATGATGCAAAATTTATATTTTCTCCTTTTTCTCTTATAATGCCACTTTATTTCCACCATCAACATTTTAGCTCAAAAACAATGCGTACATAGAATGGTGATAAATAGGTAGGGGAATTTGGCTTAGTAAGAAAGACAAAATAAACATTTTTTTATTATTTAGGGTGAGTAAAAAAAAGAACGATATTAAGGCTCAAATGGTATGACTAGTGATAATGATAGAAGATTAGGTTTCAAAGGCTCAAACTTATTTTAAAAATGACCTAGATCATATTCTAAATCTTAATTTTTATTAAAAAATTTTGATTCGAGAATGTATAAAATAATTTCTTAAATTCATGAGAATAAATAATCCTGAGAGTAAACATACTCGTTCTCCTGATATCATTAGTAAAATTACTGCAATGATGAAAATTGATATTTTTAAGAGAATAAAAACTAAGATATTCCAAGCTTATCAATTTATAATGAATTTAACATTTTGAAATCTTCTAAATTTTAATCAAGCTTGTACAGAAGTAAAACATAACAAGATGAACATGCATAAAAAGAAAACTATCAAAACGATTACATATAAAACGGAATAGTTAATTTTTTCATAAAAATAGTTAATTTCTAGAAAGAAAAAGAAAGAGTGGAAATATTGATTATAAGATATTATATTTTTTAATTTATCTATATATATAACTAAATTTTTTATTTTTGAGAAGATGGTAATCAAAAATAATGTGCCTAGAGATTACCCCCAACAAATATAAAAACATTGCCCCTAATATTTTATAAATAAAGTAAGGGGGCGAAGGAAGAGCTTCTCAGAATAAGAGAATAAGAGTCGTGAGTCAGGTGATCGAGTCCTGTGGAAAATAAGAAAACACAACTACCAAGCGGATAAAATACTATTGAAAGAAAATGAACAGCGAACATGGTAAATGAAAAGAAAAGTCATAAATAATAAATCTCATAAGTATGGAGGAGGCTAATCATCCGGTAGAGAGCAAAAAATGGGAGTGCGCAACTAAGAAAAGCCCTACCGTAGTTGGTTCACGGAGGAGGTGGATGATGAAACTCTGGCTGCTGTCGGGGATGGATCGGCGAACGGGGAACATCCTCGGCTACCACATCCGGAACAACCTCTACCTCGCCAACCTGTGGTGGAACTACCATAAAGCTGGGAGGACCAACGCTCGGACGCCTTTGGAGAATACCAAGTGACCTAAGATTGTTAAGAGTGATGAAAGTAGGTTGGCTAACGATGGTCATATCCAGTACCTCAGTCCAAAGCCACATACGTTTCACTAGATGAGTCATGTAAGCTCCGCCACTAATAAGGCAAAATCGCGCTTTTTCTGCCTTGTGCCTAAGGAAGGTGGCTAACAGGAAACCTAAATGAAGCAGAACATGTTCTCTCATACTAAATAGATAAATCAGTACGTATAACTACGCCATGACTCACCATGAAACAGATTTTAGAACAATTAAGCCACCAGATTTTCGCCATCTCTCGGCTCTCTTTCTTCCAACCCCGCTAAATAATAGGAGGCCTGGAGCCAATTCTGGAAGAGCTCACACAGTAAGCTCTCGGGTGCGAGATGGGATCTCTGACGTTTGTCAGCCTCTTTTGTTGTTCTTAGCCACCAAGCTAGTAGGGTAATCCCTAACCACGAACAGCTCAGATTCCAACACCACTATCCTAATTGTCTGCACGGAAGATATTATTATCATTAGAACCGCTGAATGATTTTATTAGGAATAAGATTGGAGTTGCACCAATTGTAGAGAAGATGCGAGAAGCACGATTAAGGTGGTTTGTGCACGTATAGAGGAGGCCAATAAGGCACCTGTCGGGTATTGTGAGACTTTAGACACTAGGCTTGTTAAGCGAGGGAGGGATTGACCAAAAAAGACTTGGAATGAAACTCAAAGGAAAAACATGATGTACTTAGGCATTAGTGAGATTATGTCTAGAGATAAGGCATAGTGGCGACAAAGAATCCATATAGCCGACCCTACTATGGTGGGATAAAAGCTTGAGTGTTGTTGTTGTAACCGATGAACATCTTATCAAAGCTATTAGAGATGGATTATATTTGTTAAGATGTAATGAAAAAAGCCCATTAGGAGGAGCTCATATATATTCTATTTAGTCTAACATTGTAGATGTAGAAGGTTCTCCCTCTCTTTCTCTCTATATAAGTGTATGTATTCCTATATTTAAAGATATAATAAAATTATGGGTGATTTTCTCTCTCTTGCGTCTTTCTCTAAATGGTATCAGAGTCATACGGTCCTCTGGCTTATACTCCACGATGTGCTCTGGGCGGTTAGACTTCTTCTAACCGCACGTCTTCCTGGCTCCTGCTTCTGCGAACTCTCTCTTCTATCTGTGGCCTCCCTTCTTTCATGATTCCACCTCAATCCTTCCCTCCCGCGGTTTCTACTCCAGGAAGCCATCTCTCCTTAGACCGTTTGTATATCCGCTCCTTTGCGGACTCCTTTTTTTCCTCTCTGCAATCCCTTCTCCCTTCTAATTGCTTCGGGTTGCGGTCTTCTCCCTTCTTAGCCGCTTCCTTCTCTTTTCCATGGAATCCACCTCTCTTCTACTTTCCCCTGGTTTTTATAATCTCCTGACCAGTGGACCCCTCGCTTTCGCAGCTTCCTCTTCTCTGCGTCTTGTATCTTTCTAACTGTCAGTCCGCTCTCTGCTTTCTAAACCGCGGGTTCTCTTTCTAACCGCGTGTTAGCTCTCTGCTCTCTACTCACAGCGGCCTCGTTGGCTAGCTGTTTGCCTTGTCCGCTAGCCGCTCTCTGCTTTCTAAACCGCGGGCACTCTCTTTAACCGTGCGTTTGCTCTCTGCTCTCTACTCGAAACGGCCTCGTTGGCTAGCCGCTTGACTTGTCCGCAGCGGCCTCTGTTTGCGACTTACTCCCTGCTGCTATCTACTCGTTGTGGCTTGACTTGTGACCTGCTTCCCGCGGTTTGTAATTTCTGCGTGTTGCTAGTTGCGGCCTCTGGTTCTGGCAGCCTTTGCTCTCTTGTCTTCGTGCTAGTCACAGCCTATCTGCTGCCAGCTAGTCCGATGCAGGCTTCCTTAGCCGCTTTCCTCTCTGCCCACTCTTGTTTGCGGTTTGCTGCTTCTATCCACCAGGTCGCCATCTTCTAGCCTCCCGATCAGTTTCTCCTAGCCGCCCGGCCATTCTTTTCTAGTCGCCCGACCGTTCTTTTCTAGCCGCCATGTCCTCTACGGCAGCTCCCTCCCTTCCCGCACGTGCTACTGCCCCGCCTTCTGAAGTTCGTGATGAGCTTCGCATAACCACCATCTCTCTCAGCGGGAAGGCTAACTTTGTCGAATGGGTACATTCGGTCCGTCCTGTTCTACAAACCAAGGGTCTTATCCATCATCTCACTCAGGCCCAACCTGCTGACCCTACCGATGATTGGCTCCATGATGACGGTCGGGTCCAATCCTGGATGCTTAATTCCATAGACGCTGAGTCATACCGAATAGCCATATATTATGAAATGGCCAAGGAAATGTAGGATGAGCTGCATTCTCTCTACTATGACAAGGACAGCTTACAACAGTTGTTTGACATTATCTCTGCCCTTCAATCACTGGACCCTGGAGTCACGGGCGACTTGACTTCCTTTGTTGCGAAGGTTAAAACTCAAGTGGAAGCTTGGATACAACATCAGTCCCCATCCACAGATCTTGCAACTCAACGGGCACTGCAGGAAGCTGTTGAGACCGCTATGATGATGGTCCGTGTTCCCAGTCATCTTCACAGCGTCAGGGCTCAAATTCGTTCCTCTTCCACTACGCCCTCTTTGTCTGATGTTTGCTCCATGCTGCTCAAGGTTACACCACCATCTGAAGTTCCTCTGAGATTCTCTCCAACTCTGCTCCAGCAGCCCCTCTTACCTACTCCTGCTCCTCCAGCTCGTGGCTCTTCTAATCGGGGAGGTCGTTTCACGTCTCGAGGTCGAGGACGTGCGGGGCGCTCTACTCTCAAGTGTACCCACTGTGCTCGGGATGGTCATTGAAGCCACATGCTACCGCAAGCATGGACTGCCTCCTCATCTTACTGCTACAATTGTTGCTGCTCCTCATCACCCAGGCTCTACTCCAACCGAGTCACGCTCGTCTACCCAGCAAGATATCAACGACCTTCGCCTCCAGTTTCAGCAGCTCCAAGGAGTTGTTAATCGCTCATCTGGCTCGGTTGCTTCTTTCTCCACCGCAGGTATATCCTGTCTCTCTCATAGCTCTCACTGGATTGTGGACTCCGGTGCTACTCACAATATTACCTCTCATAAGCCACCTCAGTACATGCACTATGATTATCCCAAGTTCATCATTGTGGCAAATGGCGACACAACTCCGGTGTCTGGAGCTGCTAACATGCGGCTCACTCCTACTCTCTCCTTGTCATCGGTCCGTCATGTTCCGGGATCACCCTTCAATCTACTCACTGTTAGTAGGCTTGCTAAGGACCTTGATTGTTGTCTAATCTTCTCTCCTTAGTCTTTTGTTGTGCAGGATCGTCGAACACGGAATATCATTGGTAAAGAACGGTTGTCAACTGAGCTTTATCTCTTAGATGTTCCCCCTTCCATCCTCTCTGCAGTCCCCTCCGTTGATTGACATCGTCGTCTTGTCCATGCTCCTCTATCGATTCTAAAGAAGGTTTTTCCTTGTGTCTTCTTGCATGAGTTTTCTTGTGAATCATATATCTTTGGAGAGCAACATCGTGTTTCTTTTTCACCTAAATGTAATCGGAGTGAAACTCCGTTCTCTTTAGTACATTCTAATATTTGGGGGCCCTATAAAGTCTCCAATGTTTTTGGTTATCGATATTTTGTTACCTTTATTGATGATTATTCGCGTCTCACATGACTTTATCTACTTCGTGATGGTACTGAACTAACATCTGTCTTTCGGGTCTTTATTATTGAAACGCGTACACAATTCTCTGATACCTTAAAGGTAATTTGCACTGATAATGCTCGTGAATATACTAGCCACACATTCTCAAATTTAAGCACCGAGTTTGGGAATGTTCATCAGACCTCGTGTGCTTATACCCCCCAGCAAAACGATGTGGCCGAGCGGAAGAATCGACATCTTCTTGATGTCACTCGGTTCCTTATGTTGCAAATGCAGGTGCCCACCAAATATTAGAACTTTGTTGTCTCTACTGCTTGACATCTCCTAAATCGCATGCCCTCCTCCGTTCTTGACTTCGCTTCTCCGTTCGTCCTTTTGTTTCCTTCCAAGTATCCATTCTCTCTCATGCCCCGTGTCTTTGGTTGTACCTGCTATGTCCACTCTTTTGGACCACCGAATGACAAACTTGCCCTCGAGCCACAAAATGTATGTTTGTTGGCTACTCTCGCACTCATAAAGGATGTTTGTTACTCTCCTGCGGACGAAAAGGTGTTCGTCTCCGCTGATGTCACCTTTTTTTAGGATCAACCCTTCTACTCCACCTCTTTTACACTGCCTCCACCTTCCACTATTGTTCGTCCAGCTGTTCCTGTCACGTCTTTACCCCACACAGATCCTCCTCCTCCTCCACGCCAAGTGCCAGTATTACCTCCTCCTCCACTTCTTCGTGTTTATACTCGTCGTTCATCCCGGACAAATGTGCTACAGCAGCTCCCTTCTTCTGATTATATCTCGCAGCTTGACAATCCGGCATCACCCTCTACGACTCATCCAATGACGAATTATGTCTCACTACATCGCCTATCTCCTCTTCTCAAATTTGTCCTCTCTCTCTCCACTATTTCTATTCCTCACTCTTTGCAGGAAGCTCTCCAACACGCAGGGTGGCGTGCGGCCATGGACGAAGAAATGACAGCCCTCCGGGCTAACCGGACTTGGGAGCTAGTTCCCCTTCCTCCCGGCCAATCTTGTGTTAGCTGCAAATGGGTCTTTGCTGTCAAGCATGCTACAGATAGCATTGTTGAACGTCTCAAAGCCTGCCTTGTCGCCAGAGGTTTCACTCAACAACATGGTCTTGATTACGACGAAACCTTCTCCCCGGTCTCCAAGTTGAATATTGTTCGAGTCCTGATCTACCTTGTTGTGCATCGACAGTGGCCCCTACATCAGTTGGACATCAAAAATGTCTTTCTCAATGGCAATCTCACAGAGACTGTTATATGCACCAACCGCCCGGGTTTGAGATCACGGGGGAGTCTCGTGTATGTCATCTCTGAAAGTCTATATATGGTCTCAAACAGTCTACTCGCGCTTTGTTAGACAAATTCAGTAAAGTGGTTCGCAAGGTTGGTTTCTCACTGAGCTCTGCTGATTTCTCTCTTCACTCGTCATCAACCAACAGACATTGTAATTCCCCTTGTGTATAATGATGACATTCTAATAACAGGCGACAACACCACCAGGATCCGAAACATCAAGCAACATTTAAACTCAGCTTTTCAGACAAAAGACATGGGCAATTTTCGATACTTCTTTGGGCTTGAGGTTGCAAGGAGACCTGATGGACTTGTCTTATCCCAACAGAAGTACTGCACTGATCTTCTGCAAGATGCGGGCTACTCAGGATACAAACTTGCAGACACTCCTATGGATGTGACTCACAAGCTATCTGCATATGGATCTGGAACTGATCCTGTTCTTGCAAATCCAAAGTACTTACGACGCTTGGTAGAGAAACTAATCGATCTTGCGGTTACACGACCTAATATCTCATTTGATGTTGCGGTTGTGAGTCGATTTATGCATGCTCCTCGGACATCTCATCTCCAAGTAGGCCTGTGCAAGAAAACCGAAAACCGCACCAAACCGCAAAACCGCACCGCACCGCACCCCATTCCAAACCGCACCGATCGGTTGTGGTGCGGTTCGGTTTTAGAGGTCTGAAAACCGCAGGTTTATTGGTGCGGTGCGGTTTTCAGTTTGTAAAAACCGTGTAAACCGCACCGCACCGTGATTATGATTTATAAATTTAAAAAATTAATATATTGGGACTGCTTAGACTTGGTTGGTCCAAATGCGATTGGGTTTGGTCGGTGCAAACAACAAACCGCATCTCTAGACAGTGAGGTTTACCTAATCGTTGGTTTCATAGTTTTTTGCATACATAAATCGCGGCATTTCATAAACCGTAATCTGCAGTCTGCAATTGCAATTTGCAAACCGTAAACCGTAACATACATAATGAATATTACCTACGGTTTAATAAAATATAATGTATGAAATGATTTAAAGAATTTCATATTTTCAATTCAATCAAAGCTTCAAAAGCAGCCCTGGCCGACCAAAGCTCAAGCCGACGGCTCGACAAGCCCTGGGCGTCTCACTCCCAGTCCCCAACTTTTACCCCTTTGGTTTCCCGCCCTCTGCGGCTCTGCGGGTTGCGCTTTGCCCTCTCCCGTTCTCCACCTCTCCGACCCTCTTCTTGGTTTGTCGTCCGCCTCTCGGTCTCCATCCCTCTCCGCCACTCCGGCCTTCTCCACCTCTCGGTTTGTCGGCCGAATAAGATCCTTGCGGGTTCATATTTATCTTCATTTCTTGTCTTCAATCTTCAATGAATCATTGTTGCCGATTAAACATACAAAGCTACATAAGCTTCGTTGAATCATTGTTTATCAGTTTATGTATTTTCATTTTAAATTTGCAAATCTGAATATCTAATCAGTTTATTTATTTTCAGATTTAGCTTTAGATTTATTTTTAAGTGGTTTAGTTGTAGATTTAGCTTGGATCAGTTTATGTATTTCCTGTTCAATGTTCATTCTAGATTCTAGATTACTTTATGTATTTTCATATTTAGTGTTTTAATTATGTGTAGATTATTAATTTATTACAGTTATTAATTATAAGATTTTTAGATGACTGTAAGTATTTTTAATAATCTAATAACAAAATAGTCTTGCCCAAATTCAAGAAGGGACAAAAAGCTGTAAAACCGAAACCGCACCGCAAAAACCGACCGTAAACCGCACCGAATCAACACCGCACCGCACGGTTTCGGTGCGGTGCGGTTTTGGTTGGTCAAAAACCGCACCCCTATGGTGCGGTTTCGGTTTGGGCTCAAACCGCACCAAACCGCACCGCTCGCAGGCCTATCTCCAAGCCGTCAAAAAGATTCTCAGATACTTGAAGACTGCTCCAGGAAAAGGACTTGTTTACAAATTTTCCTCCTCTTTGTCACTTGTTGTGTAATCTGATGTTGACTACGCAGGTTCCCTTGATGATAGGCGTTCCACGCCTGATTTTTGTAACTACCTTGGTGGAAACCTTATTACCTGTCGTAGCAAGAAACAGTCGGTTGTTGCTCGCTTATCTACTGAGGCCGAGTACCGTGCTATGGCAGTGGTTGTCTCTGAGCTCACCTGGCTTGAGAGTATTCTCAGTGATTTGTGCCTCAAACTCTCCTCTCTGGTCACCCTATTCTGTAGCAGTCAAGCAGCTATACATATTGTCAAGAATCTCGTATTTCATGAACGAACAAAACATATTGAAATTGACTGTCACTTCATTCGAGAAAAAGTTCAATCGAAGAAGTTGGAGCTAGAGCATGTCTCTGCGTCAGGACAAGTTGTTGATATATTCACGAAAGCTCTCTCTCTCTCTCGGACATTATATCATCAGTTCTTATCCAAGTTTGGTGCCTACGACTTGTACACTCCAGCTTGCGGGGGAGTGTTAAGATGTAATGAAAAAAACCCATTAAGAGGTCATGTATAAGCCCATGTATATTCAATTTGTTCTCACATTGTAGATGTAGAAGGCTCTCTCTCTCTTTCTCTCTATATAAGTGTATGTATTCCTGTATTTAAAGATATAATAAAATTCTAGATGATTTTCTCTCTCTTGCGTCTTTCTCTACAATATTGATCAAAATTATGATATCCATAAAGATAATCCTCCTTCATTTGATAGAAAATTGACAGTAATGTAATGTTGAAAAATTATTTTGCGTGACTATTGGTAGGCCTTATATATCATTTTTTATAGGACATGTAAATCAATTTATGAACAATCATAACGTTCATTACTATGAAGCTGCTCCACAGATACCTAAATAACTAAAAAGGATCCAAGAAAAGATATTAGATATCAAACTATTGTCCCATTTGGGCGGGCTGATCCGTGTAGTCGTGCAAATGGGCAATGCGCAAGCGCGAACATGTGACTGGGTTCTGCCTGCCCCTGGATTCCTGCAGAAATCCCGCAGAAATCCCGCAGAAATCTGTGGTGGCCTCTGTAGATTTGCTCCATGGGACTTTCGCGGGGCCTAACCGCCCCTTAATGTTTATTGGTACTCTAGTGCAAACTGAGCTGGATAAACGTCTGATAGAAAAATCATGTGAATGGAAGTTTTAGCTTCTATTAATATAAACAATTTAGAAAAATCTAATTTCAGAATGTACCTCATGCATAAATAATATTGACTGAGCTGAGCATTTTTGGCCGCTACAAGCATAGGCATCCTGATCGCATACCCATGCAACATAATCAACCTACAATAAAGATGAACCAATAACTAGATCAAACAGCAAGTAGTTTCATGCATAAAAAAGAAAGTAATTCCAGAAAAATGATGGCAGATATTCTTGAAAGCAGGACTGTCAACAGTGATTTGTTGAAGAGACCTCTTGCACGTCTGGACCAAGTATTTTCCAATCAAAACCTGCATCTTCCAATTTCACACGCCCCCTCAGGTCACCAGCTAGTTTTTCTGCGACTCGTGAGCTCCCAGTAAACAGAGTCATATGAGGTTTTGCCTGTCAAAGAGAGAAAATACGCAGAGACCAAGTAAAATAAACAACTATATTCAGCTGCTAGTGTTAACATTTCCATCAAGTTTGTGCAAGCTTGCGAACTTAAAAGTTTACCGCAAGGAATTCGTAGGAAAAAAGGAAAAAAATACTAGATAGATCTCTGATGGGGATTATAGTTCACCGGCGGAGCTTGTTCGGGTTTACACTAATAGGTGGAGGGGTAAGGATCGTCGTATGGACTATTCGAGTTCGTTGTCGCACTCAGGGTGTCGAAGGGACATTTCCTATCTATTTATTTTATTTTTCCATCACTATTTATGTGTTTTTATAAGTATGTCGTCACGGTCAATCACAACCTTTCGTTGTGTGTCACTGCCTATATATACTGTTTTAAAGTTTATTTTCGGAGTATTGCCGAATTACGAGAAATTTCAGGTTCTTATGATCATCCGCGATACTGATTCCTTGGGGCATTAGGTGTTGAAACCTAATTCATATCTCCCTTTCCATTTTGGTTAACTGTTACGGAACTACACGACGACGACCCTAAATGGCAAGTCTACACGTGTCGGGTGCGTATACCGCAGGGGCTCACCGAGACCGCAGAGGATAATTAATATTTATTATGTTCTATGTTTGGTTGTCGCATTTTTAGTATTTTTTGTTTTTCCTAATTTCGATTTTCCTTTTGTATTCGTCCCTCGCCTCTATAAGAGGGCACGTGAACCATGTATTATGCATCTGGGATGAATGTTCATGTTTCCACTCTAACCCTAATTCTTCTCCCCTTTTCACTCTCTCTCTCTCTCTCTTTCTCTCCCTCTCCCTTTCCCGTTCTTACCGCCGCCGCACCCCCCCCCCCTCACCCGGATCCGCATCAAAGTGGTCCGACCTGCCCTCTCCGCCGCCTCCAGCCACCAAAGAACCATCCCCCACCATTTCGAACGTCCGTCTGCACGTCGTCCGCCTGCACGCCGAAGGTCTACCACGCCAAGCCGCCGCGTCGCAGGCCCGCGCAGGCTTCCGTCTGTGCCCCGCCGCTGCAACCATCCCCGCGCCGCCGCTATTTTTTTCCCGCTCAGTGTCATGGCCCCCAACACGCGTTCCTTCATGGATATTCAGCAGGAAGACACTGCCGACGAAACCCTCCGCCGCATCGAAGCCCAGGAGGCCTTTGTCGCCTCCATGCACGCCTCCATCCTCGCCCTTCATGCCAAGTTGGATGCGCTCCAGCCTTCGGCCTCCTCGTCCACCAGCGGATCCACGGGCTCGACCACCGGCGCATCCCTCCTCGGGGCGACACATCGGGGACACCGCAACCCCGCCGCCACCGGGTCGTCCGACCCTTGCTTTGGACCTCCACACCGTCGTCGGTGTGGATCCGATGGGGTGGATCGCCAAGGCGGAACAGTATTTCGACCTCCACCACACACCCGAACAAGACAAGGTCTCTACCGTCATCATGGGGCTCGATGGCTCCGCCCTCCATTAGGCCTGATGGCTTCACCAGACCAACCCAACCATCTCGTGGTCGGAACTCAAGAAGGAAATGATAGGCCACAACGACAACCGTTACTCGGGCTCCGCTATCGAACAACTATGTGGGGTACGCCAACTCAGAGCGCTGGACGACTACATCGATGAGTTCGTGGCCCTCGTCACCCATGTTCCGGGCTTACCATTGGATCATTACCTTACCTTCTTCATGCAGGGCCTCCAGCCCCACGTCCTCTCCCGGCTTCACACGCATCATCCCCGGACGGTGTCTGAGGCCCTAGACATGGCCCTCTTTGTGGAAGCGGATTTGGCTTCTCGACATCCGCCACCTCCGGGCAGAATCCCGTCGGGGGACCGACAGTGGCAGACCGCCACCCCAGAGCCACAACCCCCCCCCAAGATCCCCCCAGCCGCTCGGCCAGCTCGACCGGCCGCCCCTCAGCGGTTCTCCAACCGTGAGTTTGATGAGCTCCGTCGCAAAGGGTTGTGTTTCCACTGTCGGGAGCCCTACTCCCCGACCCACGTCTGCACGGTCAAGAAGTTCTGGGCCATCATCGGCGACGTCAATCTAGAGATCACCTTGGCCGATTTTGAGGACCTCGAAATCAAAGAGGAGGACGCTAATGAGTCATGCTTTCAACAGTTGGAGCTTCCTTGTTTTTTCATGGGCGACATTTTTGGGCCGCAAACCATGAAATTGGCGGCAAACTGGGCAACCGCCATATTACTGTCATGGTGGATAGCAGGGCGAGCCATAATTTCCTCTTCGCTCATCTGGCACACCAGCTCCGCCTTCCGATGGAGCCTGCGCCAGACTTCACGGGCAGTTTGGGCGATGGCTGCCGGCGCGCGGTCCAGGGATGTTGCCCATCCGTTCCACTTTCAGTAGGCCCTTATTAGGTGACGGTGGATTTATACATTTTCGGCCTTGGTGGACTCGGCTTCATCTTGGGTGTGGCTTGGATCTGCACGCTGGGCGACCTACGGGTCAATCGGAGAACTATGACGATGTGGTTTCTCCAGGACGGTCGGAAGTACTGTCTGGTGGGGGATGCAGCCCTACTCCGCTCCCCCGTCTCCGCCCGCACGATTCAGAGGACGGCGGACGGCGATTTTTCAGCATGGCTCTGATCCATCTCGGACACTGCTCCACCGACCCCGACACCACCTCCAGATCTATAGGACCTCCTGTCCGAGTTTGCGAACCTCTTCACGGCCCCATCAAGCTTGTCGGCAGCCCGGACACACGACCACGCCATTCTTCTTCAGCCCGGCGTGTCAGCAGTATTGGTCCGCCCGTATCGCTATGGTCACGTGCAGAAGGACGAGATCGAGAGGCTAGTCCACGACATATTGATGGGGGCCTCATCCGCCCCAGTGCGAATCCTTTCTCTAGCCCGATCCTCTTGATCAGAAAGAAGGACGGCAGCTGGCGCTTCTGTGTGGACTATCGGGAGCTCAACAAAGCCACAGTCCCAGACAAATACTAGATTTCGGTGATCCAGGGGAGCTTTTGGATGAGCTCCACGGCGCCACCGTTTTCACCAAGTTGGACCTCTGTCCCGGCTACCACCAGATTTGCGTTTGGCCGGCCGACGTCGCCAAGACGGTCTTACGGACTCATGATGGTCACTACGAGTTCCTGGTTATGCCTTTCGGCCTGACCAACGCACCGACGACCTTTTAGGCGACGATGAACGACATATTTCGTCCGATACTTCACCAGCATGTACTTGTTTTTTTAAAGACATCTTGGTTTACAGTTCTTCTTGGCCGAGCACCTACAACACGTCCGACAAACGTTGGCGACTCTCTGGCACCACCACCTCAAGCTCCACCCGACAAAGTGCTCTTTCGGAGTTCTAGAGGTATGTTACATGGGGCATACCATCTCCGCAGCAGGGGTCGCGATGGATAGCGACAAGATCGAGGAGATCATCCAGTGGCCAACCCCGCCATCTCTCCGCGATGTGCGTGGATTCCTGGGGTTGACAGGGTACTTTCGGCGATTCATTAAGAGATACGGCACGATAGCCCGGCCCCTCACCCGGCTCCTAAAGAAGTCGGCTGAGGTCCCTTTCGAGTGGTCGGCGGCGGCCTCCACCGCCCTCCAGCAGGCCTTGGTTCGCGCCCCGGTGTTAGCAATATCGGATTTCTCCCAGCCCTTCCTCGTGGAGTGCGACTCGTCGGGCGTCAGCGTGGGGGCCGTTCTCATGCAAGTTGGTCGCCCTGTGGCCTATTTCAGTCGCGCATTCTCGAATACCATCCGCAGTCGATCAGCGTACGAGAACGAGCTCATGGGCCTCGTCCTTGCAGTACAACATTAGTGGTCCTACCTCTTGGGTCGTCGATTCGTAGTCCGCACCGAACACCATAGCCTTCGCAACCTCCTGCAGCAGAAGATTGCCACATCCGCTCAACAGGTATGGGTGGCCAAGCTACTGGGCTACGACTTCAGCATTGAGTTTCGGCCTGGAAAGGCGAACCGCGTCGCCTACGCTCTCTCGCGCAACCCATACTTGCATCCATCTCCCGTCCAGTCTGGGAGGACGCGGATACCCTCCAACGGGAAGTGGAGGCAGACCATCGCTCAATAGGATTTGAACGGCCCTCATCACAGATGCCACCGCCCACCCACCGTTCTCCTTGGTCAACGGTCGCCTACTCTTCAAGGAAGCCTCGTACTTGCCCCCTCCTCCCTGAGCATTCCTCTGCTATTGGCTGAGTTCCATGTGTCTCTGACAGGGAGATATGTCGGGACGTACCAGACATATCGACGGCTAGCAGCCTCACTCTATAGGTCTCACATATTCCGACAGGTCAAAGCCTTCGTGGTCGTCTGCCTCATCTTCCAGAAGGCCAATTACGAAACCATTTTTTGGGGGGTCTACCTCATCCACTTCCGATTCCTGACCGCGTTTGAGACGATGTCTTCATGAACTTCATCACTCAGATGCCCCGCTCTCAGGGATTCGACTGCATCCTGGTCGTGGTGGACCGGCTCTCAAAGTATGTGAATTTCATTCCCCCCTGCCACCCTTACACGACCTCCACAGTCGCCGACAGCTTCATTCAGTGGGTCGTGCGCCTGGACGGTTTTCCCTGACTGATCGTAAGCGACCGGGACCCTCTCTTCCTGAGTACCTTCTAGACGACATTGTTCCGCCTGCAGGGCACCCGGCTACGCATGAATACAGCGCATCATCCCCAGACCGATGGCCAATCAGATGTCCTCAACCGGTGCTTGGAGACTTACCTTCGTTGCTTCGTGGGGGAGAAGTCGCGTAGTTAGGCCAAGTGGCGCGGGTAGGCCGAGTACTCGTACAACATAGCCCACCATCAGGCGGTCGGCACTACTCCGTTTGAGGTCGTTTACGGTCGGCCTCCTCCGTCCATCATCTGCCACCTTCCAGGGGAATGTCAGGTGGAAAGCCTGGCCACCGCTCTTCGCGACAGGGACACTATTTTAGATCATCTGAAGCACCACCTCCAACGGGCCCAACAGAAGATGGTTTCCTTCGCCAACAAGAAACGTCGGGACCTCTCCTTCGAAGCAGGAGAGAAGGTCTTCGTGAAGCTCCACCCTTACCGCCAGCATTCAATGGCTCGCCGACCGTGCCCAAAATTGCCCCCCCCCCGATTCTTCGGGCCATTTGAGGTCCTCGCCCTCATTGGGGCAGTCACTTACTGCCTTCTCCTCCCAAGCGGGAGCCGCATCCACCCAGTCTTCACTGTCTCGCAACTACGGCGGGTGGTGGGCGAGCGCGCCACCACGGATCACCTCTCGGCCGATCTCGGCCTTTCCTGAGAGGCGCCCTGCTATCCCGCCTCGATCCTCGATCGTCGATGCCGCATTCTGAGGGACCATACATCAGAGGAGGTTCTTGTGGCTTGGACCGGTCGCCCCGACTCAGACGCGACGTGGCTTACCCGGGATGATTTTTGTCGCCAGTTCGCCGATTATTGTCTTGAGGAGAAGGCACATTTTCCAGATGGCGGCATTGTTACGGAACTTCACGACGACGAGCCCAAATGGCAAGTCTACATGCGTCGGACGCGTATACCGCAGGGGCCCACCGAGACCGCAGAGGATTATTAATATTTATTATGTTCTATGTCTGGCTGTCGCATTTTTAGTATTTTCTACTTTTCCTAATTTTGGTTTTCCTTTTGTATTCATCCCTAGCCTCTATAAGAAAGCGTGTGAACCTTGTATTTTGCATCTGGGATGAATGTTCATGTTTCCTCTCTAACCCTAATTCTTCTCTCCCCTTTTCCCTCTCTTTCTCTTTCTCTCCCTCTCCCTTTCTCACTGTCGTCGCACCCCCCCCCCTCTCACCCTAATCCGCATCATTAACCCTCGCGCTTTTCCTCATTAATTCACAATTATATTCTTCCAAAACAAAGGCCGCTCGACACCCTCCTGCAACTGTCTGAAAACGGCATTTCCTGTCCACAAACAATGGCAACTGCTTGAAACTGCTGGGAAACTGTCGGACTAAGCGATCTGAGCACAGTTGTTCGTCCTTGTACGAGAACGAAGGCTTCTATAATAAAATACAGTCACGTCGAGGATAATAGATCCTTCCTAAACGAGAATACCGAGTAGTGGGTTGTTTTTCAGTCTCGTCGGCGCTGGATTTGGAAGAATCCATTTTCAGCCACCTCCTAGGCGAATTTTGTTGATGCAAAAAGTGCCTCAACTCAACACCCACAGGGAAAATAAGATTGGTGGATGGTAGTGTGAGTGGAGAAATACTTTGGGGATAAATGCATAAAAGAGAGAAGGATAGCGAGGATAGTTATCGCATAATGTGAACTCTTAGTTGTTCATGATTTTTTTGATTGAATTGGCATTTACAGAGTTTGCATTTGAAAATGCTACAACAAAACGTAGTTCGTTCCTACTGTTAGAGTGTAAGAATCGAGCTCGCCAAAAATATGAGGTAGCTTGGCGGGATTTTCAAATGGATCCAATAGCACAACTTACCCTGATTTATAGTAGGAGCATGTCCAAGGGGGTAGGATTAAGAGAATTGCATCGGTACATGAGAAATGGGCAGGTCAACTTAAAAAAAACAACATAAGGTGAAAAGTTGTATGTGCTAAAAGAGAGATGTGAATTCGCGAGAGTTATTTGCGCGAGTTGAGACAGATGGTTGGTCATGCATAAACTTTATAGATATGCACGAACTCTATGGCGTGCTCACTGCTCGCCCATAGTGAAAAACTCAATTTTGGCTTGTTTTTGTCATGGAAGAAGTGGTCGCCGAATTCCGAGTGAATAGAATCTCCGCATTTTTACGAGTTTGCAAGTACTCCAGAAAAATAATGACTAAGGCAAATGTCGTGATCCCTTGTCCACAAGCCTTCAAACCTTAATTTGGGCTCCAATAGCACTACTTTCCCCGATTTATAGTAGGAGCATGCCCAAGGGGGCAGGATTAAGAGAACTGCATCGATACATGAGAAATGGGCAGGTTAGCTGAAAAAACCACATAAGGAGAAAAGTTGTCCGTGCTAAGAGAGAGTTGTGTGAATTCACGAGAGTTATTTGCACGAGTTGTGGCAGATGGTTGGTCATGCATAAACTTTATAGGTATGCAAGAACTCTATGGCGTGCTCACCCATAGTTAAAAAAGTCATTTTTGGCTTGTTTTAGTCATGGAAGAAGTGGTCGCCGAATTCAAAGTGAACAGAATCTTCGTATTTTTACGAGTTTGCAAATACTCCAGAAAAATAATGACTACAGGCAAATGTCGTGATCCATTGTCCACAAGCCTTCGAATCTTAGAGCAACTTTTCAAAACAAACAGGTATACGCCAACTGTTTTTATCACCCTCTATAAGCATATGGTGAGCCCCAAAGATTATAACAATGCCCTTCCCACAGTGACCCAGTAATGGCAGCTGAGCAAATATTCTTTGAGAAAGAAGTTTTCTAATAAGTCTCAAGCAAGTGTCAGCGAAGACTACTCTGACTGTCTCCCCGTTTACGAACATAATGGATACTCTGAGTTCGCCCTAGCCAAATTTGAACATTGTTAGTTCGGACGAAGAGTATAACTTGAACTTGTCCAACAAATCTTTTTTCAATAAATATTTGGATCTTAATCCAACTAAAAGAAATTCTCCTGATTTGATGAGCAATGACCATAGTCCGTGTACACTTTCGGAGGAACAAGTAGAACAACTCTTCCTGAGGTCGGAAGGCAAGGTAAATTCTACAAAGGAGATGCGCCAAAAGGATAAGAAGACTTCCTATGCGTCCATGACTTCGAATCCTTCCACTTCTAAGAAGAATAGAAAGAAACCTGCTTCAACAATTTCTTTCCTGAAAGCAAAGGAAGAAAAAGTCAGTGACGACGTTAGGGCGGAGGAGCTCGAACGAGCTCATATTGCTGAAGAAGTTGAGTAGTTGCAGATGACAGAGGAGGTCGAGCGAATGCATCTTCAAAAGGAGGAGGAAGCAGAGCAGAGTTGGATGATCAAATACATCGACCCAAAATGTCGGGAGAAGGTAGTTTTCTTGTACCATCTCATGACTTCAATGAGTTTTGAAGTTGTAATGAGGAGTTTCATAGAGATCGTGGTGTTCCTTAGGCATGGTTCGAACAAGATAGAGCTGATGATTATATGGATTATCATGGGCTTGGAAAGGTCATAGTGGGCAGGATGATGTCCCTCACCATATCGATGCCCCATCCGTATATGGTTAGTTAGGTTCAAAGGTCTTTAGCAATTGGCTTTTAGACATGGACAATTATTTTGACTGGTATTAGATCACCAATGAGAGAAGGGTTTGATTTGTCAAGATGAAATTACAGCAAGCTAAAAATTATTGGGTAAGCAAGCACTCCTCAGATAGAGAAAGCTATTATCTCAACACCCGGAGAAATGACATTAAGCAAAAAACTTAAAGAAAAATATGTACCTGCTTCACATCAGAGTCAACTTCTAGATCAGCTTTATGCCTAACAACAGGAAACCCTTTCCATAGCAGAGTATATGGCGCTTGTTATTAAGACTAATATCACTGAGGAGCATATAACGATAACCTCATAGTTTCATGGTAGATTAGAGGTTGCCAATCATAGGGAACGTATTTCACACAACTATTGAGTCAGCCGAGTAGATCTTCCAGCTCGTTGTAGAATATAAGCAATAGATACGTACTACTGGTCCAATGAGACATATCCTGCAGTTGGATAGTTCTATGTCTAGGAGGCCTCCCCAACAAGACCCAGTTCATCCAAGCCTACTCATGTTCTCGTTGACACGAAAGGTAAATCCACTATCACAAGGACCCAAACATCGGAGGAAACAAGTGATATCGATGTCATGGTAAAGGTCATGCGGAAGCACATTCCCTACACGGAATCTACCTAACGAGGATAGCCCCAACCCTAGCACCGAGTAAGTGGAGCCACCAGAAGAAATTATTAAGGTTATCAATGAGAGTTGAGAGGATGAGACAGACTACGCTTTAAAGATGAGTGTTATCCGTCAATTACTACATACCCCATGAACGAATGAAAATTAGAGGCGCACCACAATTTTTATGCATACTTCCATAGTGCAAGTGGTGCCTACAAACTTGTCATAGATAGCAAGAATTCTGTAAATATTGTTGCCCAAAAAAGACTCGAACGTATGAGAGTGAAGCCTGAGCCCCGCCCGCTTTCCTATCGTTTTATTTGAGTGAATAAAACTGCTACCTAGGTCACATAGTGATGTCTTGTGCCTATTACCCTGGTGTCACTTAAGGATAGAGTTTGGTGTGATGTCATTCATATGGGCATTGCACACGTGCTTTTAGATAGGCCTTAGTTAAATTATAGAAATGCCACATGTTGCGGTAAGACGAACACGTGTGCATTTTATGATAAGAGATGTAAAATCACACTATCTCCAACTCAAGCCAAAGTTTTTTCCAAAGTAGAGTTTGCTCCTTTGTTAGTTCCACGAAGACTTTACATATGATGTGAAAGGGTGACTTTTTGCAAGAGAGTAGCAAGTCTAGCATTATATTGGCACTGGATGCCACACATGCATCATAGAGCCCTATTGAGATTTTGGAAGTCCACCCAAAAGTTCGACCTATTCTAGATGAGTATTTGATATTACAGAGACAGACTTCTAGATGAGTTACCACCATTAAGGGATATTCAACATGTCATTGACATAGTACCTGGGGTGTCCCTGCTCAATTTACCTTGCCGACCATGTTGAGCTGAAACGGAAATTTGATGATCTTCTCTAAAAGAAATTCATACAAGAGAGTTTGGTCCCTTGCACGGTTCCAGCCCTCATACCCCTAAGAAGGATGAGAGTTGGACTATGTGCATTAACAACCGCGTCATCAATAAAATTAATGTGAATTATTGTTTCCCCATTCCATGACTAAATAATATGTTGGACATTATGGAAGGTGTCCAAGTCCTCCTTAAAATGATTTAAGCAGTGGGCATAACCAGATTAGAGTAGTTGCGGGAGATGACTTGAAAACGAATATTATAATGAAAGATGGTCTGTATGACTGGTTAGTAATCCAATATACATTATCGAACACGCATAGCACTTTTTATGAGGGTCGGTCCTCTGGCCCGATATGAATAGATTTTTGCTGATTTGCTTCAATGAAATTCTTATCTATAGTCATGCACGTTGAGTATCTTTTTTGTGTCAGATTCGTATTTAAAGTCCTCGGAAAGGAAGCACTTATATATAAATATGAAGAATTGTACCTTTCTTTCCGCGCTTGTACATTTTTTAGGATATATTGCATCTACTAGGGTGTTTCTGTACGTAATGACAAAGTTAAATCAATTTGTGAATAGTCTATTCCCTCAAACATTCATGAAGCACATAGCATTCACGATTCATCACCTTTTATAGAAGGTTTGTAAAGAGTTCCGGTACTATCATGACATCAAAAATCAGTCTACTACCCAACTATCCACTGAGTAAGGGAATCCAACATGTATTCAACGTTGAGAATTTGAATCCATATTATAAACCTCGCGAGTACTTGAGATGATCCTACTATCAAATATCAGTCTACTACCCAACTATCTGTGGATACACAAACTCATCTAAGAGTATTGTTGACATTGCGGGGCACGTCACCTCGACACCAGACGGCCACGGTACACATTATCTAGACCACTGGAGGGGGCCGCTGGCTATTGATGATACATGAACATCATCGCAAGAGCTTGACTCACTTTCCTTATGTCTTCATTAGGTGTATGACCATGTAAATTCAATAAAGATGGATGCTTTTTCAAGTGTGTGGGAATTGATGAGGATTATAATTCACAGGAGGGCTGACGCGTATTGGAGCCAATTCGGGTTTACACTCCTAGAATGGAATCGGAACATCGTATGGACAATTTGAGTATGACGTCGCGTTCAGAGCATCGATGTGACATTTGCTATCTATTTACTTTATTTTTTCATACACTGTTTATTGGAATGTCATCACAGCCAATCACAGACGTTCGTTGTGTACACTGCATATATATGCTGGTTTGGACTTTATTTCCAGAGTATAGCAAAGTTTTGAAAAGTTCCAGATTTTTGTGATCATTTGTTGTGCAGAATACTTAGGACATTAGGTGTCGAAGCCCAATCCATAACTACGTTCCCATTTCGCCGACTCCCTTGTGCTTTCCCTCTTTAGCCCATCGTTATATTCTTTCCGGTTTCCACAAAGGCTCCTCAATACCCTCCTGTAACTGCTTCAAATCACAAGGAACTGTCCACAAACCTTGGCAATTGCATGAAACTGTTGGGGAACCGTAGGGTTTAGCGATCTAAGCACTGCAGGCCCTCCCTGCTTCTATAAAGAATTCCAGTCTCACATAGGACTAACTCCACCCTAGATGAGAACGATGACTCGTGTTGTTTTCTAGTGTCATCGACGCTCTAAATGGCAGAATCCCCTGCCATCCACCTCCTCAGCACATTCGGAACCTCCCCGCATCAAATTCCGTACGCATAGCTACCGTTTACAAATCCAGGAAACTGCCAAAAGTTCAGCCAGTGGAAGTGGTCAAACAGTGCAGCTTGCACCTTCCCCTTAATGTCTCAGTCCCCCTGCTTCAACAGACTGCAATCCAGTACCATTCCAGCACTCCAGAACACAACCTGGTGCAATCCTGCACCATTCCAGCACTCCAGAACACATCCGACAGACCCCCTTTGGATAGTTTCTCTACTCTTAGTTCTCCAACAATACGTAACCTCCCGGTAACCCAAAACTGTAAATCAGCAACGCACATGCAGAGGAATGGTTGTCAAAGTATGAAAACTACAGCGCAACTCATCATCAGGATCAAATTACTTGTGTAAGTTCAACTTTGAAAGCCTGTTTCACTTTTTGTTCATTGTTTGTCGGAATTCATATTGTTTCAGATACATATTCGTGGAATTTCAATTAGCCTCTTTGTTACATTTGAAGGACGTATTCAGTGTTTAATCAAAGCAATATCAATTTATTGGTAGCTTGATCTTGCTTGTTTTACTTAAAGCCTAATATGGACTGTGCATGTTTATAATTTTCCTATATATTGTTAGAATTAGTACAAGAGTATGTTGGACTATTGCATGAAAATCGCATTCATCTAGATCTTCCTAAACTGTTACGTGTACATTCAATCATTAGAGTTCTATTAACAAATCACTCTGCTACCTTCACCTTATCCATCATCAAGCTCCAGCATATTCCTACTAAAATATTTACCAGAAATTTGATAAAATGAATTTAAGTTGTTATATATTAAGCTCAAACTATGAAAGAAAAAAGGACAGATAAGAGATCATGAATTATGCTAGGTCAGCATATAAAGATGTGCAGAATATGAATCATTTACGTACTTAATATGAAAAAATACCATAGTTTATAAAGAAAACAGAGAGCATGTTAGTTATTTTGCAGAGAACTAGGGACTACAGGAAACAAAATTTTCTTCAATGGGGTGATGACTAGTTAATGCATGTCGGCAACTCTTCATGAAATATGCTTTCAAGTGAGGTGTCATGAGAAAAGTAAACCTGCAACAAAAAATTGTTCATTGTTATGCCATCAGTATTGATGAAATCAATATCCTCCTTAGGCAAACCGCACTGATGAAGTAATCGGATCATTTGCTCCATAACAATGCACACCTATCAATGAAACACATTGATGATGTCAGTGCAAGAAAAGAAATAGAACTGTGGAAAAATACGAAAGGAAGAGAAAACAAAAATAATTATTTTTATTTATTTCTCATATATGCATACATACATGTATTTGTACACTTGTATTGGAAGAAAGAAATGAGCAATAATCTCATTCTAAGATGTGGAACTAACACCTAAAAAGGTAATGAGCTCTAGCTGGGCCTTAATGTAGTTTTTTTTCATATTTTATTTAACACTCTGGCGCAAGATGGAACGTACAAATCGTAAGCACCAAACATGGGCAAGAATCGATAATAAAGCGAGTATGGTAAGGCTTTAGTGAGAATGTCAGCAACTCAATTGCAGGAACATATTTTAATTCTAGCTTTATCAGTTGAACCTTCTCCCAAATGAAATAACAATCGACTTCAATGTAACGCCCTGAATTTTAATGTCGCGTTCAATTTTAATTTCAGGGCCCTATCGCGAGCAAAACTAAACGAGCCGGTGACATGTGGAGGCATCAATTCATTTTAATTTATTTTGTTTCACGCAAAAATAAGTTGTTGAGATGTCAGCACATAATTGTTAGTAATACGTAATGGTCGCCACGATCTAAGATTTCACATGAGTTTGAATCGCGAAAATAATAACCTTTATAATCCTAGGGTAAAACGGTAATAATAATAATAATTCATTTTAATTTATTTTGTTTCACGCAAAAATAAGTTGTTGAGATGTCAGCACATAATTGTTAGTAATACGTAATGGTCGCCACGATCTAAGATTTCACATGAGTTTGAATCGCGAAAATATTAACCTTTATAATCCTAGGGTAAAACGGTAATAATAATAATGAATTTAACCCCCCCCCCCCATCCAGTTTAATCTCAGCCCCACGACTCCTCAAACAGCGACCCTCACTTATTTTATAACTTCCACAAAAACCCCTCTCATTCGACGCTCCTGGCTCCTTTTCTTCCTCCCGTAACTCCAGCTCGATCCCCCGACCTCCTTGGTGATATTCCTTTCGCCAAAGTACGTTTATCAAGAAGGTCGGGGGATCGAGCTGCGGTTACGGGAGAAAGAAGAGGAGTCACGAGCGTCGAATGAGAGGGGTTTC
Organism: Platanthera zijinensis; assembly: GCA_039513925.1. Classification (NCBI taxonomy): domain Eukaryota; kingdom Viridiplantae; phylum Streptophyta; class Magnoliopsida; order Asparagales; family Orchidaceae; genus Platanthera; species Platanthera zijinensis. Next base: position 248,607,386 of record CM077078.1, on the reverse strand, counting down.
TCCATAAGTTATAAAATAAGTGAGGGTTGTGGTTTGAGAGTCGTGGGGATGAGATTAAACTGGAGGGGGTTTATGATGTAGGGTAGGCTACGGGGTGCACAAAACCTAGGACTCTATGTGGAAATGCGAGCGTGACACGCTCATCCGAATCTAAATGCAACACAACCGTCGGAGACGGCGATGACTAACTTTGAGCAATGAAAATGTTAACACCACACATTTAATTAAAGGACAAAACAAATATTCAATTTTAGCAATTTAATAATGGTCTTCCTCTGCTTGGAGGGTAAAAGCCAAGCACGCGGTGAATAAACCCTTCATGCAAATTATTAGTGTACCGTAACAAATTTCCTCAAGCGATAATCCAAGCAAAGCACAAAAGGCAATCCAATAATAATGAGGATTCAAATAGTCCAATACAACAAGGGCTCACCAAAGTAGCGGGCTGACCGAGGCACTGGAGATTATGGACCGGATGCGTATATCGGTGTTGATGCGCGGAAATGGAAGGCAGGTGTGGGCACTAGCAGTCAACAGGTGTTCGGTCTCACAAGAGAGGTGAAGAGATAGAAGGTTGCGGGGATAGAGGATAGGTTGTTGAGGATGCTGGGAATAGCAGGGAAGGTTGATCAGGAACTGTCGAGCAAACGGTTACTTTGACGGTTAGGATTAGGCTTGATGATTGATGCTGAGAGAGGAGAGGAGAAGAGAAGAAGAGGGGGCCGCTGGCAGCGGCAACAGCGGACTTCGTCCGCCGCGGCTTAAATGTCACTCTTGCGACGGACTTTTCTTTGATTATGAATCAGTATTACAGCTTGAGTAGAGTCTTTTACATGAGCAAATAAAGGGTACAAGGGGAAGCTGGCAGCTAAGGAAAGAAGATGGCAGAGGCCGCGCGGACTGAGCAGAGAGGTCGGCAGACCGCGCGGTTTGCTGATCCCGCAGCTCGCTAGCCAAAGTCGGGCGGACTGCGCGATCAGGCCGAGAAGACAGGGCTACTGAGGTCGCGCGGACTGAGAAGCTGGAGTCCGCAAGTCTTGATTCCTTGGTTGTCTCACTCCATCGTGTCTGCTGAATGAGAGGTATGGGGGTCTATTTATAGGCCCGAGGAGGTAACGATCTTGGTAATGTCACCCCCGGTAGAGCGGTAAGTTGTGCGAATAGGGAAGGAGTCAGCCGAGTCCGCACCACGTTGAGCTGAGTACTTGAGCTGATCTGTTGTTGGCGAACTGGGACGAGTCTTCTTCTGCTGCACTGAGCGAGCCCCCGCTGAGTTATGCGAGCTGAGGAGTTGTCCGCCTCTTGCTGGGAAGTGGCCGGAGCTGGGAAGCTGGAGAGCTGAGTGGCGGACTGCATATTGAGTCTGTCGAGCCCGCGGCGGACAGGAAGAGTCTGCCTCCTGCTTGGCGACCTGGCGGACTGCGGAGGCAGGTCGCGCATGATGGCGAGGTGGAGCAGGTAGTTAACCCCTGGCGGATAGAAGGAGTCGATCATCCTTACTGGAGTGAGTGAGCTCGCTGTCTTCTGGCGGGCTGGAGTTGAGTCCCCATTGTTATGTGCGGTCTGGTGCAGGGTAGTTGGATATGCTGTCGTTTTTCTACAGGCGGGCGGAGACCGAGTCCGCCCATAGCTGGCGGACAAGAGAGTTGGTCGCCGTCTGGGCGACCTAGCGGACTGAAGACGTAGGTCGCGCAGGTCGCCCCTGCTGCAGAACGTCTGTTGGATGGACAGGTTTGTCGCGTACTGTCGGGCGACCTGGAGGCAGGTCGCCTGTTGATGTGGCGGTCTGGCCGGATAGCAATGTCAATCCGCCATTTTGTTGGACAATGCGTTGGAAAGAACCATTGCACGGTTAGCTGATTTAACCGCACGGCCTGCAGAGGCGGACAGAGGAATCAGTCTGCACCCCCTGCAGAACAAGTGGTTACTGCGCGACCTGGGCGGTCAAACTTGGGAGCCCGCCCAAGCCGCGCGGACTGAGCGGACAGAGAAGCCTGTCCGCCCATCCTTAGAGAGGGCAGGTCGCGACCTCCAAGTGGACCCTGGAGCAGGTCGTGACTTGCAAGCTGGCTACCTTGGGAGGGATCGCCGATTTCTGGGTTAACATAATCCCCGCACTTTTTTAAGTCCCGAAGGGTGATTCAAAAAAGTAGGAGACCCACGAAAATCGTGATCCTTCCCTCAAAGTAAGAGGTAGGGAGAGATGGAACCTGATGTCTCTCCTCCGAAGAGGTTTGCCAATGTCTTTCTCTTTCCTGCAAAGGAAAAGTTAATGCAAGCGAAGAGAGGTACATCTTGTACGTACCTGAGTTGCTTTTGCAAAAATGAAGAAGACGTGAATGTCTTCCATTGAGCTCTGCAAAACAAAGATGAGAGGAAAGCACAGAAGAATGATAACTTGTAAGTACCTGAAGGAGGCTTACAAGCACCTATTAACTTCTGCAATCGGAAGAGTAAGTAGCTGATATGAAATAAAACTAAGTTGCAAGTACCTGGATGGAACTTGCAATTATCTGTTAATCTCTGCAAAAGGAAGAGTGAGTAGCAGATATAGAAATAAAATTAAGTTGCAAGTACCTGGATGGAACTTGTAATTATCTGCTAATCTCTGCAAAAGGAAGAATGAGTAGTAGATATAGAAATAAAACTAAGTTGCAAGTACCTGGATGGAACTTGCAATTATCTGCTAATCTATGCAAAAGGAAGAGTGAGTAACAGATATAGAAATAAAACTAAATTGCAAGTACCTGGATGCAAGGTTGTCAATAAATAGAAATAGATTCCTTGATTGAATAGATGTCAATAATAAGCATAATCAATCGTCGGCGGATAGAGCTTCATGAAAGCCGAATACATAAAATGAGTATAAGCAAAATAGATGTTGCAGATCCTTTTGATAGGTTGGACTTAACCTGTTAAGCTGTAAGAAGGCGAAAAAAAAAAGGAGGGCTACGCCCGCATATGACCCAAAAAAGACTGGATGCTGCCACAGGTGTTCCTCGTGGGCCTTATGCATCACTTGCCTAAGAAAAATCATATAGGGTGTAGTCCTACCTAGGGCGGGCTAGCCGCATTCCCTTAGAAGGGCACAAAAGATAAACATGCACAGAATCCTGAGAAGGAAACGACAGATACACTGTTCTTATGCCTCGGGTTACAAACATCACTGATCAATTAGACTAGATGCGTCAAGTGGCCTATTGCTTGTCTGTGGAGTGATCAGCGGAGTTGTGGGCATCGTGAAGGCACGGATTGAGAGTACCATAGAGTATTCGACTATCACAGTCATGAGATGATCGAGGAGGCAAGGCTACACTTGATCGTCATTGCTTGCCCAGCAAAGATCATCATAACTGTAATGTATCCTTAGCGAAGCACATCAGAGCTAACACATGGGACCTCCCATGATGCTCACTTTGTGTTAGATACCGTCTAGGATCCGAAGTCCCGTAATCCTCCGCACGAGAGTTGGACAACTCCCACTGCACATAAGCGAACACTTCCCACTATATGTGGTAATTGTGGTCTTACGCTGGAGTCCAACCTCGAGGGGGCCCTAAGCAAGACTTGGCGATATCTCGGTGGTTCAGCGATCTCTTTGGCAAAGAGAAAATAGAGGAGGAGGCACTCCAAAAAGGGAAATGTGTCAGTTTGAGATCTCTGACGTAAAATTTATTGAAAAGAAATGAAAGAACACTTAGAAGTGTTTTAAAAGAGAAAATATTTGAAGAAAGAAAAGTAAAAATAACCGGAAATGATTGCAAGGAGCTTTGAGGAGACTGCGATGTCCTTTTTACTTCAGAATAGTCTTCTAAGGCTGCCCTCATCATTGGCATCAAAGGTCTCGTCAATAATGAGGTTGGGGTAATGGTCGATTTGACTCACTCCCTTTGAGCAGCAAGGAATGTCTGCTGCTTCTTTGCCTTTTGAAGTTGACGGATTAGAAAGGTCATCCTTCGGGAGTAGATCGTGCATCTTACCCTGCCTCAGCATCTTTTGCACTAGTTGACGAAGGGCTCGGCAGTTTTCAGTTAAACGTCCGCTTTCTTTATGAAACTCACAGAATGGATCTGAATCTTTTGATCTTTGATCTGTCGGCTGGTAAGGCCTTTTGAAATTAGCTCTACCCTTCATTACTTGGCTTACTTCTTGCATGGCCTCATCTAGTTCGGACTCTAGCAAGTCATCATCTTGCTGCTGATGAACCGAAGCTGTTTGCGGAGCTGGGGCTGGCAATAGTAACAATTGATCTCGGGCACAATCCTGGCCTGGGAAAGGATTTCGATGACGTTGAAATCTTCTTCCCTTCCTGGTGGAGACCAGCCCAGGTCAGGTCGTCGCAAGAGTGCCCGACGTCGCACCGGTCCGGACCGTTATCAGCCCTGATTATTGCATATTGTTGTTTGAAAATTTATGAAATTGTATTTTAATACAAATATATATGTATGTATAAAGTTACACAAAATATATATACATACATATATATACATATATATTTTAACATAAATATATATATATATATACATAAATATATATATGTATATATATATTTTAACATAAATATATATATATATATATACATATAAGAAGTTAGGTTAACGGGTTCATATTTCCCGATCCAGAGCAGAGCCGCAAGAAAAAGGGCGGAAGCTCCTCCCCACGCCAAGCCCCACGATCGGATCCTTCTTCCCCGAAATCAGCGCTGGGCCAGGGGCCGTTTCCTCCACGACGAGCCACGAAGCCTCAACCTCTGCAGTTTCTGTCATGGCCGCTCCTCAAGCGTCGAGCAGTTCCGCCATGGTCGTGGCAGGTCCCGATTTCTTTTTTTTTGGTTTTTGTTTTGTTTTGTTTGTAACCCTATAAAAGGAGATGTATTTGTATTTTTTTTTGAAGTGAATGTTAATGAATATTTGAAGATTGAAATTGATTTCTTGTGTGCTGGCCGGATTGTGATTCCTGCTAGGTGTTAGGCGTGTGATGTATATTTAGGAGTTAGGAGATTTGCTGTAGCTGTAGTTCAGGGGTTAATTTTTACTGTTTTTGCAGCTGGCGAATGTAGGAGACGATAAACAGTAACATTAAATGTTGCTGTGCTGATTTCTGAATCCGTGAACAGTAAAGTTAATTTACTGTGCTTGTTGTTGATTTCCTGTGTTGTCCGCTGTACGATTTTGGGCATCATTTTCAAGTCATTTGATGATGTTTGCTGCTTACATTTTGATTTCCCCTTTGAGAGGTGTAGAGTAGTTGATAATTATTACGGTTCAACCCTTAGAGCGTTAGAGATTTCGTGGAGCCACCGCGAGTGTTTGAGATTACGTGGATCCACCTTGAGTGCGAAGAACGATTGAATTTTAGGTGTATTGAGTTTGTGGCTTCCTTATTGGATGAGTGATTCCGTGGAACCACCTTGTGTAAGAGAGTGAATTAATTCCTTGGTGCCCGTGTGCGATAGCGGCCGACCTCGGAGCGAAGAACGAAGGTGACGAGGAGTTCCTCGCGTGATCGCCATCGACTTCGGAATACGGAAGACGCTTCTTCCGTGGGTAATTGTTTCTTTCTCCTTTCTTTGTGTGTGTCTACGTTTTCTCATTAGCATAATTAGACTCATTGCTGAGTTTTCGCCCGAATTTCGTCAGCAAACGCTACGTTGAAAACTCCAAACGGAAACGTATTTGGAGTTCACGATTTCCGTTTTGCTACGACAAAGGGAACGGAACAAAAGTAGCGCGCCTCCGTTCCCGGATTTAACTTGAACCTTGATTTAAGAAAGAAAATCATTTTTGAAATAAAGAAGTAATTTTTTTGTGTTTTTTTTAATCCAAGTTGCAAAAAAAAAGATTTAAAAGTGCTGCGCCCGCTCATAAATTTGCAAAAAAAAAAAGTCATATTTCATTGCATGCATTAGGGTTTCCTAGAAATAGCCGACAGACGCGTAAACCCTACGCGTCGTCCTGCATCAAATTGGTATCAGAGGGAGGTTTCGAAATTTTTCCAAATTTTGGGATCCGCCCTGCGTAGAATAGGAACCCGCATAGCATTAAAAAAAACAAATAAAAAAAGGTTTTTTTTTAGCATATTTTATACATTTGCATTTGTTATCTGTTTGCATGCATTTGCGTAGTGGTAGGCTAGTGAGTATGAGTTCACAACACCACAATTCACCACCTGAACAACTTCACGAGGCAAACCCGGTGATGCGTCAAGTGGAACATGGTCAACCAAGCCGAGGAAACGAAGGGAATGAACCACCCCCGTGGTTTGTACCTTTTGCCCACCAAATGGCGACGTTAACCGAGAGCGTTTTCCAAGTGAGAGAAGGGCTAGCAAACCTCAGTGTTAGGGTTAATAGCTTAGAAGTACCCCCTCGAGCGTCAATGTCACCTTCAGTTAGAGATGAGCATTCAGTTCGACCCCAATATGAGACTCCACCACCTTATGGAGAAAGGTCTGCACTTAGGAGAAACCCTCTTTTCGAGGAAGAGGTTAGAAATTCGATAGATAGGTTTGATTTCGAGTACGATCAGGGTGGGAATTTCCCGAGGAATTTTCCTGAGCCCCAACGAGAGCATTTCCTAGGTACGCGAGATCTAGTACTTTCGCTCGGATGATGACCCAGGTCTTTAGACCTTATATTGGGAAGTTCGTAGTAGTTTATTTCGACGACATTTTGATATATAGTCAGACTGAGAGTGAGCACTTGACTCACCTACATACCATTTTCGAGCTCCTGCGAGCCGAACGACTGTATATTAACTTGAAGAAGTGTGTTTTTATGGCTGAGTCTGTTATCTTTCTTGGATATATAGTGAGCTCCGCTGGCATCACTATGGATCACGAGAAAATTCGAGCAATTCGTGAGTGGCCTACCCCTCAGAACATTCACGATGTTCGTAGCTTTCATGGACTAGCCACATTTTATCGTCGATTCATTAAGAACTTCAGTACGATTATGGCACCTGTCACTGAGTGTATGAAGAAGGGAAATTTTCAGTGGACATCATCGGCAGCTAGAGCCTTTGAGATTATTAAGGATAAGATGTCCACTGCACCTGTTTTGAGACTCCCTGATTTCAGTCAGGTATTCAAGATATCTTGTGATGCCTCCGGAGTTGGAATAGGAGGTGTACTTAGTCAAGAGGGTCACCCAGTTGGATTTTTCAGTGAAAAGCTCTCAGGCCCGAAGCTGAATTATTCCAACTATGAGCGCGAGTTCTATGCGATTATACAAACGTTACGTCATTGGAGGCATTATCTGTTGCCTAATGAGTTTGTCCTCCACTCTGATCATCAGGCGTTGCGTTATATCAATTCGCAACAAAAGTTGAACCCTCGACAGGCTAAGTGGGTTTCATATTTACAAGAATACACCTTCGTTCTCAAACACTGTAAAGGAACAAAGAATAGGGTTGCCGACGCCCTTAGTCGAGTCACCCTAGTATTGTCACAGATGCGTACTCAGGTGATAGGATTTGAGCGTGTCAAGGATGACTATTCTAGTTGTCCTGATTTTAGCGGAATCTATGATGCGATACGTTCGGATCCCCATCACGATGAGACTGATTATCTTATTCGAGATGGATATTTGTTTCGTGGGACCCGTCTGTGTATTCCCCGCACCTCGTTGCGAAACTTCATTGTTTGGGAATTGCATGGCGGAGGCTTAGGTGGACACTTTGGTCGTGATAAGACGATAGCCTTAGTAGAGGAGCGCTTCTATTGGCCCGGGATGAAGCGGGTTATCGCGCAGATTGTCAGTAGCTGCCGCACTTGTCAGGTAGCGAAGGGCAATAAACAACCTGCTGGATTATATACACCTTTACCGGTGCCCAGTATTCCTTGGGATGATGTTAGCATGGATTTTGTGCTTGGGTTACCGCGCACTTTTAGGAAACACGATTCCATACTTGTGGTGGTTGATCGGTTCTCTAAAATGGCGTATTTTATCCCTTGTAACAAAACTGACGACGCCTCTCATATAGCCCGTATTTATTATAAAGAGGTTGTCGCCCATCGAGGAATACCCAAGACCATCGTTACCGATCGAGACGTTAAGTTCACTAGTTATTTTTGGAAGTCACTCTGGAGACTTTTAGGCACTAAACTTCTATTTTCGACCGCTTATCATCCCCAGACCGACGGTCAAACTGAAGTTGTAAATAGAAGTTTAGGAAATTTATTGCGATGTTTGGTAGGAGATCACCAGGGAAATTGGGATTTAATTCTTCCACACGCTCAGTTAGCGTATAATAATTCGAAGAATAGATCCACAGGTTTATCACCTAATGAGGTTGTTCATGGTCACACTGCACGAGTGCCACTAGATTTAGCATCATTACCACACACTTTTAGGACTAGCCAGTTTGCACATGAGTATGCATTACATTTACATGATTTGCATAAAGAGATTGAGCGGAAGTTGCATAGCACTTATGATCTTTACGCAACTCAAGCTAATAAACACAAAAGAGCTACTAGTTTTAAAGTGGATGACTTGGTCATGGTTCGACTAAATCCGGAACGGTTACCTTCGGGTACCGTAAATAAGCTAGCTGACCGTAGAACCGGACCCTTTAGAGTGGTGAAACGGATTGGGCAGAATGCGTATGAACTTGAGATGCCTTCCGTTTGGGGAGCAAATCCTGTTTACAACGTAGCCGATCTGACCTTATTCCACGATTACCCGCATGAGTCTTTAGAATTTCCAGTGTCTTCTCCTCCAATTGATTCTTCTGGGTTGGTGAGTGAGAGTGAGGACCCACATTCAGGACACCCTGACTTTCATTCCACTACTGACACGTCTACTGCAGTTCCTCCCATTTTCACTGACAGCTTGCAGGTTGAGCATGAGATACCAGATGAGTCTACTATACTCGTTCCCAGAGCTACTGATCGACTTTCGCGACAGACTTTGGTTCCCGAGCAGATATTGGATGACGAGACGGTGACCACTACTGATGGTGGTTTTCAGAGATATTTGGTTCGTTGGCATGATAGACCCGAGACGGAGACCAGCTGGGTCTTGGCCGAAGAGTTAGAGCGCATGGATGCTGATCTTCTACAACATTACCGCTCAAAGCACTCACCAGAGATGAGTGATTTCGAGAGGGGGAGAGTTGGTGGAGACCAGCCCAGGTCAGGTCGTCGCAAGAGTGCCCGACGTCGCACCGGTCCGGACCGTTATCAGCCCTGATTATTGCATATTGTTGTTTGAAAATTTATGAAATTGTATTTTAATACAAATATATATGTATGTATAAAGTTACACAAAATATATATACATACATATATATACATATAATGGTATAGGTTTAAGTTATTAATATATATATGTATATATATATTTTAACATAAATATATATATATATACATATAAGAAGTTAGGTTAACGGGTTCATATTTCCCGATCCAGAGCAGAGCCGCAAGAAAAAGGGCGGAAGCTCCTCCCCACGCCAAGCCCCACGATCGGATCCTTCTTCCCCGAAATCAGCGCTGGGCCAGGGGCCGTTTCCTCCACAACGAGCCACGAAGCCTCAACCTCTGCAGTTTCTGTCATGGCCGCTCCTCAAGCGTCGAGCAGTTCCGCCATGGTCGTGGCAGGTCCCGATTTCTTTTTTTTTTGGTTTTTGTTTTGTTTTGTTTGTAACCCTATAAAAGGAGATGTATTTGTAATTTTTTTTTGAAGTGAATGTTAATGAATATTTGAAGATTGAAATTGATTTCTTGTGTGCTGGCCGGATTGTGATTCCTGCTAGGTGTTAGGCGTGTGATGTATATTTAGGAGTTAGGAGATTTGCTGTAGCTGTAGTTCAGGGTTAATTTTTACTGTTTTTGCAGCTGGCGAATGTAGGAGACGATAAACAGTAACATTAAATGTTGTTGTGCTGATTTCTGAATCCGTGAACAGTAAAGTTAATTTACTGTGCTTGTTGTTGATTTCCTGTGTTGTCCGCTGTACGATTTTGGGCATCATTTTCAAGTCATTTGATGATGTTTGCTGCTTACATTTTGATTTCCCCTTTGAGAGGTGTAGAGTAGTTGATAATTATTACGGTTCAACCCTTAGAGCGTTAGAGATTTCGTGGAGCCACCGCGAGTGTTTGAGATTACGTGGATCCACCTTGAGTGCGAAGAACGATTGAATTTTAGGTGTGTTGAGTTTGTGGCTTCCTTATTGGTTGAGTGATTCCGTGGAACCACCTTGTGTAAGAGAGTGAATTAATTCCTTGGTGCCCGTGTGCGATAGCGGCCGACCTCGGAGCGAAGAACGAAGGTGACGAGGAGTTCCTCGCGTGATCGCCATCGACTTCGGAATACGGAAGACGCTTCTTCCGTGGGTAATTGTTTCTTTCTCCTTCCTTTGTGTGTGTCTACGTTTTCTCATTAGCATAATTAGACTCATTGCTGAGTTTTCGCCCGAATTTCGTCAGCAAACGCTACGTTGAAAACTCCAAACGGAAACGTATTTGGAGTTCACGATTTCCGTTTTGCTACGACAAAGGGAACGGAACAAAAGTAGCGCGCCTCCGTTCCCGGATTTAACTTGAACCTTGATTTAAGAAAGAAAATCATTTTTGAAATAAAGAAGTAATTTTTTTGTGTTTTTTTTTTATCCAAGTTGCAAAAAAAAAGATTTAAAAGTGCTGCGCCCGCTCATAAATTTGCAAAAAAAAGTCATATTTCATTGCATGCATTAGGGTTTCCTAGAAATAGCCGACAGACGCGTAAACCCTACGCGTCGTCCTGCATCACTTCCTTGAGTGGGATGGAAAATCTTTTTGAGGAGACCTCGGAGACTGCTTGCAAGAAAAAGGATCTTTCTCTGCTACAAGTCTGGAGATGAAGTTGGGATTACTCTTTTCACCTCGAATGTATGAGTTGGCTAATCCAATCATCACTTGATAGGTTCTTGGTGCTCGGACATTAGCCTCAAACTTAAGTGGTCCTTCACGAAAACCATGAATAAGAGTCACTCGATACATTTTTTGATCGACGATCTCAATGTTCAAAATCTCTTTCTGAAAACGATCCACAAAATGAGACCAAGTCTCATTCTCTCGCTGTCTGATCTCAAAGAGGGCTTCTGGACCGCCCTTTCTCTTTGTAGAGGTAGAAAACCTGAGCAAAAACTCTCTTCGCAAATCAGCAAAGGAAGAGATGGACTGAGGACGTAGTCCATAGAACCAATCTCTCACTTGTCCATCAAAGGTTGTTACAAAGAGTTTGCATTTGTTAGCATCTGAAAGGGTCTTGAGAGCTACGACTGATACAAAAGCTTGAAGGTGTTTCATTGGATCAGTCTCTCCAGTGTAAATTGGTAACCGTGGCTCTCTGAAATTAGCTGGAGTTGGTTCATGCCGAACATTCTCTGAAAACGGTGACGGCTCTTCTTACTCTCCTACAGCATAAGGAAAAAAGGGAGCATAAGCTGTAGCCGTAAAAGGAGCAGATGGATAGAAAGGAAAAGCTATTGTGGGAGGAGCAAAGGCTGGAGCTGAAGAGAAGGGATGACTTCCCTGAAAGTTTAGAAATCTTGCTGGACTTCCTCGGGCAGCTTCCCGGAAGAAGTTTTGACGAGCTATGAGCTCATCATTTTGAGATCGCAAAGGGGTTGCTGACCCTTGCGGAAAGGTTGGTGGGTAAACAGGAGGATAGACTGGCGGATAGGCCGGTGGATAAGCTTGCAGAGTCTCCAATGCTGGTGCTGGATTGGCCGGAGGAACTGGTGCTGCTGCAGATTGTATTTCTAATCGTTGCGTGATAGCAGTTAGAGTACGGTTGATTGCTTGAAACTGTTGGGTTGTTTCCTGTCGTGACTGCTCCAAGGCCTCCCAGAGAGGATCTTCACTAGGACTTAATGGAGCAAGGTTCTCGGCTGGTTGATGAACTGACATGAGTAACCGCTGATTTTCACTGTCTGTTCGAGATCTGAAGGTCGTGTGTTAACTGTTCATGCGCGGAAATGGAAGGCAGGCGCGAGCACCAGCAGTCAACGAGTGTTCGGTCTCACAAGCAAGGTGAAGAGATAGAAGGTTGCGGGGATAAAGGATAGGTTGTTGAGGATGCTGAGAATAGCAGGGAAGGTTGATCAGGAACTGTCGAGCAGACAGTTACTTTGACGGTTAGGATTAGGCTTGATAATTGATGCCGAGAGAGGAGAGGAGAAGAGAAGAAGAGGGGGCCGCTGGCAGCGGCAACAGCGGACTTCGCCCGCCGCGGCTTAAATGTCACTCTTGCGACGGGCTTTCCTTTGATTATGAATCAGTATTACAGCTTGAGTCGAGTCTTTTATATGAGCAAATAAAGGGTACAAGGGGTAGCTGACGGCAAAGGAAAGAAGATGGCAGAGGCCGCGCGGATGAGCAGAGAGGTCGGCAGACCGCGCGGTTTGCTGATCCCACAGCTCGCTAGACCTAAGTCGGGCGGACTGCGCGATCAGGCCGAGAAGACAGGGCTGCTGAGGTCGCGTGGACTGAGAAGCTGGAGTCCGCAGGTCTTGATGTCTTGGTTGTCTCAATCCACTGTGTCTGCTGAATGAGAGGTATGGGGGCCTATTTATAGGCCCGAGGAGGTAACGGTCTTGGTAACGTCACCCCCGGTAGAGCAGTAAGTTGTGCGAATAGGGAAGGAGTCTGCCGAGTCCGCACCACGTTGAGCAGAGTACTTGAGTTGATCTGCTGTTGGCGGACTGGGACGAGTCTGCTTCTGCTGCACTGAGCGAGCCTGCGCTGAGTTATGCGAGCTGAGGAGTAGTCCGCCTCTTGCTGGGAAGTGGCCGGAGCTGGGAAGCTGGATGAGTGGCGGACTGCACATTGAGTCCGTCGATCCCGCGGCGGACAGGAAGAGCCCGTCCTCCTGCTTGGCGACCTGGCGGACTGCGGAGGCAGGTCGCACATGATGGCGAGGTGGAGCATGTAGCTAACCCCTGGCGGATAGAAGGAGCTGATCATCCTTGCTGGAGTGAGTGAGCTCGCTATCTTCTAGCGGGCTGGAGTTCGGCTACTCCACTAATCTTGGATTGAAAACAATCCTATCACTCGTAAACAACGTTCCTACAACTCGATCCAAAAAGGGATCTACACTCGGAAGATGAAAACTTCCTACAACTCGGAGAACAAATCTTCTACACTCGGAGAATAATCTCCTACAAGATTAAAAAGAAATTTGTACAATACAAACAATAATCTTCTCAGATCTGAAAAATCTCTCCCTAGGTCTTCTTTCTTGGACTTTGCGGCTTTATTAGAAATTGTAGAAGAAGACTCGCGGCTAGATCTGTTCTGAGAAACTTTGACTCACACGATCAAGGAGTAGATGGAGAATAAAGAATCTCTTGATCTGCACTCATATCTCCTATTTATAAGAAAATATACATTAGGGTTTCCCCATCAACGGCTATGATTGGCCGGTGGGTTCGCCCTTAAAATATATCAAAAATAAACTGACAAAAATAAAGTAATATAGTATTTTGACTCGCGGCGACGCTCCAGACGCAATCGTGGAGCCCGATCGCCGATCCGGGCACGCCATATATGGAAAGTTGTCAAATCAGCCCCGAACGGGCTCAAAGGGGTTAGCTACATAGTGAGAAATTTTGTCATTGATTCTTGAACCCCATGTGCTATTGAAACACATTAAGATTTTGTCATTGACTTCTGTTAAAGTAATATCCTTCTCCAAGGTTTTCAGTTCATTAATTATGAGACTGGGTCTTGTGTACATATCAGCAACAGATTCAATTTCTCCCTTTTTGAAATTCTCATAGTGAGAAATCAGGTGAGATCTTCTATCTTTTCTTTCATCTGCTGATCCAGCTACCATTGCAGGGAGGGAGTCCTAGATATATTTTGTTGAGGTGTATTCAACAACCTTCTGAAAAATATCATCAGAAATTGTTTGGACTAATATGTTCATAGCCTTTGCATTAACAATTCTTAGTTTTTTCCGAGCTTCTGTCCATTCTGGAGGTGGTGTAGCATTGGTGCTTGTTGCTTCCAGTGGAGAAAGTGGTCCTGTCAAAATAGAATTGTAGATATCATCATCAATAGAATTCATATATAATCTAATCCTTGCATGTCATAGTGCAAACTTATTAAGATTGCAAATAGGAGATCTAGTGCTGACCAATTTAAAGCAAATGAAATTTAAAGGACCTGTTTGAAAGATGGCCCGAAGTTAAGGGACATATTCAAAATATTAGAAAATTAAAGGATCTATTTGAAATCAGGTCAAAAGTAAAGGGATCTATATATTTGAATCAAATGAAAATTAAAAAACCTATTCAAAACTTGGATCGAAGTTATTGGATCAATTTGAATATTTTGCCATAATTTTACAGTGAGCACTTTTTTGCTTGGTCAAATGAAGAGAAAGATGAACGAGGAATGATTGACTCGATGAGGAGACTGGCGTGGTGTGAGATGACTATAGATTTGTTAACTATATATTAATGTAGGGCCCTGTCAAAATAATAGCTAATGTAACTGTTTGTAGATGGTGACCATCATGATATTAAGAATATGTAAGTTATTTAATAATGTTACATCTCAATCCTGTAAGAATAATTTTGATGAGAAAACTATGATTGCATGAATAACAAAGTCATGGTTTTTGTTTGCTAATAACAGAAGAGTTTATGAATAGTCATTTGCAAAGAAAGTGCAATTTGCCATGCTGTCGTTTTTCTACAGGCGGCCTGAGACCGAGTCCGCCCATAGCTGGCGGACAGGAGAGTTGGTCGCCGTCTGGGCGATCTAGCGGACTGAAGACGTAGGTCGCGCAGGTCGCCCCTGCTGCAGAACGTCTGTTGGATGGACAGGCTTGTCGCGTACTGTCGGGCGACCTGGAGGCAGGTCGCCTGTTGATGTGGCGGTCTGGCCGGATAGCAATGTCAGTCCGCCATTTTGTTGGACAGTGTGTTGGAAAGAACCATTGTGAAAGTGAAGGGATAGATACTACTCTAGGGGGGGGTGAATAGAGTTATCTTTTGCAAGACAAAACTTAATAGTCTACTCACCCCTTGGAGTGAAGTGCGGAATGAAAAGATTATAGATATTGATTTATCCTTAAAGCCTAACACAAGTGTTGTGTACAAACACAAGCTAACTGTAATTACAGTTAGCTTGGAAAAACCTAATCAGCAACTAGACTGTTATATCTAATCACAGCCACAATGAGGATTAAACATTGAATCCGCACCAAGGAGATTTATAGTGGTTCCCCAAACAACTGGGTACGTCCACTCTTCTACCCACACGGTAGGAATCACTCAGGTTTTTGATCGGTGCCCTGCCACCAACAGAATTGCTTCAGGTAGATTCGAAACCTTTAGACTTTTGATCAGGTGTCTAAAAACCAAGCACAGTTTTTGATCAGGTGCCCTGCCACCAAGGGATACTTTTGAAGGAGTAATAACCCTGTACAGGAGGGGGAAGAAGGTTAAGATGTCCTCTATTTTTCAATAGATTAGAGAAGCCAAAAAGCGCACTGGAGAATGCTCTAAAGAATCAAGTCCCCCTGGCTCAAAGATGTCAGGTGAGTCTTGCTTCAGTGCAGAAAACTCTTCAGAAAGTTCTGAAGGAAAAGCTCAGGAAGAAAATAAATAACAAAAAGAAATTTCCAAGCAGCTATTCTTCTTCTTCTTCTTCTTCAAAGAAACTCTGAGTTTGAACTTCCTGAAAGCAGGAGAACTCGGTGAAGAAGAGATGAAGATCTTAACACTTCTCAGAGATGAAGTTTGCTGAGAGCAAGAAGCTTGAACCTTGAGCTTGTAACACTGGTTGGCTATTAGCCTGTTATGGAATCCTTCAGCAGGTTCTTTTTATAATCATCAAGCAACGGCTCTCTTCCATTTGAATTATTTGTCTTCTTGTGAGCCTTGAAGGGCTGTATATCAAAGGCAGAAATATCTCTGCAGCAAAACATCTTAAAAAGGAATAAAACTCTTTCTAAGAGGGATCACAGAGGACTAAATAAAGATCAGAAATTCTCTTTATAGGGAAGACTTAGTCCACAAAAGGGGTCGGATAAAGTAATTTAAATAGACAATAAGACAAACAACTTTATCTTAAAAGAAACTCAGGGAGAATAGAGCAAATAATGCGGCTTTATCATACAGGAAATAATATGTCGTGTATTAAATAATTAAATATAATAAATAAATACAAAATACAAAGAAAAAGCGTGAACGACCTGGTGGACCGACGCACGGAGATGTCGCTGGGCAGATAGTCGAACTCGGCGACCTATCGAAGAAGATGGATGGGAGATAGTCGATCTATCAGATAGTCGAACTACCAGTCGATCTATCAGAAATAGTCGAGCTATAGCGCACAGAGATAGTCGACCTATCAAGCAGATAGTCACCTACCTCAGAAAACAGAGACCTATCAACAGTAGTCGATATCAACGAGCAAGGACCTATCAACAGAAGGACCTATCAGCGCAGAACAGATGGACCTATCAACAATGTCGACCTTCAGGGAACAGATAGTCGACCTATCAACAGATAGTCGACCTATCAGGCAGAACAAAGTCGACCTAAAGATAGTCGAAAGCGCAGAACAGATATGACCTATCAACAGATAGTCGAACTATCAGCGCAGAACAGATGTCGACCTATCAACAGATAGTCGACTATCAGCGCAGAACAGATATGACCTATCAACCGGTCGTGAAATCGACCAACTTAGACGATCGTCGATCAATCGATCTGGACGGCGTAATCGAACGAAAAAACTACTTAACCAAATTCTCAATTTGGAAACGAGGACTAGGACTCCTAACCATTGCTGTTTTGGGAAGGAAAAAGGAGAGGACGAACTCAAATCAAACTAGTACCAACACATTGCGGGTTAATCTAACCGGCGGCCTGCAAGGCGGACTGGATCCACCCCCTACAGAAAAGGGTTGTTGCGCGACCTGGGCGGTCATGGGAGCCCACCCAAGCCGCGCGGACTAAGGGACTTGGGGCAGGTCGGACCTCCAGGGCTGGGGTGGCTGTTGAGAGGGATCACCGATGGCGGTGGAGAGGGGCGGGAAATGAGGAGTCCTCGGTGGATGGCGGCTCGGAAATAAATAGGGGCAAGAGGCAGCAAGGGAAGGGTGGATCCAATGGAAGGGCAAAAAAAAAATATATGCGGTGGAGGATATGGGGTGAAATTTCCGGGACTAATCAAGGGGCTGTTTTGGGAGGAAACGTGATCGGGAGGATGGTCGGGGGCTGGGGTGGCTGTTGCTGGCGGTGGAGGGGGAAAGCTGGGGTTGTCAGGCTATCTGGAATAAAACAATCGGCGGCTGTTTGGGTGCAGGCAGCCGGTCGTCTGGGGAAAACAGGGGGGTGAGGTTGCGGATATGGGATTTGAGGTGCGAGGAAGGAGGCAATGGATGGGTAGTACCTTGAGGAGAAGTTTGAGCACCTAGGAGTCGTCACCTAAGGTTCCACGACGTGGGCACCGGGGGGTGATCAATGGAATCCGGGAAGAATCTCTCCAAAATTCTGCAATTCCTTGATTCAACCCTTAAGACCACTATTTATAATAAAAACAAGACATCAGGGCATCCCTATCAACGACTATGATTGGTCGGTGGGAGAGGTCACTAAATACATGAATAATAAACCAATAAAAATAAACTAATATATGATTTTGACTCGCGGCGACATTCCGGACGCAACTGCGGAGTCAGATCGGCAATCCGATCAAGCATTCCTGCGCGAATAAACAAACATGGGTCCCTTCTTACGGCGAACCCCTCCTGGTGCACGATCTGATGGAACCTCATCAACTCTCCCCGACTGAAAATCCTTCATCTCCACTCAATGGAGACGATCGTACTGCGATCGAAGTCCAAGGGCGAGTCGATCGAGCTCTACAGGTAGTATCCAAGCGTTATCTGCATCGGGGCGGCCCCGCCAACGTACCAAATAGCGGAAGCGCGGCCAATCTGTAGTAGAAACAAACTGGTGGGATCTGATTTTTGTGATGCTCTCATCGCTCAACTCTCGAGTGGTGGATCCCGGTGCAATCGGTGGTGTCGTCGGTGAAACCAAAGAAGACGAGCCCTCAGGTGGGTGGAATGCACAGGCGTGATCATCGGTACAGGTATCCCTCAAAGATCTGATAGCCCTCAACAGGGTCTGGTGGGTCTCGAGACATGGCGGTGTAAATCTCGCCAAAGTCGGGCATGTCGAGTAATCCAGAATCAATCTCTCAAGCCCATCTGCGTGTGCGGTCTAAGTCTGGAGCAAGGAGACACGGCGACTCAGTGCATCTGCCGGTTTTTTCTCAACACCAGATCAGTGTTTGAGAACATAATGAAAGTCATGTAGGTACTCGACCCACTTGGCATGTCGGTGCCCCAACTTGCGTTGTGAATCTAAATAGCGTAACGCCTGGTGATCTAAGTAGAGCACAAACTCCCGGGGGAGGAGATAGTGTCTCCAGTAGCGCAGATAATGGACAATCGCATAAAATTCTCGATCATAATTCGAGTATTTTTGCTTAGGCTCGTTCAGTTTCTCACTAAAGTAGGAAACTGGATGTCTCTCATGGCTCAATACACCACTGATACCTACACAAGAAGCGTCATACGTAAACTCAAACGCACGGCTAAAATCAGGAAGTCTTGGGACTGGGGTCGTAGTCAATCTCTCGTTAATTTCCTCGAAGGTCCTAGTGGCTGCGGGGTCCACTGAAACTCTCCCTTCTTAAGACAGCTCGTGAAGGGGGACATAATCGTATTAAACCCTCGGACAAACCTCTTGTAGAAGATGGCAAGCCTGTGAAAACTGCGAGCCTCGTGAATATTTGTTGGCACAGGCCAAGTGCGAATGGATTTGACCTTCTCAGGGTCAACAGATACTCCAGTCGAAGAC
Organism: Platanthera zijinensis; assembly: GCA_039513925.1. Taxonomy (NCBI): domain Eukaryota; kingdom Viridiplantae; phylum Streptophyta; class Magnoliopsida; order Asparagales; family Orchidaceae; genus Platanthera; species Platanthera zijinensis. The sequence continues at coordinate 248,588,512 of CM077078.1, read as the reverse complement.
ACAATAAATCCTAAAAAGTGAACAGACTCGGAAAGGAAGAACTTCTTAAGATTCACATACAATTTCTCTTGGCGTAGGGTGCCAAAGAGGAGCCTCAAATGATCAAGGTAAGCAGCCTGAGTCTGGCAATAGATTAGTATGTCAACGAAATACACGACCAGAAACTTGCCCATATAGGGTTGCAACACCTGCGTCATAACTCTCACGAAGGTGCTCGGGGCATTAGGTAGCCCGAATGGCATGACTAGCCACTCATAAAGACCATCCTTGGTTTTAAATATGGTCTTTCACCCATCGCCCTCACGAACTCGTATCTGATGGTCCCACTACGGAGATCGATCTCGGAAAAGATCTGGGCACCGGACATAGTATCCAGTAAGTCATCGAGTCAGGGAATCGGGAAGCGATACTTGACCGTGATTTTGTTATTGGCGCGGTTATCAATGCACATACGCCAATTGTCGTCCTTCTTAGAGGTAAGAAGGGCGCGAACCGCACACAGACTCATACTCTCACGAATAAATTGCTTCCGAAAAAGCTCGTCAACCTGCCTCTCGAGCTCAGTGTGCTCAGCAAGGTGCATACGATAATGGGGCAGGTTCGGGAGGGAAGTCCCCGGGGACTAGATCAATAACATGTTGAATGTCCCGTGGAGGGGGCAGCTCATCAGGCATAATATCCGCAAACTCATCTAGGAGGGGACGTACTACTAATGGGTGGTCAACAGGGGTGTCCTCAGATGCTTGAGTGGCGGACACAACGTAAATGATGTTCAACTCAATACTGTCTCGCAGGAACTCACCTCGTCCCAAAATATACAGGGGCCTCAAGGCACTCGTACTCACAGATGACTCAACCATACCCTTGAATCTCACCCTGGGTTGGGTTGGCGTCAACTTAATCTCCCGCCCCTTGTCGTAGAAGACACATGTGTTCGAACGACCGAAACGCGTGATGTCGCGATCAAAAAGCTAGGGGCGGCCGAGTAGCACATGGGCGACATCCATGGGAATGACATCACACCAGACTCGATCCTGGAAGGAAGCGATGTTAATAGGCACAAGACAGCGTTGGGTAACCTGAATCGCAGTCTTATCTACCCAGACGACACGATAGGGATGGGGGTGAGACTCTACCTTCACCTGCATACGGTCAAGCCTCTTTTGGTCCACGATGTTCACACAACTTCCACTGTTGATGGCCAACTTACAGGGTCCGCCTGCACTCGGGAAATACGTGTAAAAGATAGTGGTGCGTCGTCAATCCTCATCCACACGAGGGGTGTGTAGGAGGCGACTAATCACTCTCACCTCCAATGATCTCTCTGCGTCACTCTCCCAGCCTTCCTCGACAGTAGCCTTAATCTCTTCTGTAACCTCCTCATCTTCCTCTAAACCTTGCTCCTCATCTTCAACTAGCAGGGTCCGCGTGGGGCACTACGCCACCACGTGTCCTCTGCCGGAACATCTATAACACAGAATACCCCCAGATCGTTGGTCATCAGTGGCGATGGCCTTGACCTTCGTGTCCGTAGGAACACGTGAGGGTGCAACCGTGGTGGTCTGGGGCAGAGAGGGTTTCCTAAACGTCGAGGAATCAGTCCGAGAGGGGAACTGCCTCATGCTAGATGACCGGAGGTACTGCTCGTACTCGAGAGCGAGCTGAAATATCTGATCGGTGTTCTCTAAGCGATGGGGAATTAGTTCACATCGAATTTCAGAATGTAGGCCTGCCTTGAAACGAGAGGCAGTTGCAATAGGCTCCTTCGAGACATCACTCCCAACGACGTCGAAACGAACCATATACTCGGCGACAGTGAGTGTCCCCTACCGTAAGTTCTGTAACTGCTTAAATAACTGGTCTCGGTAAGATGCGGGGAGGTACTTCTCGCTCATCCTTTGCTTCATCTCATCTCACCTGGCGATGGGGTAACAACCATCTCGCTCAAAGCTCTCTCTACACGAATCCAGAATACCATACCTTGTCCGACCAGCTTCATTTTTGCGAAGTGAACACAACGTTCGTCACTCATGTCATACCACTTGAAATAGTGGTCCAGGTCCAGGAGCCAATCGCAGAAGGCCTTCAGATCCAGACAACCATCAAACGAAGGGAGAACCGGCGACATGGAAATGATGGTGGTGGTTGTCCTCGGCGGTGGATGGCGAGATCGGGCTGAAAATAAATAGATCTGGGCACGAGGGAGTAGATCCGGGTAAGGGAAGGGTGGATCTGATGTTTAGGAGCGGATCCGAGCAAAAAAAGGAAATATGAGCGATGGAAATAATGGATCTGGGGTGAAATTTCTAGATCTGGACTAATCTGGAAACTAGGCTTGTTTTAGGAAGGAAACGGTGGCGGGGGAAGTAGATCCGGGCTAGGGTGGCTGTTGTCGGCGGTGGAGAGAGGTGGTGAGGGTGGCGGCTAGGGAAGAGGCGCCCGGAAGGGTGCAACCCGGTAGGAGGGTTATCCGGTGGAGGGAGGGGGAAAACCGGGGTTGGCGGGCTGGCTGGAAGAAAACTGTCGGTGGCTGTTTGGGTGCAGGCAGCCGGTCGGCTGGGGAAAACTGGGGGTAAGGCTGCAGATGGGGGATTTGAGGTGCGAGAAAGGATGCAATGGATGGGTAGTACCTTGGGGAGGAGTTTGAGCACCTAGGAGTCGTCATCTAGGGTTCCACGACGTCGGCTCCGGGGGCTGATTGCTGGAATTCGAGAAGAAGCTTACCAAAATTCTGCAATGCTTTGGTTCATCCCCTAAGACGACTATTTATAATAAAACAAGACACTAGGGCATCCCTATCAACGGCTATGATTGGCCGGTGGGAGAGGCCACTAAATACATGAATAATAAACCAATAAAAAATAAACTAATATATGATTGACTCGCGGCGACATTCCAGACGTAACCGCGGAGTCGGATGGGCGATCTGATCAAGCCTTCTTGCGTGAATAAACAAACGTGAGTCCCGTCTTGCGGCAAACCCCTCTTGAGCACGATCTGATGGATCCCCATAAGTTTAAATTCCTATTTTTATTATTATTATTACCATTTTTCCCTAAGACTATAAAGGTTAATATTTTTGCGAAGCAAACGCGCGTCTTAAATTGTGGCAACCATTACGTATTACTAACGATTATGTTCTGACAACTCAACAACTGATTTTTGCGTGCAACATAATTTATTAAAATGAATTGATACCTCCACACGTCGTCTGCTCGATTAGTTTTGCTCATGATAGGGCCCTGAAATTAAAATTCAACGTGACATTAAAATTTAGGTGTTATATTCGATGTGTTTGGTTCGTTAATGGAATACAAGATTATTGACAATATGTATAGCAACTTGATTGTCTCAAAATAGAGTGGTCGGTGAGAAAAGTATGACTCCCAAATAGGATACTTTGTAACCATGTAAGCTCAAACACAATAGTGGTCATTGAACGATACTCGGCTTCAGCAGATGAGCGAGCAACCACGGACTGCTTCTTATTGTGCCAGGTGATAAGGAGTCCACCAAAGTAAGTGCAAAACCGACTTGTGGAATGTCGATCATCCAGGGAGCGAGCATAGTCAGTATCAGAGTAGGTAATAAGAGACAAAGAAGAAGAAGGTTTGTATACAAGCACTTGTCCAAAAACAGTCTTTAAATATCGAAGGATGCACTCAACAGCTTAAAGGTGAGAGATTCGTTGAGCATGCATGAATTGGCTGACAACTTGAAGAGCAAATGAGATATTAGATCTTGTTACTGTAAGATAAATCAGCTTCCATACAAGACAACGATAATACTCTGGGTTTGGAAACAATATATCGGAGTCGGAGTCATGAGCGCAGAGCATATGATTGGCATTCATAGGTGTATCAGCAGGCTTACATCTAGAATTGTCGACATCGTAAAGAAGGTCAAGACAGTACTTCTGTTGAGATAGAACAAGACCATCAGGACGTTTCGATATCTCGAGACCAAGGAAGTACCAAAGATTCCCCATGTGAAGTCCCAAATTCCCGAGCTTCCCAAATGATTTCAAGAATTGAACAGCATTTCAATAAAATAGTCGCAGCATTTGAAACCACGGTACAAATAACATAAACACCAGTATTTTCATTCATTTATTCCTTATTTAATTACATCCTTCGAAAAAAAAAGAAAATATGAGTATCTATTTATACTCAATACAAAAGTCACAAAAAGGATCTCTACAAGAGTCCTTATGCTTTTGATAAACTTCTCCAATGCCTACGAAGATCTTTAGTCATACCTTCGTCAATTCTTCCAGCAGAATTCTCTTTGGTGCACTGGGAGACGCTCATGTTGCCTAAAAAAATGGGTGCACAATGGGTTAGTCATAAAAATTATGACTATGTGAGAAAAGTATTTCATGAAGCGTTATACATACAAACAATGAGAATAATAACAATATACATACAGTATAATAAATCAATTAATTCAATTACTCTCAATACTGAATCTTATCTTGCCCCTTAATTTTAGTTACGTAAAATAGGAAATGCTCTGGTATGCAAACTTGAATTGGCCACACACTCGAAGGGCATAATTGTAGGCTCACCCCTACCGGTGAATCCATCAGTAGAAGCCTCTACAACATAGGATTTGAAACCATCACATTTCCCTATGCAGAGTTTTAAACTAATTATTATCTTGTCGTGAAAGCAAGAGTTTTTAATTAAAGTAATCCCCTATGAAATATGTATCGCTTCCATGTTTTTCCCTCGCCCACATTTTATTCTTTAGTTATATCTTAATGAGTTAAACTCATATGCATAAGCATTGTTAATTTAAGAAATAAAACAGTAATACCAAAGAAAATACGGGATTAAACATAATCCAGGAAATAAGAAACTCACCACGGCCTTGTCTTTATCCACATTCGTGTTCGCATTGCCGCCACGGTTATCTTGTGACGCCATCCTCTTATTTTTGGGCATCAGGAACCACTGAAATTATACACACTTTTACTTGGGTTGCTTCACTTGATATTCGTAGCAGTAGTGTTTTAAAAGACATTTAAAATCCGAAAATCAAAAGAAACGTCAAAAGAAATGTCTGAAAGAGCTATCCGATCATAACAGTCCTCAATCGAGACTGTGAATCTCAACTTTAGCAGACCAAACGGCACAAAATAGCCAAAACGGCTCATAAGTAGCTCAAAAACAACGTCGAAATAATTCAAACTAAAATAGCTAAAACACCAACCCTTAATCAGCACAAAATCGGCACAAAAACAGCATTTACCAGCCCCGAAAACTTGGAAAATTTGATACCAAAAGCATCCCTTAACTAGGTATAGCAGTCCACTACCACTAAAAGTAGCCACATAAAGGTAGAGGACCAAATTATGTAATAAAATATTCTTAAAACTATACCCTAAATGCAGCAAAATAGCATTAAGAGTGTAGAGAGAATGAAAAGCCAAACCAGTTAAAAGGGGAAAAAGAAAACGGTCAGCTGCAGTCAGCAGCTACACGGAAGTAGCTCGGAAGTAGTAGCAGGGAGGTAGCAGAATCGGGGCAGCAGCAACTACACAGGAGCTATTCGGGAGAGAAAAGTAGCTCGGGGCAGAAGAGAGAAGGTAGTCGCAGGAGGGAGTAGCAACCCTAACAGCGGCTCAGCAACTTTATCGACACAGCAATGTCGTCGGCATAGTAGCCAAGCGGCGACGGCACAGCAAGATCGATACAGCAGCGAGGGCTTAGAGGCACAGAGATAGAAGAAGAAGAAGTAGAAGGAGAAGCAGATCACTGTCGACGCAGAGCAACGATAGGAAGAAGACGACGGAAATCGCAGAAGTAGAACAGCGCAGAATTGAAAGTGCGGGAGAAGCAGTGGCTCGGGCTCGATATATAACAGAGAAGTAAGCGGCAGCGACAAGTACACGCCAAGCACCGCTCCAGACACCACTAAACCAAACCCAAAGTGTTACCAAGTCAACACCTAACACAGCCAGCACACCTTTCAGCCAGCACAGTTTTAAAGCAGCCAGCATACTAATCCAACTGGCCCATTATGTTAGCCAACACATATACACAAAGCCAGCCCACTTGATATTGTTATTGGCACCCAAACCAAATAATTAAATAAAATGAAACAAAAAGCAAAAAAACTAATTCATCAAAATAATTCGTAAAATGTTAATGTGCCTTTGTTCATAATCGGGGAAAATTGAATTGAGTTGGAGAAATATTTAGGGTGTTACACCCCAGCCCTTTAGTTTGAAAAACCGAGTTCAAGAGACTAATTTTGTCTGTCGTACAATGACGAGTAAAGAGAGAGAAGTCAGTCAAGCTTCGAGTTAATCTAATAACACAAACAACCTTACTAAACATGTCAAACCATGCTCAAGGAAACTATTTGAGACCATAAATCGATTTTTTGAGATGATAGACAAAAGACTCCCCCGTGATCTCAAACCCGGGTGATTGGTGCATGCAAACAATCTCGAGAAGGCTATCATTAAGAAAGACATTCTTGACATCTAGTTGATATAATAGCCATTATCGGTGAACAGCTAAGGAGATCAGGACACAAACAGTATTCAACTTTACGACATGTGAAGTCTCATCATAATCAAGGTCTTGTTGTCGAGTAAACCTTCAAGCCACAAGACGAGCTTTTAGGCGTTCAACCATCCCGTCTGAACTGTTTGATCGCAAAAATCCACTTACATCTCACGCAAGACTCCCGGAGGAGGAGGGACAAGATCTCATGTCTGATTGGCCCAAAGGGCGAACATTTCATCATCCATAACCGCATGAAACCCCGAATGTTGAAGAGCTTCCAAAGAGAGTTATGAATGGAAATAGAGGATTGAGAAGTTGCGAATTTAAGAAGTTTTGAGGAGAGACGATGCAAGGACACAAAATTAGCCAGAGGATGAGCAGCAGATATTGTTGTCGGATCTTCATCCCGCAAGGTATCATTTGTAGGGGGGCAGTCGTAGAGCACCAGAACGGGGAGGACGACGAGTATACACATGAAGAAAAGGGTGGTTTGGAAGGTACAGGAATCGGGATTGGAAGGAGTGGTAGAAGATGAGACGTAACAGGGACAGTAAGGCGTGGTAATAAAGGAGGTGTAGGATAAGATGGATGGAGAGAGTGAAAGGGTTGGTCTTCGAGGAAGGTGACATCCACAGAAATGACAACCTTGCAATCGGCGAGAGAGTAGCACACATAACCTTCCTGAGTCCGAGAGTAACCAACGAACATATATTTGATAGCACTAGGAGCAAACTTATCAGTGGAAGGATCAAGTTAATGGACATAACTGGAACATCCAAAGATGCGAGGCGTGATGGGAAAAGGAGGCGTGGAATGGAAGAGAAGACTAAAAAGAGTCGAATAGTTGGGAATGGAAGAGGGCGTGCGATTAATGGATAGCAGGCTGTAGAAATCACGAAGTTCTGGTACATTTTGGGAACCTGCATTTGAAACATAAGTGATCGCGCGACCTCAAGAAGGTGATGATTTTTCCGCTCAGCCACACTTTTTTGTTGGGGAGAATAAGCACATGAAGTTTGATGGATAATCCCAAACTCAGTACAAAGATTAGTAAAAGCATGGATTATAAATTTACGTGCCTTGTCGGTGCAGAGTGTCTTTATAGGGCTTGAAAACTGAATATGAGTCTCGGTAATAAGAGCACGAAATACAGAAATTAATTCTGAACGATCGTGAACTAAATACAATCAAGTTATACGAGAATAATCAACAATAAATGTAAGAAAGTAATGATAACCAAAAATAGTAAATGTTTTATATGGTCCCCAAATATCAGAGTGCACTAAAGCAAAGAGAGTATTGCTCCGAGTACAATGAGGGAGAAAAGAAGAACGATGGTGTTTTTCGAAAATACATGACTCTCAAGTAAATTCATTGAAGGAGATACCTGGAAGAGCTTTCTTGAGGATTGGAAGACAAGCATGCCCAAGACGTCAGTTTCAATTAACAGAAGTGACAGATGAGAGAACAGTGGGTGGAACATCCAAAAGATAGAGCTGATTAGACAGTCGCCTTTACAAATGATATTTTGTGTCTGTCGATCCTGCACAACAAAAGATGAGGAAGAGATGGTTATACAACATTCATGATCGTGAGCAAGACAGCTAACAGAAAGAAGATTGAAAGGAGATCCTGAAACATAAAGGACCGAACAAAGAGAGTTGAAGTGAGGGGCATATCAGCAGAGCCAGAACTCGGGGTGGTGTCAACATTAACCACTGTAATGAACTTGGGAGACGCGGGTAATAAATACTAAGGCAATTTCTGCGGAGTAATATGATGTGTGGCACTAGAGTCCATAATACAAGTGGAGTTATGGGAGCGACGAGAGAAAAATTCATTGGAGATTGATGCAACAGTTGCAGAAGAACGACTGATCATCCCCTAGAGATGCTGGAGTTGGGTGCTCAAGGCATCAATGTCATTAAGGGTGGTGTAGGCAGTATCGGCCGCAATGGATGCTTGTTGTTGTGGGGGCATACCATGATCACGATAGCATGTTAACTCAAGATGACCATCCCGACCACAGTGAGAACACATAAGACGAGGCCTTCCATTACGTCCACTACCCCAAGAAAAGGTGCAACCTAAAAGAGCCAAAGGAGGGGCAAGGGGAATATCAAAGACTGCTGGAGGAGGGTCGGAGATAGAGTGTCGGAAGCATCAGATGGAGGTGTAACCTTTAATAGCATGGAGCACGCAACCGAAAGAGAGGGAGTTATAGAGGAAGAGAAAATTTGATCCCAAATATCATGGAGATACAGTGGAACACGGGCCCACATCAGAGCGATCTCAACTGCTTCGTTCTGTGCACGTTGTGCGACGAGGTTCGTTATTGTAGGTTGATGTTGAATCCATGCCTCAACTAGAATTTTGGATCGCGACACAAAGAAGGTAAATTCTCTTGTCACATTGGAGTCAAAAGATTAAATATTTGTGATGATGTAAAATAGGTGTTGAAGGTTGTCCTTGCCAGAATAGAGGGAGTAAAGTTTCTCCAGCATGGCCTTGGTCGTCTTATGGTAAATGGCCATCAGATATAGTTCACTGTGCATAGAGTTTAGAATCCAAGATTAAACACGACCATCATCGCGGAGTCATTCCTTGGTGGGTTCAATAGGAATAATCTTAATCAGATGATGAAAGAGACTTTTGATCTGGAGAATATGACGGACAGAGTGCACCCATTTAACAAAGTTCATCTTCCTCACAAGGGAGATAGTGGTGATCTGAAGCTCATCATGAACATCGGGAATAGGAGGCGCAGCATGTACCGTAAGAGACAGGGCATTATTTAGTTACATTGAATGGGACGGACGACTAGAGTGGTCCATAGTTTATTGCGGACAGTAGAGTAACTGATGAGTGAACAGGCAGGAAGCAGTAACTCTATGAACATGAGAGCTCGCGGGAAAGTGCCCGCACGAGCAGACAATACGAATCAGGGCAGCGAACATGAGATCTAGAAAGCAGGAGCTCTGGCGGGTAGGAACATTGTTGATCTCAAGGAGAACAAACGGCCTGGAGAACAAGAAAGCTCGCAGGAGTTCGGCGATCAATTGCAGCAGGAAAGACCTCGCGCAAGGAGAAGCATGAGTGAACAGGAGCTGCGAGCAGGCGCACTGGGCGATCAGACAATACTCGGTAAGCAGGAGTAGAAGACGCGTCAAGGAGCGCAAGGATCGGTGAATAGAATCCAAAGACAAGGGGAGCTCGGCAAGACTAATGCGGACAATCACACAAGAAACTGCAGGAAGCGTCACACAAGTGGGTCCCAGAGTGGCAGGGAGGAAATGATATAAAAGTAGCTGGATGGGGGGAACGAAAGCAAGGGCAGTGCAGGAGATGCAGAGATGCGGAGATGCAGTCAGAAAAGAGCAAACCACCCAAACAAGCTAAAGGCGCGGGCGTGTGCAAGACGCAAAAAAAATTAATTTTTAGGATCATCTGGCTCTGATACTATGTGGAAAAATACGAAACGAAGAGAAATAATAATAAAAAATTTTATTTATTTCTCATATATTAGACGTCCTACGAAAGTATGTCGTAGAAATTTTGATCAACTTAGGTTTGGAAGTTGGAATATTGGTACGTTAACGAGGAAAGCGATGGAAGTAGTGGATATAATGATTAGGAGAAGGTTAAATATTTTATACATGCAAGAGATTAAATGAATTAGTGAGAAAGCTAAATTTTTAAATAATTCAGGTTTTAAATTATGATACACAGAAAAAATAAAACAAACAGCGGAGTAGGTATTATTATGGATACTACTTGGAAGGATGAAGTTGTTGGGGTAAGTAAAAAAAAATGATAAAATCTTAGCTCTTAAATTGTTCATAGTAAAAAAAACTATTAATGTAATCAGTGTTTACGCGCCTCAAGTAATATTAAATGAAGCAATTAAAGTGCAATTTTGGGAATACTTAGATGATTTAGTAAGAGAAATCTCATAAAGAGAAGATTTTCATAGGAGATGACTTAAATGGACATATAGAGAATGAAATGTAGATTATACAGCCGTTCATGGAGGATTTGGATATGAAGAAAGGAATAAAGAAGGACGAACAATTTTACACTTTGTCGAAGTATATGAGCAAATTGTGTCAAATATGTCTTTCATAAAAAGAGAAGAACATTTAATTACATTTAAAAAAGGACCAAATAAGTCAAAAATTGATCATTTTATGACTCGTAAAATGGATAAATGATTTGTAATGATTGCAAAGTCATACCAAGAGAAAGTTTGACAACACAACATAAGTTATTGGTGTCAGATGCACAAATTAAATATAATAAATTTAAGAGAAGAAAAAAAAAATGCAAAAAAATCGATGGTGAAACTTGAAGATGGAAAAATATGTTGTTTTCAAGACAACAGTTATGGAACAAATAGTTGATGACACTTATGTTGATCTTAGTGTCTCATGTAAAGTTGTCATCATATTTAAGGATAAGTGGAAAAAATATACTTGGAGTATTAAAAGAATGTGCGCCTCCAAATAAAAAATCTTGATGGTGAAAAGAGTAAGTGCAAGAAAAAGTTAGGGAAAGAGTAAGTGTAAGAAAAAGTTAGGGAAAGAGGGTTAGCTGTAAATCACTCTACGGTTCTTGGAATGATGAAAACTTAGCCAGGTATAAAGTCGCCAAAAAAGAAGCTAAGCAGACAGTAAGTAAAGCAAGAAGTTAAAGTTATGAAGAATTTTATAAACGACAAGAAACCAAAGATAGAGAGCATAACATATATAAAATTGCTCGAGTTAGATAAAGAAAGACAAGAAATTTAAATCAAGTAAAATACATAAAAGATGATACAGATACAGTTTTGACGGATTATGTGAATATTAAAGAGCGATGAAAAAGATACTTTATCAACTCTATAATGAAACAAAAAACAATGAATTGAACTTGGAAAACTTAAGTAAATCAGAGGAAATATAGGAACATAACGTTTTATCGTAAAATTCAAGTATCAGAGGCAAATGATGTTCTAAAAAAGATGAAAAATGGAAAGACGATTGGGGCAAACGATATACCCAGCGAAGTATGAAAATATCTAGAGAATGAAGGAATTTTGTGTCTTATATGTTTTTTCAATAAGATACTGAAGTCAAAGAGAATGTCAGATCAATAAAAAAAGTATTTTGGTACCTTTGTATAACAACAAAGGAGATATACAAAATTATGTTAATTATACAGGAATTAAATTGATAAGTCATACCATGAAACTACGGGAATGAGTAATAGAAAGAAGAGTAAGACGAAAGATTAATATCTCGGAAAATCAATTTGGATTTATGCCAGGGAGGTCGACCATGGAAGCTATACATCTCTTGAGGGGATTCATTGACAACTACCGAGAAAAAAAATAAGATTTGCATATGTTGTTTATTGATCTTGAGAGGTCTTATGATAAAATTTTAAGAGAGATCTTATGGAGAGTCTTAGAAAAGAAAGGTGTAAATATATCATATATTGACATAATTAAAGATATGTATACAAATTCAGTGACAAGGGTGAGAACATCTGGAGGATTAACACAAGAATTCTTTATCCTTGTTGGCTTACATCAAGGTTCAGCTTTAAGCTCTTATCTCATTGCCCTTATCTTAGATGAGCTCACCAGACATATCCAACAAGCAATACTGATGGAGACCAGCCCAGATCAGGTTGACGCAAAAATGTCCGTCGCCGCACCCATCCAGGCCTCTATCGACCCTAAGTTTAGCATTTTATTTGTGCACTTTGCAAATTGGTGTAGCTGTGTATATTTGTATTTTATTTTTAATTGTTGTAAAATATATATATATATATATACTTATAAATATATATATATATTATGTGTTAGCTGTTAAGTAAAGCTCCGGTTCAGCATCCAAATCCAGTCGGTTCAGCTACTGTTTTTCTTCCCGATTGATCCAAGGCAGCAGAGAAATCCTCCCAGCCGGTCCAGCCCTGAACTACACAGAGCCGCAGGTTTCCCAATAATGGCGGAAACTCGCGCTAGGGTTCCGGAACGTGGCCTTCCCGCGCGTTCTTGCCCCAAGATCCAGTCACGACGGCGTCATCAACGCATCTAACGTCGTTCCCCTGCAACCGCCGCCATGTCCATGGATGCAGCCCCACACACGATCCGCCATGGCCGTTCAACCTGCATCTGTCGGACCGCGTGCAGGTTCTGTTTTTGCTTCTGATCGAAACCCTATAAAGGGAGATGGCTGTTATCTATTTTTTGGTGGTGAATGATGAAAAATTAATGTTGCTGTGATTTTGCGTCCAGTTCTTGAGTCCTGTGGCTATAGTGGAAGAGCTCTCAATTGCTGCATCCCGTTTATAATTTCCTGTAGGAGTTAGTGATTGATAAATGTTTAATTTTCTGGTGTTTGTTGAAGTTCCGTTTGAGGAGTGTTGTGCCTCCTATAAGAGTTAAAGTGTAGGATTGATGATGAATCAGGTTAATTGCCTCTGTTAGAGTTAGTAAAAGGAGAAATATTTGATGTGTTGTTGTTGCTCCCGTGAACAGTAAGAGTAATTTAAATTAGGAGTTCAATTGGTAGTGGATGAAAGATGTTCGCTGGATTTCCTGTTTAGAGTTGTGAAATCTCTGTGTTAGCTTTCATGAGTTGTTGAAAATTTCAGGTTGCGGTGAAATGAATAGGGAAATTAGATATTGGATTGGTGCTCCTGTGTGAGAACTGTGTTAGCGTTAGTGAATAGAGAGATTTAGGATTGGTAGTGAGGGACTCATTCTCTTGTGCTTAGTGATTTCGTTGATCCACCTTGAGTGATTGAGATTTCGTGGAGCGTCTTGTGTAGGAGCGACTGAAATTTAGGTTGTTTAGTTTGTGGCTTCTCAAAACCCATTGAGTGTTTGAGATTACGTGGAAACTTTCGTGTGAGAGTGGGTGAAATTTCTTCTTGGTGCCCGTGTGCGATAGCGGCCGACCTCGGAGCGGAAGATCGAAGGTGACAAGGAGTTCCTCGCGTGATCGTCATCGACTTCGATTACGGAAAGGCACCTCTTTTCGTGGTTAACATGTTTCTTTCTCCTCGTTTGTGTGTGTCTCTATATTTTCTCGTAGGATAATAGATTCATTGTTGGATTTTTGTCCGAATTTAGTCAGCGAACGCTACATCGAAAAATCCAAACGAAAACGTATTTGGAGTTCACAATTTCCGTTTTGCTACGACAAGGGGAACGAAACGAAAGTTGTGAACTTCCTTCCCGAATTTAGAATTGAACCATTTTTTAAAGAAAATTCATTTTTAACAAATAGTTCTTCGTGCTTTTCAAAAAACTAAGTTGCTTCCTTTATTAAAGTTCGTGCAACGCCCGCTCAAAATTTAATTCTTCATTGCATACATTTAGGATTTCCTAGAAAAAAAACTGACAGGCGCACAAACCCTACGTGTCGTCCTGCATCAAATACCTTGGTATTTATTGTTTGTGGATGATATCATTTTGGTTGATGAGACGCACGGGGGTGTAAACGCAAAACTTGAATATTGGCGAGACACTTTAGAAAAGAACGATTTTAGGTTGAGCAGATGAAAGACGAAGTATATGGAGCTTAAATTTAGCAGTACAAGAAGGACAGATGACTTCGTTATTAAGTTGGTTGATCAAGATATTTCCTGTAGTGAGTGTTTTAAATATCTTGTGTCGATAGTTCAAAAGGACGGAGGTGTTGATAAAGATGTGACACATAGAATCCAAGCGGGTTGGTTAAAGTGGAGAGGCGCGTCAGGAATCTTATGTGATTGTAAAGTACCATTAAAACTTAAGGGCAAGTTTAACCGTACTGCAATTAGACAGCAATGCTCTATGGTTCTGAGTGTTGGGCGGTGAATTGTGTTCATGAGCAAAAAAAGGGAATTGCGGAGATGAGAATGCTTAGATGGATGTGTGGACACACGAGACTAGATAAAATTAGGAATAAATATATTAGGGATAAGGCAGGAGTAGCACCAATTGCAGAGAAGATGTGAGAAGCTCGACTAAGATGGTTTGGACATGTACAAAAAAGACCATTAGATGCACCAATTAGGCATTGTGAGAGTCTAGTCACTAGGCATGTTAAATGAGGGAGGGGTAAACCAATAAAGACTTCGAATGAAACTATAAGGAAAGACATGATGTACTTAGGCATTAGTGAGATTATGACAAAAGATAAGGCACAATGGCGACAAAGGATCCATATAGCCGACCCCACTATAGTAAGATAAAGGCTTGAGTGTTGTTGTTGTCTCATATATGCATATATGCATGTATTTGTACATTTACATAGAAAGAAAGGAACAAGCAATAATCTCATTCTAAGATGTGTGGCTAAAACCTAAATAGGTAATGGGCTCTAACTGAGGCTTGATGTGGGCCTTTTTAAATATTTTATTTAACAAAATGAATCATATCGTAAATACCAGCGATTATGAATTAAACCCAAAATATCTCCTCATAATCTCCACTCCTCCCACTCACCTTCTCAAGCTAGGGCTAGGGTTGCGCAAGGATCAGTCTTCCACTTTCTCTCTCGGTCGAGCTTGGCTCAGATTATATCCTACAACACTAGGAAGGTTAGGTCAAGGAAGGGTCACGAAAATTCTCACCTAGACTTCTCTTTCTCAAGACAACACACTGATTGCAATCAAAAGGTTGTAGCAAATAATCTTGTGCATAAGAAGCGAAAACTATCATCCTCGTTTTGGACCATTGGTATTTACGAGCAATTGCATGATTTTCTTTAGCTTGGCCTTCACGAAATAGATGCATTATTGACCCTGATGGTGAATAGTTTTTTGTAAGAGGTATCAATTTTGCCAACACACCAACCCATGTATGTCACTAACATTTTCTACCAACTAGAGCTAAAAGCTATGTGATATAGGATAGGGTGTGTGGTGCTGACCTAAGATGCAATATTAGTTGTTGTGAGGGTGTTACTATACGGTCTAATACTAATATGCAATGTGACCATAATAAGAACGACGACAATATGCAAAATGGGAGCAATAAGTATTAAAACCCCAGCAAGATTAACAATCAAGTAATAAGCAATATTTTCTTTAAGCAAGCAAGCAAGGACGTTCTTCCACGTGGAGGGCCAAAGTAAAGCATGCGGCAGTTAGTTACTTCCTGCAAATCACAAGCACAACAAGTGCAAACTACTAAAATATTGGAATATCTAGTCAATTGGAAATCACAACAATATTTTTAGATGCAGAAAATACAAGAGTTCATACAGCAAATAATCATTCACAAGTATGGGGTTGTTGTAGGTGGGTAGATCCGGCTAGAGCGACGGTTCGGAAGCGGGGCTTGAGTTTACGGGGTCAGATCTGAGTGGAAGGGATAAATTATGGATGGGGGTGGACTAGATGGCAAATTTGGGCAGGTTTTGGTGAGGAAAACTAATGGGGTGGGCAGGATTTATGTTGTAGAGCCTGGGGGCAATGGGGCAAGGGCATTGGATGGCTTTTTGGGTTGGATTGGGCAGTTGCAGTGGGATTCTGGGGGGGACTGGATCCAAGAGTGTTCAGGGCAGAGGCATGGCTGGATCCAAGAAGTTGGTGGAAGTAGATGGACTGGGAAATGATTTAGGCGGCAGTGGTTGGAATGGGAGGGGTTCTGATATGAACTTGCAAGAAGAAGAAGAGAGGAAATAGAGATACTAGAGAGAAAGAGAAGACTAGGGTTAGGGTTGAGGGAGAGAAGAGAAAGAAACCTGATATGTCTTCAATAATCCTCCCCAAAGCAGCCCCGGGCTATAAATACCCGGGGAAAGGAGGGGGCCGGCCGCCCCCCCCCCCCCAAATGGGGCTGAACCGGAGTTGTTCAGCCCCCTCTTCTGGCTGATTTAATGAATGGGGGCTGAACCGGATGGTTCAGCCCCGTTGTCTTGCGCGCGCTCCTTGATCCGTCGCGAGTATTTATGTCCCGAGAACCCAAGCGGGTGTGGGGGTATAACATTCCTCTCCCCATCAAGCACCAGCTTGTCCTCAAGGTGAAAGTCCGGAAACCGCTCGCGGAACTCCAACAAGTCAACCCATGAGTTGTGCACGGCGTCCAGCTGCTTCCATTTGACGAGTACCGCTGGTCGAAATTCCGTGCCCGACTTCTTCCATTTGGTTAGCAAAATGACCTCCGGTGACGGCCGCAACTCACTCATGTTGGTCGCCTCGGGAAGGAAAGGGTTGGCCTGAACGGAAGCCCCGAGCTTTCTCTTCAAAACAGAAACATGGAATGTCGGGTGGATGCGAGACCCCGCTGGAAGATCCAAGGTGTAGGCCACGGGGCCCACACGACGCAGAATGTGGAATGGCCCGTAGTAACGTGGGGCGAGTTTCTGATTCATCCTCCGAGAGACTGACAGCTGGCGGTAAGGTTGGAGCTTGAGGAAAACCTCATCGCCCACTCCGAACTCTCGCTCTGTACGGTGTTTGTCTGTCTGTGCCTTCATGCGGTCCTGAGCGACCCGCAGATTGTCCCGAAGCAAGGCTAAAGTGCGATCCCTGTCCTGAAGTGTCCGTTCCACGGCTGGAAGAGCGGTGCTGGAAGGCTCATAAGAACTCAAAGTAGGGGGAGGGCGGCCGTAGACCACCTCGAAGGGGATAATCTTGCTGGTTGTGTGGAAGGACGTGTTGTAACAGTACTCCGCCCGATGCAACCAACGGGTCCACGTGCGCGGCTTGTCCATCACAAAACACCGTAAGTAGGTCTCCACCCCCCTGTTGAGGACCTCTGTCTGTCCATCCGTCTGGGGATGGTGGGCGGTGCTCATGCGTAGCGTCGTGCCCTGGAGCCGAAAGAGCTCCCTCCAAAAACTGCTGATAAGACCGGATCCCTGTCGGAAATGATGGAGCATGGAAGGCCATGGAGGCGCACAATCTCCCGCGCAAATAACTCTGCAACTGTCTCCCCCGTGTACGGATGGCTCAATGGTAGGAAATGACCATACTTGGAAAGCTTGTCTACCACCACCAGTATGACGGACTTGCCTTGGGACTTGGGCAACCCGTCAAAGAAATCCATGGAAATGGTGTCCCAAACCTGGTGTGGGATCTCGAGCGGTGTAAGAAGCCCCGCCGGTGATGTAGTCTCGTACTTCTGCCGCTGGCAAATTTCACACTCCCGCACAAATTGCTGGACATCACGACGCATCCCCTTCCAGAAGACATTTGCTCGGAGCCGCTAAAGTGTTCGTAGAATCCCTGCATGGCCGCCTGTGGGCGAGGCGTGAAACTCCTGCATCATCGCCGTCCTCCATGGCGACGCGGAGGGAATGACTACTCTGTCTTGAAAGTACAGCCGCTGGCCCTAAAGATGGTAGCCCGGCTCCGTAGCCTGACCCTGTTGTAGTGTCTCTACAATGGTGCGTAACTCGGGACAAGTTCTTTGTTGTGTATTTTGCCGACATCCTGATTTATAGCCACACCCAGGCTGATCACCTTGGACACTTGAGGGTTCTATTTCATATTCTCCTATAGGAGTAGTTATTTGTAAATTTAAAGAACTGCTCATTTTTTCTGAGTCAGTACATTTTCTAGGATTTATCATCTCCTCTTTGGGAGTATCCGTTGTACCTGATGAGGTCTAGTCCATTCGCGATTGACCCACACCTTCGACTATCCACGAGGCCTGCAATTTTCATGGACTCGCGACCTTCTACAAGAGATTCGTTAGGGGATTCAACTCTATTATGGCCCCGTTTACCAGTTTTCTGCAAGGGATACATTCAGTGGACCGCCGCGGCCACTCGTGCGTTTCAAGAAATTAAGGACAATTTGAGGACTGCTCCTATTCTGAGACTCCCTGATTTTAGTAGAGCATTTGAGGTTGCTTGTGACGCATCAGGTGTTGGTATTGACGGTGTATTGAGTCAAGATGAGCACCCAATTTCTTATTTTAGTGAGGAACTAAGCAAATTACTCGAATTACGTTCGAGAGCTTTATACTATTGTCCAGTCCCTGCGTTACTGGATACACTACCTCCTGCCCCGATAGTTTGTACTCCACTCTGATCACCAAGCCTTGTGCTACCTTAATTCCTAGAGGAAGTTGTCACCGGCACGATAAGTGGGTTGAGTATTTGCAAGATATCCATTATGTTCTTAAACATCGAGCTGGTGTTGAGACCAAGGCCACTGATACACTGAGCCGTCGAGTCTCAATCTTACAGTCGATGAGAGCTCATGTAGATTGGTTCGAGAGATTGATCGCAAACTACCCGACTTGTTCGAATTTTGGAGAGTTGTATGATGCGTTATCGAGAGACCCCGGATTCCGTCGAGGGGATTCAGATTATCAGCGGTTACTTATTTCAGGACTTCCGCCTTTGTATACCCAAGACCTTATATCGTGACTACCTAATATGGGAGTTGCATGCGGGAGGCGACGTCGTTCATTTTTGAAGAGTCAAGTCGATAAAAATCATGGAGGACCGTTTCTATTGGCTGAGCCTGAAGAAGGATTTTTCTCCCATCGCGCGTCATTGCTATGTTTGCGAAGCGGCCAATGGTACGAAACAAAACACTGGTCTGTATACCCTGTTGCCCGTTCCACCCCACCCAGGGAGGACATTAACATGGTATTTGTACTTTGGTTTCTCGCACTCTAAGGAAACATGACTCCATCATTGTAGTTGTTGACTGGTTTTTGAGGATGACTCACTTTGTTGAGTGTAGTTAGACCGCCGATGCACCCCACATCGTAGCTTTATTTATAAGTAGAGTATTTAGATTACACGACATACTGAAATTTATTGCGTCCGATAGGGACACGAGGTTTATGGGTTATCTCTGGAAGACTTTGTGGCGTAAGACTGGAACCACCATGAAATTTTCTTTGGCCTACCACCCTCAGACTGACGGGCTGATTGAGGTGGTGAATAGGAGCTTAGGCAACCTACTTAGGTGTCTTGTAGGGGAACACGCATCTAGTTGGGATTTGGTACTCCCTATTGCGGATTTTGCATATAACAATTCTATCATTAGGTCTACTGGGTTTAGTACATTTCATATAGTGTCAGGTTATGATCTTAGGAAGCCTATTGACCTTATTCCCGTCCCGTTAGAATCACGCCCAAGTGAGTTAGCTTTGTCTTTTGTACATCATTTGCATGAGTTAGTCCGACAATATATCATTACGAGTAATGAATATTATAAAAAGACATGCAGATGAGCACAAGCAAGAGCGTATATTTTTGGAGGTGAACATGTGATGGTGTGAATCCGCGCTGAGAGGCTCCTTCGGGTTCTTACTAAAAAGTTATGCGCTAAGCGGATGGGTCTCTACTCAGTCGTGAGTCGCATCGGGACAAATGCCTGCGAGCTGGATATCCCTCTGCAAGTTTGGGAATTCACCATGTATTTAATGTGAAAAATCTGGCGCCATATTATGAACCTCATGAGTATGTGGACCCGTATTGTGGGGCTTCCCTCAAACCTCCACCACTACAGCCCCTGCTCACACCTAGACCATTCTTGAGCCCCATCCACCTGGAAGTAAGTCTACTATGTCTTCGCTTTTTCCACTGCCGATCACCCTGGGGTCATCTACACGTGAGTTGAGTGCTGAGAGCATCACTGAGATTGTGTCACATGAGTTCATCCCCTCCTCAGATGGTCTTGTGTGCTGATACTTAGTACGTTGTCATGGACGTCCTTTCACCGACGACATCTGGATTGTTGCTGCAGAGCTTGATCGACTCGCTCCTGTACTTTGACTACATATCATCTCCATTAATCGGAGATGAGACCTTTCAGTCGGGGGAGTTGATGGGGGACCATCAGAGCTTGCTCGCTGCAAGGCGGGGGCCTACACTCGTATATTCACGAAGGAAGGCTTGATCAAATCGGCGTTCCGACCTCGCGTATGCGTCCGGCTCTCCGTTCCCAGATTTTTTTTCGTATATTATATTGTTTCATTGCACCTTTATTTCTTTTAATTGGGCCGTTGCATCTACGACCAATCATTGACGTTGATTGCGGGGTGCCCTTGTTTTATTTTCTTATAAATAGAGTGAGAGGGGTCTGCTTTTAGATCATTCCGGAGTTTGAAGATTTCAAATCCCGTATTCCAGCGATCCCTCTACAGTGTCGACTCCGTAGAGCCCTAGATGACGACTCCTATACGTGTTTCCTCCTCCCAAAGTTAACCCCATCTATTGCCCTTTTCTTCCCCATTCCCAAGCCATCATCATGCCCTCTACAACCCCTTATGGCCACTTGGAACCTGTTATGCCCCCACATCCGCTTGGGTTCTCGGGACATAAATACTCACGGCGGATCAAGGAGCGCGCGCAAGACAACGGGGCTGAACCATCCGGTTCAGCCCCCATTCATTAAATCAGCCAGAAGAGGGGGCTGAACCACTCCGGTTCAGCCCCATTTGGGGGGGCCGGCCGGCCCCCTCCTTTCCCCGGGTATTTATAGCCCGGGGCTGCTTTGGGGAGGATTATTGAAGACATATCAGGTTTCTTTCTCTTCTCTTCTCTCCCTCAACCCTAACCCTAGTCTTCTCTTTCTCTCTAGTATCTCTATTTCTTCTCTTCTTCTTCTTGCAAGTTCATATCAGAACCCCTCCCATTCCAACCACTGCCGCCTAAATCATTTCCCAGTCCATCTACTTCCACCAACTTCTTGGATCCAGCCATGCCTCCGCCCTGAACACTCTTGGATTCAGTCCCCCCAGAATACCACTGCAACTGCCCAATCCCATCCGGTTCAGCCCCCATTCATTAAATCAGCCAGAAGAGGGGGCTGAACCACTCCGGTTCAGCCCCATTGGGGGGGGGGGCGGCCGGCCCCCTCCTTTCCCCGGGTATTTATAGCCCGGGGCTTCTTTGGGGAGGATTATTGAAAACATATCAGGTTTCTTTCTCTTCTCTCCCTCAACCCTAACCCTAGTCTTCTCTTTCTCTCTAGTATCTCTATTTCCTCTCTTCTTCTTCTTGCAAGTTCATATCATTTGGTATCAGAGCATCCTTCCTGCGACCATGGTGACACGCTCGGAGGCGGAGACCGCATGATTGGCTACCCTAGAGGAGAACTACGCAGGGTTGGCGGATTCGGTGACGGCCATGGAAGGCCGCTTGAACACGCCCACAAAAAACATGGAGGAACGCATGGATGGACGTATGGAGGAGATCAAGGCGCTGTTGATGCAATCGTTGAAGGGCAAAGCGGTTCAAGGCAGTGATTCTGAAGCCGAGGCGCCACAAAATGCTCGACCGACTGGCAACGGAGGAAGTACGGGGTCGGGACATTTCTGTCCCGACGGAATCGGGACCGATCCGGGCCGCACGGAACCAGCGGGCGCCGGATCGTCCCCCGCTTGGATCGGGGCGCCGCACACCTATCCGGGCTGGTCGACAGTGGCCGACGGGACCGGCGGGAGTCGTCCAGGGGGCGCCTACACCGTCCGCCACCCTGCGGCCTGGACCGGCCAGCAAACGCCGCATCCGGGCGTGCAGGCCGGGAGCGGGGCAGGCGGACCGTCCGCCGCCCAGGAAGGGGCCGCGGGTGACCTATGGAGGACCCGGGAGGCTCCAGCGGCTCCCTTGAGACCATCGGGCTGTTGAAGCCAATTTCGGAGGAAGAACGGGCCTTCTACCGACGCCGCAGCACATGGGGGGGCCGATGAGGTTTGGGAAATGCGAGACATGGGCCGAGCAACCACGCCTTCAGGGATTTCAAGGCGGGGGACAGCAATGGGGCGGCGGCCAAGGGGGAGCGAATTTCCATGACCCTTTCGGCCGACCACAGCACGGACCGGAGTTCAACGGGAGACATGGGGATATGCAACAACGGCCCTACATGCCCCCGAAGAGAACTCACATTAATTTCCCTAAGTTCCGCGGCGGGGATGCCTTGGAATGAGTGCAAAAGGCGGAGTTATTTTTCACTTATCAGGAGATACCGAATGATCAGTGGGTGCAGCTGGCCTCTTTCCATCTGGAAGAGGACGCATATCAGTGGGCTTAGTGGTTCATACGGGCCTACGGATACGCAACATGGGCGAATTTTGTGGAAGGGTTCGTGGCACGTTTTGGGCCGTTGGAGTACGAGGATGTGGAGGCTACGCTACAGAAACTCCGTCAGAAGGGCATAGTGATGGAGTACCGAGCGGATTTCGAGAAGCTAGCAAATCGGGTTAATTGGGAGGAGAAGACGCTCCTCAGTTGTTTCATATCCGGCCTGCGGGACCATTTGAGGGATGAGTTCCATGCGTATATGCCCCGCAGTCTAAGCCATGCCATCAGTCTGGCCCGCATACAGGAGGAGCGCTTCAACCGCCAGAGAAATCGAGCCCCACCAAGGGCTCCACCCGCCCCTGCAACGGGCAGAAGGGAGCAGGCACCGACAGCCCGACCGACAGTGACGCGACTTACTTGGCCTGAGCTGCAGGCCAGGAAGGAGAAATGATTGTGTTTTAACTGCGAAGAGAAATACGCACCGGGGCATCGATTCCAAAGGTGCAGGTCTTCATGCTGCGGGAGGAGGACGAGGAGGAGGACTACCCGAGCCTCGAGGCCGAGGAGGAGTTGGATCTGGCTGAGTTTGGCGTTTCGATTCAGGCCTTGGAGGGATGTGTGGCACCCACCACTATGCGGATCAAGGGCAGGATTGGCAAGGAAAGGGTCACCATTCTCATTGATAGTGGGAGCACCCACAATTTCATCAACCCTAAGGTGGCGCTGAAGACAGGACACCCAGTTGACAGGAACGCGGCGTTCCAGGTGATGGTCGCGGATGGCAGCAAACTGCGGTGCAAAGGAGCACTAAAGGGCGTGGAGATACATCTTACAGGATATGTGTGCCGCACCGACGTCTACCTACTTCCGATTAAAGGGTCTGATATGGTGTTGGGGGTACAGTGGCTCTGCCAACTGAGGCGGGTGACCACGGACTGGGACCGCATGACACTGGAGTTCACGCAGCAGGGGACGGAACTGTTTGCACGGTATCCGATCCTGCCTTCTCAAGGAGATCTCCCTACGGAGCCTGCAGAGACTGGAGGAGCAGGGTAGTATGATGGCCAAGATACTCGGGGTGGCGGCAGAGGGGACCGACATGCAGGTGGCGTCGGATCCGATACAGCTTCTTTTAGCTCAGTACGAGGACGTCTTTCAGGAGCCGGACACTCTTCCTCCATCGCGTTTCCGGGATCACCAGATACAGCTGAAGACAGGGACGGACCCTACCAATATCCGTCCCTACCGCTACCCGTACGTTCAGAAGGCAGAGATCGAGCGTAGCGTACGGGAGATGCTAGCGACAGACATTATTCGGCCCAGCACCAGCGCGTTCTCTTCTCCGATCATCTTGGTCAAGAAGAAGGACGGCTCCTGGCGATTCTGCGTCGATTACCGGGGGCTGAATAGCTCCACCATCAAGGACAAGTTTCCCATTCCTATGATTGAGGAGTTGCTGGATGAGCTGCATGGAGCTAGTCTGTTCACCAAACTGGACCTCCGGTCCGGTTATCATCGAATTCGGATGAAGGAGGAAGATGTCCACAAAACGGCGTTCCGCACCCACGACGGTCACTACGAGTTCTTGGTGATGCCGTTCGGGTTGGCCAACGCTCCCTCCACCTTCCAGGCTGTGATGAACGAGATCTTTCGCCAACTTCTTCGCCGGTATGTCCTGGTATTTTTTGATGATATACTAATTTATAGCAGGACTTGGGACGACCATTTGGAGCACGTGCGACATGTCCTCACCATACTGCGGGAGCGCCAGTTATTCGCTAAAAAGTCCAAGTGCTCGTTCGGCCAGAGTCAGGTCGAGTATCTGGGGCACCTTGTGTCTGCCCGTTGGGTCCAGGCGGACCCACAAAAGATTGCGAGTATGGTGTCGTGGCCCCAGCCCACGACGGTGCGAGCCTTGCGTGGCTTCCTCGGGCTGACGGGGTACTACCGCCGTTTTGTAAAAGACTACGACAAGATTGCTCGACCTCTGACACAGCTGTTGCAGAAGGATGCGTTCCAGTGGAGCATCGAGGCGGACGAGGCCTTCCAGGCTTTAAAGCAGGCCATGACCACTACACCGGTGTTGGCGCTGCCGGATTTTACCAAGGAGTTTGTGGTGGAGACTGATGCCTCGGGCGTCGGCCTCAGGGCAGTCTTGATGCAGGAGGGCCGACCGCTCGCTTATTTCAGCAAGGCCTTGGCCCCACGGACGTTGGGGCTTTCAACGTACGAGAAGGAGATGCTGGCAATTATACATGTGGTCGAGATGTGGCGACCCTATCTTTTGGGCCAGCACTTCCAGGTCCGTACGGATCACCAGAGCTTGAAACACTTCCTAGAGCAGCGCTTGGCGTCTCCACTGCAGCAGAAGTGGTTGACCAAGCTGATGGGGTATGATTACGAGATTGTGTACAAGCAGGGCAGTGAGAATGTGGTCGCCGACGCACTCTCCCGCCTACCTGAGAGCTCTCTCTCTCATGTGTCGGGGCCGGTGATCACCACCTTGGACGAGATACAGGCAGCGGTACTCCAAGACCCCTTTTTCTCTTGATATTTTACTCTTCGATTGTTTTAACCGTTAGTGTGAATTGATTGTTATGACCAAGGTTGTCAGGATCGCGATCCGGATCATAGGATCTTACGATCCTACGATCCAGATATTGTAAATCGATCCTGATTTTGTAAAGCGATCCTTGATCCGAACCTACTATCTGATCCGATCCTACCTCAAAATGATCTCATCTAGGATCTCGATCCTGACAACCTTGGTTATGACGACTAGATTTTTGATAGATCTAAGGAGTGGAAATTGTGCGAACAGAAAAAAGAAATCGGAATTTGGAATAAAAGAAATTTTTATTATCCAAAAAATTAAGTATTACAAAGGTATAGCCTCCCTTTTATAGAATAGAGGAGATGGGAGAGATTACAAATACGCAATGTGGGACTAAATAATTACAGGTATAAGCGACTTTACAAAAAACAGACCGAACAAGCCGCACGGTTAGACGAATAGGCTAACCGCTCGGCAACCACCAGAAAGAGAGAACAAGCCGTCATAGGAGACCGCTAGACCGCCGGTGTCCAAGTCGCCTGAGACAAACCTCCAGACCAATCGGACACCAAACAGCAACAGCCCGACTACCAAACCGTTGGGAGAAACCGCCAGACCACGCGGTCTTCAATCCGCCAGAGTCAGACCGCCAGACCGCCCGGTCTTCGTACTGCAACACTCCCCCTCAAGCTGGAGCATAGATATCAATCATGCTCAGGTTGTCGCAAATGTGAAAAAAGGAAGCGAACACTGGTTTGGTGAAGATATCCGCCAACTCGTTGTCAGAAGTGACGAACGGAGTACAAATCTGTTTCTTCAAAACCTCTTCCCGAATATAATGACAGTCGACTTCTATGTGTTTTGCTCTCCCATGAAAGACCGGATTTTTGGAGATGTATATCGCGGCCTTGTTGTCGCAGAACATAGGAAGAGGATAGTTGTAGACCTCTCCTAAGTCAAGCATAAGAGCCTGTAACACTTTAACTCACATGTGGTCGACACCATACTACGATATTCCGCTTCTGCACTAGACCTGGAGACAACAGACTGTTTCTTGCTCTTCCAGCTCACAAGATTTCCTCCAACAAACGTGCAAAAACCCGATGTTGACTTGCGGTCTTCTTTGTCATCAGCATAGCTCTGAGTACGCTTCAACCCTCAAGTGACCATTCTTCTGAAACAGCAGTCCCTTCCCTGGCGCTGCTTTTACATACTCCAATATCCTCAGGGCAGACTGTAGATGGCACTCCCTAGGAGCTTGCATGAACTGACTAACCTTGCCTACAGCATAGGAGATGTCGGGTCTGGTCACCGTAAGATAAATGAGTTTGTCAACCAGACGTCGGTACCTCGTAATATCGGATAGAAAAGGCGAGTCATCTGTCTAAGTTTTGTCTTCTCCAGTAGCAATGGGAAATCGGGCAGGTTTAGCACCAGTCAACCCTGCCTCTTTTAGTAAATCAAGAGCATACTTCCGTTGGGAGTGGACCAAGGAGTTGGGCTTCCGAGAGATTTCAATCCCCAGAAAGTATTTTGGGGAGCCCATATCCTTCGTGACCAGGTGTTGACGGAGGTGTTTCTTTGTCAAAGCTACCTCAGCCTGGTCATCACCAGTAAGAAGAATATAATTCACATATACAGCAAGAACCACCAGACCCGAGGAGGTTTTGCGAATGAATAAGGAGTGATCGGCAGAACTTCTAGCAAAACCGATGGCCGCAACAATGCCGCTAAACTTGTCAAACCAAGCCCGAGGGCTTTGCTTTAGGTCATAAATGGCCTTCTTCAGCCGGCATACTCGTGTCTCCTCCTGAGCAACATACCCAGGAGGTTGTTCCATGTAAACATCCTCCTGAAGATCACCATAGAGAAAGACATTCTTGACATCCAGCTGGGAAATGGGTCAATCCCGATTAACAGCCACAGAGAGAAGAACCTGAATGGTGTTGAGACGAGCAACGGGAGAGAAAGTGTCAAAGTAATCAACGTCATAAGTCTGAGTAAAGCCTTTGGCGACCAGGCGGGCCTTGTATCGATCCACGCTGTCGTCCGGACGGAACTTCACAACAAATACCCAGCGACAGCCAACCACATCAGTGCCTAAAGGGGGAAGAACAAGGGTCCATGTACCCCATTCAGTGAGGATAGCAATTTCCTCATCCATGGCAGTCTTCCAATGAGGAACAGCAAGAGCTTCCTGGTAGGTGCAGGGAGTGGCAGTGGCAGAGATAGCCAATGCAAACGCCATGCGAGAAGGAGTTAGACGATCATAGGAAACAACAGCAGCCAGCGAGTGTTGGGTACACATCTGCACCCCTTTGCGAAGAGCAATGGGAAGATCTAGGTCGGCGTGTTCCTCAGTAGTCGGAGCATCCGTGGCGGAGAGAGCTGGCCCGGGAGCGGAGAGAGACGGCCGCGGAAAGGAGGGAGACAACAGAGGTGGAGAGAGAGAGTACGAGACGGTGGTGGAGAAATATCGATGGGAGTAGACGGTGGAGAAATCTCGATGGGAGTAGACGTGGTGGAGGGGACGGTAGGAGAAGCAGAAACATCAGGAGGAAGAGAGGTGTCAGAAGAGAAATAGGACCCATTCTCGAAGAAGGTCACGTCCGCGGATACGAATTGCTTACGAAGAACAGGGTCAAAGCAGCAATAACCTTTCTCAGTAGTAGAGTAACCCAGAAAGACACACTTGGTGGCACGTGGGGCGAGTTTGTCACGAGTAGGGGAAGGAGCGTGTACAAAACCTGTGCACCCAAAGATACGCAGAGGGAGAGGAAATGGATCCTTGCCTGGATAGAGAATGGAGAATGGGGTTTTACCGTGGAGAACCGTGGAGGGAATGCGATTGATGAGATAGCAGGAGATGAGTACAGTATAGCCCCAATAGGAGCGAGGAACCTGCATCTGTATCATCAGAGTGCGAGCGACATCGAGGAGGTGACGGTTTTTGCATTCTGCCACCCCATTTTGTTGTGAGGTATAGACACAGCTAGTTTGATGAATAATATCATGTTGCATACAGAAAGAAGAGAAATCATTACTAAGATATTCCTTAGTATTGTCAGAGCGAAAGATTTTAATAGACATATCAAACTGATTCTTAATCATATAATAAAACGATATCCATACAGAAAACAGCTCGGAGCGATCCTTTAAAAGATACACCCAAGTACACCTAGAGAAATCATCAATAAAGATTACAAAATATGAGCTACCCCGACTTATGGTGAGGGTAGGAGCAGGACCCAATACATTAGAGTGAACGAGATCAAACGAGCGGGAAGATCCACAGGCTTGCTTCGGCGGGAAGGAGGAGCGGTGATGCTTGCCAAGCTGACATGCGTCACAGTTGAGAGGAGGTCTGAACGGAGGTAGGTGGAGCAGAAGCTGGCGAAGAAGCCGGGGAGGAGGATGACCAAGGCGAAGATGTCATTA
This sequence comes from Platanthera zijinensis, assembly GCA_039513925.1. Classification (NCBI taxonomy): domain Eukaryota; kingdom Viridiplantae; phylum Streptophyta; class Magnoliopsida; order Asparagales; family Orchidaceae; genus Platanthera; species Platanthera zijinensis. Next base: position 248,560,031 of record CM077078.1, on the reverse strand, counting down.
AAGAAGATCTGTAGAAGAGGAGGAGAAGGCGGACAGAGCAGAAACGTTATCGAGGAAGTAGAGGCCGCCGCTCTCAGTCCCAGTAGCAATCGTCCGTTGGGAGCCCGGATCCTGAAAAGAACAAGAAGTGGGAGTGAATGTGACGGAGCACTGAAGTTGCTTGCATAGAGAAGTAACGGATAATAAATTGCAAGGGGACTTGGGCACATAAAGAGTGTCCGTCAAGCGAAGAGACGGAGTGACTTGAACCATGCCCGTCCCATGGATCGGGGAGGGAGAGTCGTCAACAACGAGGACCGGGGGCATCCGATCATGTGTTTCTAGGAGAGAAAAAAGCACTGAGGATTATCGGTCATGTGATTAGTAGCTCCAGAGTCTATCAGCCATTTACCTTGAGAAACCACGTGGGCACTACTTGAAGTCGTGACCACGGAGACAGACGGCCTCGAGGAGGTGGAAGCGTCACTAGAGGGGCGAAGATGTGGGTGTTTCATCCAGCAACGATCAACAGTGTGGCCAGTACGGCCACAGTGAGAGCAGAGAAAGCGGGAAGGACCGCGCCCGCCGGATTGGTGGCTGCGGCCACCAGAGCCACTCTGCTGAGTCTGGTGAGCATAGGTGTCCTGTGGAGGAGGGGAGGACAACAGAGGATGTTGGAGCAGAGAGGTAACCGCGGCGATGCAAGCAGCAGTGGCATCTAAGGAGGGAGAGTCTGCCTCGCCAAGAATTTGCTGACGGATCATATCATAGGACTCAGAAAGCCGCAAAAAGTAGCACACAACCAGAAGCTCCTGGAAGTGCTTGTGCTGCTCGGCCAAGTCCGCAGAGAAGGGGCGATTCTAAAGGATCTCGGCGCCGAGAGCCTGAACCTGTTGGTAAGCAGCAGCATGAGACATTGAGGGACGAGCAAAGAGGTCCGCATACAGAGTATAGATGTGTGACGTCTGAGCCCCCTTGTAGTAGAGAGCGGCTAGGTGAAGCCAAGTTGCCTTGACCGTCTCATCATGACGGATGACGGGAAGGCATTCATCAGAAAGGTTGTTTGCCAGCCAAGTGCGGACAAGCGCATCACTAGCATCTCAGTCATCAAACAGATCAGACTCGGGAAGTGGAGGGTCATTGGTGAGATGGTGGCGCTTGCGCTGAGAACGACGAAGAAATGTGAAGGAGACAATCCAGTCCGGATAGTTGTAACCGATAAGTTTAGAGACGGTTCCAAGGTTCCCCGAAGGAGTTGGAGGAGGAGGAGGCGGGTTGGCCACGGGAGTCGTGGTGGTAGAAGTGTCGGAGAGAGCCATAGAAGAGATGAGAGAAAAAGGAAGTCGCGCGAGTAGAAGCAAGGTCGCACGAATAGCAGGCAGAAGAAACTGCGTGAACCAGAAAGAGGCCGCGAGCACAAGGGAGACCGCAGCGGACACGAGGAAGACCGCAGCGGACAAAGGAGAAAAACTGCAGTGGTCACGGTGTCAACACACCAGCGGACAGAAGAGCCACGACCAAGAAGCAGAGCAAAGCAGAGGGAAAGAGGTCGTGCGAACAAAGGAGATCACACGAAGCAAAACAGGCAAGGAGGTCGCGCGAACAAACAGAGTTCGTGTGAACAGAGATGAAACCGCGCGACTAAAAAGAGATCGTGAGAAGAAAGGGAGAAGAGAGACCGCGAGAAACAGGTCGCGAACAGAGAGAGGGGAAGCAGAGAGGCCGCGCACACAGAAGGCAGCGACAAAGAAGATAGGGAGTCCGCGTGAACAGGCCGCAAGAAGAAAGGGCAAACCGCGCGGTCAGAAGAGGCTCACAGAATCAGGTGGAAAAGATCGTATCCCTCTGATTCCATGTGCGAACAGAAAAAGAAAATCGGAATTTGGAATAACAAAAATTTTTATTATCCGAAAAAGTAGGTATTACAAAGGTATAGCCTCCCTTTTATAGAATGGAGGAGATGGGAGAGATTACAAATACGCAATGTGGAACTAAATAATTACAGGTATAAGCGGCTTTACAAAAAACAGACCGAATAAGCCACGCGGTTAGACAAATAGGCTAACCGCTCGGCAACCACCAGAAGGAGGGAACAAGCCGCCATAGGAGACCGCTAGACCGCTGGTCTCCAAGTCGCCTGAGACAAACCGCCAGACCGCTCAGACACCAAACAGCAACAACCCGACTACTAAACCGCTGGGAGAAATCGCCAGACCGCGCGGTCTTCAATCCGCCAGAGTCAGACCGCCAGACCGCCCGGTCTCCATACTGAAACAACCAGCGTTGTGGCGACGAGACTTCAGGGTAGGTCTAGGGGTTCTTCAAGGTGGAGAGGCTAAAGGAAAATCCGGGGAGAATTTAGTAAGACCAACCGGTTCGAGGTGTGAGGCGATATAGAAAATTGCGAATGTTAGTAAGACCAACCGGTTCGAGGTGTGAGGCGATATAGAAAATTGTGAATGTTATATAATTCATAGTCTTCGATATTTGCTTGAAGAGATCCAATTATTGTATCTCTTTTTTTATGAATAAAACTATCTTTGTTATGATCATTGGAATGCTTTCAATTTGATCCTCTCTGAATTACATATTTTTACTGCATATTAAATTGATTTGTGAAATAATTTATCAGAAACCTTATTCGCCCCCTCCCCATGTAAGATTGTCTCTCGAGCCAACAAAAGTTTCTTCTTAATCACAAGGAGCGAGGCCGAGGAAAAATTGAAGATTTGCAAAGAAAGAGAACATTAAACTAACTCGAAAGAAGAAATCACTGGTCCAGTCTCCTCCTAGCTCCATCAAAAGCCCATGTCACCCCTCTTTGACCCTTCAATTAAAATGCCAATCTCAACCACTGCTGCATCCTCCCCAAGGCATGATGAGGCTCCACCAGTCCTAGCCCTATCAATCACTTCTCTCCTCCCACACACAACCACCAGCCCTTTTCCCATCCATCACTCCAACACCAACCCTTCCACCACCTCCCCTGTACACTGAAAATCCCCCACCACTAGCTACAACCCCCCTGACATAATCTCTAACTCCAATGATCCCCTTCCTCTCCCCATTCTATTATGGCCCCGTCTGCACCACTGGTTGCACGAACTTTATCGCGCTTTCATCGTCATGCAATTATTACTTGTAACCTTACACGCTCAGCTGTTAATTTGTCTTAGTTTAAAGTCAATTTATTTACGGTAATCCAAAGTCAGAAATTATTGTCAGGTGAGTCGTATAGTTGCATTGCAACAATTCAGAGACTAGTGTTAGTCATAGTAATTGATTGCACATTGGCCTGCATTTCTCACATAGAATTAGATCTGCGTAGATTTCTATCACCTCGTCTTACGTCAAACAAACAACAAGTTTTGAGGGTAACTCCCTGATGTAAAAAATCAATATAATATGGACAGCAAGAAAATAACAGGTATAAGTAATTACAGATTTCTTTTCTTAATATATACTTCAAGAGTGTTTACTTCATTGCTCTAAATTCACAATGCTTATCAGCTTTGCAAGCGCTCGCCTCCCTCCTATACTTATTTTTCCAATACAAGAAATTATCTAACTATGACTAGTTTAATGGGTGTCTTTAATGCTTTGAAAATTATTAAGATTAAGGTGTCGTTTGGCGGGGCTGATCTGCCACGCTCGCGAAGATGGCACCACCAGGCTGCGACTGCGGTTTTCATCCGCACAACGGCAACCGAGGTCATGGTTGCAGCGGCGCGGATGGCTCCACGGGATTTTAATCCCCGCCAAACCGGCCCTAAGTTCGTTTCACGTACCTTGCTATCAACTTTGAGAACTGGCTTGTTTCCCATGTAGAGGGCACCCATAAGTTGCAACAAAGGAATTTCCAAGGGGAAATTGAATGGAGTGATAATTGCAACCTGTGTACATTAGCATGTCAAATTTAACATCTTTAACTATCAAATTAGTTGGTAGCAATCTAAGAAAATGAATTTGCATAAGGTTAAATAGTAACAGACCGATTACTAGTTATATTCATGTAAATTCACCAAAAATTACAATTGCAGAAATTTGTGCAGCTTTTGAGAAATAAATGCAATAGAAATTAATGATGTTCAAAAAATTCTAATCAATATTTTTAAAGGGCATGCGGGAGACTAATTTCCTGTATTTATCTATTTGTTTATTCTTCCTGTTGTGTTAGCAGTACATAGAGATGAGAGGAAAAGACAAGACAATCGCTGAGAAAACAAGTGGAAGATGCAAACAAGAGGAGCTTCTCACTCTTGTCCAACATCCTTAGGCAACCCAAACTTTAGAATCACAGATACCTCACATCTTTCCCACCATTCCCTTATATACAGGATACAAGTTAACCCTAATCAATTCCCAAAAGACCAAAATGTCATTAACTTTTTTATTATCCGCCTTCCAATAATATACCCGCAACACCGGAATCTCGTCATGCCATCAAGTCGGAGTATTGTGGAGCCCGTGTAAGATGAAAATTGACCTTGTCACCAAAGACAAGTAGGGGAAATTGTGCCGTAGCTCATGAATATTCATTCAAGTGGCCACTAGAATGGCCAGCCTATGCCAGTGAACAAAAACATGGGAAACCATGCGTCCATCCAAGTTGAACTAGCAAGAATCCAAAATGGACTAGCTCAAAGGTACACTGAGTCATTTGTTGTGAATTCGACAGACAGGGAACCCTTAACAGGGTGCGAGTTGATGGCTCAAATAATATTGAAAACAGGAAAGCTTGATATGGTTGTTAGAGAGAATGTATATGGTAGATATAGCTTAGACACACCACTTCACTCCTTTTTCTTCTAGGAGAAGAGCGGGGTGAAAAACCATGCAGTCGGTGCGGTGCCAACCTAACTTGCACTATATGAGAGTTCATTATAGAACTTCTAGAAGGAAAGCGATGGAGATAGACCGCGCATCGCTGCAGTTGATAAGATGGGGGAAGAACAAACGATGGGTGTCGCTGGCGACCGTACTGCGTTAACGGCCTTTTGTTGTTCGCTTCCTGAGGATGCGGGCGTTGCCTTGACTTCAGAGAAAACTTGGTGTGTTGGCGGGGATGGCACCACACGTTCCGTCTTCATTTTCTGCGTGAAGTCGACGATCTGGGGGGGGCAGTTCTCGGAGCGAGTGCACGTCCCGCGCTTGCCTTGCTTCTTTTCCAACTTCTTCTTGACTTTGCGGCCATGGCGGAGCCTTGCGGAAGTGGTCATGCCCCCCCCCCCCCGTGCGACAGTACCCGGGCTGCGGAAGCGGGCTTCGCCCGCCCGCGGCGAGCTTCGCCTACCCCCGGCGGTTGTTTTATTTTAATGTTTTGTTTTTTTAAAATTTCCAAAAATTATATTTATATATTATCATTTTCCCCGGCGGGCTTCGCCCGTCCCCGACGGTTGATTAATTTTTTAAAATTTCCAACAATTATATTTATATATTATCATTTTTTATTTAATTAATTTTTTTAAAAAAACTATTATAATTTATTATATAAATAATTTTTTCAGAAAACAGAAATTAAAAAATAATGAAATCCGGAGGGGAGGGGGCGCGGTTGCTTACGTTGCGGCCGTCGGAGCCACAGATGCCTGACCGGAACCCAACACCGGGTTCACCGGACCACGGTAAACCCGTCGGGGGTTGCCCGGCGACGAGCGGAAAGGGCCAACGCTAGCGTTGGCCCTTCCCGTGAGAATACCTGCTCACAACTTACTCCACTGTCGCCGTTGGGGTCTCCGCCGTCTTGACCGGAGCCCACCGGCGGGTTAGCCGGACCCTGGCGAACACGTCGTGGGTTATACGACGGAGAGCGGGCAGGGCCGCCGCCGGCGGTGGCCCTGCCCGCTCCCCGTCGGACAACCTCCGGCGGTTTTGCCAGACTCCGGCGAACCCGACAATGTGCTCCGGTCAGGCCGCTGGCATGGTTGGGAATCAGTGAAGGCACGGGGCTCGGAAGGGGGTATCGGGTTTTCTGCGTGATTGAGGGAGAGAGATTTGAAAGGATCCGCTATTTTCAGCACTGATTGATTGGATCCCACGACAAGGATTGAGTTTGTGGTTCATTCCATAGCTTCAAATGTGCACAAAAGTTCTTCTATATATAATATACATGTGTAACATATTGTTTAGATATTGCATTGAATCAATATTTTTCTATCATGGTATCAGATCCCTAGGGTTTTCCACGAGCCGATTCGCTTAAGCCTCTCGCTAGCTGATTCGCTTCCCGTTGCTGATTCGTTGATCCGGATCGCTTGCCAATCCGTCGCTTCTTCCCATCGTCGTTGTTTCTCACCGGACTGTCGCTGGTTTCTCCCGATCGTTGTTTTCCCTCTATGATCCTAACAATCCCGTAAAGCTACGATCCCATCGACATCGACGATCCTCTCTCCTCGTCTATTGCTTCCACTGGAGCTTCTCACGCAATCCTGTTGATCCTGATCGATGTTTGTTCCCTCCAAGGTGTCGACGATCCCGATCGGCTTTTCCTCCCCCTACGATCCCATGTGGCTGCGATCCCATCGACATGGACAACTTCCGCAAGAATCCTAACCGCCAGCCTTGTTCTCCTCCTCCGGTTGATTCCGCAGCCCCGACCTCCTCGGCTGGTCTTCTTCTCCGACCACCTTTGTCCTCCACTGCTCAATGGCATCGTCTCATATCTCATCAGCCTTCCTCCAGAAGCCGATGTCATCCTCGATGGGCGGAACTACAAGGCAAGGTACGCTACCGTCGGTGTAATCCTTTGTAGCCTCGATCAATGGGGCCATATTGACGGAATCGAGCTCAATGTTGTCAAGATCGAGATCTTACCTTAAGATCGGTCGGCAGTGTTAAGATCGTAAAACGTGGGATCGACACGAAACGGTAAGATCTTACTTTACAAAATTAAAAAAACTAATTTAAAGATCAATAATCATAAAACAATATATATATAAAGACACAAAAGAAAAAGACACAGAAGAAGAAGAAGAAGAAGCAGACGAAGAAGACACAGAAGAAGAAGAAGAAGAAGAAGAAGAAGAAGAAGACACAGAAGAAGAAGAAGCACATGTTGCGACGCCGGAAGCACCATGACGGGAGCAAAGCACCTGCTGCGACGACGGAAGCACCACGACGGGAGCACACGACGGGAGCACCTGCTACGACGGAGGCGGGAGCACCTGCTGCGACGACGACGGGAACGCCTGCTGCGGGAGCACAGGCTGCGACGGGATCGGGGATGACCTAGAATGCGGGATTGGGAAGAAATAATGTACGGGATCGAGTCATTTTCATGTCCGATTAAAACGCTAGGATCGAATATGATCGTAGGATCACACGATCCTACGATCATAAACGACGATCCTGGCATTTCAGCTGGGAGCCCGATCCAACATAACTCGTGACTCGTTTTCCCCGTAAAACTCGTAAGATCGTCTGATCTTACGAGCAAAATCGAGATCTTGACAACCTTGATCGAGCTTGCTCCGCCCCCGCCAGCTGCCAATCCTGCGGACTTCTTCTTTTCCACTATCAGCATGGCCACTTCCTCCCAGTGTTACGATTAGGCGAGGTGGAACTTGGATGACTCTCGCGCGATAGCCGTCATCTGTCAATCCTGCTAGCTCCTCATTTGCATGACTGTCTAAGAGCTACATACAGCCAAGATGATGTGGGACCACTTGTGTCGTCTCAACTTACAAATCGATCATCTAGCCAGTATCTGCGCTACTCCATGTTCCATACCCTTGGTGTCTGCTACCAGTGTGATTGATCTATACAAGTTTTCTTTGCTGAGCTCCTGGAATCTCTGGTGTCAGTGTGATGAGATGGCTTCACTCTCATGCGCTTACTTGCACTCAGTGTGTTGCAACATCCCAGGATCGCAACTTCCAGCGTATGTATGAGTTTCTTATGCGCCTACGCACCGAGTTCAAGCATGTTTGAGCACAGCTTATGCACCGGGATCCTCCACGGTCTTTCAACGATACCTTGGCCTTGGTGATCATTGAGGAGACTCGTCTCCACTCCTTGGATACTGTTACTCCTCCTAGTGTGATGTCTCGTGCTTGCTCTTGGCTGCTCCCCAGCTTCCACCGTAGTTTTCTCTTATGAGTGATCCACTGCTGCCTGCGCATGGTTATATTGCTATGGTCCACGATGTTCTTTTTTCTCCTTTGGCACCTTCTGCAGCTCAGTTTGGTGCTCCTCATCTCCCGCCCGTGTGGTGTCACTAATGTCAGTATCTTGGTTATGTAAAATCTGAGCGTCGCAAGCTTCAGAGGGCTCAGCAGTCTGGTCAGCAGCATTCTCTTAGTGCACCATCTGCTCATTTTTCTGCTCTAGTGCAGTCTTTCTTTGCAACTGAGCTTGCCTAGCTGATTACCCAGCAGCTCTTCCAAGGTACACTGTCTTACTCCTCTGCCTCCATCCTTCCACTGGATGCTTCTAACCCCTCTACCTCTCAATTGGCTGCCTCCGTGTAACGACCTCCCCAGCATACAGCTCGAAAGGACGGTCTTCGGCACCCCAGCATCACGCTCGAAAGGGTTCAGCCTCAAATACTACGCTCTCCAGCAACCCGCTTATTGAAAGACCTGAATGTATTATCCCATTTTGTGCTTTACCATTACTTCATGTTACTGCTTTCATTGTGTCGTTTCTTTACTTACTGTTTCATATATATACACCTGTAAATATTGTGGTAGATATTGTTAGCATATGGTAGCTAGGGTCACAGTCACCTGCTCTTGTTTACTCTCCACTTTATTATCTTTCTCTTCATCCCCCCCCCCTCCGCATGGTGCCTAGGAGACACTGGGGGAGGAGTGGGGGACCAAGACTTAGTCTTTTTGACTAACGGCCTGATGGGTATAACACCAGGGACTTCGGTAAGGAGACAGGTACAGCACCAGGAGACCCAGCAACAACCAGAGTACGGTGCAGGAGGAGGTGAGCCAGCCTAACTCAGGAGCAGCAGCAGCAACCACGAGATCCGTGAGTGATTAGTAGTTTTTCTTCAGCGAGCATTTTGTAGTGAGGATCTTATGTACTGGGCAGGAGCCCATTTGTGTTTTCAGCTTTACCTTGTGCGGATATATTTATATATCATTGTGGTTGTGGACATGTTTCATTTATATGATTACTTCTGTTTCTTCTGTGGTACATAGGTTAAGGATTTGTCGGCAGAATCAGCGTTTTGTAGTGGCAAACTTCTAGGGGGTTGATGTCACCACAAAGCGGCGGTTCTGGGCATAAGACCCGGGTGCAAAAAAAAGGGGGGTCTTGCAACTGGTATCAGAGTGAAACCTCGATCCGAATAAAAGAAGTCCACAAACCCTGGGACACCCCGCTCGAGTTTAGTTTGAGAACAAACTAAGCAGCGGAAGATATGGTGCGCCCATATAGGGAATCACATGCAACAGTCCACTCTTAACTAGATTTTGGCCAACCATCTTACAAGTTCCTCATGTAGCATTCAACGAACCCTGGCCTTCAACAGGGAGCACCTTAGGCTCAGAATGTTGTTCCACCCCCGCCAGTTCCTACTCTGTTCCAGCAATCGGAGATGGGACAGACACTGACTGCTATCTTGGAGGTTTTAGGGCACAGTAGGGTCCGGCTCCTCAACCAAATCCCGGGGCAAATTGGTTGAGTGTCTTTCGAGGCCTTTCCCCTCCATCATATCTCGGGACGGAGCCAGCAGTACGGACGGAGGAATGACTGGACATCATCTACAAGATGTTGGCTGGGATACGATGCCCGATTGATATGGTTGTATCCTTAGAAGTTTCATGTTTGGAATCCCACACAAAGAGGTGGTGGAAGTCTCTTCTAAACACCACCTATGCAGGATTTGAGGGCGCAGATATCACATGGGATGAGTTCAAGACAGCACTTTTGGAGCATTTTGTGTCACAGACTACGAGGGATGAGCTAGAGGACAGATTTCTGCAGTTGAGGCAGGGCAGCGGGTCGTTTTGGAGTACTACTGGGAGTTTGCTCACTTAGCTCGCTTTGCTGATTTATATCAGTTGGATGATGTCGGCTATGCGAAGAGGTTCTACAAGGGCCTCCGGGACGATCTGAGGCAGTCACTCCTTTTTGTTGCTGACGGTGGCCTGGCCCAGATCCTGGAGATGGCAAAGAAGTTGGATGCAGACCAGCTCACGGTTCGTGGCAGGGGAAAAAGATCGGCAGACGACACAGTTATTGGTGGCAGGAGGGAACAGCAGAAGGATTGGTTCATCGGACAAAGGAGAAATGGGGATCAACCCCGCCCGAAGAATAGACAGGAGCAGAGGGATCTGGCAGTATTGGCCCCACAGCCATTACAAATGCGGGAGATGCCAAGGCCAGTAAATGGGGCACCTCCCCCGCCGGTGTGCTATCACTGTCACCAGCCTGAACATATTCGGATTAACTGCCCGAGGAGATAGGCACCACCACCAGTTACGTGGGTTCCAAGGCCGGATGGTGATCAGATGTTGCTCTGGATCTTGCTCAACCCCGGAACCCAGATAGGATTATAGCAAGTATGCTAGCAATTTAAATTCTTTTTTTTCTTTCCCCTAGACAGTAGAACTGATATAAAATTGGTAGAACTAGGGAAGAAAACTATAAAACTAGCCACCTAAGATTGTTTAATAAACTCAGGAACAGTAACGATATGTGGCAAGCCTGCCCATACCTTATTTGACACGGGGGCATCACATAACTTCATCGCAGAAGATTTTGTCAAAGACTTGGAGCAGCTCCGACACTATACGGGAGTCACCAGGAGGGTGCATCTTCCCAATGGGACGGAGATCTTATCTACTGCAAAATGCCTCCTAAGGGTGACCATCGACGGCCTAATACTCGAGGCTCCAGCGACGATCTTGAAGATGTCGTACTTTGATCTTGTCTTGGGAATTACATGGCTCACCTGGAACCACGCACAGATTGTTTGCACGACGAGGAAGGTCGTGCTGAGATACAGCAACACCTACGCGACCTTCGAAGGCACTATCCCGGTCTCTTATTATCTGCTTTCTTCTATCCAGGCCGTCAAGGCCCACCTGCAGGGGGACGAAGATATATCAGGTGTTATTCGAGATGATCGAGGAAAAGAACTTTATCTCCAACATCCCAGTGGTACGAGATTTCGCTGATGTTTTCTCAGAGAAGCTGCTAGGGCTGCCATCGCACCGTGAGGACTTTCGGATCCAGCTATTGTCAGGGGCTAAGCCAGTATCTAGGGCTCCATATCGGATGGCCCCAAAAGGAGCTAGTGGAATTCCGGAGTCAGCTGTAGGAGTTGGTAGAAGCTGGGTTTGTCAGACCAAGCTCCTTGTCGTGGGGAGCCCCAGTATTGAAGAAGAAGGATGGGACTCTCAAGACTATGCATTGACTACAGAGGACTGAACAGACTGACAGTACGGAACACGTACCCTTTACCGAGAATAGACGAGATATTTGATCAGCTAGAGGGAGCTCATTGGTTCTCGAAACTGGATTTGAGATCGGGATATTATCAGCTACGGATTCAGGAGGAGGACATCCTGAAGCCCGCATTTAGTAGCTGATATGGCCTCTATGAGTTCACAGTGATGTCATTCGGGCTCACGAATACACCCTCTTGCATTCATGGAGTCTGATGAACCGAGTATTTGAGGCCTATCTCGATATCTTCGCCATTGTATTTATATACGGCATCTTCATCTACTCGAGGACGGAGGAGCATGCACGACACTTGGCACTGACTCTGGAGAAACTCCGGGAGCACAGCCTATATGCGAAGTTCAAGTAAATGTCAGCTTTGGTTGAAGGATGTGGTCTTCTTAGGTCACATTATCAGTGGAGCGGGACTAATTGTGGATCCGGCAAAGATCCAAGCAGTGCGAGATTGGTCGTCACTGAAGACGGCATCCGACATACGGAGTTTCCTAGTACTCGTCGGATACTACCGGAAGTTTGTAGAGGGATTTTTCCTGGAATTTCCATCCTACTTACATCATTGACAAAGAAGGATACACCATTCCGCATGGTCGCCACAATGTGAATTTGCCTTCCGAGAGCTGAAGGATCGGCTTACCTCGGCTCCCATCCTTGCCCTTCCCTCTAGGAAGGAAAGATTCCAAGTCTACACTGACGCATCCTATCAGGGAATGGGTGTTGTCCTAATGCAGCACGGATACGTGATAGCTTATGCTTCCCACCAGCTGAAGAAGCACGAACAAAACTACCTAGTGCATGATCTAGAGATGGGAGCGGTAATCTTCGCCTTGAAGATTCCAAGTCTACACTGACGCATCCTATCAGGGAATGGGTGTTGTCCTAATGCAGCATGGATACGTGATAGCTTATGCTTCCCACCAGCTGAAGAAGCACGAACAAAACTACCTAGTGCATGATCTAGAGATGGGAGCGGTAATCTTCGCCTTGAAGAATTGGCGGCATTACCTCTATGGAGTCCATTGTGAAATTTTCTTCGATCACAAAAATCTCAAGTACGTGGACACGCAGAAAGAGTTAAACATGCGACAGAGACGATGGGTGGAGTTTCTTTCTGATTATCAGTACACGATGCACTACCACCCAGGAAAGGTGAATGTAGTAGCACATGCTCTTAGCAGGAGAGCTACCACATCGGGAGCAGAACCCCAGGTGATGGCTATGGAGCTGGTACGGATGCTGGAGGACATGGAGATATCCTTGGTGTCAAATGAGGATGCCAAACTTTATGAGTATTTAGCAATGATGAGTACTACCAGTGACGTACAGGATCGCATAAGGGATGTGCAAAGGCAGTACGCTAAATAAGAGCCAATATTCAGGGCTTCGGAGGCAGGCATGGCTGGGGATTACACACTGAAGGATGGCTTAATATGTTTCAGAGGCAGAGTATATGTACCAGCAGGAGGCCAGATTCAGGAAGATATTTTGATTGAAGCGCACAGTAGCAGGTACTCAGTGCACCCTGGGATAACGAAGATGACGGCCGATCTGAAGAGGACCATGTACTGGCAAGGTATGAAGAAGGAGATCACCTACTTTGTGACACAATGCGAGACTTACCAACTCGTGAAGGCTGAATGCAAGAGCCCGAAAGGATTGCTACAGCCACTACCGGTGTCAGAATGGAAGTTTGATGATATCGCGATGGACTTCGTGCATGGACTTCCTCGTTCCCATGCGGAAAATGATTCGATATGAGTGATCGTTGACAGGCTGACGAAGGTTTCCCGATTTATTCCGGTCAGGAAGGATGCTCCGGTCGGTGTTTTAGTACGGAGTTTTGTGGAGCAGTTTGCCCGCTATCATGGCGTGCCCAGGACGATCGTATCAGATCGGGATGGTCGGTTTACGTCCAAGGGGTGGAGAGCAGTCCAGGCTTACCTAGGCTCTCGTTTGACTTTCAGCACTGCATTCCACCCCCAGACGGATGGGCAAACGGAGAGTACCAACCGGACGTTGGAGGATCTCTTACGTCTATGTATCCTGGATTGGCCGTGGGAAAGACTGTTGCCGCTTATTGAGTTTTCTTAGAACAACAGTCATCAGTCCAGTATAGGCATGGCCCCTTATGAGGCATTGTATGGACGAAGGTGCAGGACTCCACTATCTTGGATCCAGGATGAGGATCCCAAGGCGCTTGGATCTGAGTTTGTGGAGGACACGGATGCTCAAGTGCGGCTAGGCGAGATTACAAAAAAGGGGGGAGGAATTACAAAAGTGAGCCCTCCTAGTCAGCTCTCGCCTCCCTCCCCGGACTGGCGATCTTCGCCCGCTCCTCCAGAATGATCATCCTTAAAGCCTTTTTCGAAGAGCATGTCGAAGTTATCATCCTTCTCGCTGGGGGGCGTCGACGGGAATAGACTCGGCATGAGGTCTCGCGTCGTGATCTCCTCGCAGCCTTCCACCAACACCCGCGTATCCTTTATAATCTGCAAGGTGCATTCGGCAGACTCAATCGAGTTGATCCGCAACCGCTCAACGATCTCAGCCTCGCCAAAAATCCTTGGCCTCTTGTACGGGAAGGAGGGCTCGCTACCGGCCGGAGGGAGGAGGACTTCCGCCTGGCGGATGATCTCGCCATGGAGCCCTCTGTTCTCCACGCTCAACTTCGCACTATTCCCCTCCAGCTCGGCGGTGCGAGCCTCTAGCTCGGCGGCGCGAGCCTCCAGCGCGGCAGAGCGGGCACGCAGCTGGTTGTTTTCTTCCTCCAGCCCAATGTCGCGAGTCCGCAGCTCCCTAGCGGCCTTGGCATCTTGTAAGGCAAAACGGGTAAGTTTATCTAAGGCGGGAAAAATCTCAAGTAAAAAGGGAAAGGGGTGATCAGTGCTTACCAGCCCGCCAACGCCTTTGGCAAGTAAATCCTCGGCAATGTCGAGCCTCCTCTCCAGGTCGACGACCTTGTCCTGGGCGACGTCGCGCTTCTGCTCAGCCTTCTGCAGGAGGTGGCTGAGGTTGAAGCCGCGACGGACCATCATGTGATGGAACTCCAGGGCCCGCATATGGGCTTGCAGGCCCTCATGGTCGAGCTGGCGCAGGGTCGTGCGCTTGTAAGCCGCGGCATCCTCACGCCCGTAGAGGCCGAAGCCGAGCGCATAGGCATGACTGGAGGAAGGCTCGCGGTCTGCCCAGGAGGGCTGGAGGGTGGAGACGGAGATCCGGTGGGCCACCCCGTCCCATTGGACGACGGGCTCGCCGGCTGAATATTTCCACCTCCCCCCGAGGCCGAAGAGGGGGTGACTCTTCGGCGGGCCCGGCTCGCGGGTCGCCGCCTTCTTAGCAGCTGGAGGAGCGGAGGGCTCGCCTCCCTCCTTCCCTTTGTCTGTTGTCTCCTTCAGCGGGCTCCCCGGCGATCCATCCGGGGTGGTCTCGGGCGAGCTCATGTACTTGGGTTGTTGATGTTGTTGTTGTTGTCTCGCCCGAGAGACCACCACCGCTTTCAACTTCTTCTGCGGAGGATGACGGCGAGGCGATCTGGACCCCGCGGGGTCAGCCCGCTTCTTGCCAGAGGAGGGCTTGGACGATGCCGGCTCATCTCCGCAGGCGGCTGCAGCCTCTTTCTCGCGGGCAAGGGGGTCAGGGAGTAGTCTCGGATCCGCAAAAGGCGGGTTCTCGGGAATCAGTCGCTCCCCTATATAAATAACTTAGTTAAAACTCCGATGGATTTGGCGAGATCGGGAAAGGGGAAAAGTTGAAAGGTATACCTTCGCCGGGAAGGACGGGGAGGAGCGAGTAGAGGCCCCTTCGGAGGAAGGAGACCTCGAAGTCCTAGTGGAGAAAGAACTTGTGGAGCTCGGCGTCGTTACCGGACACGGTGGGGGTCGGTACACCTCCTCGCCCTTCTGTTGGGGCGAGTAGGGGACGTTGCCGAGATTGCCCTTGATGAAGACGATCTTGGTCATCCAATTGTGATGTTTGTTCGCGATCTCGCGGACCTTGATGAAGGAGCCCCCGAACTAGGCGACGTCATCGGGAGTCGCCTTGTAGGTAAAGAGTTTCCTGAAGACAGTCAGGTTGAACTCTATTCACTCCCTGTGGAGGAAGCATGTGAACGCCACCATCATGGCGATGGCGTTCGAGTTGAGCTGCGCGGGCACCGCGCCGAAATATTTCAGGATCTGGCGGATTTCCGGCCAGAGAGGCAGGCGCAACCCCATATCGAAATGCGAGATGGGAAAGGCGAGTTCGTCGGGGAAGAAGGTGTTGATGGCCTCGCCTTCCCTGGGCCGGCGAGCCTCAAAACCGGGGGGCACGAAGTCGGTAATGAACTCCGCGAACTCCCCCTCGGAGGTGTTCCCCTCGAAGAAGCAGTAGTCGGTGAAATGCTGAGTGCATTTGGAGCGGACATCAGAATCGGGATTGTTCTTGCCCATACTCGCGGGAGGTTTGGAGCGCGAGTACGATAGGAGAGAAGACGAGAAGGGGGGTATGAAAGCAGTAAAGACGGTGGGTCGGGGTTGGTGAGGGGGCTATTTATAGGAAAAGAAGTTCAAGGCCGAGCAAACCGATCAGTCCTGCTCGCCAGGCTCAGCTCGCCAACTCCAGCTCGCCGACTTTCGAGACCTGCCCTATCACATGCCGAGCTGAACGTAAAGGTTATTACATCCGAATAGCAATCATTGAAATCTAAAAATATTCGGAGTTATTACAGATCAGGAGAAGGATATTGTTTAGAAAAATCAGAGGCAGGAGGAAAAAAGCAATAAGTTCAATACGTGCGCGGGCTGAGGGGGCAGGAGGCGAGTGCCAGTAGGCTTAGAGATGGAGCCGTTTCTATCTACCCCGGCCTCGCGTCTCCTTCCCCGCAGGTCGCCACGGGTTGTGGAGCTCGTGAATCCTCCCCAAGTTCCTCTGGGCAATCTGGAGGCTCTCCTAAACCTCGTCCAGGAGCCGAGTAAGGGACGTCGTCTCGCCTGTCGGGTTGCCCCAAACCTCGTCAGCAAGCCGCACATAGTCCCGCTGCAACGCCTCGTTGTCCTCATGCACCTTGCGCAGCTCGAGCATCAGCTTCTTGAAGATCCCAATCCTCCGCCGTGTCAGCTCGTCGTTCTCCACCTCGGGGCCCAGGAAGGAGTCTAGCGAGCTTGGAGAAGGGAGGGGCGAATATCGGGCTGGCCCCGAGGAATCGTCAGCCTCAGACTGACTGGGAAGAGCTGCAAAGACAAAGGCGTTAGTACGAAAAGCGAGCACCCCAGGAGGACTACGGGGTAGGGGCCATCTGAAGGTCAACTTGCCTGACAAGCTCAGGGCCTCGAAAGAAAAGCGGGGTGGGGGCAGTTTCAGGTTTTTGCCCCGACCCGGGGGCTGAGTTCTCGACGGAAGGAGATTGAAGCCCGGCACGGGAATGACCTCAGCACCTCCTCCAGTAGTCCCGGCGAGTTGCAGGGAGAAGGTGGCGCAGGCTGGAGAGCTCGGCCTCTGCAAGTACAGCCCCAGAGTCCCGAAGGGGAACAGGTCTCGCAAGCGTGTCTACGGGGTTTTAGGCCGCAAGCTGTCGGGAGGGGTCTTAACCCGCGGCGAGAAGGCCTCACCGTCATCCTGTCGGCTGTCCGGGTCGGCGCAGAGGTCGACGATGTCTTTCTCCTTCTCAGGTGGGGGCCGAGTAGAGGAGTCGGCCCCAGGCTCCAGGGTCATTTTCAAGTCTTGGAAGATGTGCTCGGGCACTTTGGAAAATGGCCTCACCCTCTTAGCAGGATTGGGTTCGGCCAGACCCCCCTGCGGAATGACAGGGGGAATCGCGGTCAAAACGGCGACGCGAGCGGAGGAAACCTCGGGAGCTTTGGCTAGCCTCTCTTGGATCTCCTTGGGGATAGGCATCTCGACAAGATTAGAGCAGAGGGAAGGGCAAAGGTCACCCAGGTACGCAGGCGCATATTTATAGCCGCTGGTGGTCCCCACCGAAAGATTCCCCTCAGCTCCTGTCGCACTCGCCGAATCCTGTGGGGTTGGATGATTCTTTCCGAGCTTGTTCCAACCTCGCAATGAGCGGGGATTGTGTACAACCCCGTATCCGGCGAGTGGGGTCGGCAGGAGCCAAACTGGCTAAGTCCAGCCCAAGACCCAGGCGAGCCAGGTCCGCGGCGTCGAGTGAGGCGAGCTCACTCGATGCCCCTAGCCGTGGCGTTGAGAGAGGCGAGCTCACTCAACGCCTCTAGCCGTGGCGTCGGGCGAGCTCACTCAACGCCTTCAGTCGCGGCGTCGAGTGGGGCAAGTTCACTCAACGCCTTCACCCTAGGCGGTGAGTGAGGTGAGTTCTGTCAACGCTTCTTTCTCTTGGCATTGAGGGACATCTCGGTATCCGCCAGCTCGCTCTCGCCCTAGAGAGCTCGGCAGCAGCCCCGGCTCGCCCAGGCGGGGTAGGATGCTTCTGGGAGGCGAGCTTGTGCTCGCCAAGCCCCGCTCGCCGAGCTCTTTGCTGTTCGTCGAGCTCTAGGCCTTTCGCCGAGCTATTGGCTATTCGTCGAGCTCCGGGCCTTTCGTCGAGCTCTGTGCCTTTCGTCGAGCTCTGGGCCTTTCGTCGAGCTCTTGGTTGTTCTCCGAGGTCTTGGTTGTTCATCGAGCTCAAGGTCTTTCGTCGACCTCTGGGCCTCCTGACGAGCTCAAGCCGCTCAACGAACTAGTGGTAGGCGAGCCGGGCAAGAGCAGGCCCGCACTCGCCAAAGGCCGAGCAGAAGCAGCGAGTGTCAGCTCCATCGAGCACCCGCCGCCCCTGTCGAGTACAGATTATTGAGGGCTACTCGCCCTGTGCCCTGTGATGTGTTTTTACAATTTTGCCCGCTAGCCTGCCCATAGCTAGTTAGAACAACGAAGTTACGCTGTTGGCAGACCCAGTTGGGCTGCACATAGCTGTTCAGAACAGCGGAGATTGGCTATTTGCAGACCGTTTTCAGAAATCTATAAATATGACCCAATGGGCACCTCAGAAAGCATGCTTACTTGTCTCCCAGTCTTCAAGCGCTTTCTGAGGTTGCCTTCGCTCGGCTCTTGGCTAGGGAGGGGAAGCGCTCTAAGATCTTCTGGGTGTGTGGTAAGACCTCCGCGCCGAGCCCTTGGGTCAGTTCCCTGTTCTTTTTCCTTTGTCATTTTGCAAGCAGGAGAGAAGTAGGTGCGCGATCACCCCTTCCCCAAGGGTGAACTCCACAGAGACCGATTTTTCGGTTTCAACAATATGCACAGTTTATAATGATGACAATGGCTGCTTGTACCACATATGAGGGCAAATTTTGTGCAAATGCATAATGGACACCCACTCAACCCTGAACTATCTCTACTGTTCTCGGGTTTTAAGACAACTACTTCATGTAGTCCACAATTTTAGGCATTTGTGAAGCATACCATAGATAGCTGATATTGAAAAGGTATAAACACTAAGGAAAGAAATCCTACTGGGCCATAAGGCCAACGATAGCCATTGCTCTGCTGTCCAAGATGGTTGCCAGGTACTCCAAATGACCTTGCAAGGAAGCGTACCTGCCATGTAAAAGTGTGAATGAGAAGTCATAGAAGGAACATGTAACATGAAATAATAACAATAAAAACTCAACTTGAGATGATCAACCTAGCTGTGACAAAATGATCAAGCAAGCTTAAAGCATTACTATAATATCCCAGAAAATTTATTATAATAATTATAGAAGAAATATATAGAAGCCCAAAAATACAAATGTCGGCTTACCATGGTCCATTAGGAGTATTGCTCATCTTTTATAGATTAGTCCCACACTGTGGATAGGAGTTGTGGTGTCACTCCTCACTATAAATATGTGTGTTGGCTCTTGTATGTTTGATATATGTGAAGTAATAAATATTGTTACGCTACTTGGCATTTTCACACATGGTATCAAAGCGACTTGAGTCTAGCTTGAAGGATCCTCTCTCCTAGGCCTGCTTGTGGAATTGAGTTCTTGAACTCGCGTTGCACTCCCGCAGTTCCCGGCTCTATGTTTTACTCTTGCCAATCTCGCCCTTGGAGCAAGATCTCACTGGACCTAAAATCACAAGAACCAGCTTCCCCAGCTCTGCCCTCAGATCCCGTCAACTTGTGCTCATCAACGAACCAAGAATCAACAACTAAGACATGTGCTCGACAGAAGAACTGCCACCTTTTGGAGGTAGCCAGACCTCTCATGTTTCAAATGCATGTTCCACAAATATATTGGAATTATGTGAAAACCCTTCTCTTTCTCTTCTCACCCTAATGAATCATAACCTCCACCCCCTTGTCCTAATGTACCTATTGATTGTCCACGCACCACTATAATATTGGCACCGCCTCTACCTCTACTAAATGTGTATGCTCGGTGACGTGCTCGTGAATCTGTCCCGAGCAAGACGCTCTTTATTGATGACACCCCTAGTCCATCCACGGCTATCCACGAGGACGCAAGCTCATCTACTACTCACCCACTTTCTCGCATTGTCTCCTTTCATTGGTTATCTCCTAAATTTCACCGGTTTGCATGCTCCTTGTCTTCTATCTCCATCCCTTGTTTTGTACAGAAGGATCTCCAGCATCAAGGGTGACGGGCGACATGACCCTATGGGCCAATGGGACTTGATGTCCCTTCCTCCTAGACAATCTGAAGTAGATGCAAATGGGTGGTCCCAATTAAAAATTATCAAGAAAAATCGATAGAGTGCTTAAATGCACAACTTGTGGCTCGTGAATTTACTAAAAAATATAACAATGACTATGAAAAGACGTACTCACTGATGTCCAAGTTTAATAATGTATGAGTGTTAATCTCCTTGGCAGTACATCGTCATTGACAAATACATTTACTTGATAAAAAGAATGCACTCATTAATGACATTCTGACTGAGATTGTCTGCATGCAGCAACTTACTGGATATGAGACCACTGGAAGTTTCTTGTACGTCGCCTAAAAAAATCTATGTATGACCTTAAGAAGTATCCTCGAATATGGTTTGAATAATTTAGTCAAGTGGTTCAAGCATTTGTCTTCACTGAGAGCTCGGTGAACTTCTCATTATTTATACATCGTAGCAAAGAGGGTGCGGTCATCATCCTTGTGTATGTTGATGATATCATAATCACATGCAATGATTTGAATGGTATCTCAATCATCAAGAAGCACTTGGTCTCTTACTTCCATTCCAAAGACTTAAATTTAACTAGAAATTGTAATCCAATAATATGACCTATTATGGGAAATTAATGATTCTAAAGAATTTTATTTTACCAATAACTACCTTTAATGAAAAGAGGTAATTATGGGATCCAAATAATCATCAACACAGATCTTCTTAATGTGCATGTTTGATTGTGAGGGAATCATATCCTATAAGAACCTGGTTCAATTTTTCTTTTGTTAGGTCCATAGCTTAAAAAATCTACTTTCTTACTACTACTACATTCACTCTGTAACATTCATAATTTTAATGCGACAATAAAATTTAATTTCAGGATTCAATCGCGATTAACTGTTCGTACGCACAGTCGCCGGATCGAAGTATGTTTATTCCTCGCGGACTATATCTCTTGTTAAATCTTATTTTTTTTATGTGTATAATTTTTAGTGTCGGCTCAATTTCAATTCTGTACGGAGGAACAACACATGGATTGAAAGGTTTTAGAAGGTAGCGGCACCATTGAAATTTAAGGGGAAAATCAAATTCCCTTATTTAAAGTCAATGCTCGATTTTAGCCTCCAAGCCTAGGTCGTACCCTCCAGTCACGCGTGTTTTAAAGACCTCCCAATCGAGCACTCGGTTTATTTAGTAACTGATACCCTCTCGGATGGAAATTAGGAGCCAATTTCTCTTATATAAATCTCTCCCACAAAAACCCTGCTTCTCTCCCCCCCAGCCGCTCGAAGGAACGAAACTGTCGACCTCCTAATTCGTTCTTTTTGTTCCAGTAACAGACGGTGCATCGTTCCCCGTCAGCGTCAGCAACCACAGTTTTCCTTCCGACAAAAAAACTACTACTTCAAGTTCTCTCGCAGGCGTCAATCTCTCTATCGGAAGTTACAGTAAGCAGCAACAACACCTCCTCATGCTAGAGCGGTCGCCGATCTCTGCCCTAACCTTCGTCGGTTTGCTCTCCCCCTCTCCTCACGTCTGAAGACGTTGATAGCTTTCCCCAACAGCACGCAGAGACCCGCCGACACTCCCTTCCTCACCAGCAAATGTCGACAACCGTAGGGAGTGTCCTTCCTTCTTTTTTGTGCTCTAGACAACAAGCAGGAGCCTTTGTCTCTTTCCCAGACGCCGCATCTTCCAATTAACGGCCAAGATCCCTTCTTCTGTTAGATCTATAGTTTCTCCTCCCTCTTGTTTTTGTTTCGATTTCAGATATTAAGGTTTATGTGTTTTCTTCCTTCGTTAAATTCATAGAAAACGATCGAGGAACCCTCTAACCATTTCACGCCATCCCTGCTAAGGCCGATCCCTCCGTCGGATTTGTGCAGTTATTCAGCGTTATTCCTTTTCCTGCGTATAACTTCCTTTAAGCAGACAGGATGATTAATTATGGGCTTTTTTGTGGCATACGTGACTAATCAACCACTTCCAATTTGGGCGAGGTCTCAACTATTTTTAGAAATTTAATCCTCTGATGTGAAGAAAAGGTAAGCCCCTTTCCCGCGACATGAAATGATATTCTTAAAATTTTGGGGAGTAATGATTTAATGTTTAACATTTTCCCCTTTTAGGGTCCGCGAGGGAAAATGGGGTAAGAGAGCTCGTGCTAAATCAGAAATAATTCTTGCATGTTCTTCAAGGTAACCTTGACAGCTATGCTGTCGCATCCTGTGTACAAACGCCACAATAGTTCGGTAAGAAATTCAACTTGTTTCAGTTAGACATATCATTTTGTATAATTCATGAATTAAATTATGTCGGTATATGAACATGAAGATAAAAAAAATTCTTACTGTTACAAATCAAGCCAACAATAAATAAGTAAGTTATAATGAATAAGTATTAGATCTTATTTAGCCTTAAATCACAAACCAAATGTTAATCAAGTTAATATAGCAAGACTTACTGCCAGATCATGAAATTATCATTTTAACACATGAACAGAATTAGTTTAAAATGTTAAAAACATTTAGGCAAAAGTACACGATTAAATCGCATGAAAAACTTTAATCTAGTAGACATAAGCTGAACGTAATATCTTGAGATCAAATAATCCAGAAAATAGAGAGTGATTCGGCCTCATTCTTTTGGTGGAGGCAACCACCGTTCTCTCATGACCAACAGCCACCGTACAAGTTTCAGACTTAGGGTCGATGACCCTTGATTCCAGTCGTGGAATCCCTCATACATGAGTCTGTGTTCCTCTTGAGGGACACTCGGCTCAGGGCACCATCTGGTTTGCCGCCCAAACTTCAGGTTTCAGTTTGTGCGCAATCGCCAGTAAAAACAAGATTTAATAAGACAATCAGGAAATCTACTAGAGTTACAGCAAACACAATTCAGAAACTCCAGAAATCAGTATCCAGCAGAAATTAGAAATTGAGACAGAACTCATAACAAGTCAATTACATGATCAGATCAAGAGTACGAAATGACAAGATTAATAGTACTCAATATTACGTATTTTTATACAAGAAAAAGATTGTTTTATTTATTGCTCGGAGTAGTCTTTCTCACTCTATAGTGGGCTTGACCCAGTTTGAAACTTGTTTTTATAGGGGTCTCAAGTTGGGGGATTTGTATAGGATAAGCAGTGCATTCTACACCATCTTTAGTTTTCTTCAGTTGTACCTTCCTTTTGTTGTACTTTTATTTCATTTTCAGACATTATGTATTTGTACTTCGTTCATACTTTAATGTACCAGACTATTCCAGATTTACAGTATATCAGTTTTGCAGTTTATTTTAAATTTTAGATGACTCTGTGAATTCAAGAAATTGAGATATACTTTTACCCTTAATTTTTTTACTCTTATTCTGCTATATATCCTATTTACCACTGCTATTATTCATGCTTTGTACCAATTAGAATACTGTTGTTTGGTTTGCTTTATATCACGAGTACCAACCAAACTGTTGATTTCTGATAAACTATGTAGGGGTGTTACACAGTCGAATATGAAATCCAATACTGGAAATATAGCATCCCACTTTTTTTTAATACTCAAGGTTTTCAAACATTTTGAAACTGAGTAAAATCTACAAAATGTTTAATTTTAATAGAGAAGACTTCTCAAACTTCTAACTTTTTTCATTAGAAGAACAAAGTAAGGTACCGATAGCGATGCCTTTATGGTTATCACAGGTGAGTTTTGTAACATGCCTAATTTTTATTACGAAAATGATTTAAATTGTATGGACCAATCACGAGTAATTTTCGTGCGCGCAATCGTTGGTTCGAGGTATTTGATTTTGCTTATGATTAATTTTGCAAATAATAGGTGAATTGAATAAGATCTTTTAATAAGGAGATTTGCAATTTTGGGAAGACTTAAATAATTTAGTAGGTGAAATCTCACAAAGAAAGAAATTTTTATATGAGAAGACATAAATGGGCATATATAGGAATGAAGATATAGATTATACAGACGTTCATGGAAAATTTGAGTATGGAGAAAAAATGAAGAAGGACGAGTCATTTAAAACTTTGCCACAACACATAAGCTAATTATGACAAATACAATTTTCATAAAGAGAGAAGAACATTTAATTATGTGTAAATGCAGAACCAAAAAAGACACAAATTGATATTTTAATGACTCGCAAAATGGATAAAATGATTTGTAAAGATTGCAAAGTCATGCTAGAAGAAAGTTTAAGAAGACAACATATGTTAGTTGTGTTGGAAGTACAAATTAAATATAATAAATTTAAACAACAACAAAAATGTTGTTAAAAATTTGGTGGTACAACATGAAGATGGAAAAACAGGTTGCTTTTAAAACAGCAGTTATGGAACAACTAGTTAATGATCTTAATGTCTTATAGGAAGTTATGTTTTCACACTTAAGGATAAATGAAAAGAACGTACTTGGATAATCAAATGGTTGTGTGCCCTCAAATAAATAGTCTTTGTGGTGGAAAGGGAGTGCAAGACAAAGTGAGGGTAAAGAGGGCTAGCTATAAATCACTCTACACTTGTAGGAATGATGAAAATTTAACAAGATATAAAATCGTCAAAAAGAAGCTAAACATGCAGAATTTCATAATCGACTATATACCAAAAATGAATGGTGTGACATATATAAAATTGTTCGAGCTAGAAAGAGGAAGACAAGAATTTTAAGCCAAGTTAAATAAAAAAAGTATGAAACAGATATAATTTTGACGAATGATGTGGATATTAAAAAGCCATGAAAAAGATATTTTTATTAACTCTATAATGAAACAAAGACAATGAAATGAACCTGGAAGAATTAAGTAAATCAGAGGAGTACATAAACATAACGTTTTATTGTAAAATTCAAGTATCATAGGTCAATGATACTCTAAAGAATATGAAAAATAGAAAGACGGTTAGGTCAGATGATACACCCATCGAAGTATGGAAATGTCTAGGAAACTAAAGAATTTTGTGGGTCAATGAGAATGTCAGACCAATTAAGAGAAAGTATTTTGATACATTTGTGTAAGAACAAAGAAGATATACAAAACTGGGTTAATTACATAGGAATTAAATTAATGAATCATAATATGAAACTATGGGAATGAGTAATAAAAAAAAAGTGTAATACGAGAGACTAGTATCTTGGAGAATCAATTTAGATTCATGACAGGGCGGTCGACCATGGAAGCTATACATTTCAGTGGGGAAGAAAGTCCAATGAACACTGATGACAGGCTGATTAAGATCCAGGACTTCCTGAACGTGATGCAATGCCCAGAGAACAAGTACCACTAGCGGCTTTCCTCCTTAAGGCCAAAGTAAATGTGGTGGACTAGAAACTTAGTTGACGACCCTACTGGTAAGAATCTA
This sequence comes from Platanthera zijinensis, assembly GCA_039513925.1. Taxonomy (NCBI): domain Eukaryota; kingdom Viridiplantae; phylum Streptophyta; class Magnoliopsida; order Asparagales; family Orchidaceae; genus Platanthera; species Platanthera zijinensis. The sequence goes on along the minus strand of CM077078.1, from coordinate 248,534,653 downwards.
AATTCGAATTTCCCTCTTCAAAATTTAATTCCCTTTCTGTTCTAATGATAATGCAACCATTTCTTATGTCAGGTCGTTCTGCTGATGTGTACAACTGGAATGAATTCTCCAAAGCACTCGCAAGCTGGTTTGTGTCTCCTTCAGAGCAGCGGAGCATTAAGGAGAAGTATCTCACATTAAATGAAAGGAATAGAACTGTCACAACCTATGAATGAGAATTTACTAATTTATCCTGTTATGCAGGCATAATGCAAGAAGATGCAGACGACAAGTGTCAACACTTTACGAATGGCCTTTGTGACTCGCTGAAAGAGCCGTTGATGGCGATGATTAATGTTGACTATAGAATTCTGGTAGATATTACTAGAAAGTTAGAGGAAAGTCAACTGAGGTTGCAGAGGCGCAAAAACTTCAAGAGCAAGCGATCCCAAAATGCACCGCAACAACCTCAAAACAGAAGTCATCAAAGGGAGAAAAAAAGAACAAGAAACAAAAGACGGACAAAAAGAGAGGAAATCAACCTGAAACCAAGATCAAGGATTTTCCCCTCTGCCCTAAGTGCAACACTCACTATCAGGGTGAATGGTTGGTTACTACAAGAGTGTGCTACAAGTGCAAGCAACCTAGTCATATAGCTCGCTACTGCCAGGGGCATTCCAATACGCATTCCAATACGCAAGGTAACAATTATTAAAGTTTTATAATCACCTTAGATTTAATCAACGTCATTATAGTCTAATATTCAAGATTGCGACCCTTTTATACAATGTTCGAGCTTGGTGGTTCACAAGGGACTGACAAGAGAAAGGCAATGATGAACTCTGATGTAAAGCCAACTCCGGGAAGAGGTTTAGTGCAGCCCTGACCGTACGAACTTGGCCAACAGGAGGCAAAGGAGAAGGAGGACGTAGTTACAGGTATGAATGTCATAAATAGTCTTATTATTCCACCTAGTGACACGCATTATCCATGTTGCATTCACGCGTGTAGGTATTCTTATGATTCAAAATGTACCCTCCAAGATTCTCTTTCACACTGGTGTTTCGCACTCGTTCATAGCAGAATCCTTTGTGCTTAGGTGCTTAAAGATCATTTAAGAGTCAATACCACAATAGGTGATGATACTCAATGGTTCTTTTATGCATTCTAGCGGAAATATAGAGTCTCGGTGTTGTTTGTGGAAGCTGAAATTATCATAGAAGCGTCTTGTTAACCCGGAATCCTGCGACCGTAGCAATACCAGCCAGCCTCGACCAAAGCCATCCTTTGGCATCCAATAGCGCAGGAGGTTACTCCCTGCGTGACTGCACCCTCCCCACAAACATCAACAGTTGATGGATCGGTCAGCCTCAGCAACAGTCTCAACCTCAAGAAGTCTGGGCAAATACTTTTTGAGACCGCCTCAGCTCCATCTTTCCAGATGTATTCTGGTGGTGGTGGTTACAACCTGTTGTAAATGCTCCCTCTCCACCCGCCCGCTCTCTCCAGCCTAGCTCTCTTGTTTCCTTTACAATTCAAATTTATTACACATGCCCGTTCGGGAAGGCTCCGTTTAGTATAAATAGTAAGTCAGGGTAGCCAGAAAGGCATGCTGAAACGTGAGTATGTTCCCCCTATAGGTGTGGTCTCAAGTGTGCGTCTCTCTCTCACTATCTTGCCTAGATTTTGTCTTTTTGGTTGTAATAGCCCTGTAATAGACTTTTTAAACAAGTAATAAAATCACCGGTATAAGTGGAGTTGTCATTGGGGCCAATCTGATGAAGCCATTCAAGGCAAACTTTTCATCCCCCTCTTCTCATTAACTCTTTGTAGTAGTAGCTGGTAGCTTTCAGTCCCAGATTCCCCAGCTCTTTAAAGGTCTGTGGCTAAGTTTGGAGGTTGGGGACAGTTTTAGGCCCAACAATTCAAGCACGCGGCCTTCAGATTCAAGCAATTAAAAAAATTGTCGAAATAGTTGAAAAAATTCAGAGTTAGAAAAGGGTTAGAACTTGAAACCAGCCGGGTCAAGCAGTTACCAGAGGAAGTATTCGCTCCTCGGACAATCCCTAGCGGGAAAGTCGCGGTCATTAGCCCGAATAAGACCCTGACTCCAAGGAATGGGTGTGAAAAGGCTGAAGAATTCTCAAAGGACAGGGCAGTGGTAGGTAGCACTCATCTGGAAGCCGCCCAAGAAGTGTAGCAAGTTCCGGTACCCGAAGGGGATAAGAACAGGGCGATCTCTATTAACGCGTAGTTAGAAGAGGAAGAGGAAGCAGCGTTGATTCAATACCTCATTGAAAACATCGGTATCTTTGCATGGTCAGCAACCGACATATAGGGGTGGATCCCAATGTTGTGTGTCATCACCTCAACATTAGCCCAGATTTCAAGCCAGTCAAGCAAAAGAAGCGAGCGGTAGTAGTGACGCTCGCTGGCCATATCCAGGAGGAAGTCTCTAAGCTCCTCAAGGCAAACTCATCAAAGAGATTAAATACCACGAGTGGGTTTCTAACGTAGTAATAATCCTCTAGGGAGGAAATAAGTGGTGTGTCAATTTTATGAGACTCAATAAGGCAAGCCCTAAGGACTATTACCCTTTATCGTTGATAGACTCCCTCGTCGATTCCGTGGTAGGGTTTTTTATCATTAGCTTCCTCGACTCTTTCTTCGGGTATCATCAGATACGAATTCATACCCTCGACATTCAACACACGTCATTCATCACAAATGACGGTTGTTATTATTATTGTGTCATGCCTTTTGGCTTGAAGAACGTTGGTAAAACATATCAAATGATGGTGGATCATGTATTCAAGTATCAAAAAGGGAACAATATGGAGGTATATGTGGACGATCTTCTCATCAAGAACCGTAAGTTAAAAAGTCATGTTCAAGATTCGAAGGAGACATTCTCCACTCCCTACAAGTACAACATGAGGTTGAACCCTGCTAAGTGTGTTTTCGGGACAAGAAAGGAGAAATTCCTCAGTCATCTCCTTACACTGCAGGGCCTGGAGCCCAATCCTGACAAGGTAAAAGCTATCCTGGACATGCCGCCCCCCCCCCCCCCAGAACCCTGAAAGTGTTCTAACAGCTAGCTGGGAGAATCGCGGGACTAAGCCGGTTCATTTTTCGCTCTGGAGATAAATGTGTCCCATTTTTTTAAAAATCTCTGTGGTAAAGTTAAGTTTGAATGGACAGAAGAGTGTGATAAAGAATACAAGGAGCTAAAATACCAATTGACAACAACCCTTGTCCTCCAAAGTCCTCGCCAATGACAAGATCTCTACCTATATCTTGGAGTCGGCGCTAAAGCCATCAGCTCGGTCCTAGTCCGGGAAGAGGGAAAGAGGCAATTCCTCATTTATTATGTTAACCATATATTGAAATGTGTTATCCCATTCCAAAAAGTTGGCTTTGGACCTAGTAGTATCAACACAAATAATTCACCCCTACTTCCAGGTGCACTCCATTAAAGTGGTCACCGCCCATCCGTTGAGGGATATTTTAGAAAAACCCGAGAACTCTGGTAGATTGGCTAAATGGACTGTCGAGCTTTGAGAGTTTGACGGATCTTATGTTCCAAAGATTGCGGTCAAAGCCCCGTTCCTTGCGGATTTCATAATTGGTTTTGTAGAAGACAGCACCAGAAAGCGGAGTTCCCTACCTCAGTGTGCTGGACCAAGATCGTGGATGGCGCCTCAGAGAAAAATTTGATGGGAATCGGAGTTTTCCTAATCCATTTGAATGTGTTTTAGTAGAACAAGTCGTTAAGCTACATTTCCCCACCACAAACAACCGAGCATTATATGAGGCACTTATAGCCGGTTTGGGCTTCGCATGGAAAATTGGAATTGATGGCATCGAAGTTCGAATAGATTCTCTTGTCATAGCATCATAGGTAAATGGAGTTTTTAGACCAGGGAACCCATCTTAAAGAAGTATCAGTTAGAGACCAAGTAAAAGATCGGTGATTTTTGTCCCTTCACCATTTGGCACAAACCTCGGGAAGAAAATGTTGAAGCTGATGAGTTAGCCAAGTATGGCCTCCCTTCAAAGGGAACCCTCGCCGAGCTTTTTTTTCTGATAGTTGAGGAAGTATAGATCATGGAAATCGATCAACCCTCATCTTGGGTGGATCCATTCGTATACTTTTTCATAAGCGGAAAGATCCATCCTACGGTGACTAACAAGTGGAGGTTTTGACTCAAACCAGCGTAGGTAATAGGCAAGCGGAGGCCGCTAACATGTAGATACTCAATCTCCTGAAGAAGGTGGAGAACACCAAAGGTAACTCAGCAGAGCAGTTACCATCGGTATTGTGGACACTTAGAACCACCCCGTCCTCTTCCATGAGAGAGGCTTCCTCAAGCTGCCACACGGGTCTGAAGCCTTCATCCCAATGGAAATCGACGTCATGAGTCCAAGAGTTCTTCTCTCAAAGCAGAATGACGAGGACTGGATTGAGGCCAACGGAGAAAAGATAAAATACAGTTTCGACCTTATCGAGGAGCTAAGAGATCAAGCTGTCGTCAAACAAGAAGAAGTCAAAATAAGATTGGCCAAGTATTTTGAAAAGCATTTCTGAGTGAAGCAATTCGCTGTTGGGGACCTTATCATGAAAAGTTTTATAGGAAAAGCAATTGATAAACGTTTACTATTGCTTCATTATCACATGTCTGCATGTCTTACTTTTACAAAGATCAAGTTGTCGTCAAGCAAGAAGTAAAAGAAGAACGATCAAGTATTTTGAAAAGCATTTCAGAGTGAAGCAATTCGGTGTTGGGTATCTTGTCATTAAATGTTTTTGAGGCAAAATAATTGATAAATGTTTATTATTGCTTTCATTATTACTATGTTACATGTCTTACCATTATAGTGATTCATGATAATTAAATCCTATTTATTTAATAATACTAGCTGAGGGGAGAAAAACGAACCATTGATGCTCAATGTAAATGCACTCCCACTACGCATGCTTGATGGGTTGATCTCTTTGTAGGTTTTGAACTCCTGGGGGCCAATTTTGTGGATCCTCATTATATGCTAATATAAAGCACTATGCGTTCCCCTTTTTGGAATGGGATAGCACATCTCGGCGCATTCCATTCAAGTGGTCACCGCCCATCCGTTGAGGGATATTTTAAAAAACCCGAGCACTCGGAGAGATTGGCTAAATGGGTTATCGAGCTTTGAGAATTTGACGTATCTTATGTTCCAAAGAAGGCGGTCAAAGCCCAGGTCCTTGCGGATTTAATAATTGATTTTGTAGAAGACAGCACCAGAAACTGGGAGATCCCTACCTCAGTGTGCTGGACCAAGATCGTTGATGGCGCCTCAGGGAAAAATTTGGTGGGAATCGGAGTTGTCCTAATCTGTTTGAATGGTGTTTTAGTAGAACAAGTTGTTAAGCTACATTTCCCCACCACAAACAACCAAGCATAATATGAGGCGCTTATAGCCGGTTTGGGCCGGCATTTGGAGTAAACACTGTCGGACAGCGGGAAAACAAATGTTGTCTGGCTGCGTTTGCTCTGTTTGCTACCGCAACATGGAGGAAAAGCCGTCGGACCGCTCCGTTTCGATCCCAGCCTCCTCCCCCCCCCCACCAACTTCGAAGACCGGCGATTCCACCCGCCGGCTGCTCCCGCCACCGCCCGCTAAATGAAGCCTAATATTTCAGAGGCAAAATAATTGATAAATGTTTATTATTGCTTCCATTATTACTTTACTACATGTCTTATCATTATATTGATCCAAATTAATAAATCATGTTTATTTAATTATACTGATATTGTTTAATCCACCTGAATTAATGAAATATGTATGTAAATTCTTGTTTGCATGTACAAGCTATTAAAATGGTAAATTCTCATTTAGTTTTTATCAAAAACTAATCATTTAGTTGTATGTTTTTTAGGAAAAAAAATATTGATTATAACGAAATTTTGAAGCTTGTTACACGTGACAATTAGGAATGTATATTTTATTATTAGTTTAATTTTAGACATGTATTACTTTTAATGAAAGGGAAAGCTATGTGATAATGTACATATTTTGTACACATTGTGATATATGTTATTGTACTATGCCAAAAGTGAGGATTAAAAACATTACTTTTAAATGAATACTGATATACTATGGCGGTCTTCGGGCCGTTACAGTTGCCTCCAAGACTCAAACCCGTGACTTCAATATCACGAGGCAATACCTCAACCAAAGCATCAAGGGTCCCCTTCCATACTAGATTTTCACATAATGATTCAAAAATCAAAATAGTTCATGCCTTCACATTTCTATTTTTTTCATAAGATACACCTAAGTAAAGCGAGAGTAATCACCGATGAAGGAAACAAAATAATGAAATTATCTATAGAACAAAACGAACACGTCTCACGGAAAGTAAATTCATAGGAAATTACGAAGCATTTATAACATATTTGAAGAAATAACAGAACATTTATAACTCATGTTCACCACCATTCGTTCTCTCACTCGCCATATCGTGCAAAATCCAATGAAAAGCAAAGAATCTAATAAAGCAATTAAGTTGTTTAGTTAACTACTCACGAAAAGTATGTTTATAGGAAATTACAAAACATTTATAACATATTTGAAGAGATATTAGGAGATGTTTGAAAAGTCTCTTTATCATCATAGATGCAGAAGACTAATCAGCAAGTCTAACACTGTTGGATAGAGAGAAGGATGTAATTGTTAAGACGCAAGCTAACATAAACTCACCGGGTGGTGACCATATCCAAAATAGTGTCTGATTGATTTAAAGTGTTTTGCTCGGATGAATCGGAGGATATGATGGTAAACCCTAAGGTATGCTCTCCCCTTGCTCACTCTCTCGACATGGTATCATAGGAGGTGTGTTCCTCAGCGTCGACTTGAAGGCACGTCGTTGTTCATCGCCGTCGCGCTCGATCGTCTTCGTCACGCTCGATCGATCGTCGCTATTATTGTTTCTGCGCTCCACTCCTTCATCATTTCTTGTGGGTAGAGCGGCAGAAGCCGTCTCGTGTACTACTTCTTTCTTGCGGCCTCTGTTGGTGCAGTTGAAGCCATCGTCCCCTCTCTCCGGATGAAGTCATCGTCTCCTCCTCCGGAGATTCTTGTTGTTGCTCCGTCGGTTGACCTCTATTGGTGCGGCTGAAGCCGTTGTCCCCTCTCTTTGACTGAAGCCGTCATCTCCTCCTCCGGAGAATCTTGTTGCTACTCCATCTGTTGACCTCTATGGTGCAGCTGAAGTTGTTGTCCCATCTCCCCAGTTGTTGTTGTTGTTGCTGTTGGAGGGTCTGTTGCCTGTTGTTAGCGTTGTTTTTTTCTGTTTCGGCTTCTTTCCCTCTTCTCCTTGGTGATTGTTCCTATGGAGGACAACTTGAAGGGTGTTAATGGAGTGGTTGATCAACTTAAACACTACAGTCGAGGATATGTTGCCAACCAAAAGGGGTATAAGTGTTATTCTCTTGCTCTCCGGAGAAGGTTTATATCAAAAGATGTTACCTTTTTTGAAAACACTCCATATTACTTCGATGAGGGCAAAACTGTTACATTTCAAGAGAATCAAAGATGAGAGTGATACGATGTCACCCGTACATGTGCTCGTTGATATGCTTGCTCTGGGCAATGTGGATATTCCTGTTAGAAATGAAGCTTCAACTAATGACCTTCATGTGTATAGGAGGAAGGATCTTCAAGTCTACTAAAAAGACAAAACAGAAATATTGGACAAGAATGTTACACTCATTCTCCACCATCCACCACCACTCTGCCAAATCCAAGCAACAACACCACTCGAGAGACCACTTTTGCGCTTCAAATTCAGAGTAGTCGTGCTAGATATCATATTGATAAGTATGTTGGGTATCACTCTATCTCTCACTCTTTGCAAATATATCTTGCATCTATTTCCTCTATTTTTTATTTCTAACAGTTTTTCAGAAGCTAACTTGAATTCTCACTGGATAAAGGCAATGGAGGAGGTGATGGATGTTCTTCAACGTCAAAAGACTTAGGAAATTGTCTTTATCCCACATAGGTGTCACCCAGTTGGATGCAAATGAATATATACTACTAAATTTCTTCAAAATGAAACCCTTGATAGATATAAAGCGAGATTGGTTGTTAAAAGCTTCACTCAGGTCGATGAAGTTGATTTCCAAGAGACATTTGCTCATGTTGCTAAACTAAACTCAGTTAGAATCTTGTTGTCAATTGCGGCTCATAAGTCCTGGACTTTGCACCGGCTTAATGTAAAAAATGCATTCCTCCACGATGAATTGGAGGAAGAAATCTATATGACTCCTCCTGGCATGGATGTTCTTAAAGGGCATAGGTGTCACCTTAAGAAAGTCGTGTATGGTCTCAAACAGTCACCCTGTGCCTGCTTTGTCAAGCTAATCGACAAACTCTTGAATCTAAATTTCACTCGGTGTACTTCTGATCACTCAGTCTTTGTCTACAGAAATGAGGAATGTACCACCATTCTCATAGTCTATGTGGATGATATCATTATTACAGGAACTAATGACCACCGCATTACTTTGGTAAAAGGGGAATTGGCTTCTGCCTTTGAAATCAAGTATTTGGGTCTTCTTTGGTACTTTCTCGGAATTGAGATTGCTCGATCTGCCGGGAAGATTATGATCTTTCAGCGCAAATATGTCTTGGACCTTCTCAGTGACGTTGGATATTTGGGAGTCAAACCTGTGGATCCTAATTATGACATTCATAAGGAGACTTCTCCTGATCTTGAGAGTATGTTAGAATTTCAACGTATTTTGGGAACGTTGATATATCTGACAATTACCAGGTCTGATATCTCCTTTGTTGTTGGCTTAGTTAGTCAATTCATGCACAGCCCTAAAGTTCAACACTATCAAACAGTTCTTCGGATTCTCAAATACTTAAAAAAGGACTTCGAAAAAGACATTATCTATCAAGATCATGGTCAGCTTAAGGTCCACGGGTACTGTGATACTGATTGGGCGAGTTCTTCCCTGAACAAAAGATTTACGAGTGAATATTCTATCTTTGTTTGTGGCAACCTTATTTTTTGGAGAAGTAACAAACTAAATGTAGTTGTTCGTTCCTCCACTGAAGAAGAGAATCGTGTCATTGCTATCACTACATGTGAACTCATCTGGGTTAAATCTATCTTGGGAGAAATGGGCTTTCCCGTTCTTGAGGTTATGCATCTTTATTGTGATAATCAAGCTGCTATTTGTATCACCAACAATCCTGTCTTCTATGAGAGAACATGCATATTGATATCGATTGTCATTTCGTGCGAGACGAAATTTAGGATCAGACTGTTACTGTGATATTTGTGTCAGCTGAAGATCAACTTACTGACGTACTCACCAAAGTAGTTTCTGATAAATCTCTTCATTCTTACTCCCACAGGCTCGAGATGCTGGATGTTTATAGTGTTAGCTTGAGGGGGGTGTTAAGATGCAAGCTACATAAGCTCACCGGATGATGACCATATCCAAAATAGTGGCTGATTGATTTAAAGGGTTTTGCTCGGATGAATCGGAGGATACGATGGTGAACCCTAAAGTACTCTCTCCCCTTACTCTCTCACTCTCTCAACAGTAATCACACTAATAAATCTTGTCATAAGATTAGAGGCCCCAAAGTCAATGACCCATGGTCTGTGTGACCTCATAGATGATAGAGGCATTTTGAACATAGGTCGTAGTACCACACGTGTCCTTTAAAGAGGATCTCCTAAAATTCTCCTTCAAGGCAGTGACTCTAATTAAACTTCCAATTTTTGCCATAAGTTGACTTTTATTGTCCAAGATGTCATACAAAGTAGTTTGGGATCAAACATATCTCTCATCTGAACCTCGTATTCATCCTGGTGAAACCAAGTTGGGGTGCAAGTCCCAACACATTTACTTTGCATGTCCATTCCGCGGTAGCGAAACTTCATCTTACTCTTATCTTCCTGTTTTTTAGGCTTCAACTTTCTACTGTTCCACTATTTGTAACATCCCTAAATTTTAATATAAAATAATAATAACAAATAAAATTTAATTGCAGGGTCCGATCGCGAGTGAAATTGATCGAGTACATGACTTGTCAAGGTACGATTTTAGTATAGGTAATCTTTGCACGTTAAGCAATAGAATAACTTAGAGCAATGTTAAATGCAGGTTGTTTTTGGCTTTATGTAGGCCGCAGATATATGCAAGCAAAAAAATTGTTCATGCGGGCTAAATTTCATATCCCTAAACCCTAAAAAAAAAAATCAAGCCAAATAGTACTGGTGCTCTACGTACAGCCAAAACCGTCATGCATTTAACAACACACTTAATTTAAGTTATTGGAAATTTCTTCGATGCATGTTAGTATTGGTGCGAGAGCGGAACGCGCGGACCTATTAATTAGTGCAGAATGGCAAAACTAGAAAAAAGATTCGAAATGCCTAAATCCCCCAATTAAATCCAATACACGGTTTCCATTCATAACCATTGCACTAGCCATATGTGCCTATTTAAAATCATGTAAGCGCTCGGCATTTAGAAAACCACCGTTCAGTTCTCTCTCGCAAGTCATCTCCCTCATTAAAATCTCTCAAGAGTTTCGCGGTCATTCATGTTTGTAGGGTCTGACAACCCCCTTTTTCCCCTCTGGTAATCAGTCAACCGAAAGTGTGCACTCAATTGAGGAAGTCGACTCCAGTCCATTTGATCGCTATCTTCTTTGCCTGAGAACGCCGTCTGGAGCTTTCCTTTCTCCTATTTCAGAAAGGTGAGACAACTCCAAATTTACCCTCTCAACATCTATTCGGTCCCTCCTTGTTTCTCAGTTACATACTAATACGAGTATTGATGCTTTCAGCTTTTGCCTCCCTCTTTGCAATTGGCAGTAGATTTGAAATCTTCTTCTCCTCCAAATCACGGGCAACCCTTTCCGGCAAATTCTTTTCCCCTTTTCGTAAGGGACAATGAAATTTTATTTCGATAAAAATACTAGAAATTTTAGATTCCTATTTTGGTGGGGAGATGGTTTCAGCCCTTCGTTTCCCTAGTAAAAAAATCTGTGTTGTTTTTTGTCAACACTTGATAGATGGTGGTGTTGTCATCGAAACTTCAGAAGTTTGATAAATAATTAATTAGGAAAAAAATTTCACTCTAGATCCAGAGGTCGAGTTCGCGTAGATCGGAAAGGGACGGCGCAAGGTAGACCTGTCTCCCTCTTCTTTGTTACATTTTTGAGGCTAACATAAACTTTCCCTCTTCTTCTCTTCAAGTTCAGCGGTATCTTCCTCCAACAGCCCTAACTTCTTTCCTTTTTCGTCTTGGTCGAGAATTGCGAGAAGGGGCACCTAGGGTTCGCTCATTTCCCCCTCTACTCAAATTTTTGGGCCCGGATTTTGCTCCTTGAGCCCGAATTTGGCTCTATTTGGTAAAGATCTCTTCTTTCCCCCATGTTTGTGGCATCATGACCTGCCAGAAACGCACTCTGATCTTTGCTTTTAGACAGGTCGTGACAGTTGGTATCAGAGCTAGGTTGAAGATCTAAAGAGCAAAAATATCTTATAATTTTCAACTATTTTGAATTGCATTATATAAGTATATATATGCATGCATCATTTCTTCGTTCACATTGTCATTATTTGTTGTTCTCGGCTGAAACACTCACAATGCACTCATAATCATGAGTAGTATGCACATGGATGTTAAGAGATTATGGGCAAACTTAATATTTATGTGTATATTATCACGACTCGTCTCAACAAATATCAGAGTGCGCTTTGGGGTGAGTTGTGATGCCACGGGCAAGGGTGGGAAAAAAACATGTTTGTTAAGGCGGAAGCAAAGATATTGATAATTAGGTTTAAAATAATTAATTTGAAGAAAAATAATTATTTTTATGCAGAAGCTTTAAAACATGATAGTGAGAAATAGATGAATGTATATTTTATTAAAACTTCTAATACAAATTCAGATATAATTTTCATGCAATGACAGACTCAGATAAATGAACATGCAAATAATGTTGAATTATAGTACATAATATTTAGCCTAGCAGTTTTCCATGATTTACTGACCATAATTATTGCATAAAAAATGACTGTCCAGTAAAAAAAATGAAACGTAAACAGAGAACCTGAAGCTTGAAGCAGATCGAGCTCAGGAAGCAGGCGGCGTAGGCATGAATGTTAAGGCAAATTCAAAACAAGAAGAAAAAGTCTTAGAACATTGAAATAAACAGAAATAAAGTACAAAACTAGTAAGGGAAATAAAAATGTATGGGTACCAATTTTCATGAATCATAACTAATCATGACAAACAAGTAAATGAGTTAAACAGAAACGAGTTAAATTATTAGACTATTCTAAAGTACAGCAAAGATTCGATCACATAATATCATTAGTATAATCAGTGAAAGGTGTAAGTGTTTCTATATGATGCGCGTGATTCTAATATAAGTCTAAATGCAAGTCTTATCAAAATAATTGTGTTTGTTATGACCACTTATTGGTTTCCATTGTCAGTCAAACGGAAACTCGAGTCAAAACGTCACATCAATTTAACATTATCTTTCAATGATTGCTTATGACATTAATGATTTTAAGCATTCAAGATTTAGGAGATGTTTAACATATCAAGACATGCTACAAATTTAGCGATTCAAATATACGGGAGTAAAGTTCATAAATATGGAAGGAGAAATCAAGTCAAGGAAAAATATTTACTCAAGTCTTAAAACTAGACAGACATAAGAAACAAGATTCGATGACACCGAAAACTAAGAAATGAGTTTGAACTTTACGGGTTCGATGGGTTAAGTTATCATTAACAAAAGGTTTTTCAAGTAAATCGTAGAGGTAAGTTGATATGCATCGATCCTGGGATAACAAATACTCATCTAGATTAAATAATTTTCAGACCTTCCAAGTAAAAATGTGTACGATACGAGCATGACATAAAACATCAATCATTTAATCGCTAACAAAGAATATTAATATTTATCATTCAAATTAATTAATGTTCATGCTCAAAATCTACTAGTCTTTAAATTAATCAAAAATCTACTGTTCTTCAAATTATTTATCAAATGAGACAAAATTAATCAAAGTGAGAATCCAATTAAATCACCTCCTTACACTAACTCATGTCATTTCAAATATATTAAACCTTAAATAATTAGCTTGTCAAATTAGGCATTCAAGTTCTAAATTTATTTGACAAACCAAATATCTAAGTGTGAAATCATATATCATAAGAACAGACGCATTATTTAAGTTCAAAGATTGCAAGAGAGAGAAATCTCTACTTACCTTAAGGCTAAAGCTGAATTTTGACGGAGATGGCTAGGCGGCGCAAACAAAACCAGAAATCCTATTTTGAACCTGATAAGAACAACGAAAGAGATACTTGACATGACGGAAATTCTACGCTAGCACATGCATTTCTATTTTTAAAAAATCTACAACGCGAAAGGGTTGGCGATTTACCTCCCTCAAATATGAGGGAAGAAGAGATTACCATGCGGAAACGGAGACTTGGCGGCACTTGGCTAGGAGAAACCATAAATCGAAGAGGGCTTTGAAGAGACCCCGCAGAAAGCTTCGTCGATCGATGCCGGAAAATACAAATACAATGGCGATTAGACGAATATAGGAGGGCAAAAATCATGAAACACAAGTTGTGCCCAAATTTGGAGACATATATATCATTAGGGATTATGAAAAATCTGAATAAAAGGGAAAGAGAGGAGATCTTACCAAGAGGAACCAAAACGGAGCCCAAGGAGGAGAGGAAGTTGTTGTCGGCCCCTTAGAAGGAGGAGAAGGATTACTGCCCTTGCTAATCGAAGAAGAGGAGGAAGTGGGGCCCTTGTTGTCGACCCCTTGGAGGAGAAAGCATTATTGTTTCTTGGAGTGGAAACACATGCTACAGTCACCTCTTTGGAGGAGATCGGGCGGCCTCCTAATTGAAGAAGAGGGAAAAGACAAGAGGAGGCAGAGGCGAGCGGGAGACGGTGTGAGGTTGCTAACGCGCCTAGGAGAGGAGGGATGGGAAGCCGTCGGTCACGACAGAAAGAGGAGCAGTCGTCGGCCTAAGGAGGAGAAGCTGGAGGAGGAGGCGTCGAGAGCAAGGAGTCGTGGGCTGCGGGCTTGTAGGAGACAGGGGTCAAGCGAGATTTGGTTTGCAAAAAGCCCTAAGACGAAGGATTTAATCGGGAGGGGGCTCGGTTTGCTCGGTTAGGAATTTAAGAGGGGAAAATTGGAGGCAAATTACGAAATTGCCATTACTATGATATCATGCTCTTTTTATGATATCTCAGGGTTGTTACACATATGAAATTTCATTAAATATACACCGCTTGCGAATATTAAATGAATATGAGCAGTTTAATATTTTAAAATGTGATGTCATTACTAGCATAATATGCATGACATGTTAAGCGATATAGGCACTTAACATAACATGTGTATCCATTCATTTACATTCATATTATAAATCACAGCACAAGTATCAAGCTAAGGACAACAATTATGATTGTACACAAATGAATTTACTATTTGTTGTATTTGCATGACCATTACTTAGATTTGTCCAACGAAAATACTATAATTATTGCACAATTTATGTTCCTGGCAGAAAAGAATGTGTTAGAGTCTTTAGTCTCAAGTCGCCAACATTCGTATTCAGTTCTTTTTGTTCTACTTGACTATCAATCTTATTTGATTCTCTAATATCACCTTCTAGTTAGCTCCTAAGTGTTAGCGTCGCAAGCAGGCTTCCCATTCTATAGGTGGAAATTAAAATTTGACAGGAGATTAAAATTTTAGGAGATTTTGGGTAAATAAGTTGATCTTGTTATCATCACCCAACCTGAAAGTTCTTTTATTGTTAGTTAGTCAATTATTTTGTGCATGTCCCAAGGCTGATCATTTTGAAACTATCCTCGCTTTCTTATTCCCTCAAGAAAGCTCAAGGGAAAAGAATTGTAACGTGTGATAGGGTCTTTTTGGAAGGATACTATGCATATTTCTCTAATTGTATAAGAGAGAAATGAGGGTCATCTTGTAAATTGTTCTGCTGAATTACTTCAGCGTTGTTTTGTGTTTTTTCATCACCAGAGTACCTTACTTCTGTTGACACTCAATTGTCATTCAACTTCTATTGCTCTTTGGTATTCTATCTTCACTTCGTGCAAAAAAATTTCGTTCTCGAATTCTCGAGTCTTACCTCAAAATTTTGAGTTAATTGAAGCAATTATTGTGATTTCTGAAGTCAATCTTTTGTATCTAGTCGAGCCAACAAAGATCGTGAAGTATTAAGAATATAAACTACGAAAGAGAATTATTCATATGGTTAGAGTGTTTTGGATACATGGCAAGTCTGAGAAGTACACTTGGGAACTTAAATCTGACATGCGTAGCAAGTATCCGCAACTTTTCTCTTAATCTTGGTAAGCCTCAAACTTGTTTTTCTTTCTATTTTGTTATATTCATAGTTAACTTTCATGCCTTGATTTGAAAATTTTGTTAAAAGGAATGACATCTTGAGTGTTCGTCATAAGAGACTCATTTTGAGAGTTCTCAAAAGTTTCGGGACGAAACTTCCTAAGTAAGGGAGAATGTAACACCTAGTTTAAAAAAATCATAGCAAAAAATAGCCTAGGGGCATAATGATAAATATAAGATTAGGTTATTTTTGAAATACTACTTGCAGCCCCCTCAATTAAACCCTCAGCTCTAGGTTACTCTTCCCGCACGCAAGCCACAAGTCGCACATTTACGATCCCGCACCATCGCCGACTCCCGATTCCCCCTAGTCTCCCTCTCCCGTCCTCGCAAAACTACAGCGATGTAGCCTTCCTGCAAACGCTTCCTGCTTCCCCTCCTCTGAAGGCCAAAATCACCTCTTCCAAAGGGTCTGCAATCCCCCTCCTCTTCGTCGATCAGCAAGGGGGGGCGCAAGGTATACCCATCTCCTTCTCTGTTCCATTTTTTGAGGCTAACATTAACTTCTAGGAAGCACCGGTACGAGTACGGGTACCGGGTATGATACGTACCTGGTACGGCGATACGACAAAATTTAAAAAACAAAGATACGGGTATGGCATGATACATTATAACAAATATAATATAAATATATATATATCACAAGTGCAATAAATAATTCTCAAAATATTGAAACATCAAACATAAATCATCAATGTAACATAACATGAAGTTTTCAAACATTAAGCATTTATAAATATTTAACATCTTATATGTTTAACCAAAAGAGATAAAATTAAACTTAAGTCTACTTATCAAACTTTTTTTCTTCTTCTTCATTGTTGGAGATCAACTTTATTATTAGAGATCAACATCTTCAATCTCTGGTTGGTGTAGAGACAAGTTAGTCGTTTTGTTAATAACTTGTGTCGTATCAACCCGTTCAATACACGTACTTGTAACAGTAACGTACCAGTACCAAAAATATACTTGGTACAGATACACAACTTAATTAGACGTAACAACGCTTCCTAGCGTAGAGCCAATTTTTGTTTACTCTAGAAAAACAAACTCCTATCACAATATGCATAATGATGTGCTAAATCCAAGTGTGTCCACATAGGTGTATCTATCAAGTATCGGGTACGTACCGGTACCGAATAGGTATCTGGTATGGGTAAGCTATCTTCGAAGAAGTATTTGTGCTTCATAGATTAACTTTGCCTCTTCTTCTCTTCAAGGTCAGTGGCATCTTCCTCTGGCAGCCCTAACTTCTCTCCTTCATCTTGGTTGGGAATTGCGAGAGGGGCACCTAGGGTTCGCTCGTTTCCCCCTCTACTCAGATTTTTGGGCCCGGATTTGCCTCATTGAGCCCGAATTTGGCACTTTATAGTAAAGATTTCTTCTTTCCCCCATATATGTGTCATAATGATCTGCCAGAAACGCACTCTGATCTTGCTTTAAGATGAGTCATGACAGTCGCCCAGTATTTAACATAAATGTTGGGCAAACCCAGCATTTAATAAATGCCAAGCGTTTGAGCCCGGCAATTATTAAATGTTGTGCTCAAACGCCCAGTATTTATTAAATGATAGGATCAATGCCCAGCATTTATTAAATGTTGGGCTCAATGCCCAGCATTTAAAAGTTGGGCCTAATCGGGCTTATCACCCGACGGACCTGAACCTAGCCTGGGTCGGGAACCAGGCCATGCCCTGGCTAAATAAGAGGTTCTTTGAAGCCCTCGTAGGCCTGGCCTAGGCTTGGCCTGGGCCTAACCGGGCCCGAGCCTAATTGAGTGCAAACCCCGGCCAGGCAACCAGGCCCGGGCCAAATTTGCACACTTACTCATTGGGCATAGTACATCATATGAGCATCAGCCTTCGGCAGATAACATATCCCCCCTCCTTTATTATATTAGTAGATGTGAGTATGTGTCTTTGAGATAATAGAACTCTTGCATTCGTTAGTAGGGACTCGGATCGTTAAATTGCGCATCAGATGCTACTCAGCCTAGAATTTAAAGGACAAACATAAGCTAACTAGAATTCAAGTATAGGCCGAAGTTTAAAAATCCTAATAGTTAACCAATTTTTAGAACTTGAATAAATATGTTTATGATTAAACTAGAATAGATATTTATGTTCTCAGTATTATTTTAGAAAAGCAAATATAGTATAAAAGCATATATTTTTTTATAGTATAAAAATCTTGTTCTAAAAAACATATATACATGTTTTTTCAACAAATTTTTAATGTCACTGGAAGGAATGACTTTTCTTACTCTCCAGTTGGGTTGACCCGTTTTCGGGCATTTCAATACAGGGGTCACAGGTGGGGAGTTGGCTAAGGATGAGTGATTTTGTGAGCTTCTTCTTATAGTTTGCTAGTCTTTTGGTTTTAAGATTTCCAATGTGTCGGACAATGTAGTATTTCAAAAATTCAGATGTCTGGTTCACTTTCTATTTTAGTTGACTCTGTAAATTCAGAAATGATAAGATATACTTTTACCATTAGCTGCATTTTTTATTTTTGTTATATATTCCTATTAGTATTACTATTTTTACCTATTATACACTAATTTAAATATTGTTGTTTAGTTTACTTCTTATCGCGGGGCCCGGTCGACTGTTGATTTATTGTTCAACTAAGTTGGGATGTTACAATTGATATCAAAATGAGATTTAGGATCTCATGACCCAGAGAATTCAGAATGCCTTACGATTTCATCTAAATCACTCCTTAGACTTTAAATTCATTGAGTTTATTTTAGCTCTTAGCTACGCTTATGTACGAAGCAGCCTCAGGATGGACCATAGTAGCAGCAGAACAAATATAGTTAAGGAAAACTGGAATAAGAAGCTGAGGACAGATGATAAGGTAGGTGGTCAGACCGGAGCCAGGTCAAGGATTACCCCCTGTCCTAAATGCTACTGCCACCATCTAGGTGAGTGTTTGGCTACCGCAGGGGTATGTTACAAGTGTCAGTAATCGGAACATATGGCACGCTACTTCCAGAGAACTCCAAAGAATCGGGTAACAAAAGTTCGATTGCGTGCTCATTTTAAATTGATACCCTCTTCCACATTAGTCTTATAATCGTACCACATTTTTGTAGTCAAAAATTGAGGTTGGTGGTTCTAGTAGAACTGATAAGAGAAAAACACCAATGGGATCTGATATGAAGTCAGCTCCAGGACGAGTCTAATGCAACGAAGAGCTTATAATCTTGCTCAGCGGGAAGCCAAGGATCGAGAAGACGTTGTGACAAGTATGTGTATGTTATAGACGCTTTAATTTATTTCTGCTTAGTGACACTACTATTTACTAATGAACAAACATTTATATAGGAATACTTATGATGCATAAAGTACCCTCAAAAATTCTCTTTAACACGGGCATCCCGCACTCGTTCATAGTAGAATCTCTGGTGCTTAGGCCAGACTTAAAAATCCTTCAAGAGTTAGCATCATTAGAGGTCGCAATGCCAAATTGATCTCTTATGCAAACCAGACATGAGTTTAGAGTTTCAGTGCAGTTTGGAGAAACTAAATTGTTATAAAAGATTTACACTTTCCTATTGTAGGATTTGATCAGATTATAGATATGAATTGGCTATCAAATGTAAATGTTAAGATAGACTGCAGGAATAAGGTGATAGAGTTCGAAGAACCCAACCATATTGTCTTTATCTATTAGGGCATGAAAGGAGTCTCCAGCTTAGTTATCTCCACAATCAAGGCTGTCAGATGCATCAACAAGGGTTTAGTGACCTTCCTGATGTTGATGAATGCAGAAGCTAAGGTGAATCTGCTAGAAGTACTTGTAATTAGTTTCCAAATGTCTTTTCAGAAGAAATACCTGGTGTCCCTCCTACCAGAGAGATTGACTTCCAAATCGATCTTCTACCTGGATTTGCGCCAGTGGTCAAGACTCCCAGAGAACTTGCTGAGTTGAAGATCCAGTTGCAGGAGTTGCTTCACTTGGGTTTTATTCACCCCAACACTTCACCTTAGAGTGCACCAGTACTGTTTGTTAAGAAAAAGGATGGCAGCCTGAGATTGTACATAGACTATCGCGAGCTAAACAAGCTGACTGTCAAGAATAAGTATTTAATCCCCAAGATAAACGATTTGTTAGATCAGCATGAGGGATCTTGCATGTTCTCCAAGTTAGATCTGAGGTCGGGCTACCACTAGCTAAAATTTTAGGATGTGGGCATAAAGAAGAAGACATTCAGCACTAGAGAAGGACATCATGAGTTCTTGGTCATGTCGTTTGGGCTGACTAATCCCCGTCCGTCTTTCTAGTTCTTATGAATAAAATGTTTTGGGAATTCCTATATCGATTCGTTAATGTCTTCATAGACAGCATTTTAGTACATTCTAAGAGTGTTGAAGATCATGTCGCTCACCTCGGGGCTATTTTGGGCATGCTCAAGGAGAATCAGTTGTATGTCAAATATTCGAAGTGTTGGTTCTGTATTTTTGAGGTTGCATTCTTGGGTCCCGTTATCAGTTAGAAAGATCTCGTCGTCGACCCGAAGAAAATAGAAGTGATTGAGGATTGGTTGGGATCGAAGACAGTTACTGAGTTCTGCAGTTCTTGGATTTAGCAGGATACTACAGAAGATTCATTAAGGACTTCTCAAAGATAGCTGTCACGACTTGTTTAAAAGCAAAAGTCAGAGTGCGCTTCGGGTGGGTCGTAATGTCATAGGCAAGGGAGAAAGAAACTGCATGTCTGTTAGGCGGGAGCTGATTTAGCTTTGTTAGATTTAAAATAAATAATTTAGAGAAAAAAACATTATTTTATACGAAAAACTTTAAAACATAGCAGTAAAAAGTTAAATACACATGTATTTTAATAAAACTCATGATGCAAACTATTGATACAAATTTCATGGAATAAAAATCCCGAAAAAATGAACATGTTGAAGCCAAAACTTGGCCTCAACAAGAGTTTGGACCTAAATGGGTAGCTTGCACTTCTCCCAAATTTAGGCTCCTGACCAGTCGCTAGGAATTGAAAACTGACTCTGGGCTACAGCGTGGAGGTCTCACCACACACCTGGAAGATCTCTAGAGCACTTTCCCTCCCAAGCCAAAAGCTGAGTTGGGCACCTTGGAGGGTTTATGCAGCCAGACCAAAATAACCCAAGGAGGAAGAAGACAGGAATGAACTGGATCGCCTCCAAAGGTGCCCACAGGGTCTATTTATAGAATTCCAAGACTTGGTCTACCAACAGCGAAACTCCGTTGTTCCATTCTGTTATATGCAGCCCAACTGGGTCAGCCAACAACGTAATTTCGCTGTTCTGAAAGACTATTTGCAAGCTTTCAAGGGCATTTAAGTAATTTTACCTCTAGACCCCACCAGGCGAGTGGACTGTGAAGGCACCTCTCGCCTGAAAAAGCGAATGTTGGGCTGTTGGGGTGAGCCGGGCATTCCCCCCCCCCCCCTGCCGCTCCTCAAAGAGCGAGAGCAGGACCCTCATGCCATCCTCCTGATTTGGCGAGAGCCTTTCCGCCTAACACTATAATCCTTCTGCATGTCTGGGCGAAAGCCCTTCTGCCCGACCTGGCGAAAGGCCTTCACTTTGTCTGGGCGAGTGTGGGTTTGCCTACCCCACTCGCCTACCTTGACCAGTATGAGCCTAAGGATCTTTGGCTTCGTCGGGGGGGGCCACTCAGCGAATACGGGGTTGTACACAATCCCCGCTCTTTTCGAGCTAGTCTCACGCTCGGAAAGAAGAGTCCAACCCCTGGTATTCGGTGAGTGTTTGCTGACCTGGAAGATAATCTTTGGTGGGTCCCTCCACGGCTCTATATATATATAGGGGCCTGACTTTAACTTGATATCATCTGCTCATCCATTGTTCATTCCCCGAGCTTCCGCCGCTCCGACGATGTTCGCCAAATTGGCCTCGAAGCCGCTCTTGCAAGAACTACTAGACCGTCTCGCCGCCGCGCAAGCAAAGACCGCCTCCAAAACTTCCAGATATGCCTCGTGGCTCTCTCCAAAAGGCCTGCGGACTCGCCATATCGACCGAGAAAGGCCAAGACAGTTCGACGGAACCCTGCGGCGGAAGAGTATGCCTCTCCGACTCCGACCCCCCAACGCGAGAACCTTGCCCTCTTGACGGAGGTATTTTACTCACCTCTACTCTGTCGTTAACCCAAAAAATCTATTATACTGAGAAATCGATCGACTCACAGGACCCACCGGCGGAAGGCGATGTTGGGGTCCCCCTAGCGGATGCTGAGGGGACCCAGCCCTCTGATGGGAATGAACTGTTGGTCCAGGAGATCGCCCCTCAAGTTGCCTAGGCCGAACCCCCACTCGCTTCTGGTAATCGACTTGTAACTTTCTTGCATTTCTTAGTTCATGCCCCGCTCACATCATTCCTTGGAGATGCTCCCTTCGGGTCTATGGGGTTGTTCAGTCCAACACCGAAGACCCCGGCTGCCGAGAACCCACAAGATCCCGCGTCGGGTTCTCGGCCTCTGACCGAGACAACCGACACCTCACCACCAGTCGAGATCCCTCTCGCGGGGCAAACGTTAACCCGTCCGGGACGAGGAAAATCGCGTCAATCCTTCCCTGAGAGGCTCTTCGAGAGGAGACCAGGACCTTCTCACCCGCAACCGGACGAAGGCGCCGTCCCTGTGCCAGGTAAATAAGAACGCACCTCTCTTTCCCGCTCGAAATTGATTCTGCTAAAGGTTGAACTTCCTTGCCAGGTTACTGGAGGGTCCCGGTGACCGACCATGATGTTGATGAAGAGTTATCGCCGCCTCCCTCCCCCAGCGAGCTCGCGGACTTTCTCGGCGATCCTCATGATGATGAGTCGATGAAGGAGCAGATGGTGGAAGTCCTGAGAAAGGTCATCTGGGCGCAGCGGGAGGCCTCAGATCGCGCGGATGCACATCAAGCAGCCACAGAGCGACGGCTGAGTGCTCTCGAGAGGGATTACTCGCACCTCATCGGCGAGATGGAGCGGCAGGGAGGCGGGTGTGAGGAGACATCTCCCGGAAGGCATATCGCGCGTGCACGGGACTATATGCGCTTGGTCCACCAGGAGCTGACCGTCGTGAACGCGTACTACTATCCGCGAGTGCCTCTGAGGTCTGGGAGGCGAGGTCGGGACCGCTGGTAAAGGATCCAGTACTAAGTCTGTCGGCTTTCGCCACCTCTCACCCAACCTCCCGCTTGCCATTTGCTTATATGTACCCCTTCTGATGTTGATTTGTAATAAACACTTAAGTTTGCTCTCGCCCGGCGAGTGGCTTTTTGTATTTTAAGCGATGTTTTCTCCTTGTATAATGTTTGGTGCCTCTGGAGAATGTTATACTCGCGCATTATATACTTTTTCTTTTTCTTGATACCTATTTCGCTGTGCTTTTTACTTACCCAGGGTTTTTCCTGGAGGCATTTGTCATTCGCAGGTGGGCAGAGCGGCGGGAAGGCGGGGCGGATTACGAGGAGTCAGGATGATGGAATTGCTATCCACAACCCCCGACGCCTAAAAAACCACATAATTGCCGAATTTTTTCTATAAATAGGCCCTTCACCTACCGCATTTACTATCACTTCGACTCTGAGTCTTCGTCCTGCTCTCTCGCACACTCGCGACTTCGAGGCCACGCATCTGCGCAAACCCAACTTCCCTCTCATATTCGCAGGATGCCTGGAGAGACTGATGGCCGGACTCGGTGTGCGCAAGGCTTCATCGACAACGACTTCCCCCCTGCAAACTGACTGAAGAGGAGTATCTTTCCGTCGTCGCCAACTACGTGTCGTCGGGGTTCGTCGCGCGCCATCTCAATAGCTCCGATAAAATTAATCTCCTGCCGGAGGGGGATCTCGCCATCCCCCTGGAACACTTCGAGGTGGGATTCCGCCTCCCGCTGTGGCCAGAGGTGCGCCAGACCCTCCGGTACTTCGGAGTGGTTCCCACCCAGCTGAATCTGAATTCCGTCGCCATCCCGGTAGCATTCATCTGCTACATGCGCGAGGAGCGAATTGAGTTCAATCTATCGGTCTTCCGGAAGCTGTTCAATTCAGAGCCAAGAGCGGGATCGTCTTCTTCTTGGGTCAGACGATCAAGACCAGTGGTCTCGCCAACAAGAACCATTTCTAGCCCCAGAAGTTCGTCTTCGTATCGGAGAACTTCGGCAACGTTCCCCTCTCGCCAGTTCAGTATGACGAGGCAAATTACAGGCCTCCCGCACTTGGGGTCCACGAGATCGCCCTTCACGCCTTCTTCGGCATGAAGAATTTTGATGTCAGGTATCTGCGGCGGAACCTGAATTCTCTCCTGCCCGTTCTCGTCGAGGAAGGTACCATTCTGTCCTCTATTTTTGAATTCGAACCTTGGATTGGTAAAGTTTACCCTTATTGTCCGCACAGGTGAGCGAGAGGTCCCCCTTCGGCAACCGTATGAGGAAACCGAAATTCTCGCCCCTGGTTCATCTCTCGCCTTATATGCGGCCGCAGCCTGCAGGGAGGAGTCAGGTACCTCGTCCCAGCCGAGTGCCCCGAAACGAAAGTCGGATGCTTCTCCCCCAACATCCTCCAAGAAAACCAAAACATCAGCGCCGAGAGGGCACCGGAATTTCGGCCTCAGCGAGAAGTGCCTGGATGAGGCAAGGCAACCTCTGCTCCAGTGGGACCACAAGGACAACCGGGCTTCCACTCACCCCTTGCGCATATGTCGTCGTGTCGCAGCCTCAGCCTTGAGCGGAACTTGGGCGACGTCCAGAGATCGTGGGATCTAGCCTCGGCGGAGGTTGCCTCCCTGAAGGACAAGCTGAAGGCCTCCGAGACGCTTCTCGCCAGCCGCCCGACGCAAGGGGTGAGTGAAGCCTCGCTAGTATCTCGCACTCTCGTTTTTTGTTTTATACTAACTTTTTTAATCTTCTATGCAGGACCCCGCGAATGCCGAACTGCTACGTGCGCGGTGGCTGGCCTTGAACGCGAGGTCACGTGGTTGAAGGCTGAGAACATGCGCCTGCAAGAGCTTCTCGTCCTGCCACCTCCCGACGAGAAGGGTAAACTGCATCAATACACCAACCATGAGATCGAGGTGATGATGCAGGATAATGCCCAGGAGCGGCTAAGCATGCGATCGAGGTGCTGCGAGAGGTCGGACTTCTGAGGGAAGGCAGCGAGAGACTCGCGGCGCGAAGCATCCTCCCCTAGCTTTTCCTTCCAATCGATGCGCCCGAGGACGAGGACCTCCAGTGCGGGAACAACGTTAATTCACCCCTCCGCAGGAGCGAAGGATCTTCCAGCGAGAAGCCTGGCGACTCCTCCTGAAGCGCTTCCGCTTTTCCTTTTTTGACTGTATTTTGTTTTTCTTGACCATTCATGTCAAGGGAGTAACTCCCACTTGTAAGAATACTTTTTGAGATATAAATACAAATTTTCTAAGTTTTTTGTCTCTGCTAAAACGGTTGTTTATTGTTAATTTATCGTTTCTCATTCCGTACCATTCGCAGAAGTTTCCGCACATTCACTCGTCGCAACCCTTAATTCCTAGGCGGCGACCAAATCGCTCTCGCCCAAAGGGTTTTTAGCGAAAGCCCTCTTAGGTGGTGACCGCAACGGCCTTGCGCGCGTGGACTGAGTCTGGTGCGAGACGACCTCAATTCCTCACTCCGAGAGGCTAACCGATCGAGCGAGCTTGTCGAGTGGGTCCTTGCAGAGTGGGTACATGGAGTCCACTTGCGCACCTAGGTCCTGCCTGCCATATTCCGAATGAGCGTCACCCTTTGGACCAACCCCCTTCCAAAGTGTTTCACCACGTCCACCGAGGGTTTTTTAGACCTACCAGCTAGGTGAGAGCCTGACAGTGGGATCACCTCGGGATCAACATTTCCAACCACCACCGAGTGACTTCCAGCCCTGTCAGCTAATGGGAGTCTGATCAGCGGAATCTTCTCAGGGTCAACATTTCCAACCACCACCGAGTGACTTCCAGCCCTGCCAGTTAATGGGAGCCTGGTCAGCAGGATCTTCTCAGGGTCACTCACTTCCGACGGTAGCAGCTCCCCCTGAAGTAAGGCATATGGTGGAGGAACGGGTAGAGGTACAGATGGAGAGGGCAAAGAAGGGGAGTAATCCGGGGAACGATAATAGGTCTCACGTTCACGAAACATGGCATTCATGGTGACAAAGAACTTCTTAGTAGGAGGATGAAAGCACTTGTATCCCTCTTGAGAAGGAGAGTAGACAATAAACACACACATTAGCGCCCATGGATCAAGTTTGACTGGAGGAGGGTAATGGATATGAACAAAGCGGACACATCCAAACACCTTAGGAGTGAGCTGAGAGAAAAGGACCCGAGGAGTGCCAAGGGGAGTAGCATTCTCAAGAATACGAGAGGGCATGTGATTAATAAGATATGTCACCGTAAGGACAGCATCCCCCCAATAATACTTGGAAAGATGCATGTTGGACAAGAGACAGTGAACCACTTCCAAAAGGTGATGATTCTTATGCTCCGCAACCCCATTTTGAGAAGGGAAATAGACATAAGTGGTTTGGTGTATAATATCATGATCAGCCAGATGTTCAGCAAAGTGCGAATCCAGATATTCACGACCATTATCACTGCGGAGAATCTGAATTTTGGCATGAAACTGGGTGATCATATTATGAAATTTTTTGAAAGTAGAAAAACCATCACTTTTTTTCCGCAGTAAATATAAGCATGTAGTGCGAGAAAAACAATCAATAAAAATGACAAACCAAGCACAGCCCGAAATAGAAGATACAGGACAAGGTCCCTACACATCAGAGTGAATCACAATAAAAGGAACAGAGCTTGGCAACGAAACGCAGTACGACGATGTTAGTTAATAACACGGACATTACAAACAAAGTAAAAAAACAACAGCAGACATAACAGGAAACAAAAACTTCATAATAGGAATAAACGGCCAAAGCGACAATGTCAGGAATATAAGTCAGATCTGTTGGAGTGAAGGACCAGAGGCTGTGCCTCTGGGTTAGAGTCGAGCGCGTACAGACTATTGACCAGACTGCCAGAGCCAATCATCATCCATGTCTTCAGGTCCTGAAAAACACAAGGATGAAAGCTTACTGAACAGTTCATGAAATTAGTCAAATGGCTAATAGAGAGTAAATTATTTGTGAAATTTGGAACATGCAAAATTGATGATAAGGTAAGTGGGGAACAGGAGATGAGCCTTTCCCAGCAATAGAAGAAAGGGAACCATCAACAATGCTCATTTTATCACGGCCAGAGAGAGGGGTATTAGGAAATGAAACTTGAGGCGGCGTCAGTCATATAGTCTGTGGATCCAGAATCAATAATTCACTGAGTGGAAGAGAGAGTAGTAGAGTGAGCACCTGAAGTCCCAGTGTGGGCATACGAAGACAATACAGAAGACTCTGTAGACAGACCTTGCATCATGCGGGAAAGGGCAAAAACTTCATCAGCAGAAAAAACACCATGGAGGACAGAAGAGTCGGCACCAGACAAAGCAGGAGGCATATCCATTGCAGCATCAGTGAGATGGGCAGAACGAGATGTATGTCAACCGGGGAAGCGCCCGAAGCCACGGCCATCACGAGGAGCACCACCCCGCAGTGGAGGAAAATCGTGGAGTCTTGTGCAGGTGTCTCTGGTATAACGGATCTTCCCACAATAATCACAGAGGAGGTGGTCTTTATCACTACCCTTCAGCTTAGAATCACGGGTTGGACAGGCCCCAGTAAAGAATAGGTACCAGCAGCAAGAGCAGAACTCTCAGGAGCTAGGTCAGGAAGAAGAGTTTGGTGACGATCAAACCCCTGTTGAACAATGTTATAAACCTCTGGAAGAGACGGTAACGGCAAACGCCCCAAAATCTGAACGTTAATCTAATTGAAATCCCGATGAAGACCATGTAGGAATTCAGAGATGTGATTGCGATCCTCCCGAGCACGCACCATAGCCTCATCAACAAGGCTAACAAAGGTGAGGGAATCAAAATGATCGTATTCATGATACAACTGAGTAAACTCCAAATAGTAAACAGAAGGAGAACGATCACCCTGACGAAGTAAGGATATCTTTTGTCTCAAATGGAAGGTCTGGGCAGCATTTCCTTTTCGAGAATAAGTAGTCTCTATGCGCCGCCAAATATCCATAACAGTATCCATAAATAAGTAGTTACGAGCGATGGGCTCTTGCGTGGAATTCGTCAGTCAAGACATGACTAAGGAATTTTCTGAATCTCATTGAGGCCAATCAGGGGAAGTATTCTCTGATTCCTTAGTTGGCCCGGTGAGTCGGTGACATAACCAAAGAGGCGACGGCTCTTAAGTGCAAGGGTGATAGAGCGAGAACATGAGAGATAGTAGTAATTTACGGATAGCAGTAATCTGCGGAGTATTGTGAACATGACTCCCACGAAGAGAACTGGCGGGAGGAGCAACCGACGAGGAAGCAGTAGAATCACTGAGAGAAGACATAATGGCTCAAGAATAGAAATCTGAAGACCACACTCCACATAGGGTAGCAAAGAGCGGACGATTACGCCAAACAAATATTGATGTAGAAGAGGATAGGAATAGAAATCCACTCCATCCAATGACTGGAAAGGGAAGCGGCGCCGGAAGTAACGGAAGTAAGCAAAGACTTCACTGCATGTCTGGCGTCGGAAGGAGAGGGGCTACAAACCCTAGGAGGGTTGCCTGTAGAGCGAGGAAGCTGGATGGAGGACTTGCGAGGCCTGGAAAAGAACCCACACGGAGACGCGTCGGAAGACCACGAGGGGCGACGTGGGGGACGTTTAGCGGAAAGGCTAGCGGGATGGCGAGCGGGATGGCGAGCGGGACAGCAAAGCCTGAACGGCACGCGGAAGCGATCGTTGGAAGGCGGAGCGAGCAACGGCGGGACGGCGAGATGGAGGGTTGAACGAGCGACGGGAGAGAAAGAAAACTCATGCAGCAGCGGTTAAGGCACCAGGAGTCGTGGTTATATATCATATTAGAGAAAACTAAATAATGATTCAATTGATTCAAAGAGTACAAGTCTCCTGTATATATATGGAGGCAAACCATGGAATAATAGACATGTAAATAAAATAGAACATAAAACATATTATAATAGATACAAATTTTAGGCAATGACAATCTCAAATAAATGAACATGCAATAATATCAAAATTCCAGCACATAATTTATTTAGTCTATCAGTTGTCCATGATAAAGAAAAAAATGGTTGAACATAACTATTACATAATAAGCAAAATTCGACAGTAAAAAAAATACAACATAGAACCTAACATGGCAACAAATAAGATAAACTTCCAGAAGCAGGAGTTTGATATGGATCAGGCTCAGATAGCAGGCGGCGCAGTCACGGACACTGAGACTAATTCTAAAATAAGAAGGAAAAATCTTAAAACAATGATAAATGCAAGTAAAGAAAAATACATACTAGTAAAGAAATCAGAAATGTATATGTGTCAGTTATTATGAAACAAAGCTAGCAAGACAGACAAGTAAACGAGTCAAACAGAAACAAATTGAATTATTAGTGTATTTCAGAGTATAATATATATTTATTCGTGTAATGACATAAGTTGTAACAGAAGAAAGATATAGGTATTTTTTAATTTGATGCACGGATTCATGATTTAGACGGATTCAAGTTCAGATTCGGTCCTTATCAGAGATTCAAGTTCAGATTCAAGACGTATCAGAGATTCAAGTTCATATTCAAGACTTATCAGTGATTCAAGTTCAGATTCAAGACTTATCATAGATTTAAGTTCAGGTAGTTGCATTAATTAGACACTATCTTTCAATGCACATTTATGACATTAATGAATTAAATGTTTTATGGTTTAGTGATTCATAGCGTATCAAGACATGCTACTAATTTAACGATTCAGGTATTCAGGACTAGAACTCATAAACATACGAAGGGGTGTATGAAATAAAATTTAATGTTTGCAAGCGAGAGGGATGCTTTTACTTCCCTTAAGTAAGGCTGAAACTGATGGTGGCGGCTAAGCGGTACAAGAATAATTAATAATCTTATTTCAGACTTGTTCAAGCACAATTATTATGGATGAAATTTGAATTTAATGAGAAACCTTATGCTAGCACATGTAATTATCATCACATAACCTAAACGGGTGAGGGTTTAACAATTTACCTTCCTCAAAGGTAAGGGGAGAGGAAATTACCACGGAGAAATTGGAGATTTGGCGGAACTTTGGCAAGGTCACGCTAAATTGGAAAGGGTTTTGGAGAGATCTCACTGATAGTTTCGGCGTATGGTGTCGGAGATCAAGAACAAATCATGGTTAAATGATTATAGGATGATCACAAACAAGGATCACAAACAAGGATCACAATAAATACACAACTTGAGGCGCAAAACTTTACAAAAGAATCAAGAGAAATTTTGATTAAAGGGGAAATGTGGAGATCCTTACCCAAGGAATCAAATTTCGGTCTCTATGAGCCAAATTCGAGTCCAACTAACTGAGAAGAGGGGGATACGAGTAAACCATAGGTGTCAATCTCGCAACTACCAGCCAAATCGTAGAGAAAAGGGAGAAATTAGGGGTGTCGGAGGAAGGGGGATGCTGGACTTGAGGAGGAGGGGAAAGAGGTGGTTGTCGACCCCTGAAGAGGAGGGAAAAAGTTTTATAATACAAGTTTGGGAAAGTTGCGGCTTGGGGAGGCAAGATTTGTCGGCCAGAGAGGAGGAGAGGCGCCGGCTTTTGGAGGAGTAAGGAGAAAGTGTCGGCCACGAGAGGAAACTAGCGGGAGGAATGGCGAGAGACGGCTGAATCGGGAGGGTTGTGTGTGAGAAAGACGGATTGCGGGAGCAGGAGACCAGCGTCAAACATAATATGGGAAATAAAGGGGCGGGTCACTTGGTTTAGAATTAGAGGAAACCTAATTTTTGTTATTTTACCACAAATGCCATTATAGATTTTAACTTGATTAAAATCTTTACCCATTTTTTTCTTTTTCTTTCAAAACATAGGTTGTTACAAATATGAATTCTAATTGATTAACTATTAAGAGGCACTGCCTAAGGTACACAAATGAATACGTAAGCAGAGTAGCACTGAACAGAAAATGATTAAGAGGCACGATCGAGACTATCTCTCGTGAATGATAGAGGTGCAATATCTTACCCATAGGGTGTAGTAGGTCATATGAGCGTCAAACTTGGGCAAATAACCTCCCCCCCCCCCAGTATATTAGTAGATGTGAGTTTGTGTATGTGGGACACTAGAACACCTGCATTCGTTAATAGGGACTCGGATCGTTAGAATTGCGAATCAAAAGCTAATATGGAATTTAAAGGACAAAATATAAGCTACCTAAAATTCAAGTATAGGCCAAAGTTTAGAAATCATCATAGTTAACTAATTTTCGGACCATAAATAAATATGTTTATGATTAAACTAGAACAGACATTGTTGTTCTCGGTAATATTTTAAAAATGCATGCATAGTATAATAGCATGTATTTTTTTATAGTATAAAAACATTGTTTTAAAAAACATGCATACATGTTCCTTCAACATATTTTTAGTGTCACTAGGAGGAATGATTTTTCTTATTATCCAGCTAGGCTAGCCCATTTTTGGCATTTCATTACAGAGGTCACGGATGGGGAGTTGTGTTTAGGATGACCACTTTTGCGGGCTTTTTATTATAGTTTGTTTGTCTTTCAGCTTTCTTTCCTTTCAGTATTGTACTGTTTTCCATTCATGAACTCCGTGTAATCTAAATGTTTAAGTTGTTTTATGTATCAGACACTATATAATATTTCAGAAATTCAAATATATGGTTCATTTTTGATGCAGGCTCTCGGTTTCGACGAATGAAACTACACGCTCTCAGGTTCGATAATTAAATTAAATACGCAGCGAGCAATATTTCTCTAAATTAATACTAACGTTGATCAACCAATATAGCAATGCACAACGCAAAGGGGCGCTACCCCTTTTATAGATTGAACAAGGGCTAAATGTCAATGTTCGCTCCAGCGAATAGGACCTACCCAATCCGGACAATTAGCACTTCAAATTAAATTATGCGCAAAAATTCACCATTCCAATAAGAGATAATCCGGACTAAAATAACGATTCAAAATAAAGTCCAAATCAATCCCAAAAATAATTAGTATGAGGGTATACCAAATCTTTTGAACTCAAGGGGAAATCAAGGGTGATGAACCCGATTTCTTCTAGTGTCCACGAGATCTACCCACTCCAAATTATACGAGAATATTCGGGAAAATAATGCTTTAAATTTCAGATTTAAATTAAGCGTTATTTCAATATAAATCAGGACAAAATACTAGTCTTCTAATTCCACCAAAATCTCACAGATAATATAGAAGAAATCATACAAAAAAGTGGTATATGAATCGTTACTCAATCCCAAGAATAATCCGTCCACAAGATGAGTGGAGGAAACACTCACGACGGTGGTTGAGTTAACTTCCACGCGAGTCCACGGATCCGCACCGAACGATGTAGACGCAAGCCGTTCTTCCTTTGCAATAACCTTTTGGAGTGAGAAATTTTGAGGGATTATATATATGGAAAGTGGAGAGAGAAAATGAGGCAACCCGCAGCGCAGTTTTTTTTAGTTTTATTATTGCACATGTATTTTTCTTTTTGCAGCGCATGTCTTCGCGCTTAGTTGGATGATTATGTTTTGTCGCGCATGTTATTAGCGCTTTTGAATAATTTTGTATCGCGCGAGTTCGCGGAAGTTTTGATTTGGCTCGTTGGTGTGACCGGCCAACGAGACCCTAAATGCATAGGTCCGGTAATTTAGGGATAGGTTAATCTAGGGCAAGCAAATTTTAATTAACTATATTTTTTAAAAAAAAAGATATAAAGAAATCCAATTCCTCCTAAAGCTAGCCATTCCTCCTAAAGAAATCCAATTCCTATGTCATTTGAGTGGCTGTCAATAGCCAAATCAACCCTAAATTACCTCTTTAAAAGCAAACCCCTCCCCCTAACCCTTGGCGGCTGGAAATTGAATTGAACCAAGACATTTCTCTCGGTTTTGATTCCGTCCAGCACTGCTCCTCCCGATACCCCCTTCTCGTTCGTCTTCTCCCGTCGAAGTTGCCCAACGGCCCTTCTCCCGACTTTTCCTCCAGTTCCAGCTTCGGCGCCGCTCCTGGAGGCCCTTCCAAGAGCCGGCAAGCTCTCCTCTGCCAGTCCCGAAGCCGGTCGTCCCTTCCACAGCCGAACGTCCCGTCCAGGCCCGTCGCCGCCTGCCCTAGTTTCGAATGCATCCTCTGTGGTAACTGGAGTCCTCCTTGGGTGTCGTCGACTTCTCCCGCACCCTAATCCAACAGATCTGGCAAGCCTCCAACGTCCCTTGGCCATGCCGAGCTTGATCCGCCAGTCCAGTCAGCCGCTGGAATCCTCCCTGCTTCCGGTCAGCAACAGCCATCTTCCCGGCCGACAGTGCCCCTCACCCTCCATGGTATACCTCTCCATTCCTCCAACTCTCAACTCATGGTTTGACTATATGCTTAAAGCTTTTAATGAATAGTAATTAATTTGAGTTTGCCCTAGTTAATTTTCATCTCTTGATTATCGTCGTTTGCAAGCACGTGAATGCCACCACTTTATGTCTGTGTTTGTGGAATTGGGTTTTGTGATGTTACTACGATTGTGTGGTAGTCTTGCATTCGCGAGCGACGCCTCGACCGTTTAGTTCGATAGAATAGCCCGCGAAATCCTTCGCGCCGCATTAATTTTAAAAGTTCTCAATTTTACTTTGTTTCTAAACTACACCCCCAATCTTGGATCACATCAGAAAAGGTGGTGGAAAAAACAAAGGTTGAGGGTGGTCGGGTTTGGGTTTTGGTGAAGATGAAGGTGGACGGGTTTGGGTGTTGGATGGGAAGAGAGGGCTCGGGTTGGGGGGTGTAAGTGGTGGCCGAGTGGTGGAAGGGGAGTAAAGAGGTTGGTGGCTATGGAGGTGGTCGGCTAGGGTTTTGGGAGGGAAGTGAGGCTTGGTTTTTGGGAGGAGATAAGAAGAGGGGCTATTAGTGGAGAACTAGAGGAGGAGAGGTGGAGGCCGAGAGATAGGGGGGAGAAAAGAATGGCCGGCGGCCAAGAGGAAAGGGAAGAAGGAGGAGGGCCGAAAATTGCCTAAGGCGGAAGAGGGAAAGAGGGAAAAATTCAATCTTTGAATTAAGGTTTCTATTTTTCATTCATTCTCTACTACATTCTTCATAAGCATGGTTATTTATAGCCTACACTCAATCAATCCTCCATTCAAAATTCAAAATGAAACAATGATGGTTATAGGCACTCATCATTACATGAAATAAAAACAATACAATAATAAAATGCAATGTAATAAAATGCATGAAATAAAACATTTTAAAATAAAATTGCTAAAATAATAAATTGATAAAATATATAATTATAATTATTTAATTTATAATTATATATTTTATTTAATGGCGGCGGCGGACGTCAAACATGTAGCGGCGGCGGCGGCGGCGGCGGCGGCGGCGAAGAAACATCATGGTTGACATTCATCTTCGAGTTTGCGGCATCGATCGTCCCAATCCACGAACTCTCTATGAAGGGGATCAACGGCCGCATCAGCATCGTCGCCATCAATCCTCCTCCACTCAAAATTACTCATCACCGATGAGTGGCCCGTGAGGGGGGAACCGTCGAAAGCAGCAGCAACATGGGACAAATCTGGCCCCGCAATCCGTGTCGTAGTAGCATGAACATCCCATAGCACTAAGAACCTGTCAAGTGTAGAAAAAGCAAAACTCGAAATGGTGTCAGGCAAAAGACAAATAACTTGAATCTTACCATCCGGTTCAAGAACCAAGGAGTCCACATGGAAATTAGATATGACAACACTAACACTCCCTGTCTCAAGAGAACATGTAGTGGTAGAGAAGAACGACGAAGAAAGCAACTCAGGTGGAACAGAAACGTGTAGTAAAAAAGCCGGAAACTTGAAATAAAGTGAAACAACATGTGCTATATAAAAATCCGAAATAAAAGCATGAAATCCGACGTTCTTCATAATCATGGATGGGTAGGCGTTCCTACGTATTAATTTATTAACGGAGCCAGATGGCATCCGCTTAAGGACTAACCAGACTAAACCCAAATCACTAAATCTAGCGTCGAACGGTCTCGGAAAGGAGTGAAAATGCGTACGACATAACTTAAAATGAATCACTAACGTCCAAGATACATAAGGAGAGAATCCATGTGCTACATGACTAGACCCAAATGCGGAGGATAAGGGGGTTAAGTCGGATGGCACGGGAGCCTTATAATCAGAGATGAATTTAATGGGCTCTAAAACCGCAGTCTTAATTTTACCCTTAATATTCTTACGTTTGGCATAAAGATATGTCAAGGTGAACCGCTCATCATAAACAATTGAATTGGACGCTCCCGGATGTGAAAAGATGTGCGAGCCATACAACTCAAGGGACCCAACTAAAGTCACTAACGTGAGGAAATGAGGGTCATCAAAAGGCCCGTGCGTGCGACCGGGTGTGGTATATAAGTATGTATAGGGGACACCACAACCAGAGGCACAATTGCCAAAGAATCAGAATCAGTCGTAGTAGAGGACGGAACCGTAGTCAGACACGCAGAAAAATGAGCTGTCAAAAGTGACGCGTAGTCATGTCTATGAGGTGCGGTTAAAAGTCCAAATACTAGTGCGCTCAACATAGTGATATCTATATGCTGATACAACGCCAATGTAGGAGCTAATAAAGTGGGCGTGACACAAAAACTCGGACTAGGTCTACCGGTTTCACGTCCTAAAAAGTCAACTAATGTGGGCAAATAAATAGGGGGAAGGGTCGGTAAAATCAAACCCGGAATAAAATCCGAATCAGTAAAAATTTCACCCAACGGTGACGACGTCAAAGAACTCTCATCCGGGTGTACAACAACAGTATCGTCCAAAATTACCCTTCCCTCAGATCGTAACTCATCCACAATAATAATAGGAACATCCTCACTCTCAAGTTCCTCAGATAACTCAGATATAATCTCAGTAGGTGTAATTGTAGGCTCTAACACGTCCGGGATCGTAGCCTGGAGAGGGTACTCAATACTAGGGTGATCAGACACAACGCTAGTAGGGCACGTAATAGGCAGCGTAATACTCTCACAGATCGGAACGTAATCATCTCATACATCGTCTTCTAAATCACTAGGGTATCCAATCTCAGACTCATCAGAATCGTCGGGCACTAACGTACATGTCGGAATACTCTCACCTACGGGGCCATCCTCAGAATCAAGAGATATCACATCTACATCAGAATCCTCATTGGTTTCAATCACAATCTTAGGAGGCTCAATCGTCGAAGCTAACGGAGGCAACACCCTAGTAGTAACATTTTTGGAGTCCAGGACATAAGACCTATTAGGCATGGTTTCCTTAAAAGTGAGTGGTGGTCCTAAGATGGACTTTCCCTTCTGAAACGAGCAAGTATTATTCTTATGAACGTTGTGCTTCTCAATATCCAATGCAGCATTAAAAGTGGTGTTTAGGTCGGTGTGACCATAACGCAGAAATTTACCCTGGATGTCGGGGTTTAACCCCTTACGAAACCTAGAGAGGGTGAGCTCTGGCATCTCCTTCACACCACACCTAACCATCATATCCTTAAGAAGACTCATATACTCAGAGACCGACTTATTCCCTTGTTTAAGGGTAGTCAAATCATTTAACATCTGCGTTCGATGGTACGTAGGGATGTACTGTTCTGTCAGCATGGCTTTCATGTCTGCCCAACCAATAAGTAATTTATCGTTCTCGGTTCTCAGACGTCGTTTCTCATTCAACCAGAATATCTTAGTTCTACCTAACAACTTCATTCTCGCCACTCGCACCTTATCCGCGTCAGTCGATTTGTACCACTCAAAGTAGCACTCTATTTCCTTAACCCAGTCTAGGAAAACTTGGGGACACCCTAAACCATCATAAATAGGTGCCTCAATTCTAGTGGGAGGATAAGCGTGGGGACGGTTGGTATTCCTATGGTATGAAGGCAAGGCTGGGGTGCGTTTAGCCATGGCTTTATCATATCATAGTCTAAAAGGGAAACGTGAACGTCATAGGCCATATCAGTGAGAACCGGAGAGAAAACTCGATCCGATTCTTGTGCACATGCAATGAAAAATGAACCTGACCCACTAAACTCTAGGAAGACCGAATTGTTCCCGTTTAGCAACTAGGGTAATAAAATATTATTTTAAATTTTATGGATGAAAATAATATGGAGATTATTAAAAAAAAAATTGATTTTTTTGCAGGAAAATAAAAAATTTAGGTCGCTATTTGCAGACCAAAAATTAAAAATTTATAATGACTTAATAAAAATAAAAAAAAATTATTATTATTTCTTACTAACAAAAAGATGGAGAATTTCCAGAATTTTATTTTTTTGAATTTTGAGAAAAACTGAGAATTTTAGGTTGCTATTGGCAGACCAAAACAAAAAAATTTGTTTTATTATTTTGACATAGAAACATGCAGGTGCGTGTCGGCGAAATAATAAAAGGGGGAGGGTGCCAATTAGAAAATTGACGTGAACCTCCCTCTGATACCAAATTGATGCAGGCTCTCGGTTTCGACGGATGAAACTATGCGCTCTCAGGTTCGATAATTAAATTAAATACGCAGCGAGCAATATTTCTCTAAATTAATACTAACGTTGATCAACCAATATAGCAATGCACAACGCAAAGGGGCGCTACCCCTTTTATAGATTGAACAAGGGCTAAATGCCAATGTTCGCTCCAGCGAATAAGACCTACCCAATCCGGACAATTAGCACTTCAAATTAAATTATGCGCAAGCATTCACCATTCCAATAAGAGATAATCCGGACTAAAATAACGATTCAAAATAAAGTCTAAATCAATCCCAAAAATAATTAATATGTGGGTATATCAAATCTTTTGAACTCAAGGGGAAATCAAGGGTGATGAACCCGATTTCTTCTAGTGTCCACGAGATCTACCCGCTCCAAATTATACGAGAATATTCGGGAAAATGATGCTTTAAATTTCAAATTTAAATTAAGCACTATTTCAATATAAATCAAAACAAAATACTAGCATTCTAATTCCACCAAAACCTCACAGATAATATAGAAGAAATCACACACAAAAAAAGTGGTATATGAATCGTTACCCAATCCCAAGAATAATCCGTCCACAAGATGAGTGGAGGAAACGCTCACGACGGTGGTTGAGTCAACTTCCACGCGAGTCCACGGATCCGCACCGAACGATGTAGACGCAAGCCGTTCTTCCTTTGCAATAACCTTTTGGAGTGAGAGAAATTTTGAGGGATTATATATATGAAAAGTGGAGAGAGAAAAGGTGGTGGAAAAAACAAAGGTTGAGGGTGGTCGGGTTTGGGTTTTTGTGAAGATGAAGGTGGACGAGTTTGGGTGTTGGATGGGAAGAGAGGGCTCGGGTTGGGGGGTGGAGGTGGTAGCCGAGTGGTGGAAGGGGAGGAAAGAGAGTGGCGGCTAGGGAGGTGGTCGGCTAGGGTTTTGGGAGGGAAGTTAGGCTCGGTTTTTGGGAGGAGATAAGAAGAGGGGCTATTAGTAGAGAACTAGAGGAGGAGGAGAGGTGGAGGCCGAGAGATAGGGGGAAGAAAAGAATGTCCGGCGGCCAAGAGGAAAGGGAAGAAGGAGGAGGGTCGAAAATTGCCTAAGGGGGAAGAGGGAAAGAGGGGGAAATTCAATCTTTGAATTAAGGTTTCAATTTTTCATCCATTCTCTACTAAATTCTTCATAAGCATGGCTATTTATAGTCTACACCACTCAATCAATCCTCTATTCAAAATTCAAAATGAAACTATGATGGTTATAGGCACCCATCATTACATGAAATAAAAACAATACAATAATAAAATGCAATATAATAAAATGCATGAAATAAAACATTTTAAAATAAAATTTCTAAAATAATAAATTGATAAAATATATAATTATAATTATTTAATTTATAATTATATATTTTATTTAATGGCGGCGGCGGCGAAGAAACGTCATGGTTGGCATTCATCTTTGAGCTTGCGGCATCGATCGTTCCAATCCACGAACTCTCTATGACGGGGATCAACGGCCGCATCAGCATCATCGCCAACAGTTTTTATGTTAGTTGGCACTGTGAATTAAAAAATGATGAGGTACACTTTTACCCTTAGTTGTATTTTCTACTTCAGCTGTAAGTTCATTTCAATTTTTTTTATTTTTACATGTTATGTACCAATTTAAATGTTGTTGATTAGTTTATTTCTTATCGTGGGAATCGGTCGGACTGCTGATTTGTTTTTAAACTAGGTTGGGGTATTACAATATCTTTGTTCGACAATAAGGGAGGATTTATCATATCCCACGTTTACTTCAGTGTGGAATGAGTTTATAAGGCTAACTTCTCCACGAATATAATGAGCTAGTCTCCAAATCAGGAATAAAATATCTTCCCAACATCAAATAGAATCATGTACTTCTAAACATACAACAAAATACTGACATTAATTATTGTGAATTAGAACAAATAAGATTTTTTTTGCTGCAATGCCAAAAAAAACTGTAACATTGTTGCAATACTTATATCATATATAAATTTAAATTTTGATGGATGAGACCGATCATTAAACAAATACAACAACACTCAAGCCTTTATCCCACTACAGTCCGAGCATTAAACAAATACAGGGAAAAATATTTGAAATGATGATAATGCTCCTACCACTACAACCAAACAACTATAACATAGTTTCAAATATCACATTAATCACAAAAAACAAGACAATTTTTAAAAACTGCAGATATCTAGAACATTATGTACTGAGAAAATATTAAGACAATAATATCTGGTGCATTCTTAATGAATATGTAACAGCAAGGAGCAAACATATAGGAAGCTTTGCCCGAGGATAAACAGATGGCTTAAATCAGTTACCATATTACTAGATTCAAGAAATCTTATTAACTACATATGTGGAATAAGAATATTGCAAGAAGAATGATAACTCACTCTAATAAGATAGGCATTAGGAATAACTAAAGATTAATACCTGATCACCGCAGAAGTTTTCAAAAAACTTTTGAGTAACATATACTTCTCCTAAAGCTTGCTCATAACTCTTTGGAGAAACTCTTTGGATAAGTCTTGCGAAAAAATTTAAAACCTGACTCCATGCAAAAAAAACAGTAGTTCAACTGTAAAAGATGATGCAATGTGTAGTTCACAGATTAATTTTAAGAACAGCTGCTATGTAATCATCCACTTGCTGAGAATTCTAGTTTATGATAAGAGTTGCTCTATTTGCAAAGGTTTCTACCTCAGGTTGTCCAAGAAAGTGAGCAGCTTTGGTGGATACGTCTCCATACAATAGATATCTGCAAATTGAGGAAGTATAAAAGGTGCTGTAAAATAGTCAACACTAATGCTTCAAGGTCATCAAGTAAACAATACTGAAAAGAGAGTTTTTTTTTTTTTGCAAATTACGGAAAGAGATATTTGCTTGAAGTGGACCCTGGAGCGCCGGTTAAGGTGTTGTCGTGTGACCTTGAGATCACGGATTCGAGACTTGGAAGCGAGCCCTTGAAAAATTGTAGGGTAAGGTTTGCCTACATTTCACCCTTGTGGTGGGACCCTTCCTCGGACCATCACTGTGCAGGGATGCTTAGTGCACTGGGCTGTCCTTTTTGTAAATTATGGAAATAGTCATGCATACAATCTAATGATTTGTCAGGGTACATAAAAACATTAAAAATGAAGCAACTAACAAAAAATAATCTTATATAAAACACAATTATAGAACATAAAATAACCTAAATTGTGTATGTATTACCACAAAGGAAGCAAGGGTCGTCTTTCCAATATTAGAACAGTTGAGATGAATAAGTGATGTAAAATGATTGGAGAAGTCAAAAAAATTAACCTGGGATCAACTCGAGTCTTCAACGCACACTCAAAGTCAAAATAAATAGATTAAACATGAGCTTAGAAATAAATCATAACACGGAAGTGGTTTTCTCAATGTTCACAAATCAAACAATAGCAAGGCTAAATATTTCACAGGCTTAATCGCATTAAATAACTTATGATAAAATACGACAATGAAAGATAATGGAGATCCAGGCATGCTCAGATTATATGATATTTAAAAGATCGCATAAAACTAGTTATAATAATTTGCAGCGCAAAGAGAGAGGAGAAATATTACCAACGTAAAATACTAGCTCGCAGTGTGGAGAGATCCATGGCAAGTCGATCGTAGCAGGTTGAGCTTCAACTAAAAGGGTAGTTGATAACTGGAACAGGGGAGTAAGAGTTGACAACGATCTACCAGATAAGTTGATAGGAGTCGAATGATGACATGCGGCCACCGGGTGAAGTATCGACGTCGACGATGGCCTGGTGTCGTCTCATCTACAAAAAAACGATAAGTTGAGGGAGTCTGCCAGAAGACTAGTCAAGGATGGCCTGTCAAAATTGGTCATGCTTCTGTTGTTAGAATTGTGCAGGAGTCGGTTGTTCTTCGAGGTCGCCGATCTGCTCGGGTGATCGACAGGAGGAATAGGGGTGGATCGGCAGAGATGATTGGGACCGACAGTGGTCGCCCCTTTTAGGACGTGTGTTTTCCTATTAAAGGAGTGTTTTATTTTGGGAACAAAATTTAGGATTTCCTCTTTATGATTACTCTCATTAATTGAAGAATATTTATGCATATTTTACTTTACATGTTAATTTAAACATTTACAGTTTTACATTTTTCTTAAACTATCCAAAATTTTCAGACATGTTTATTCAGAATCTTACGTGGTCAATCCAGAAAGCCGATTCAAAATATACGTGAACATAAAAAAATATCTGACATGTGCGGGAAATAAAAGACAGCATAATATAATGCTAAAAATAAAATCATGGAAATAAGGAGACATTACGATGTGCCTTCAGATGCGATGATGGATTCATCAATTCCCCAAGGGTTGATAGAGCTCAACCCAGTCAAGGCTTCGTGAGGATTGGAAATCGAAAGATCATAGTGTTGTCATTGCAACACCGTAGTGTTGATCCAAGAGTTGTCTGTAATGTCTCGGCCTCGCCAAGAAACTAAGTAGCATTACTATATCCCATGGCAAGTCTGGAACTCTCATACGTCCAGAACAAGATTTATCTCCTCAGTAATAGGTGTGGCCACTAGCTCTAAGCTGAGCAGCATTTCTAGAGCGACTGTAGGTGGACTAGGGTTGGTAGTCGGTGGCTCTCCATAGAATGAGATCAGATTTGTCACATTGAATATCGAAGAGGTGTCTAATTCAACTGGTAGGTCTAGGAGGCAAGCGTAGACCCGCTTCTGAACTTGAAATAGACTGAAACTCCATTGTTGTAGCTTATGGTATGTATCTGAGGTAAATCTCGGTTTTCTGAAATAAAAAAAAATGCTCAAATCTTCTTCTGAAAAATATAACTCCTGACAATGACGAGCGGATTTGGAATTATATTTTCCAAAAGTTGCTTGAAATTTGTTAGTAATATCCTTATGCATTTCTTTCAAATAATAAATATGTGATTGAGCACCAAAAGAAATACATTTATAGGAGAACAGAGAGGGTTGGTCAAGCAAGTGTGGTATAGGAAATGCATATACAATTTCAAAATGAAATTTATGAATAGATCGTTTTTTAGAATTATTAAATGTGAATTCAGCCTCAGAAATTACAAGATAGTTTTCCTTAGTTAAAGACTTGAGAAAGTATCTAAAACTTCTGATTAACAACCTCAGAATGTTCATCTCTCTAAGGGTGATACGCGCTACTAAACTCGAGCATGGTCCTTAGTCTTCACCAAAGGGTTTTTCCAAATATCTCATTAAACGTGTATCTCTATCATATGTGATCGACTAGGGTATCACATGAATCTCTCTAAAGAAAGACTCAGGAACATGTATGGCATTGAAGGTTTTTCTACAAGTTATGATGTGTGTCATCTTACAGAAATGATATACCACTACAATAATAGAATATACTTTCATGTTAGTACGAAAAGTCCCCTGATGAAATATGTCGAAATGACATCGCAAGGCCTCTCCAAGTAATTAATGTATGCCACTTGAACAACTAACACATGGTGTGATGTATTCAAAAATCAAAAGATTAATTTTAACAGATAAAAATGTGATCCCTTTTAAATAATGTGTTGCAAGTGAGACGCTCACACATAATATCTTGCAACTATCAACTGTGGAACAACAAGACACGATAATTGCCAAACACTCGTGCACATTCTGCAATATAAAATAAATATTCCATGGACATTTCAATGAGAGGCAAAAAAGGAATTTGTAATTAACAACAAACGGGCAAGTGTTAATTTTGGGGCAAGCTTTAATTTTTAAAAAATCAAATTAAACATGAGCATAAAATCATAACAATAAACAAACAATAAGGTGAGTAATTATATACCATGGGCCCGAGCACCGTATCAGTTGCAATAATGAAGGCTAAGTCGTCGAGTCAAGGGTTAGGAAGGCCACAAGGATCGGGATGACTTTGAAATTGAATGGAACCACCAGAAGCTCGACAAGAAAAGAGGGAAGGCTAGAGAAGATGCAATGCTGGCCGGAAGAAATATCGACGAAGAACGCTAATCTCGTCTGGCACAAACAAGGCAAGGTTGTCGGATTGATTCTTGCCACAAAGAGGGGAAAGGAACAGCGGAGGAAATATCGGACATTCTGAAAGCTAGTCGGGAAAATCTCATCGGTGTCTGGTCTACCACAGGGACGCTCGTCGGAGGCCGATCA
The DNA here is from genome assembly GCA_039513925.1 of Platanthera zijinensis. Lineage (NCBI taxonomy): Eukaryota > Viridiplantae > Streptophyta > Magnoliopsida > Asparagales > Orchidaceae > Platanthera > Platanthera zijinensis. The sequence continues at coordinate 248,491,324 of CM077078.1, read as the reverse complement.
ACTCATAGGAGGGCTCATCGTCGTCGCTGGAAGGGAGAACAGCGACTTACTAGTAGTTTGTTGTCGTCGTTGGAAGAGAAAAGGCGGGGAGGTTCGCTGAACAGAAAAAAACGATGTAGACAATAGGTCTCGTCATTTTTTCTTCTTTTTCAGGCCATTTTTCATGATGGTGATCATTTAAAGAAAATAAAATGGGGAGGGGGGTTTTCAAAATTGTCGGCTAACTACGAAGACAAATAGGAGTTTTCATTAGAAATTAAGAGCGGATATTTGACATTCTCGCATAACAGTGGCAATATAATTTCTAAAATTTGATAATTAAAATCTTCTTCGATAATTATACTTTCAGAAAATTAATCATACCTAAAAATAACATTCAAAACGTAATAAAATTATATTTTCATAGCTTGCCCTAATTATCACATAGCCTAATTTGACGGACATTTCATTCAAAGTTTTATTGGTCGGTCGCGCCAATAAGCCGAACTAGGGTGCGTGAGCGCAATATAAGACATAAGCGTGCTATTTGCATGAGCAAATTTAAAGAAACACGTGAGGAAAAAAAGAACTGTTGTGAAGACATGCGCGACACAAATGCAAATAAAAATGAAGAAAATAACACAAGGATGTGAATCAGGATGCATTAATTCTCCCAGGTTGAAAGAGCTTGACCCAGACGAGACTATGACGTGACCTGCTAGCAGAAAGTACAAATATCGATATGGCACAACTTCGCTACAGCCATGTTGCTACCAAGACCACAACCAACTCCTCAAAGGTAATCTAAAAAAGGAAACTGAATGTAGGAAACTTTGGGTTGTGGTAAGTAATGGGGTATAGGAAGGATCCTTCGATGTAGCTTATGAACTGTAGGTAATACCTCAATCAAGAAATATATAGGAAACCAATCTCCTTCGGAAAAATATAATCCCCCGTGATAAAATCAATCGTGGAATTATAGATTTCCGAAGATGCACTCAAATTGTTAGTCATAACTTTAAGCAAGTATTTATTTGACCAATAAAAATCAGAGCATCAATAGGAGAGAATCACAAATTAAAAGAGACGGTGAATTGCACAAGCAAGGTAAGAAAAACAAAGTAGGAAGTAAGGTAGGGAGAATGTATGATTGACCTGTGGAATCAATAAATCATATTGCATCATATGCTCGTCTGTGTCTTCCAGACTCTTACAAACATCAACTAAACCCAGATTAATTAACCCAAAAAATTTACTCGCTAAAGTCTGACAAGCATGACAAAATTAAATTTGATCCCAAATTTTCCATTTAAAATTTTTCAAAGGAATCCCTTAAAACGCGTCTCTACGATGAGTAAAAATTTTAAGGATCTTGACTCCTTTTAACACAAATTCTCTTAAACGAATAGTTAATGTGAAGATATAGTTCGGCGCACTCGATTCAGTGAAGAAGGAAATATAATAAAAGTATGATCACCAAATACCAAGTCTATAAAGTGTAAAGATTCTAATGTCAAGGGTAGGAGACCATGAAGTAAAATGTTTGCGGTCTCAAGGGTTTGCGGTTGTAAAGGGCTAGGAGAATCAGGATATATAGAGATCAAGTCTGTCATCTAAGATGAGAGACTCGTCACTAGCCAACTCCTCCGAGAGAATTAAGAATGAATATGTCATCCAAGGTGAGTAACACGTCACTATTAAGTTCTTCTTAAAGCAGGAGCTCCGAAAGGGTCTCGGTGGCTAAGGGTTGTGATAAAATGCACTTCAGTCGGGATGGCAGGAATATGAGGAAAAAGCTCTTCTCCTTGGAGTTGGGGCTTAGGAAAAATCTCCTCGACGGTAGGGAGTGCTACAGTGCAGAAAAGTGGGGCCAAGATGCTTGTGGAGGAAATAACGAGGCTAGAAAGATGATTATCAGTAGACCTAAGCCCAGATTCAATTCTAGGATACGGAGTTCGGAGATAGTTATGTAAGACAAAATGCTTGTGTACTTTCACGTCAAGTCTTTTTGTCGTAGTCCACAACTCGCTTACTTCCAGTTTAATATTAGCGGAGAGAATCTCAACGTTTTTCATTAACTTTTTAAGACGCTCATCAAAATTTTAAATTTTTAAAGTTTTTTTAGGCTTAAAAATTTTAAAATAGCTTGAATTTTTTAAAAGTAAATTCCTAATTTTAAAATACTCTTAACTTTTTTAAGATCTTTATTTTTCCAACGCTGGAAAGAGCGCACTATTTTTTTTTAATTTCAAACTCACATAAAAATTACCTCATTTTTTAATAATTGCTTTTTAATAAGAAACAAAAAAGATTATCTTAAAAATGAAAACATTTCTTGGTTAGAAAATAAAGATCTTAGGATTGTTTTTTTAAAAAAATAACTGACCGTCGGATTCACGGTAGATTTGAATCCAAACTACCTCTGATACCAAACTAATGTATTCCAGAATCAAAAGATTAATTTTAAAATATAAATGTGATCACTTTTAAATAATGTGTTGCTACTGAGATACTCACGCATAATATCTTGCAACTGTCAACCGTGGAGTAGCTACATGTAGGGAGACGACACTCTATAGAACACCGCACTTACTAACTTCCGCAAGCTTAATGTGATCACTTTTAAATAATGTAGGGAGACGATACTCACGCATAATATCCCGACTAGTGACGGCCAACACCGCACTTACTAACTTCCGCAATGCTACCCGTAGGGAGACGACACTCTAAGCATTGGACTACCAAATTTCATTCTATCAATTAAACATACATCATGGTCATAGTTTATTCATCTACATGTCCTTCCGAATGATTTCAACATGATATAAAACAATGCGCATAAATGATAGTCTACCAATTTATATCAAGCTCTTTCGTTCAATTAAGCTTGCTTCACAACTCGTTATATGAATTCAAATTAATAAACTTCAACCTTCATATCTATATGATGATTACCACAAAAGAGTTCACCCGAACCTCGAGTTAGATTGCAACATTAACTCCACCGAATATAAATCAATGTTATACACTACCCAGAAATTTAGGTGCAGAATAAATCTGGACAGCAACTTCAACCGAGGATTCTCGTGACTACAGGAATTCGGTGAGTGCGTGTAACCCCACGATGGAAAGATCTTTTCATTGGCTACAACTTTCATGTTCAGCCTGCAACCCAGATCAGACTATAATCCACATGAAATTGGCTCCAAAGCCTACAGCGTACAGAATACAATTTTTGTGCGCTTAGTCTACAGCCCCTACTTCGATCAGACATTCCCGTGCCTACAGGCTTCACCCGAAGGCGTGTAACCACTCGTTGGAAAGTTAATTTCAAGGGCTACAACTTTTGTGTTTAGTCGGAAGCCCAGATCTGACTATTGCTTGCCTAAAAACAGCCAAGAAGGTCGTTGCGTGCAGAACACAGATTCTGCAGACATCTTAAAGCGGAATGAACGGCATCGGTTCATCTTCCTCCTCAAGCCGATCACCCCAAATCGCAACCAGAAGTTCCTCCACCCTTATTCTCCCTCTCAAGGTCATTCCTCTTCACGAAACCACCCTCATCATCACTTTGAAGAAGAGGAGGTTGAAGATAACTAGTCATTAGAACAAAAGTTCTAGATAGGCCTTCCTAAGAAACCTTCTCCTCACACATCAAGACTCATTTGAGTCGATGTCTCGCCTAAGAATATCTAAGGATCTAGCACCAAGGGAGAGGGGAGGAAGCTCACCTCATTTCCAGCGGTACCACCATTTCCGGTCATGGATCTTGTCATCCTCCTCGGCGGCATCGCTTTTTCCTTGACGGCGGTGGCGTTTCTCCTCCTCCAAGGTTTGCTCCAGCAAGATCTCCTCCTCCATAAATCTCCCACCAGAAAAATAGGGTTTGGGAAGAGAATAAGATTGCTAGGGTTTCACTTTTCCTTTTTATACAAAAGTTACACGGGTAGGGACACGGCCGTGTCCTTACCCGTGTCCTGCTCTGGCGAAGCGGTTCGACCGTCATTTTGTGCTCCTACACGGGTACTGACACGCCCGTGTCGATACCCGTGTCCAGGTGACACGGCCGTGGTTATGGTCGTATCAATACCCGTGTCCTGGTCGGGACACTTCTCGTCTTGCTTGCCTTGGAGCACACGGGTAGGGACACGCCCGTGTCTCTACCCGTGTCCTTCTCTGGAAAGACTCAAAGCCACTGAACACGGGTAGGTACACGCCCGTGTCCTTCTCGGGACACACCACTCAACGCCACTGAATACGAGTAGGGACACGCCCGTGTCCCTACCCGTGTCCTTCTCGGGACACACCACTCAACGTCATTTCAGAATCACTCAGCACCATAGTCACTCAACGCCACTGAACACGGGTAGGGACACGCCCATGTCCCTACCCGTGTCAAGCTCAACACAAGTTTTCAGCTTATTGTCTTGTTCCCCGCAAGTGCGCATCTGATCTCCTGCACTCCCTTGAGCCTACACCAGCTCTCCTGACACCAAAAACACGCACAAGGGGCCTAGCGCGAATCGGAACGTTACAAATCCTATAAACAAAATAAAAGATTTCGTCCCCGAAATCAGGCTAAGGCTATGGGGAGTGAAGCATACAGAAAATAAAATATACTTTTAAACAAAATTACCTGGAGCGAACAACTCCGGGTAGCGTCTTTGCATCAAATCCATTGGATTCCATGTGAATTCCTCCTTCCCATGATTAGGCCATAACACCTTTACCAAGGGAACACTTTTGCGACGCAAGGTTCTTATCTTGTTGTCTACAATCCGCACCGGCTCCAGTCGCACAGACCTATCAGACGCCACAGCACCATCAGTTGTGGGGATGTATTGATCGGGCCGTAACAGCGCCTTCCGAAGTGACGACACATGGAACACGTCGTGGAGATTCTCTAGCTCGGGCGGTAGCTCCAACCGATAGGCTAACGGGCCAACCCTTTCCAGTATAGTATAAGGACCCACATACCTCGGGTTGAGCTTCCTTCACACCACGCACCCGTGACACTCCATGCATCGGCCGGATTTTCAGAAATACTTTATCACCTACTTGAAACTCCACCAGACGGTGCCTTGCATTATAATACTTCGTCTGCCGACTTTGAGCCTCTAACATGCGATCCCGTATCAGCCTAACCACCGCATCAGTGTCATCTATATACTCAACTCCCAAAGTCTTCGGGTCTTCATCTTGCACCCAAGACAAGGGGGTTCTACACCTTCTTCCATAAAGGGCTTCATGGGGCGTCATGCCGATGTTCGTCTGATGGCTGTTATTGTAGGAGAATTCCACCAGGGGTAAGAGCCTTTCCCACGGCTCTCCCCTATCCAACACACATATTCTCAACAGATCCTTCAATATCCGGATGGTCCGCTCAGACTACCCGTCCGTCTGAGGATGGAACGCGGTGCTGAAGGTAAGGCGCGAGCCCAAATACGCCTGTACCGTCTTCCACTCCTTGGAGGTAAAACGACCATCACGGTCAGAAACTATCGTCTTAGGCACGCCATGATACCGTACAAACTGCTCCACAAAGAGGCGTACCAAGACATCCACGTGAGCCTCCTTCATAGGGATAAACCGGGCGACTTTCGTCAGTCGATCAACGATCACTCATACTGAATCATTCCCTGAGCGTGAGCGAGGTAGCCCATGTACGAAGTCCATGGAAATATCCTCGAACTTCCACTCGAGGATGGGCAATGACTGTAACAAGCCGTCGGGACTCCTGCACTCCGCCTTCACCCTTTGACAGGCTTCACAATGTGTAACAAAATATTGGACATCCTTCTTCATTCCCGGCCAACACATAGTCTTCTGTAAGCCGACGTACATCTTTGCAATTCCTGGGTGCACTGAATACTGAGAGCAATGTACCTCTCTCAAGATATCCTCCCGGATTTTACCGCCCTTGGGAATGTAGAGCAGGCCACGAAAATAAACGAGGCCGTCTTTTAGTGTGTATTCGTCGGTAGTCTCGTCTTCGATTGACTTGATTGTCGGGGCCAGAGCCGCATCCACTCCTTGCTCCACCCGGATCCGGTCCCAGATATCACAAATTATGTTCATGCTGGCCAAGAACTCCGTATATTCTGCCGAAGGAGCCTTAAATATCAAAGTAATATTCATCTCCTCAATCATCTGAGCCAACTCCATACTCATCAACCGAGACTCTGGGCTCGAGCCTGGTATTTTTCTACTCAACGCATCGGCTATTGAGTTCGCTTTTCCGGGATGGTAGTTCAAGGTGAACTCATAGTCGCATAGAAATTCTAACCACCGTCGTTGTCTTAGGTTCAACTCCTTCTGAGTATGAACGTACTTCAAGTTTTTGTGGTCTGAAAAGATCTCGCAGTGGACGCCGTATAAATAATGCCTCCAAACCTTCAAGGCAAACACCACTGCTCCCAGCTCCAAATCATGAACCAGGTAATTGATTTCGTGCTTCTTCAATTGTCTTGAAGCATAAGCAATCACGTGCCCGTGCTGCATCAATACCGCTCCCATCCCTTGATATGACGCGTCCGTGTAAACTTGAAATCCTTCCTTCCCAGACGGAAGGACAAGGATAGGGGCGGAGGTAAGTCTATCCTTAATTTCTTGGAACGCAGCTTCACATTGGGGTGGCCACTCATACGGCACACCTTTCTTTGTTAAGGAAGTAAGAGGAAGAGCAATCTTTGAGAATCCCTTTACGAACTTGCGGTATTACCCGGCAAGTCCAAGGAAACTCCGCGCATCGGGCGCCGACTTCAAGGGCGGCCACTCCTTTACGGCACGCACTTTGGCCGGATCCACGGCCAGCCCAGCCCCACTGATCGCATGACCCAAGAAGGCAACCTCCTTAAGCCAGAATTCGCATTTGCTAAATTTAGCGTACAATGTGTGCTCCTTCAATTTCTTCAACACCAAGGTCAGGTGCTCGCCATGCTCCTCCTCCGTCCTTGAGTAGACTAGGATATCGTCCATGAAAACAATGACGAAGATGTCCAAATAGGGCTCAAATACCTTGTTCATCAGGCTCATGAAAGCCGAAGGGGCAATTGTGAGCCCAAACGGCATTACGGTGAACTCGTACAACCCATATCTTGAACTAAAGGCTGTTTTCTGGATGTCCCCTTCTTGTATTCTCAACTGGTAATACCCTGAGCGCAAGTCTAGCTTAGAAAACCAATGCGCTCCCACTAGTTGGTCGAACAACTCGTCGATCCGAGGTAGCGGGTAAGTGTTCCGCACCGTCAACCGATTGAGTTCCCGATAATCTATGCACAGACGCAGGATTCCGTCCTTCTTCTTCACGAACAATACAGGGGCTCCCCAAGGTGACGAACTGGGGCGAACAAACCCTGACTCCACCAGTTCTTGTAGTTGAACTCTAAACTCCGCGAGTTCTTTCGGGGCCATTCGGTAAGGGGCCTTGGATACAGGCTTGGCACCCGGTACGAGATTAATTTGGAAGTCAACCTCTCTATGCGGGGGTAATCCTGACAGTTTCTTAGGAAATACCTCGGGGAAGTCCCACACCACCCGTGCGTCTTTTACGTCCAATGCTACTTCCTTCAACTCGAACCAGATCATAAAAACTTCATCCCCCTTCATGTGGGCTTTTACAACCTGAATGGATGATAACGTCAGACGAGGTGCGAAGTTAATATCTTGGAAGATGACGTCGGAGTCTCCATGTCTCAAATAGATCCACTTCTCCGCGCAATCGATCCTTGCAAAGTGTCAGTCCAACCACGTCATGCCCAGAATGATGTCAAATTCCGGCATTTTCAAGATAGTGGCAGGCGTAACGAAAGTCCTGTCTCCTTCTATTGCTCGGGCCAGCTTCCATAGCGCCCTCTGCAGGTCTCTTACCACTACTAAAGTGCCTCCAATCTTTTGTCATATCGATAATCTCCGGCAAGTTAGCATCCGCTATAAACAAAAGGGTCTGCCTTAGGGGATCTCACAGCCCTTTGTAGAAACGCTTGGCGTAACCTCTATCATCTAACTCGTATGAGTCCGCGAACCTTGCGAGATGTTGGAACTCTCGCTGGTATTCCGTAACCGTCTTCGATCCTTGTTTCGGTAGAAGGAACCTCTCCTCAAGTTCATCTCGAGCGGATGAAGGAATGAAGTGCTCCAAGAAAACATCCGAGAATTCGCTCCAACTTATCTTTGTATAGACTCGGCCTTGGAAGGTGGAGCCCATGAGTGACTTCCACCACCTCTTAGCATGTAGCTCCAAGGTGGACACCGCCAGTGACACAGCCATGTTGGCGGGACAATGGATACCAGCCAATAACTCTTGTACTGTGTCAAGTCATTCCTCCGTGCGCACGGCTGACTCCGTCCCAAGGTAAGTGGGAGGGGAGAGAGCCCGGAAGGCGCTCAGCCAGTTAGAGCCCGGGGCCTGTTGTAGCACCGGAGGCTGCTGTGCCCTAAAAGCATCCAAGATGACGGTGAGCGTCTGCCCCAACTCGGACTGTTGGAACTGAGTGGGTATGGAAGGGGCAGGAGTGCCCCCCAACGGCTCAACACGCACTGGAATCTATACGTAGAATGCAAACTTACGGTCAGGTTGGTTAATCTTAAGGTCAGAGTTGGACAAACTTAGTGTGAATTACATATGGGCACACCACTGCTTCCGCTAAGTCAGTTAGTCCCCAAACTGACTAGTCGAACGGGAGTGGCCCATTGTTGAATGACTTCTTTAGTTGAGGATCGTGGCAAACTGATACCATTTGTAAGACCCCCCCCCCCTCCCAGAACACAAAACACGGCACGAGAGAGGTCTTATGCCCAGAACAGCCGCCTTGGGGTAGCACTAACACTCGGGCTAGCCTGTACCACAAGACGCCTATTCTGCCGACTACAACCAATATCAATATATATATATATGTCAACCCAACCAAAATAATATAAAGAAATCAAATCCACACAAACTATAAGTCCTAAAGTACAGTAATAGAGAAGCTAAACATACTTCTACAAAATCAGAGTACAGCTATAAAGTTGCCCCAAACGGCTACCACAAAACTCTCATATACTAACATCTGCAACAGACGGTAGCGACGGCACCGTCCCTTCAATCTCTGTCGTCCTGGCCTGGCTGACCGACTCCATGACCTGTTGTTCCATCTGCGGGATTTCCTCCTAAAAAGGAAGACGTAGCAACCGTTAGTCATAAAGACTAAGTGGCTTCACATCCGCTCCCCCGGCGACTCCTCGGCACCGGGCTAAGAAAGGGACATGGTACAATATACCTATATAAAGCAGGAGTATAAACAAGCAAGTGGTATAGGTACGGTATCACTACGTATATGAAGTAGTGTATAATCAAGTAATAAGTTATTCTAGCATTTTTGCCATCTATCACAGCACATGAGTAAAACTATAGCAAAGGTAACTCAACTTATATGAATGTTCATACAGACATATAGGTTGAGGTTCGTTCAGCAGTAAGTAACTCATCGTATAGGAGTGCCCATACAAACTTATACGATGAGGGTCTTGTGTATGTAATGAGGTGCAATGTTATGTATGCGATGCAATGACTCACCCATGTTCACGCACATGCAGTTGCTATGTCGACACAGACTCGTAGTTCCCACTTTTCGAGCAGGTAGCTAACCTCTCAGGCGTCATCCGTCGTGGCCAGACGGTGACAGTAGAACGGGCACTTCTACTACTAAATGGGTATCCACACTACCTCACTTAGGCCTCCGTACGCCTCAACGCTAAGAACACAACAGCGGAGCTCACATGCGTACTACGGCTCAGCGGGTGTCTCGGGTAGATGTGCACCAAGATCCTAGCCCCGAACTGGCCTATGGTGTGACCCGGAAGGAGCCTCGGAAATAAGCACGAGGGTCAAGCCAAACCGTTCACTTGGCACGGATGGCGCCCCGGGACATGAACACCGAGGGACAAGCCCAACCGCCCAAAGTCTATCTGTCAACTCCCATCGGTGTGACGATTGGCGAGCCCGTAGACCTGTCACACTATCCTTAACCCAGGATTACGACACCGCGTGTCGACTCACACCGCATGCAATTCCACAACACCGTGGCATGGAAGGAGCCTCGGAGAAAGCACGAGGACAAAGCCCAACCATCCACTTGGCACGGAAGGAGCCCCGGGATATGAACACCGAGGGACAAGCCCAACCGTCCAACTTTACTCATCTCAACACCATCCCGACTAGTGCCGGCCAACACCGCACTTACTAACTTCCGCAATGCTACCCGTAGGGAGACGACACTCTAAGCATTGGACTACCAAATTTCATTCTATCAATTCAACATACATCTTGGCCATAGTTTATTCATCTACATGTCCTTCCGAATGATTTCAATATGATATAAAACAATGCGCATAAATGATAGTCTACCAATTTATATCAAGCTCTTTCGTTCAATTAAGCTTGCTTCACAACTCGTTATATGAATTCAAATTAATAAACTTCAACCTTCATATCACTATGATGATTACCACAAAAGAGTTCACCCGAACCTCGAGTTAGATTGCAACATTAATTCCACCGAATATAAATCCATGTTATACACTACCCAGAAATTTAGGTGCAGAATAAATCTGGACAGCAACTTCAACCGAGGATTCCCGTGACTACAGGAATCCAGTGAGTGCGTGTAACCCCTCGATGGAAAGGTATTTCCATTGACTACAACTTTCATGTTCAGCCTGCAACCCAGATCGGACTATAATCCACATGAAATTGGCTCCAAAGCCTACAGCGTACAGAATACAATTTTTGCGTGCTTAGTCTACAGCCCCTACTTCGATCAGACATTCCCGTGGCTACAGGCTTCACCCGAAGGCGTGTAACCACTCGTTGGAAAGGTAATTTCAAGGGCTAATACTTTTGTATTTAGTCGGAAGCCCAGATCTGACCATTGCTTGCCTGAAAACAGCCAAGAAGGTCGCTGCGTGCAGAATACAGATTCTGCACGCATCTTGAAGCGGAATGAACGGCATCGTTCATCTTCCTCCTCAAGCCGATCACCCAAATCGCAACCAGAAGTTCCTCCACCCTTATTCTCCTTCTCAAGGCCATTCCTCTTCACGAAACCACCCCCATCATCACTTTGAAGAAGGGGAGGTTGAAGATGACTAGTCATTAGAACAAAAGTTCTAGATAGGCCTTCCTAAGAAACCTTCTCCTCACACATCAAGACTCATTTGAGTCGATGTCTCGCCTAAGAATATCTAAGGATCTAGCACCAAGGGAGATGGGAGGAAGCTCACCTCATTTCCAGCGGTACCACCATTTCCAGCCATGGATCTTGTCATCCTCCTCGGCGGCATCGCTTTTTCCTTGACGGCGGTGGAGTTTCTCCTCCTCCAAGGTTTGCTCCAGCAAGATCTCCTCCATGAATCTCCCACCAGAAAAATAGGGTTTGGGAAGAGAATGAGATTTCTAGGGTTTCATTTTTCCTTTTTATACAGAAGTGACACGGGTAGGGACACGGTCGTGTCCTTACCCGTCGCGGTTCGACCGCCGTTTCGTGCTCCTACACGGGTACTGACACGCCCGTGTCGATACCCGTGTCCAGGTGACACGGCCGTGGTTATGGTCATATCAATACCCGTGTCCTGGTCGGGACACTTCTCGTCTTGCTTGCCTTAGAGCACACGGGTAGGGACACGCCCGTGTCTCTACCCGTGTCCTTCTCTGGACAGACTCAAAGCCACTGAACACGGGTAGGGACACGCCCGTGTCCCTACCCGTGTCCTTCTTGGGACACACCACTCAACTCCACTGAACACGGGTAGGGACACGCCCGTGTCCCTACCCGTGTCCTTCTCGGGACACACCACTCAACGCCATTTAAGAATCACTCAGCACCATATTCACTCAACGCCACTGAACACGGGTAGGGACACGCCCGTGTCCCTACCCGTGTCAAGCTCAACACAAGTTTTCAGCCTATTTCCTTGTTCCCCGCGAGTGCGCACCTGATCGCCTGCACCCCCTTGAGCCTACACCAGCTCTCCTGACACCAAAAACACGCCCAAGGGGCCTAGCGTGAATCGGAATGTTACACTTATAAACATGAGGTGATGTGGATAACAAAAACAATTAATGCTGAAATTAAGATAACGGGTCGGCGTACGCGCAATCATAACATAAGTTCTCTTATTTTTTATATTAATTAATACTTATAATAAAATACAACAACAACACTCAAGCCTTTATCCTACTATAGTGGGGTCGGCTATATGGATCCTTTGTCGCCATTGTGCCCTATCTTTTGTCATAATCTCACTAATGTCTAAGTACATCACATCTTTCCTTATAGTTTCATTCCAAGTCTTTATTGGTCTACCCCTCCCTCGTTTAACATGCCTAGTGACTAGACTCTCACAACGCCTAACAGGAGCCTCTAAAGGTCTCCTTTGTATGTGTCCAAACCATCTTAGTCGAGCTTCTCACATCTTCACTGCAATTGGTGCTACTGTCTTATCCCTGATACATTCATTCCTAATTTTATCTAATCTTGTGTGCCCACATATCCACCTAAGCATTCTCGTCTCCTCAACTCTCATTTTTTGCTCACGTACACAATTCACTGCCCAACACTCAGAACCATAGATCATCGCTGGTCTAATTGCAGTAGGGTAAAACTTGCCCTTAAGTTTTAACAGTACTTTATGATCACATAAGATCCTTGGCGCGCTTCTCCACTTCAACCAACCCGATTGGATTCTATGTATCACATCTTTATCAATACCTCCGTCTTTTTGAACTATCGATTCAAGATATTTAAAACACTCACTACAAGAAATATCTTGATCACCAAATACTTATATTAGAATAATTAAATTTTTTTAAAATGTTTTTTGTATCCTTATTTTTTAAATCGTATTTGCTGTATTCGTTTTGTATTGTATCTTGTTTTCGCGTCTGTGCTACATATATATCCACCAAGGCGATAGATGTTGAGGTTCTCTGTATTTTAAGGAGTTGTGATTAGCGGGATTTTTGTCACATCTAACCATGTCACTGCAAAGAGAAAATTCTCTGATGGGTCAATGTTTTTGTGACTAATGGGACAGAAGATTTCATAGTGACCTAACCTATGTTGGAGTCTGTATCCACTCATGTGATAGAAGTTGAGGCTCTCTGTACTAGAAGGTCATATCATCTTTCTTGCAAAGGTAAAGAGCTTGATAGATGTTTTCATGACTAATGAGTCAGCTGATCTAGATAATAGGTGAAGATATTATGATTATTGTATGTCATTCCAGAGCTATAATTGGGTTTACTGACTGAGTCCCTATATTGCCCTATAATTTATTGTGGGTGCGGTTGCCACTGGTGACAACTCCTTTGATCAGCTTTTTTGTGTTCATTATGTATCACCATGACTTGCAAGGAACAGTTTGGGTAATAAAGGATGGTGTTTTTTGATATTACGCAAATCCTGATTGAGGTTGAAAACATGGCTGAGCTAGAGTGTTTACCATTTTTTGTGTAGTGGCGACAATGATGTGAGGAGATTCGAGGATATTGAAAAGATCAACAGTGGTTTGTATTACTTGGGATACAGAAAAGTGATGTTTGAGAGTGTATGGTCAGCTAAACATAGGGATGTTAGAGCCACCTACACCCTCCGCTACTCGAGTCTCCGCTCACCAAGTTGAGGTCATCCCATGGTTATACCATTCAAAAGGACTCTCCACAACAGCTTTTGGATGTTTCTCCCACATTTTTGTGGTTTGCAACTTCCTCCTTGGGACTCATTGACACTCGAGTTTGATGTCAGGGAAGTTCTTTGGCGTTCCTTTCTTTGTGAGATGTTCATGGACCTACATGGTTTATTTATGATGTATCATCTAAATGAGTAGGACTAATTGGTGTTTAAGTATTACTTTGTATTCTCAAAATAAATCCACTGGGAGATCAAAAAATTTGTTTGTGAAGTAGCCGACACCTCCAAGAAATCCTACTCTTATCACTTGATCTTCTCAAGTGTTGGAAGTTCAGTTTCTTATCATTTGATACTTCAAATGTGGAAGTTATGCACTTGTCTCTTCAAGTGGCAAACATATTCTCTCTCTCTCTCTCTCTCACTCTCTCTCTCTCACTCTCACTCTCTCTATCTCTCTTGTATTTATTATTATTGCAAGAGTTTTCCAACATATTTAAGAATTTGTATGTTAATTTTCATCTATAAATGTTCTCACTTCGTGTTGAGAATGTGAAAGTATTGTTTGAAACTTATTTTTCATAATGTTGTTGTAGAGTTCTTAGTTTTGAATCTCTTGGGTGTTGGACTGATTTTTTATTCCTAGTTCTGTTCTTTCTATTGAACAACACAGGTATTAATCAATGGTGCTGAAGAGGAGAGAGGGGAAGAAGAGGACTAACTACTGTGCAAAACAAAAGAGTAATTTGAGGGGAGAGAGATTGATATTTGATTCAAATCAAAAAAGAAGATAGTTGTAGTGATCTGGGTGGGGTGGCTATAGGTGGAGAACCAGAGATTGAAGGAGGTGGAAGCATGTGAAGAATACAGTCACACATCAAGAAACTCAACTAGTCTTGTGCATTTAATATAGATCAAGGGTCCTTCCACCTACAGCCAGTTGGTTTAAGTAAGAAATGTAGTATAGGTTATAACATGGTATCAAAGCAAGCTAGCCCAATAATCCACTCCCATGTCACGCAATTAAAAACATTTGTGTTATAGGCCAAAGATCTTGCATCTGAGGGGAAGTATTGCGAATGGAGTCCTAAATTGAGAAATACTTAAATAGCCCAGTGAACTTAATATAAATCATGTGCCCCCCCCCCAAAATAATTAGTGTTAGGTGGGATGCACTGGTTCAAACAAGGCGAACGGATGGACAATGGATGGAGAGGTAAGTATTGGTCAATCTTCTTCTCCGGTGAAGTTGTGTACTTCAGCTGGAGAGGAGACATGTTAATAGAAAAAATGAGGATGAGTCACTAACTGAAGTTTAGCATTGTCGTAATTTGTAGGTTATTTAAACACCAAACTATACACAGGAGAAAGTGAGAATAAGAAATTTATCACACAGAAGATTACCAATGAAATGACTATAATAAAGGAAATAGTTCATGAGATCATATGAAACAAACCTCTCTGGAGCTCTGAATGGGTTATGCAACCCATATTTTGGACATTTAGATAAGCTCTCTACAAATGGCTACAAATAAGCACACTAAATCATCAAGAACAAGAAAGAGGAAGGAGAACAAAAATAACACGCTCTCAAATCATCATGCTTATTCTCAAAGGATGACAATGAGGGATTTAAGCAAGAAGACAATCAAACCATACAGGTAATAATAAGAATGAAAATAGAGCACCTTTATCTGAGCTTCCGGAACTTCCGCAACTTTGATGAATGGCTCTCCATTCAGCGGATCTACGATTGTATTCCAGTAAGTAGATGTCTTCCAGCTACCCTGCACTGAAAAACCACAATCAATGGTCAAATAGGACCCTTCATTTGCACTTACATGAATACCTAATGAGATTCATTACAATCGAGATAGATTTGTATTGAAGAATTGATTTTAAAAATAGATTCGCAATGCCATAAGTTCAGCTCTAACATAAGTAGATCACTTATAAAAAAAAGTAATAGATGAAGAGGGGAAAACATACATGTGAAATTTGTATTAATCTAAGATGATTTCATGCTTTCTCATGGATGGAAGAGAGACAAAAACTGATAGAAGGAGACAGGATCTTACCCAAGTTATGAACTTCAGCGGGTTGAGAACCCGAAATTTCTTCTGGAGCTATGGTAGCAAAGGATATTGCATGTAAGCACCTTCTGGAAATTGAAAATGAAATGTGAACCAAAATCAATAAATAAATGATAGATAAGTGCTGCTAAGTTACCACGGAATAAATTATAAATTGAATTACATCACACATGATTTTAGTCAGCGAGCTGAGGAAAGTAAAATAGTTTGCAATGGAATGAAACTCATAGGCAAAATAATTGAATCTAAGCGACTGAACTTTTGTTAAACTTGCAGTAAGATGTTTTAAAAAATTCACAAACTATGTACGGCCTCATATATATAAACTAAATATCAAAAGTAGATTGTGTGGATACAACAACAAACAACACTCAAGCATTATTCCACTATAGTGGGGTAGGCTATATGGATCCTTTGTCGCCATTGTGCCCTATCTTTTGTCATAAACTCACTAATGTCAAAGTACATAATGTCTTTCCTTATAGTTTCATTCCAAGTCTTTATTGGTCTGCCCCTCCCTTGTTTAACATGCTAAGTGACTAGACTCTCACAACGCCTAACAGACATTGTTTTAAATGTCCTCCGACATGTCTGACATGTCTCCCGACATGTTATTTTTAAGGGCAAAACAATATATTTTTCTAAAAAAAATAAATAATGTCCTTTTGTAAAATATAGGCCAACATGTCCGATTTTTCCGATATATTGGCCAACACGAATTTTAAATATATCACCCGTTATTTTATTTTATCTTATATTAGCAGACTAGCAATACATGTTTAAATCGATTTAACTTATTGTTTCAATTTTTTAAACATACTATTCTTACAACCAATTTTGTAAAATTGCTTCACAATTTTTTAATTTCATATTAAAAAAATTATTAAAACATTTAATGCATTTATTAGTTGATTTTTTGCATGTTTTTAATATTAATTTTTATGTTTGAAAAGACTTATAATCAATCAAGGATTTTTAACTTTTAATTTTTTTTATTTATTATAAACTTATTGTCATCAAAATAAAATTATTGTATATTATTAAATATATTTTACAATATATCATTTTGTATTTGTTAGATATTATTCGATTTTATTTCATAATATAAATGACTCATTTTTTATCTATTTGGTATATTATTTTCTATTTTTATATCATATAATTATAGTTAGTATACATAAACAACACTCAATCATTTATCCCACTATAATGGGGTCGGCTATATGGATCTTTTGTCGTCATTGTGCCCTATCTTGTGTCATAATCTCACTAATGTCTAAGTACATCATGTCTTTCCTTATAGTTTCATTCCAAGTCTTTATTGGCCTACCCCTTCCTCGTTTAACATGCCTAGTGACTAGACTCTCACAACGCCTAACAGGTGCCTCTAATGGTCTCCTTTGTACGTGTCCAACCATCTTAATCGAGCTTCTCGCATCTTCTCTGCAATTGATGCTACTCCTGTCTTATCCCTGATACATTCATTCCTAATTCTATCCAGTCTCGTGTGTCCACACATCCACCTAAGCATTCTCATCTCTGCAACTCCCATTTTTTGCTCATGTACACAATTCACTGCACAACACTCAGAACCATAAAGCATCACTGGTCTAATCGCAGTACGGTAGAACTTGCCCTTAAGTTCTCACATCTCTTGTCTATGATTCTTTCTCCTTCTCTTCTCCTATATATTTGTGCTCTCTCATGTATTTTTGTTATGACAGTATATACAAGGTTTGGCTCTACGTTTCTATATGGTATCAGAGCCAGGTTGATCCCGGGCGGATACCCAATTTCTAACAGCAGCTATCCACGCAGCCTCTTCCCTTCTTCCCGTTGATGTTCAGCGGCCTTCTCTTTTCTAACCGCCCCTTCTCTCTGTGTGGCTTCCACCTCTCCTACCCCCCCCCCCCTCTACTTTTATAGCCCTCTTCTCTCTGACCGGTGGGACCCGCCCCCTTCCCGTTGTTCGCTCCTCTAACCACTGCGGGTTTCCTTGCCGATGTGGATTGCCTAACCGTTGCGGGTTGCCTTGCCATTGTGGATTGCCTAACCGTTGTGGATTGCCTAACCGCTGTGGATTGCCTAACCACTGCAGGCTGTCGTGCCGCTACGGGTTACCGTGTCGCTGCTTCTAGTCGTTGCCTCTTGCTGTTACTTCTTGTCGCTGCTTCTGGTCACGGCTTCTAGTCATCGTTCTTTGTCGCTACTTCTAGTCGCTGCCTTCTGTCCGCGGGTTGTCTATTTGTTGCCTTTTGCCTCTTGTCATGGCTCCTTACCGCTGCTTCTGGTCGCTGCTTCTAGTCGCTGCTTCTTAACGCTGCTTCTAGTCGCTGCCTATGTCCGCTGCTTTGTTTGGTCGTTCGACATCTCCTTCTCGCCGCGGTCTCGCCTAACCGCTGGCCCTTGGAAAGTTCTTCTAACCGTTGTGGTCTTGCCCTAACAGTTGTCTCTATCCGCTGCTTCTATCCGCAGCGGCCTGGTGTTCTGCTCTCTGCGCGCTACCTTAGTTGCGGCCTCTCTTCTTACCCTTCTCGTCGCAGACAGGTTCTAACCGCTCGCCTAGTGGTCTCCTTGGCGACTTCTTCTAGCTCGCCACGCGATCTTCTTGTCGCGGTCTCACTACCGCGTGCCCTTTTAGCCGCAGCGGCCTAGCCTTCTAACCGCGCAACTAGATTTCGGAGCCGTTGTTCTTGGCGTTGTCTGCATGGCTTCCGTCTCGCCTACTTTTGATTCAACAACCCTTCCCGGATCAGCTCGTGTTGCTCCCTTGGAACTCCGTGATGAATTACGTATTACCACCATTTCTCTCAGTGGAAAACCAAACTTTATAAAATGGGTTCACTCCGTTCGCCGTGTGCTGCAAATTAAAGGTCTCCTTCATCACCTGACAAGGCCTCCTCCCACTGAACCGACTGACGAGTGGATTCGAGACGATGGGCGTGTCCAATCTTGACTTCTCAATTCTCTGGGCACTGAGCCGTATCGGATGGCCAAGTATCACAAGACGGCTCACGCTATGTGGACTGACCTTCATTCTCTCCACTCTGGGAAGGACAGTCTTCAGCACTTATTCGACATTCTTACCGATCTTCAGTCTCTCGACCCTAGAGCTACTGGTGACTTGACGTCCTTTATTGTTTGGGCTAAAACTCTTGTGGAGGCTTGGATCCAACATCATCCACCCACCACTGACTTGGTTACTCAACGACAGCAGAAAGAAACAGTTGGGCGTGTTCCACCACATCTTCATAGTGTCTGCGCTCATATCCTATCTTTCGCTGTCACTCCGTACCTCTTGGACGTTTGCTCAATGCTTCTGAAAGTTACCCCTCCTCCGGATGCTCCACCTCACTCTAGCTCTCCTTCAGCAACCCGTGGCTACTCTTGCTCTTTCTACTCGCAGTCATCCGGCTCGTGGAGGTCGTCAGTCTCAAGGATGGGGTCGTGGTGGCCGTACTCTCTTCAAGTGCTCTCATTGCGGCAGGGATGGTCATCTGGAGGCCACCTGCTACCGCAAGCATGGTCTACCCCCTCACCTTGCTGCTTCGGCTACTCTCATCCCTCTCATTGTCACTGGTGAGGATATTGTTGCTCTACATCCTCAACTCCATCAGCTTCAAGGGGTCGTTAGTCGTTCCTCTGGCTCAAAGCCTCGATCTCCAATGAAGGTATATCTTGCCTCTCACACAGCTCTTCCTGGATTGTGGATTCGGGTGTTACGCATCATCTCTCTCCACAGAAGCCGCCTCAATACTTAGATTTTGTTGATCCCAAGTTTATCATTGTGGTTAATGGTGACACAGTCCCGGTTGCTGGCACTGCTCATCTGTCTCTTACTTCTTCCCTCTCCATATCCTCGGTTCTTCATGTTCCAGGCTCCCCTTTCAATCTTCTTTTTGTTAGCCGTCTTACACAGGACCTTGATTATTGTGTTACCTTCTCACGCTCTTCCTTTGTTGTGCAGGATCGACTAACGCAGAATATACTTGGTAGGGGGCGACTGTCTAACGGGTTGTATCTTCTCGATGTTCCTCCCGCTGCTCTCACCACTGTCTCCTCCACTGATTGGCATCGTCGACTTAGGCATGCTCCTCTTCCGATTCTCAAGAAAGCTCTTCCAACTGTTCCCCTTCAGGAGTTTTTTTGTGAATCATGTATTTTTGGCAAACAACACTGTATATCTTTTACTTCTCCTAGTACTCGAAGTGATACCCATTTATCTTTAGTGCATTCTGATATCTGTGGACCATATAAGATCCCTAGTGTTTTTGGTTATCGCTATTTTGTAACATTTATTGATGATTACTCGCGGGTAACTGGGTTGTACTTACTTCGTGATCGTACCGAACTCACCTCCACGTTCCGTATGTTTCTTACGGAAACACGTATCCAGTTTTCAACGAGTGTAAAAACTCTCTGTACTGACAATGCTCGTGAGTATACCAGTCGCACCTTCTCCAATCTGTGCGTCGAGTTTGGTATTATTCATCAGACTTTGTGTGCCTATACCCCTCAACAAAATGGCGTAACGGAACGAAAAAATCGTCACCTCCTTGATGTTGTCAGATCTCTCATGATCCAAATGCAGGTTCCTCCTCTCTACTGGAACTTTGCAGTTTTCACTGTTTGACACCTCATCAATCGCATGCCCTCGTCTATCCTTCACTTTGTGACTCTTGTCACTCTCCTTTACCCATCCAAGATGCTCTTCTCTCTTACCCCTCGTGTGTTTGGATTTACATGTAATGTCCATCACCTTGGTCATCCATCTGACAAGTTAGCCCCTAGTGCTACCAAAGTTATGTTTTTCGGGTACTCTTGCACTCAGAAGAGGTATGTCTGCTATTACCCTACCACCGGGAAGGTGGTTGTCTCTGCTGTTGACACCTTTCATGAAGAACAACCATATCACATCAGTCCTACTGATCCTCTTATTCCTCCTCCGCTACCTCGGCCCACAGTTCCAGTTACGTCCCCGCTTCCACCCCCTCTACCTACTCCCTCTCTGCTTCCAAGTCCTACACCACCACCTGTCCCCTCCAAACCTCTTATCATTAAGGTTAACACTTGTCGTCCTCCACGTCCAGATGCCCTGCAGCAGTTTCCCTCTACCGGTGTATCATCGCGGCTTGTTGATTCGGCATCACCTTCGACGGCTCATCCCTTGGCCAATTATGTCTCTTTACATCGGCTCTCTCCACCTCTCCTTACATTTTCTCTCTCTTTATCCTCTATCTTTATACCAGGCTCTGTATAGGAAGCTCTCCAGCATCCGGGGTGGCGTACAGCCATGGATGAAGAAATGACTATTCTATGGGGTAATCAGACTTGGGAACTGGTCTCTCTTCCTCCTGGCCAAAGTTGTGTCAGTTGCAAATGGATCTTTACAATCAAGCATGCGGCGGATAGGACAGTTGATCGCTTGAAGGCTCGACTTGTGGCACGGGGTTTTACTCAACAATACGGCCTTGATTATGATGAAACCTTCTCCCCTGTCGGTTCGGGTTCTGCTCTCCTTAGTTGTTCATCGCCAGTAACCTCTTCATCAGTTGGACGTAAAAAATGCTTTCTTGAATGGTGATCTTCTAGAGACTGTTTACATGCATCAACCGCCCGAGTTTGAGACTACGGGGGAGTCTCGTGTATGTTTGCTTCAAAAATCTATCTATGGTCTCAAACAGTCTCCTCGGGCGTGGTTTGAAAGTTCAGCAAGGCAGTTCGTGAGGTTGGTTTCAAACGAAGCTCCGCAGATTTCTCTCTTTTCACTCGTCATCAATCAACCGGGACTATAATACTACTGGTTTATGTGGGCGATATTTTGATCACGGGTGATGACTCTGTCGGGATACAACATGTTAAGCAACATTTAAATTTTGTCTTTTAAATCAAAGATCTGGGAAACCTTCGGTATTTCCTTGGACTAGAGGTTGCACGACGACCTGATGGTCTTGTCTTATCCCAGCGCAAGTATTGCATTGACCTTCTGCAAGATGTTGGCCTCTCTGGGTGCAAACTTGAGGAGACCCCGTTGGAAGGCAACCACAAGTTAGACTGATTTTCTACTTCCAAATCTGGAATATTATCGACGTCTTGTGAGAAAACTGATATACCTAACAGTTACAAGACTAGACATCTCATTTGCGGTTGGAGTGGTCAGCCGCTTTATGCACACTCCACGAGTTTCCCATCTTCAGGCAGTGGAACGCATTCTCAGATATCTGAAGACTGCTCCTGGACAAGAACTTGTGTATAAACCATCTTCGGAGCTTTCTTTTATTGCTTACTCTAATGCGGATTATGCGGGCTCGCTGGACGACCGACGATCTACAACTGGTTTTTGTACTTACTTTGGAGGAAATCTTATCACGTGACGGAGTAAGAAGTAGTCGGTAGTTGCTCGCTCGTCTGCTGAGGCTGAGTACCGTACGATGGTGGTCGTTGTATCAGAAATAACCTGGCTGGAAAGTCTTCTTACGGATTTGGGAGTTAAATTATCCTCACCTTCAACTTTGTTCTGTGACAGTCAGGCTGCAATCCATATTGCAAAGAATCCTATGTTCCATGATCAGTCCAAACATATTGAAGTTGACTGTCACTTCGTTCAAGAAAAGGTCCAATCGAAGATGCTAAAGCTTGAGCATGTTCCTACTTTTGGGCAAGTTGCTGATACTCTACCAAGGCATTACCTCGGAAATTATACCATCAGTTCCTGTCCAAGCTTGGTGCCTACGATTTGTACGCTCCAGCTTGCGGGGGAGTGTTAGAGAATATAAGGGAAAACGATGTAAAAGCTCATGTATAGGGCCCATCTATAGGCCTGCTTCTTCTTTCTTTTATTAATCAAGTCCCACATCTCTTCTATAGGATTCTTTCTTCTTCTCTTCTTCTATATATTTGTACTCTCTCCTATATTTTTGTTATGACAAATTATATACAAGGTTAGGATATACGTTTCTACAAAAACATTCACTACGGGAAATATTTTGATCACCCAACTTAATAACGAAGTCATCTTTCCTTCTTGCACTGCTAAATTTAAGCTTCATATACTCTGTCTTTGTCATGCTCAACCTAAAACCCTTCTTTTCTAAAGTGTCTCGCCAAGATTCAAGTTTTGCGTTTACACCCTCGCGCATCTCATTGACCAAAATTATATCATCCGCAAATAATAAACACCAAGGTATTGCTTGTCTTGTAGTTAGTATACAAAAAAATAAAAAATTTATTTGTAAGGCATGAAAATCGATATTTTAAAATATCCCTAACATGTCTCCGACTTCCGACATCCGACATTTAAAAACTCAATCTAATATGTCGCTGACATCTGATATTTATAACATTGCTAACAGGTGCCTCTAATGGTCTCCTTTGTACGTGTCCAAACCATCTTAGTCGAGTTTCTTGCATCTTCTCTGCAATTGGTGCTACTCTTGTCTTATCCCTGATACATTCATTCCTAGTTTTATCCAGTCTCGTGTGTCCACACATACACCTAAGCATTCTCATCTCCGTAACAACCATTTTTTGCTCATGTACACAATTCACTGCCCAACACTCAAAACCCTGGAGCATTGTTGGTCTAATTGCTCGTCCCCATCACCAACAACACTCCTTTGTTGCTTCTCACTCCTTCGATGATGATGTTACCCTTGATTCCTCATCTACATGTTAATTCCTAATGTTCCACTCTGCTTGTCGCCCCACAAGAGTCGTCCCCTCCTACTAATGCTCCATCGCCCGCTAATCAGGCTCCGGCCTCTACTGCCCGCCCTATGGCGAATTATGTCTCTTTCCATCATTTATCCCCAGTGCTCACAAGGTTTGTGACGTCTATATCTTCTATTTCCACCCATACTTCTCTATAGGATGCTCTCCAGCATCCCATATGACGGGCCTCCATGGATAAGAAGATGGTTGCCCTATGGGTCAATCTGAACTCTTGTTCCTCTACTGACTAGATAAATATGTGTGGGTGGTTGCAAGTGGGTGTTCACTCTCAAGCCTCGGTGGAATGCCTCAAATCTCGTCTTGTGGCTCGTGTCTTTACTCAGTAATGTGGTCTCGATTATAGGGAAACTTTTTCACTCGTGGCTAAGTTGAATACTATCTTGGTCCTCATTTTCTTGGTTGTTCATTATCATTGGCCGTTACACCAATTCGACATCAAGAATGTCTTTCTGAATTCTCCAAGAGACTGAGTACATGCACCAACCTCCGGGTTATGAGACCATGGGAGAGTGTCTGGTATGTTTTAAATGTCAACCCTCAAGTCCGGCATGTCGGCCGACATGTCTAATTTAAGAGAAAAATGATATAGATTTTCAAATTATTTAAAAATTCGTTTTTAATTAAATCGACCGATTAATCGGGTAATTTTCGATTAATCAGCACATCCGATAAATTCTGTAAGCGCCCACCTTCCATAAGTTGCGGTTTTATATAATATATTAAACACGGTTTGCCCTAATCGATCGCTTGATCCACTGTGCAGCTGCGAGTGTGCTCCTTCCTCCTCCCTCGCTGTGAGTCTTCTCCCTCGTCGATCTTCCCTCAACCAGTCAGCATCAGTACTCCCTCATCCAGCCGACGTCCATCCTCCCTCATCCAACTAGCGTCCATCCTCCCTCATCCAGGCGGCATCGATCCTCCCTCGTCAACCTTTGGCAAGATTACATTTTCAACTCTTTTAGGGTTTTTGATTTAGGGTTTTTGCTTCATGGTAAATGATAAGATTTGTGACTCGCCTGATTTTAGGGTTTCTGCGGCGTCGATCCTCCCTCGTCAACCTTCGGCATCGATCTTTCAGGATTTTCATGGGAGGAGCGGAAGAATCGTCTCTAGTAAGCACGTCGGTCCCTGTCCATGTTTTTTGATTGGTCCATGTTTTTTGATTGGTCCATGTTTCATTGGGTAAATGATAAGATTTGTGATTCATCTGATTTTGTAAATCTTCATAAATTTGGTTTTACATGGCTAGATACTCTTTCAAACATCAAAAAACTCATTTTTATTGTACATCTCTAACATCAGTTTTCACGGGATCAGTAAATTTATTGTGGTTTTAGCCCGTTTAAAACTACCGGTAATGTGAGTTGATGTACAAGGACTTCGCCTTAAATCTTCATTGTTGGTCCAGTACAAAATAATTTTAATCTATAATTTAATTCAACAATATATTTCTAGGATCGGTTTACATGAGATTACTGTATGTTCTCGTCTTTTCCTTTCCACGCTTATTTTTATTCAAGCCTTATCAAATTGACAAGTTAAAACACTCAGAACATTGTTCATTGAATTTATATATTACAAATGATTTTTTCAAATTAAAATTTTTTTCCCATTCTAATTTTCTCAATTGTAATCCAAAGTTGTTACCTGAAATCCTTTATCTTTTGCAAGTCTTTTTACATTTATCTTTCTTTATCTCTAGGAAAGACACCAGTTAACTACAGAGAACAAGAAAAGATTTTTTCATAAGTTCTGCAACCTTTTTTTGCCATATAAAATTAAATTTTCTAATAAATTTCTATTCCATAAACTTAATGGGCTTCTGTTAATTACAATGCAGTCATGGTTTATCAATAAAATGCACTTTATTATAAAAATTCTTCCTTTACCATTTACCATAATATTCTTCCATTTAAAGCAAATTTATGCATAGAAGTATTGCAAGTTAAATGCCTACATAATTTAAAACTTTATTTAAACTTTATTATAAGAAAGTATTCCTCCAGGCACTTCCACACCTTTGTTGAGAAATTTTAGTTGACAAATCACTATGTAATAAGGCAAGCAGTTAGGTGTAATAGTTCTCTGAAAAAAATTTGGTTAACATTGTAATTATTTGTTCTACTGTTTTTATAATTTTATTTAGTCTGCTAGTCTATACTTTTATTTAGTCTGATTTTATACTTTTACTTAATTTGTTAGTCAATATCAATATGAATCCACTATGTTATTTTTGTGCTTATTATTTGAATTCATTTCTTCTTTTTGGTAAATTTAGATTTCTCGTGATGTCGTCTGAAGCTTCAACAAAAGAATCAAGTACAAAACAAGGTAGAAATCTTTTTTGGCCTCATGATGAGAAGGTTGATGTGACAGACACAAACAGGTTCGATGCAGGTATTGCAATCAAGTATTAAGTGGAGGGATAAGTCAATTAAAGGCGAATCTAGCTGGGCTTCGAGGAATGTTAAACCATGCCAAAAAGTATCAGCATAGGTGAAAATCCAAGTTGATACTGTTTTAATGTCACAACTAGTATTGAAAGAAGCAAAAATTGCTAGATGGGAGGCGGATCATGATGAAGTGGTGGTTGGAGGTTCAATGTATTCAGAAGACAACTCTCAATCACATAGGAGTATCTTTTCTAAAATGAAGACGAATGGACCATTAGACATACATTTCCAACTACCGGCGAATAGTGTTGCACAAACAAGTAAAAGTGGGAAGATAGACATTGGGAGGAGATAAGTGGAAGAAGTAAATAAGGGAGCAAACAAACACATATATCACAAGATGGATATTTGATGTTGTCATTTCCTTTAATTATGTGTCGCTTCTCTCCTTTGATCATATGGTGCAAGCTATTGGACAGTGTGGGTCAAGGTTGAAAGGCCCAAGCCCGTATGAGTTGAGAGAAAAATAACTTAAGAAAGAAGTTGAGCAAACAAAGAATCATTGTATTCATTCACCTTAAATGACTGCAGCAATATGACGGAAGCATGGACTGACAGAAAGGGAAGGAGTATTATATTATGGTTCATTGTGAAGTAGGAGTTGCATTTTGGATGTCTAGAAATGTCTTATCTAACATCCATGATGATAGAAATTATTGACAAGACAATCAGAACTGAGTCTAGACCGGAAGAAGAAAATGTGGTGCAGGTTGTCACGGACAATGCATCTAATAATATGATAGCGACAAAGATGTTTTCTTTGAAAAGACCATCAATATTTTGGACGTTGTGTGTAGCTCACACAATTAATTTATTGTTTGGAGATATTGCAAAAATAAAGCAAATCAGAAATGTCATCACCCTTGGTCGTATAATAACATGTCAATATTTATACATGGGCATATTATTTCTCTTGATTTTTGAGGCAGTTTATCAAGAATTTGGATTCTCATGAACTTATTCGTCCAGAAGTGACTAGATTTGCTACTGCATTTCTATTTTTACAGAGCATTTTAGAGAGAAGAAAAGAGATAAAGAACATATTTTAATCGCAAAAATGAGAAGACTCAAAGTTAACTCGCACAACACCTAGAAAGAGGGTAAAATACATAACTTTATTTTATAATTAATGATAACTTGTGTTACTTCTTAGTTCTTAATTTATGTGAATTAATAATTAATGATTAACTTGTGTTTTATAATGAAGTACTATGTTTTATATTTAATGTTAATTTTAAATGTTAATTTATTTAAAATTACAGGCTATTGCAATTGTCACTGGAATCATTATGGTCAAGAAGCATCTGACTACTCAAATACGGACTAAAAATTTGGGCAATCCACGATACATTCTAGGGATCAAGGTGGCTCGTCGTCCTGATGGGCTCATCATGTCCCAACGGAAGTACTGTCTTGATCTTCTTCATGATGTTAGCTACTCTAGATGCAAGCCTGCAGACACCCCTATGGATGTCAACCACAAGCTCAGTGCCCATGCTTCTGACTCTAATCTGCTCCTTTCTAACTCAATGTCTCATTGACGTCTTGTGGGCAAACTCAGCTACCTCACTGTTACAAGACCCAATATATCTTTTATTGTTGGGGTGTTCATCCTCTTTATGCATTCTCCTCGGGCCTCTCATCTCCAGGTTTTAGAGTGCATCCTTTGGTACCAGAAGATTGATTTGGGATAAGGGCATCTATACAAGACCTCATCCTCTTTGTCTCTTGCCACCTACTCTGATGTCGACTATGTCGGCTCTCTAGATGATCATCGTTCCACAAGTGGGTACTACACTTACTTTGGAACCTGGCGGAGCAAGAAGCAAATTGTGGTTACGCGTTCTTCTGCAAAAGCTGAGTATCATTTAATGTCCTCTGTCGCTTCTGATCTTACGTGGTTGGAAAGTCTCTTGGGAGATCTAGAGGTTAAACTTTTGTCCTCAACAACACTCATTTGTGACAGTCAAGTTGCTATTCATATTACAGATAATCTGGTGTTCCATGAACGCAAGCACATCGAGGTCGATTGTCACTTCATCCAAGAAAAGATTTAACTCCGAAAAATAGATTTGAGGCATGTTCCTGATGCTGGACAAGTTATATCATCACCAAAGTCTTACCTCAACCATTATATATTTAGTTTATGTCCAAACCAAGTTCCTACGATTTGTATGTTGTAGCTTGTGAGGGAGTGTAGAAATATGTAAATATAAGGCCCATGTGAAGGCTCATACTCTAGCATATGTTCTTTCTTTATTATATATATATATGTATGTATATATGTATGTATATATATATGTATGTATATGTATATATATATATGTAGGTATATATATATATATATGTATGTATGTATGTATGTGTACGTGTGCGCGCGCGCAAATACATGATGTATAACATCTTTTTTCTTTAATCCGTTTTAGAGGAAATACAAAACTATTTATTTCTCTACAAGAACAAACAAAAGCTTAGGTTATGTTATGCTGAAAATTCTTTTGATAATGCCTAATTTACTTTTCCATTGAAGTCTTATCTTTCTAGAGAATATCAACAACTCAAACTCTCTCTAATGAAGCACAACAAAATGTTGAGAACCTCTCACAAAGAACCCACTCATTTTAAGAATCCTTGGGTGTAAAGAAAAAAATGGTAAAATAAGATAAATAAGTCTCTAAACTTTACCTGCTTTATGAAATCAGTCCACAGAGTTTTTTTTTTTGGTCCTTAAACTTTATATTTCTATTAAAATTGATACCTTTTACCGGAATTTTGTTTTAAACACTATTTAGGTTGCTGAGCAGCCATCTTTATTAACAGAAGTTTAAGTTAAATGACTGTTGCATCTAAGCACCGTCGGATAAATCTTTTTCTAGTGATACTATAGTTACTGCCAGAGCTGTGGTTGCAAGGTTGAACAAAAATTCATAAAGATTGTCATGTTGGTGAAGGTTTGGCGGAGAGAAATGTTAAAAAACAGTGCAAACCCTTCAGCTCTAAAACAGAGCATGAACTACAAAGCTTCGTGTGAGATGAGGTTGCAACCAATGCCTAAGGATGAAGATAATTGGTAAAGGCGGTAATGCTCAAGCTACTTCCAGTGAGATGTGGCGAAATTTTTCTTCTATTTTCCTCTTTTAAATGTTGACCATCCTAATTTGAGTAGAACTATCCATGGTTGAAAATGGAAGAGGAAGGGACACGAAGCTCATGGCCCTCCTCGTCCCACTCAATTATTTCATCTCCTCTCCATTATTATGCACTTTATGTTTTCTCTATATCAAAACATTTTCGTGACAACTCAATGGCTCAATTAGCGTTTAAATCAAATTTTCTAAAAAGGGACCAGTTTAAATAGAGCTTAGGAACCAAAATCAACTTCGAGGACTGTTTAGAGACTTATTTAGCTAATTTGACAAAAGAAAATCTATGGAATACTGCACTGGTACAAAAAATGGGAAAATTTACTAATCTACGAATAAATAACCACAATCTCCGGTATCTAATCACCAATGTAGCAAAGTAACATATGGCGGCACAAAGATCAACGGCAAATGTATTTTTAAAATCACCATAAATTAAAAATGTCTCAGAAAGTACAAGGAGTCATCACCTGATCAATAACACCAACGCATTTTATGCGCCGTGTGAGATAAATATAGCAATAAACCGTTAGTCATTGAACTATTTGCTCTTCATATTATGACCACATTGGAAACATGTTTAGAAAAGGAAACCCAAAAGAAACAAGTATTTTGATGACTAAGTTGCACTAATTCTTGAGATGCTCGTAGAAGTTCATTCGTGACGTAATTGACGGGAAAACCTATGTGGGCCAGCTTGTAAAAGCTCTTAGAAGCTAATGGCCCTCCTTGTCCCTCTCAATTATTCCATCTCCTCTCCATTATTATGCACTTTATGTTTTCTCTATATCAAAAACATTTTCATGACAACTCAATGGCTCAATTAGCGTTAAAATCAAACTGTCGTTAAAAGGGACCAATTTAAATAGAAATATAAAGCTTAGGGACCAAAATCAACTTTGAGTACTGTTTAGAGACATATTTAGCTATTTTGAAAAAGAAAATCTATGGCATACTGCACTGGTATAACAAATGGGAAAATTTACTAATCTGTCATGTACAGAAAATTACTACGAATAAATAACCACAATCTCCAGTATCTAGGCTCTGTTTGGCGCGGCGTTTCAACAGCAGTGTGCTGCTGTTTTTCAATAAGCCGCGCCTAACGAAACTTTCACGCCCACAGTTGGAGTCGCCCCCGCTGTACAGTCGTGAAATTAGGGCGTTCCAGAGTCGTGATAAATTTTCACGACTCTGGAATCGCGCAAGCTGCGCGATTCGTCTCCCGTTCGTCGTCTCCAGCGGGGGCTTTGTTCTCACAGCCATCGCCACATCTCGAGCGGCATCCGGCGGCCAACGCGACATCTCGAGCGGCATCCGGCGGCCAACGCGACATCTCCAGCGGCATCCGGCGGCCAACGCGACATCTCCAGCGGCATCCGGCGGCCAACGTCGAACGGCTTTCTTCTCACAGCCATCGCGACATCTCCAGCGGCATCCGGCGGGCAACGTCGAACGGCTCCGGCACAAGGATTCTTCTCCGACAGCATCCAGCGCTTGGGCTTTCTTCTCACAGCCATCGCGACATCTCCAGAGGCATCCGGCGGCCAACGTCTCCTTCTCCTGCACAAGGATTCTGCGCAGGTTCGCTTCTCCGGCTTAGGTAATCTTCTCCTTCTTGAATTTCCTATGTTGCTAGACATCTTACCTCTTCCCTCTCCCCCTCCCACCTGGTTTTGTGCAGAACTCCAGAGCTGATTATTCACGGTTACTGTTGTGCCGGCCTTCTCCTTCGTACAGAACTATAGATCAGACTTTTGGGCTTGTAATCTGCAGATCTCAACACCAGCAGGTATACCCTCCCCTACCCCCCTTTTTTTTTTTGATTTTGATGGATTGTGTGTGTTGATTTGCACAACAATGTGTGTTTGTTTATGTGCAATGTGATGTGTAATAGTGGATTTGTAATGCGTGTGTGCTGTAATTGTGTGTGTAATGTGTGTTTGTTTGTGTAATGTGTTTTTTTGGATTGTGTGTGTGTATTTTTGAATTGTGTGTGTGTGTGTGTGTATGTTTGGATTGTGTGTGTTTGTTTGTATGTTTGAATGTGTGTGTGTGTGTTTATGTGTGTGTGTGTGTGTTTATGTGTGTGTGTGTTTTTGTGTGTATGAATGGCATTGTGTGTGTGTGTGGATTGTGTGTGTGTATTTCTGAATTGTGTGTGTGTGTTTATGTGTGTGTGTGTTTATGTGTGTGTGTGTTTATGTGTGTGTGTGTTTATGTGTGTGGCTTTTGTGTTTGTGTATTTTTTTGGATTGTGTGTGTGTATTTTTGAATTGTATGTGTGTGTGTGTGTATGTTTGGATTGTATGTGTGTGTTTGTATGTTTGAATGTGTGTGTGTGTGTTTATGTGTGTGTGTGTGTTTACGTGTGTGTGTTTTTTTGTGTGTATGAATGGCCTTGTGTGTGTATGAATGGCCTTGTGTGTGTGTGTATGTTTGGATTGTTTGGATTGTGTGTGTATGTTTGGATTGTGTGTGTGTTTGTATGAATGTGATTGTGTGTGTGTGTGTGTGTGTTTATGTGTGTGTATGTGTTTATGTGTGTCTATTGGAACAACATCACGGATTAAAAGGAACACAGAGGACACCAGCCGGTGAGGTTTTGGCAATAACAATTTACACATTGGGCCACAATGAAACATTCAGAAAAACAGGAGAAAGATTCCAACATTTGATTCTAATCCGAACACAACACCAAGCTCATTTGAGGGGACGGGAGCTGCAGAAATGACCAATATAAGGGACACCATTGCAGATCAACTCACAGAGTATCATAGGTATACACTTTAATGACATTTTCATTTTTTAACATATATAAACGGATCATTAATTACATTTATTGTTGATGTGCAGTTAACGCTCGATGATCGAGGGATATGTTTCAGCTGCATGACGGAACCCGTTTATGATTTTCAGAAATGAAATATTCCTTTTGAAAACATTTCAAATTTTTAGAATTTAAAACTGGGCATTTTATTTTCATTAAGTTAAATTGTTTTTCAATATTATTGTTCTGTGTGTATCTCAAAAAAAAACTGTCTACCGCACAGTTGTTTTGCCAAACAGATTAACCAGCTTCTCTGTTTGAAACAGCTCTGCAAAAGCTGTTCATCCAAACAGTTTCACAGATTCTGGCACCACTCTGCAAAACAGCTGATTATTCCACCACTGCTTCCCACCACTGCTTCTGCAGTCGCTGCAGCTGAGCCAAACAGAGCCCTAATCACCAATGTAGCAATGTAATATATGGTGGCACAAAGATCAACTGCAAATATATTTTAAAAATCACCAGAAATTAAAAACTTCTCAGAAAGTACAAGGAGCCATCACATGAACCGTTGATCATTGAACTATCTGCTCTTCATATTGTGACCACATTGGAAGCATGATTAAAAAAAAGGCGATTGTTATCCGCAGACCTATTTTGGTTATCCGCAGACCACGAATTCAGCCGATTTTTACCTTTAAGTTTTCAATTCGAAATCTCTCTCTCTCTATTCACAGATCAGCCGCCTTCGTGCCCTAACCTCTCATGAACCCGATGCGATAGCATCGACGCCGACGTCAACATTCCTCCTCCATCAGCAGCTCCCACTCGTCGTCGACGTCGCCGCCTGAATGCCCTACATCCTCACCCGCGATTGAGCCCGACAGAGCTGCTCCGCTAAGTCTCCTGTCGCGACACCGCCCCCCTGCAACCTCATCTCCCATTTGGTCTCCGGCGTCATTCTCTGCAGAGAGACCTCTGGTAATTTCGCCATTTCAAGCCTCCCTTCTCAGCTTCGTATTCCAAGTACCATTTCTCTGTGTTTTTTTCCCTGCGATTTTTTCCTTTCCAAGCATCACATTCTCTGCGATTTTTTCCCATTACTAGGTTATTTTTTACCCATTTATAGGTTCCCCCTCTCAGCCTCATTTCTTGGTTGTTTTTTCCCCTTCACTGCAGGGTCTTTTTTCCCCTTCACTGCCCAGCATTGTTCCTGGACTTTTTCCAGATTGTTGCAATGGATATTGAAATATTTTTAGATTGTGTCATTGTGCAATGGTTGTTGAATTTTTTTCAGTTTGTGTCATTGTGAAATGTGATTTCATTCTCCCATTAACCCTAGATTTATTTTAGTTTTCACCAAAATTAGGACTGTTTCAGTATATGAAACCTGCTGTATTTCTGTTTATTTTGTATTTCAGTTTATGAAACCTCCTCCATCAGCAGCTCCTACTCGCCGTTTATTTTGTAATTTGTGTTTAAGTATATTAACCCTAGAATGATTTAAGTTTTCACCAAAATTTGTGTTGTATATGAAACCGGTTGTAATCTCCCATTAACCCTAAAGGTTTTTTGGTTTCGTGTTTAGACACTGTAATGGATGAAGAAGGCAATGACAACGATGTAGACAATGTTATTTCTAATACTCATTCCCCTTCATGCGTAAATGATAATGTCTCATCCATTTCCGTAATTGCCAATTTGTTGACTTTAATATTCTAAAATAGTTTTATTTGGCTTATAGATATGACAAAGCATTTTCAGACGAATATAGTATTTCAGTCAAGGGATGAGTTAGTAGCTTGGGCACGCAATATTGGTAGATCTCTCAGCTTTGTTGTCACAATTCAGAGCGCAGATAAATTAACAGGTAGACCACGACCTCGTGTTTTACTTGGATGTGATAGAGCAGGCTTTCCCGCGAGTCTCAGAATAAAAAAGGATGGGTTAAACAAAATCTGAGGAGAACAACCTCGAAGAAATGCGGGTGTCCCTTTTTATTGAAGGGAACAAAAGATGCAATTGCTGATGAATGGCGAGTTGAAGTATTATGTGGCACTCATAACCACAGTTTTGTTCACTTGGAGGCACATCCCTATGTCAGCCGGTTGAATGTAAACGAAGAGAGATTGGTTGAGGTTATGTACTCATCAGGAATAAAGCCAAGGAAAATACTAATTGCCCTGAAAAAAAAATGTGGATAATTCCACCACTATGAGAACCATTTATAATCAAAGAGCGTTATTACACAAAAAGGAGTTGGGGGGTTTGACTCAGATTCAGTTTTTATATAAGTGTATTACCGCTGCAGGTTATGTTAGCTTCAACATTGTTGCTGAGGATAGCAAGCAATTGAAGGGCTTATTTTTTGCACACCCTACAGCCATCAAATTATGCTCTATGTTCTCATCTTCCTTTCAGCTTGATTGTACCTACAAGACTAATAGGTACCGACTGCCGCTCTTATCAATAGTCGGTGTTAGATCGACAAACCAGTCTTTTTTGCTGCTTTCGTCTTTATGTCAGATGAACTTGAAACAAGCTATACATGGGCTCTGAGATGTTTTCATTCCATCATGGACCCAGCTTCTATGCTTACTGTCTTCATCACTGACAGAGAGTTAGCTCTTATGAATGCTATAAAGATAGTTTTCCCCCATTCCAAAAATATCCTATGTCAGGTACATATACATAGAAATATTCTGGCGCACTGCAAGAAGTTTTTCAGCCAGGGTAAGGAATGTGAGGTTTTTTTGGGTGTGTGGCAAAGAATTGTTAATGCCCGAACGGAGAATGAGTTCAACATTGAATTCAATGTCATGTTAGCTGCATATGCTGAAAAATATCCAAACGTATTCAGTTATGTTGTCACTACATGGCTCGATCCATTCAAAGAGTACTTCGTATCCGCATGGGTCGACAGATTTCTCCATTTAGGGAATTCAACCACCAATCGGGTCGAAGGCGGCCATAGCCAGCTAAAGAAATTTATTGAAGTTTCGGTCGGCAATTTGAATACGGTTTGGCGGACTTTCGACCAGATGATATATTTGCAACACACCAACATCAAACGATCATTTGGTCACAGTATTATGCATATAAGCCCTTTATATACAGGGTCGTTGTATACAGCTTTGGTCGGCCACATATCATTGTATGCGTTGGAAATTATTAGAGAACAGGAGGTGCTCGCAAAATCACCAAGTTGTATTCCGGCAGGGAAGTGCACACATAAGGTTCGACATTCCATGGGTTTACCGTGCCCTCATGAATTAGTGCCTTACATTATACTTAATGATTCATTCCTATAGTGTTGTATAGGATATTATGGACTTTGATTGGTCTTTTTTTCCCCTTCACTGACCATCAATTTTATCTGCGAACAGTATTTTGATGATGGGAAAACCTATGTTTTCTTCAGCCAATCAAAGTCTACTTCAATTAATGCATAAGACGCATACCTAGAAGCCAATGAATAGACGAAGAAATCACCCGCCACTCGCTTTGCTTTATTCCGAATTCTACATAACGACCTGCAGCTAAACATGATGTGGATGGACGGAATTGGGATATCACGACCCCTGTTGTAGTGTTAGAAGTTGCGGAGATGGAAGCTTATAGGCTCTGTTTGGGAGAGCTCTGGCAGATTGAAAATCTGCTGCCCAAATAGAGCTACTTGCACAGAGCTCTTTGAGAAGCTTTTTTTGAAAAGCTGAAGGGTAGAGCAGGGCTAGAAATCGAGTCTACCAAAAGTCGACTGGGATCAGGAAGAGGAGAGGCGGATCGTTGGGTCTCTTTGGAAGCCCGTCTCCTGGGATCTGGACGGGATGGAGTCGCCGGTGTCGGAGTCGAAGTTGGAGTCGCCGAAGTTGAATGCGGCCCCGAGGGTGACGGAGTTGGAGTCACCGAAGTTGAATGCGGCCCAGAAGCCGCCGGTGTCGAAGTTGGAGTCGCCGGTGTCGGAGTTGGAAGTCGCAGAAGTTTGCTCGAAAGTGGCAGCCGGCGTCCGCTTGGGGAAGAAGAAATGGCGAAGGGGGGTATCGAGAATGGTAGAGATGCGGCCGGGTCCAGCGCGACGGAAAAAATGGCTTTTTGCGGACTGTGCCCTCATATTATATTATGCCGTTTGAATTGCACCCAAATATTCTAATATTACATTTTTCACCCCTCAAGATTCATTTTTTGAGCATTTTGCATCCAAATTCATATTATAATGGGTATTTTCATCCGATTCGACAAAATATGTGTCATATTATTTTGTGGTAGGACGGATTTTTGCCTGAAATTCATCAAAACCTAAATTCATATTAGCCGGATTTTTGACAGGATTTTATTTTTGCCCGATGAAACATGCTTGCAATCAAAGATATATCAAAATATAGCAAAATATGTTTTGGCTGGATTTCATTTTTGGCCGGATTTCTTTTTTGGCCGGATTTCCAATCTGTTTTGTTCGGATTATCAAAACCATCAATATTTAGCAAAATATTTTTTGATCGGATTTTCAATGGAGAATTTTTTTCCAATTCGACAAACAGATTATAAAATTTAGCAAATCTGTTAAAATATATGTTAACACATTACAAAATACATCAAAGCCATCAAAATTTATGGAACATGAAATTGCATAGCAAAATACATCATAACACATGAAGAACACTAACAGATTACCAAACTAACATCATAACACATGAAGAACGCCCCTAGCAAGACACATCATAACACAGAAGTTTCTCTCATAGTAAAATACATCGTAACATATGCATGCAGTTAAGCTCATAGCAAAATATCACCCTAAACATAACATGATTTTAGCAACCATCAAAACACAAAATTTGTCTTCAAAATTGCAATCCAGCCTGGTACCTAGGGTTGTTCACAATTAGTATAGTTCGCGAATAATTCGGGATTCGATTCGTGAAAATTCGATTAAAATTCGTATTTTTCGAATTCGAATCCGAATTTCATATTCGAATAGTTTTCAAATCCGAATCCGAATAATTTTCTCTCTATTCGGAGGATTCACGAATAGTTCGTGAATACTGAAATATATATTAAATAATAATAATATATGTAAATAAATATTAAATATAGTTATATTTTAATTTTATATTAAATTAAATATTATAAAATTCAAATTCGAATCCATGTTCAAATCTGAATTCGAACCCAAAGTCGAATCCAATATTTCATGACGAATCTGAATCCGACACCGAATATTCGATCGAATCTGAATCTCTGCATTCTTTGTCAAATTTGGATTCGATTGAAGAGTTATCTGGTTTGATTCGGTTCGTTAACACCCAGTTGTACCTGCAAATTAACAGTAAGATTTTAGAATGAAACATGTTGACTAAATATATAATTTATAATTTATAACATATTGAATATCTACAGAAAATAAGATACATAAACACTCATATATGTTTCAAACATCAGTTTGTCCTTTGCACCCACACATAAAGATACATTTTGAGTCAAAAAAAAAATTAAATGAAATATAACACAATTATATAAATGTTTTTACATGCCGGATTTTTGAGTTTTTTAGCTGATGATGCTCTCGAGGACATGAGAACTACTTCACAATTTCTTTTGTTATGCCATCTCATCCCAAAATATGAACAAGTGTATTTCAAATCATGTCTCTTTATGCCATATTTTTGAGCCTCCAGCTCATTTCCTCCATTCGTCTTGCATGTTATGGCGGCCTTCCTCCGAATACTGGCCACGGAATAGTAGGATTTAAGTGGGCTAATGGTCATTCCATTTGAGAATTAATGGGATTTAGTAGGTGCTCATAAGCACGCAAAAACACCTTCTTCTTGTACCATTGTTTCACGTAATCTTCCATCTTTTCCCTTCGATAGAAAATACATGCAGTGGCATGTACACACGGAATACCAATGAGATCACATCGTCTGCAACTACAACTGTCGGAACCTAAGTCAACTGTCCATTTATCTCGCACATACCCTTGTACTTCAAATTTATTTTGTCCGTTCCACCCAAAATTGTAGTCATGTGCATTTTTTCTTATTGTTTTCTACTATTTTTTGGATTGAAGGGCATATTTCTTTGTTGCTTTTGAGTACCTTGTCCCTTTGACTGTGTAGCCGCTTCATTAGGTTCACCCTAATTTTTTCCAACATGATTATTATGGGTTTATCCCTAGCCCTTAAAATGACTTTGTTAAATGCCTCACAATAATTATTAAGCAACATTTCATATTTAGGTCAAGTGCTAAAATGAGACCTTGTTCAATGCTTCTCATGTCTTTCCTTTACACATTCATATGTTTTTTTATCACAAGCCTTCAACTTCTCCATTTCAATGTTGAAATTAACAACCCTTGTTGCGGATGCAGTTCTCTATAATAAATCTTTGAGTTGTATGCATCTAAATTTATGCTTGAAATTATTGTACATATGTCTTAAGTAAAACCTGTGATCGAGATTAGGTAATAACTCCTAAATGGTTTTTATTAAACCTTTTTGCTTTTCCGAAATGATAGTCCATAAATGACTATTTTCAATACACAAATCTTCAATAAGAATACTAACATACCATCTCCAAGTTTTAGTATTTTCAGTCAAAACATAAACATAAGCAAATAGGATACATATTGTACAACCTCGTATTCGCGAAGAGAGGGCTCCAAAACAAGGCGTGAGACTAGCTATGCTTTTTTAAGCTTTTGAAGAGGTTTTGCACTCTTGGTGGCCAATTTAGGCTTGACCCTTGTAATATACTAGTAGGGAGAGAAAAAATCTATCTCTCCCCCCGGCCCCTTTTGGGGGCGGGTGCGGCAAGATGGTCGGCACCCGCCCCGGCTTGCTAGGTGCGAGGTGGGAGCAGCAGGACTAGCTGGAGGCCAGGGTCCCGCCCCCTGCACCCTAGCCCTAGGTGGGGCGAGACCGGCCTGCGGCCTCTCGCCCTGGGCGGCTAGCTCGCGGGGCGAGACCGGCCTGCGGCCTCTCGCCTCGGGCGGCGAGCTCGCGGGGGTGAGACCGGCCTGCGGCCAGGGTCTCGCCCCGGGCGGCTAGCCTATGGGGCAAGACCGGCCTGCGGACAGGGTCTCGCCCCGGGCGGCTAGCCTGTGGGGCGAGACCGGCCTGTGGTTAGGGTCTTGCCGCAGGCGGCTAGCTCGCGGGGGCGAGACCGGCTCGCGGCCTCTCGCCCCGAGCGGGTAGCTCGCGGGAGAGAGACCAGCCCGCGCCCTCTCTCCCCGGGCAGCTAGCTCGCGGGGGCGAGACCGGCCCGCGGCCTCTCGCCCCGGGCGGCTAGCTCGCGGGGGCGAGACCGGCCCGCGGCCAGGGTCTCGCCCCGGGCGACTAGCCTGCGGGGCAAGACCGGCCTGCAGCCAGGATCTCGCCCCGGGCGGTTAGCCTGCGGGGCGAGACTGTCCTGTGGTCAGGGTCTCGCCCCGGGCGGCTAGCCTGCGGGGCGAGACCGGCCGGTGGCCGGGGTATCGCCCTCGGCCCCCAGCTCTTTGGCGTGGTTTAACCCCTAAAGAATCCTTGCCTCGGGTGTCCGGGTAGGGGGCATGACTTAGCCTCCGTTCCTCCCCTGGACCTCTTTTGACCCTGTTTTTACCGTTGTGCCCTCAGGGTGGAAGTATCTTTATCCCCCGGTGTGGATGCTTCCTATTTCCTTAGGGCTTATTTATCCTAGGGGTATTTGCGACATTTTGGTCTCTAGACTTGGAAAACTATAAATAGACCCTCTTAGGTACCTTTGGAGGGATGAGTTTTTTGGGTTTTCTCCTCCTTAGGCTTCTTCTTGGTTGAGTGAGAGAGCTCTCCAAGGTACCCAGCTCAGTCATTGGTGAGGGAGGGGAAGTGCTCTTGTGACCTTCCGGGTGTGTGGTGAGACCTCAACGCTAGAGCCGAGGGTCGGTTCCTAGTTTCCTAAGTCTTTGGTCCGTGACGTTCCCCCTAAGTGTAGTAGGTGTGAGGTCACCCCACTTTTGGGACCCCAAACTCCACAAGAGGTCAATTTTAGCTTCAACATTTTGGTGCGGTGAGCGTGGAGAGTGACCAGCACAGAAGATCTCAAGAGAGTGACATGGTTAGAGATCAGGGAGGTAGTGATGATCTCGGCGAGCTCCCCAACCCAGGACCCTTCGTAGGAAGGGAGGAGTTCATGGCTTCCATATCCGGCATCATGAAGATGCTGCGAAATATTGCCCCTCGGGCTGACAGCTCAACCCCCACCCCTAGGGACTAGCTCCCAGGGGTCTCGGCGAGCTGACCCAGAGTGGTCTCGACGAGCTGCCTCCCAGGGGCATAGACGAAATGACCCCAGCAGGGGGAGAAGAAAGTGCACCAGGAAGAAGGCCTGGGAAGGAGAGGATGGGAGAAGGGGTCGAGCAAGACCTCACCGGCAGGGAGTTGTTCCCCAGCCCAGCGAGTTCTAGCCCTCCAGGCGAGCAGGTCACGCGAGTAGAGGTTGTGAGAGCACCCCTCAGGGGGTCACCCTTCAGCGAGCTGATCATATCTCAGCTCTTGTTCCCGAGGGGTTCAGAGAGCCTAGCTAACATGGCTTACTATACTGGGAAGGATGACCCAGTCCAGCACCTGTAGTGGTTCGAGGATGTCGTCTCCATCAGGTCGATGACGGATGCCTTCAAGTGTCGCCTCTTTGCGAATGCATTGATGGAGAAGGCAAGGGACTAGTTTCATCAACTCCCTCCGAGGTCGATCTATGGGTTCAAGGACTTGAGCCGGAGCTTTCAGCTTCGCTTCTCCACCTCCAAGAAGAGAAAGAAGAGTCCTGAGTCCATCTTCCTGATAAGACAAAGTGTCGAAGAGTCACTGGCTCATTACGTTGACAGGTTCCAAGAGGAGAACCTGGATATCCAGGAGATGCCAGGGTATGCCCTCTAGATGGCGTTCACGGTGGGGTTGCGCGAGGGGTTTTTCAAGATAAGCCTGACCTGAAAGGCCCCCCTTTCCTTCGAGGAGCTGATGGAAAGGGTGGCAGAGGAGATAGCCATGGAGGCGACCAACCAGGCATTTGTCAAGAAGTTGGCGAAGCTAACAGAGACGGAGTCGAAGGAGCAAGATGGCTCGAGACATCAAGTGGGAAGACGGAGAGAGGAGCAGAGAGCTCAAGGGGTCCAGGGGCAGGAAGGCCCGAAGCCACGTTGGAGGCAGCAGGGAGGACCTGCCCAGGGTCTAGGAAGAGCTCCCATCCAGGGTGGGGGAAACTTTCATGGGGGCCAAGGGAGGTTCAACTTCCAAAGGCAAGCCCCAAGACAGCTCCTGCCCCCACCCCAGCAAGCCTTGGCGATAGGCGGAGGAGGAGGCAACGGGAGAGACTTCCGGGCCCACCGAAGGAGGGGAGGAGGAGCATTGTCATACTGTGACTTCCACCAGGCGAAGGGTCACACCACGGCTGTAGCACCCCCCCCCCCCCAACTTTTGCCCGGGTCGGGCCGGAGGGGTGCTACTGGCCCAAGACGCCCACCCAGTACTTATAGGGGAAACGATCCACCCTGTCCAAGCACTAGATGGCCGCCTCGGTTGGCTCGAATCATAACATTCACAACCCATCAGAATATAGCGGAAGCATTAACAGGAAACCATTGCAGATTTATATATATGACATATCAGAATCACAGCGGTTCTAGGGCCGAAGCCTAAGTACTTATATAAGCCCGTAGGCTATACATGTGCTACATATAATCCGCATATACTCTCTCTCTACGCTGCTCGGCGGAACTCACGTCTCTAAACTCTGGGGACGGTGGGGGTACATCTGCTCGAGTCGACCTAGCTGCTGGCATAATCTCCTGCGGCAGCGGGTCACTACGGTGCTCCACCTCCTGTGAATGGTTAACCAAATAACCGTTAGTCACAGAGCTAAGTGGAAACAAATCTCCTCCCCGGATCCGCATCCTGGGGACGAGCGCGCACCCACCCAACAGAAGTAAATAGCCGAAGCAAGAGAGGGTTAGCACAACATTTCATATATGAACAGCTAGGAGCAAATATAAAAGAGTGCAGTATAACCGGACAAAGCTGCAATAGTATAAAACGGTTATAACCATGCTCTACTAGCTCATCAGCACAACAGGTTTCCATATCCTGAATTCTATCACAGGCATTCACAGCCGCGCACATACCGCAGGCATTCACAGCCGCGCACATACCGCAGGCATTCACAGCCGCGCACACAAACCCTATGTCGACATAGTTTGGACCGCTTCTGTTCCAGCAGGGTAGCGAGCCCCGCGGGCCTCACCGATGTGGCCGTCGGTGATAGTGGCCAGTCCTGCCACTTCTGGGGATGATCGTACCGCACAACCCCAGGCCCTAACGTACAACCTTGTGTACTCTTGGATGTGAGCGACATCCAACGAATCATTTTGGCCGACCAGCGGAGGAAAACCCGACGGGGAATAAAACGGCCGGTCACCCGTGGTACCCATCTCCCTGTCGCCTTGAGTCGTCAACCTTCCCGCACCAGTACGAACGGTCTGCGGAAGGGACTGACCCGCCACTATTCCACTGCAAGCAATTTACAAACAATCAATCAACGGCAAACATAACACACACTGGGTCTACGTCGGCCTGCCCTACTAGGCTTAAACTTCGGGCGGCGGCGCTTAGCTCTACTTTCGTCAAGGAGCGTGGGAGCGCATTATTTGGGGCTAGACCTGGAGGGATACCTCAA
This sequence comes from Platanthera zijinensis, assembly GCA_039513925.1. Taxonomy (NCBI): domain Eukaryota; kingdom Viridiplantae; phylum Streptophyta; class Magnoliopsida; order Asparagales; family Orchidaceae; genus Platanthera; species Platanthera zijinensis. The sequence goes on along the minus strand of CM077078.1, from coordinate 248,448,808 downwards.
CTCCGGTTATCCCCAACTAAGGCTCAACCTTAATAACGACTGCTCGTCAGAGCAGGACCCGGGGTTATAATAGTAAATTGCAATGAAGACAAATGCGGTGTTTATGCTGCTTATTTAAAGTGCTGTAATGAAATGTGACCAGTACAAAACTGGAGTAGTACAGAATGAAAGTACTTGACCAGTACGAGACTGGAGTATAACTGAATTGAAAATCCTTGACCAGTACGAGACTGGAGTATAACTGAATTGAAAATACTTGACCAGTACGAGACTGGAGTATAACTGAATTGAAAGTACTTGACCAGTACGAGACTGGAGTATAACTGAATTGAAAGTACTTGACCAGTACGAGACTGGAGTATAACTGAATTGAAAGTACTGAACTGAAAAGAATAAAAGAACAGGACCAGTGCAAGACTGGAATAATCATAAAGAAAATGGTTAGTAGTCCAATCACTCCATCCAGGAGGCTTCAGTTCCATCTCCGTTCTCAGGAGAGATTTTCAGTTCCAGCTCCGTTCTCAGGAGGCACATTAAGTTCTATTTCAGTTTTTAATAAGACTTCATTGGGTTGCACCCATTATTAAGATCCGATTAGAATCTGATTGCGCCTTATTAATCACGGGTTAATCAGATCAGGGGCTTATCAGGAGTTGCGCCCTCATTAGTTATCGAGAATAATTCATAGCTCACCGCTCGTGCTTTCATTTTCCGAGCGTGCCAGAGGTTCACTCGAGAGTCGAGGTGCTCGACGGGTTAACGAAATCTCGAAACACCCGGAGCCTGGCCACCGGCCTCATCCACTCTCATCGATATGTTAAGTTTGATTTGATTATTTATAACAGGGATGATAGTCGCGCGCTCCAATTTTCATTTTCGAGCGTAATAATTACCGGGCGCAATCCTAGACTTCCATAATTTGGGAAAAATATCAAAACTTATTCTCATGATCCCAAATTTTGATACAACCCCTAAGAGAGCCTAAAATGAGTATAGTAATTTTTTTGTAATTTTCCAAATTATTTTGGGCCTTTAATTTGGCCAAACAAATTTTATTTGGGCTTTTAAAAATACCAATTCAACTCCAAAAATTCTCAAATTTTTTGTGGATATTGCCCTCATTAAGGGGGACATTTTTCATATTCAAAACATTTTCATGAGGGCTCTATTTTGGCCTCTTAAAAAATAAAAACCCTTAATATTATATTATAATATTATATATATTATAATATAATATAAAATATTAAGTTTATAAAAAAAAACACCTGTACACTATCTTCTCCCCCCCGCCTGTACCAAAACCGCACCTTGCGGGCCTCCTCCGCCGCCGGCCGGCCACCGGCCGGCCGTGGCTCCACCACCGGCCGACTACCCGGTGGTGGGCGCTCCCTCCGGCGGTGGTCCGGCGGCCTGCCGCCGCCGGCCATCGCCGGAGCCATTTTTTTTTAAAAACGGGAGGGGAGGGGGTGACGGCGGCGGCGCTCCGGCCGCCGGAGCTTCCATGCAACTCGTCAGAAGGCTAGGGAGTGAGGAGAGGAAGAGTTTTTACCTGAGTTTGGCGGGCTCGGGAGGGGCCGGCTTGATCGGACATGGCTCAAGATGGTGGAGGAGGGGGAGGAGCTCCTTGGCTTGCCTTTTTCCGGCCACCAGAGCTCCGGCAGAGGGGGAGGAGCAGGGGGAGGGCTGCTCTGAAGCTTGTGGGAAGGAGAGGGGGGAGGGGTAGCTTTTATAGGGAGGGGGAGGGGGAGCTCCTTCCCTTTGGGCAATGTGGGATTAATCCCTCCTTAGGGAGGGATTAATCACCACCCTCCAGCTGTCCAAGGACAGCTGGAGGTGCCACATATTTTCCCATGTGGGAAACAAGGGAAATCCCCAAGGGCTTGGGCCTTGGTGGGCTTGGGCTTAAGAAAGAGGGGGAGAAAGGGAGAGAAAGAGAGAGGGAAGAAGTGGGTGGGCCTCCACTTGTAGTGGGATGGGGGCTTGCTGGTTGGGGGCCCAAGGAGAGTGAGGGGGGCAAGGGTTATTCATCCATGGAGAGGAGGTGGGCTCCTCATTTGGAGAAAAATCCAAAAAGTGGATTTTTAGGAGGGTTTGACCAAGTCAACCCTAGGATGGGTCCCCCTTGCTGGTCAAAGTCAATGTGGGTCCAAGTCATCGGGGTCGGGTCAAGGTTCGGGTGTCGTGTCACAATTGGTGTGTGCACGCTTTTCGGTGCACGATTATGCTTGATTTGACCACGAGTTGACCAATTGTCGTCGAAATTAACCGGAATGACTTATGTTGACTTCGTATTGACCATACGAGTGCAACGCAACTGACCGGGGTCGAATCGGAGTTCGTTTGGCGAAATTCCAATATTTGCGCGTCGCAGCGTGCTAAAACGGTCAAAACGCCCATAATCATCGTTAGGCTTCGAATCGCGGCGCAACGAGTTCCGATGCGTTCGTATCAACTATACAAAGTCATGGGAATTGACAGAACTCAAATCGGAGTTCTCTATGTCAATATCCAAAAATCTCATTTTCGCGACGTTCTGCGAGGAATGGCCAAATCCACTATATAACCTCTGGTTCCATTGAACGAGTTCCGATGCGCTCGTATGGACTATACGAGACCACAGGAACTGACGGAACTCAAATCGGAGTCCTCTAGCTCTATTTCCTACCTTGGGTTACCCCTCACCGGGTCATGGGTAGGGTCCGGGCCACTTTTATTGGGCCCACTAGGGTTCTGGTGGCCCAATAAAAGTCGGGATGTTACAATCTAATAAAAATAAAAGGATTTTCGTCCCCGAAAATTTGCTTGAAGTAGGGGGGAAAGTAACATACCTGGGGAAAGAGCTCTGGATGCTTTTCTCGGAGGAGTGCTTCAGGTTCCCACGTGAACTCTTCTCGTCCGCAGTTTGACCATAACACCTTAACCATCGGAATGGTTTTATTACGTAGTGTCTTGACCTTATAATCCACTACTCTGACGGGTTCGAGCCGGACGGATCTGTCTGATTGTAGCTGCACTGGTGGAGTAGGAAGGTACTGCTCTGGTTGCCGGAGGACTCGTCTCAAGGAAGAGACATGAAACACATCATGAAGGTTCCCCAACTCTGGGGGCAAGGCCAAACGATAGGCGACGGGGCCAACACGCTCTATCACCGGATAGGGGCCCAAGAAGCGGGGGTCTAACTTTTTCTGCTTCCTCAACCGGGAGACACCATGCATGGGCTTTATTTTCAAGAACACCATTTCCCCCACGCTAAACTCCACCGGTCGGTGACGCGCATCATAGTACTTAGCCTGCCGGCTCTGCGCTTCCCGCATCCGCTCCTGTATCAGCCGTATCGCTGCCGTAGTATCATCGATGTAAGCCACTCCCAAGGCTTCCGGGTCCTCTTCCTGAGCCCATGTCAACGGGGTTCGGCAACGTCTTCCATACAATGCCTCATATAGAGCCATCTTAATACTAGCCTGGTAGCTGTTATTGTAAGAAAATTCGACCAACGGCAACAGCTGCTCCCATGGCTCATTGTGCTCTACTATGCATAATCGAAGTAGATCCTCCATTGTCCGGTTCGTCCTCTCCGTCTTTCCGTCCGTCTGCGGGTGGAAGGCGGTGCTGAAGGCCAACTTGGTTCCCAAATACGCCTGCACCCGCCTCCACTCCTTAGATGTGAAACGCCCGTCACGATCTGACACGATGGACTTTGGTACTCCGTGGAATCATACCACTTGCTCTAGGAACATCCTGGCCAGGATATCTACTCCGTCGCCCTGTCGGTTTGGGATGAACCGCGCTACCTTGGTGAGTCGATCTACGACCACCCATATTGAGTCATTCCCAGCGCGGGATCGAGGTAGGCCGTGGACGAAGTCCATGGAGATGTCTTCGAACTTCCACTCTGGTATCGACAGGGGCTGTAATAGGCCTCCTGGACTGCGGCATTCGGCCTTAACCTTCTGACAGGTCTGACACCGGGCTACGAAGTCGGTGACATCTCTTTTCATTCCAGGCCAGTAAATGGTCCTGCGCAAGTCTATGTACATCTTAACTACGCCAGGGTGAATCGAGTACCTGGACTGATGGGCCTCTTGCAAAATTTCTTCACGAATCCCTCTAGTAGCGGGAACAAATATGCGGTGCTTGAATTGAAGAATCCCGTCATGCAGTTTATAATCCTCTTGTGCCCCTCCTTGCAGAGATCGGATGATCGGTATCACTTCTGGGTCGATCTTCTGGGCTTCTCATATCCGGTCCCGGATGTCGCATTGGATTTCCATCCAATACAGCTGCAAGTAGTACTCTTCCGAATCTCTTCGGGCAACCAGGGTAATCTCCATGTCTATCAGAGACTGGAAGAGTTCTTTAGGGATCTGCTCCATCCAACTCCCGGCTATCGCAGGCTGGCGGCTCAAGGCGTCAGCGACTCTGTTAGCCTTCCTGGGGTGATATTGGAGAGCGAAGTCGTAATCGCATAAGAATTCCAGCCATCGGCGCTGCCGGAGGTTCAGCTCTTTCTGCGTGAAGATATACTTGAGGTTCTTGTGGTCGGAGAAGATCTCACATCTTACCCCGTACAAGTAATGCCTCCAAATTTTGAGGGCGAAGACGACGGCGCCCAACTCTAAATCGTGTGCTGCGTAATTCAATTCGTGCGGCTTTAGTTGCCGAGATGCATAGGCCACTACCTTACCATATTGCATTAGAACAGCTCCCAATCCCTTCAGGGAGGCATCAGTGTAGATCTGGAATCCCTCGGTCCCTGTGGGGATCGTAAGGATTGGCGCGGAAGTCAGCCGCTTCTTCAGCTCGACAAACGCAGCCTCGCACTCCGGCGTCCATCGGAATATGACGTCCTTTTTGGTGAGAGCAGTTAGGGGTAGGGCAATCTTGGAAAAACCCTCGACAAACTTCCTGTAGTATCTTGCAAGACCGAGGAAACTCCGGATATCCGCAGCCGTCCTGAGTGGCGGCCAATTTTGTACCGCCTGGACCTTGGCTTGGTCTACTGCCACTCCTTCCCTGTTTATCGTGTGGCCTAAGAATCTAACTTCTTCTAGCCAAAATTCGCATTTACTAAATTTGGCGAAGAGAGAGTGCTCCCGGAGCTTTAATAGCACCATCTGAAGGTGCCGGGTATGGTCCGTCTTGGTCTTCGAGTAGATTAGGATGTCATCTATGAAGACGATGACAAAGTGATCCAAGAAAGGTTCGAAGACTCTATGCATCAGGGCCATGAAGGCGGAAGGCGCGTTGGTGAGCCCGAAGGGCATTACTAGGAATTCATAAAGACCATAACGAGAGCTGAAGGCAGTCTTGGGAATGTCTTCCTCTCGGACTCGGAGCTGGTAATAGCCGGATCTCAGGTCCATCTTGGAAAATACGGACGCACCTTGCAACTGATCGAACAGTTCGTCGATCCTAGGGAGGGGGTAGGTATTGCGTACAGTCAGCTTATTCAGCTCCCTGTAGTCGATGCACAGTCGCAATGTCCCATCTTTCTTTTTGACGAAAAGTACCGGGGCTCCCCAGGGCGAGGAACTAGGGCGGACGAAACCAGCATCTATTAGTTCCTGTAGCTGGATCTTTAGTTCAGTCAGCTCCCTTGGGGCCATCCGGTAGGGGGCTCGTGATACTGGCTGTGCTCCGGACACAAGCTCGATCTGAAAGTCGACCTCTCGCTGGGGTGGCAATCCCGGGAGGGACTCAGGGAAAATATCGGGGAAGTCGCGGACTACCGGGACCTTGGCGAGCACCTGGGATTTGTCTTCCATCTCGAAGTAGATAAGGTATACTTCATCCTTCTGTCGGACGGATTTCACCATCTGCGTAGAAGTCAGGATAATACGCGAGACAGAGGGCACACCTGTCAACGTGACGGTCTGGCCATTCGGGTTCCGTAGCCGGACTTCTCGCGCGGAACAGTTTATCTGAGCTTGGTGCTCGGCTAGCCAGTCCATTCCCAAAATTATGTCGAATCCAGTTATGGCTAGGATGGTCGCGTAGATTTCGAACTCCACTTCTCCCAGCACAGCCTGGAACGAGCACTTTTCGGTAGAAGTCATATCCGACCCGTCCGGTAAACGGATTCGTATAGACAGTCCGGTCGAACGAACAACATTTCCTTTTGTTGCGATGAATTCGTGGGAGACGAAAGAATGAGTTGCTACCGTGTCGAAAAGGGTTTTGGCAGGAAGTCCTTCTACCAACAAGATTCCTGACGACATGAGAAATATATATATATATATATATATATCAACTATCTAATACAGAGGATATAAGTACACATAAGTAATATACAACATCAGTAGTCAGATTTGATATCTCTCTATCGCCTAAGATATATACCTATGACTACGTCAGGGGCTGGTCCGTGCTGCAGGTCTAGTGCATAAGCCTCCTGGGGCGCTGCTCGGCCCTACTGGCCTCTCCTGCCAGCTCTGCCTCTGCGACCTCTCTGACCATGCTCTCGTGCCGGCTGTCCACCCTGAACAGCTCCCAATCCGGGTCTCCCCGTCACCTGAGGGCAAAAGGCCCTCATATGTCCTGGCTGATGACATAAGAAGCAGCTCCCTGCGAAGGGAACATCTCGTCGGGCCACTAGTGGGGGCTGCGGTGCTGGAGCTGGTCTGAAGTCTGGCTGTGCAGCTGGGGGTGCTGGGGGTGCTGGTGGGTGCCTATAAGGCTGCCTGCGGCGTCGCTGCTTGCGCTCTCTATCCTGTCTATGGGGAGCGACTCCTCCATATCGTCTCTGGTCACGAGGGAGCTCTTCCTGACCTCTGCGCCGCTGAGCCACTGTCTGCTGGTCCAACTCTAAGGCTGCCGCATGGGTAGCTATGGTGTGGAAGGTGGCCTGAGAGAGCATAATCAGGGCCTGCCTCAGGTCGTCTCGTAGTCCTCTATAGAACCGAGAAGCTCTATCCCTGTCGGAGGCGGCCAGGTTCCCGGCGAAGCGTGCCAGGTGTATGAACTCTCTCTCATACTCTGCCACAGTGCGGTTGCCCTGTCGGATGAGCAGGAACCTCTCTTGTAGCGCGGCTCGGTCTGTATCTGTGATAAAGAACTCTAGTAGAGCTATGGAGAACTCTCCCCAAAGGATCGTGCTCATCGGCCGACCTCGAAAGGTAGAGCGACTAGCCGCTCTCCACCAATCCCTCGCATATCCTTCCAAGAGGGTCACCACCAAAGAAACTGCTGCCACAGCTGGGCACATCATCCCTACTAACAGCTCCTCCACTCGCTCCACCCACTCCTCAACCTGAATGGCCGTCTCTGTACCCCTGAACGGGGGAGGCCTGAGTCCTCGAAAAGTCGTCAGCAGATCGGTGGGTGCGGTCATCTCTCGCGGTGGCTGTGCTAGGGCATCCCGGAACGTCGCTAGTATAGCCGTCAGCGTCTGCCCCATATCCGTCTCGGCAAACGGTATAGCCGCGGGGGCGACCGGGTCTGGTGGTGGGGTAGCTGGAACATATCCCCTAGACGAGGATCCCCCGTTACTGTCCTCCGGTATCTGGAGAAGTAACAGGAAAGAGTGTCAGTATTTTGCAAAAGTAGTGGCAATTTGCAAAAACGACAGACCAAGCGGAAACAACGGTGTATGGGCATACTATCGTACAGTCTAGAATCCCTAAGCCTCTACACTAGGGTCCACCAAGCTTCCGCTGCAAGGTTCGTCCCGAACCTAAAACGAAGCGAGGGACGAAGGGATCCTGAGACTGCTCCACAAGGAAGAATCGTGATCGCTCTGATCCATTTGTAGCACCCCCCCCCCAACTTTTGCCCGGGTCGGGCCGGAGGGGTGCTACTGGCCCAAGACGCCCACCCAGTGCTTATAGGGGAAACGATCCACCCTGTCCAAGCACTAGATGGCCGCCTCGGTTGGCTCGAATCATAACATTCACAACCCATCAGAATATAGCGGAAGCATTAACAGGAAACCATTGCAGATTTATATATATGACATATCAGAATCACAGCGGTTCTAGGGCCGAAGCCTAAGTACTTATATAAGCCCGTAGGCTATACAAGTGCTACATATAATCCTCATATACTCTCTCTCTACGCTGCTCGGCGGAACTCACGTCTCTAAACTCTGGGGACGGTGGGGGTACATCTGCTCGAGTCGACCTAGCTGCTGGCGTAATCTCCTGCGGCAGCGGGTCACTACGGTGCTCCACCTCCTGTGAATGGTTAACCAAATAACCGTTAGTCACAGAGCTAAGTGGAAACAAATCTCCTCCCCGGATCCGCATCCTGGGGACGAGCGCGCACCCACCCAACAGAAGTAAATAGCCAAAGCAAGAGAGGGTTAGCACAACATTTCATATATGAACAGCTAGGAGCAAATATAAAAGAGTGCAGTATAACCGGACAAAGCTGCAATAGTATAAAACGGTTATAACCATGCTCTACTAGCTCATCAGCACAACAGGTTTCCATATCCTGAATTCTATCACAGGCATTCACAGCCGCGCACATACCGCAGGCATTCACAGCCGCGCACATACCGCAGGCATTCACAGCCGCGCACACAAACCCTATGTCGACATAGTTTGGACCGCTTCTGTTCCAGCAGGGTAGCGAGCCCCGCGGGCCTCACCGATGTGGCCGTCGGTGATAGTGGCCAGTCCTGCCACTTCTGGGGATGATCGTACCGCACAACCCCAGGCCCTAACGTACAACCTTGTGTACTCTTGGATGTGAGCGACATCCAACGAATCATTTTGGCCGACCAGCGGAGGAAAACCCGACGGGGAATAAAACGGCCGGTCACCCGTGGTACCCATCTCCCTGTCGCCTTGAGTCGTCAACCTTCCCGCACCGGTACGAACGGTCTGCGGAAGGGACTGACCCGCCACTATTCCACTGCAAGCAATTTACAAACAATCAATCAACGACAAACATAACACACACTGGGTCTACGTCGGCCTGCCCTACTAGGCTTAAACTTCGGGCGGCGGCGCTTAGCTCTACTTTCGTCAAGGAGCGTGGGAGCGCATTATTTGGGGCTAGACCTGGAGGGATACCTCAACTCCGGTTATCCCCAACTAAGGCTCAACCTTAATAACGACTGCTCGTCAGAGCAGGACCCGGGGTTATAATAGTAAATTGCAATGAAGACAAATGCGGTGTTTATGCTGCTTATTTAAAGTGCTGTAATGAAATGTGACCAGTACAAAACTGGAGTAGTACAGAATGAAAGTACTTGACCAGTACGAGACTGGAGTATAACTGAATTGAAAATCCTTGACCAGTACAAGACTGAAGTATAACTGAATTGAAAATACTTGACCAGTACGAGACTGGAGTATAACTGAATTGAAAGTACTTGACCAGTACGAGACTGGAGTATAACTGAATTGAAAGTACTTGACCAGTACGAGACTGGAGTATAACTGAATTGAAAGTACTGAACTGAAAAGAATAAAAGAACAGGACCAGTGCAAGACTGGAATAATCATAAAGAAAATGGTTAGTAGTCCAATCACTCCATCCAGGAGGCTTCAGTTCCATCTCCGTTCTCAGGAGAGATTTTCAGTTCCAGCTCCGTTCTCAGGAGGCACATTCAGTTCTATTTCAGTTTTTAATAAGACTTCATTGGGTTGCACCCATTATTAAGATCTGATTAGAATCTGGTTGCGCCTTATTAATCACGGGTTAATCAGATCAGGGGCTTATCAGGAGTTGCGCCCTCATTAGTTATCGAGAATAATTCATAGCTCACCGCTCGTGCTTTCATTTTCCGAGCGTGCCAGAGGTTCACTCGAGAGTCGAGGTGCTCGACGGGTTAACGAAATCTCGAAACACCCGGAGCCTGGACACCGGCCTCATCCACTCTCATCGATATGTTAAGTTTGATTTGATTATTTATAACAGGGATGATAGTCGCGCGCTCCAATTTTCATTTTCGAGCGTAATAATTACCGGGCGCAATCCTAGGCTTCCATAATTTGGGAAAAATATCAAAACTTATTCTCATGATCCCAAATTTTGATACAACCCCTAAGAGAGCCTAAAATGAGTATAGTAATTTTTTTGTAATTTTCCAAATTATTTTGGGCCTTTAATTTGGCCAAACAAATTTTATTTGGGCTTTTAAAAATACCAATTCAACTCCAAAAATTCTCAAAAATTTTGTGAATATTGCCCTCATTAAGGGGGACATTTTTCATATTCAAAACATTTTCATGAGGGCTCTATTTTGGCCTCTTAAAAAATAAAAACCCTTAATATTATATTATAATATTATATATATTATAATATAATATAAAATATTAAGTTTATAAAAAAAAACACCTGTACACTATCTTCTCCCCCCCGCCTGTACCAAAACCGCACCTTGCGGGCCTCCTCCGCCGCCGGCCGGCCACCGGCCGGCCGTGGCTCCACCACCGGCCGACTGCCCGGTGGTGGGCGCTCCCTCCGGCGGTGGTCCGGCGGCCTGCCGCCGCCGGCCATCGCCGGAGCCATTTTTTTTTAAAAAACGGGAGGGGAGGGGGTGACGGCGGCGGCGCTCCGGCCGCCGGAGCTTCCATGCAACTCGTCAGAAGGCTAGGGAGTGAGGAGAGGAAGAGTTTCTACCTGAGTTTGGCGGGCTCGGGAGGGGTCGGCTTGATCGGACATGGCTCAAGGTGGTGGAGGAGGGGGAGGAGCTCCTTGGCTTGCCTTTTTCCGGCCACCAGAGCTCCGGCAGAGGGGGAGGAGCAGTGGGAGGGCTGCTCTGAAGCTTGTGGGAAGGAGAGGGGGGAGGGGTAGCTTTTATAGGGAGGGGGAGGGGGAGCTCCTTCCCTTTGGGCAATGTGGGATTAATCCCTCCTTAGGGAGGGATTAATCGCCACCCTCCAGCTGTCCAAGGACAGCTGGAGGTGCCACATATTTTCCCATGTGGGAAACAAGGGAAATCCCCAAGGGCTTGGGCCTTGGTGGGCTTGGGCTTAAGAAAGAGGGGGAGAAAGGGAGAGAAAGAGAGAGGGAAGAAGTGGGTGGGCCTCCACTTGTAGTGGGATGGGGGCTTGCTGGTTGGGGGCCCAAGGAGAGTGAGGGGGGCAAGGGTTATTCATCCATGGAGAGGAGGTGGGCTCCTCATTTGGAGAAAAATCCAAAAAGTGGATTTTTAGGAGGGTTTGACCAAGTCAACCCTAGGATGGGTCCCCCTTGCTGGTCAAAGTCAATGTGGGTCCAAGTCATCGGGGTCGGGTCAAGGTTCGGGTGTCGTGTCACAATTGGTGTGTGCACGCTTTTCAGTGCACGATTATGCTTGATTTGACCACGAGTTGACCAATTGTCGTCGAAATTAACCAGAATGACTTATGTTGACTTCGTATTGACCATACGAGTGCAACGCAACTGACCGGGGTCGAATCGGAGTTCGTTTGGCGAAATTCCAATATTTGCGTGTCGCAGCGTGCTAAAACGGTCAAAACGCCCATAATCATCGTTAGGCTTCGAATCGCGGCGCAACGAGTTCTGATGCGTTCGTATCAACTATACAAAGTCATGGGAATTGACAGAACTCAAATCGGAGTTCTCTATGTCAATATCCAAAAATCTCATTTTCGCGACGTTCTGCGAGGAATGGCCAAATCCACTATATAACCTCTGGTTCCATTGAACGAGTTCCGATGCGCTCGTATGGACTATACGAGACCACAGGAACTGACGGAACTCAAATCGGAGTCCTCTAGCTCTATTTCCTACCTTGGGTTACCCCTCACCGGGTCATGGGTAGGGTCCGGGCCACTTTTATTGGGCCCACTAGGGTTCTGGTGGCCCAATAAAAGTCGGGATGTTACAACGGCTACCTGCCCTGAGTTTCTGGAAGTGAGGGGGGCTAGAGGCCCTGCCCAGCCTCAGTCGTCGGCACAGGTTGAAGGGGTTCTACCCAAAGTGGGGGGAGAAGACATATGTGAGGACCGGGTCGATGTGGGAACCCAAGGGACCTTGTGAGTGATCCACATTGGAGCGGAAATCAAGCCCAGGCCCTCTGATGAAGCCTCACCTTGGCGGAGTCCTGTTTTTTACTTATGGTTGTATTGAGTCCAGCCCCCGACCAGCTGAGTCGGGGGGTTATGTAACCAATCTTTTTTCCCCATTTAAGGATGTTGGAATTGATAAAGCTTAGGTGATATGCCTAGTCTCACCCCCCGAGAGGATCTCCTCATATTAGGCTCCCACTAGCTGGATGGGTCGAAGGTACCTCGGGGAGGCTAAATCCTTTTTGCTCCAAGACGGTCCCGCTGTAAGATTCTCACTAGATGGCAGGGTCGGAGTACCTCTCGTGGATGCCCATGTTCCCTTTGCTCCGAGACGGTCCCACTTCTAGGCTCTCACTAGCTGGCAGGGTCGGAGTACCTCTTGTGGATGCCCTGTTCTCTTTGCTCCGAGACGGTCCCGTTGTCAGGCTCTCACTAGCTGGCAGGGCCGGAGTACCTCTCATAGATGCCCTGTTCTCTTTGCTCCGAGACGGTCCCGCTGTCAGGCTCTCACTAGCTGGCAGGGCCGGAGTACCTCTCGTAGATGCCCTGTTCTCTTTGCTCCGAGACGGTCCCACTGCTAGTCTCTCACTAGCTGGCAGTGCCGGAGTACCTCTCGTGGATGCCCTGTTCTCTTTGCTCCGAGACGGTCCCACTGTCAGGCTCTCACTAGCTGGCAGGGCCGGAGTTCCTCTCGTGGATGCCCTATTCTCTTTGCTCCGAGACGACCCCACTGACAGGCTCTTACTAGCTGGTAGGGCCGGAGTACCTCTCGTGGATGCCCTGTTCTCTTTGCTCCGAGACGGTCCCGCTGTCAGGCTCTCAGTAGCTGGCAGGGCCGGAGTACCTCTCGTGGATGCTCTATTCTCTTTGCTCCGAGACGATCCCGCTACCAGGCTCTCACTATCTGGCAGGGCCGTAGTACCTCTCGTGGATGCCCTGTTCTTTTTGCTCTGAGACAGTCCTGCTATCAGGCTCTCACTAGCTGGCAGGGCCGGAGTACCTCTCGTGGATGCCATGTTATCTTTGCTCCGAGACGGTCCCGCTGCCAGGCTCTCACTAGCAGGCAGGGCCGGAGTACCTCTCGTGGATGTCATGTTATCTTTACTCCGATACGGTCCCGCAGTCAGGCTCTCACTAGCTAGCAGGGTCGGAGTACCTCTCGTGGATGCCCTGTTCTCTTTGCTTTGAGACGGTCCCGTTGTCAGGCTCTCACTAGCTGGCAGGGTCGGAGTACCTCTCGTGGATGCCCTATTCTCTTTGCTCCGAGACGGTCCCGCTGCCAGGCTCACTAGTTGGTAAGGCCGGAGTACCTCTTGTGGATGCCCTATTCTCTTTGCTCCAAGACGGTCCCGCTGTCAGGCTCTCACTAGCTGGCAGGGCACGAGTACCTCTCGTGGATGCCCTGTTCTCTTTACTCCAAGACGGCCCCGCTGCCAGGCTCTCACTAGCTGGCAGGGTCGGTGGTACCTCTCGAGGACCCCAAGTATTTCTTACCCCTAGGCCGTCTCGTCACCAAGGCTCCTATTAGTTGGCATGACAGATTGACCCCTCGGGGCGGCTAAGTATTTCTTACCCCAAGGCTGTCTCGTCACCCAGGCTCCCATTAGCTGGCATGACAGGTTGACCCCTTGGGGCAGCTAAGTATTTCTTACCCCGAGGCCATCTTGTCACTCAGACTCCCATTAGCTGTCATGGCAGGTTGACCCCTCGGGGTGGCCAAGTGTTTCTTACCCCGAGGTTGTCTCGTCACCCAGGCTCCCATTAGCTAGCATGACAGGTTGACCCCTCGGGGTGGTCAAGTGTTTCTTACCCCGAGGTCGTCTCCTCACCCAGGCTCTCATTAGCTGGCATGACAGGTTGACCCCTCGGGGTTGCCAAGTGTTCCTTACCCCGAGGTCGTCTCGTCACCCAGGCTCCCATTAGCTGGCATGGCAGGTTGATCCCTCGGGGTGGCTAAGTATTTCTTACCCCGAGGCCATCTCGTCACCTAGACTCCCATTAGCTGGCATGGCAGGTTGACCCCTCGGGGTGGCCAAGTGTTTCTTACCCCGAGGTCGTCTCATCACCCAGGCTCCCATTAGCTGGCATGGCAGGTTGACCCCTCGGGGTGGCGAAGTATTTCTTACCCCGAGGTCGTGTCATCACCCAGGCTCCCATTAGCTGGCATGACAGGTTGACCCCTCGGGGTGGCCAAGTGTTTCTTACCCCAAGGCCATCTCATCACCAAGGCTCCCATTAGCTGGCATGGCAGGTTGACCCCTCGGGGTGGCCAAGTGTTTCTTACCCCAAGGTCGTCTTGTCACCCAGGCTCTCATTAGCTGACTTGGCAGGTTGACCCTTTGGGAGGCTGTGTTTTCTACTAAGAGTGGCTAAGTATCTTTGTAACCGCGCGAGAGGACTGCACTCAGCGAATACGTTGGGTTGGATGTTTCTTTCCTAGCGTGGAACCAGCTCGAAAAGAGCGGGGATTGTGTACAACCCCGTATTCACGAAGAGAGGACCCCAAAACAAGGCGTGAGACTAGCTATGCTTTTTTAAGCTTTTGAAGAGTTTTTGCACTCTTGGTGGCCAATTTTGGCTTGACCCTTGTAATATACTAGTATGGGAGAAAAAATCTACCTCTCCTCCCAGCCCCTTTTGGGGGCGGGTGCGGCAAGATGGCCGACACCCGCCCTAGCTTGATAGGTGCTAGGTGGGAGCAGTATGACTGGCTGGAGGCCAGGGTCCCGCCCCCTGCACCCTAGCCCTGGGTAGGGCGAGACCGGCCTGCGACCTCTCGCCCCGGGCGGTTAGCTCGCGGGGGCGAGACCGGCCTGCGACCTATCGCCCCGGGCGGCTAGCTTGCGGGGGCAAGACCGGCTTGCGGCCTCTCGCCGCGGGCGGCTAGCTCGCGGGGGCGAGACCGACCTGTAGCAAGGGTCTCTCCCCAGACGGCTAGCCTATGGGGCGAGACCGGCCTGCGGCCTCTCGCCCCGGGCAGCTAGCTCGCGGGGGCGAGACCGACCCGCAGCCAGGGTCTCGCCCCGGGCGGCTAGCCTGTGCGGCGAGACCGGCCTGCGACCAGGATCTCGGCCCGGGCGGCTAGCCTGTGTGGCGAGACCGACATACGTCCAGGGTCTCGCCCCGGGCGGCTAGCCTATGTGGTGAGACCGGCCTGCGGCCAGGGTCTTGCCCCGGGCGGCTGGCCTGTGGGGCGAGACCGGCCTGCGACTAGGGTCTCGCCCCGGGCGGCTGGCCTGTGGGGCGAGACCGGCCTGCAGCCAGGGTCTTGTCCCGGGCGGCTGGCCTGTTGGGCGAGACCGGCCTGCGGCCATGGTCTCGCCCCGGGCGGCTGGCCTGTGGGGCGAGACCGGCCTGCGGCCAGGGTCTCGCCCCGGGCGGCTGGCTTGTGGGGTGATACAGGCCTGCGGCCAGGGTCTCGCCCTGTGTGGTTGGCCAGTGGGGAGAGACCAGCCTTCGGTCATGGTCTCGCCCTGGACGACTAGCCTGCGGGGCGAGACCGGCCGGTGGCCGGGGTCTCACCCTTGGCCCCCAGCTCTTCGGCGTGGTTTAACCCATGAAGAAGCCTCGTCTCGGGTGTCGGGGGGTAGGGGGCATGGCTTAGCCTCTGTTCCCCCTGGACCTCTTTTAACCATGTTTTTACCGTTGTGCCCTCGGGGTGGAATTACCTCTTTACCCCCTGGTGTGGATGTTTCCTATTGGCTTAGGGCTTATTTATCCTAAGGGTATTTGTGACCTTTTGGTCCATAGGCTTGGAAAAACTATAAATAGACTCCCTTGAGTACCTTTGGAGGGATGAGTTTTTTGGGCTTCCTCCTCCTTAGGCTTCTTCTTGGTTGAGTGAGAGAGCTCTCCAAGGTACCCAGCTCAGCCAATGATGAGGGAGGGGAAGTGCTCTTGTGACCTTCCGGGTGTGTGATGGGACCTCCATACTAGAGCCGAGAGTCTGTCCCTAGTTTCCTAAGTCTTTGGTCCGTGACGTTCCCCGAGTGTAGTAGGTGTGAGGTCACCCCTCTTTTGGGACCCCGAACTTCACAAGAGGTCAATTTTGGCTTCAACACATATTATTATTACCATCGATGCCAACTGCACATAACAACACTCCATTTGTACGGGTCTTCAAGTGTGTACTATCCAAACCTATTATAGGTCTTCAATAATCCCAAAGCCTTGCATACTCATGTTCTGCGTCACTAATAACTTTGTTTGCATATTCTTTTGCTCTATACATTTTCCAAATACTAAAAAGAGTTTTGTTATCTATTTGCATTATCTCTTGCATAGAATTTATTGGTCATTCTGGATTGCTCTTAATATATTGCTCATATCTAGTTGCAAGGAATTTAGCACTACAATATTTGGAACTTGAAACCCTGCAACGTGTATGATCTCATTTAATTGTCTTCACTTGAAATGTTTTTTATTTTTCCAAATAAAGGAGGTAAATAAAACTTAACCACAATCGCAACTAACTTGAATTTTATCACTGCAATTGTAACGTCCCATTTCGTGCTAGACCCCTCACGCGCATTATGAGTCAAGAAGGCTGACTCAAGCTCGGGGTGCACCCGTATCAGGCGTCGAGTGACACTCGACTAATAGGGCACATATGACTTAGAAATATTCTGGATGGTATAGGCGTTGAGTGGTCTCAACACCACTTGACGAATTTAACTTAGAATAGTCCTGGATTCGACAAAGCGTCGAGTGCGTTGAGTGGTCTCAATCCCACTCGATGAATTCTGACTTAGAAATATTCTGGATGCTGAGGCGTTGAGTGAACTCGATGTCATTCGACGAGGCATCGAGTGCGTTGAGTGATCTCAAACGATCTCAACGCTTTTGACTTGGAAAGTCCTGCACTCAACGAGGCGTTGAGTGGTCTCAACGCCACCCAATGCTTTTGACTTAAAATATTTTCTGGACTCAAAGCGTCGAGTGCGTTGAGTGGTACTAACGCCATTCGACGAGGCATTGAGTGTTTAAATTAGAATTATTCTGGGTGTTGAGTTGACTCGACGCCACTCGATGAAACATCGAGTGTGTTGAGTAAACTCGACGTCGCTCGACGAATTGTCAGGAATACCCAACGAGGCATTGAGTGGTCTCAACGCCACTCAACGCTTTTAACTTAGAAAGATTTTGGGGGCGTTGAGTGAACTCGACGCCACTCGACGGGCATCGAGTGATCACGACGAATCTCGACGATTCGTCGAGTGTGTGTAGTATACACGATGCTTTTGACTTAGAGGATTTTTCGGCCATTGTTTCTTGGTTCGTATAGATGGGCTGAACCGGGTTTTCGGGAAATGTGTCAAACGACTTATCTGGACCCGGTCTTTTCGATAAGACTTATTTAAAGTAATAATAGGTGTCCAACACTAGGGTGACACGTGGAGGGAGGTATAACCCTAATTCCACTTATAAAAGGAGACTTGCGGGAAAACCCTAGTCGTCGCTTCACCCTCTTGCCAAGCAGTTACTTGTCGAGCAGTTACTTGCCAAAACCGTCGGAAGTGAGGACGTTACCGGAGTTGATTTTATGGAAGAAGAGTCGATCTACCTTTCCGGTAAGAACAACGCCAACAAGGAGAAGATCCCGTCGAGAAGGATAACAAGATCCATGGCCGGAAACGAGGTGAGCTTCCTACCCTCTCCTTTGGTGCTAGATCTGTAGTTATTATCTAGGAGAGATGTTGACTCAAAAGAGTTTGACTTGTGAGATGAAGATCTCCTAGAAAGAGACCATACTAGGACTTTGTCCGAAGGATTTGATGTCTTCAACCTCTCCTCTCTTCTATGTGAAGATGATGGACTTGGTTTAGTGAAGAGGAATTGTCTATTGAGGGTGAATAAGGGAGGAGGAAAGTCTGAATATAGTTTTGAACAAATAACTAAAGGAAGAAGATGAATCAATGTCATTCATCTTACTTTAAGATGCGTGCAGAAATCTATTTGCTGTGCGCAACAAACTTCAAGAATATTTTTGAGTATGATATGACCAGATATGATTTTTTTACTAAACAAGAAAGTCATAGCCCTTGGAAAGACCTTTCCAACGGATGGTTACATGTTTTTATACGAGTCATGTAGCCTCGGGAATGTGAAGTCAAAGTTGTTGCATAGTCATGACTTAAGTAAATATTGTTCTCGAGTTTGTGTAGAACCGAGTTTGGTTTTGGTAGAGGCATTATAGCAAAATAATATTGAGGTTTTGGTAAACTTAGTCTATACGTAATTGTGATAAACAAATAGTTTGGTGAAACACGATTGTACAAACAGTTTGAAGGAGTTCGGTAAACAAATGGTTTGGGTAAGTTGGTGAACAAATGAATGGATACGTTTGGTTGTACAAATAATATTCTTGTGAAATCCGGTAGGGATGTGCATGAGTATAATCAGGAGAATGAAATAGGTTGTGGAAAGAAGATGTGAAGTCCGACAACTGAATGCATAATCATAACTATGTTATCATGTTTGATGTGTATGTGAAGTATCTTTATATTATTGTAATTATCATTTGGTGTTACACTTGTTGTGAATGCTTGATTATGTAAAAAGAATTGTATGTGCTTAATGCATGACCATGTGATTTGATGATTAATGGAATGTGTTTAGTAGTCCACTATTTAGAGTGATGTCTCCCTACGGGTAGCAATGTGGGGTTGGTGTACTGTATAAGGTGGCTTACCACCTATGTAAATGATAAACCCTTATGTTGTATGGTAATCTGGAAGGGTTGAGGTGTGTGTGTGTTTGTCGTACTGAAATGATGTGTTGATAAGGGACTCGATGTGAAGCCATTGCGTATTGTTGAGCATGGGATGTGAATAATAAAAAGGGACACTGTGTGAGCCCTTAAATATGAAATTGCATGCGGTATGAGTTGACACGCGGTGTCATAATCCTGAGTTAAGGATAGTGTGACAGGTCTACAGACTCGCCAATCGTCACACTGATGGTAGTTAATAGATAGACTTTGGAGGGTTTGGTTGTGTCCTCGGTGCTCATTCTCGAGGCCCTTTCCTGCCAAGTGGACGGATTGGCTGTCCTTGGTGCTCATTCTTGAGGCCCTTTCCATGCCACACCGGTAGGACAGTTTGGGTTGTGTTCTTAGTGCACATCTACCCAAGACCCCTCCGAGCTATAGTACGCATGTGAGCTCCACTGTTGTGTTCTTAGCGTTGATGCGTACAGAGGCCTATGCTTGGTAGTGTGGAGACCAGCTTAGTAGTGGAAAACTCGTTCCACTATCACCGTCTGGACACGACGGATGCCACCTAAGAGGTTAGCTACCTGCTCGAAAAGTGGGAACTATAAGTCTGTATCGACATAGTAATGTGCATGTGTGTAAGCATGAGTGAGTCATCGCATTGCATTCATAACATTGCATTGCATTACGTACACAAGATCTTTATCATATAAGTTTGTATGGTCACTCTTATATGATGAGTTACTTTACTGTTAAGTCGATCATTAACTTATATGTTTGTATGAGTATTCATATAAGTTGAGTTACTTTCCTGTTGTAGGATCATACTTGTATGCTGTTGTTGATAGTAGAACTGCTAGTGTAGATTGATATACTCACTTGTTTTACATGTTGGATACTCTGATATTGATTAGTCTTATACCATATATATATATATATATATATATATATATATATATATATATATATATATATATATATATATATAGTACCCTTTTCTTTTCTCCTCCCGGTGCCTAAGAGTCATCGGGGGAGCGGATGTGATAACCACTTAGTTTTTATGACTAACGGTTGCTACGTATTCCTTTTTAGGAGGAAACCCCATAGATAGAGCAGCAGCAGGTTGCACAGGAGGGCAGCCAGGCCAGGGTGACAGGGCCTGACGTGATGATACCATCGCTGCCTTTGGTTACTGATGTGAGTTTTTGAGAGACTCTTATGTAGCCCTTTGGGCAAATTTTTTTATGTACTCTGATAGTATAGTAGCCTATTGATGCTTCTTATTATTGATGTCCTTGTGGACTTATTACTTATGTGGATTTTGACTTCTGTTTGTTCTTTATGTTAGGTTGACATGGATGCCATTGGTTTTAGCCGGCATGATAGACGTCTTGTAGTATCGGTCAACCCGTATGTTGGCATTATCGCAAGACAGTTGTTCTGGGCATAAGACTCCCCTCGGCCGTGTCGTGTGTTCCGGGAGGGGGGGTCATACAACAGTTCTTAGTAAATTTAATTGCATTCCCTTGTACTGTAGCATACATTCTCATTGCATCTCAAAAATCAAAGAACTATTGAAACACATCCCAACATTAAACTGAAAATCATGTTCGTTTGCATTATCTTGGTAAACTGGAAAACTTTTCTTTCAAAGAAATTGAGAAAGAACGAACGCCAAACTCTCTAATATGTATGCCAACATTTATGCTACAATTTGTTTTGGTCACCTCTATTGCACCAACCAACTCAGTTTCAAAGTCGATATTTTGATCAAACATTACATCATCCCATCCAAAATTGCTATCTATCAACTCATTAGAAAAATCACAGTCATCGAAATCTTCTACGAAACTCACTGAATCACTGCTAATGTTTAAGGTCTCTTGTAAATTATTTTCTTCAACTATAACATTTTTCTAATCTAGATCTAGAATAATAACACTGCTCACCATAACTAAATTTGATTGTAGCAAATTTAAAATCAGCTATAACTAAAAATATGGATTTAATGTATATTTGTCATAGCTTGAAGAAATTGGTCAAAATAGAGCTGTAGATTGAAATATGAAACTGGAATAGGGAGAGCAAATCTAACTAATTTGAAGAACCAAGAATGGGTAAACTGCTGCATCTAAAAAAAGGAATGGAGCTCATCAATCCTAATGGAAAATCACTGTCATCTGAAGCAAACCCATTGACCTAACTGAAACTAGAAAAAAAATTAACCTAACTAGTCGTTGTCGTTGTCTAGAGCACGATCGACGCCTAAAAAATGGAACTAGAAGAGAAATTTACCTGCGCATTGTACGTCGAAATCTGGAACTGAAATAGGGAGATCCAATCCGGTCGGCGGCTCTAAAAAACCTAGAAAATGCTCTCTTGTATTTCTTCTCCGGCAACACCAAATCTGGTCGGCGGCCCTGAATCGAACAAATATAGTCAAAATCTGGAAAAATCGATCGAAATCTGAAAAATCTAGAATTGAAATAGGCCTGCCTCTCGAACCCTAAAGCCATCGGAGAAGAAATTGTAAATGGTAAAGGGATCGGGATACCTGCTCAAGTTCGCGTGGCTGGCACTCTACCGTCGGTGTAGGAGGCAAGGGATCGAGAAGTAGGTTGGTGTCGTCGATCGCCACTGCTGCACCCTAGTGTAAAATGTAAATCCTGAAACTAAAGGTAAATGGTAAAAGGTGGTATAAGTAAATAGGATATTAGGAGGCTGGACGAAATTACCCCCAGTAATAAAGCCGTAGGGTGCAAAATGCTAAGAAAATGGATATTGGGGGTGCAATATGCAATATTAGAATATTTGGGGTGCAATTCGCCAAAACGGGCATATTGAGGGTGCAGTCTGCAAAAACCCAAAAAATACTCCTGAACCGCAAAAACTGACCCCTATAGCTTCTCAAAAAGACAAATATACCTTTATTAATGTGATTTACAAGAAGCTTGACTTGCTAAACTGTTCCAAACTGTAAAAAATAGCTCTAGCGGTTGGAATATAGCTTTTCCAACAGCCAGAATTGTCACAAAGAGAGTCATAGTTTAGAGTATATATGAGATTATTGGACAACAATGGGTTGAATGCCTATGCGAGAAGAAACAATCAACATCCATCGATAGAACTGGGTAACCGAGAAAAAGGAAATGAGAGAACCTTGGGCTAATTTTAGCACATGTTTTTTTACGCCCACCCAAAATGTGATTGTTAAACTAATATATGATTAACACTTGGTGTGGAATAGTCGTGCATATAAGGCCTGGCGGGCCCAGGCCAGACCCGCCTTGCTAGGCTTGGGCTTTTACTAGTTTAGGCTCAGGCTTGGGCCTGATCTTTGTCAGGCCCCAGCTGGTCCCAGACCCTCCTCTCAAAAGAGTGTCTAGGTGAGTCTACCGATCAGACCCGAGCGAGGCCCAGGCCTAGGCCTTGTGAAATATTAAAAATATATTTATATTAAGTTTTACTAAAATTAAATTTAAAGAATGAAATATATTTAGCCAAAATATAGAAAATATATTAAAAGTTGATGCGTAAGATTTCATAATATTACATTGAAAAATAACAATAATCAATCTTCACCGTTTAAGTGCAGTGTACTTAAGTCTTCTTCAACCTCAGACGAAGTATCCTCCATAGAAGTAATGTGTTGTTCTCGGTTCTACACATCTAAATGGTATTTATAACAAATACAAATCTCTAACGACTTTTCGCTAAGTCGGCTCCGACATCCGTTCAAAATCCTGTCACTTAAAGAAAAAGCAAATTTAGAAGCTAATGTACTAGCTTGGATAGTCAGAATATCTTGGGTCATTAAAGCTAAAATAAGATACATGTTTACTTTATTTTTTCACCATTCTAATATATTAAAATTTCCAACTTGAAAATCACTCATAAAATCTCTAAAATATATTTTAGTATAATTCTAATTTATTTAACGTACTAGATATTCGCGATTTTGTTTTTAGACGCGATTTCAAAAATGCCATTTTTTAAACTATCAGTGGCTTGAGTGCGTGTAATGTCTTCTCTCAGCCACAAGCCAAATAATTCATAGTAATGATTATAAAAATTTGTAAAACTTGTATTAAAATTTGAAACACAAGTATCCTCATAATTCGTTGAATTTAAATCTAAGTGCAAATTATTATTTATTTCATCTAAAAGATTTTTGACACATTCTACTCCTAATAAAGGATTTAAAGTTACAACACATGAAAACATAAGAGACATTTCCTTATAATATTTTAAAATTTTAGTTCCATTATTTCAATTATCGGGTGTGACAATATATTTTGTTTAAAATGATTAAATATTTTTGTAATAATTACAAAATATATGATAACGAAAATGTTAGTGGGATAATGCATTCCAGATAAAAAATGGCTGTTCGGTGAAAATATTCTAATAAACGAATATAATCTTCTATAATTTTTCAATCATTATCGGTTAAATTTTGATTTGTAATAGAATTAAATTTCATTAGTAGTGTTTTTGGCGCACATCTATTTTTAACATTTTGTAAGTTAAATTCCATCTAATTGACATATCATATTTCGATTTTAAAATTTTTTGTCATTGATTTAATACAATTTTTTTAAAATCTTGTTGTTCTTTTTATTAAATGTTGATCACTTTTTTTGATTTGAAGCCGTTAAGGCCTCTGATTTGGGCTCCTAAGAAATCGAGGCGCCCTTATTATTCTATGCTATATACAAAAATTTATCGGGGCGGTTGCGATTGCACGCTATAACACCACGGGCCTCCAAATTGATCATGATCGTCCGTTCTATACTAAGTAGTAAAAGCCTAGTTCGAGCAATAGAAAACCCAGCAACTAGCACATAAACAAGACTTTCGGCCAAATAAAAGGCCCGCTAAAGCCTTAGGTTAGGCCAGCCCGCCAACAAAACAAGTAGAAGAGAACTATGTGTTCTACTTATATAAAAAAAGAATTTTTATATATTGGGCGATGTGGGACTATTAAGTTCGCACTAATTAAAAAAAATCAGTGAAACGTGTAGGCCAATCTTCTAATAAACGGATAAAATCTTTTATAATTTCTCAATCATTATCGGTTAAATTATGATTTGTAATAAATGAATAAAATTCTTTTAGTTGTGTTTTTGGCGCACAACTATTTTTTACATTTTGTAAGTTGAATTCCATCTAATTGACATAAAATGTTTCGATTTAAAAAAAATTTGTTCTTGATTTAATACAAATTTCTGAAAATCTTGTCATTCTTTTCGTGAAATATTGATCACTTTTTTTTAATTGAAGCCGTTTAAGTCCCCGATTTGGGCTCCTAAAAAATCGAGACGTCCTTATATATCTATACTCTATACAAAAATTTATCGGGAGCCGTTGAATTGTACGGTGTAACACCCACTACACCATATCATGCATATGACAGCGCTCAAAAACCGCTACAATATTTGAAAAAGCTGCTACTGTAGAGCTACAATAGCGATTGCGTGTATGTTGCATCCGCTACCGTGGTCGTAGGGTATGGTAGCGGTTACCCAACGTATTGTGGCGTCCTTTCTACCGCTACTATCGGTACATCTATTGTAACGGTTATGGTTTTCATCAGTAGCGATTGTTCCATTTTACAGCTACGGTTACGATACTCTATGATAGCGTTTATGCTTGCATTTGACAATATTTATGATTTTCTCTGGTAGCAGTTATCCTCATATATAACCATGGTTTTTATTCTTAATGACAACAATTATGATGATCAATACAAGTAGTCCGAGAATGGACCCAAAATTCAATAATATTCAATTTTGAGGCAAGCTAGTGTGGACCCAAAATTCAATTACAAACGTGATTTCACAGCGAAGAACAGTTAAAATTTTCAATGTGATTGATTGCAAATGTGATTATTAATGTCATTCCCAAGCCAAAATTCAATTACATCTCGAATGTAAAATAATCCAATTAGCTATATATTATCATCAACTAGCTAGATGACAAATTTTTTTAAAACTTTCCTCCTCAACCCCTACATCTCGAACACTCAAATTTGTAACAAAATCCACAGAATAAGAAATTTGTTACGCTTCGATACGTCAATTTTTCCACAAAATGAGGGGCGGCTAAATAAAAATCATTAATAAACTCGCAAGGACTGAATGTTGTTGGTTTAGAAACACATTTGGAACAAATAAGTTCCTGCAGAAAACTATATCACTAGAAGTAAAATAATGTTCATACAGCGCGCTGAATGAACGATAGCAACTGCAAGCTCTGTTGAAGATGAGATACAACCACAAATATAACTCCATAACGTATTAACCAAATCGAGGTCTCCTTTAATGCTGAAAACTCTGAAGACCAACTGGCGCGCATGAATTAATCAAACGCCTCGTTATCATCGTTCGGGAGAGGTATAGTGATATGGTGTAGTGACCACAGATCTCCAAATTGATCTTGACTGGCCGTTCTATACTAAGCAGGAAAAAAGTCTAGTTCGAGCAATAGAAAGCCCAGTAACTAACACATAAAAAATCGAGACGTATAATGTTTTGATTTTAAAAAAAATTGTTCTTGATTTATCGAGAGAGAAAGAAAGAAAGAAGAGAGGGGAGAGTGTGCGGCAGAGAGGAGGAGAGGGATGGAGAGAGAGAGAGGGGGGATAGGAAGAGAGAGATGAAGAGAAATTAAATTTTTTAGGTCTAAATGTATATTGCTTTGCAAAATAAAAATTGTAATATTAATGTCTTTTTTACGGTCATTTTGAGTACTCATATATGTATATATTGCCGGTCAGGTATTGTCACGCAAATCCATAAGGGAGGAGCCATATAGTTATATATATACACACACACACACAAGTGACAGGCACGGGCCTTCGGCCCTGGGGGCATTCGGCCCTGGGGGCATTCGGCGGGGGTGCGACAATCGGCGGGGTGCGACATTCGGCGGGGTGCCACATTCGCAGGGATGCGACATTCGCCGGTGGTGCGACATTTGTCGTGGGGACGACATTTGTCGTGGGCGGCGACATTTGTCGTGAGCGGCGACATATGTCGTGGGCGGCAACATTTGTCGTGGACAGTACCCGCCCCTATGGCCTCGCACGATAGTACCCGACCAACGACGACAGGCTTTGCCCGCTCCCGGCGGGCTCCGCCCGCTCCCGACCCGACCTGCAACACATACATATGAGTACTCAAAATGACTGTAAAAAATATAAATCAAGAATACAATTTTTATTTTGTAAAACAAATTATATTTTAACGTTAAAACATTAATTTTTCTCTTATCATTCCTAGCTAGAGACAATAGGTTTAGGGAATTTAGTATTTTTATTTTTTGTATTTTAATATTGTAAAGTTGTGTAATTACCTAAAAGGATATTGTCTTTATAATATATTAATATAAAGTTTGGTATAATTGTGTAATTATGAATACAATTATAAGGGCAATATAAGGGCTACCTCCGTGCTCGAAGCTCTCGGGCGGCCTTCGGCTGCATCCAGGCGGGCTTCGCCCTCCTGCACACGGGCTTCGCCCGTGCTCGATGCGTCGCTGCGGGTTGCACCCGCCTATGAGCGGGCTACGCCCGCCTATTAGCGGGCTACGCCCGCCTATGAGCGGGCTACGCCCGCCTATGAGCGGGTTGCGCACGTACCCGAAATCTAATATTTTTCAAAACATATACATATGAGTACTTAAAATGACCGCAAAAAATATGAATTATTATTCATATTTTTATTTTATAAAATTTTGCAAATTTTAATCTATAAAAATAATTTACTACTCATCTTTTTCTCTCTCTTTATCACTCCACCCTCTCTCTCTCCTTCTCTCTCCCGCCCCCTCTCTCTCCCTCTCCCTCTTCTCTCTCTCTCCAAATCCCCCTTATGTTCTCTCTCATGATCCAATGGCCAGTATTTATTCTATGGTGTGCCACCAAATACCTATATTCCCTTATATATATCTATACTATATTAAAAAGAAATATAATTTTAATGTCATGCCAAGCTAAATAAGACACAAATAAAATCATAGCCGTTCATCTAAAAGCCAGGGTTCTCTTGATCTTAGAATACCCGACAGAAACAAAACCCTCTGCCTTTTCATCCCTACCACTCTCCCGCCGAGAGTGTGAAGAAGATGTGAAATCAATCAATGTTTTCAGGAACTCTTGAAAATCCCACAGTTTTCTTCTTGAATCGGTGACAAGGGCTCCCTATATTTTCCCATCTCCCTGATCAAAACTATTATCAAAAGCCATGTTGTTCCCCTGTCTTGAAGGAGATCGCCGGCTATCTACATCAGCATCGACCTTCTCCACGATCGAGAGAAAAGGATAGTGGTCCTATGCAGTTTTCCATCTTCATCGACGCTGATCGGCCTCCAGAGGAAAGGAAACCGCGTTTGTTTTCGCTGTATTGGATATCCATCGCCGGCTTCTCCATCGCAGCAACAGGAGATCGATCATCGTCTTCAGCTCATCTCTTCGCCGACGACTACAACAAGTCCACTGCATAAATTGGATCCAGGTCCAGATCTTCATCTCCTTTCTCTCTCCTAATAAGTCCTGCATAAATAGGATTCAGATCTGGTATATTTTATCCGACCTCTATTTTTTAATCAAAAAGTATAATACATAGTGATAGTTTAACTTTCAAGACAACCTAAACACCTAGAGGGGGGGGGGGTGAATAGGTTCTACTTGTTTATAAAAACTTTTAGGCAGAATTCAACTTAATGGCTAACACAATAATCACAGCAATCACAGAAAATAAAACATCACAGATTGCACAATGTTTTATAGTGGTTCCCCAAGGTCTGGGTACATCCACTTTCCCCCTTCACCTATCTAGCAGTATGCTAGATTCGGCCAAACTTCCACTAATCTCAGATCAACAGATCCTACAACTCAGAACCCAACTGGTTCCTACAACTCAGGCACAACAGCCCTACCTCAGCCTTGCCCCAAGGCCTACAACTCAGAGAAGATCCTTCTCCTACACTCAGGCACACAGCCCTACCACTCAGAGTACAACACTCCTACACTCAGCCTTTATAACATAGGCTTACAACTCAGATCTGTGTAAACAGATCCTACAGAAATATAGAAAAGTTTATCTAACTGTCTTGCCTAAATTGAGAGAGAAAAGGCCAAGACAATTCTTGATCAGCTGATGAAATCAACTGTATCTGAGCTTTCTTCAAAGCTTCTTGAATAAGAACTTAGCTGAGTTGATTTCCAAACAGCTTCTTGAGAATCCACTGGTGGTTTCTTTCTTCTTCTTCAAATTCTGGCTTGATCTCTCTCTATCCAGCACTTTGAATGATTCTTCTGAATTCTGATTAGAACTCTTCTTTGATCTATCCTTAGATAGTCTTCTTAGATCTTCCGGAGAAGATCTTCTTAAGTGCCTAGCACTTTCTTGAAATGAATTGGATTGTAATCCTTCTCAACTTTTTGATTCTCAACAATGTATTTCAAAAAGGTTACTTTCTCCTTCTGAATCTGTCTATTTATAGACTTTCTTCATGGTAACCGGCTGATCCGGTTTTTAACCGTTTTCTGACAAGTCTGACAGCTTCAGTTAACCGGTGGCAACCCACAGCTGTCAAGTCTTCAAACAAGTCCTATGCCTTAGTCTTGAACCACAAGTTGTCGAGACAGTCTGTCAGAAAGTGTCGAGACCATCTGTCTATCTGTGTCGACACAATTGACTTTGGTGTCGACACAGTCTTCAGTGATGTCGACTAAGTTGCCTTTGAGTCGACACAGCTTCTTCTGAAAATAACTTGGTCTTGACTCTTCAGTGTGTCGACACAAGTCCTGTGTGTCGACACAGTTGTTTGTAGAATCATAACTTAGTAAATGTCGACTTAGCCTTCAGGTGTCGACACAGTCTTCTTTTAACTCTGCTGTAATGTGTCGACTTAATCACAATGTGTCGACACATTCTGCTGGTGTAGACAAACTTGAGGTCGACTATATTCTTCTGAGTCGACACATCCTGCTGGTGTCGACAAACCTGAGGTCGACTATATTCTTCTGTGTCGACACATTTTCCCAATGTTGAGGTCGACGCTTTTCTTCTGTGTCGACACATTTTCCCAGTGTTGTGTCGACTTAATTCTTCTGTGTCGACACTTTTTCCCAGTGTAGTTGTAGACTAACTACTATGTGTCGACACACTTCCTCTGTGTCGACACTGCTTCCCAGTGTTGTGTCGACTAATTTCTTCTTTGTGTCGACACATCCTTCTCTGTGTCGACACTTGGACTTAGAATTTTTCTGCATACTTTATCAATTCTTCACCTGCACATGTCAACTCAAAAAACAACATCAAATACACCTTGATGTATATCATTGAGCTAGGTTGAGTTTCTTCAAATCAGGTACACATTTTCCAATGTACCCAACAATCTCACCCTATTTGGAGAAGTCATAACCCTTATAGCCAATGATATACACCATTTATAAACAGTACTAAATTGATGATATGTGACATAGCAGGAATACTTAATATAAACAAAACATAAAAGACAATCCATCACAGAATGAACATTATAATATGCCAATCAACATTTTGTTTATAACAGGGTAATGTTTGATTACATTGTTTTACATTTAATGATCACATCACAACATTACAAAAACACTATGAAGGAACTAAAAACATAATAAGGATTGATCAGGCTCTCTTATGATAATCCCTTTGCCAGATTGAATTGTAGCTGTCACAGGAGCTTCTGATTCTTCAGCTATCTTCTTTCCTTTTTGATCAGCTTTCTTCTGAGCTTCTTCCTTGATCCTTTGCCTTTCAAAATAGTGAAAAGGCTTTGGGAAGTACTTGCTTGGCTCCTTAGCATCTGGTGTCAGCCTCCCCAGCTTAGCTTTCCTTCTGAATTGTACTATAGCTTCCTGTCTTGCCTCATACTTTTGCCATTCTATCTCATTGTACCACTTCCCTCTCTCATGAACTTTGTCTTGTACAGCTTTCCATGCAGTGAGTATTATGTTCCTTGAAGTAGGACTCCACTGCTCATAATCTGGCTTAAGTGTAGCCTGCTCTCTAAATCTCTTCTTTGCTAATAGAGCATCTTGCTGTTCTTTCAGAGTAGCCTCTGGCTTATCAACCTTCCCAATGATAATATTAGTAACCTCCTTTGGAGGACTATACATGCCTTGAACCTGCTGATCAATCATGTCAAAATCTGGAGGGGGGTAAATGACTTGGGCAATCTCAGGTTGATTGCCTTCAAGTAGATTTGATTGTATTCCTGACTCAGCCACCATAGCATCATCACACAATGGGGGATATCCCAATGTGGCTCGGATACTATTGGTCACCCATTTGGAGTGCTCTGAGCCTGCATGAATTAGCATCCTCTCCCCCTTTATGGCTTCTCTAGATACATGATCTCTTAGATCTTCCTTTTGAAATCTGATTTGGCCATCCAAATAATTCACACCCTCTTTAAAAAATGGTTTTAACTTTTGAAGCTTTTCAGATATTTCTTTTTGAGAGGTTGTGATGGCAGTCTTAACAGAAGCAATGGCAGCTTGAAAATTCTTATCAAATTCTTCCCTTTCTTTGGCTCTATCTGCATGCAGACCTGGAACAATCTTCTTTACCTCCTCAATGATCTCATTATGAGATTCAGTTAAATTATCATTCATTCTTAGCTGGTTTTCCAAAACATAGCTTTGCTTCAAAGCAATGTCATCCACCTTTGTAGTAATAGCCTCCTGTTGTTGAGCTAGATAAACCACAGCATTGCCACCCTTGTGGAAGCAATCTGTCATTTCCTTTTTATGCATGTTGACTTGAAACTGGATGGACTTTATATCCTGAGCTAAGTCAAACTGAAGTGACTTGCTATTTTCATCAACATACTTTTCTAGTGCCATCCTTTGTTCATCCAATTTTACCTGTAGATCTACCATAAATTTGTTATAA
This sequence comes from Platanthera zijinensis, assembly GCA_039513925.1. NCBI lineage: Eukaryota > Viridiplantae > Streptophyta > Magnoliopsida > Asparagales > Orchidaceae > Platanthera > Platanthera zijinensis. The sequence goes on along the minus strand of CM077078.1, from coordinate 248,418,188 downwards.
TCAAAGGCTGGAGATACTTGTGGAGGTGTTGTTTGTAAAGTCTGCTTATAATTCTTGCTTCTTCTCTTAAAGACAACAAGTTTTCTTTTCTTTGCCATCCTGGCTCCTTCAGTGTCAGTTTCAGATGAAGTATCTAAATGAATTCTTTCTTGAGGAGGATGAATTGTATCTGTCCCAGTGACCTGTTGCTCAGCTTCAACAGCCACTGGCTCCCCCTCAACTTGTGCCTCAACTTCAGCTTCCTGATCAATGTCCATACCTATGGACTTCTCAATCTCTGGTTCTCCTCCTACTTTATCTGTAGTAGTATCAGCATCAGGGAATAACTCTTCCAGAGTAAATTCCTGTTGAGCTGTAACTTCCGCAGCAGTTAAATCTTGAGATAAGTTTAACTGTGCTTCCTCTTGCACTTGTACTTCAGTATTTGTAGTATCTAGAGGAGGAGTGGACACTAGCTCCCCCTGAACCTGTGCAGTAACAAAAATATGAGCAATGTCTTTTATAGTAAAATATATTAGCTCCCCCTATACTTGTACCTGATCAGGAGTAGATTCCTTTTGAGCAGGAGTGGAAACTGGCTCCCCCTGCATCTGTGCAGGTGTTGACACTTGCTGGACTATAGTTGAGTCAAGCTGGTCTTCAACCTGTGTCCTCAGTGGGTCTTCTTGTAGTTGTTCAGTTTCTTGATTTTGAGTAGGGGATTTCACAGGGGTGTCTGGCCTTCTCTCTTCAGGCACATCCTTGGACAGCACCCTATCCCACCTAGAGAACAGTCTCATATCCATCCTTCTCATATGATTGATCTTAGTCCCTGGCAGTTGCTGCATCACTTCAGGGATCACTCCAATGAGATATAAGCTCATGATTCTAGCCATGTTGGGCTTCTTGATTCCTTCTTTGATCTTGTCAAAGATTACTCCTGACCAATCAGTAGGAATTGTAAAAACAATCCTGGTCATAAGGCTGAACATATAGGCAGAAATCCTATCATGTCCACCTGTCTTGCAGAGGATTACTTTCCCAACAACTTCAGACAAGAATTTCCCTTGCTGATTCATACCCTTCCTGTTGAATGCAGCTCCAATCTTCATACTCGAGTCCAGTCCACACCATTGAAGGGCTTTCCTTGTCTTAGAACTAGGAACTTCCTCTTCATTCTCAACTTCTTGTAATTGAAAGATTTTTCTCAAAGTTCTTGGAGTAATCTTCATCTTAGTCCCTTGAACATTGGACTTAATCTTGAGGCCTATTGAGTGGACTGATGCAGAGATAAAGAACTCGTGCACCTCCTTCTTCCAGATTTTAGTTGGCTCTGAGATTAGAAATTCTAACCCTGACTCGGAGAGGAGGGTGATAACTCCTTGAACATCTGGCGGCGCATCTGCAAAGGCCTGGCGCACCAACTCATACCCCTTATTGACGTTGTCTTCCATCCTTGGCGCCATCGATTTGTCGAGAAAGCTTGAGAGAAGAGAGAAAAATAGACTGTCGACACAGGGTTTTAATATCGAAAACCTTTGAAGCGTGTCGACAGAAAGCGTTTTTCACCTATTTATACCTTCTGTTGAAAGAAGTTCAAAAGGCGCCAAACACAGAGTAAATGTGTCGACACAGACGGAATGTGTCGACACAAACTTCTATTGTCTCGACATTACTTCAGCCTACTATGTGTCGACACCAGTTTGTGGTTATGTCGACACCTTGGATACATAGTAGATAAACAGAAATTCTGTGTTGACTCTAAGGATAAGTGTCGACACATATTCTGTAAGTGTCGACACCATTATCCTGGTTGAGTCGACATTACATTTCTGGTTAAGTCGACAATATAACTCTTAAGTGTCGACACATATTCTCTGTGTCGACACAATATTTCTGACTTGTCGACATTATTTCTCTGAGTCGACACATAATTACTGAATGTGTCGACACATTCTTACTTAGCCAATTTCTGTTGGTTCAACACCACTTGTAAGTGTTACTTCAATGTGTCCTTTTTAACACTTGATTATGTTGTTATTACTTTTACTTACTTACATACCACTTCAATTGCATTGTTAATGATTTTGTTAATACATTAATCAATGGTTAACATACCTAATTCAATTTTGAATTTATTGAATTTGGTTTCATCTAAAGGCTTAGTAAATACATCTGCTATTTGATAATCTGTTTTTACAAATTCCAATGAGATGTCTTCTTTTTCTACATGTTCTCTAAGAAAATGGTATTTGATTTCTATATGCTTAGTTCTACTATGAGAAACTGGATTATTAGCAATAGAAATAGCACTCTTAGAATCACATAAAAGAGGTGTTCTACTTACCTGAATACCATAATCCTTAAGCTGATGCTGCATCCATAATAGCTGTGCACAGCAGCTTCCAGCAGCAACATACTCTGACTCAGCTGTGGAAATTGCCACACTGGTCTGCTTCTTACTACTCCATGATATTAGTCTTCCTCCCAGGAATTGACAAGTACCTGTAGTACTTTTCTTGTCCTCTCTACATCCTGCAAAATCTGCATCTGAATAGCCTGTTAGTAGAAAATCTCTATTCCTAGGGTACCAAAGGCCTAGATTAGGAGTGCCCTTTAGATATCTCAGAATCCTTTTGACTGCAGTATAATGAGATTCTTTAGGGCAGGCTTGGTACCTAGCACAGACACATGTTGCATACATAATGTCTGGTCTACTAGCAGTAAGATATAGTAGAGACCCAACTATTCCTCTATACAATGACTCATCAACAGGTTTTCCTGCCTCATCTTTGCATATAGGAATACTTGTTCCCATAGGAGTTCTCATGGTGGAGGATGACTCCATACCATATTTCTTAATTAATTCTTTGGTGAACTTAGACTGGGATATGGATAATCCATCATCAGTCTGTCTTACTTGGAGTCCCAAGAAGAACTTAAGTTCTCCCATACTGCTCATTTCAAACTTCCCTTGCATAAGTTTGGCAAACTTTTTACAAAGGTTGTTTTCAGTAGATCCAAAGATTATGTCATCAACATAAATCTGAACTAAGATGATCTTACCTTTTGATTCCCTAAGGAATAGAGTTTTGTCTATCTTTCCTCTTGAGAATTTATTCTCAATGAGGAAGGTAGACAGGGTTTCATACCAAGCCCTTGGAGCTTGTTTTAACCCATACAAAGCTTTCCTAAGCTTATACACAGAATCAGGTTTAAGAGGATCTACAAAACCTGATGGCTGCTCTACATATACTTCTTCTTTAAGGTCACCATTCAGAAATGCTGACTTCACATCCATCTGGTATACTTTGAAGTCTTGGTAGGCTACATAGGCAAGGAACAATCTGATTGCCTCCAGCCTTGCTACTGGAGCAAAGGTTTGATCAAAGTCAATCCCTTCTTCCTGCATGTATCCTTTTGCAACTAACCTTGCTTTATTCTTCACTATTATCCCACTCTCATCTAGCTTGTTCCTATAGATCCACTTAGTGCCAATTATATTGTGGCCTCTTGGTTTAGGAACAAGCTCCCAGACTTTGCACCTTCTGAATTGATTCAGCTCCTCTTGCATAGAATCAATCCAGTGCTGGTCTTGGATAGCTTCTTCAAACTTCTTAGGTTCCATCTGAGACAAGAAACTTGAATGCAAAACTGTGCTTTGATTTCTGCTTCTAGTTTGCACTCCTTGTCTTGGATCACCTATTATCTGATCAGCAGGATGATCTCTTAGATATCTTATAGCTGGAGGAAGATTCCCTTCAGGTTGAGCATCTCCAGCTTCTTCATTCTGCTGAACCTCTTGGTTTTCATCAGCTTCCATTATCTCTTGTACTCCCCCTGGACAGCAGCCTTCATTTTCCAATGCTCCATCTTCCTTTGAAGCTTCAGCAATGAAGAGCTTGTCCATCCTCTTGCTTATACCTGTTGAGTCATTTGATCTACAAGACAACTCACAATTGATTAATCTTGTTTCATCAAATACAACATGCACAGATTCTTCAACAACTTGAGTAGTTAAGTTGAAGACTCTATAGGCCTTACTATTTGTGCTGTACCCAACAAATATCCCATCCTGGGATTTGGCAGCAAACTTAGTCAAATATGACTTGCCATTGTTAAGTATATAACACTTGCAACCAAAGATCCTAAAATAGGATAGATTTGGTTTCCTGCCTTTCACAATCTCATAGGGAGTCTTTCTGTGGCTTTTGGTGATAGAAGCCCTATTGATGACATGACAAGCAGTGTTAACTGCCTCAGCCCAAAAATATTCTGGGAGAGAGGTGTCACTCAATAGAGTTCTACCAGCTTTAATTAATGTTCTATTCTTTCTTTCAGCAATTCCATTTTGCTGAGGTGTTCTTGGTGAGGAGAACTCTTGGAAAATCCCAAAGTCTTTACACAAGTTTGTTATGCTTTCAGATTGAAACTCAGTACCATGGTCACTTCTGATTTTGACCACTGTACTATTCAGTTCATTCTGAATTTGCTTTACAAAATTAAGTAATACACTTGGGGTTTCAGATTTTTGTCTCAGAAAGAACACTCATGTAAATCTAGAATAGTCATCTACAACCACAAAAGTGTAGACCTTCCTACCTAGACTATGAACTGGCATAGGACCAAAAAGATCCATATGCAAGAGGTATAAGCACCTCACAGAATCCTTGTTTTCAAGGCTTTGAAATGAGGATTTTGTCTGCTTGCCCTTTTGACAAGCTGAGCATACCCCTTCCTTTATACACTTAACTTGAGGCCCATTCCTCACTAGTTCTTTACTAATGAGTTGGCCAATTGTCTTGTAGTTTAGATGAACCAATCTCTTGTGCCACTTAACACAATGGGAAGCATTGTCATCAGCTACAAGACAAATGGGGGAAGCCTTATTTTCACATTCAAAATTAAGGCAATATACATTTCTCTTCCTATACCCAGTCAAAATGATCTCTTGATCCCTTGACCTTTTGATATGACATCCATCCTTACCAAATGAAATGTCATATCCTAGATCACTCAGCTGGCTTATGCTTATTAGATTATGTTTCAAACCTTTTACATAGGCCACTTGGGTGATAGTAATTAGGTTAGAAGAAATGTTACCAAACTCTTTGATGACTCCCTTCTCAGATCCACCAAAGATCACTTTAGGTCCATCTTTGACAGATGAATACTCCTTCAGCAGCCCCTTTGTTCCAGTCATGTGCCTGGAACAACCACTATCCAAGTACCATATAAGGGCATGGTTACTTGGATTCACCTGCAATACAGAATTACTTACCCTTAGAACCCAAGTAAGTCTTGGGTCCTTGGTTCAGGTTAGCATTAATAAAGTTATCATAATCTCTTCTAACAGGTAGACTCTTATTCTTTATAACACTTGTGTTATACCAGCAGTCTAATGCAAAATGGCCTCTCTTGCCACAGCACCAACATTCAAACTTATTGTATCTAGATCTAGATACATCCTTGTCAGAAGAATTTCTGTTCATTGCTGGTGCTGTTGCAACTTCACCTACTGATTTCTTAAAACCATTGGGTTTATGACCATAGGTAGGCCTGCTTGCATTAACACCCTTGTTCTTCAGAACATTAGTCTTAATATGACCTTGAATGTCTTCATGATCATATATGTTAGAAGGCACTTTCTCCTTACTAAACTTTATGGGGACTGAAGGGTTTAGTGGCTGAATAGGGGCTTTGCCTTTCCTCTTGAATCTGCCAGCCCTGGAGTTACCTTTAAATCCTAATCCAGCCTTACCCTTCTGAGTGACAAATTCATCTATCAAGGGTAAGACAGATTTTGGCTTAGAGTAACTAGCCACTAAATCCCTTTCAATTCTAAGTCTGGCCTCCAGACTCTTCACTTGATCATTGGTATAATTAATTGTGCCCATCTGAATAATAGTTATATTCTTCAGCTTGGCAATTTCATTTAATTTTTGATCAAGAACTTTTTCTAACTCAGTTGTTGCAACCCTTAGATCAGCAATTTCCTGAGCCTGAGTTTTAACCAGGTTCTTGCTTTTCTTAAAGGCCTGCAACAAGTCCCCATACTTGTCTATCAATTGATAGACATCTCCTTCAGATTCAGATGCATCTTCATCACTTGATGTAGACGTAGCTGATTCTTTACTTGTACTACAAACAGATGTACTGGAAGGACATTTTACCTCATTAGGACCAGACTGATTCTGGTATATGTCCTCTTCTGATCTTGTCATCAACCCCATGCATTGATGTTCATTGATGGAGTCTAGCAACTGCATAAACTCCTCTTCCTCAGATGCAGCATATAGTCCAATATATGCTTCAGCTTCAGATCCTGATTCTGAAGTTGACTGGTCTGACAGACTCTTATCTTTCTTTGCTACAAAGGATTTCTCCTTCTTGCCTTTGTGATAAGTCTTCTTCTTTTCTGAAGATTCCTTTCTCTTGTCAGGACAATCAGCCACTACATGTCCAGGCTTATTGCAACAATAACAGACAATCTTTGAAGTAGTGGCTCTACTGGGCTTTGATCTGCTCTTCTCATTCCTTGATGACCTTTTCTTCTTATAATAGTTATCAACTTGCTGTGATGGGGAAGGCCTAGACTTCCACTGCTTCTTCTTCAAGAACCTCTGGAATTGTCTTGTGAATGCAGCAAAATCTGCATCTGAATCACAGCTTTCAGAATCCTTGTTTGAACTTTCAGAACTATCTTCTGTAACTTCCTTAGGAGGAAATGGTGATATCCTCCTATTCTTTCTAGTGGCTTCAGCATTGAATGCCACAGTCTTTTCTCTAAGCTCTCCTCTTGAGTTTCTTTCCTCCTCCTTCCTCACCATTAGTTGCATTTCATAGGATAGCAACTTTCCAAACAGGGTAGGAGGAGATATCTCTGCCAATTTAGCCACTTCTCTTATGGCACAGATCTTTGTATCCCAATCCTTTGATAAGGATCTTAAGAATTTGTCATTCAGTTCATATGTACTGAAGACTCTTCCATAGGATATTAGCTCATTCACAATCCTATAGAATTTCTTATAGCACTCAGTTATGCTATCAGATTTTCCTTGTCTAAAGCTTTCATACTCCTGATTTAGCATAGACTTCCTGTCCAGCCTTACTTCTTCAGATCCCTCCATGTAGACAATCAATGTGTCCCACATCTCCTTGGAGGTCTTGCAGTGAATCAGATTCTGAAATGTTGAATCATCTATGGCACTAACAATGATGTTTTGTGCCCTTTTATCCATGGTTGCCAAGATGATTTCATCCTTGGTCATTTCTGAATAAGTCTTTGGAGTTTGGATATTTGCATCAAGAACTGATACCTTCATTGGAATGAAGGGGCCTTCCTATACTGTGATGTAAATTCTTGGGTCAGATGCTTCCATAAACAATCTGACTCTTTCTTTCCAGATCCCAAAGATTTCCTTCCTACATATGGGTAATTTCATAGACCCTAGCTCCTTATGATTCTCTCCAGAACCCATCTTCTTGAATCTTGAATCTGCCTTTCAGATCTACCTCAGACTGTTAAGTCTTTTTTGAGGAACCTCCCTCTGATACCACTTGATAGTTTAACTTTCAAGACAACCTAAACACCTAGAGGGGGGGGGTGAATAGGTTCTACTTGTTTATAAAAACTTTTAGGCAGAATTCAACTTAATGGCTAACACAATAATCACAGCAATCACAGAAAAAAAAACATCACAGATTGCATAATGTTTTATAGTGGTTCCCCAAGGTCTGGGTACATCCACTTTCCCCCTTCACCTATCTAGCAGTATGCTAGATTCGGCCAAACTTCCACTAATCTCAGATCAACAGATCCTACAACTCAGAACCCAACTGGTTCCTACAACTCAGGCACAACAGCCCTACCTCAGCCTTGCCCCAAGGCCTACAACTCAGAGAAGATCCTTCTCCTACACTCAGGCACACAGCCCTACCACTCAGAGTACAACACTCCTACACTCAGCCTTTATAACATAGGCTTACAACTCAGATCTGTGTAAACAGATCCTACAGAAATATAGAAAAGTTTATCTAACTGTCTTGCCTAAATTGAGAGAGAAAAGGCCAAGACAATTCTTGATCAGCTGATGAAATCAACTGTATCTGAGCTTTCTTCAAAGCTTCTTGAATAAGAACTTAGCTGAGTTGATTTCCAAACAGCTTCTTGAGAATCCACTGGTGGTTTCTTTCTTCTTCTTCAAATTCTGGCTTGATCTCTCTCTATCCAGCACTTTGAATGATTCTTCTGAATTCTGATTAGAACTCTTCTTTGATCTATCCTTAGATAGTCTTGTTAGATCTTCCGGAGAAGATCTTCTTAAGTGCCTAGCACTTTTTTGAAATGAATTGGATTGTAATCCTTCTCAACTTTTTGATTCTCAACAATGTATTTCAAAAAGGTTACTTTCTCCTTCTGAATCTGTCTATTTATAGACTTTCTTCATGGTAACCGGCTGATCCGGTTTCTAACCGTTTTCTGACAAGTCTGACAGCTTCAGTTAACCGGTGGCAACCCACAGCTGTCAAGTCTTCAAACAAGTCCTGTGCCTTAGTCTTGAACCACAAGTTGTCGAGACAGTCTGTCAGAAAGTGTCGAGACCATCTGTCTATCTGTGTCGACACAATTGACTTTGGTGTCGACACAGTCTTCAGTGATGTCGACTAAGTTGCCTTTGAGTCGACACAGCTTCTTCTGAAAATAACTTAGTCTTGACTCTTCAGTGTGTCGACACAAGTCCTGTGTGTCGACACAGTTGTTTGTAGAATCATAACTTAGTAAATGTCGACTTAGCCTTCAGGTGTCGACACAGTCTTCTTTTAACTCTGCTGTAATGTGTCGACTTAATCACAATGTGTCGACACATTCTGCTGGTGTAGACAAACTTGAGGTCGACTATATTCTTCTGAGTCGACACATCCTGCTGGTGTCGACAAACCTGAGGTCGACTATATTCTTCTGTGTCGACACATTTTCCCAATGTTGAGGTCGACGCTTTTCTTCTGTGTTGACACATTTTCCCAGTGTTGTGTCGACTTACTTCTTCTGTGTCGACACTTTTTCCCAGTGTAGTTGTAGACTAACTGCTATGTGTCGACACACTTCCTCTGTGTCGACACTGCTTCCCAGTGTTGTGTCGACTAATTTCTTCTTTGTGTCGACACATCCTTCTCTGTGTCGACACTTGGACTTAGAATTTTTCTGCATACTTTATCAATTCTTCACCTGCACATGTCAACTCAAAAAACAACATCAAATACACCTTGATGTATATCATTGAGCTAGGTTGGGCTTCTTCAAATCAGGTACACATTTTCCAATGTACCCAACACATAGCTCCAAAAATATATTGAACATAGGTTATTTCTTATCAATGTGGTACCACATTCAAATGCTTTGGAAATTTCTAGGAACCAATGATTCTTTTTACTATGAATAACTTCTTGGTTATCAAACAGGGAGCTGTGATTTGACAATAATCAAAGTTTTATCACATTGTAGTGTATATTTTTGCATATTGCGTTGCAGATTTATACACCTTCGAGGAGATTAAATACCTAATTTTCCTGCTCCTTTACAAACCCTATCGCCTGGCAAGAGTTGTTCCTTTGCAATTAAAACTTTCAATCTGAATTTTTACCCCTCGCTGGATTGTCCTGTTACATGGCAGCTTATGCTCATTCTCAAAAAGTAACTCCAAAGACCACCAAAAACAAGTCAAGAGCATGTTCTTCCTCCATTCACCGATTTCGCCTCTTTGAAATTGTATGGATTTTGTTTTGGTTGTATGAATAATTGTGAGTTGCGTGAATCATATTTGCATTGGTTGAATACAATTTTGTGTCTCAAAAAATGTGCGTACAACATATTATGGTGGTCGGTCTATGTTTATAAGATATTTGATGGTAATTAATTAGCGTATGTTACTTAATAATCGTTATACCCAAAATCAAAGATAATTTTCATAATCATTTTGATGCATGCGCCTTTGGATACCATGAAAGTGCATTTTTGGAGACCTAATTTAATTAATTATTAAGCAAGTTCTTCTAGGATTTTTTTTTTAATTTTGGTCTTAATAATATTTTTAGAATTGCAACGTCAGGTCAATTATATCATGTATTGTAGTTCTAAATATTTTTATCCAATCACAATTGCATGCCCGCCAAATCTAGATGCTAACGACTGCCCAGCTACAAGCACGTGTTGAAAGAAGACGCGAGCATCATCTCAAGAACGACGAATGTATGCATCATCTCAAGACCGACGTGACGCAACAAATGCTCAAAGAAGAGAAGCACGATAATTGCAACGACTCATGGAAACAACCTCTACAACAGAGAATCTCCCCGAACAACAACAAACAAATAACATGCTCACAAGTAATCCCACAACACCTTATGTTCAAGAGCCACCTACTCCACATACATCAACAGGTCTAACTCGACCCCAAACCAACCCATCAAAAATGTAGCTGCCCACAAAATTTGTCACCACCCACGAAAAATTCCGCTCCCACGACAATTGCCGCTCCGGAGACCAATGTCACCGCCACCACAAATGTCGCACCCACGACCAATGTCGCACCCAACACGAATATCGCATCCATGACGAATGACGCAACCACGACAAATGTCGCACCCACGACAAATGTCTCTCCCACGACAAAAGTCGTCGCCCACGAAAAATGTCGCCTCCACCCAAAAATTTCACAGTCCACAAAATTTGTCACTGCCCACAAAAAATGCCGCTCACACGACCAATGTCGCTCCCACCACAAATGACGCCGCCCACGACAAATGTTGCCACCGACGACAAATGCCGCCACCCACGACAAATGTCGGCGCCCACGACACAAATGTCGTACCCTGACAATTGTTGCCCCCACGACAATTGTCGCCCCCACGACAACTGTCGCCCCCACGACAACTGTCGCCCCCACGACAACTGTCGCCCCCATGACAAATGTCGCACCCCCGACAAATGTCGCACCCCCGCCGAATGCCCCCGGCCCGGGTCAAAGGCCCGTGCCTGTCACTCGTAAGATATATATATATACACGCACACGAGCTTCTTCGCACGGGCTACCCCATGCTCGAAGCTCTCGAGCGGCCTTCGGCCGCATCTAGGCGGGCTTCGCCCGCCTGCGCACGGGCTTCGCCCGTTCTTAATGCGTCGCTGCGGGTTGCGCCCGCCTATGAGCGGGCTGCGCACGCACCCGAAATCTTATTTTTTTCAAAACATATACATATGCGTACTTAAAATGACCGCAAAAAATATGAATTATTATTCCTATTTTTATTTTATAAAATTTTGCAAATTTTAATCAATAAAAATAATTTACTACTCCTCTCTTTCTCTCTCTTTATCACTCCACCCTCTCTCTCTCTCCATCTCTCTCGCGCCCCCTCTCTCCCTCTCCCTCTTCTTTCTCTCCAAATCCCCCTTATATTCTCTCTCATGATCCAATGATCATTTATTTTATGATGTGCCACCAAATACCTATATTTTATGATGTGCCCGCACATGATACATCCCAGTATATATATATATATATATATATATTATATATATATATATATATATATATATATATATATATATATATATATATATATATATATATACTGGGATGTATCATGTGCGGGCAAACGGGCGTACGGACAAGGATCAAGGAGGCTTCAAATCAAAAGGTGATCAACATGAAAGTTGTAGATCTCGGCGATCCGAACAACTTTCATGTTGATCACCTTTTGATTTGGAGCCTCCGTGACCTTCGATTTGGGACCCGAAAAGTCTGGGCGGCGAGACTGCTACAGTAAGCCGAAAATTTTCCAATTTTCGGGTCCTAAATCACGGGTCAATGAGGCTCCAAATCAAAAAGTGAGCAACATGAAAGTTGTAGATCTCGGCGATCCGAACAACTTTCATGTTGATCACTTTTTGATTTGGAGCCTCCTTGACCCCGAAATCTCAATGCCCGTACGCCCGCACCTATGCTAGCCCGCATATGATATGTATTATATATATATATATAAATTATACAGAGAGAACCAGTTCTCTGAACCTTATATAGAAAATAAGCAAATTGACCCCCAAATGTTTGTTTTTTCAAAAAGTGATCAACATGAAAGTTGTAGATCTCATCGAAATCTACAACTTTCATGTTGATCACTTTTCGAAAAAAATACCGTTTAGACCCCCGATTTGATCCCCGAAAAAAGTCAAACCGAACTATATATATACATATGTTCGTGTTGACTTTTTTCGGGGCTCAAATCGGGGTCTAAACGGTGTTTTTTCAAAAAGTGATCAACATGAAAGTTGTAGATTTCGATGAGATCTACAACTTTCATGTTGATTACTTTTTGAAAAAACAAACATTTGGGGTCAATTTGCTGGTTTTCTATATAAGGTTCAGAGAACTGGTTCTCTCTGTATAATTACTTTATATCTATATGCCAAAACATTTGTGCACATGTGAAGCCTCATAAATGTATATCAGAACAACATCAGTCACAGGATTTGCGGGCATACGGGTATGGGGTTTTGGGGGTTAAGGAGACTCCAAATTAAAAGGTGATCAACATGAAAGTTGTAGATCTCGGCGATCCGAACAACTTTTATGTTAATCACTTTTTGATTTGGAGCCTCCCTGACCTTCGATTTGGGACCATAAAATTGAAAAATCGTAGCTGTACTGTAGCAGTCTCGCCGCCCAGACTTTTCGGGTCCCAAATAGAAGGTCACGGAGGCTCCAAATCAAAAAGTGATCAACATGAGAGTTGTTCGGATCGCCGAGATATACAACTTTCATGTTGATCACTTTTTTATTTGGATCCTTATTGACCTTTGATTTGGGACCCGAAAATTGAAAAATCGCAGCCTTACTGTAGCAGTCTCGCCGCCCAGACTTTTCGGGTCCCAAATCGAATGTCACGGAGGCTTCAAATCAAAACGTGATCAACATGAAAGTTGTTTGTATCGCCGAGATCTACAACTTTCATGTTGATCACTTTTTGATTTGAAGCCGTTTTGACCCTTGCTCGTACGTCCGTTTGCCCGCAGCGACCCGTCGGGACGAGCGAAGCCCGTCGGGGAGCGGGCGAAGCCCGCAACGACGCATCGAGAACGGGCGGAGCCCGTTCGATATATATATATATATATTTATTGGGTAAAGATCATATGCACAGAAGATGAGATGCGAAGGTGCGAACAGTGCCCCATCCGCCGTCCATGGCGCCCGCATCCAACGACCGAGGATCTCTCATCGCCGCCGCCGCCGGATGCGGGCTCGCCGGGCACCGGCCGCCCGGGGTTCGTCGGCGTGAATCGTCGGCGTTCACGCCGACGAACCCCGGGCGGCCGGTGCCGGCGAGCCCGCAACCGTCGGCGGCGGCGATGAGAGACCCTCGTTTTTTTTGCTGCGCCGCCGCCGCCGGCTGCGGGCTCGCCGGGCAACTACCGCTAGGGTTCGTCGACGTGCATGCCGACGAAAGACGGCCGGCGAGCCCCGAGCGGTGCTGGCGGCTGCGGGCTCTTCGCACCTTCGCACTGCTCCTTTATTCGCACATGAATAAGACTCTCTCTCTCTCTCTATATATATATATATATACACACCATATTATAAAGAAATATGATGACCTGCATATAGCATGAGTTCGAAATTAAAGGGTAATTAGGTGGTCGTCGGATTTCAGATTTTTGATCATGAACCGTTGGATCAAACCAACACTCTATCCAGACTTTTTTATAGGCCTCTTAAACCTACTCTAGGACAGTCATAAACCTACTATAGGACAACCAAAAAACTAGCGGACCCGCAACCGGCGAGCCCGCAAACAACCCGCAAGCCCATCCCGCGAAAGCCTGCAAGCAAGCCCGCCCGCAAGTCAGCCAGCCAACATTACTTCAAATACTGAATGCGGAATATTGAATATATACCCGCAAAACTCCTAAGAATGGACGGTGTGGGACTAAAACAGGCGGCCCGCCTGTTTAGGCACGGAAATCAGATTTTTCGGGCCCCAATATGAGGGTCAAGAAGGCTCCAAACCTAAAAGTGGACAACATGAAAGTTGTAGATCTCGGCGATTCGAACAACTTTCATGTTGATCACTTTTTAATTTTGAGCCTTCTTGACCTTCGATTTGGGACCCGAAAAGTCTGGGCGGCGAGACTGCTACAGTAAATGCACGGAAATCAGGTTTTTCGGGGCCCAATATGAGGGTCAAGATGACTCCAAAACAAAAAGCGGTCAACATGAAAATTTTGGATCTCGGCGATCTGAACAACTTTCATGTTGATCACTTTTTGATTTGGAGCCTTCTTGACCTTCGATTTGAGACCCGAAATGTCTGGACGGCGAGACTGATACAGTAAATAACGGCATTAAGGCAATATAATAATATATATAAAAAAACAGCCCGGGTGCGGGCGAAGCCCGCGTCGCCGGTCGGGTACTGTGGCGCGTGGTCATCGGGCCGGAGGCCCGTGCCTGTCACTCGTGTATATATAATATATATTATATATATATATATATATATATATATATTTATATATATATATATATATATTTCGCCCGCCGTCGCCGGTCGGGTACTGTGCGCGTGATCATCGGGCCGGAGGCCCGTGCCTGTCACTCGTGTGTGTGTGTATATATATATATATATATATATATATATATATATATATATATATATATATATAGGGTTAATGTATATACGCGGCTTGTGCACATAAGCTATATACGCAGGGATGCGTAATACGGAAAATACACCTAGTAAAATGCATTTTTAGGAAAAGGGATCAACATGAAAGTTGTAGATCTCGACAATATCTACAACTTTCATGTTGACCACTTTTCCTAAAAATGCATTTTACTAGGTGTATTTTCAAATGGCGCGGAACCGGGCGGAACTATTGCGATTCGCAATAGTTCCGCCCGGTTCCGCGCCATTTGAAAATACACCTAGTAAAATGCATTTTTAGGAAAAGTGGTCAACATGAAAGTTGTAGATATCGTCGAGATCTACAACTTTCATATTGACCACTTTTCCTAAAAATGAAGTCTCGCACCTAAGAAATGTACACAGGCTGCGTTTTTACATTAAATCCTATATATATATATATATGATATGATATATCTAGTGCGAGCGTACATGCGTACGAGTAAGATTCAAGGAGATTTCAAATTGAAAAGTGATCAACATGAAAGTTGTAGATCTCGGCGAGACGAACAACTTTCATGTTGATCACCTTTTCATTTGGAGCTGTTTTGACCTTCGATTTGGGCTCGAAATCTAGGACGGCGAGAGTGTTACATATATATATATATGGCTCCTCCCTTATGGCTTTGCACGACAATACCTGACCGACAATATATACATATATGAGTACTCAAAATGACCGTAAAAAAATGCATTAATATTATAATTTTTATTTTGCAAAACAATATACGTTTAGACCTAAAAAATTTAATTTCTCTTCATCTCTCTCTTCTTATCCCCCTCTCTCTCTCCATCTCTCTCCTCGTCTCTGCGCACACTCTCCACTCTCTTCTTTCTTTCTTTCTCTCTCGATAAATATAATAATATATACTACTATTATTAGATGTCTTTATATAAATAATATAATAATTACCGCCCTAATAATCTATCTTATTATTTGTTATACCACTCACCTCCCCCCCTCTCTCCCGCTTTCTTAAATTAATAATATAATTTATGTAATATAATAATTTCACAGCTCATCCTCCCTCTCTCCTCCTAGAACCTACCACGTACTCCACCGCCCTCTCTCCTCTCTTTCTTCCCCTCTCCCTCTCTTTCTCTCTCTCTCCCTTCTTTCTCTCATCTCATCCCTCACCGGTTGTAGCTTTAGGAGATCTAGTAATTTTCAATATTTTAATCGTAAAAGATCAGTCGCTTTGAAATATGAAGAATGATCCGACGACACAATCATTTCAATGAGTTTTTAATTCATGAGTTTGATATATCTTAATATATGGGTTGAAGAGTGTTGGGTCCATTGCCCACAATGTCCTGGATTTGAGTGAAGTCAATCTTATCAATGATATACACATATCTGTAGATGACTATGATAGGTCAGGTAGCCTAAGTGGCTATGTCAGGTAAACACTTACCTAAGGTGTGGGATGACAGAAATCTGTCCAAGTCCACAGGCGTTGAGTGAAGGAACATCACTCAACGCCAGATGACTTATAGCGCTGAGTGTAGCTATACTGTCATAGCCTAAGTTGGAATGAGCTAAAATATGGCTAAGTCCATAGACGTTGAGTGAAAGTCAACTCACTCAACGCCATGCTACTAAAGAGAAAGTTGGCTGAAGTATTTTGCGTTGATGTGATGAATACACACTCAACGCCATATAACAAAAGAGATGGTAAGTCGAGCCCAAAGTTTAGAGCTTGAGATTCTGAGTTCGTCGAGCTTAGTTGGGAGTTCGTCGAACTGAGTTCAGAGTTTGTCGAGCTCAAATCACCTTCGTGAGCTAAGTTTCAGAGCTTGATATTCTAAGTTCGTCGAACTCAGAAAGACAGTCTATGCCCAGTGCTTATTAAATAAGACAGAAAATTGGCTAAGACAGAAAGCCATTGAGTGAGGCCGTTGCTCACTCAATGCTCTCAACTCTTAAGTTGCTGAAGAAGAAAAATTGGGTTAAGGCAAAAAGCGTTGAGTGGAGGTTACTAAACTCAACGCTGTCAACAGCCTAGTGAAAACAGAATTTGTCTAAAGGGTTTGGCGTTGAGTGATGCTTACTCACTCAACACCAAGCAATAGAAGAAAGCTGATATAAAGCAAGTTGGTGTGAATGAAACAGACTTTTATATTTAAGTAGATTGGCGTCGTTGAGTGAATGTTACTCACTCAACGCAAAGGACAGTAAAACTGTCCAAGTAATTTGGCGTTGAGTGATGCTTACACACTCAACGTCTATTCTCTGATGCTCGATTTTGGCTAAGCCCACTATTGAAGCCAAACCTGACCTGAACGAGAGTTCAAAACATGGGGTAGCCAACACCTACTCCCAACGCTACTGACCCCTGACTGGCGAAATAGGACCTAGAACTAACCCAAAGCCTCAGTAGAGAGGTCCACCTCTAACCCGAAAGATCTCTGAGAACTTTCCCTCCAAAGCCATAAGCTGAGGTTGGAGCTCCTCAAAAAGCACTAGAAGATCTTAGGTAAATATGTAAGCTTGCTTTCTGAAGAGCCCCAGTGGGTCTATTTATAGTCTTTTGGTAACCTGAAATTACAAAATTATCCCTGGTTGGTCTGCCAATAGCCAAATCCCGCTGTCATGAATACTGAATGCAGACTCTGAGGGCATATAGGTATTTACCGAGGACAACTAGGTAATTTCTCCCTAGGCCCACCCGGCGAGAACCCCTATGCCGAGAATTAAACATTGTCGAGAACTCTCCCGCCCTCACTCGGTAGGAGCTAAAAAAGATGCCAAAGAATGCCTCGGACCGAGACAGTTCCCGCCTTCCGCGAGGCGCGAGCCTTCTCGCCCGTCTTTGGGCAGAAGTAGGCCTCGACCGGTGCTTGAGCGCGAGCGTTCCTGCCCACTCCTAGGCGGGTGGTCTTCTGCTCTAAGGACCAAGGTTAGCCCGAAGCTAGTCCAAACCTGACCCTCGGTGCCTCTGGGTCCACTCAGCGAATATGGGGTTGTACACAATCCCCTCTCTTTTCGAGCCAGACATGCGCTCGAAAAGGACACGTCCAACCATAAATATTCGCTGAGCCACATGTCGTCCTGAAAAGAGAATCTTTGGTGGGCCATCCCGTGGCTATTATGTGCACTGATAGATGGCCATAAATCTGTCCCTGCCAATCGCTGCCGTGTGTCTGAGCTCTCACGTGGTCTCGAAATGCGTTCTAAACGTATTGATAAGCCGCTCTTGCAGAGCCTTCAAGACCGCATTGACGCGATGCAGGCGCGAGCCTTTGCGAACAACGCCTTGATAGCCTCCAGGTTGGCGAGAACGGCGCCATCCGCTGAGCCCTCTCAGCTGAAGAAGAGAAGAAGAAAGCAAAATTGGTCAGGCGGGACCTTCTGTTGCGAGAACCGGGCTCACCTACCCCATCCCCAAGTCGTCACGCGGATAATCTTCCCCTCTGTAGAAGGTACGCCTTTCTGTCTTGCTGATTACCAAGAGCCATGAATGATTAGCAAAAGGATCGACCACTGATTTGCAGTACTTCTCGCAGGAGGTGGTTCGAGATGACGATGCCGGGTCCCTGCTGGTGCCCCCCAGACTCGGCGTCTCGCCTTCCCGACGATCCACCACGGGTCCTGGAGGCCACTCCTCCGACTGACCCTTCGAGAACTCCAAGTAACCTTTCATCCCTACTGCCCTCTTTTTATCGTTCCAATCACAGCATTCCAATCTGTGAACTGACTTCCCGCAGTGCCAGCTTCTGCCAGCCCGAGTTTCGCCACCCGGGAAAACGAAAAAACAGTTGCTAACTTGGTCACCCAAGCGGCTAATCCCGCCCTACTGGCGGGAGGGGTGGCCACCGAACCCTTCGTATCCCAAAAGGAGGTCAGCCATCCCGCGAGAGAGGATGACCCCCCTGCTCCTGGCCAGGCCGGGATCACCTCACGCAAGACCTTCCTCCCGGGGCGAGGAAAACCACTCCACCTCCTCTTTGGAAAGGAGACTGAGGGTGAGTCCGGGCCTTCTCGCCTGCCGCCGGCCGGTAGCTCTCGCTGTACTGCAGGTATGCAAGGTACTATCATAGTCTTTACTTTGCTCTCGCCATAAACATAGAACTTTGCTTTTTCTAGGGGATGTGGACCCGGGTGGCGGGAGCCGACGAGGAAGATGAAGACGAAGATGAAGTGGAGAGGAAGGGAAGACACTGAGAGCTCCCCCTTTCCTTCTTCTGATGAGATGGGAAGAAATCATGGACGGTGCCGGGGAGAACGTCAAGAGACGACGAAAAAGGATAGCGACAATCTATCGAAGCTTTGTGCGGCCGGGGAGCGGGCCAACGCCTCTGTGGCGAATAGGGTCATCGCGGATTGGTAGAGCAAAGGCTGGGAGGCCCTCGAGCGAGATAAACTTCCTGGGCGAGACGGAGCGACAGGATATGCCTACCGCGAGTCGTCCCCCAAGGCGGTGTACTGCTCGGATTTGAGACCAGGCACGCCAGATCAACTAGATGCACAACCTGTCATCCTACTTAACCCGTGAGCTCCTCCGAGGACCAAGAAGGCGAGAAGAGGGCTCGATGGCGAGGGAAAACTGATAGTTTTACTTTCAAGATATACCTAAACACCTAGAGGGGGGGGGGGGGTGAATAGGTTCTAATTTCTTGTTTATACTTCTAGGCAGAATTCAATTACAAATTAAAACATCTAGCACAGCATTCACAGACAACTAAGCATTAGATTGCACAATGTTTTATAGTGGTTCCCCAAGGTCTGGGTACATCCACTTTCCCCCTTCACCTATCTAGCAGTATGCTAGATTCGGCCAAACTTCCACTATTCTCAGATCCTCAGACTACAGCTCAGAACCTGGATAGGTTCCTACAACTCAGGCTCAACAACCCTACCTCAGCCTTGCCTCAAGGCCTACCTTCAGAGAAGAACCTTCTCCTACACTCAGGCAAATAGCCCTACCACTCAGAGATCACCTCTCCTACACTCAGCCTTTATAACACAGGCTTACAACTCAGATCTGTGTAAACAGATCCTACAGAAATTTAGAAAAGATATTTTAATGTCTTGCCTTTGTTGAGAGAGAAGAGGACAAGACACTTCTTGATCAGCTGATGAAATCAACTGAATCTGAGCTTTCTTCAAAGCTTCTTGAATCTGAACTTAGCAGAGTTGATTTCCAAACAGCTTCTTGAGAAACCACTGATGGCTTCCTTCTTCTTCTTCAAGATGACTGGATCCTCTCTATCCAACACTTTTCTGATACTTCAGACTCTCTTCTTCTTAGATCTTCTGATGAAGATCTTTTTTTTTATTTCCTTCTGAATATGTCTATTTATAGACTTTCTTCATGGTAACCGGCTGATCCGGTTTCTAACTGATTTCTGACAGGTCTGACAGCTTCAGTTAAACGGTGGCAACCCACAACTGTCAAGTCTTCAAACAGTTCCTGTACCTTAGCCTTGGACAGCAAAATGTCGAGACAATCTGTTAGAAAGTATCGAGACCAATCTGTCTATCTGTGTCGACACAAGTGATTTTGGTGTTGACACAGTCTTTGATGATGTCGACTAAGTTGCCTTTAAGTCGACACAGCTTCTTCAGAAATAACTTGGTCTAGACTCTGTAGTGTGTCGACACAAGTCCTGTGTGTCGACACAGTTGTTGTAGATTCAGAACTCAGTATGTGTCGACTCAGCCTTCAGGTGTCGACACATCAATCTTCAATTCTGCCAAAATGTGTCGACTCAGTCTTCTGGTGTCGACACAGCATAGTCAACTTATGCCAATATGTGTCAACTCAATCTCAAGGGTCGACATGTAGACACATCCAGTGTCGACTATCTTTCACTAGTCGACTATCTTCCACTAGTCGACTATTTTTCTCTGGTCGACTATCTTTCACTAGTCGACTAACTTTCTCTGGGTGTCGACTATCTTTCACTGTGTCGATACTGCTTCCCAGTGCTGAGGTCGACGATTTTCTTTATGTGTCGACACTGCTTCCCAGTGTCGACATAAATGTGGTCGACTATCTTTCTCTGTGTCGACACTGATATTCTGAAGTGTCGACACAAATATTCTGAAGTGTCGACACAATTTCTTCAGGTGTCGACATGTGGACTTAGAATATTTTTCTGCATTCTTTAATACTTCTTCACCTGCACATGTCAACTCAAAACAACATCAAATACACCTTGATGTATATCATTGAGCTAAGTTGGGCTTCTTCAAATCAGGTACACATTTTCCAATGTACCCAACAATCTCCCCCTATTTGGAGAAGTCATAACCCTATAGCCAATGATATACACCATTTATAAAAAGTATAAACTGATGATATATGACATAACAGGAATACTTAATATAAATAAAATAAAAACAATCCATCACAGAATGAACATTATATGATACCAAACAACATTTTGTTTATAACTTGATAATGTTTGAATACAGAGATTTACATTTAATGATTTAATCAAAACATTACAAAATACTTTGAAAGAACTAAAAATTAAGACTGATCAGGCTCTTTTATGACAATCCCTTTGCCAGATAGAATTTGAGCCTTCACAGGAGCTTCAGAATCTTCAGCTGGCTTCTTGCCTTTTAGATCAGCCTTCTTCTTTGCTTCTTCCTTGAGCCTTTGCCTTTCAAAATAATGAAAGGGCTTTGGAAAGTACTTGCTTGGCTCCTGAGCATTGGAGGCAGCCTACCCAGCTTGGCTTTTCTTCTAAACTGTACTATGGCCTCTTGCCTGGCTTCATACTTCTGTCATTCCATCTCATTGAACCACTTGCCTCTTTCATGCACTTGGTCTTTGACAGCCTTCCATGCAGTGAGTATAATATTTCTGGAAGTAGGACTCCACTGCTCAAAGTCTGGCTTAAGTTCAGCCTGCTCTCTAAATCTTTTCTTAGATAGTAGAGCATCTTGCTGGTCTTTCAAAGTAGCCTCAGGCTTATCAACCTTCCCAATAACAACATTGGTAACCTCCTTTGGAGGACTATACATTCCTTGAACTTGCTGATCAATCATATCATAATCTGGAGGAGGGTAAATGACTTGGGCAACCTCAGGTTGATTGCCTTCAAGTAGACTTGTTTGTATTCCGGACTCAGCCACCATAGCATCATCACACAAAGGTGGATATCCCAATGTGGCTCGAATACTATTGGTCACCCATTTGGTGTGCTCTGAGCCTGCATGAACTAACATCCTCTCCCCCTTTATGGCTTCTCTAGTAACATGATCTCTTAGATCTTCCTTCTGAAATCTGATTTGGCCATCTAGATAATTCACACCCTCTTTAAAAAATGGTTTTAACTTTAGAAGCTTGTCAGATATTTCCTTTTGAGAGGTAGTGATAGCTGTTTTAACAGAATCAATAGCAGCTTGAAAGTTCTTATCAAATTCTTCCATTTCCTTTGCTCTAGCTGCAGGCAGGCCTGGAACAATCTTTTTCAATTCATCAATGATCTCATGATGAGATTCAGTTAAATTCTCATTCATCCTTATCTGATTTTCCAAGACATAGCTTTGCTTTAAAGCAATATCATCCACCTTAGGGATGATAGACTGCTGTTGTTTTGCCAAATATACCACAGCATTACCTCCCTTATGGAAGCAATCTGTCATCTCCTTCTTATGCATATTGACCTCAAACCTAATAGATTTTATATCTTGAGCTAAGTCAAATTGCAGGGACTTGTTGTTCTCATCAACATATTTTTCAATAGCCACTCTGTGTTCATCCAATTTCACTTGTAAATCGACCAAAAACTTGTTATAATCAAAGTCAGAAGGAGTGTGATGTGCTGTAGACTGTAGAGCCTGCTTATAGCTCTTGCTCCTTCTCTGGAAGACCATAAGTTTTCTCTTCTTAGCCACCCTGGCTTCTTCATTCTCAGAATCAGAAGTACTATCAATTTGAACTCTTTCTTTGGAGGAGGAGGAACAGCTGCTTCAGTGCCATGTTGTACAGTCTCCACATGCACAGGCTCCCCTCAATTTCTTGCTCCACTTCCATTCTATCAGTAATTATTTCATTATCTGGAAATAACTCTTCTAGAGTATATTCCTTTGGGCTGGAACATCTGCAGTATTCAAATTTTGAGATATATCAATTTGAGCATCGTCTTGCACTTGCTCAGACAGCTTCTCCCCCTGTACTTGTTCAGTATTGGTGATGTCTTGGGCAGGTGAGGACACTTGCTTTCCCTGGACCTGTGTAGAAATAGAAATATTAGAAATGTCTTTTGTAGGAAAATACACCAGCTCCCCCTGCACCTGTACCTGGTCATGAGTAGATACAGTCTGTGTAGGTGAATAAACTTGCTGAGCTGGTATTCTTACTTCTTCTTCTTGAATTGCAGGTATTGTGGCATCCTGAACTTGTGTAGAAGCAGGCTGATCTTCAACCTCTTGTCTTACTTGTTCTTCTTGTGGGTGCTCAGTACTGGTAGCATGACCTGGAGATTTCTCAGGTGAATCCTGCCTTTCCACTTCAGGCATCTCTTTGGTCAGCACCCTATCCCATCTGGAGAACAATCTCATGTTCATCCTTCTCATGTGATTAATTTTTGTTCCAGATTGTTGTTGCATAACATCAGGAATCTCCTTACTTAGGTATATACTCATTATTCTAGCCAGATTTGGCTTCTTGATTCCTTCCTTAATCTTTTCAAAGATTACAGTTGACCAATTCGTTGGAATTGTAAACACAATCCTGGTCATTAGGCTGAACATATAGGCGGAAATCCTATCATGTCCACCTGGCTTGCACAGAATAACTTTTCCAACCATCTCAGACAGAAACTTGCCCTGTTGATTCATTCCTTTCCTATTGAAAGCAACTCCAATTTTCATGGTGGAATCCAATCCACACCATTGAAGAGCCTCCCTTGATTTAGAAGCAGGGACATCCTCTTCATTCTCAATTATAGGTAAGTGTAGAATTGTTCTTAACTTACTTGGTGTAATTTCCACTGGTGACCCATGAACTGTTGATTTTATCTCATGACTTTCAGAGACTACAGATGCAGAAGTATAGAACTCATGCACCTCCTTCTTCCATATCTTAGATGGTTCGGAGACCAGAAATTCTAATCCTGAGTCGGAGAGGAGAGAGATAACCCCGAGAACATTTGGAGGGGCAGCAACAAAGGCCTGGCGCACCAACTCATATCCTTCATTCACATTATCTTCAATCTTTGGCGCCATTGATCAGTCGAGAAAGCTTGAAAGATGAGAGAAAGAGAGAGAGAGAGAGAGAATGTCGACACAGGGTTTCGAAAACCTTGTAAGCGTGTCGACAGAATGAGTTTTTGACCTATTTATACCTTCTGTTTAAAGAAGATCAAAAGACGCCAAAAACAGACTATAAGTGTCGACACAAATGGAATGTGTCGACACAAGCTTCTATTGTCTCGACATCAAGTCCATCTATTATGTGTTGACACCAATTTGCAGTTATGTCGACACCAGAGATATATAGAAGAGCATCAGAAATTCTGTGTCGACTCTTAGTATAAGTGTCGACACAAAATCTGTAAGTGTCGACACCACTATCCTGGTGAAGTCGACACTACATTCCTGGATAAGTCGACAATAAGATTCTTAAGTGTCGACACATATTTTCTGTGTCGACACAATATCTCTGACTTGTCGACATTACTACCCTGAGTCGACACAATATTACTGAATGTGTCGACACCATCTTACTTAGCCAATTTCTATTTGTTCATCACAACTTATAAGTACTACAGAGTACTTGATACTACTTCAATGTGTCTTTATATCACTTGAATGTCTTGTTACCACTTCAACTTCATTGTTGATGATATTGTGATTACACTAATCAATGGTTAACATACCTAATTCAATTTTGAATTTATTGAATTTGGTCTCATCTAGGGGCTTAGTAAACACATCTGTTATTTGATAATCTGTTTTCACAAATTCTAATGAAATGTCTTCTTTTTCTACATGTTCTCTAAGAAAATGGTATTTTATTTCTATATGCTTAGTTCTACTATGAGAAACAGGATTATTAGCAATAGAAATTGCACTCTTAGAATCACACAAAAGAGGTGTTCTACTTACTTGAATACCATAATCCTTAAGCTGATGCTGCATCCATAATAGCTGTGCACAGCAGCTTCCAGCAGCAACATACTCAGACTCAGCTGTGGAAATTGCCACACTGGTCTGCTTCTTACTACTCCATAATATTAGTCTTCTTCCCAGGAATTGACAAGTACCTGTAGTACTCTTCCTATCCTCTCTACATCCTGCAAAATCTGCATCTGAATAGCCTGTTAGTTGAAAATCTCTATTCCTAGGGTACCAAAGACCTAGATTAGGTGTGCCCTTAAGATATCTCAGAATCCTTTTGACTGCAGTATAATGAGATTCTTTAGGGCAGGCTTGGTACCTAGCACAGACACATGTAGCATACATAATATCTGGTCTACTAGCAGTGAGATATAGTAGTGAGCCAACTATTCCTCTATACAAAGTCTCATCAACAGGTTTACCTGCATCATCTTTGCATATAGGCATACTTGTTCCCATAGGAGTTCTCATGGTGGAGGATGACTCCATACCATATTTCTTAATCAATTCTTTGGTGAACTTAGACTGGGATATGGACAAGCCATCATCAGTCTGTCTTACTTGGAGTCCCAAGAAGAACTTCAGTTCCCCCATACTGCTCATCTCAAACTTCCCTTGCATAAGTTTGGCAAACTTTTTACAAAGGTTGTTTTCAGTAGATCCAAATATTATGTCATCAACATAGATCTGAACTAAGATGATCTTGCCTTTGGATTCCCTAAGGAATAGAGTTTTGTCAATTTTTCCTCTTGAGAATTTATTCTCAATAAGGAAAGTAGACAGGGTTTCATACCAAGCCCTTGGAGCTTGCTTTAACCCATACAGAGCTTTTCTAAGCTTATAAACAAAATCAGGTTTAAGAGAATCTACAAAACCTGATGGCTGCTCTACATATACTTCTTCTTTAAGATCACCATTCAGAAATGCTGACTTCACATCCATCTGGTATACTTTGAAGTCTTGATAGGCTGCATAGGCAAGGAATATTCTGATTGCCTCCAGCCTTGCTACTGGAGCAAAGGTTTGATCAAAGTCAATCCCTTCTTCCTGCCTGTATCCTTTTGCAACCAATCTTGCTTTATTCTTTACTATTATTCCACTTTCATCTAGCTTGTTCCTATAGATCCATTTTGTGCCAATTATGTTGTGGCCTCTTGGTTTAGGAACAAGCTCCCAGACATTGCACCTTCTGAATTGATTCAGCTCCTCTTGCATAGCATCAATCCAGTGCTGGTCTTGGATAGCTTCTTCAAACTTCTTAGGTTCCATTTGTGACAGGAAACTTGAATGTAGAACTGTGTTTTGATTTCTGCTTCTAGTTTGCACCCCTGTCTTGGATCACCTATTATCTGATCAGCTGGATGATCTCTTAAATGTCTTGTAGCTGGAGGAAGATTCCCTTCTGGTTGAACATTTCCAGCTCCTTCATTTAGCTGAATCTCTTGGTTTTCATCAGCTTCTATAGTGTCTTGTTCTCCCCCTGGACTGAAGCCTTCATTTTCCAATGCCCCATCTTCCTTTGATACTTCAGTAATGGAGAGCTTGTCCATACTTTTGCTTATACCTGTTGAGTCATTTGATCTACAAGACAACTCACAGTTGATTAATCTTGTTTCATCAAATACAACATGCACAGATTCTTCAACAACTTGAGTAATCAAGTTGAAGACTCTATAGGCCTTACTATTTGTGCTGTAACCAACAAATATCCCATCCTGGGATTTGGCAACAAACTTAGTCAAATATGACTTGCCATTGTTAAGTATATAACACTTGCAACCAAAGATCCTAAAGTAAGATAGATTTGGTTTTCTGCCTTTCACAATCTCATAGGGAGTCATTTTATGGCTTTTGGTGATAGTAGCCCTATTGATTACATGACAAGCAGTGTTAACTGCCTCAGCCCAAAAATATTCTGGGAGAGAGGTGTCACTCAACAGAGTTCTACCTGCTTCAATTAATGTTCTATTCTTTCTTTCAGCAATTCCATTTTGCTGAGGTGTTCTAGGTGAGGAGAACTCTTGGAAAATCCCAAAGTCTTTACACAATTTTGTTATGCTTTCAGATTGAAACTCAGTACCATGGTCACTTCTGATTTTGACCACTGTACTATTTAGTTCATTCTGAATTTGCTTTACAAAATTAAGTAATACACTTGGGGTTTCAGATTTTTGTTTCAGAAAGAACGCCCATGTAAATCTTGAATAGTCATCTACAACCACAAAAGTGTAGACTTTCCTACCTAGACTGTGAACTGGCATAGGACCAAAAAGATCCATATGCAAGAGATATAAGCACCTCACAGAATCCTTGTTTTCAAGGCTTTGAAAGGAGGATTTTGTCTGCTTTCCCTTTTGACAAGCTGAGCATATCCCTTCCTTTATACACTTAACTTGAGGTCCATTCCTCTCTAACTTTTTGCTAAAGAGTTGGCCAATTGTCTTGTAGTTTAGATGAGCCAATCTCTTGTGCCACTTAACACAATGAGAAGCATTGTCATCAGCTACAAGACAGATGGGAGAAGCCTTATTCTCACATTCAAAATTAAGACAATATACATTTCTCTTCCTATACCCAGTCAATATGATCTTTTGATCACTTGACCTTTTGATATGACATCCATCTTTAACAAATGAAATGTCATATCCTAAATCACTTAGCTGGCTTATGCTTATTAGATTATGTTTCAAACCTTTTACATAAGCCACTTGAGTGATAGTAATTAGGTTAAAAGAAATATTACCAAACCCTTTGATGACTCCTTTTTCAGATCCACCAAAGATCACTTTAGGTCCATCTTTGACAGATGAATACTCCTTCAGCAGCCCCTTTGTTCTAGTCATGTGCCTGGAACAACCACTATCCAAGTACCATATAGGGGCATGGTTACTTGGATTCACCTGCAACACAGAATTACTTACCCTAAGAACCCAAGTAAGTCTTGGGTCCTTGGTTCAGGTTAGCATTAATAAAGCTACCATAACCTCTTCTAACAGGTAGACTATTGTTCTTTATAACACTTGGGTTATACCAGCAGTTTAGTGCAAAATGGCTTCTCTTGCCACAGCACCAACATTCAAACTTATTGTATCTAGATCTAGATACCTCCTTGTCAGAAGAATTTCTGTTCATTGCTGGTGCTGCAGCAACTTCACCTACTGATTTCTTAAAACCATTGGGTTTATGACCATGGGTAGGCCTGCTTGCATTTACACCCTTGTTCTTCAGAACATTAGTCTTAATATGACCTTGAATATCTTCATGATCATATTTGTTAGAAGGCACTTCCACCTTACTAAACTTTATGGGGACTGAAAGGTTTAGTGGCTGAACAGGAGCTTTGCCTTTCCTCTTGAATCTGCCAGCCCTGGAGTTACCTTTAAATCCTAATCCAGCCTTACCCTTTTGAGTGACAAATTTATCTATCAAGGGTAAGACAGATTTTGGCTTAAAGTAACTAGCCACTAAATCCCTTTCAATTCTAAGTCTGGCCTCCAGACTCTTCACTTGATCATTAGTATAATTAATTGTGCCCATCTGAATAATAGTTATATTCTTCAGCTTGGCAATTTCATTTAATTTTTGATCAATAACTTTCTCTAACTCAGTTGTAGCAACCCTTAGTTCAGCAATTTCCTGAACCTGAGATTTAACCAGGTTCTTGCTTTTCTTAAGGGCCTGCAACAAGTCCCCATACTTGTCTATCAATTGATAGACATCTCCTTCAGATTCAGATGCATCTACATCACTTGATGCAGATGTAGCTGATTCTTCACTTGTACAACAAACAGATGTAATAGAAGGACATTGTACCTTATTAGGACCAGACTGATTCTGGCATATGTCCTCTTCTGATCCTGCCATCAGCCCCATACACTGATGATCCTTTTGTTCATTGATGGAGTCTAGCAACTGCAGAAACTCCTCTTCTTCAGATGCAGCATATAGTCCAATATATGCTTCAGCTTCAGATTCTGACTCTGAAGTTGACTGGTCTGTTAGACTCTTATCTTTCTTTGCAACAAAGGATTTCTCCTTCTTGCCTTTCTGATGAGTCTTCTTCTTGTCTGAAGACTCCTTTCTCTTATCAGGACAGTCAGCCACTATATGTCCAGGCCTATTGCAACAATAGCAGACAATCTTTGAAGTAGTGGCTTTGCTGGGCTTTAATCTGCTCTTCTCTTTCCTTGATGACCTTTTCTTCTGATAATAGTCATCAACTTGCTGTGATGTGGAAGGCCTAGACTTCCATTGCTTCTTTTTCAAGAACCTCTGGAATTGCCTTGTGAATGTAGCAAAGTCTGCATCTGAATCATAGCTTTCTGAACCCTTATCTGAATTTTCAGAACTATCTTCTGCAACTTCCTTAGGAGGAGATGGTGATTTCCTCCTATTCTTTCTAGTGGCTTCTGCATTGAATGCCACAGTCTTTTCTCTATGCTCTCCTCTTGAATTCTTTTCCTCCTCCTTCCTCACCATAAGTTGCATTTCATAGGATAGCAACTTTCCAAACAAGGTGGGAGGAGATATCTCTGCCAATTTAGCCACTTCTCTTATGACACAGATCTTTGTGTCCCAATCCTTTGTTAAGGATCTCAAGAATTTGTCATTCAATTCATAAGTACTGAAGACTCTTCCATAGGACATAAGCTCATTCACAATTCTATAGAATTTCTTGTAGCACTCAATTATGCTATCAGATTTTCCTTGTCTAAAACTTTCATATTCCTGATTGAGCATAGATTTCCTGTCCTGCCTTACTTCTTCAGATCCCTCCATGTAGACAATCAATGTGTCCCACATCTCTTTGGAGGTCTTGCAGTGAATCAGATTCTGAAATGTTGAATCATCTATGGCACTAACAATAATGTTCTGAGCTCTTTTATCCATGGTTGCCAAGATGATTTCATCCTTGGTCATTTCTGAATAACTATTTGGAGTTTGGATATTTGCATCAAGAACTGATACCTTCATTGGTATGAAGGGGCCTTCCTGTACTGTGATGTAAATCCTTGGGTCAGATGCCTCCATAAAGAATCTGACTCTTTCTTTCCAAATTCCAAAAATTTCATTCTTGCATATGGGTAATTTCATAGACCCTAGCTCCTTATGATTCTCACTAGAACCCATCTTTTTGAATCTTGATTCTGCCTTTCAGATCTACCTCAGACTGTTAAGTCCTTTCTGAGGAACCTCCCTCTGATACCACTTGATAGTTTTACTTTCAAGATAACCTAAACACCTAGAGGGGGGGGGGGGTGAATAGATTCTAATTTCTTGTTTATACTTCTAGGCAGAATTCAATTACAAATTAAAACATCTAGCACAACATTCACAGACAACTAAGCATCACAGATTGCACAATGTTTTATAGTGGTTCCCCAAGGTCTGGGTACATCCACTTTCCCCCTTCACCTATCTAGCAGTATGCTAGATTCGGCCAAACTTCCACTATTCTCAGATCCTCAGATCCTACAGCTCAGAACCTGGATAGGTTCCTACAACTCAGGCTCAACAGCCCTACCTCAGCCTTGCCTCAAGGCCTACCTCTCAGAGAAGAACCTTCTCCTACACTCAGGCAAATAGCCCTACCACTCAGAGATCACCTCTCCTACACTCAGCCTTTATAACACAGGCTTACAACTCAGATCTGTGTAAACAGATCCTACAGAAATTTAGAAAAGATATTTTAATGTCTTGCCTTTGTTGAGAGAGAAGAGGACAAGACACTTCTTGATCAGCTGATGAAATCAACTGAATCTGAGCTTTCTTCAAAGCTTCTTGAATCTGAACTTAGCTGAGTTGATTTCCAAACAGCTTCTTGAGAAACCACTGATGGCTTCCTTCTTCTTCTTCAAGATGACTGGATCCCTCTCTATCCAACACCTTTTCTGATACTTCAGACTTCTTCTTCTTAGATCTTCTGATGAAGATCTTCTTTTTTTATTTCCTTCTGAATATGTCTATTTATAGACTTTCTTCATGGTAACCAGCTGATCCGGTTTCTAACTGATTTCTGACAGGTCTGACAGCTTCAGTTAAACGGTGGCAACCCACAGCTGTCAAGTCTTCAAACAGTTCCTGTACCTTAGCCTTGGACAGCAAAATGTCGAGACAGTCTGTTAGAAAGTATCGAGACCAATCTGTCTATCTGTGTCAACACAAGTGATTTTGGTGTTGACACAGTCTTTGATGATGTCGACTAAGTTGCCTTTAAGTCGACACAGCTTCTTCAGAAAATAACTTGGTCTAGACTCTGCAGTGTGTCGACACAAGTCCTGTGTGTCGACACAGTTGTTGTAGATTCAGAACTCAGTATGTGTCGACTCAGCCTTCAAGTGTCAACACATCAATCTTCAATTCTGCAAAAATGTGTCGACTCAGTCTTCTGGTGTCGACACAAGCATAGTCGACTTCTGCTAATATGTGTCGACTCAATCTCAAGGTGTCGACACATCCACCCAGTGTCGACTATCTTTCACTAGTCGACTATCTTCCACTAGTCGACTATTTTTCTCTGGTCGACTATCTTTCACTAGTCGACTAACTTTCTCTGGGTGTCGACTATCTTTCACTGTGTCGACACTGCTTCCCAGTGCTGAGGTCGACGATTTTCTTTATGTGTCGACACTGCTTCCCAGTGTCGACATAAATATGGTCGACTATCTTTCTCTGTGTCGACACTGATATTCTGAACTGTCGACACAAATATTCTGAAGTGTCGACACAATTTCTTCAGGTGTCGACATGTGGACTTAGAATATTTTTCTGCATTTTTTAATACTTCTTCACCTGCACATGTCAACTCAAAACAACATCAAATACACCTTGATGTATATCATTGAGCTAAGTTGGGCTTCTTCAAATCAGGTACACATTTTCCAATGTACCCAACAGAAACCATACTGAATAACAGAGTCTCGCCTCCCTCATACCTTGGCCTACCTTTCTCGCAATGTACCCCCTTTTTTTATTTGAACCTTGACTTCTTGAGACTTTATTATTATTTGTTATGCGGCTCTCTCCCGGCGAGAGCCCCTCTTTTTTCTATTTCTACTTCATTTCTCTTTTTCATGCTGTTACCTTGGGGGGTAGGCACGAACCCAAGTCGTCTGTCAATCGCTGCCACCTATGAGCCAGAATCTTATCGTTGGCTTAGGTGCCCGAGGTGTGTCGAGGTGGAAAAAGAGGTGCCGTCTCCTCGGGATATGGCGATCGTACCCTTGCCTCCTTTTTGGGAAAATAATCATTACTACTGTTTTCTATAAATAGGCCAGTCCATCCACCACATTTATTTCTCCGATCCGGAACCCTTGTCCTCCTTCTTGCTGCTCTCGCGCCTTGCCGATAACTTCCCTCGCTTTCACCATCTTCTCTCATTCTCGCCTTTCTCCCCGAGTTTTCGCCTTCAACCTCTTAACCACGATGCCGGGCGAGAGCGAAGGACGATCCAATTGTGCGCAAACCTTTCGGAGGCACCAGTTCCCTCCTTGCCGACTGACCATGGATGAGTACCTCCTGATCACCTCACGCTACATCCATGTCGGTTTCTCCGCGAGAAACCCGGGCAACGACGATAGGGTAAATCTAGCGGGAGAGGGAGAGCTCGCCATCCCCCTCGAGCATTTCGAGGCGGGCTTCCGCCTCCCCCTCTGGCCCGAGATGTGCCAGGACCTTCGCTACTATGGGGTGGATCCCGCCAAGCTCAACCCTCACTCGATCGCCATCCTGATGGCGTTCATCTGTTACATGCGATCAAAGAGGATTGAGTTTAGCCTACCTATCTTCAGAAAGCTGTTCGTCTTCCGCGCTAAGGGCGGGGTAGTCTTCTTCTCCGGTCAGCTGCTCAAAAACTGTGATCTCGCCAACAAGAATCACCACTGGGGCGAGAAGTTCGTCTATGTTTTCGGCGACTTCGGCAATGTGCCCCTCGCGCTAGTCCAATACGACGACGCCGCCTACAAGCAGCCTGTTGGAACACCCTAGTTTGGATTTGGGTCAGGATCACTATGTCTTTAGGACTATTAGATTTACCCATCAATATATAGCTAAGGGTCATAGGATGTGCTAAGTCAGAAGCTCTCAGAGATTGAAGAAATCATCCAAGAGAAATCATTCAAGAGAAGAATTCAGAATTCAACCTAGGCGTCGAGCTCAGATCGACGAGATGAGTTCAGGCGTCGAGCTGAGATCGACGATCTCTGAGCTCAGGTCTACGAGGCGTCGAATTCCGTTCGACGATCTCCGAGCTCAGATCGACGTTTTTTGTCCCAGACCAGCTCCAATATCTCTGAGCTCAGATCGACAATAGTTGAGCTCAGATCAATGATCATCCTGTTGAGATCGACAATTTCCGCCATCACACTGAGCACAAGTTCCCATACAGATTTTCAGGATATTCTTGGTCCAATCAAAGTGAGCTGTTCATATTCCAACACAGCTTTATTACAGGACAGTTACAAGAATGCAATTATGGAGATTATAGTCGTTGGAGTAACTAAGAGGCAGCAGTAATAAATGCAAGAATTAAAAATGACCATTGGCCTCCTATCAAAATATATACACAGAGATACAGAGGAATAAATAGAATAGCAGAGAGGAGAAAGTGGTACAGGAATCAGAGTTCCAGGAAGAACTCAACATCACCTGTACAGCCAGTGCTCTTCTCAGATCTACTATTCCAGGAAGCCTGAAGAGACAACTACTCTACATCAGTCTGAAGGCTTACTGGAAGATCAACATTATCAAGGCCTCATCATTCACACTCCAAGACAACTCACATTTCAGCCTTTGCTGAAATCATCATTTGCTGGAGAAGTCATTCATTGAAGACATATCACCCTATGCAAAGCTCTCCTTCCTGAACAATTGCAAATCTCAGAGGAAGCTTTGACAAAATCATCATAATCCACTTGTGCTTCTCTTTGATTGTTGAACAGAGAAGACAACGTCAACTCTCTCTTCCCCACTGTAAAAGGGTTCTTGAACTCCCTTCAAAAGTTCTGCTTGGTTTTTGAGCACTTTATCAAAACTCAGTGGTGGCAAGACACCTGATCAAAAAATCTGGTTTGGTTTTTGAGCACCTTATCAAAAGCTCATTGGTGCCCAGGACACCTGATCAACTCTTCCTGCAGTGGATTCCTACCTAGGGTGGTAGAAGAGTGGACTACCCAAGTTTAGGAGAACCACTATAAAATTCTTGTGTCGTCTGGCTTGCCTTTATTTCTTTTCTTTATTATTCTTGCTGTGTGTTTGCTCTAATCTCTAGGATAGATCTAACTTTCAATTGGTATCAGAGGCAGGTTGGTTATTCAACAACTAGATCTTCACTAGTTTGGTTGTTTATACAGGCTAACACCTGAACCAAAAGATCTCTCTTGATCCATCCTAGTTAGATTAATCATTTTGTTTTTCACATAGCAAGAATATGGAATTTTCTAGCACCAGACCTCCTAAGTGCAACATAAACAAATTTGCACTTTGGAAGACAAGAATTAAGTCATTTATGGACAATATTGATGAAGAAATATTTTATGCCATTATGACAGGTCTCCCAACCTCAGCAACAACAACTAAAAGGGCCAGACTAGCTGATGCCAGAGCCATGAATATCCTAGCACAGTCATTATCTGATGACTTATTCCAGGAAGTTGTTGAATGCTCAGCAGCTACGGAGATATGGGATTCTCTTCATCAAATGACTTCTAAACCAGTGGATGGAACAACAGAAAGAAGACACAACATCTTATTTAAAGGAGGAGAATCAATATCCCTAGATGTTATTTGGGATGTATCAGATGATGAATCATCATTTGAAGATGAAGAGGTGGAAGCAAGGGCCAAACAATTCTGCTTAATGACCATCAATACTTTCTGCAGCAGTTTAGAGGCTGAACAAACAGAAGGAAAATCAAAACCTGAAGAGGATCAGGTATTATCTAACTTTGTTTTCAGTTCAGTTAACTTAGAACTTCAATTTTACTGCTAAGATTCAATAAAATCTGAGGGGGAAACAAAACTTCTCAGAGGAATGTTTTCAGAATATATTCAAAGGAAGAAGAAACATTTTAATCGACGAAATGAGTTTAGATCGTCGAACTCAGATCGACGATCCTATATAAAATCGTCGAACTCAGTCTGTTTTTTCATAAATTTGATTTATAATTATAAGGATAAACTATTTAAATTTTTTTTAAATCCTTTTCCTATTTGAAATAAATTTATTAGGAAACATCTTTTCTTAGGGCTGCTTCCATCCTTTTGATATCTTGTTCAAAATTATGTTAGGATTTCTGTATGAGAATTCTCTGTCAGATAACTTTATATTTCTTATAGATCATTTTCTAAATTCATCTAGATTGAGTCCTCTACTCTAGTTGCATTGGTCAGGAGTGATCATGACACTGAGTTTGAATCTCTTCTGATGAAAAGAAATTCTATAGGAAGGATGATATCAGACTTTGTTTTTAAGATTCAGAATCCTAATAAAATTTGCTAGACAAATATCATTTTTCTGCTAACATATCCTTTTCAAGGAGAGAGCAATCTCTACCATAGCTTTCTGCAGGTACCATCTACAAAAGTTAGCCGGATGACTCAATCAAAATCCTATTTTTAAAGTCATACCAGCCTCCTCTAATCACAGTTACTGCATCAACATAGGGGGAGATTGTAAAGCCAGCATCAGTCAGTTTTTTAAGCAGCAGAATGCCAGCAGCAGACAGTTTTTAACAACAATAGAAGACAACAATGCAAAGCTTTTCTTTTTATATCTTATGCTTTGTAATATTTATTGTAATATTTTTATTTTCATGTAAATAGTAATCCTAACCCAAATAGGGGGAGATTGTTCGAACACCCTAGTTTTGATTTGGGTCAGGATCACTATGTCTTTAGGACTATTATATTGACCCATCAATGTATAACTAAGGGTCATAGGATGTGCTAAGTCAAAAGCTCTCAGAGATTGAAGAAATCAGCCAAGAGAAATCAGTCAAGAGAGGAATTCAGAATTCAACCTAGGCGTCGAGCTCAGATCGACGAGATGAGTTCAGGCATCGAGCTGAGATCGACAATCTCTGAGCTCAGGTCCACGAGGCATCGAACTCCGTTCGACGATCTACGAGCTCAGATCGACATTTTCTGTCCCAGACCAGCTCCAATATCTCTGAGCTCAGATCGACGATAGTTGAGCTCAAATCGACGATCATCCTATTGAGATCGATGATTTCTGCCATCACACTGAACACAAGTTCCTAGGTAGATTTTCAGGATATTCTTGGTCTAATCAAAGTGAGCTGTTTATATTCCAACACAGCTTTATTACAGGACAGTTACAAGAATGCAGTTATGGAGATTATAGCCGTTGGAGTAACTAAGAGGCAACAGTAATAAATGCAAGAATTAAAAATGACCATTGGCCTCCTATCAGAATATATACACAGAGATATAGAGGAATAAATAGAACAATAAAGAGGAGAAATTAGTACAGGAATTAGAGTTCCAGTAAGAACTCAACATCACCTGTACAACCAGTGCTCTTCTCAGATCTACTGTTCCAGGAAGCCTGAAGAGACAACTACTCTATATCAGTCTGAAGGCTTACTGGAAGATCAACATCATCAAGGCTTCATCATTCACACTCCAAGACAACTCACATTTCAGCCTTTGCTGAAATCATCATTTGCTGGAGCAGTCATTCATTGAAGACCTATCACCATATGCAAAGCTCTCCTTCCTGAACAATTACAAATCTCAGAGGGAGCTTTGAAAAAATCATCATAATCCACTTGTGCTTCTCTTTGATTGTTGAACAGATAAGACAACATCAAATCTCCCTTCCCCACTGTAAAAGGGTTCTTGAACTCCCTTCAAAAGTTATGCTTGATTTTTGAGCACCTTATCAAAACTCAGTGGTGGCAAGACACCTGATCAAAAAA
Organism: Platanthera zijinensis; assembly: GCA_039513925.1. Classification (NCBI taxonomy): domain Eukaryota; kingdom Viridiplantae; phylum Streptophyta; class Magnoliopsida; order Asparagales; family Orchidaceae; genus Platanthera; species Platanthera zijinensis. The sequence goes on along the minus strand of CM077078.1, from coordinate 248,381,456 downwards.
TCTGGTTTGGTTTTTGAGCACCTTATCAAAAGCTCATTGGTGCCCAGGACACCTGATCAACTATTCCTGCAGTGGATTCCTACCTAAGGTGGTAGAAGAGTGGACTACCCAAGTTTAGGGGAACCACTATAAAATTCTTGCGTTGTCTGGCTTGCCTTTATTTCTTTTCTTTATTATTCTTGCTGTGTGTTTGCTCTAATCTATAGGATAGATCTCACTTTCACAGCCCACTATGGGGTCGCTCGAGAACGCCCTCCTGGAGTTCTTCGGGACCAAGGACTTCGACGTCCAATTTCTCAGGACGGACATCGACTCTCTCTTGCCCGTGCCTCCTGGCGAAGGTATGGTCTCGCCTTTAGCTTGGCATTCCATTCTCTAAAACATAGCGCTGAATGTTATCGACTTTGCAGGAGAGCGGGAAATCCCTCGACGCCAGCCGTTTGCCGAGACTAGGGCTGCGAGAGATCCACTGGCTCTTGCGAAAACTGTGGCTCTTGCCTGCCATGAGGAGCCGGCTCCTCCCCCTCGGTCTGGTGCCGGGAAGCGAAATCCCGAAACCTTTTCGTACAGTCCACTAAAAAGACCAAAGCCAACTATCGTAGACAAGGGAAAGTCCGTAGCAACCTCTCCCTCCCGACCTGCCGCCGAGGGTGTAACACCCTTATCCGTCACATAGCATATAACAGTAGGTCCGGTCGGGGCCCGACGTCATATACTATGGACAGACTGGTTGGTTACTTTTTGAAACCATTCAACCAATCACAACGTCCTACACAGCACCTAGCGGAAGCAATTATTAAGTTGCACAGTTAAAAACCTTGCTATCATGAATGTCCACTGAACCAAAACATAGGAATGTTGAATACACACAACGACTGGCCTTAAGGCCTTACAAGAGTTTGCTTAAATTAAAAGTGTCTTCCAAACCTCGGCACGCAGACCGGTCACACATGAGTACAAAAATGAAAACACTCGACAATTGGCCTTCGAGGGCCGGCACATCAACTTGGGCTTTAGCCCGCTATTTACCGCTCGGCTCCGCAGCACCTGCAAGCAACAATCCACGGCACGGTGGTAAACAAAGGCAACGGTCAGCTATGCTGACCAAATTATAACGATTCCGCCCCCAAACCGGGGCGGCAAAGATTCTTCCCTGCACTTGTTAGCAAAACAAGCAATATAGCGAAATAAGCATCACATCACAGGTGCACGCTCATACGGCCGTACACCCCGTGCTCTCAGGGCACTTATTCGGTGAAGTAGTCCGAACCCTGACCGGTCCTTGACTCCACCACCACCCCCAGGGTGGCAACCTCGTGAGCATTTAGTCCTTTCGGCCGTAGCCTAGACTCGATATCCAAACCTCGGTAAGTCCTACGTAAAACTTTAGGTCGCTTTAACTGAGCAGATGGAGCGGGTAGGGGTCCACCAGCCCGTTGCTCACCCCGCCGTTGCCATTTGGCCTTTGACGCGGGCTAATCTTACCCAGTCCCAAATATCGTTCAAACACGGCACATAGCCCCGCTATGTACCCGGTTGGCTCCCAGGCCACCGATATGACAGAAATGCGTTTCCGTCCAGATTTCCGGGTGCACCTCGGGGTTAATCCCCAAGATTGCCTGATGCATTATACCGCATAGCAACCCGAAAACAATCAAAACGCTCGGAGTCTTCTCCGGCTAAAGTATGCATAGCAAATCATCACCAATACAGACCAACACATCCGGGTAGGCTTCACACATCATGCTTATGTCTGTACTACGATTTCGGACTCTAACAAGGGGGACTTTACATATCTACCCCAAGGAATACCTCAATCTCGCCGCACACACGCGGGAGAGGGGTTTTCCCATGCAAAGGAAGAAGAGCTTCACATGCTCAAGATGAGAATCATTACCCTTGCGTTTTCCCTCGGCGCCATGGAAATCCACCCGGATGAAAAGCACCGCAATCTCCTTGCCTCCGCGGACCGAAGACGGCTCGCGATTTGGAGCTCCGAAGCTCCGCCGGTGACCGGATCTTGGTCTTCTTCCTCCTCCTTGCTCTCCCTTCTCTCTAGAATTTAGAGAGAGATGAACCCAAGGGAATGATAGGGTTTGTAACCCTATTTTCGGGTTTAAACCGCCAGAACCAACTCCCCACCGTCAGATCCCATCAATAGAAAACGAACGACCACGATCCGAACTCAAAATAAGAAAACCTGGGGCGAACACGGCCCGTGACACGCCCGTGTCCAGGGCCGTGTCGCCCATTCGCCGTCTCGCCCGACGTTCCAACCAGCACACGACATTTGACATGACCTCCGACACGTCCGTGTCACATGTGACACGGCCGTGTCAAGACCCGTATCACGCCGTGTGCACTGCCAACAATAATTTCCCGAGGAGGACACGGCCTTCGACACGGCACCCGACATGCCCGTGTCACATGTGACACACCCGTGTCTGTGCCCGTGTCATGGCCTGTGTGCATACTCAAAAAATTCCTAGCGTGACACGCCCTGGGACACGCCCAGGCCATGTACCTCAACTCGCCGATCGCCGATCGCCAAAACGTCGACCCCACGACCCGAGGTCGATCACGCCCATGACACGCCCGTGTCATGCCCGTGACACCTGCTCCAAAACCCAGACTTGGCTTAAAACGTCACCCGTCCCTCTTTTGAGTTTTGGGGTATTACAACTCTCCCCCTCTTAAAAGAATTTCGTCCACGAAATTACTACAGGAGAGAAAACAGAAACTCTCAGCGGTACCCAAGCGGAACAACTCCGGGTACACAACCAGCATAGGTTGCTCTCACTCCTAGGAGAGCTCCTCGCTAATGCAATTGTCCCACCGGACTACGACCAACCTGATCTCCTTGAGACAAAGTCACTCGACTTCACGGTCTCCAAAACGAACGGGTTTGACATTAGTCGTCAACCCTTCGTCCACCGCTACTTGATCGCCCGTGACCAAGTACGAATACTCTTGCGCCGCCTCCCCAAACCGCTCCAGAAATCTCAAGTGGTCCAAGGTATACCGGGCTCAGCTTCCCCAAGCGTTGCTCCCGCGAAACACTCTTGAACGACTAAAAATTCCAATATGCCATCCGATAACTCCACATTCCGATAGGTGGCGTTAAAGCACTTAGTTTGTCTCTCCTACGCGATTAGCAAAAGTTCTCATATGGTTCACACCAATGGGGTAGTGTTTTCCACCTCTTGCTTTAAATACAACTTCGTGTCATCCGTTTATAGCCACGACAACGGCATGCGACAACTTCAACCTTATAGGGACTCGAAGGGCGCCATTTATATGCTCGCTCGGTAGTTGAAGCTGTACGCAAACTTTACCAAAATAGATGGACTTCACACTGCTTCCCGAAGTCCAGAACGCACATACGAAGCACGTCCTCCAACGTCCTGTTGACCCACTCGGTCTGCTCATCCGTCCGCGGATGTAAGACTGGACTAGATTACAACTTAGTCTCCAGCACTTTCTGTAACCACCTCTAAACATTGGACGTAAAACACCCATCTCGATCGCTTACGATGTTGCGGGGCACACCGTGTGGTCTAACTATGTTATCCATAGGCATCTTTGCCGGTTACACCACAAGATCATCCTTCCTATGCGGAAAGAGGTGCGACACTTGCGTTAACCAAACCATGATCACCCAAAAGGCGTCGTTTCCCTACCGCGACCTTGGCAAGCCATTCCCAAAGTTCAACGGTATGCCGTCGAGCCTCCACTCCAGAATAGGCAAGGATTTCAAGAATCCTCAAGGCTTTTGGCACTCCGCCCTTACCAAGGCGCAAGCTTGACACTTTGTCATATATAGGGCCACACCCTTCTAGGGTCCTGGCCGCCAGAGCAACTTCCTCAAATTTCGACACAACTTCGCGCCTCCCAAGTGAGTTGAGTACTTGGTATAACGTATCATAATTCCACCCATAGATTACCCATGCTTGGGACGCACGAACGATTGTCTTTCCTTTGTAGCCCACCTTTAACCGTCGATTTGGGATTTTGACCCACCGAGCCGCACCCATGATTTCCTTCAAACTGCTTCCCAAACTATAGTCTGCCAAATACGATCAGCCAGGTCATACTGGACTTCCGACCAGTTCAATTATGCTTCGACGCTAGTCTGCTTGTCAACGCAAGAGATAGTTAACATCTCCAACTCCCGGGTCAAACTCTCAACATGAACCTACAACTAGTTGGCTTGGGCGGGAGCCCTTCGTCTCAACACATCCGCAACTACATTGCCTTACAACAGGCACAAAATAACTTTCGAACGTAAAGTCCCCCAGGAACTCCATCCATTTTTGCTTCCTCAATTTCCGACCCTTTTGGCCCAACCGATATATCATACTCCTATGATCGGTACAAACATCGACTTATGCGCCGTACGAATAATGCCTTCACAGCTTAAATGCAAAACACACGGCCGCTAACTCCAGATGGCAGACCGTGCAATACCCCTCGTGCTCTTTCAGCTAATGCGAGTCATAAGCCATGACATTACCACGCTGTAGCAGCACGCAGTCCAATCTGTTGCCCAAGGCAGTGTCGTAGATCTCACAGCTTTTGGTTCCACTCGACAAACTTAACACTGGCGCCGTGGTTGACCAACTCTTTAACCCTTCAAAGTTTGGGCGCACTCGCGCATCTAAATAACCTTTTAAGCTTTTTCTTATCAACGTTGTGAGGGGTAAATCTATCCGCGAGAAGTCCTGTACGAAGCGCCTGTGGTAGCCGACCACACCAGAAACTCTGGACTTCCGCTACCGAGACAACACATGCCACCCTTGTATTGAGACTAACAACGCTGGATCCACGCTCACCCACTCTACCAACTATAGGACCGAGGAGCGCTACGAGGATAACCCAAGACTCGTGTTCGGAGAACTTGGTGTATGCATGGTTCCTCCTTAGCGTCCACAAAACCAAAAGTAGATATTCAGAAGTGATATCCTTTGCACTTCAATTACCCCAATGTGTCGTCGATGAAGACGGTCACAAAATGGACTAGGTACTCCATGAACGTTCCGTTCATCTGGTCTATGAGCACTGATGCCACATTTGACTGCCAAAATGGCACGATCGTAGACTCGGATTGCTCATTCCTCGGGCTTAACACCGTCTTTGCGATAACACTTACCCTTATTCTCAGATGAGGGTAACCGAACTTACGATCCACTACTGAGTCCACCGAAGACCCGACTACCTGATCAAAAGATCATCGATCATTTGGATCGAGTACTTGTCCTATTTCTGCAAACTTATACAGCTCTCTGCAACAGATACAAAAATTACAAGCTCCCGTCCCTCTTCTTGGTAAAAAGGACCGGTGCGCTCCAAGGCAACGAGTTTGGATGCACATACCCTTATTCCATCAACTTTTCTAGTTGAATCTTTAACTCCGCTATCACCTTAGGCATCAACCTATAAGGAGAGCGTGACACAGGTTTGGAACCTGGCACAACTCAATCGTGAAATCGATCTCTCGCTACGGTGGGGCTCCAGGGAGATTGTTCGGGAACACATCGGGATACTCATAAACCACTGGGATACTACCCAGAGTGGACTTAGGCGTTACAGCCTCCACTAACGTGAAGACAGCTTTGCGCCAACACAAACTGTCTTGACCACCGGGAGGGCAGACATCAGTGTCCTGCTCGATCCCTTCAGTTCCGAAAACGTTGTCTCCTGCCCAACACCCAGCTAGGTCTCTTTAGGGTTGCAAACGATAAAAGCCTTCTGCTCCAAAAATCAGTCCATACCAAAGATGACGTCGAACTCCACTAGCGGGAATAACGACGCTAGCAAGTCGAATCCTTGAATTTCAATAAGACTCTTACCATACAGACTGTATCTCCGCGCACATTGGACGACTACTGGGCAATAACCCATCAGAATTGTTCCTTTACCATCGAAGGGAAAACTCCGATGCGCGATACATATTCTTCGGATAACAGGAATGCGAAGTTCCCGTATCGAAACTATGCTCTCTCCGGATTACCAAGATTCCAAAACAAAGCCTAGAACTTCCAGTTCTAAGTTACCACGCATAAGGTATTCGACATAAGGATCTAGTTTGCTAACAAAAAAAACCATACCTGACATCCCGACGGTCGGCCACATGTCCTCCTGCTGGCCAAGGGTGTTCACTCCTGGTTGGGCCGGAGTAAACAGCGATGCGGTGGACGCTACCACCTTGCCTTTCTCTACAGATATCTCCCTCGGCTTCTTTTCAGACATTAGGCGTCCACTTCGACAATCCCGAGCATAGTGCCCCGACTTTCCACACGCAAAGCATGCATCCGAGGTTTGGACTGTAGTCTCTCCAGATGTGCTAGAGGAAGGGACTAGACCCGACCTCCTAGCCTTCTTATGCCACCTACGGTACCCAGATTTTGAGGTTGGCATTTTGAACATCGTTTCCTTTACACCAGAGGCTTCAACTGCTCCTGCCACAACTTTCGTTGTCTTCTGAGCATCCACCCAACACTCTCTAGCAAAGTGCCCTTTCTTGCCACAAGAATAACAATTGTAAGTGGTTTGGCTAGTAGATGATCTAGCCTCTTTACTCAGCGTCTTTCGATAGACAGTCCTTATAGGATCTGTAGGGTTTGGTACCCTATCCACTGGTACTTGGTGAGTTTTCCCCAACTCCACCTCCAAAGCTCTGGCCGATTCCACCAAAGCTCGGAATCCCAATAACTTTGGTCCTAGCAGTAGGATACGCAACTCGCTGCGCAGACCGTTATAAAATCTATCAACTATAGATTGCTCGCTTTCCCATTCAAAGCCTGGGTAGCGCCTTATCTTAAGGAACGTCTGCAAATACGCGTCAACTGAATGCGCTCCCTGCACCACAGTCATGCTCATCTGCTGCCCTAATTGAACTCCAAATGTCCTTTGCTCCAACATACTGCCCGATGTTGGGGCCAACTCAGGGACAAAGGGTTGCACATTACTCCCATGGTGTGCATTGGTCACAGCAAACACCACTTCAACCACCCTTCTTATGGTTTAAAAAGACGTAGGGGTCTCAGAAACGTTACTTGGTGCAGTACTTTGCTCAGCAAACGTGTGTTCAGACTGCCACGCTCCACTTCCGGACACCTATAGCCGTTCAAAACACCATAAGTGACTGAAAAAAATTGCAAAAAGAAATTATAGGAACACACATGTTCCTCAAACATGTGTATTTTTATTCCTAGGTGGACATTCATGGGTTCTTTTCATGTTATAACGATGACGCACACACATGTACTCACCACCCCTTAAAGTGAATTCGCCCATGAATTCATTTAAGCTTGACCAAAACCAGTAGTCTGATACCAATTTGTAACACCCATATCCGTCACATAACATATAACAGTAGGTCCGGCCGGGGCCCGACGCCATATACTACGGACAGACTTGTTGGTTACTTATTAAAACCATTCAACCAATCACAACGTCCTACACAGCACCTAGCGGAAGAAATTATTAAGTTGCACAGTTAAGAACCTTGCTATCATGAATGTCCACTGAACCAAAACATAGGAATGTTGAATACACACAACGACTGGCCTTAAGGCCTTACAAGAGTTTGCTTAAATTAAAAGTGTCTTCCAAACCTCGGCACGCAGGATAGTCACATATGAGTACAAAAATGAAAACACTCGACAATTGACCTTCGAGGGCCGGCACAGCAACTTGGGCTTTAGCCCGCTATTTACCGCTCGGCTCCGCAGCACCTGCAAGAAACAATCCACCGCACGGTGGTAAACAAAGGCAACGGTCAGCTATGCTGACCAAATTATAACGATTCCGCCCCCAAACTGGGGCGGCAAAGCTTCTTCCCTGCACTTGTTAGCAAAACAAACAACATAGCGAAATAAGCATCACATCACAGGTGCACGCTCACACGGCCGTACACCCCGTGCTCTCAGGGAACTTACTCGGCGAAGCAGTCCGAACCCCGTCCGGTCCTTGACTCCACCACCACCCCAGGGTGGCAACCTCGTGAGCATTTAGTCGGCAATTTGGAGCTCCGAAGCTCCGCCGGTGACCGGATCTTGGCTTTCTTCCTCCTCCTTGCTCTCCCTTCTCTCTAGAATTTAGAGAGAGATGAACCCAAGGGAATGATAGGGTTTGTAACCCTATTTTTGGGTTTAAACCGCCAGAACCAACTCCCCACCGTCAGATCCCATCAATAGAAAACAAACGACCACGATCCGAACTCAAAATAAGAAAAGCTGGGCCGAACACGGCCCGCGAAACGCCCGTGTCTAGGGTCGTGTCGCCCATTCGCCGTCTCGCCCGACGTTCCAACCAGCACACGACATTTGACACGGCCTCCGACACGCCCGTGTAACATGCGACACGGCCGTGTCAAGACCCGTGTCATGCCGTGTGCACTGCCAACAATAATTTCCCGAGGAGGACATGACCTGCGACACGGCACCCGACACGCCCGTGTCACATGTGAAACGCCCGTGTTTGTGCCCGTGTAATGGCCCATATGCATACTCAGAAAATTCCTAGCATGACACGCCTTGGGACACGCCCGTGTCCCAGGCCGTGTACCTCAACTCGACGATCGCCGATCGCCGATCGCCAAAACGTCGACCCCACGACCTGAGGTCGATCACGCCCATGACACGCCCGTGCCACGCCCGTGACACGCACGTGTCACGCCCGTGACACCTGCTCCAAAACTTAGACTTGGCTTAAAATGTCACCCGTCCCTCTTTTGAGTTTCGGGGTGTTACAGAGGGTCGATCCCTCATCGAGATCCTGTCGGCAGCCGGGGAGGCGATCAATATTGTCGGGACCACAGTTAGGTCCCCTGCCGAGAGCCTGCAAGCTGCAGGCGAGACTGGTGACAAGGGGGCAGCCTTCAAAACCTCTGCTCAGGCCCCACCGAAGCAGGTGCCAAAGGGGCACCAGAACTTCGGCTTCGGCGTGAAGTGTTTGGATGCGGAAGGGAAGCCTATGCTCTAGTGGGATCTTGAGACACCCCTGGTCTCCGTCTCTACCCTCCTCCCTAGTTGGGAGGAGCATGACGAGGTCACCGATGATGCTTTCGCGCTGCGCTACAACCATTACAGCTGGGAGGATGCCAACTTCTTTGACCAAATGTCCACTCGGCTCCTGGCCCCTGACTCCATCCATGCCTTGTTGCGTGGGTTTGAGCTCGCGCATATGTGTGTACGTAGGAGCATCACCATCGACCACAACTTTGGCGAGATGCTCAAGGCGAGAGACCAGGAGGCGGCCCGCGCGACAGCCCTAGATGTCGAGCTAGCGGATGCTCAGCGCCTTCTATCCTTGCGCCCGACGGAAGAGGTAAGCGAGATCTTTCAAGGCATTCGCTCTCGCCCCTGTAATCCACAACTCGTCGCTCCTCTGTATTGACTGGTTTTTCCTTTACGTAGGATTCTGCCCAGAGCACAGTGCTTCGCGCGCAGTTGGCCGGGATGGAGTGTGAGAATGTCCTGCTGAAGGGACAGCTCCGGTGCATGGAGGCGGCTGCAGCTGTGGTCCCGCCTCCTCCTTCACTGGATGAGAGGCCGAGGAGCCGCCACTTCTCGGAATACAATATCGATAAGCTGCTGCAGACTAACGCCCAAGCAATGACCAGACTTACAATAGAGATGTTACGAGACGTGGGGTGTCTGAATGAGGGAGGCGAAACCATCGTCGCCCGCCAACTTCTCCCGTGGCTCTTCGAGCCCATCCTTAAGCCCCCGGGCACACCTGACTCCCCGCTCTCGGATGTCCCGAAATCTCCCACTGCTGCTGGCGAGACATCCGGGGAGGGTTCTGGCGAGAGCTCCAGCGAGAGCTGGGGTATAACGCGTCCCCCTGATGGGTTTCTTCCCCCCCCTTTTTTGTGCCTTTGTAACGCACGAGATGCTCTCACCTGTAATTACATTTTGAAGGATATATTGTACATGTTTGTATAGTGATTGACTTTTTACCTATGTTGTATGGTGTCGAATGCTTCTCAAGCACGCTCTCGCCGAGGCCCTCGGTCTCCCTACCTTCCGAGAGCTCAAGGCCCAACATGTTGTTTTAAAGTGCCTTCCGCAGAGACCCTTTTGCCGGGAGCGCTGGCTATAGGTTCTTTAGGGGGGGGCCCTTCACCTTGCGTGAGTGAACAGAGTTTTTCGCCTAGGGCTCCTCGCCGTCGGGTTGAGGATCCCTCGCCAAAAGCCTTCCTGTCGGGAACTCCCTCTGCCGAGATCCTCTTAGCCGAGACCTATTGGCTGAGAATTCTCTTGCCTGAGGGGATTTTCAACCTTTTCTTCTGCCTTCCAGGTGTGCCTCCTGTCCTGCCCAGAAGGCCTGGTCAGCGAGTCCACCCGGGTCCGATCCTCGCTCGGGGTAGTGCCAAAGTTGCCAAGTCGTAGTGCATCAAAGAACATATCCGAGAACAAGCCCGTTCCCCCCAGGTGTGCCTACAGCCCTACCCAGCTGATGAGAGCCTGAACAACGAGTCTACCCAGGGCCGAGCAGCACTCAGGGTCCCTTACCCCCACAGGCGAGCCTTCAGACCTGCTAGCTAGATGAGAGCCTGCGCAGCGGGTCTACCTAGGGCTGAGCCGAGCTCGGGGTAGTACAAACATCCAAGCTGTAACATCTCCACGAACCAAACCTCTCCCCCACAGGAGATCCTTCAGACCTGCCAGCAGAATGAGAGTCTGTGCAGCGGGTCTACCTGGGGTCGAGCCGAGCTCGGGGTAGTGAAAAAGTCTCCAAACTGAAGTATCTCCAAGAACCAAACCTCTCCCCCACAGGAGAGCTTTCAGACCTGCCAGCTAGATGAGAGCCTGCGCAGCGGGTCTACCTGGGGCCAATCAGAGCTCGGGGTAGTGCAAAAGTGTCCAAACTGAAGTATCTCCAAGAACCAAACCTCTCCCCCACAGGCGAGCCTTCAGACCTGCCAGCTAGATGAGAGCCTGCGCAGCGGGTCTACCTGGGGCCGAGCCGAGCTCGGGGTAGTGCAAAAGTCTCCAAACTGAAGTATCTCCAAGAACCAAACCTCCCCCCACAGGCGAGCCTTCGGACCTGCCAGCTAGATGAGAGCCTGCGCAGCGGGTCTACCTGGGGCCGAGCCGAGCTCGGGGTAGTGAAAAAGTCTCCAAACTGAAGTATCTCCAAGAATAAAACCTCTCCTCCACAGGCAAGCCTTCAGACCCATCAGCTAGATGAGAGCCTGCGCAGTGGGTCTACCTAGGGCCGAGCCGAGCTCGGGGTAGTGCAAAAGTCTCCAAACTGAAGTATCTCCAAGAACCAAACCTCTCTCCCACAGGCGAGCCTTCGGACCTGCTAGCTAGATGAGAGCCTTCTTAGTGGGTCTACCTGGGGCCGAGCCGAGCTCGGGGTAGTGAAAAAGTCTCCAAACTGAAGTATCTCCAAGAACTAAACCTCTCCCCCACAGGCGAGCCTACGGACCTGTCAGCTAGATGAGAGCCTGCGCAGCGGGTCTACCTGGGCCGAGCCAAGCTCGGGGTAGTGCAAAAGTCTCCAAACTGATGTATCTCCAAGAACCAAACCTCTCCCCACAGGCGAGCCTTCGGACCTACCAATAAGATGAGAGCCTGTGCAGCGGGTCTACTTGGGGCCGAGCCGAGCTTGGGGTAGTGCAAAAGTCTCCAAACTGAAGTATCTCCAAGAACCAAACCTCTCCCCCACAGGAGAGCCTTCGGACCTGCCAGCTAGATGAGAGCCTGCACAGCGGGTCTACCTAGGGCCGAGCTGAGCTCGGGGTAGTGCAAAAGTCTCCAAACTGAAGTATCTCCAAGAACCAAACCTCTCCCCCACAGGCGAGACTTCGGACCTGCCAGCTAGATGAGAGCCTGTGCATCGGGTCTACCTGGGGCCGAGCCGAGCTCGGGGTAGTGCAAACATCCAACCCTTCTATCAACCGCATTCCACAACAGGTAAGACCAAAGCAATAACAAGTTAGTGAACACGATGTAATAACTTGATTTTAAATACACAGTTTCACCTTCCCCCATTATGGGTATAAATGTTTTAAATCGTCACCACTCCAGGTGTGGCTTATGGATCTCCCCTCTACATCCTTGAGGTGGTAACCTCCCGTTCTTAGAACCCTTTCAACAATGTAGGGTCCTTCCCAATTTGGATTGAGCTTGCCAACGTGGGCTGATCTTCCCGCAACATCGACTTTCTTTAACACTAGATCTCCTTCTGCAAACTATTTGATCCTGATGTGCTTGTCAAAGTATCTTGCCATTCGCCGCTTGATTTCCTCCTGCCTGATAGCCGCGGCATTGCACAACTCTTCCACCATATCTAATGAGAGGCACAACTCCTCCTCATTCTCCAACCTCCAAACCTTGTCTCCTTCTCCCACGGTCGTGACCCGCGGGGATCGAACCTCAAACTCCACTAGCAGGACAACCTCACACCCATGAGAAAGTTTTAAGGGGGTCTCGCCAGTGGCCGTGTTTGGGGTCGTTCGCAGGTCCTATAGAACTGAGGGGAGCTGTTCCACCCAATTCCCCCTCAGGTTCTCCACCTTCTTCTTGAGTAAGTTCACGATGATCTTGTTTGCCGCCTCCACCTGGCCGTTGCTCCTGGGGTGGTGGACGGAGGAAAACCTGAGGTCTATCCCCAACTGGGTGCAGAAGCTGATGAATTCTTTGCTGGCAAACTGGGGACCATTATTCGTTACTATCGCTTGGGGTAGCCCGTGCCTGCATATGATCTCTCCCCAAATAAAGTTCTGGATGACTGGGAGGTGACCTTGGCTAGTGCCTTGATCTCCAGCTACTTGGAGAAGTAGACAATCATGACTAGTAGAAACCTCCTCTACCCGCTAGTTAGAGGGAACGACCCAACCTGATCCATCCCCCATATGGCAAAAGGCTATGGTGCCGTGATGCTTCGGAGCCTTTGAGCGGGCAAGAGCTGAAGGGGAGTGTACAGTTGACACTTTCTGCACCTCCTCTCAAACTCAATCGCGTCCTTCCTCAGGGTCTGCCAGAAATACCCTTGTCTTACCACCCTCGCTTCCAACGTCCTTCCCCCCGAGTGACTGCCACACTCTTCTGAATACACTTCTTCTAGGATCCTCAGGATCTCTTCCTCGGTCACACACCTTGCTAGGAGCCCTGATAACATCTTCCGATGCAACCCTCCCTCCAGCATTAGGTAATGGGCCGCCTTATGCATGAATCCTTTGGCATCCTTAGTCCCTTCCAAAAGCTCACCCGTGATCAGGAAGGTCACCAAGGGGTCCACCCATGAGGGTCGCCAATCTACCTCCATCAATTCTCCTTCCTCGATTGCAGGTCGAAATAGCTCGGTAAGGGTTCCTCCCCCACGAGGTCCAAACTTAGCCAGCCGATCGGCCGCTGCACTTTCTTCCCTGGTAACGTGTTGGATTGAGAACGTCCGGAACCCTCCTATGATCACCCTTACCTTGGACAAGTACTTTGCAAGAGTGGGCTCCCGGGCTTAAAACTCTACCCGGATCTGTGATGCTACCACCAACGAGTCCGTAAAGGCTTCCACATCCTGGATCTCAAGCTCCTTTGCTAAATGGAGGCCGGCTATCACGACCTTATACTCTGCTTGGTTATTAGTCATCGGAAAGTGCAAGACAACCGCTTGTTCTATAGTGACCCCCTGAGGGCTTATCAACACCACTCCTCCCCCGAGGGAATGCTTTCCCGAGGCCCCATCTACCACCATCTTTCATTCCCCCTACGACCGCAGCTCCTCAGCTCTGACCTCAACAATGTAGTCGGCCAAGAAGTCAGCCACCACTTGCACCTTGATGGAGAGTCTTGGGATAAACGAGATTTCAAATTCGCTCTGTTCAATAGACCACTTGGCCAATTTGCCTGAGTGTTCTACTCCTTCAATGATCTTGCGAAGGGGATGGTTCGTCACCACTTTGATCGAATGGGCTTGGAAATACATTCGAAGCTTCCTTGCTGAAACAATCAAAGCATACGCCAGCTTCTCTAATATGAGATAGCGGAGCTCCGACTTCTTCAGGGTCCTGCTAATGTAGTAGATTGGTAGTTGCTTCTTTCCCTCTTCCCTTACCAGAATGGAGCTCACAGCCTCGGCTCCTAATCAAAGGTATAAGGCTAGATCTTCCCCCTCCTTCGGGCTTTGAAGTAGCGGAGTCTGGGATAGCTGCCTCTTCAGCGTATGAAAATCCTCTTCACATTCAGCAGTCCACTCAAACCTTTGATTCCCCCGCAGCACCTTGAAGAACAAAGAGCACTTCTCCCCTGACCTGGAGAGGAATCTGCTTAGCCCAGCTTGCTTGCTTGTAAAGCGCTAGACCTCCTTGGCATTGCGCGGTGACTCCAGCTCCAGGTTGGCCTTCACCTTATCAAGGTTGGGCTCTACCCCTGCCGGGGTCAGAAGATGCCCTAGGAACTTCCCGTGACTCGCCCCGAAGACACACTTTGAGGGCTTCAGCCTCATTTTGAACTTCCATAGGGTAGCGAACGTCTCCTCCAGGTCCCATAGGTGTGAGTACATACTCTTGTTCTTGACCATCAGGTCATCGAAGTAGGCCTCTAAGTTCCTCCCCCTTTGACCCCGGAAGACCCGATCCATCATGCGTTGGTATGTAGCTCCTGCATTCTTCAGCCCAAAGGGCATCATCTTATAGCTGAATCACCCCTCCCTCGTGATGAATGAGACATCCTTGATATCAGGAGGGTGCATCCGGATCTGGTGATAACCTGAAAAGCATCTAAGAAACTCATAATAGAGAAACCAATGGCTGAATCAACCAGTGCGTCGATTCTAGGCAGGGGGTAACAATCCTTGGGGCATGATTTATTCAATAAGGAAAAGTCAATGCACATTCACCACTTCCCTCCCCTTTTTTTACCATTATCACGTTGGAGATCTAGACTGGATACTGAATCTCCGATATGAAGACAGCCTCAAGAAGCTTCTTGACCTCTTCGCGGATGGGCTACTCCAGCTTGATGGTAATGGTCCTCATCTTCTAGCGAATGGGGCGCGTCTGGGGGTCTAGGTTCAGGCGATGGCATGCCACATCCGCATCGATGCCTGACATGTCCGCCGCGCTCCAAGCAAAGATGTCGACGTTGCTTTTGATGCAGGCCCGCACCCCGGTCCTCGGGACTTAAGCCCCCGCTGACCCGCACCCTTTGCTCCTGTCCTGCGCTGGTGAAGACCTCCATCTCCATCACTTCCTAAGCCGGCTCCAGCCACGACTGCTCCCATCCATCTCTCGTCTCTTCCTCCTGCCCAAAATCTTCCTCCCCTCTAGCTTATTCAACCTCCATCACCACCTCTAGGCTCTCCTACTGCTGCTACTCGACCTCCATGCCCCTCTAGGCCTCCCTCTCTACTCCTTCTGCTCCTCACTCCTCCTCTACCTCCATCGCCTCCTCCAGGCTCTCCTGCTACTGCTGCTCGACCTCCACGCCCCTCTGGGTGTCCCTCACAACTCCTTCTTCTGCTCCTCGCTCCCCCTCTACCTCCATCGCCTCCTCCAAGCTCTCCCACTGCTGCTGCTCGACCTCCACGCCCCTCTGGGCCTCATGCACTCTTCCTCCCTTTTTTTTCCTCCGGGATCACCTCCTCCTCTCCGACAACCTCCTCTCGCTCCGCCATCTCCCTCTCCAGCCCTTCCGCCTCTGCCATCCAAGATACGGTGTTGACTGTTATCACGTAACACTGCCTTGCCACCTTCGGGTCCCCCCTGATCCTAACATGCACCCCTCCATTGTTTAACTTGAGTCACTGATGGAATGAGGAGGAGATGCAGCGAAAGGCACTGATGAGGGGGGCGACCGAAGATGACATTGTAATCGCTTGGGGCATCCACTATCACGAATCTACAGTTCCGTGACACGCCCCCAACTTCACATGCATGCCTACGCCTCCTTCTACCTCCTTCCTCTCTCTAGAAAACCCAAACAACAGTCCATCTGAAGCCAAGACCCTCTTGCCCTCGACCTTCATCTCATCGAAGGCCTTCTTGAAGATCACATTCACAGAGCTCCCGTTGTCCACCAGTATCCTCGAGACTGTGAAGTTCTCCACCACCGTTTGGATCACCAGGGCGTCATAGAACGGATCCTCGTAGTCCGCCATGTCTGCTAATGAAAAGGTGATTTTTTTCTTCCGGAGGGGGAGCCAAGGAGGTCGAGGCAACTCCCCTTCAGAACAGGTTTGAAGGCTCCCCTTCAGAGTTGCCTCAATCCCAACTCCTTCGTGGATCACTCTGATCCCTCCTCGGGTCCCCACGTCTGCCCGATCCTCGTACCTGTCTTCCCCTCTCCCTAATGAACCTCTACGATCCTTATCAGTGGATCCTGCCTCTCTAGACCCCTAGATTCTCTCATATACAAGAACTCCGGACAGGTGGCCGTTGCGTAACCTTCCTCCTAGTGGAAGTCACAGAAGAGCAACACCGCCCTGCCCCCTCTTCCTCTCCTCCTCCTCTTCTCCCAGCTCCTCCTCGAACTCATCTCCTTGCTCCTCTACCTCTCCCGAACTCCATGGCCTCTTGCGGCTGTGAGAGGTGACCCCTTGTCCCCTGCCTCCACGCCGGTTGATCAAACCTCCTTGGCTCCCGGAAGTTGTCTCTTCCTAGAAAGCCTCCTCCTTGACCCTGGGGGCGACCCTCCTGGGGCCTCCAACCCAACCGGTTGTTCGGCTCCCGGGCCCCCCATCCATGATGCTGCCCCTGCCCTCGGGGTTCTTCCCTCCTTCTCTCTTCTCTCTGCTCCCTCTGCTCCCTCGGCTCCCTCTGCCTTCCTACTGCTGGTTCCTTCACATCGTCCTCCGCCAACCGGGCTAGCTTCCTGGAAAAATTCGGATTGGACCTTTCGAAGTCTATCTCCTTCGCTGCCCTCTCCATGAGCTCCTCAAAAGAGAGGGGGGCACTCTTTTCAACTCCATGCTAAAGAATCCTTGTCTAAGCCCTAGGGTGAAGGCGAGCATCAACGCATACCCTGGGACCTCTTGGACCAAGAGGATCTCTTCCTGAAACCGGTCAACATAATAACCCAGCGTCTCATCCTGCTTCTGTCTCACCGCAAACAAGCATTCTGCCTCCTTCTTACGCTTCTTTGATGTTGAGAACCTAAACAGGAACCCTTAGCGCAGATCCTCAAAGCTGTAGATCGAACTTGTCGGCAACTGGTGGAACCAGTCTCGGGCCTTCTCCTTCAATGTGATGGCAAACCGCCAGCACTTGAAGGCATCCGTCATCTGCCTTTTCGAGACCACATCTTCAAACCACTGTACATGTTGCACATGGTCATCCTTCTCTGAGTAGTAGGACATGTCTGGCTCCTGGAACCCCTCTGACACCGGAGCCGAGATGATGAGCTCACTGAAGGGGCTCTCACCACCTGCCTGCAGAGAGGGCACGTCTCGCGGCCTCGGCTTGCTGGCCTGATCCGCGAGACCGTGCCCAGGGAAGAGCTCTCGCACAGCCGCCTCCCTCTCGCCGATATCGGCCGGAACCTCCTTCCCGAGACGCTGGCCTGGGAAGAGCTCCTGCGCGAAAATGTCCCTCTCGCCAACCTCCGCCGGGACCTCCTTCCCGGGGCGATGCCCAGGGGAGTTCTCGCGCAAGAGCGGGACCGCCTCTACTTGAACCTGAGGAGTTGCCCACTCGCTCCTTGCCGAAAAGGCAAGGCTGATGGTCTGCAGGACCTCTTGCCTGATGTCTTCCAGCATCTTCCTTGTCGCCTCTTCTCCCCCAAGGGGGGACCTCTTGAGCCAGATCCTTCACCTTCACCTCCAGTCATGGGGCTAAACTCAAGATTTTCTTGTACTGGCTACCTTCCACGCTCACCGCACCAGAACTGTTGAAGCCAAAATCAGACCTCAATGAGAGTTCAAAAATAGGGGCGTAGGAAACACCTACTTATCCCAAGCTCCGACCCCTGACTAGCCAAAACGGACCTAGAACTGACCCAAAGCCTCAGTAGGGAGGTCCCACCTCTAACCCGGAAGATCTCTGAGAACTTCTCCTCCAAAGCCAAAAGCTGAGCTTGGAGCTCCTCAGAAAACACTAGAAGATCTTAGGAAAATATGTAAGCTTGCTTTCTAAAGAGCCCCTATGGGTCTATTTATAGTCTTTTAATGACCTGAAATTACAAAATTACCCCTGGCTGGTCTGCCAATAGCCAAATCCCGCTGTCATGAAATACTGAATGCAGACCCTGCGAGAATATAGTTAATTTACCCGAGGGCAACTAGGTAATTTCTCCCTGGGCCCCACCTGGCAAGAACCCCTATGCCGAGAACTGAACATTGCCAAGAACTCTCCCGCCCTCACTCGGCGGGAGCTAAAAAAGATGTCGAAGAATGCCTCGGACCGAGACAGTTCCCGCCTTTCGCGAGGCGCGAGCCTTCTCGCCCGTCTTTGGGCAGAAGTAGGCCTCGACCGGTGCTTGAGCGCGAGTGTTACCGCCCACTCCTAGGCGGGAGCTCTTCTGCTCTGAGGCCCAAGGTTAGCCCGAAGCTAGTCCATACCCGACCCTCGGTGCCTCTGGGTCCCACTCAGCGAATATGGGGTTGTACATCCACAGGTGTTGACGTCAGCATAATCGACAAAGTCAACTAAAGTCAATTCATACATGGGGAAGCTACACTACACGATAAAAACTGTATGTGTTCTTCCATTAAAGCAAGGCGCAGCTGAAAGCTGCAGGTGGGGACCACCGATCTCTAAGGGCCATTGATCGGTGAACTACAAAAGGAAGAGATTGGGCCAGGACAAAGATAACTTTTAGGGCATACAATATTCAAAAAGGAGAGAAACCATCTTCATATTTTTCGCCATTGCTGCATGTGAAAAGCTTGAAGCTCTCCAGTAAGAAAAGTTCAGTTAGCTGTGCAAGTCTCCATCTGCCACAATAGATTCAGAATCAGTTCTGAAGAAAGGAGAACCTTCATCCTTTGGCAGGTTTATTGAGTTGTTTGAAGACTCAAGATCAAAAGATCTTTAGCCTTTAACAACAAGTTCAAAAGTTATCTTCTAAGTTCTTCAAGCAAATTCTTTCCCTGCTGAGAGGAGAGTTGGCGCAGAAAGTTTTCTGCTCAAGTGCTTGACACAGAGAAATTTCTCGCTGTCAAAATTAATTAAACTATTTCTTTTTGTAGGATTCTTCTGGATCTGAGCTGTAGGACCTTTGGATCTGAGCTGTAAAACTTTTGGATCTGAGATGTAGGACCTATGCAGACCTATTCACCTCCTCTAGGTTGCTAGCTAGCTTGAAAATAAGATCTTTCAAAGAATATACACTCGCGTTAAAACAAAAAAGTATAGCGCGAGCACAATATTTTTGATTTTTGAGCCTCAAATTTATCTTATTGGAAAAAGTGATTAACATGAAAGTTGTAGATCGCTTCGAGATCTATAACCTTCATGTTTATCACTTTTTGATTTGAAGCAGTTTAAACCCCGATTTGAACCCCCCAAAAAGTCATGCTGATTATATATGAGTGACAGTGCACCGGGGTCCCCCTGTGCCCCTCGAGACAGTACCTGGCGTGCGGCGACGACCTCCAAAATCGCATGCCCGTACGCCCGCATATAAGCATGCCCGCATATGATATATATATATATATACACACACGAGTGCCCGACACGGGGCTCCGCCCCTACGACCAAGCGCGATAGTACCTGACCGACGACGGTGTGCTTTGCCCGACCCCGGTGGGCTTCGCCCGACCCCGGTGGGCTTCACTCTCCTCTGAGGAACTTTGCTCGTGCTCCATGCGTCGTTGCGGGCTACGCTCGCATCAAGGGGGGCTGCGCGCGCAACATATACATATGAGTACTCAAAATGATCGTAAAAAAATATACATCAATATTATTATTTTTATTTTGTAAAAAAAATGTACGTTTTAATGTACAAAAATTAATTTCCAATCTATCCTCTATCTTTCTCTCTCTCCCTCTCTTTCTCTCTCCAATAAATAAATGAATGTCATCTCTCTCGTGCAACCCACTCTCTCTCCCTCTAATCGTGAGCCTCTATAGGAGCATGAGTAGATTAGTGAAGGTAGATACAAATGTTTAAAAAAAGATCCGGAATGAGGAGAGAGAATGATTGAGTTGATGGTTGATGATGAATGGTCCCTTTTAATCAAATTATTATGAACGATCAAGATTTTTTGAATGAATTTTTATTTCATTGATATTGACATACCATGATATTTTTTTTAATATAGTATAGATATATACATATATATGTGTATATATATACGAAAAATGTAAATCTGTGGAACCCGTATATAACTAAATCCAGGTTCCCGTCTTTTGAAAATATGCCCAGTACATGACATTTTTAGGAAAAGTGTCCAACATGAAAGTTGTTGATCTACAACTTTCATGTTGGACACTTTTCCTAAAAATGTCATATACTAGGCCAATTTTCAAAAGGGGCGGAACCCAGGCGGAACTATGCGAATAGACATAGTTCAAAAGGCACACGAAACCTGGATTTAGCTTAAATCCGGGTTCCACGGATTTACATCAACCCCTATATGTGCATATATATAAATATATGTACATACATACATATATATACACACAGACACACACACATAAATATGTATATCCGCGCAATGCAGATATACCATATTTCCGCACTTTTTTCATTCAAATCGTTGGATTAGATCCTAATCCAACGGCTTGGATTAAGCGTGAATAGGTAAAAGGAACAGTGAGCCCACCGGGTTTATACGGGATCGCATATGCGCGCAAGCAAGCATGCTCCCACGCGCGGGATTTGTTAATCATTGGGAGGATTACTATATAAACATCAATTGAACTTTGTTACAGGCGGTGTGTCGTCCGATCAGGCGTGATCTATCATGCCTGTTCGGACGACATCCAAGCGAGTGCGGGACTTCAGTCCCACACCGCCTGTAACAAAGTTGTATTGTTGTTTATATAGCAATCCGAACAGTGACTAACAAAACTCGCGCGTGCGAGCAGGCTTGCTTGCACGCGTGTAAGATCCTCTTTGTGGACCAGGGTGCGATTCCGGGTTATCTCAGGCGGGTTCGCTGCTTCATTTTACCGATCTAAGTTTAATCTCAGCTGTTGGATCTAATCCAACAAATGTAATGCTGAGCGCGGAAAAAATTAACTAACGCGTTACGCGGATTTCCAGTGAACCTATATATATAATAATAATAATAATAATAATAATAAATACTTCTTGACACACATGAAGCCTGTTGTTTAAACCGGAGACCGACTTTTGTGGAGTTCGGACCTTAAAAAGGGGTGATCACACACTTACTTCTCATAGGGAGCTGACTTGACTGAAGAATTAGGAATTGAGACTGACCCACGGCTGCAGCACGAAGGTCTCACCACACACTCGAAAGATCTAAAAACACTTCCCTTCCTTAACCAGTGCTGAGCTAAGGGTACCCCAGAAAGCGCCACAAGACCAGAAAATAAGAAAGCTTGTCTTATGAGGTACCCATTGTGATCTATTTATAGGATTTCGAACCTTGCCTGCAAACAACACAACTTCGTTGTTCCAAACGGTTATATGCAGCCCAGATCAGTATGCCAACAGCCCAACTCTGATGTTCTGAAAGGCTACTGAAAGACCAACGAGGGCAAAATAGTAAAAGGTACTATTGGACGAGTGGTCCCAGAAAAGTCCCCTTACCTGGGGGGTGAGAGATCGATGGGTCTGGCACTCGCCTCCCCTACCGGGATCTTGGGAGAGTGCGGATCCGCTGTCCCGCTCGCCTATTGCCTACCAAGGCCCAGGGGCGAGTGCGAGCCTGGATGCTCCACTCACTCCGTATTCTGCTTTCCCTCCCGTCCCAGCAAGTCGGGCAAATTCTATGGCACTTGCCCCTCCGACTCGCTCGAGGCCCAGACCACACATTACTTGGCTAGGCCTGCTCCTATCGACCCCACTCGTTGGACATGAGGTTGTACACAATCCCCGCTCTTTACGAGGTTGCCCCAAACTCGGAAAGAATCATCCAACCCCGGAAGACCAACGAGTGTAGCAGGAGTAGGGAATCTTATGATGGGATCCACCAACTGCTATATATATGCCCGCCTGCCTGGGAAAACGTTGCCGTCCCCCCTACCTTTTTGATTCTAGCTACACCATGACTCTTTCCAAGGAGTTCCAGAAGAGGCTCAACCGTGCCAGGGATCTTAATGCAGCCAACGCCCCTGGCTGTCCCATCCATCACCGAGTGAGTCCCTGAAGCGCAAGCCCGCGAAGATGGCTAGACCCGGCCCAAAAGTTCGCGAGTCCATCCCGGATGACCTACCCTCCACACTAGATCATGGGCTTGCCTCCTCCTTCACGAAGCTGGTATGTGAGATTGCCCCCCGTGCTTATAGATTGCAATGAGAGCTATGGAATGACCTTTCCAGATCTCTTCGCAGGCTGGACAGTCTAAGGGGAAGAAGATCGATGACGCTCTCACCGACCATGCTCCTTCCCAGAGAGCCAATGCAAATACCCCCTTGGTGCGAGCCGAGTTCTCTCCTAAGGTCTCGCACCCTCGAACCGCTGTCGACGATCACACGGGAAGCCTGAGTAACTTGTCTTACTCTGATGCCCATTCCCACTATCCTTTTGGCCTGACAGGGGCGTTCTCGCCCAGAGAGAGGGCAGCGACTACCGGGATAAAGGGTATCAAGCACTCTCCGCGAGTGCAAAGAGTACTAGATCCTTGAATTCCTTCTTGAAGTCCTCAAACATTCCGAGGGTGACTAGGGGAATGTGTGGCGGCGAGTCCGCCCCGTCAGCTCCTTGTCCTTCGTCTCCAGCCATTGAACTTGCCAAGGATTTTCTGTGCTGGCCTCACTTTACGCTCACCGCACCATAATGTTGAAACCGGAGACCGACTTCTGTGTAGTTCTAACCCTAAAAAGGGGTGACCGCACACTTACTTCTCCTAGGGAGCCGACTTGACCGAAGACTTTGGAATTGAGACTGACCCACAGCTACAGCACGGAGGTCCCACCACACATCTAGAAGATCTTACAACACTTCCCCTCCTTAGCCAGTGTTGAGCTAAGGGTATCTCAGAAAGCGCCACAAGGCCAGAAAATAAGAAAGCTTGCCTTCTGAGGTATCCCTGTGGATCTATTTATAGGATTCCAAACCTGGCCTGCAAACAACACAACTCCGCTGTTCTAAACGACTATACACAGCCCAGATCAGTCTGCCAACAACGCAACTCCGCTATTCTGAAAGGCTACTGACAGGACAACGAGGGCAGAATAATAAAAGGTACTACTAGACGGGTGGTCCCTGAAAAGTCCGCTAGCCTGGGGGGGGGGGGGGGGGGGGGCGAGGGATTGATGGGGCTGGCACTCGCCTCCCCTACCGGGATCCTGGGCGAGTGCAGATCTGTTGTCCCACTCGTCTATCGCCTACCAAGGCCCGGGGGCGAGTGCGAGCTCGAATGTTCCACTCGCCCCACATTCTTCTTTCCCCCCATCCTGGCGAGTTGGGCAAATTCTATAGCAATTTCCCCTCCGACTTGCCCGAGGCCTAGACCGCGCATTACTTGGCTAGGCCTACTCCTGCCGGCCCCACTCGCTGGACATGGGGTTGTACACCTGTGTTAGAACCAAAGGAAAATTTCTGGCCGCACGATCTACTCCATTAAATCACGGAATACCTCAGGATCACGACTTTCTTAAATCTACGGAATACCCCTCTAAACCCTACTCTCCTCACCCGCTTGCACTTCACATCCCGTTGCTCATCCCCCTCAAACCTCGTCATCCTCCAGATCGCAACGTCCTCCCGCCACAACTCGCGAGACTTCCAGAACGAATTAGGGCAAAGGCAATCTCGCGATAGCTCTTCCTCCCAGCCCTATATCCTGATCATCGTAAATGGCTTTCAGAATTTCGATGGCGACTCGCAGTCAAAAGTTTAACGAAGACTCACAGTCAGAATTCCGTCCACCCCTCGATACCGATCCTCACAAAAGTAAGCCATTAAAATTTTTCTCTTCGCCCTCACAATGTCCTCTGCGCCTTCATTTTTGGGGTGTAATTTCTTCCTACTCTCATCCGATTCTTCATCTTCAGTTCGTAGGTCTTCCCAGTTCGCTTATAGGTACATTCAGAGCACTTGCACCACCTCTGGCGAGGGATTGTATGAGGGGCTCGATTGGTTTTCCAACAATATTGTCAACAAGGTGATGATTCTTTTTCTCCACCTCTCCTTTTTATTAGAGACCTAATAAAGACTGAGAATTTAGAAGTTTTGATCTTTTTTCTTCCTATCTTAAAGATTCGCTTGTTTCTCCAAGAACAAGATGCAAGAACTATACGTAATAACAAGTTTTACATTGCTAAAATAAGGTTTAGATCCAATGAAATTCTTTGTGATAATTTTGTCTGTGCTCAAAATTAATTCCACTACTGCATCACACTCCATATTTCATAATAAATCAAAATGCCCTATCTTCGGTCAATATAGAATTTTTTGTTAAGTGCCAACAAGTTTTTGATCAAATGCCTAAATTGATGGAACCAAAAACTAGGCCCAACGAGATTTCGGACCCTAGGGTGTAGCTAACATCTACTTCTCCCAAGCCCAGAACCCTGACCCGACACAAGGAACAAAGAAACTGACCGTAGGCTATAGCACGAAGGTCCCTCCACTAACCCGAAAGATCTCAGAGCGCTTCCCCTCCTTAGCCAAGTGCTGAGCTAAGGATACCTCAAAAAGCGCTGCAAGACTTCAGAAAATGAGAAAGCTCGCCTTCTGAGGTATCCTGTGAGTCTATTTATAGATTTCTAGTATCTGGTCTGCCAATAACGTAATTCCGCTGTTCAAAAATGCTATATGCAATCCAAAATGGTCTGCTAACAGCCAAACTCCGCTGTTCTGAGGAGCTAAATGCAAACCTCTAAGGGTATCTAGATAATTTCACCCCTAGATTCTACTAGGCGGAAACCCTTCCGCTGATCCCCGTGGGCTTCCTGCTCATCCGGGCGGAAACCCTTCGGCATGCCCTGTCGAAAGGCCAATATCCGGCTGAGTGCGAGTTTGCCTACCCCACTCGCCTGCTCTTATAAAAGACACGACCAAGTCCAAAAGCATTGAGAGCGTTGAGTGGAAAGATTTCACTCAACGCCAGAGGCTAAACATCCTGGAGACTCATCACCCGATGCAAACTCTGAGGGTCTCTCACTTACCCGGGCGCAAGTCTTCTCGCATACACGGGCGGGAACCCTTCCGCCTATGCTTCTTTCCTGGCCCTATTAGCATAAAGCTCACTCAACCCTGGATCCCAGGCCCTTAGATCCTACTCGGTGAATACGGGGTTGTAAACAATCCTCGCT
Source organism: Platanthera zijinensis (assembly GCA_039513925.1). NCBI lineage: Eukaryota > Viridiplantae > Streptophyta > Magnoliopsida > Asparagales > Orchidaceae > Platanthera > Platanthera zijinensis. The sequence continues at coordinate 248,356,111 of CM077078.1, read as the reverse complement.
CTTTGCGAGCTAGTTCAATGCTCGTAAAGAAACTTCCAACCCCTAATATTCGGTGAGTGCCTTCTGACCTGGAGGAGAATCTTTTTCGGGCCCTACCATAACCTTATATATACATGTCACTAGGTCTGTCCTCAGTTCATCGTTGTTGACCCTGCCTTCCGTCTGAGCTTCCACACGACTTCGAAGATGTACGCTAAATGGGCCGAGAGGCCGCTCTCGCAGGAGGTTTAGGACTGTCTTGACGCCGCTCAGGAAAGGGCCCTCGCCGATTGTGCTGGGTTCGCGCCCTAGCTTTAGGGCAAGAGACTGGATGACTCCGTCTACCGCCGAAAAAAGGCCAAGTCAGTCCGGCGGGACCATTCCAAGGGTGAACCGGCTTCGCCGACTTCGACCCCGAATCGCAATAACCCTCCTCTGGTGGAGGTATTTTTCTTCCTCCGGATTTTGACGCGAAACCCCACCAAAGCGGGCTCGTCGAACTGATTTGCTATCTTCTTGCGGGTGATGGTCTGGGAATGCGCCGCCGGCGATCCTCCATTGAATACCGAGTCAGTCGGCCTAATGACGAAAACCTTCAGATGGTCTCGGCGGCGGTCCCTCCGGAACTCCCGACCGAGCCCTTGATTGCTCCCAATAATACTCTTGTTTTTTGTTTTCGCTTCTATCTTGCTTATGCCTCACTTCGCTCACTTGGTCTTCCATAGGCTCTACCCAAGGCATCATCCACCCGAGTCCCAGTGTTGGGTACATTGGGCACAATGTACTTAATTTGAAGAAGCCCTTTCAACTCAATGATATACACAAATTTGATGTATATTTCAGTTCATGCTTGCAGGTTGCCTATGTCATATTGATTTGACAGATATTCCAAGTTACATTGATAGGTGAACTCTAAGAAGCTGACTAAAAAGTGAAGAAAATTGTCTAAAAACAAAAGCGTCGAGTAAAGTCAGCAAAGTGTTGAGTGAAGTCAGTACAGTCAACATCTAGTAACTTGCAGTGCAGAAATTTGGCTAAGTACAAAAGTTTCGACACACTTCAACTATGTCGACACCTTTGTAGAAGTTGTGTCGAGACAAGTCTGTTATCTCGACACTTTGAAGACTAAGTAAGTAGTGTCGAGAAAAGTAAGCTAACTCGACATATTTAAGATTCAATAACAGCAGTGTCGAGATAAGTCAGCTATCTCGACACCTTGAAGACTAAGTCAGTGTTGGAGTTACCATGGTGATCTAGAAGTGGTCAAACATGTAATCTCACTGCCAACGCGATATGAGCCTGCAGGGTCGCACATAAGAGCATGTGGAGAAGTTGGAAGATTGACTGTGTTGGTAAGGGTTACCAATCACCACACAAAATGGGGTAGGGCAAACGTTGTTAAAGGGATTTCGTCGAGAGTCATCGAGTATGACTCGCCGACTAAGGCAAATTCGTCGAGAGTCGACGGGAGTCATCGAGTATGTCTCGCCGACTAAGGCAAAGTCGTCGAGAATAAATCTGCTGAATCGTCAAGAATCGAGGACAGAGTCGTCGAGACTGTCTGCTAATTCTCGCCGAATCTGGCTGCTGATTCTCGCCGAATCTGTCTGTTGATTCTCGCTGAATCTGTCTTCTGGATCCCGCCGACTGATTCTCGCCGAACCTGTGTTGATTCTCGGCGAATGATTCTGAAACCCTATTTTGGGTGGTCTGCGGATAGCGATACTCTTAGGTCTGTTTATGCCTTTGGTATAAATTGAGACTTAGGGTTTTGGGAAGAATAAGATCAGCCTTTTTCTCCTGTGGCTGGATCGAAGCCGACGGAAGCGTTCCGCCGCTCGCTCCGCCGATTCCCGAACCCCGCCGACGGAAGAGTTCCGCTTCCGCCGCCTCGTTCGCTCCGCCGATCACCTTCTCTCCGGCGATAGTCGCCGGTGTTGCTATTCCTGGCGCGGGCCTAGCAGTCTGTGGAAGTGCAAGGTGCGGTTGATCTCCTTCCCGACCTTTCGTGCGACGAAGCTCGATGTTCTCCTGCTCGTGTGGATTTCTGCAGCGACGTAGATGTTATTCTACGTAGAACTCGCCACTGACAAGGAATCAAAGCTTGGAGCATCTCTGTTGAGTTTTGACTCAACACCGAAAAGGTAACTTTTACCTAGTTGTTTGTTAATTTCTTGATTCAACATTCATGGTCCGATCCCAATCTCTTTGGGTTGTTCTTGATTTTTGTTACTTCCGCTGCGTGCACAAGTGTCGTGCCATCCTCATAGAGAAACCCAACAATGGTATCAGAGGGAGGTTGCGGCCATGATTGTTGTTTTGGAAGTTAGGTTATTCCAGTACGTGTAAACCTAGGGATTTAGAAGTGTTCTAAATGTCTAGATTTAATCCTGGAACATCAATTGTTGATGGTTTTTCCAAGGGAAATCGGTGGGCCCATAACCCACAGGTTAGGGGCTCTGCCCCTTGAACCCGACCAGGAACGTCTGGGATTTCGTGGTAATTTCTAATTGTTAGAAATTGTTGTCTCCTTAGCAGTAACCGTCCCTCGAGTGATTAATGAACCAGTGCATTGTTTTGGATTTTGAATCCAACAATGAGAGACGAGCTTGTCTACTGATTTAAGTTTAGTTGCCTTTGTCTTTGTCCAATGCATGTAAATCTGAAGATTTGGAAGAGTCCGGATGTTCAGACTTAGCCCTTTCTTCTATCAAATGTTGATAGTACCATGTTGTGCACATAAGGGATGCATGTTGTATTTAGAGATTGTTTTTCTTTGGATGTGCACATTGATCAAATGTTGATCATGGTTAATTGTTAACAAATAATCAAAAATCCCTTCCTCTAATATTAAGTGTTCGGATGCCTTCCGATGGATGACACTTTTCCTGCCTCGATCGATGAAGTGTGGGCTTGCCAAAGCAAGGTGCATTAATCTATCTTTGTAAGGGTGCGAGCGGATAATTGTGATATCCCACTGTCAACATCGGGTCTAACTTAACTAGGTGACATCAAAGGTTGAGTACCTAGAGGCATAGGGTTGGCATGCACCATATGATGGATGCGAATAAGGAGTTATTCACCAACCATACAAGAATTGCATGAGGATGCAATTGGCAAGCGTTGCCTACCTAAATAACCACATCGTGAGAGAAAAGCCAAAGCTGACTCATTATGTTGGTGAAATACGGATCTTGTCCACTAAGAGAGTAGCTCGCATGAACTCTCCGAATTGATAGTGAGGGCCATCATTTCGAATAAAATAGTGGGGGTTTTAATAGAAGTCCAAATTAAAAATAAATTGTATTTTGAAATTTTGGTACTGATATTATTCTGCATGAATTCTTGTAGAATTCCATGGCAAGTGGTTCACACTCCACTCTGTCTCTGAGAGCCATCCTTGAGAAGGATAAGCTCAATGGGACTAACTACATGGACTGGTACAGGAACCTGAGAACTGTTCTCAGGCAAGAGCGAAAGCTCTATGTCTTGGAAGAAGAAGCCCCCGAGGTGCCGACCGGGAATTCTTCCTGTGCTGATAAGGATACTTATAAGAAGTATACTGATGACGCCTTAGACATCGAATGCCTTATGCTTGCCACAATGAACTCTGAGCTTCAGAGGCAACATGAGAACATGGGGTGCAAGGAGATTTACGAGCATCTCAAGAAAATGTTTCAAGGGCAAGCTCGTCAAGAGAGGTTTGACGTCACAAAAGCGTTGTTTCAGTGCAAGATGGGAGTTCGAGACTCAGTAGGGACTCACGTACTCAAGATGATTGGGTATATAGAGAACCTTGAAAGGCTGGGTTTTGCTCTGGGTCAAGAGTTGGCCACAGATCTGATCCTGCAATGGTTATCGGACAGTTATGAGCAGTTTGTCTTGAACTACAACATGAATGAAATAGACAAGACACTGCCCGAGCTCCTAGGCATGTTAAGAACTGCCGAGATCAACATGAAGAAGGCCAAGCCTGCCAGCCCCATACTGATGGTGCATAAGGGCAAGGGCAAGGCCAAGGGCTCTATGAAGACGAAGGTGGGACCTAAGTCACATCTAGAGCCCAAGTCTTCTGCACTGAAGAAAAAGAAGAGCACGGTGAAGGAAGGGAAATGCCACCACTGTGGCAAGGCTGGTCATTAGAGGAAGAACTGTTTTTCTTACATTGAGGGTCTGCAGAAAATGAAGGGAGGTATGACTTCCGCTTCAAATATTTATGTTATAGAAATAAACCTCTCTGCTCCTTCATCTTGGGTATTGGATACCGGATGTGGTTCACACATTTGTACAAATGTGCAGGAACTAGAAAGGAGAAGATTGCTGAGTAAAGGGGAGGTGGACCTGCGCGTCGGCAATAGATCAAGAGTTGTTGCTGTAGCCGTAGGGATTTACCGTCTTTCTTTGCCCAGTGGGCTTGTAATAGAACTAGATAATTGTTATTTTGTTCCGGCCATTACTAGAAACATTATATCCATTTCATGCTTGGACATGATTGGATTTTCTTTTATAATTAAGAATAACTGTTGTTCTATATTTAAGAATGATGTTTGTTATGTTGTAGCCCAATTGTTTAATGGTCTTTATGTTTTGAACCTGAACCATCTGATCTATAATGTAGAAAATAATAAAAGACTAAGAACAAATGACTCAAACCCTATATATCTATGGCACTGTCGTTTGGGCCATATAAACGAGAAGCGTATATCTAAGCTCCATAAAGATGGACTTTTGGACTCATTTGATTATGAATCATTTGAGCAATGCGAATCTTGTTTGTTAGGCAAGATGACTAAAGCCCCTTTCACTGGTTTTGCTGAGAAGCGTCCTAGTATGTCGTTCATTAAAATTTGAGGTTGTGAGGCATACGTGCGACGTCAAATGCCTGACAAGCTGGAACCCAAATCGGATAAATGTTATCTTGTGGGATATCCTAAGGAAACGAAAGGGTATTACTTTTACCTACCGTCCGAGGGCAAAGTGTTTGTCGCAAGGACTGACGTCTTCTTGGAAAGAGAATTCTTATCAAGAAAGACTAAAAAGGTAGAACTTGAAGAAGTTCAAGAACCACATGTAGTGAATGAACCGGAATTGAATTCTGAGACAAGACTACAAGATGTTGTAGCTAGAGAACCTGCTCAAGAAACATAAGTCCTACGTAGATTTGGTAGACCGAGATTTGAGCCTGAGAGATATGGATTTATTATGTCTTAAATAGGTAATGTGTTGCTTATGGATCATGATGATGAACCAGCAACCTACCAAGAGGCTATGAATGGACCAGACTCCGACAAATGGCTTGAGGCTATGAAATCCGAAATGGACTCCATGTATGCAAACCAAGTTTGGAACTTGGTGGAACTACCTGAAGGGGTACGACCCATAGGGTGCAAATGGGTCTTCGATCAAGAAGAAGACCGATATGGATGGGAATGTACAGACATTCAAAGGGCGATTGGTGGCTAAGGGTTTCAAGAAAATTCATAGTATTGACTATGATGAGACCTTTTCCCCTGTTGCCATGGTAAAATCCATAAGGATATTGCTTGCTATTACTGTGTATTATGACTACGAGATCTGGCAGATGGATGTCAAAACGGCTTTCCTTAATAGAAACCTCCTTGAGGAAGTGTACATGACACAACCCGAGGGTTTTGTATCCCCAAATGAAGTCACTAAAGTATGCAAGCTGAATAGGTCCATTTATGGACTGAAGCAGACCTCTCGAAGTTGGAATCTTCGTTTTGATGAGAAAATCAAAGAGTTTGGTTTCATCAAGAATGAAGATGAGCCATGTGTTTACAAGCGAATCAGTGGGAGTGTTGTTATCTTCCTGATATTGTATGTAGGTGACATACTGTTGATTGGGAATGACATTCCTGCCCTGAAAGTTGTTAAGAACAACCTAGGGAACTGCTTTTCTATGAAGGACTTGGGTGAAGCGACTTATATACTTGGGACTAAGATCTATAGAGATAGATCGAAGAAGTTGCTGGGTTTGACCCAGAGTACATACATCGAGAAGGTGTTGAAGCGGTTCAACATGCTTGAGTCCAAGAAAGGATTTTTACCCATATCTCATGGTGTGAATCTCTCTAAGGACCAGTGTCAAAAATCTTGTGAAGATAAGGACCGCATGAAGTTGATTCCATATGCTTCAGCAATTGGATCAATCATGTATGCAATGTTATGTACTCGACCCGATGTCTCCTTTGCTTTGAGCATGACTAGCAGGTATCAGTCAGACCCCGGTGAGTGTCACTGGATTGCAGTCAAGAATATCCTGAAGTACTTGAGAAGGACAAAGGATGTGTTCTTTGTGTATGGTGGAGAGGAAGAGCTCGTTGAAGTGGTTACACGGATGCTAGCTTCCAAACTGATAGGGACGATTCAAAGTCTCAGTCAGGGTTTGTGTTTTGCCTTAATGGAGGAGCTGTGAGCTGGAAGAGTTCCAAGCAAGAGACAATTGCTGATTCTACAACAGAGGCCGAGTATATCACTGCAGCTAACGCAGCGAAGGAGGCTGTATGGATTATTAAATTCATCGGCGAGCTTGATGTAGTTCCTAGTATTGTTGGTCCCGTAGTTCTCTACTGTGATAACAATGGTGCAATTGTAAAATCTAAGGAACCTAGATCTCATCAGCGCTCCAAGCACATACTTCGGCGGTTCCATCTTATTCATGAGATTGTCGAACGAGGAGATGTGAACATTTGCAGAGTGACGACTGAGGAGAATATTGCGGATCTACTAACAAAGCCTCTCGCGCAGAGAAAGCATGATCGTCATACTATATCAATGGGTATGTGATACCTAAATGATCAACTCTAGTGAGAGTCTTATGGGTTGCATGTAAACATATATTCTGTTGGCTGTTTATTGTTTATTCATATGATGAATCATGTACCTAGATTTTTCTTTTTACAATTAATGACATGTTCTTTTATTATGGTTTCTCTACGTGATAGTTAAATGTTAACATAATAAATACCCTTAGAATGTTCGCTTCCATAGGACATCAAGTACGTGACTTGAATGTGAGAGCCTGTGATTTATTTAAAGCTTCATTCTTAAAAGGTCCCTGGTCATCGTATCATCATAGAAACTAAGGGTGATGATGATACATTAAGACTAGCACGTGCGTTGACTGATGATCAGTTCTCATAGGTCATGATATTGTGATATCAAGTCATTACGTGGGTACTTGTTAATGAACAAGTTATACTAGACAGACCCAACCTGAGACTACTCTGTGGATTGTTATCTTAACGTGTCACGAGTAGGTCTCAATTGACAATGGTGTTGTGGTCCTTTGACCTGAAGTCACAACATTCATCAAGTGAGGAAGAGCGTGTTTTGATGCCATCTAAAGTATTCCTTGAGAAAGGTTGATGCTAAGGGTGGTTGTTGGGCATGTTACAAATCATTTGCGTGTTTGTGTGTGAGCAGATATGAGATTTGTCCTCCTATATGACAGGAGTTGCATCCATGGGCGCCTTGATGGAACTGGACTGAGAAATGCATGACCATGCTTGGTTGATTCAATATGTGATATTAGACTCACCATTCTCTAGAAGTCCGTTCTAGATCAAGAAACTTGGATTGAGCTATTATGAGGGTGACACGGTCCATTCCTCTAGTTCTTTCCGGATGTAAGGGACAAAGGGACAGAGACAACGCTGGGACATTATTCATAAAGGCTTATGAGTTATGAACTCTTATTGCTTGGGTAGCAATGATGCATTGCTAGATGTTGCTCATTGTTTGTGAGGTTTTTGGTTTGATACTTTCAAGATCAAGTGGGAGACTGTTGGAGTTACCATGGTGATCTAGAAGTGGTCAAACATGTAATCTCACTGCCAACACAATATGAGCCTGCAGGCTCGCACATAAGAGCATGTGGAGAAGTTGGAAGATTGACTGTGTTGGTAAGGGTTACCAATCACCACACAAAATGGGGTAGGGAAAACGTTGCATAAGGGATTTCGTCGAGAGTCGTCGAGTATGACTCGCCGACTAAGGAGAAGTCGTCGAGAGTCTACGAGAGTCATCGAGTATGTCTCGCCGACTAAGGCAAATTTGTCGAGAATCAATCTGCTGATTCGTCGAGAATCGAGGACAGAGTCGTCGAGACTGTCTGCTTATTCTCGCCGAATTTGGTTGCTGATTCTCGCCGAATCTTTCTGTTGATTCTCGCCGAATCTGTCTTCTGGATCCCGCCGACTGATTCTCGCCGAACCTGTGCTGATTCTCGGCGAATGATTCTAAAACCCTATTTTGGGTGGTCTGCGGATAGCGATACTCTTAGGTCTGTTTATGCCTTTGGTATAAATTGAGACTTAGGGTTTTGGGAAGAATAAGATCGGCCTTTTTCTCCTGTGGCTGGATCGAACCCGACGGAAGCGTTCCGCCGCTCGCTCCGCCGATTCCCGAACCCCGCCGACGGAAGAGTTCTTCTTCCGCCGCCTCGTTCGCTCCGCCGATCACCTTCTCTCCGGCGATAGTTGCCGGTGTTGCTATTCCTGGCGCGGACCTAGCAGTCCGTGGAGGTGTAAGGTACGGTTGATCTCCTTCCTGACCTTTCGTGCGACGAAGTTCGGTGTTCTCCTGCTCGTGTGGATTTCTGCAGAGACGTAGACGTTATTCTACGTAGAACTCGCCACCGACAAGGACTCAAAGCTTGAAGCATCTCTGTTGAGTTTTGACTCAACACCGGAAAGGTAACTTTTACCTAGTTGTTTGTTAACTTCTTGATTCAACATTCATGGCCCGATCTCAATCTCTTTGGGTTGTTCTTGATTTTTGTTACTTCCGCTGCGTGCAAAAGTGTTGTGCCATCCTTATAGAGAAATCCAACAGTCAGCAGTGTCGAGACAAGTCAAATATGTCGACACTTTAAAGCTTAAGACAATTGTGTCGAGATAATACAACTGTCTCGACACAAAGAAGACTGAAGTGTAGACTTAAACAACTGTCGACACCAGCAGACTGGAGTGTCAAGACATTTTAACTGTCTCGACACAGTGAAAAATTAAAGCAAGTATACAAGTGTCGACACCAGCAGACTGGAGTGTCGAGACAATTCAACTGTCTCGACACAATGAAGAATTAAAGCAAGTATAAAAGTATCGACACCCAGCAGACAGTTGTGTCGAGACATTCAACTGTCTCGACACAGTGCAGATTTACAGATGTCGATATAGATGACAGTTGTGTCGAAACAAGTCAACTGTCTCGACACTTTCAAGTTCAACTTGAAAATTCTTCTAAGTAAAATTGTGTCGAGACTGCTAAGATGTCTCGACACCTTCTAAGAACACTTAAGTAATATAGTGTCAAGACACTTTGGACATCTCGACACTTATGTTTCTGAAGATGTATAAAGTCAATACAGAAGTGTCAAGACAAGTAAGAGATGTCACATCAGCTACGATAACGTGTTATCTCAACAAGAATAGTTTATAAGAGAATTTGAAGTATGATGTCACATGCTAATGTCATCAATCGGAATCCAGCAATCCACAAAGGCTATAAATAGAGGGGTTGTCTTCACTGAAGAAATCAGTTTTAACAGATCAGAAATTCTCATTCTAATTTCTTCCAAGTCATGGGAGGACGACAATTCCAAGGAAGAAGAGGAAGACGAAAGTCTTCAAGAAGATCTTCAGATCCTTTCATCAAGTGATCAGAAGATTCAAGTGGATCTGTTCTACAAATTCTTCAAGAAAATCAAGCCGATCATCAAGAAGATTGCAGATCCAGAGAAGTATCTCTTCAGCCAGATTATTCATCAAGATTTAATCAAGTGCAACTTAATTGAAAAATCTGAATTCATTCAGATAAGTCAGATTACAGATTGGTTTTCTGATTATATTTACCCTTAATTTTTGTAAGATCTCTGTGAGATCTGAGTGGGTAGGAGAGTTAATCTATGAGTTATAAGCCTAATTTAAAAAGGCTGAGGTAGGGTTCTTGATGGACCTGAGGTAGGTGATTTGAGTGGGATCACTAAGGGTAAGCCTATGTTATAAAGACTGAGGTAGGGTTCTCGAGGGACCTAAGGTAGGAGATTTGGTGAATCTCTGAGGTAGGACCTATTGGTTTGAGTGTAGGTTTCTTAACAGAAATTGAGCTTATAAGATCTTTGGATCTGAGTTGAAGAGGAGGAGATATAATCTTATCTAGCATATTGCTAGTTAGGAAGAAGGGGGAAAGTGGATGTACCCTAGATAGGGGAACCACTATAAATTCTCTGTGTGCTGTGATTTGCTTGTGCTATATTATGAGATTTGCATGTGCCGTGTTCTGTGATTTAATTGTGCTGAGTTATTATGAAGCTTATTTCTAAAGTATATTATCTACTGAACATAATATCTGCTGAACAGTAGATCTAAGTGACAAATAATTTTTAAAAGACACCTAGTCACTCTCCCTCTAAGTGATTATTTACCCATAGGATTATCTTTCACCCAGGACTCCCGTTGCCGAGAGCCCTGTCATTCCAGTGCATAATCCTCCCCTCTCGCCCGAGGGAGTCACTGAAAAGCATCCTGCTCTTGCGTCTAGTTCTTGCCCTTCTGTCGAGGAAGAATCTGTCCCCCCACCTCTAGCCAAGACCAACATGCAGGAGCAGACCCCACGCCCCTCGGGACGGGGAAAACAACCCTCCCGCTTTTTTGAAAGCCTTTCGAAGGGCGGACTGTGAGCTCTCGCTGACCTTCAAGTAAGCCAAATCTTGATTTATTTTTTTCACCCTCTTGTCGATCCTGACACCGTCCCTCCCCAGGTTCTAGGGAGACCGCGGAATCGTTTGGTGCAAATGAAGAGGTGATCTCGCCACCGCCTTCCCCTAGCAAAATGTTGAGCTTTTTGAAGCCTCCAGAGACTCCGAGGAGCAGAGGGAGAGGGTGACGAGAGTTGTTGGGTACATTGGAAAATGTGTACCTGATTTGAAGAAGCCCAACCTAGCTCAATGATATACATCATGTTGTATTTGATGTTGTTTTGAGTTGACATGTGCAGGTAAAGAATTGTTAAAGTTTACAGGAAAAAATTCTAAGTCCAAGTGTCGACACAAAGGAACATGTGTCGTCACATAGAAGAAAGTTGTCGACACAACACTGGGAAAGTGTGTCGACACAGAAGGTGTAAGTTGACACTACTCTGGGAAAAAGTGTCGACACATAACATAGTCTACAACAACACTGGGAAAAAGTGTCGACACAGAAGAAGTAAGTCGACACAACACTGGGAAATTGTGTCGACTCAGAAGAAGTAAGTCGACACAACACTGGGAAATTGTGTCGACACAGAAGAAAAACGTCGACCTCAACATTGGGAGAATGCGTCGACACTGAAGAGTATAGTCGATCTCAAGATTGTCGACATCATCTGAATATGTCGACACAGAAGAAAATAGTCGACACCTGAAGGCTAAGTCATCACTTACTAAAGTTATGATTCTACAACAACTGTGTCGACACACAGGACTTGTGTCGACACACTGCAGAGTCAAAGACCAAGTTAGTTTCAGAAGAAAATGTGTCGACACAAAGGCAATTTAGTCGACATCACTGAAGGCAGTGTCGACACCAAAGTCAATTGTGTCGACACAAATAGACAGATGGTCTCGACACTTTCTGACAGACTGTTTCAACACTAAGGCACAGGACTTGTTTGAAGACTTGACAGCTGTGGGTTATCACCAGTTAACTGAAGTTGTCAGACTTGTCAGAAAACGGTTAGAAACCGGATCAGCCGGTTACCATGAAGAATGTCTATAAATAGACAGATTCAGAAGGAGAAAAAAACACACACTGAATGAACAACATATAGAACTGACCCTTTGAAATACATTGGATCAGAAAGTGGAGAAGGATTACATTCTACTCATTTCAAGAAAGTGCTAGGCACTTAAGAAGATCTTCTCCGGGAGATCTAAGAAGACTATCTAAGGATAGATCTAAGAAGAGTTCTAATCAGAATTCAGAAGAATCATTCAAAGTTCTGGATAGAGAGAGATCAAGTCAGAATTTGAAGAAGAAGAAGGAATCCACCAGTGGATTCTCAAGAAGCTGTTTGGAATCAACTCAGCTAAGTACATTTTCAAGAAGCTTTGAAGAAGGCTAAGAAACAGTTGATTGCATCAGCTGATTAAGAATTGTCATTGCCTTTTCTCTCTCAACTTGGCAAGACCATTTAAACAATCTTTTCTATATTTCTGTAGGATCTGTTTATACAGATCTGAGTTGTAAGCCTATGTTATAAAGGCTGAGTGTAGGAGTGTTGAACTCTGAGTGGTAGGGCTGATTGCCTGAGTGTAGGAGAAGGATATTCTCTGAGTTGTAGGCCTTGGGGCAAGGCTGAGGTAGGGCAGTTGTGCCTGAGTTGTAGGAACCTGTTGGGTTCTGAGTTGTAAGATCTATTGATCTGAGATAAGTGGAAGTTTGGCCGAATCTAGCATACAGCTAGATAGGTGAAGGGGGAAAGTGGATGTACCCAGACCTTGGGGAACCACTATAAAACATAGTGCAATCTGTGATGTTTTGTTTTCTGTGATTGCTGTGTTTTCATATTAGTTAATAAATTGAATTCTGTCTAGAAGTTTTAGAAAGAGAAGCAGAACCTATTCACCCCCCCCCTCTAGGTGTTTAGGCTGCCTTGAAAGTTAAACTATCAAGTGGTATCAGAGGGAGGTTCCTCAAAAAGGACTTAACAGTCTGAGGTAGATCTGATAGGCAGATTCAAGAATCAAGAAGATGGGTTCTGGAGAGAATCATAAGGAGCTAGGGTCAATGAAATTACCCATATGCAAGAAGGAAATCTTTGGGATCTGGAAAGAAAGAGTCAGATTGTTTATGGAAGCATCTGACCCAAGGATTTACATCACAGTACAGGAAGGCCCCTTCATACCAATGAAGATATCTGTTCTTGATGCAAATATCCAAACACCAAAGACTTATTCTGAAATGACCAAGGATGAAATCATCTTGGCAACCATGGACAAAAGGGCACAGAACATCATTGTCAGTGCCATAGATGATTCAACATTTCAGAATCTGATTCACTGCAAGACCTCCAAGGAGATGTGGGACACATTGATTGTCTACATGGAGGGATCAGAAGAAGTAAGGCTGGACAGAAAATCTATGCTAAATCAGGAGTATGAAAGTTTTAGACAAGGAAAATCTGATAGCATAACTGAGTGCTATAAGAAATTCTATAGAATTGTGAATGAGCTAATTTCCTATGGAAGAGTCTTCAGTACCTATGAACTGAATGACAAATTCTTAAGATCCTTATCAAAGGATTGGGATACAAAGATCTGTGCCATAAGAGAAGTGGCAAAATTGGCAGAGATATCTCCTCCAACTCTGTTTGGAAAGTTGCTATCCTATGAAATGCAACTTATGGTAAGGAAGGAGGAGGAAAGAAACTCAAGAGGAGAGCATAGAGAAAAGACTGTGGCATTTAATGCTGAAGCCACCAGAAAGAATAGGAGGAAATCACCATCTCCTCCTAAGGAAGTTGAAGAAGGTAGTTCTGAAAATTCAGATAAGGGTTCAGTCAGCAGTGATTCAGATGCAGACTTTGCTGCATTCACTAGGCAATTTCAAAGGTTCTTGAAAAAGAAGCAATGGAAGTCTAGGCCTTCCTCATCACAGCAAGTAGATGACTATTATCAGAAAAGAAGGTCATCTAGGAAAGAGAAAAGCAGGTCAAAGCCCAGCAAAGCCACTACTTCAAAGATTGTCTGCTATTGTTGCAATAGGCCTGGACATGTAGTGGCTGATTGTCCTGACAAAAGGAAGGAATCTTCAGAAAAGAAGAAGACTTATCAGAAAGGCAAGAAGGAGAAATCCTTTGTAGCAAAGAAAGATAAAAGTCTGTCAGACCAGTCAACTTCAGAATCAGGATCTGAAGCTGAAGCATATATTGGATTATATGCTGCATCTGAGGAAGAGGAGTTTATGCAGTTGCTAGACTCCATCAATGAACATCAATGCATGGGTTTGATGACTAGATCAGAAGAGGACCTATGCCAGAATCAGTCTGGTCCTAATGAGGTAAACTGTCCTTCCAGTACATATGTTTGTAGTACAAGTGAAGAATCAGCTACATCTGCATCAAGTGATGAAGATGCATCTGAATCTGAAGGAGATGTCTATCAATTGATAGACAAGTATGGGGACTTGTTGCAGGCCCTTAAGAAAAGCAAGAACCTGGTTAAATCACAGGCTCAGGAAATTGCTGATCTAAGGGTTGCAACAACTGAGTTAGAAAAAGTCCTTGATCAAAAGTTAGCTGAAATTGCCAAGCTGAAGAATATAACTATTATTCAGATGGGCACAATTAACTATACTAATGATCAAGTAAAGAGTCTGGAGGACAGACTTAGAATTGAAAGGGATTTAGTGGCTAGTTACTCTAAGCCAAAATCTGTCTTACCCTTGATAGATGAATTTGTCACTCAGAAGGGTAAGGCTGGATTAGGATTTAAGGGTAACTCCAGGGCTGGCAGATTCAAGAGGAAAGGCAAAGCCCCTATTCAGCCACTAAACCTTTCAGTCCCCATAAGGTTTGGTAAGGAGAAAGTGTCTTCTAACATATATGATCATGAAGACATTCAGGATCATATCAAGACAAATGTTCTGAAGAACAAGGGTGTTAAGGCAAGCAGGCCAACCTATGGTCATAAGCCCTATGGCTTTAAGAAACCAGTAGGAGAAGTTGCAACAGCACCAGCAATGAACAGAAATGCTTCTGACAAGGATGTATCTAGATCTAGATACAATAAGTTTGAATGTTGGTGCTGTGGCAAGAGGGGTCATTTTGCATTGGACTGCTGGTATAACACAAGTGTTATAAAGAATAAGAGTCTACCTGTTAGAAGAGGTTATGATAACTTTATTAAGGCTAACCTGAACCAAGGACCCAAGACTTACTTGGGTTCTAAGGGTAAGTAATTCTGTATTGCAGGTGAATCCAAGTTACCATGCCCCTATATGGTACTTGGATAGTGGTTGTTCCAGGCACATGACTGGAACAAAGGGGCTCCTGAAGGAGTATTCATCTGTCAAAGATGGACATAAAGTGATCTTTGGTGGATCTGAAAAAGGAGTCATCAAAGGATTTGGTAACATCTCTTCAAACCTAATTACTATCACCCAAGTGGCCTATGTAAAAGGTTTGAAACATAATCTAATAAGCATAAGCCAGCTGAGTGATCTAGGATATGACATTTCATTTGGTAAGGATGGATGTCATATCAAAAGGTCAAGTGATCAAGAGATCATATTGACTGGGTATAGGAAGAGAAATGTGTATTGCCTTAATTTTGAATGTGAGAATAAGGCATCCCCCATTTGTCTTGTAGCTGATGACAATGCTTCTCATTGTGTTAAGTGGCACAAGAGATTGGCTCATCTAAACTACAAGACAATTGGCCAACTCTTTAGTAAAGAACTAGTGAGGAATGGGCCTCAAGTTAAGTGTATAAAGGAAGGGGTATGCTCAGCTTGTCAAAAGGGCAAGCAGACAAAAACCTCATTTCAAAGCCTTGAAAACAAGGATTCTGTGAGGTGCTTATACCTCTTGCATATGGATCTTTTTGGTCCTATGCCAGTTCACAGTCTAGGTAGGAAGGTCTACACACTAGTGGTTGTAGATGACTATTCTAGATTTACATGGGTGTTCTTTCTGAGACAAAAATCTGAAACCCCAAGTGTATTATTTAAGTTTGTAAAGCAAATTCAGAATGAACTGAACAGTACAGTGGTCAAAATCAGAAGTGACCATGGTACTGAGTTTCAATCTGAAAGCATGACAAACTTGTGTATAGACTTTGGGATTTTCCAAGAGTTCTCCTCACCTAGAACACCTCAGCAAAATGGAATTGCTGAAAGAAAGAATAGATCATTAATTGAAGCTGGTAGAACTCTATTGAGTGACACCTCTCTCCCAGAATATTTTTGGGCTGAGGCAGTTAACACTGCTTGTCATGTCATCAATAGGGCTTCTATCACCAAAAGCCACAGGAAGACTCCCTATGAGATTGTGAAAGGCAGAAAACCAAATCTATCCTATTTTAGGATTTTTGGCTGCAAGTGCTATATACTTAACAATGGTAAGTCTTATTTGACTAAGTTTGCTGCCAAATCCCAGGATGGGATATTTGTTGGGTACAGCACAAATAGTAAGGCCTATAGAGTCTTCAACTTAACTACTCAAGTTGTTGAAGAATCTGTGCATATTGTATTTGATGAAACAAGATTAATCAATTGTGAATTGTCTTGTAGATCAAATGACTCAACAGGTATAAGCAAGAAGATGGACAAGCTCTCCATTGCTGAAGCTTCAAAGGAAGAGGGAGCATTGGAAAATGAAGGCTGCTGTCCAGGGGGAGTACAAGAGATAATGGAAGCTGATGAAAACCAAGAGGAACAGCAGAATGAAGAAGCTGGAGATGCTCAACCTGAAGGGAATCTACCTCCAGCTATAAGATATCTAAGAGATCATCCTACTGATCAGATAATTGGTGATCCAAGACAAGGAGTGCAAACTAGAAGCAGAAATCAAAGCACAGTTTTGCATTCTAGTTTCTTGTCTCAAATGGAACCTAAGAAGTTTGAAGAAGCTATCCAAGACCAGCACTGGATTGATGCTATGCAAGAGGAGCTGAATCAGTTCAGAAGGTGCAAGGTCTGGGAGCTTGTTCCTAAACCAAGAGGCCACAACATAATTGGGACTAAGTGGATCTATAAGAACAAGCTAGATGAAAGTGGAATAATAATAAAGAATAAAGCAAGATTGGTTGCAAAAGGATACAGGCAGGAAGAAGGGATTGACTTTGATCAAACCTTTGCTCCAGTAGCAAGGCTGGAGGCAATCAGAATGTTCCTTGCCTATGCAGCCTACCAAGACTTCAAAGTATACCAGATGGATGTAAAGTCAGCATTTCTGAATGGTGATCTTAAAGAAGAAGTATATGTAGAGCAGCCATCAGGTTTTGTAGATCCTCTTAAACCTGATTCTGTGTACAAGCTTAGGAAAGCTTTGTATGGGTTAAAACAAGCTCCAAGGGCTTGGTATGAAACCCTGTCTACCTTCCTCATTGAGAATAAATTCTCAAGAGGAAAGATAGACAAAACTCTATTCCTTAGGGAATCCAAAGGAAAGATCATCTTAGTCCAGATCTATGTTGATGACATAATCTTTGGATCTACTGAAAACAACCTTTGTAAAAAGTTTGCCAAACTTATGCAAGGGAAGTTTGAGATGAGCAGTATGGGAGAACTTAAGTTCTTCTTGGGACTCCAAGTAAGACAGACTGATGATGGATTGTCCATATCCCAGTCTAAGTTCACCAAGGAATTAATTAAAAAATATGGTATGGAGTCATCCTCCTCCATGAGAACTCCTATGGGCACAAGTATGCCAATATGCAAAGATGAGGCAGGTAAACCTGTTGATGAATCATTGTATAGAGGAATAGTTGGGTCACTACTATATCTCACTGCTAGTAGACCTGACATTATGTATGCAACATGTGTCTGTGCTAGGTACCAAGCCTGCCCTAAAGAATCTCATTATACAGCAGTAAAAAGGATTCTGAGATATCTAAAGGGCACTCCTACTCTAGGTCTTTGGTACCCTAGGAATAGAGATTTTCAACTAACAGGCTATTCAGATGCAGATTTTGCAGGATGTAGAGAGGATAGAAAGAGTACTACAGGTACTTGTCAATTCCTGGGAGGAAGACTAATATCTTGGAGTAGTAAAAAACAGACTAGTGTGGCAATTTCCACAGCTGAGTCAGAGTATATTGCTGCAGGAAGCTGCTGTGCACAGCTATTATGGATGCAGCATCAGCTTAAAGATTATGGTATTCAGGTAAGTAGAACACCCCTTTTATGTGATTCTAAGAGTGCTATTTCTATTGCTAATAATCCAGTTTCTCATAGTAGAACTAAGCATATAGAAATCAAATATCATTTTCTTAGAGAACATGTAGAAAAAGGTGACATCTCATTGGAATTTGTAAAAACAGATTATCAAATAGCAGATGTATTTACTAAGCCTTTAGATGAAACCAAATTCAATAAATTCAAAATTGAATTAGGTATGTTAACCATTGATTAATGTATTAAACAAAATCATTAACAATGCTATTGAAATGGTTAATAAGTAAGTAAAAGTAGTAACAACAATAATCAAGTGTTAAAAAGGACACATTGAAGTTACAGAAATTGGCTAAGTAAGAATGTGTCGACACATTCAGTAATAATGTGTCGACTCAGAGAAATTATGTCGACAAGTCAGAAATATTGTGTCGACACAGAGAATATGTGTCGACACTTAAGAGTTTTATTGTCGACTTAACCAGGAATGTAATGTCAACTCAACCAGAATTATAGTGTCGACACTTACAAAATATGTGTCGACACTTGTCCTTAGTGTCGACACAGAATTTCTGTCTTTCTACTATGTATCCAAGGTGTCGACATAACCACAAATTGGTGTCGACACATAGTAGACTGAAGAAATGTCGAGTTAATAGAAGCTTGTGTCGACACATTCCGTCTGTGTCGACACATTTAGACTGTTTTTGGCGCCTTTTGAACTTCTTTCAACAGAAGCTATAAATAGGTCAAAAGCTCTTATTGTCGACACGCTTTCAAGGTTTTCGAGACTCAAACCCTGTGTCGACAATCTTTCTTTCTCTCTTCTCTCAAGCCTTCTCGACGACACGATGGCGCCAAGGATTGAAGACAATGTTAATGAAGGGTATGAGTTGGTGCGCCAGGCGTTTGCAGATGCGCAGCCCGATGTTCAAGGGGTTATAACCCTCCTCTCCGACTCAGGGTTGGAATTTCTTGTCTCAGAACCATCCAAGATCTGGAAGAAGGAGGTGCATGAGTTCTTTATCTCAGCATCAGTCCATTCTACTGAACTCAAGATCAAGTCCATTGTTCACGGGACTAAGATTAAGATTACCCAAAGAGGTTTGAGAAAGTTTTTGCAATTACATGTAGTTGAAAATGAAGAAGAGGTTCCTAGTTCTAAGACAAGGGAAGCCCTTCAATGGTGTGGTTTGGATTCAAACATGAAGATTGGAGCTGCATTCAATAGGAAAGGTATGAATCAGCAAGGAAAGTTCTTGTCTGAAATAGTTGGGAAAGTAATTCTCTGCAAAACAGGTGGACATGATAGGATTTCTGCCTATATGTTCAACCTTATGACCAGGATTGCCTTTACAATTCCTACTGATTGGTCAGTAATCCTATTTGACAAGATTAAAGAAGGGATCAAGAAGCCTAACATGGCTAGGATCATAAGTCTATATCTCAATGGAGCAATTCCTGAAGTGATGCAGCAACTGCCAGGATCTAAAATCAATCATATGAGAAGGATGGACATGAGACTATTCTCCAGGTGGGAAAGGGTGCTGACTAAGGATGTGCCTGAAGAGAGCAGGCCAGACACCCCTGTGAGATCCCCTTCTCCAGCTCACGAGACTGAGCAACAACAAGAGGACCCACTTAGGATACAGAGTGAAGAACAACCTGCCTCCACTATAGTTCATCAAGTAGATACATCTGCACAGATACAGGGGGAGCCTGTTCAATCTCCTGCTCAAAATGTATCTACCCCTACTCAGGTACAAGTGGTACAGGTGTAGGGGGAGCAAATGTATTTTACTAGAAAAGACTTTCTAAAAGTTTTTTTTTCTCTCTCTGCACAGGTTCAGGGGGAGCATGTGTCTTCTCCTACTCCAGATATGCAGCTGCCTGAGAATGTGCACAAGGATGCACCTAATGACTTATCTTCAGATGCTCCAGTTCAAAAAGAATACACTCTGGATGAGTTATTTCCTAATGATGACATAGCTACTGATAGAATAGAAGAGGACCAAGATGTTGAGCAGCCTCTTGACATAGAGCTAGAACAAGAAGTGGAGAAAGTTCAAGAGATTGAAAAAGTTCAAGAAATAGAGGAGGAGCAAAGAATTGAGGGGGAGCCAGTACATGTTGAAACTGAGCAACATGGCACTGAAGCAGATAGAGTTCACATTGAGAGTACTTCTGAATCTGAAACTGAAGAAGCCAGGTTGGCTAAGAAAAGAAAACTGGTTGTATTTAAAAGAAGAAGCAAGACTTATAAGCAGGCTTTACAGACATCACCTCCACCACCACCTCCTGAAGTTGATTATAACAAGTTCTTGGTGGATTTACAGGTGAAATTGGATGACCACAGGGTGGCCATTGAGAAATATGTTGATGAAAGCAACAAAAATCTGCAGTTTGACTTAGCCCAAGATATCAAATCTATCCAATTTCAAGTCAACTTGAATAAAACTGAAATGACAGATTGCTTCCACAAGGGTGGCAATGCTGTAGTTTATCTGGCTAAACAACAGCAGGCTATCTCTACAAAGGTGGATGATATTGCTTTGAAGCAAGGTTATGTTCTGGAAAATCAAATAAGAATGAATGACAATTTAACTGAATCTCATAATGAGATCATTCAAGAGGTGAAGAAGATTGTTCCAGGGATGCCTGCAAATAGAGCCAAAGAAATGGAAGAATTTGATAAGAATTTTCAGGCTGCTATTGCATCTGTTAAGACTGCCATCACAACCTCTCAACAGGAAATATCTGAAAAACTTCAAAAGTTAAGACCATTTTTCAAGGAGGGAGTGAATTATTTGGATGGCCAAATTCGATTCCAGAAAGAAGATCTTAGAGATCATGTATCAAGAGAAGCCATAAAGGGGGAGAGGATGCTAATTCATGCAGGCTCTGAGCATGCCAAATGGGTGACCAATAGTATAAGAGCCACATTGGGATATCCACCATTGTGTGATGATAACATGGTGGCTGAGTCTGGTCTACAAACAGGACTACTTGAAGGTGACCAACCTGAGGTTGCCCAAGTCATATACCCCCCTCCAGATTTTGATATATTGGATCAGCAAGTGCAATATATGTATAGTCCTTCAAAGGAGGTTGTAAATGTTATCTTTGGAAAGGTTGATAAGCCTGAGGTAAATTTGCAAGAACAGCAAGATGCTCTACTGTCAAAGAAAAGATTTAGAGAGCAGGCTGAGCTGAAGCCAGATTTTGAGCAGTGGAGTCCTACTTCCAGAAATATAATACTCACTGCATGGAAAGCTGTCAAAGATCAAGTTCATGAAAGGGGCAAGTGGTACAATGAGCAGGAATGGCAGAAGTATGAGACAAGACAAGAAGCCATTGTACAATTCAGAAGGAAAGCTAAGCTGGGAAGACTTCCACCTGATGCTATGGAGCCAAGCAAATACTTCCCAAAGCCTTTTCACTATTTTGAAAGGCAAAGGCTCAAGGAAGAAGCTAAGAAGAAAGCTGATCTTAAAGGAAAAAAGATGGCTGAAGAATCAGAAGCTCCTGTGACAGCTAAAATTAAATCTGGCCAAGGGATTGTTATTAGAGAGCCTAATCAATCCTGATAATGTTTAGTTCTTTCATAATGTTTTGTAATGATGTAATGTGATCTGTCAAAGAAAAACCATGTAATCAAACATTACCCAGTAATAAACAAAATATTGTTAAATCTGTGATAGATTGTTTTATCCATGATGTTCTTATTATTTTGTTTATAATTAAGTATCCCTGTGTATTGTCATATATCATCATTTTATACTATTTCTAAATGGTGTATATCATTGGCTATAAGGGTTATGACTTCTCCAAATAGGGGGAGATTGTTGGGTACATTGGAAAATGTGTACCTGATTTGAAGAAGCCCAACCTAGCTCAATGATATACATCATGTTGTATTTGATGTTGTTTTGAGTTGACATGTGCAGGTAAAGAATTGTTAAAGTTTACAGGAAAAAATTCTAAGTCCAAGTGTCGACACAAAGGAACATGTGTCGTCACATAGAAGAAAGTTGTCGACACAACACTGGGAAAGTGTGTCGACACAGAAGGTGTAAGTCGACACTACTCTGGGAAAAAGTGTCGACACATAACATAGTCTACAACAACACTGGGAAAAAGTGTCGACACAGAAGAAGTAAGTCGACACAACACTGGGAAATTGTGTCGACTCAGAAGAAGTAAGTCGACACAACACTGGGAAATTGTGTCGACACAGAAGAAAAACGTCGACCTCAACATTGGGAGAATGCGTCGACACTGAAGAGTATAGTCGATCTCAAGATTGTCGACATCATCTGAATATGTCGACACAGAAGAAAATAGTCGACACCTGAAGGCTAAGTCATCACTTACTAAAGTTATGATTCTACAACAACTGTGTCGACACACAGGACTTGTGTCGACACACTGCAGAGTCAAAGACCAAGTTAGTTTCAGAAGAAAATGTGTCGACACAAAGGCAATTTAGTCGACATCACTGAAGGCAGTGTCGACACCAAAGTCAATTGTGTCGACACAAATAGACAGATGGTCTCGACACTTTCTGACAGACTGTTTCAACACTAAGGCACAGGACTTGTTTGAAGACTTGACAGCTGTGGGTTATCACCAGTTAACTGAAGTTGTCAGACTTGTCAGAAAACGGTTAGAAACCGGATCAGCCGGTTACCATGAAGAATGTCTATAAATAGACAGATTCAGAAGGAGAAAAAAACACACACTGAATGAACAACATATAGAACTGACCCTTTGAAATACATTGGATCAGAAAGTGGAGAAGGATTACATTCTACTCATTTCAAGAAAGTGCTAGGCACTTAAGAAGATCTTCTCCGGGAGATCTAAGAAGACTATCTAAGGATAGATCTAAGAAGAGTTCTAATCAGAATTCAGAAGAATCATTCAAAGTTCTGGATAGAGAGAGATCAAGTCAGAATTTGAAGAAGAAGAAGGAATCCACCAGTGGATTCTCAAGAAGCTGTTTGGAATCAACTCAGCTAAGTACATTTTCAAGAAGCTTTGAAGAAGGCTAAGAAACAGTTGATTGCATCAGCTGATTAAGAATTGTCATTGCCTTTTCTCTCTCAACTTGGCAAGACCATTTAAACAATCTTTTCTATATTTCTGTAGGATCTGTTTATACAGATCTGAGTTGTAAGCCTATGTTATAAAGGCTGAGTGTAGGAGTGTTGAACTCTGAGTGGTAGGGCTGATTGCCTGAGTGTAGGAGAAGGATATTCTCTGAGTTGTAGGCCTTGGGGCAAGGCTGAGGTAGGGCAGTTGTGCCTGAGTTGTAGGAACCTGTTGGGTTCTGAGTTGTAAGATCTATTGATCTGAGATAAGTGGAAGTTTGGCCGAATCTAGCATACAGCTAGATAGGTGAAGGGGGAAAGTGGATGTACCCAGACCTTGGGGAACCACTATAAAACATAGTGCAATCTGTGATGTTTTGTTTTCTGTGATTGCTGTGTTTTCATATTAGTTAATAAATTGAATTCTGTCTAGAAGTTTTAGAAAGAGAAGCAGAACCTATTCACCCCCCCCTCTAGGTGTTTAGGCTGCCTTGAAAGTTAAACTATCAAGAGTCCTATCCAAGCTTATCTGGATGCAGCTAGAAGTCTCCCCGTAGGTGAGTGCCTTCCAGGCGAGGATGGAGCAGCGATTAGCCGTGATCGAGCGGGACTATGCCCATCTCCTCGGCGAGGCGGATCGCCTGAGAGACGGGAGCGAGGAGACTTCTCCCGGGAGGCACATCACACATGCCCGGGATCAGCTGAGCCTGGTACATTAGGAGCTCATAGCCGTAACTGCTTATCACTACCCACGAGTGCCCCCGAGGACTGGAAGGCGGGGTCGGGGTCGTTGGTGGTGGGAGCAATACTGAGCTTTATGGGTTCCCGCCTTATCTTCCCTTAACCCCCAGCCTTCCCTTCTCGCTTGTACCTCTTCGCGCTTGTAATAAATATGAACATTTGATACTTTATTTAATTTTATTATGCCTCTCGCCCGGCGAGAGGCCTACTATTTTTTAATATTATTTTTTCATGTCGCTCAATCTTGCTGAGTGTCTAGTTCTTGCCCCGCTTCTTTCTCTTTATATTTGTTTTGCTCTTGCTGCGGGACCCCTCCCAGAGGCTTTCTCCCTCTGCAGGTATACGAAGCGTTGGCGGGACCAGACATAAGACGAAACGTTGAATTGCACAAAATTGCTACCCGCACTTCCGCCATTAGGAAAAATGTCATGATTACTGCCTATATTTTTCTATAAATAGGTCGGTTCACCAACCACATTTACTTCCACTTGATACAAGCCTTCGTCTTTCATCCCCCTTGCTCTCGCTAATTCCGCAGCCACGAACCTTCTCGTGCATCTCTCTCTCTATGCCCCTTCTGCCAATTCACAAAATGCCAGACAAAAATGAGGGCCGCACCAAATGCGCGCAAAACTTCCTTGAGCACAACTTCCCCCCTGCCGCCTGACCGAGACTGAATTCGCCTCCATAGTGGAGGACTATATTCCGGCAGGATTCGTCACGCGCAACCCTGGGAATACGGTGTAACATCCCGACTTTTATTGGGCCACCAGAACCCTAGTGGGCCCAATAAAAGTGGCCCGGACCCTACCCATGACCCGGTGAGGGGTAACCCAAGGTAGGAAATAGAGCTAGAGGACTCCGAATTGAGTTCCGTCAGTTCATGTGGCCTCGTATAGTCAATACGAGCACATCGGAACTCGTTCAATTGAACCTAGAGGTCATATAGTGGATTTGGCCATTACTCGCAGAACGTCGCGAAAATGAGATTTTTGGATATTGACATAGAGAACTCCGATTTGAGTTCTGTCAATTCTCATGACTTCGTATAGTTGATACGAACGCATCAGAACTCGTTGCGTCGCGATTCGAAGCCTAACGATGATTATGGGTATTTTGACCGTTTTAGCACGCTGCGACGCGCAAATATCGGACTTTCGCCAAACGAACTCCGATTCGACCCCGATCAGTGACGTTGGACTCGTATAGTCAATACAAAGTCAACGGAAGTCATCCCGATCAATTTCGACGATAATTGGTCAACCCATGGTCAAATCAAGCATAGTCGCGCTCCGAAAAGCGTGCGCACACCAATTATGACACGACACCCAAACCTTGACCCGACCCCGATGACTTGGACCCACATTGACTTTGACTAGCAAGGAGGACCAACCCTAGGGTTGATTTAGTCAAACCCTCTTAAAAATCCACTTTTTGGATTTTTTTCCCAAATGAAGAGCCCACCTCCCCCCTCATGGCATGATTAGGAGCTAATCATATGTGTATTCTTGGGCTATTAAAACCAGCCCACACCATGAAGCCAAGAGGGCCATGGACCAAGGAAGCCCACTACCCCTCCTCTCCTCTCTTTCTTCCCCCTCTTATTGAAGGCCCAAGCCCATGAGGGGCTAACCTCATTTCCCACATGGGGAAATGAGTTTGAGCCTCCAGCTGTCCATGGACAGCTGGAGGGTGGAGATTAATCCCTCCCTAAGGAGGGATTAATCCCACATTGGCTAAGGGAGGAGATCCCCTCCCCCCCAAGCTTATATAAAGGCCCCCTCCTAATATTCCTTCACACAACTCTCTGAGCAAATCCCCTCCCCTCTGTTAGGCCTCTACCGGAGCTCTGGTGGCCGGAAAAAGGCAAGCCAAGGAGCTCCTCCCCCTCCTCCACCACCTTGAGCCATGGCCGACCAAGCTGGCCCCTCCCAAGCCCGCCAAACCCAGGTAGAACCTTCTCTTCCTTCCCCTCCCCATTTCTGACGTGGTGCATGCGAGCTCCGGTGGCCGGAGCGCCGCCGCCGTCACCCCCTCCCCTCCCGTTTTTAAAAAAAAATGACTCCGGCGATGGCCGGCGGCGGCAGGCCGCCGGACCACCGCCGGAGGGAGCGCCCACCACCGGGCAGTCGGCCGGTGGTGGAGCCACGGCCGGCCGGTGGCGGGGAAGGCCCGTAAGGGCGGCGGGATTCGTTTCAGCGGAAGAGAGAAGATGGTGAACAGTACTTTTAATTTATAATTTATATTATTATAATATTATAATATTATAATAAGGGGTTTAATTTTTTAGAGGCTAAAAGAGGGCCCTCAGGAAAAAGTGTTGAACATAAAAATTGTTTCCCTTGATGAGGGCAATCTTCACAAAAATTTTGAGAATTTTTGGAGTTAATTTGGTATTTTTAAAAGCCCAAATAAAATTTATTTGGCCAAATTAAAGGCCCAAAACACTTTGAAAAATTACAAAAAAATTACTAGGCTTATTTTAGGCTCTCTTAAGAGTTGTATCAAAATTTGGGATCACGAGGTTAAGTTTTGATATTTTTCCTAAAATTCTAAAAGCCTAGGGTCGCGCTAGGAAATTATTACGCTCATTTTCTTCGAAAATGAAAATTGGAGCGCGCGACTATCCTCACTAAAAAGAATAATAAAATTATCATATCAATGAGAGTGGCCGAGGCAAGTGACCTAACTCCGTGTGCTCCGAGACTTCGTGAAGCCGTCGAGCGCCTCGCCTCTCGGGTGATTTGGGTACGCTCGGAAGCGAGAGTACGAGTAGTGCTATGCGAATTATTCTCGATAACTAATGAAGGCGCAACTCCTGATAAGCCCCTGATCTGATTAACCCGTGATTAATAAGGCGCAACCAGATTCTAATCGGATCTTAATAATGGGTGTAACCCAATGAAGTCTTATTAAAAATTGAAATAGAACTGAATGTGCCTCCTAAGAACGGAGATGGAACTGAAAATCTCTCCTGAGAACGGAGATGGAACTGAAAATCTCTCCTGAGAACGGAGATGGAACTGAAGCCTCCTGGATGGAGTAATTGGACTACTAACCATTTTCTTTATGATTATTCCAGTCTTGCACTGGTCCTGTTCTTTTATTCTTTTCAGTTCAGTACTTTCAATTCAGTTAAACTCCAGTCTCGTACTGGTCAAGTACTTCCAATTCAGTTATACTCCAGTCTCGTACTGGTCAAGTACTTTTAATTCAGTTCTACTCCAGTCTCGTACTGGTCAAGTACTTTTAATTCAGTTCTACTCCAGTCTCGTACTGGTCAAGTACTTTCAATTCAGTTCTACTCCAGTCTCGTACTGTTCAAGTACTTTTAATTCAGTTCTACTCCAGTCTCGTACTGGTCAAGTACTTTCAATTCTGTACTACTCCAGTTTTGTACTGGTCATGTTTCTTTCCAGCACTTTAAATAAGCAGCATAAACACCGCATTTATCCTCATTGCAATTTACTATTATAATCCCGGGTCCTGCTCTGACGAGCAGTCGTTATTAAGGTTGAGCCATAGTTGGAGATAACCGGAGTTGAGGTATTCCTCCAGGTCTAGCCCCAAATAATGCGCTCCCACGCTCCTTGATGAAAGTAGAGCTGAACGCCGCTGCCCGAAGTTTAAGCCTAGTAGGGCAGGCCGACGTAGACCCGATGTGTATTATGTTTGCTGTTGCTTGATTGTTTGTAAATTGCTTGCGGTGGAATAGTGGCGGGTCAGTCCCTTCCGCAGACCGTTCATACCGGTGCGGGAAGGTTGACGACTCAAGGCGACAGGGAGATGGGTACCACGAGTGACCAAACGTTTTATTCCCCGTCGGATTTTCCTCCGCTGGTCGGCCAAAATGATTCGCTGGATGTCGCTCACATCCAAGAGTACACAAGGTTGTACGTTAGGGCCTGGGGTTGTGCGGTACGATCACCCCCAGAAGTGGCAGGACTGGCCACTGTCACCGACGGCCACATCGGTGAGGCCCGCGGGGCTCGCTACCCTGCTGGAACAGAAGCGGTCCAAACTATGTCGACATAGGGTTTGTGTGCGCGGCTGTGAATGCCTGCGGTATGTGCGCGGCTGTGAATGCCTGCGATAGAATTCAGGATATGGAAACCTGTTGTGCTGATGAGCTAGTAGAGCATGGTTATAACCGTTTTATACTATTGCTGCTTTGTCCGGTTATACTGCACTCTTTTATATTTGCTCCTAGCTGTTCCTATATGGAATATTGTGCTAACCCTCTCTTGCTTCGGCTATTTACTTCTGCTGGGTGGGTGCGTGCTCGTCCCCAGGATGTGGACCTGGGGAGGAGATTTGTTTCTACTTAGCTCTGTGACTAATGGTTAGTTGATTAACCATTTACAGGAGGCGGAGCACCGTAGTGACCCGCTGCCGCAGGAGATTACGCCAGCAGCTAGGTCTACTCGAGCAGATGCACCCCCGCCGTCCCCATAGTTTAAAGATGTGAGTTCCACCGAGCAGCGTAGAGAGAGAGTATATGAGGATTATATGTAGTACATGTATAGCCCACGGGCTTATATAAGTACTTAGGCTTCGGCCCTAGAACCGTTGTAATTCTGATATGTGATATATAAATCTGCAATGGTTTCCTGTTAATGCTTCCGCTATATTCTGATGGGTTGTGAATGTTATGATTCGAGCCAACCAAGGCGACCATCTAGTGCTTGGACAGGGTGGATCGTTTCCCCTATGAGCACTGGGTGGGCATCTTGGGCCAGTAGTACCCCTCCGGCCCGACCCGGGCAAAGGTTGGGGGGGGGGGGGTACTACATGCGGACAGGGTCAACTTCCTGTCAGAAGGGGAGCTTGCCATTCTACTGGACCACTTCAAGGTGAGGTTTTTCCTCCCCCTCTGGCCGGATATGCGCCAGGTCCTTCGATACTACGGGGTGGTGCCGACCCAGCTCAACCCCAACTCCGTGGTGCTGATGGTGGCTATCGCCTTCTACATGTGCGCGGAAAGGATCAAATTCAACCTCACCATCTTCCACAAGTTATTCAACTTCCGCGCCAAAGGAGGGGTCTTCTTCTTCTCAGGCCAATCGGTGAAGACCAGCGGTCTCGCCAACAAAAACCACGACTGGCCCCAGAGGTTTGTCTTCGTAGCGGGGAACTTCAACAACATACCCATCTCGCCAGTTCAGTACGACGAGGCAACCTACAAGCCTCCGACACTGGGGGGGAGACCACCCTCCTCAACTTCTTCAGAACCAAGAACTTCTATGTGAAGTTCTTGCGGCGGGATTTCGACTCCCTTCCGCCAGTTTTCGCTGGCGAAGGTACCATTATGCCTTACCCATTCAATCTCTACTTCAAACTTTTAAGATTAACCTTTTATGGCTTTCGCAGGTGAGCGGGAGATCCCCCCAACCAACCATTTGACGAGGCTAGGGGTTCCTCCGCCACCCTAGCTCTCGCCAAGTCCGCCGCTCTCGCTTGCCAGAATGAGCCGGGATCTCCTTCCCAACCAAGTGTTGGGAAGTGGTAGCCCGACGCTCCTTCGACCCCTTCCAAGAAATCCAAACCGTCCCAGGCAGACAAGGGTAAGTTCGTCTCCGAGACCTCCGTCGAGACCCCCGCCGAGACCCCCGCCGAGGAACCACTTGTCGTGGGCGAAGCGGATGTCACATGGCTGGATGCAGGCCTCTCCGAGACGGTTTACGCCAAGCCGGTGTCGGGAGGGCATCCGAACTTTGGCCTCAGCGAGAAGTATCTAAATGAAGAGGGCCAACCCCTGCTTCGATGGGACCCGGAAGCCAAGCGGGCCTCGATCTCGTCGCTCTTCCCCTCCTAGATAGAGCAAGACACAACCAGCGGCGAAGCCTATGCGTATGGTTTCGGGCTTTACAGCCGGGTAAACGCTAGTGTCTATGACCGGAAGACTACTCGGGCTCTCGCCCACGAATCTGTTTGAGCCCAGATGTGCGCATTCGAGCTCGCGCACATGACTGCGCGCTGCAGTATCAGCATCGAGCGCAACCTTGTCGAGGCGCTCAAATCAAGGGATCTCATCGCTTCGGATGTAGAAACCCTAAAGGCCGACCTGGCAACTTCACAAGAGCTTCTCGCCATTTGCCCGATGGCCGAGGTATGTCAATCTTCAAAGATCTTTCGCCTTGCAATAATTTCATGTTAGTTCTTACCCCAAATTCCTCACAGGATTCCTCCCAGGCCCAATTATCGCGTGTGTGGGAGGCTTCTCTCCGATGCGAGATCGCTCTGCTGAAGGAAGAACACAAAAAGGCGCAGGAAGCCAACGTGCTGGTTCCATCACCGTCCGTCGAGAAGGTCCTGCATCATTAATACTCTAACTACGAAATAGAGGTGATGATGCAAGAAAATGCCCAAGTGGCCTCCAGGACCGAGATCCAGGTGCTGCGGGAGTCGAGGTTCCTGAATGAAGACGGTGAGACGCTTACGACACGCAGGATCCTTCCCTGGTTGTATAAGCCCATCCCAAAGCCTGAGGGAGAGGACGACTCGTCAAGCGGAAGCGGATCAAGCTCCTCCTCCAGCGAGAGCGAAGCTACCTCCAGCGAGAAGTCCGACGGCTCTTTCTGAAGGCTTCCCGTCTCCCTTTTTTTTGCCTTGTAATTTTTTCTTTTTTGATCTTTTATGTAAGGGGCGAGACCCCAAGAATTGTAATTTTTTTGAGATAGTAAAGTTAAATTCTCTTTTTTGCCAAAATGCCTTTTTTGCTTCTTATCTATTATTATTCGCCAATGTTGTCGAACTTTTGCACAAACCTTAGGCTCTTAGGAGATGATCGCGCGGAACCCCTACTCGCCGAGCAGAGTTTACCGGAGGTTTCTTTGTCGAGAGGGTCTTGCCAGGATGGTCTTTCCGAGAGGTTATTGTGCGAGACCCACTCTTTATGCTGATCACTGTACTCATTTTCGAGCTTTCGCCTTCGACTTAGGCTCTTAGGTGATGACCGCAGCCCATTCGCCAAATAATTCGAGTAATCTTCGCTGAGACGGGTATGTTGATATGGGTATGCCGAAAAGGCACACCAAGAAACCCCTGCTGAGAGGTAGATGTCGAGAGGGGTTGACCCTTCCTTATCTCCACTTAGGATAGGTGCCAACTGTTTTAGAACCGGTTGAAAAAGTACTTCGTAATGCTCGTCATGGGCCTAACTCCCCCGTTAGCTAGGTGAGAGCCTGACAACGGGTGCGGCTCCTGATATGATTATTCCAAGCATTTTGTGCCTTGCCACCGAGCAGGCATTCGAATATGCAAATCCTTTTTTTTCCCCAAGCGAGCCTATGACCCTGCCAGCTAGTGAGAGCCTGGACAATGGGTCTACTCGGGGTCGAGTGCGTCTTCCAGCCCTTCCAGCTAATGGAAGCCTGGACAGAGGGATCCTCTCGGGGTCTTCCCTTACCCCCAAGTAATCCTACGACCTTGCTAGCTAATGAAAGCCTGGATAGCGGGATCCTCTCGGGGTCTTTCAAAATCACTAACCTTTTTTCCTTTCCCCCCCAAGCGAGCCTATGACCCTGCCAGCTAGTGAGAGCCTAGATAGAGGGTCTACTGGGGGCCGAGTGCACCTTCCAACCCTGTCAGCTAATGGAAGCCTGGGAAGTGGGATACTCTAGGGGTCCTCCCTTACCCCCAAGCGAGCCTATGACCCTACCAGCTAGTGAGAGCCTGTACAACGGGTCTATTCGGGGCCGAGTGCACCTTCCAGCCCTGCTAGCTAATGGAATCCTAGGCAGCAGGATCCTCTTGTGGTCTTCCCTTACCCCCCAAGCAAGCCTACGACCTAACCAATTAGTGAGAGTCTGGACAGCGGGTCTACTTGGGGACGAGTGCGCCTATTAGTCCTGCCAGCTAATGGAAGTCTGGATAGCGGGATCCTCTCGGGGTCTTTCAAAACCTCCAACCTTTTTTTCCTTTCCCCCCAAGCGAGCCTACGACCCTGACAGCTAGTGAGAGCCTGGATAGCGGGTCTACTCGGGGTTGAGTGCACCTGCCAGCCCTGCCAGCTAATGGAAGCCTGGACAGCGGGATCCTCTCGGGGTCTTGCAAACTACCATCTCTTTGCGATCTTCAAAAGAAACAAACATGAGAAAATTCAATGAATTCATTATAATAGGGTTTATAATCTTACCCCAAACTAAGGGTAGAAACGTTTCAGATCATCGCCACTCCAAGTATTGCTCATGGTCTCCCCCTCCACATTCTGGAGATTGTAGCCTCCCGAACCCCAAGCCTTTTCAACTATGTAGGGACCCTCCTAGTTAGGGTTGAGATTTCCCACGACCACTGACCTTCCTGCGACGTCGACTTTCCTCAGGACTAGATCTTCCTCTTTGAATTGCTTGATCCTGATATGTTTGTCAAAATACTTAGCCATCCACCGCTTGATCTCCTCCTGCCTGATGGCAGCCACGTATCGAAGTTATTCTACCTTATCCAGTGAGAGCCATAGATCCCCTTCATTTTCTTCCCTCCATTCCTCATCTTCGTGACTAGAGGCTACAATTCACGGAGACCAAACCTCAAATTCCACGGGCAATACTGCCTCACACCCGTGTGAAAGCTTGAAGGGGGTTTCTCCGGTGGCCGTGTTGGGGGTTGTCCGCAGAGCCCACAATACCGAGGGGAGTTTCTCCACCTAACTCCCCCTCAGGTTCTCCACCTTCTTCTTAAGCAGATTAACTATAATTTTATTTGCCGCCTCCACCTGGCCGTTGCTCCTGGGATGGTGAACGGAGGCAAACCTGAGGTCAATCCCTAGTTGGGTGCAGAAAATGATGAACTCTTCGCTTGCAAACTAAGGTATATTGTCCGTGATGATGGCTTGAGGAAACCCATGTCGGCAGATGATCTCCCCCCCACACAAAATTTCTGATGACTTGGGAGGTTACCTTGGCCAACTCCTTGACGTCCAGTCATTTTGAGAAATAATCAATCATCACTAGAAGAAACCTTCTCTTCCCGCTTGTCGGGGGAAAGGCCCAACCAAATCCATCCCCCAGATGGCAAAAGGCCATAGTGCTGTGATGCTTCGAATCCTTTGGGCTGGCAAGAGTTGGAGGGGGCGTAGAGCTGATATTTTTGGCACCTCCTTGCAAACTCTGCCGTATCCTTCCTCACGGATGGCCAAAGGTACCCCGGCCTGACCACCCTTGCCTCCAAAATCCTGCCTCTTGAATGACTACCGCATTCGCCCGAGTGTACTTCTTCCAGAATTCGCGGGATTTCCTCCTCCGACACGCATCACGCTAGAAGCCCTAGCAACATCTTTCGATGTAACCATCCTTTGTGCATTAGGTAATGTGTTGATTTGTGCCTGAAGCCCTTCACATCTTTTGTCCCTTCAGGAAGTTTGCTGTTAGTCAAGATAGCTATGAAGGGATCCACCCATGAGGACCCCCGTTCCACTTCCATCAACTCCCCTTACTCGATCGCCGGGTGGAACAACTCGGTCAAAGTTCCTATACCCCGGGGACCAAATTTAGCCAACCGATCGGCCACTGCGCTCTCCTCCCTAGGGACATGCTGGATGGAGAATTTCCGAAACCCGTCGACCAACATCCTTACCTTGGACAAGTACCTTATGAGGGTAGGCTCCCTAGCCTCATACTCACCCCTCATCTACAATACCACAACCAACGAGTCTATGAACACTTCCACGTCATATACCCCGAGTTCCTTGGCCAGTAGCAGCCCTGCAATGAAGGCCTCATACTGCGCCTGATTGTTTGTGACGGGGAAGCTCAAGACCACATCCTGCTCTATGATGACCCCCTGATGGCTTACCGACACTACCCTCCCCCCAGAGAATGCTTTCCTGAGGCTCCATCGACCAACATTTTCCAAGCCTCTTGTGGTGGTGGCTTCTCACCCTCTATCTCAACGAAGTAGTCAACCAAGAAATCAGCCACTACTTGTCCTTAATGGACAGTCGTGACACAAGACTGATATCAAATTTTTTTAGCTCGATGGACCACTTGGACAACCGCCCCGAGTGCTCCACCCCTTCAAAAATCTAGCGTAGGGGATGGTCCGTCACAATCTTGATTGAATGAGCCTGAAAGTATGGTCTGAGCTTCCTAGTCGAGATGACCAAGGAGAAGGCCAGCTTCTCCAGGATGGGATAACAGAGCTCATCCTTCTTTAAGATTATGCTGACGTAGTAGACAGGTAACTGCTTCTTCCCCTCTTCCCTGAGCAGGATAGAGCTCATGGATTCCGCCCCTACTACGAGGTATAGAGCTAGATTCTCCCCCTCCCTCGGGCTCTCAATAAGCGGCGCTTGGGAGAGCTGACCTTTCAATGCTGGAAAGCCTCCTCTCATTCTTTCATCCTCTCAAACTTCTGGTTTCACCGTAGCACCCTGAAGAAAGGTGAGCATTTCTCCCTGGCCAGGGAGAGGAACCTACTTAGCCCGACGATCTTACCCGTCAAACGCTGAACCTCCTTAGAGTTGCGTGGTGACTCTAGCTCCATGATAGCCTTTACCTTATCTGGGTTAGGCTCCACCCCTGCTGGGGTTAGGAGGTGACCATGGAACTTTCCCCGGCTTTCCCCAAATACACACTTCTGGGGATTGAGCCTCATTTTGAACTTTCTCAGGGTGGCCAATGTCTCTTATAAGTCAAAGAGATGTGAACCCACATCCCTACTATTCACCATGAGATCATCTACTTAAACCTCCAGATTTCTACCCCTCTGACTTTGGAAGACCCCGTCCATCATACGTTAGTACGTAGCCCCCACGTCCTTTAGCCCGAAGGGCATCATCTTATAACTTAAGCACCCCTCCCTCGTGATGAAGGAGACATCCTTCGCGTCGGGAGAATGCATGCGAATCTGATGTTAACCTGAAAAAGCATCCAAAAACCACATAATAGAAAATCGACGGCTGAATCAACTAGCGTGTCGATCCGAGGAAGGGGGTAGCAATCCTTAGGGCTCGATTTATTTAAAAGAGAAAAGTCTACACACATGCACCACTTCCCTTCTCCAATCTTTACCATTATCACATTTGAGACCCAGCCTGGATACTGGATCTCCGAGATGAAACCTGTATCAAGAAGCTTCTTGACTTCCTCGCGGATGGGCTCCTCCAGCTTGGTGGCGATAGTCCTCATCTTCTGATGGATGGGACACATTGCTGGATCCAGATTAAGATGGTGGCCGCTACATCCGCATCGATGCCTTACATGTCTGCCGCACTCCAAGCGAAGATGTCGATGTTCCTTTAGATGCACTCCTGCATCCTCTCCTGATCTTCAGTGTTCAAGCTGCCGCTGATCCACACCCTCTCCATCTTCCCTGCCCTGGTGAGGACCTCCATCTCCACGACCTCCTCTGCCGGCTCCAACCTGGACTGCTCTTCACTGTTCCTCGGCTCCTCCTCCTTCCCGAACTCTTCCTCCATTCCTACTTCTCCACCTCCATCTCCCCCAGCGGGCTCTCCTGCGGCTCCACTTCTCTGCCTCCCTAAGCCTCCACCCATGCTTCTCCTTGCTCCTCTGCAGCCTTCTCTCAAACATTACATAGGCTTGCTTCTCCCTCCTCTATACCGTCCTCCCGTGCCGCCAACTCCTCCAACTCCTCCGCCTCTGCCATCAAGGATATGGTGTTGACGGCAGTCCATAGCAATATCTTGACACCTTCAGATCCCCCCTGACCCTGACCTAGACTCCTTCGCTATTAAACTTGAGACATTGATGAAAAGTGGAGGGGACGCAACGAAAAGCACTGAGGACGGAGCGCCCAAAAATGACATTATAGCTGCTCGGAGCGTCAATGATGACGCACCGACATTTCTTCGACACTCCCCCAAACTTTACGTGCAGTCCCACTCCTCCTTCAACTTCCTTACTCTCCTCCGAGAACCCGAACAACGGTCCATCAAAGTCCAAAACCCTCTGGGCCTCCACCTTCATCTCATCGAATGCCTTCTTGAAGATCAAGTTCATAGAGCTTCCATTGTCCACCAGAATCCTAAAGACTGTGGAATTCTCTACGACCGTTTGGATCACCAAGGCATCACAGAACGGGTCTTCGCAGTCAGGCATATCCTTTGATGAAAAAGTGATTTTTTTCCTCCCGGGGGGGGGGGGGGGTGAGCCTGGGAGGTCGAGGTGACGCTCCTTCAGCACATGGTTTTGAAACTCCCCTTACGGGTGACTTCAATCCCAACTCCCCCAAGGATCACTCCGATCCCTCCCTGGGCCCCCTCATCTGCCCGGTCCTCGCACCTATCCTCTCCCCTGGTAGAACTTATTCAATCCTCACGGGCGATTGCTGCCACACCTACCCCCTAATCTCCCTTATCTCTAGAAACTCTGGTCAGGTGGCCGTTGCATGACCTTCCTCCTTATGGAAGTCACAGAAAGGCAACACCACCCTGCCTTCCCTTCTCCTCGCTCCTCCTCGAGCTCCTCTCCTTCACCCTCTACCTCGGGGCGATCTCCATTGCCTCCTGCTGCCATGAGAGGGGGGCCTTCTGCCCCTGTCTCTGCGCCGACTGATTAAACCTTCCCTGCTCAAGAAAGTTATCCCTGCCTTGGAGGCCTCCCCCTGCCCCTGGGGATGTCCTTCTTAGGGCCTCCAGCCTAACCGGTTCGGATTCTGCTGCCTCCAACCCGAGTGCTGCCCTTGATGCCCTTGACCTTTGGGCTCCTCTCTCCTCCTCTCCTCTCTCTGCTCTCTCTGCCTCCCTACTCCTAGCTACTTCAAATCCTCCTCCGCCAACTTGGACAACTTCTTCGCGAACGCCGGGTTGGCCGCCTCTATCTCTATCTCCTTCACCGCCCTCTCCATCAGCTCCTCGAAAGAGAGGGGCAAGGGTGGTGGTGGTGGTGGGGGTACTCTCTTTAGCTCCATGCAAAATAAACTCGACCTCAACCCATGGGTGAAGGCGAGCATCACAGTGTACCCCCGACATCTCCTGGACCTGCAGAATCTCCTCCTGGAACTTATCAACATAGCGCCCAACGTCTCCTCCTGCTTTTTCTTGATGGCAAACAAGCACTCCACCGACTTCTTCCTATTCTTCGATGTCGAGAACCTCAACAAGAATTCTCGGCGCAAATCCTCAAAGCAGTAGATAGAACTCACAAGCAACTAGTGAAACCAATCCCTAACCTTCTCCTTCAAAGTGATGGCAAAAAGCCTACACTTGAAGGCGTCTGACATCTGCATTATCGAAACGGTATCCTCGAACCATTGCACGTGCTGCACGGGGTAGTTCCTGCCTATGTAGTATGACATGTCGGGCTCTCGAAACCCGTCTAGAACTAGGGCCGAGATGATCAGCTCGCTAAAATGGATTCCACCCACCACCTGGTGAGAAGGCACGTCTCGGGATCTCGGCTCGCTGAGCCCGTCAGCACTAGCCTGCCCTGGGAAGAGCTCCTGCATGGAGACATCCCTCTCGCCAACCTCTGCCGTGACCTCCTTTCCGGGATGCTGTCCGGGAGCATTCTCGCCCAACGACGGAGCGAAAACCACTGGAACCTGAGGCGTCACCCATTCGCTCCTTGTCGAGAACGCCAAATGGATAGTCTGTAAGACTTCCCGCCTGAAGTTTTCCAGCATCCCCAATGTCACCCCACTCACCTAGGGTGGAGAACCTCCTGAGCTTGCTCCTTCCTCCTCACCTCTAGCCATGAGACTAAGCCTAAGATTTTCTTGAATCATCTATGGTCCACGCTCACCGCACAAGAAATGTTGGAACCAAAAACTGGCCCCAACGAGAGTTCGGACCCTGGGGTGTAGCTAACACCTACTTCTCCCAAGCCCAGATCCCTGACCAGACACAAGGAACACAAAAACTGACCCTAGGCTACAACACGGAGGTCCCTCCACTAACCCAGAAGATCTCAGAGCTCTTCTCCTCCGTAGCCAAGTGTTGAGCTAAAGATACCTGAAAGTAAGATCTATCCTAGAGATTGGAGCAATCACACAGCAAGAAAAAAAAAATAAATGAAAATAAAAAAGCAATCCAGACGACACAAGAATTTTATAGTGGTTCCCCAACAACTTGGGTACGTCCACTCTTCTACCACCCTTGGTAGGAATCCACTTCAAGATGAGTTGATCAGGTGTCTTGAGCACCAGAGAGTTTTTGACCAGGTTCTCACAAACCAAAGGAGCTGATTTTGACCAGGTTTCAGCAAAACCAAAGGTAACTTTTGAAGGGAGTTAAAACCCTGTACATAAAGAAAAAGAAAAAGCTGATGTTGTCTTCTCTATCAACAAGTAGAGAGAAGCAAAGTGGATCTGTAGATGTTGTCAAAGCTCCCCCTGAGATCAAGAAGTAGTTCAGGAAGGAGAGCTCTGCACAAGGGTGATAGGCCTTCAATGGATGACTGCTCCAGCAAATGATGATTTCAGCAATGGCTGAAATGTTAGTTGTCTTGGAGAGTAAATAATGAAGCCTTGATGATGATCTTCCAGTAAGCCTTCAGACTGATGTAGAGAAGTTGTCTCTTCAGGCTTCCTGGAACAGCATATCTGAGAAGAGCACTTAGTTGTACAGGTGGAGTTGAGTTCTTCCTGGAACTCTGATTCCTGTAATTTATTTTCACTGTATTCTGCTTTCTTCTTTCTTCACTGCTATATTGTTCCTCTGTAAATCTGTGTATATATATCCTGATAGATGAGCAGCGGACATTTGAATAATAGCATTTATTACTGCTTCCTTTTGGATACTCCAACGGCTATAATACTCATAAAAGCATTCCTGTAATAGTCCTTTAATATAGCTGTATTGGAATAATAACAGCTGGCTTTAATAGGACAAAAGATATCCAGAAAATCCGCTTGGAAACTTGCATTCTGAATTCTGGTAGAAATCGTCGATCTGCTTTGGACAGAAAGCGTCGACCTGAGCTTCTCAGAAAGCGTCGACCTGAGCTCGACGGAAAGCGTCGAACTCAGCTTCACAGAAAACGTCGACCGCAGCTTGGACAGAAAGCGTCGACCTTTACTCAGGCAGAAATCGTCGACCAGAGCTCAGAGCTAAAACGTCGATCAGAGCTCGACGATAAAACGTCGACCGGAGCTCGACGTTCCAGCAGAGTTGAGCTAGACGATCTTGCAGAGATGAGCTCGACGATCTTCGACCGGAGCTCGACGATCGTCGACCTGAGCATAATGTTGAATTCTGTTTTCTCTGACTGATTTCTCTGACTGATTTCTCTGACTGATTTCTCTGACTGAATTCTTCAATCTCTGAGAGCCTCTGACTAACCACAACTTATGACCCTTAGCTATACATTGATGGGTAAATCTAATAAACTGAAAGACATAGTGATCCTGACCCAAATCCAAATTAGGGTGTTCCAACAATACCTCAAAAAGTGCTGCAAGACTTCAGAAAATGAGAAAGCTTGCCTTATGAGGTATCATGTAGGTCTATTTATAGATTTCTAGTATCTGGTCTGCCAACAACATAATTCCGCTGTTCAAAAAGGCTATATGCAGTCCAAAATGGTCTGCTAATAGCCAAACTCCGCTGTTCTGAAGAGCTAAATGCAGAGCTCCAAGGGTATCCAGGTAATTTCACCCCTGAACCCTACTGGGTGGAAACCCTTCCGTTGATCCTCGCGGGCTTCCCGCTCATCCGAGCGGAAACCCTTCCGCATGCCCTGTCGAAAGGCCAATATCTGGCTGAGTGCGAGTTTGCCTACCCCACTCGCCTGCCCTTATAAGAGACACAACCAAGTCCAAAAGAGTTGAGAGTATTGAGTGGAAAGACTTCAGTCAACGCCAGAGGCTAGACAGCCTGGAGACTCATCACCCGATGCCAACTCTGAGGGCCTCCCGCTTACCCGGGTGCAAGTCTTCTCGCATACCCGGGCGGGAACCCTTCCACCTATGCTTCTTGCCTGACCCGATTAGCTTAAAGCCCACTCAACCCTGGATCCCAGGCCGTTAGATCTTACTCGACGAATATGGCGTTATACATAAACTACAATGCTTCTATTGATATAGTTTTTGATCAAATGACTATACTTTTCACTCGTGCCTTTCAAATTTATTTTAACTTCTTAAATCTTAATCCATTTTATTTTGCATGTTGAGATGCAATTGAAGTGGAGAATATCCATTTTAGAATGAATTAGTTCATTGAGAAATATGCATATATTTTAAAATGAGCATCTCCCTTTAAATTTTTGTATAAATTTGTTTCAAATAATATCTGATATTTTAACTTTCAGCCTAAGAGAATTTTCTGGACAAATAGAAGCAAGAATGACTGGCAAGAATGACTGCTGAAGTTAAATTTATTTCTACAACGGCAGATAAAATCTTTAGATCAGGCCTCAATCCAGATGAAATTTCAGGTTCAATCTTTTACAACTGTCTATATTATTTATCTCAACGTACTCACTCACAAGTTCAACTTTTAAAAAATGACGGTTTTCTTCGCCTGCTCTCTATGATACTTTCTACCCTTTTGACATGTTTAGTTTGATTCATTCGTCCTATTTCACCATCAATCTCCGTTCTCATCATTGATATAACAAGCGTGCTTATAAAATTCATTGAGGTTAATGTTTGAAATGTAGTGTTTTTACTAAACTTCATTCTAAGTCAAGTGTCTGAATTGAAAATTCATGAGATATGTGGTCACTAATGCATGATTGTTTTGCACCGTTCAAATTATTAAATATTAAAAGTCTATTTTCAATAATATTATGATTTTGCAATTTTATTTGAAGTAAGTTCACACTATGATTTAATTAATTTTCAATTATAATTTATGGGAAGCTTAATACTAAAAGATAGTTAAAAAAGATTATTAGGATGAAATCATTGATGTACAGAATGTTCTAAGCTGGGCATTCCTTACGGTTAAATGAATGATAATTAAGAATAATAAGAAGCCACCCTCGATGAATGATGCTACCCCCGACGAATGATGCCGACCCCGACGAATGACGTCGCCCCCGATGAATGACGCTCCCCTGACGAATGACGCCGCCCTCGACGAAAGACGCTGCCCCTCACAAATGATGCCCCCCTGATGAACGACGTCGTCTCCGACGAATGTCGGCGCATCCAACCAATGTTGCCGCCCTCGACGAATGTCGTCACCCCTCCGACGAATAATGCCGCCCCCGACGAATGTCGCCACCCCCGACGAATGTCCCCACCCCCGCCGAATGACGACGCCCCCGACGAATGACGCCTCCCCCGACGAATGACACCACCCCTGATGAATGACGCTACCTACGACGAATGATGCCGCCCACGTTCATTGTCGTCTCCCACAACCAATGATGCCGCCCACAACCAACGACGCCGCCTACGACTAATGACGCCACCCCCGACCAATGTCGCCGCCGGTTGGGTGGGCGAAGCCCGCCTCCGCGAGCCTGCTACTGTCGCACGAGGGCACGGGCCTCCCATGCACAGATGCACTGCCACTTGTGTGTGTGTATATATATATATTATAGCATAATTCAAATTTATGAATATAAGTTTTCATAAATTTGAAACTATTTTGAACGATTTAAATTAAAACATGACATACGCAACGAGTATGAAAAAATACTTTATTTAACATTGGTTTCAAATCTTTTTTCAAATTTTTGATTGTTGAGATGTTATTTGTTGCGTTATCAAAAAATACTAATAATTGTATCTTTAAGTTTAAATTCACAGACGCAACTCTTAATTACTTGATAAATAGCTTGTTTGGTATGCGAAATCTCAAAAATTATAAAGCTAATAATACGTTTGGAGAACTCCCATGATGTAGGATCTATCCAGTGACTTTTGATACAAATATATGAATTTTCTAAATTTAAACCACTACTTCAAATATCTTAAGCTCACTTTACTTTCTAAATTTTCAAAATATTTTATTAAGTTTTTTTCGCTTTAATTTATGTCTTATATGTGTCGCGTCTAATTGTAGATCTACTAACCCGTTGATACTTTGGTTGGAGAGCCTGGTGAATATAAGAGGTTTTATGAGCGTTGGCGTAGTGATTGAACGACAACCCGCACCCGATGATGTTTTTCATTTGCGCTTCTCTTTGTCGCGTCTGATTGTACATCTAAAGTTGTCAGGTAGCTGACTGTTGAGATTGACTAGATTCAAGAGCTTGTTTAGCGACACATGATTTGATGTGTTGCACTAGTGTCGAGTTCCCGATTGTCATTAGCAACTTCGAACAATGACAACCCCTCACCTTCATATCGGTGCCGGTGCACACCTTTTCGAAGTGTTCTCAAATTGGAGCACTATGCTTGTACTCGATAACTTAAGTTGAACTAAAATTGAGAAATGAAATATAAAAAAGAGACTAAAATGAGAGCCTGGTGAATATAAGAGATTTCACGAGCGTTGACGTAGTGATTGAACGACAACCTGCACCCGATGATGTTTTTCATTTGCGCTTCTCTTTGTCACGTCTGATTGTACATCTAAAGTTGTCCGGTAGCTGACTGTTGAGATTGAATAGATTAAGGAGCTTGTTTAGCGACACATGATTTTATTGTATTTGGTTCGGATCCAATTATTTAGGAAACATCATGAATGATAGGAGAGTGAATGGGGGCATGAATTGGAAATGTCAAGCAAGGAATAATGCCAGCCCTTTATTAGTTTACATTTAGAGAGAAAGCTCTCTCTCTCTCTCTCTCTCTCTCTTGAATTTAAACCACCGCCTCCTATATAAAAATATATATTATATATAGGTTGATGTCACCTATTCCCAGTGAGAAAGAAGACAGCCGCCCAAAGGATCATTCGAAGGAGAAGTTGCCGGCCAATCCTGCTCGCGTTGGAGGGAGGAGTCGCCGCCGCCGCCGTCTCACTCTTGGTGCTGCAAGGGGTGGGAGACCCCTGTTGGATGCCGCCGGTGGTTGCCGTTGGTGCAACACCGTGCGATGGCGGCGGAGCATTTCTCTCGTGTGAGACTCTCGATGTATCCACCGGCTTTGGAGGAAATAGCCACCGGTCTTGGAGGAGATGATCTCTACCAGTCTTGGAGTAGATGAGGCGGTGCGGGCGTGGCGGCGAAGGCTTGCGGTGGTGCAGTAGCCTTGACGGAGTTTCTCTCCAGTGGTGCAGACATGGCAGCGAAGGCATACGGGAGTGCAGTGGCCTTGATGGTGTTTTTCTCCGGTGGTGCGGCTTGGCGTCGATGGCGTGCGTGAGTACAGTTGGCCTCGACGGTGCTTCTCCGGTGGTGGCGGGTGGTTTGGTCGTCATCGGACAAGAAGGTTCTCCGTGAACCTTGTGCGTCCGCTGTGCTAGTGGATTGCAGTCCAGATAATTCTCTCCCGCGGATCGAGCAAGTCCGGCTCTCCGCGGTGTTTTCTGTAATGGACGTCGTTGCATTTTTTTCATGTATTATTATTGCAGATATATTAATTTTATATATATGCAGAGTTCTTTGTTCAGATTTGTAC
Source organism: Platanthera zijinensis (assembly GCA_039513925.1). Taxonomy (NCBI): domain Eukaryota; kingdom Viridiplantae; phylum Streptophyta; class Magnoliopsida; order Asparagales; family Orchidaceae; genus Platanthera; species Platanthera zijinensis. The sequence continues at coordinate 248,312,982 of CM077078.1, read as the reverse complement.
GTTCTTGCAAACCCTGTATTAATTTGATTGTGCCTTGGGATAGTTTTTCGCGTTATATCCCAACAAGTGGTATCAGAGCGACGTTCGGTAGGGGGCTGATTGGACATTCGAGGAACGGTTTGACTACGGTGGGTGACGACTAGGTCCGCTCCCCATCTTTTCAAATCTGACCTTTGAATTAATCTGGTCTCCTGGTCATGCCGTAGGACAACCATGATAGGGAAGAACGTAAATTTTGACAGTGTTTATTTGAAGAAGTGCGACAATGACGGATTTGACCTATGACAGGTGGCACTGCATGAGAAGGTCATGATAATCGTAGATATATTACAGGGAGAAGATTATCTGTGGGAACACGATGTATGTTCAGACAGTTTCACCTCTTACCTCGCTCACTTTTTTTTACCCCGCCTTAGTGACGATGCTCTTGTATGAGAAGAATACAGTGAAGTTGGTAGAGGTCACGATCGCAGTGCTATCCAGACAGATGCTTGTGGGCCCTACTCCTGAGGGAGGTCACATCTTTGCAACAGTGGATGGGTAAGGTGAGGCAGTTTGACAAGGGATTGAGTGGAGCACGATCTCGATCCGGGCCAAAGGAGGGTATGGTATTTTACCAGTGCAGACAGTGCAGTCATACAGGAGATCGAGTTCGCAGCGTGCAAAAGGGTCTCGAGACCAGGGTGCGGACAGGGTGACAGCTTGGTCAAGGTGCAGAGTGATGTCGTCCCCACCATCACTGAGAGTCTGAGCGACTCTGATAGCAGGATGTTTGTCATCACTGAGCGGATTGGATTCAGGTGGCTACAGTTGGGTGGCCCGAGGTGGAGTCCTGATGATGGAGTGAGGACGCACCATGCTCAGGAGAGCTGTGTAGCGCGGTAGTTGTACCGGGCTGATGGGGACCACGATACGAGGTGATGCGCCCATGATTTTTGTGGCCAACATGGTGGATTGTCGTGGTGGTGCAGAGGATCGTCCTTTTGGGACTCGAATTATGCGAGTCGGTTTCTACGATCGAGTTGCAACGACGATCACGGGTTGAGCCAGAACAGAGATGAGCCGACTGAAATAGATCGGCTGATGCATCAGATCGAGGTGGTGCTACGTGCAGAGTTATTTGGTGCAGTTGTTGCTTGGTGCAGTTATTGCTGCGTGCAGTCAGTGCTTTGTGCAGTCAGTGCTTTGTGCAGATGGTGGATTCAGATCCCGAACCAAGGTGGTGATTATTGTATTTGGTTCGGATCCAATTATTTAGGAAACATCATGAATGGTAGGAGAGTGAATGGTGGCATGAATTGGAAATGTCAAGCAAAGAATAATGCCAGCCCTTCATTAGTTTTCATTTAGAGAGAAAGCTCTCTCTCTCTTGAATTTAAACCATCGCCTCCTATATAAAAATATATATTATATATAGGTTGATGTCACCTATTCCCGGTGAGAAAGAAGACAGCCGCCCAAAGGATCATTCAAAGGAGAAGTTGCCGACCAATCCTGCTCGCGTTGGAGGGAGGAGTCGCCGCCGCCGCCGTCTCACTCTTGGTGCTGCAAGGGGTGGGAGACCCCTGTTGGATGCCGCCGGTGGTTGCCGTTGGTGCAACACCGTGCGATGGCGGCGGAGCATTTCTCTCGTGTGAGACTCTCGATGTATCCACCGGCTTTGGAGGAAATAGCCACCGGTCTTGGAGGAGATGATCTCTACAAGTCTTGGAGTAGATAAGGCGGTGCGGGCGTGGCGGCGAAGGCTTGCGGTGGTGCAGTGGTCTTGACGGAGTTTCTCTCCGGTGGTGCGGACATGGCGGCGAAGGCATGCGGGAGTGCAGTGACCTTGATGGTATTTTTCTCCGGTGGTGCGGCTTGGCGTCGATGGCTTGCGTGAGTGCAGTTGGCCTCGACGGTGCTTCTCCGGTGGTGGCGGGTGGTTTGGTCGTCATCGGACAAGAAGGTTCTCCGTGAACCTTGTGCGTCCGCTGTGCTAGCGGATTGCAGTCCAGATAATTCTCTCTCCCGCGGATCGAGCGAGTCCGGCTCTCCGCGGTATTTTCTGTAACGGACGTCGGTACATTTTTTCATGTATTATTATTGCAGATATATTAATTTTATATATATGCAGAGTTTTTTGTTCAGATTTATACGTTCTTGCAAACCCTGTATTAATTTGATTGTGTCTGAGGATAGTTTTCCGCGTTATATCCCAACAGATTTGATGTGTTGCACTAGTGTCGAGTTCCCGATTGTCATTAGCAACTTCGAACAATGACAACCCCTCACCTTCATATCGGTGTCGGTGCACACCTTTTCAAAGTGTTCTCAAATTGGAGCACTATGCTTGTACTCGATAACTTAAGTTGAACTAAAGTTGAGAAATGAAATATAAAAGAGAGACTAAAATTAGAGTGTGCGAGTAACAAAATTCCAAACGTTCTCATCCATTATATATATAGATAAAAATTTAATATTTTAAATATTAACTAAATATTATTTAGTAAAAATAAATATTTATTTAAAAATATTAAAAGCTTTATACAGAGTCATTGGTTTCTATAGAGTAGTTGCCTTTTGGGCCTTGTCCAGCCAAGGCCCAACGGCTCCATAATTACCTACTTGCTTTGCTGGCAATTGCCAACGGGCAAGACAAGTCATAATTGGGACGTTGCTCCAAGGTCTCTAATTAATTATTATTTAGAGAAGTTGTGCAACGTTCCTAATTAATTATGGTGACTGTTATTAGCACTGCACTTTTGGATATTCGCACTTTATTTACTCTTAATTTTCTGCGCCTTTTGAAAATACTTCTTGTAAATGTATTTTTAGGAAAAGTGTTCACCACGAAAGTTGTAGGTCTCGACGAGATCTACAACTTTCGTGTTGAACACTTTTCCTAAAAATGCATGTATAAAGCGTATTTCTAAAAATACGCTCAGATTTCACGCCTTTTGAAAATACTCCTTGTACATGCATTTTTAGGAAAAGTGTTCAACACGAAAGTTGTAGATCTCGTCGAGATCTACAACTTTCGTGTTGAACGTTTTTCCTAAAAATGCATGTACAAGAATTATTTTCAAAAGGCACGAAAAATTAAGAGTAAATAAAGTGCGAATATCCAAAAATACAGTACTAATAACAATCACCTTAATTATTAATTAGAGACGTTGCTCAACGCCTATAATTAGAGATATGATAGAATATTTTGCCGTGCTGGGCTGGCTGGGCCAGTTTTGGGCCAGGCCCAGGAAACGCCTAGGACTGAGCCCAAGCAACGCCTTGGACCGGGCTTAGCCTGAGTCTTGCCCGGGCCGTGCACCAGAACGGGCAAAATATTTTTTGGGGCCCTTTTAGGCCCCCAAGGACTAGCCTTGGCTTGGACCAGGCTTGCCTACGCCCAGGCCTAATCAGGCTTTTGTCAGGCCGGGTCCAGGTAAGCTTTCCTGGCATAGTATTTGGTGCACCCCTAAATTGTGGATAGTTAATTTCAGCTTACAGTAAACAATTGAAGAAAAAATTAGTTAAGCAATTCCTAAGTACTATTTACGAACATTCATGTGATAGAAATGCAAAGAAATTCAAATAGGTCTCCGTGGGAGTCCCCTAAAATCGTTATGGGTCAAGTCAGTCATGTCAAAATCATAGCCCCGACCAAATCGCCAAAATGGATCGCCTCGATCAAGAGAAAATGCTTTGGAGTCGGACGTGCGACGAACTTGAACAAGGCGTAACGAGCACGCTCAAGGGGGCGCGCATCCGGACATGGTAAGCACGCACGCACGCACGCACGCAGAGCGTCCACGCGATATGAGCATAGTGTGTGTGTGTGTGCCCTATCCTCATGCGCAGAATGCTTCCCCGCACACACGACCTTGCGAACCAAATGTACCCCCTGCGCACGTGCGCCCTCGACGCACGTGTGCTCCCCTTGTGCATGCGTGTGGGGGATGCACATGCAGTGCACACGGGGGTGTGCGCATTGGGTGCTCCCCAGTGCGCGTAACCAACTCATGCACACCACATGCGTAGCACGTGGACCCCCCGTACACTTGCACAGTGTGTTGATCATGCACCACTACCTCTCGTAATCGCCACCTTCCATCCTCGTCAGCAGTCGCCGCCTCCTCATCCACATTGGCGAGCATGCCTAGATTGCGTCAGGGGAATTGACATTATTTTCAGAAAATGGTGATCCAAGTATCATAATTGTGCAACCTCATTCATCAGTTCAAATTCTAAGTGTGCGCAATTACCAAGGTATCCCTCAGAAAACTATTAAAAGTCCCCCTGGTTTTCATTTGATGAAAAGCAACAAAAAAGAGAATAAAGAGAGCTCTGAAGTTTCCTGGCAAACTCAGCTTGCTCTCTTTCTCAAGCGCTTAACTATTCACTTTGCTTAAGTGTTCACTCTGCACGCTCTCGCGCTCTCTTGCTCAAGTGTGGATTATGCTTTTCAGTGCCTACTCCAGTGCCTTTTGTAAAACCCCTCTCCTAGAACACAAGACACGGCCGAGGGGAGACTTATGCCCAGAATAACCATCTTGCGGTAGCATCAACATACAGGATAATATGTATCATAAGTCGCCTATTCAGCCAGCCAATTTCCAATATCACAATGCTTACCCAACAAAAGAGAAGAACACAAAAGTCATGATTCATAAAAGTAAATGTACAAAATTAGTACATCATAATAGGAAGCTACACCAGCTCCTATAATATTAGAGTACAAGCATTTGCCCGAAGGGATACAATAATACGCTCATAACTGCTGACATCTGTCACTGAGGGGAGAGAAGGTATCGTAATATCAGGCTCTATCCCCCTGGTCTAGCTACCCTTCTGTACAGGGTGCTGCCGCTGCTCCGTCGGTGGGGCGTCTGTTGGGAATATTGCCATTCAATGTTCCTTGGATTTGAAGAGGCATCACCATCAATGCTAAGTGCATAATGTATTTGATAAACCTTATACTTTACTAATTGTACAAGTCTAAGTTGTTCTAAAAATATGTTTAGAACAGATCTGGACATTGCTGTATTTGTCTCAACTATTCTGGAGAAATTCGTTAAGAAGACTATTTGGTCTCAGCAGAATCACTGAGACTCAGCTAATAGCCGCTGAGACAGCAGTCTATCCCAGCCCTGCTGTGATAGCAGTGTGCTCTCAGCGAAACCGCTGAGACGCAATGAATCTGCCGCTGAGACATAAGCCAGTCTCAGCTAAACCGCTGGGACAATTTTGAATATAACCTTTGAGATTGCGCGACCCATTTTTGGCGGAAGACTAATAAAGAAAAATTTCTTTATCCGATATTGGACATGTAAGGTCAAATCAATCCAAGAGCCGTTGCAATTGATGGAGCCTATATAAAGCATCTTCTAGGTCAAGAAGAAGAAGGATCATGTGCGTGCAAGTGCCAAGTTGTTGTTGCCGCTGCTAAGTGCTGCTGCAAAGTATTGGAAGTGTTGAGAGTGCCAACGGCCTTGTGCTTCCAGAAGTTATTCTTAGATCTAAGGAGAACAAGTTGTAACGTCCCAATTCGCGCTAGGCCCCTCGCACGTGTTCTGAGTCAAGAGACTCAACTCGGGCTCGGGGTGCACCGACGCGAGGTGTCTGGTGCATAGAATAAGTGTAGGGTTGGGTTCAAGGTTACCCCAACTAGTAGCCGAGATGAGGGAACTCAGCTAAGTAAAAGTCGTCGAGAATGGAGGTTGATGCTCGTCGATCGTCGAGAATGGAGGACTGATTCTCGCCGATTCGACGGGTATCGGTGGTCGATACCCGCCGGACACAGAGCTGTAAGTAGACTAAGGGAAATTCGGCGAGAATGCTCGGCGATTCTCGCCGATCGTCGAGAATCCCCTGTTATACCCACCGATCGTCGAGTATCGCTGAGAATACTCAACGCAATCAACGCAGGATGTCCAGTAAAAAGGCTAAGGGAAAATTGTCGGGAATCATTGTTGATTCCCGACGAATTCGTCGAGAATGACCTGACGGTTCTCACCGATCGTCGAGAATGACCTGACGATTCTCGCCGATCGGCGAGAATGGCGACTGATTTCCGCCGAATTTTACTTGGGCGTTTTCTTCGCCCAGGCAGATTCGCCGGCTTGTACAGGCGGATCGAACCGGACTTTGGGATTCATGCTGAATGATCCTTGGACCGGTCACTTCAAACGAAACCTAATTTGGGCGGTCCAATTAGAGAGTGACACGTGGCGGAAGGGATTTAGCCTAATATGTAATATAAAAAGGGAGTAAACCAAACCCTAGTCATCGCACCCGATCGCCCTTGCCGAGCCGTCACCGTGCAAACTGACGGGAGCGGAAGAGGAGATATCGTGGGTCGCCGGAGCCGGATTCTTGAGGAAAAGCTCCGCCGCTTCCGTGGAAGAACGCCGCTAACGAAGCCAAGGATGCCGCCACGGAGAATAACGCGATCCATGGCCGGCAACGGAGGAAACGCCGGACATGAGGTGAGTTTCCTCCCCTCTCCCTTGGTGCTAGATCTGTAGTTATTCTTAGGCGAGACATCGACTCAAAAGAGTCTTGATGTGTGAGATGAAGCTTTCTAGGAAGGCCATGCTAGAACTCGTGTTCTAAAGCTTAGTCATCTTCAATCTCTCCTCGCTTCAAAGTGATGATGGGGGTGGTCTCGTGAAGAGGAAATGGCCTCAGAGGGAGAATAAGGGTGGAAGAACTTCTGGTTGCGATTTGGGGAAAATCGCTTGAGGAGGAAGATGAACGGATGCCGTTCACTTCGCTTCAAGATGCGTGCAGAATCTGTATTCTGCACGCAGCGACCTTCTTGGCTATTTTTAAGCAAGAAGAGGGCGGATCTGGGCGTGGAGGAACTGGCCTCAGAGGGAGAATAAGGGTGAAGGAACTTCTGGTTGCGATTTGGGGAAAATCGCTTGAGGAGGAAGATGAACGGATGCCGTTCACTTCGCTTCAAGATGCGTGCAGAATCTGTATTCTGCACGCAGCGACCTTCTTGGCTATTTTTAAGCAAGAAGGGGGCGGATCTGGGCTTTCGACTAAACATGAAAGTTGTAGCCTTTGAAATTACCTTTCCAACGAGTGGTTGCACGTTTCCATGCGATACCTGTAGACACGGGAAAGTCCGTTTGAATCTGCTGCGGTTGGAAGTTATCTGTATCCTGTACGCAGCAGACTTCGAGTTGCATTTCTGGTATGATGTGACCAGATCTGGGCCTTCGACTAAACACGAAAGTCGTAGCCGTTAAAATTATCTTTCCAACGGGTGGTGGCACGTTTTTAGGCGATACCTGTAGCCACGGGAATCCTCAGTCAAAGTTGCTGACCAGATTATATACGATTCTAGGTGATTATAATATGAACTTGGATTCGATGGAATAGATGTTGCAATTCATCTCGAGGTTGGGTGAATTCTTTTGTGTTAATCACCGAGGTAATGTGAAGATTGATGTTTGAGGACTTGAATTCCTATGCCGAGATGTTAATCAAGCCTAAGTGAATGAAAGGCTTTGTTATATTTGGTAGATCACCGTTATGCGCATCATCTATAATATGTTGAATTCATTTGGAAGGATTTGTAAATAATTAAAACCATGACCAGGATGTACAATGGATTGATGGAAGGGAATGAATAGTCCAATGCTTAGAGTGTCGTCTCCCCACGGGTAGCATTGTGGAAGTTAACAAGTGCGGTGTAGACCGTCACTAATGGAAATGAGGTTGAGTTGGATAAAATTGGACGGTTGGGCTTGGTCCTCGGTGTTCACGTCCCGAGGCTCCTTCCGTGCCAAGTGAACGGTTGGGCTTGGTCCTCGGTGTTCACGTCATGAGGCTCCATCCGTATGTGTTGGATGGTTGGGCTTGGTCCTCGTGCTTACTCCGAGGCTCCTTCCATGCCATGAATTGTGGAATTGCATGTGGTGTGAGTCGACACGCGGTGTCGTGATCCCGGGTTAAGGATAGTGTGGCAGGTCTACGGGCTCGCCAATCGTCACACCGATGGGGGTTGACAGTTAGACCTTGGGCGGTTGGGCTTGGTCCTCGGTGTTCACGTCCCGAGGCTCCTTCCGTGCCAAGTGAACGGTTGGGCTTGGTCCTCGTGCTTATTTCCGAGGCTCCTTCCGTGTCATACCATAGGCCAGTCAGGGGCTAGGATCTTGGTGCTTATTTACCCGAGAGAACCCGCTGAGCCGTAGTACGCATGTGAGCTCCGCTGTTGTGTTCCTAGCGTGGAGGCGTACGGAGGCCTAGGCCAGGTAGTGTGGAGACCAGCCTAGTAGTGGAGATGCCCGCTCCACTGTCACCGTTTGGCCACGACGGTTGATGCCTGAGAGGTTAGCTACCTGCTCGAATAGTGGGAACTATAAGTCTGTGTCGACATAGCGATTGCATGTGCTTGAGCATGGGTGTGTCATTGCATTGCATACATAGCATCGCACTTCATTATATACACAAGACCCTCATCGTATAAGTTTGTATGGGCACTCCTATACGATGAGTTACTTTCTGCTGAACGACCCTCAACTTATATGCTTGTATGGGCATCCATATAAGTTGAGTTACTTACTGTTCTAGTTATATACTCTCTTGCTGCTGTAGTTCATAGATTTGAAATAAGAGCTTGTTTATTATACAGTGCTGATGTTGCTGCTTATATCATGTATACTCACTTCACCTGTTGTACTTCTGTTATTTATATATTGTACCTGTTCCTTTCTCCGCCCGGTGCCGAGGAGACGCCGGGGAAGCGGATGTGAAACCACTTAGTCTTTTGACTAACGGTTGCTACGTCTTCCTTTTTAGGAGAAAACCCCGCAGGTGGAGCAGCAGGCTATGCAGACGGACAGCCAGGCCAGGGTGACAGGGCCTGAAGGGACGGTACCGTCGCTACCGTCGGTTACAGATGTGAGTGAGAGAGAGATTTTGTTGTAGCCCTTCGGGGCAATTCTGTTTACGTACTCTGATATTAGAAGCTTGCTGTAGCTTCTTTATTTATGATATTATGGACATATGCTTGGTGTGGATTTGACTTTCATATTATTATGGTTGGGTTGGCATTTATCTATTGATATTGTTGGTAGCCGGCAGAATAGGCGTCTTGTGGTACAGGCTGGCCTAAGTGCTAGTGTTACCGCAAGACGGCTGTTCTGGGCATAAGACCCCTCTCGTGCCGTGTCTTGTGTTCCGGGAGGGGGGCCTTACAAATGGTATCAGCTTGCTACGATCCTCTAAGACGAAAGTCACTTAACAATGGTACCACCCCCGTTTGATTGGTCAGTTTGGGGACAAGCTGACTTAGCGGAAGCAGTGGTGTGCCCATATGTAATTCACACTAAGTTGTCCATCTTTAACCTTAGATTAGCCAACCTAACCCTAAGTTTGTACCTTATGTGTAGATCCCAGCACTTGTTGAGACAGTAAGGGGCACCCCCGCCCCGTCCGTACCTACACAATTCCAACAATCAGAGCTGGGGCAGACGCTCACAGTTATTCTGGACGCCTTTAAGTCCCAATCTCAGCAGACACCTGTACAACAACAGGGTCCGGGATCTAGTTGGTTAAGCGTTTTCCGAGCTCTCTCCCCTCCCGCTTATGTTGGGACAGAGTCGGCAGTGCGTACGGAAGAGTGGCTCGACACTATACAAGAGTTGTTGGCAGGAATAAGATGCCCAAACAACATGGCGGTGACCCTTGTGGTGACACTCTTAGAGCTGCACGCCAAAAGGTGGTGGAAGTCCCTCATGGGCTCCACTTTTCGTGGAAGAGTGTACACGGACATTAGTTGGAGCAAATTCTCCGAAGCCTTCTTAGAGCATTTCATCCCCTCGGCCGCTCGGGATGGCCTGGAAGAGAGATTTTTGCAACTTAAGCAAGGGTCCATGTCGGTGACGGAGTACCAACGGGAGTTTCAACACCTGGCTAGATTCACTGACTCCTATGAGCTGGATGATAGAGGGTACACCAAAAGATTCTACAAAGGCTTGCGAGACCCCCTAAGGCAAGCCCTTTTGTTTATAGCGGACTCTAGTCTAGCGGAGATTATTGATATGGCGAAGAGATTGGAAGCGGACCACTTGGGAAGTGGTAAGAGGCCAGCAGAGGGCGTGATGGAAGCCGGCCCCAGCAACAGAAGGAGGTTTGATAACAAAAGAGGAAGAGGATATCGGAGGGGTGGCGGGCGTTTTCCCCAGAACTTTGGAGAGGAGCGCCCGGTTCCCCAACCGCCAGCATTACCTCCACCTCCACAGTTTCAGTAACACGGCGGAAGGCAGGAACGGGTGTGCTTCGAATGCAACCAACCGGGCCACATTCGACGCTACTGCCCACAACTGTTTGGTGATGCGCCTCTTGCTTTCCCTCCAGCAGCCCCTCGGGGGCGGGGATATGTGCGTGGTCGAGGACGAGGACCACGAGGAAGAAACCCCGGACCCGCTCGAGATCAGATGTATGCCCTGGACATGACTCAAGAACGGAACCCTCAAGAGATGATTGCAGGTACGATTCGAATTGGTCATTTTGCTTTCATTAATATCCTCTAGTTGCTTGAGATATACTAGACATCTAGCTTGAGTATTGTTGGGTACATTGGAAAATGTGTACCTGATTTGAAGAAGCCCAACCTAGCTCAATGATATACATCAAGGTGTATTTGATGTTGTTTTTGAGTTGACATGTGCAGGTGAAGAATTGATAAAGTATGCAGAAAAAATTCTAAGTCCAAGTGTCGACACAGAGAAGGATGTGTCGACACATAGAAGAAATTAGTCGACATCAACACTGGGAAGCAGTGTCGACACATAGCAGTTAGTCTACAATGATACTGGGAAAGTGTGTCGACACAGAAGAAGTAAGTCGACACAACACTGGGAATTTGTGTCGACACAGAAGAAAAGCGTCGACCTCAACATTGGGAAAATGTGTCGACACAAAAGGAAATAGTCGACCTCAAGTTTGTCGACACCAGCAGTATGTGTCGACACAGAAGAATATAGTCGACCTCAAGTTTGTCTACACCAGCAGGATGTGTCGACACATTGTGATTAAGTCGACACATTACAGCAGAGTTAAAAGAAGACTGTGTCGACACCTGAAGGCTAAGTCGACACTTACTAAGTTATGATTCTACAACAACTGTGTCGACACACAGGACTTGTGTCGACACACTGAAGGGTCAAGAACAAGTTATTTTCAGAAGAAGCTGTGTCGACTCAAAGGCAACTTAGTCGACATCACTGAAGACTGTGTCGACACCAAAGTCAATTGTGTCGACACAGATAGACAGATGGTCTCGACACTTTCTGACAGACTGTCTCGACAACTTGTGGTTCAAGACTAAGGCACAGGACTTGTTTGAAGACTTGACAGCTGTGGGTTGCCACCGGTTAACTGAAACTGTCAGACTTGTCAGAAAACGGTTAGAAACCGGATCAGCCGGTTACCATGAAGGAAGTCTATAAATAGACAGATTCAGAAGGAGAAAGTAACCTTTTAAGAAAGACATTGTTGAGAATCAAAAAGTAGAGAAGGATTACAATCCAATTCATTTCAAGAAAGTGCTAGGCACTTAAGAAGATCTTCTCCGGAAGATCTAAGAAGACTATCTAAGGATAAATCAAAGAAGAGTTCTAATCAGAATTCAGAAGAATCATTCAAAGTGCTGGATAGAGAGAGATCAAGCCAGAATTTGAAGAAGAAGAAAGAAACCACCAGTGGATTCTCAAGAAGCTGTTTGGAAATCAACTCAGCTAAGTTCTTATTCAAGAAGCTTTGAAGAAAGCTCAGATACAGTTGATTTCATCAGCTGATCAAGAATTGTCTTGGCCTTTTCTCTCTCAATTTAGGCAAGACAGTTAGATAAACTTTTCTATATTTCTGTAGGATCTGTTTACACAGATCTGAGTTGTAAGCCTATGTTATAAAGGCTGAGTGTAGGAGTGTTGTACTCTGAGTGGTAGGGCTGTGCGCCTGAGTGTAGGAGAAGGTTCTTCTCTGAGTTGTAGGCCTTGGGGCAAGGCTGAGGTAGGGCTGTTATGCCTGAGTTGTAGGAACCAGTTGGGTTCTGAGTTGTAGGATCTGTTGATCTGAGATTAGTGGAAGTTTGGCCGAATCTAGCATACTGCTAGATAGGTGAAGGGGGAAAGTGGATGTACCCAGACCTTGGGGAACCACTATAAAACATTGTGCAATCTGTGATGTTTTATTTTCTGTGATTGCTGTGATTATTGTGTTAGCCATTAAGTTGAATTCTGCCTAAAAGTTTTTATAAACAAGTAGAACCTATTCACCCCCCCTCTAGGTGTTTAGGTTGTCTTGAAAGTTAAACTATCAAGTGGTATCAGAGGGAGGTTCCTCAAAAAGGACTTAACAGTCTGAGGTAGATCTGAAAGGCAGATTCAAGATTCAAGAAGATGGGTTCTAGAGAGAATCATAAGGAGCTAGGGTCTATGAAATTACCCATATGCAGGAAGGAAATCTTTGGTATCTGGAAAGAAAGAGTCAGACTGTTTATGGAAGCATCTGACCCAAGAATTTACATCACAGTACAGGAAGGCCCCTTCATTCCAATGAAGGTATCAGTTCTTGATGCAAATATCCAAACTCCAAAGAGTTATTCAGAAATGACCAAGGATGAAATCATCTTGGCAACCATGGACAAAAGGGCACAGAACATCATTGTTAGTGCCATAGATGATTCAACATTTCAGAATCTGATTCACTGCAAGACCTCCAAGGAGATGTGGGACACATTGATTGTCTACATGGAGGGATCTGAAGAAGTAAGGCTGGACAGGAAGTCTATGCTAAATCAGGAGTATGAAAGCTTTAGACAAGGAAAATCTGATAGCATAACTGAGTGCTATAAGAAATTCTATAGGATTGTGAATGAGCTAATATCCTATGGAAGAGTCTTCAGTACCTATGAACTGAATGACAAATTCTTAAGATCCTTATCAAAGGATTGGGATACAAAGATCTGTGCCATAAGAGAAGTGGCTAAATTGGCAGAGATATCTCCTCCAACCCTGTTTGGAAAGTTGCTATCCTATGAAATGCAACTAATGGTGAGGAAGGAGGAGGAAAGAAACTCAAGAGGAGAGCTTAGAGAAAAGACTGTGGCATTCAATGCTGAAGCCACTAGAAAGAATAGGAGGATATCACCATCTCCTCCTAAGGAAGTTACAGAAGATAGTTCTGAAAGTTCAAACAAGGATTCTGAAAGCTGTGATTCAGATGCAGATTTTGCTGCATTCACAAGACAATTCCAGAGGTTCTTGAAGAAGAAGCAGTGGAAGTCTAGGCCTTCCCCATCACAGTAAGTTGATGACTATTATAAGAAGAAAAGGTCATCAAGGAATGAGAAGAGCAGATCAAAGCCCAGTAGAGCCACTACTTCAAAGATTGTCTGTTATTGTTGCAATAAGCCTGGACATGTAGTGGCTGATTGTCCTGACAAAAGAAAGGAATCTTCAGAAAAGAAGAAGACTTATCACAAAGGCAAGAAGGAGAAATCCTTTGTAGCAAAGAAAGATAAGAGTCTGTCAGACCAGTCAACTTCAAAATCAGGATCTGAAGCTGAAGCATATATTGGACTATATGCTGCATCTGAGGAAGAGGAGTTTATGCAGTTGCTAGACTCCATCAATGAACATCAATGCATGGGGTTGATGACAAGATCAGAAGAGGACATATGCCAGAATCAGTCTGGTCCTAATGAGGTAAAATGTCCTTCCAGTACATCTGTTTGTAGTACAAGTGAAGAATCAGCTACATCTGCATCAAGTGATGAAGATGCATCTGAATCTGAAGGAGATGTCTATCAATTGATAGACAAGTATGGGGACTTGTTGCAGGCCCTTAAGAAAAGCAAGAACCTAGTTAAAACTCAGGCTCAGGAAATTGCTGAACTAAGGGTTGCAACAAGTGAGTTAGAAAAAGTCCTTGATCAAAAATTAAATGAAATTGCCAAGCTGAAGAATATAACTATTATTCAGATGGGCACAATTAATTATACTAATGATCAAGTGAAGAGTCTGGAGGCCAGACTTAAAATTGAAAGGGATTTAGTGGCTAGTTACTCTAAGACAAAATCTGTCTTACCCTTGATAGATGAATTTGTCACTCAAAAGGGTAAGGCTGGATTAGGATTTAAAGGTAACTCCAGGGCTGGCAGATTCAAGAGGAAAGGCAAAGCTCCTGTTCAGCCACCAAACCTTTCAGTCCCCATAAAGTTTAGTAAGGTGAAAGTGCCTTCTAACAAATATGATCATGAAGACATTCAAGGTCATATTAAGACTAATGTTCTAAAGAACAAGGGTGTTAATGCAAGCAGGCCTACCTATGGTCATAAACCCAATGGTTTTAAGAAATCAGTAGGTGAAGTTGCAACAGCACCAGCAATGAACAGATATTCTTCTGTCAAGGATGTATCTAGATCTAGATACAATAAGTTTGAATGTTGGTGCTGTGGCAAGAGAGGCCATTTTGCATTAGACTGCTGGTATAACACAAGTGTTATAAAGAATAAGAGTCTACCTGTTAGAAGAGGTTATGATAACTTTATTAATGCTAACCTGAACCAAGGACCCAAGACTTACTTGGGTTCTAAGGGTAAGTAATTCTGTATTGCAGGTGAATCCAAGTAACCATGCCCCTATATGGTACTTGGATAGTGGTTGTTCCAGGCACATGACTGGAACAAAGGGGCTGCTGAAGGAGTATTCATCTGTCAAAGATGGACCCAAAGTGATCTTTGGTGGATCTGAGAAGGGAGTCATCAAAGGGTTTGGTAACATTTCTTCTAACCTAATTACTATCACCCAAGTGGCCTATGTAAAAAGTTTGAAACATAATCTAATAAGCATAAGCCAGCTGAGTGATCTAGGATATGACATTTCATTTGGTAAGGATGGATGTCATATCAAAAGGTCAAGTGATCAAGAGATCATTTTGACTGGGTATAGGAAGAGAAATGTATATTGCCTTAATTTTGAATGTGAAAATAAGGCTTCCCCCATTTGTCTTGTAGCTGATGACAATGCTTCCCATTGTGTTAAGTGGCACAAGAGATTGGCTCATCTAAACTACAAGACAATTGGCCAACTCTTTAGCAAAGAGCTAGTGAGGAATGGACCTCAAATTAAGTGTATAAAGGAAGGGATATGCTCAGCTTGTCAAAAGGGAAAGCAGACAAAATCCTCCTTTCAAAGCCTTGAAAACAAGGATTCTGTGAGGTGCTTATACCTCTTGCATATGGATCTTTTTGGTCCTATGCCAGTTCATAGTCTAGGTAGGAAGGTCTACACTTTTGTGGTTGTAGATGACTATTCTAGATTTACATGGGTGTTCTTTCTGAGACAAAAATCTGAAACCCCAAGTGTATTACTTAATTTTGTAAAGCAAATTCAGAATGAACTGAATAGTACAGTGGTCAAAATCAGAAGTGACCATGGTACTGAGTTTCAATCTGAAAGCATAGCAAACTTGTGTAAAGACTTTGGGATTTTTCAAGAGTTCTCCTCACCTAGAACACCTCAGCAAAATGGAATTGCTGAAAGAAAGAATAGAACATTAATTGAAGCTGGTAGAACTCTATTGAGTGACACCTCTCTCCCAGAATATTTTTGGGCTAAGGCAGTTAACACTGCTTGTCATGTCATCAATAGGGCTTCTATCACCAAAAGCCACAGAAAGACTCCCTATGAGATTGTGAAAGGTAGAAAACCAAATCTATCCTATTTTAGGATCTTTGGTTGCAAGTGCTATATACTTAACAATGGCAAGTCATATTTGACTAAGTTTGCTGCCAAATCCCAGGATGGGATATTTGTTGGGTACAGCACAAATAGTAAGGCCTATAGAGTCTTCAACTTAACTACTCAAGTTGTTGAAGAATCTGTGCATGTTGTATTTGATGAAACAAGATTAATCAATTGTGAGTTGTTTTGTAGATCAAATGACTCAACAGGTATAAGCAAGAGGATGGACAAGCTCTCCATTGCTGAAGCTTCAAAGGAAAATGGAGCTTTGGAAAATGAAGGCTGCTGTCCAGGGGGAGTACAAGAGATAATGGAAGCTAATGATAACCAAGAGGTTCAGCAGAATGAAGAAGCTGGAGATGCTCAACCTGAAGGGAATCTTCCACCAGCTATAAGATATCTAAGAGATCATCCTGCTGATCAGATAATTGGTGATCCAAGACAAGGAGTGCAAACTAGAAGCAGAAATCAAAGCACAGTTTTGCATTCAAGTTTCTTGTCTCAAATGGAACCTAAGAAGTTTGAAGAAGCTATCCAAGACCAGCACTGGATTGATGCTATGCAAGAGGAGCTGAATCAATTCAGAAGGTGCAAAGTCTGGGAGCTTGTTCCTAAACCAAGAGGCCACAACATAATTGGCACCAAGTGGATCTATAGGAACAAGCTAGATGAAAGTGGGATAATAGTGAAGAATAAAGCAAGGTTAGTTGCAAAAGGATACAGGCAGGAAGAAGGGATTGACTTTGATCAAACCTTTGTTCCAGTAGCAAGGCTGGAGGCTATCAGAATGTTCCTTGCCTATGCAGCCTACCAAGACTTCAAAGTATACCAGATGGATGTGAAGTCAGCATTTCTGAATGGTGACCTTAAAGAAGAAGTATATGTAGAGCAGCCATCAGGTTTTGTAGATCCTCTTAAACCTGATTCTGTGTATAAGCTTAGGAAAGCTTTGTATGGGTTAAAACAAGCTCCAAGGGCTTGGTATGAAACCCTGTCTACCTTCCTCATTGAGAATAAATTCTCAAGAGGAAAGATAGACAAAACTCTATTCCTTAGGGGATCAAAAGGTAAGATCATCTTAGTTCAGATTTATGTTGATGACATAATCTTTGGATCTACTGAAAACAACCTTTGTAAAAAGTTTGCCAAACTTATGCAAGGGAAGTTTGAGATGAGCAGTATGGGAGAACTTAAGTTCTTCTTGGGACTCCAAGTAAGACAGACTGATGATGGATTGTCCATATCCCAGTCTAAGTTCACCAAAGAATTAATTAAGAAATATGGTATGGAGTCATCCTCCACCATGAGAACTCCTATGGGAACAAGTATGCCTATATGCAAAGATGAGACAGGTAAACCTGTTGATGAATCATTGTATAGAGGAATAGTTGGGTCTCTACTATATCTCACAGCTAGTAGACCAGACATTATGTATGCAACATGTGTCTATGCTAGGTACCAAGCCTGCCCTAAAGAATCTCATTATACTGCAGTCAAAAGGATTCTGAGATATCTAAAGGGCACTCCTAATCTAGGTCTTTGGTACCCTAGGAATAGAGATTTTCTACTAACAGGCTATTCAGATGCAGATTTTGCAGGATGTAGAGAGGACAGGAAAAGTACTACAGGTACTTGTCAATTTCTGGGAGGAAGACTAATATCATGGAGTAGTAAGAAGCAGACCAATGTGGCAATTTCCACAGCTGAGTCAGAGTATGTTGCTGCTGGAAGCTGCTGTGCACAGCTATTATGGATGCAGCATCAGCTTAAGGATTATGGTATTCAGGTAAGTAGAACACCTCTTTTATGTGATTCTAAGAGTGCTATTTCTATTGCTAATAATCCAGTTTCTCATAGTAGAACTAAGCATATAGAAATCAAATACCATTTTCTTAGAGAACATGTAGAAAAAGGAGACATCTCATTGGAATTTGTAAAAACAGATTATCAAATAGCAGATGTATTTACTAAGCCTTTAGATGAAACCAAATTCAATAAATTCAAAATTGAATTAGGTATGTTAACCATTGATTAATGTATTAACAAAATCATTAACAATGCAATTGAAGTGGTATGTAAGTAAGAATGTGTCGACACATTCAGTTATTATATGTCGACTCAGAAAAATAATGTCGACAAGTCAGAAATATTGTGTCGACACAGAGAATATGTGTCGACACTTAAGAGTTATATTGTCGACTTAACCAGAAATGTAATGTCGACTCAACCAGGATAATGGTGTCGACACTTACAGAATATGTGTCGACACTTATCCTTAGAGTCGACACAGAATTTCTGTCTATCTATTATGTATCCAAGGTGTCGACATAACCACAAATTGGTGTCGACACATAGTAAGCTGAAGTAATGTCGAGACAATAGAAGTTTGTGTCGACACATTCCGTCTGTGTCGACACATTTAGTCTGTGTTTGGCGCCTTTTGAACTTCTTTCAACAGAAGGTATAAATAGGTGAAAAACGCTTTCTGTCGACACGCTTCCAAGGTTTTCGAGACTAAAACCTTGTGTCGACAGTCTATCTTTCTCTCTTCTCTCAAGCTTTCTCGACGTATCGATGGCGCCAAGGATGGAAGACAACGTCAATGAGGGGTATGAGTTGGTGCGCCAGGCCTTTGCAGATGCGCCGCCAGATGTTCAAGGGGTTATCACCCTCCTCTCCGAGTCAGGGTTAGAATTTCTAATCTCAGAGCCAACTAAAATCTGGAAGAAGGAGGTGCACGAGTTCTTTATCTCTGCATCAGTCCACTCAGATGACCTCAAGATTAAGTCCATTGTTCAAGGAACTAAGGTCAAGATTACTCCAAGAAGTTTAAGAAAAATCTTTCAATTACAAGTAGTTGAGAATGAAGAGGAAGTTCCTAGTTCTAAGACAAGGGAAGCCCTTCAATGGTGTGGACTGGACTCGAGTATGTAGATTGGAGCTGCATTCAATAGGAAGGGTATGAATCAGCAAGGGAAATTCTTGTCTGAAGTTGTTGGGAAAGTAATCCTCTGCAAGACAGGTGGACATGATAGGATTTCTGCCTATATGTTCAGCCTTATGACCAGGATTGTTTTTACAATTCCTACTGATTGGTCAGGAGTACTCTTTGACAAGATCAAAGAAGGAATTAAGAAGCCCAACATGGCTAGAATCATGAGCTTATATCTCATTGGAGTGATCCCTGAAGTGATGCAGCAACTGCCAGGGACTAAGATCAATCATATGAGAAGGATGGATATGAGACTGTTCTCTAGGTGGGATAGGGTGCTGTCCAAGGATGTGCCTGAAGAGAACAGGCCAGACACCCCTGTGAAATCCCCTACTCAAAACCAAGAACCTGAACAACAATAAGAAGACCCACTCAGGACACAGGTTGAAGAACAGCCTGACTCAACTATACTACAGCAAGTGTCAACACCTGCACAGATACAGGGGGAGCCAGTTCACTCTCCAGCTCAAAATGTATCCACTCCTGATCAGGTACATGTGTAGGGGGAGCTAATGTGTTTTACTATAAAAGACATTGCTCATATTCTTATTACTGCACAGGTTCAGGGGGAGCTGTTGTCAGTACAAGTGCAAGAGGAAGCACATTTAGACTTATCTCAAGATTTAACTGCTGCTGAAGTTACAGCTCAACTGGAATTTACTCTGGAGGAGTTATTCCCTGATGCTGATACTACTACAGATAAAGTAGGAGGAGAACCAGAAATTGAGAAGTCCATAGGTATGGACATTGATCAGGAAGCTGAAGTTGAGCCACAGGTTGAGGGGGAGCCAGTGGATGTTGAGACTGAGCAACAGGTCACTGGGACAGATACACTTCATCCTCCTCAAGAAAGAATTCACCTAGATACTTCATCTGATACTGAAACTGAAGAAGCCAGGATGGCAAAGAAAAGAAAACTTGTTGTATTTAAGAGAAGAAGCAAGAATTATAAGCAGGCTTTACAGACAACACCTCCACAAGTATCTCCTGCCTTTGATTATAACAGGTTTATGGTAAATCTACAGGTAAAATTGGATGAACACAGAATGGCTATGGAAAAGTATGTTGATGACAATAGCAAGTCTATAAAGTTTGACTTAGCTCAGGATATCAAGTCCATCCAGTTTCAAGTCAACCTGCATAAGGCAGAAATGATAGATTGCTTCAAAAAGGGAGGCCATGCTGTGGTTTATCTTGCTCAACAACAGGAGGCTATTACTAAAAAGGTAGATGATGTTGTCCTGAAGCAAAGCTATGTATTGGAAAATCAGTTAAGAATGAATGATAATTTAACTGAATCTCATCATGAGATAATAAAGGAAGTGAAAAAGATTGTTCCTGGCCTGCCTACAGATAAAACAAAAGAAAGGGAAGAATTTGATAAGAATTTTCAAGCTGCCATTGATTCTGTTAAGACTGCAATCACTACCTCTCAAAAAGAAATATCTGAAAAGCTTCAAAGATTAAAACCATTTTTTAAAGAGGGTGTGAATTATCTGGATGGCCAAATCAGATTTCAAAAGGAAGATCTAAGAGATCATGTATCTAGAGAAGCCATAAAGGGGGAGAGGATGCTAATTCATGCAGGCTCAGAGCACTCCAAATGGGTGACCAATAGTATCCGAGCCACATTGGGATATCCCCCATTGTGTGATGATGCTATGGTGGCTGAGTCAGGAATACAATCAAATTTACTTAAAGGCAATCAACCTGAGATTGCCCAAGTCATTTACCCCCCTCCAGATTTTGACATGATTGATCAGCAGGTTCAAGGCATGTATAGTCCTCCAAAGGAGGTTACTAATATTGTCATTGGGAAGGTTGATAAGCCAGAGGCTACTCTGAAAGAACAGCAAGATGCTCTATTAGCAAAGAAGAGATTCAGAGAGCAGGCTGCACTCAAGCCAGATTATGAGCAGTGGAGTCCTACTTCAAGGAACATAATACTCACTGCATGGAAAGCTGTACAAGACAAAGTTCATGAGAGAGGGAAGTGGTACAATGAGATAGAATGGCAAAAGTATGAGGCAAGACAGGAAGCTATAGTACAATTCAGAAGGAAAGCTAAGCTGGGGAGGCTGA
This sequence comes from Platanthera zijinensis, assembly GCA_039513925.1. NCBI lineage: Eukaryota > Viridiplantae > Streptophyta > Magnoliopsida > Asparagales > Orchidaceae > Platanthera > Platanthera zijinensis. Next base: position 248,292,168 of record CM077078.1, on the reverse strand, counting down.
CACCAGATGCTAAGGAGCCAAGCAAATACTTTCCAAAGCCTTTTCACTATTTTGAAAGGCAAAGGATCAAGGAAGAAGCTCAGAAGAAAGCTGATCAAAAAGGAAAGAAGATAGCTGAAGAATCAGAAGCTCCTGTGACAGCTACAATTCAATATGGCAAAGGGATTATTATAAGAGAGCCTGATAAATCCTGATTATGTTTTTAGTTCCTTCATAGTGTTTTTGTAATGTTGTGATGTGATCATCAAATGTAAAACAATGTAATCAAACATTACCCAGTTATAAACAAAATGTTGATTGGCATATTATAATGTTCATTCTGTGATGGATTTTTTTTTTTATGTTTTGTTTATATTAAGTATTCCTGTTATGTCACATATCATCAATTTAGTACTGTTTATAAATGGTGTATATCATTGGCTATAAGGGTTATGACTTCTCCAAATAGGGGGAGATTGTTGGGTACATTGGAAAATGTGTACCTGATTTGAAGAAGCCCAACCTAGCTCAATGATATACATCAAGGTGTATTTGATGTTGTTTTTGAGTTGACATGTGCAGGTGAAGAATTGATAAAGTATGCAGAAAAAATTCTAAGTCCAAGTGTCGACACAGAGAAGGATGTGTCGACACATAGAAGAAATTAGTCGACATCAACACTGGGAAGCAGTGTCGACACATAGCAGTTAGTCTACAATGATACTGGGAAAGTGTGTCGACACAGAAGAAGTAAGTCGACACAACACTGGGAATTTGTGTCGACACAGAAGAAAAGCGTCGACCTCAACATTGGGAAAATGTGTCGACACAAAAGGAAATAGTCGACCTCAAGTTTGTCGACACCAGCAGTATGTGTCGACACAGAAGAATATAGTCGACCTCAAGTTTGTCTACACCAGCAGGATGTGTCGACACATTGTGATTAAGTCGACACATTACAGCAGAGTTAAAAGAAGACTGTGTCGACACCTGAAGGCTAAGTCGACACTTACTAAGTTATGATTCTACAACAACTGTGTCGACACACAGGACTTGTGTCGACACACTGAAGGGTCAAGAACAAGTTATTTTCAGAAGAAGCTGTGTCGACTCAAAGGCAACTTAGTCGACATCACTGAAGACTGTGTCGACACCAAAGTCAATTGTGTCGACACAGATAGACAGATGGTCTCGACACTTTCTGACAGACTGTCTCGACAACTTGTGGTTCAAGACTAAGGCACAGGACTTGTTTGAAGACTTGACAGCTGTGGGTTGCCACCGGTTAACTGAAACTGTCAGACTTGTCAGAAAACGGTTAGAAACCGGATCAGCCGGTTACCATGAAGGAAGTCTATAAATAGACAGATTCAGAAGGAGAAAGTAACCTTTTAAGAAAGACATTGTTGAGAATCAAAAAGTAGAGAAGGATTACAATCCAATTCATTTCAAGAAAGTGCTAGGCACTTAAGAAGATCTTCTCCGGAAGATCTAAGAAGACTATCTAAAGATAGATCAAAGAAGAGTTCTAATCAGAATTCAGAAGAATCTTTCAAAGTGCTGGATAGAGAGAGATCAAGCCAGAATTTGAAGAAGAAGAAAGAAACCACCAGTGAATTCTCAAGAAGCTGTTTGGAAATCAACTCAGCTAAGTTCTTATTCAAGAGGCTTTGAAGAAAGCTCAGATACAGTAGATTTCATCAGCTGATCAAGAATTGTCTTGGCCTTTTCTCTCTCAATTTAGGCAAGACAGTTAGATAAACTTTTCTATATTTCTGTAGGATCTGTTTACACAGATCTGAGTTGTAAGCCTATGTTATAAAGGCTGAGTGTAGGAGTGTTGTACTATGAGTGGTAGGGCTGTGTGCCTGAGTGTAGGAGAAGGTTCTTCTCTGAGTTGTAGGCCTTGGGGCAAGGCTGAGGTAGGGCTGTTGTGCCTGAGTTGTAGGAACCAGTTGGGTTCTGAGTTGTAGGATCTGTTGATCTGAGATTAGTGGAAGTTTGGCCGAATCTAGCATACTGCTAGATAGGTGAAGGGGGAAAGTGGATGTACCCAGACCTTGGGGAACCACTATAAAACATTGTGCAATCTGTGATGTTTTATTTTCTGTGATTGCTGTGATTATTGTGTTAGCCATTAAGTTGAATTCTGCCTAAAAGTTTTTATAAACAAGTAGAACCTATTCACCCCTCCTCTAGGTGTTTAGGTTGTCTTGAAAGTTAAACTATCAAGTATTATTAATGACACTTAGGCACCGTGATGGTCGGCGGGAAACCGGCTCATACGTTATTCGATACCGGTGCCTCACATTCATTCGTGTCTGAAGACTTCATCAAAGATATACACGGAGTGCAATATTTCACTGGTATTGCTCGAAGAGTACGCCTCCCAGACGGATCTGAGATGACGGCAACCGTAAAGTGTGAGTTAGAGATAGCCATTGGGGGAAAGACCTTTGATACCCCTACCACAATTTTGAGAATACCAAAGTTCGACCTCATCCTGGGTATGGCGTGGCTAGATTGGCACCATGCGAGAATCGACTGTGCGGAGAAGCTTATCTATTTGAGACATGGGGATACTGATGTAGTCTTCCAAGGTATAAATTTCGCACCATGAATCTTGTTATCCTCAATCCAGACCTTGAAAGCTCATATGAGAGGGGATGAAGTCTACATGATACGATTCGAACTAAAGGAAATGAAGTTAGATGTGAAGGATGTGCGGGTAGCACGGGACTTCCCTGAGGTATTTCCCGAGAAACTGCCAGGGTTACCCCCGCATAGAGAAGTGGATTTTCAAATTAAGCTTGTACCAGGAGCTAAGCCTGTCTCCAGGACCCCTTATCGGATGGCCCCAAAAGAACTTGCGGAGTTTAGAGTGCAATTGCAGGAGTTGGTAGAATCAGGGTTTGTTCGCCCCAGCTCGTCGCCTTGGGGAGCTCCTGTTCTATTCGTCAAGAAGAAGGATGGAACCCTGCGTTTATGTATAGACTATCGGGAACTCAACCGACTGACAGTACGGAACACCTACCCGTTACCTCGGATCGATGAGTTGTTCGACCAACTGGTGGGAGCGCATTGGTTCTCCAAGTTAGACTTGCACTCGGGGTACTACCAATTGAGAATACAGGAGGATGATATACAGAAAATGGCTTTCAGCTCAAGGTACGGCTTATATAAGTTCACAGTGATGCCGTTTGGACTCACAAATGCCCCATCGGCTTTCATGAGCTTGATGAATAAAGTGTTTGAGACCTATCTAGATGTCTTCGTAATTGTGTTCATTGACGACATCCTAGTCTACTCGAAGACGGAGGAAGAGCATGCCGGACATTTGGCCTTAGTTCTAGAGAAGCTAAAGGAGCACGCCCTGTTCGCCAAGTTTAGCAAGTGTGAATTCTGGCTTAAGGAGGTTGCTTTCTTGGGCCATGTAATCAGTGGGGCAGGACTAGCTGTGGATCCAGCCAAGGTGCGCGCTGTGAAGGAGTGGTCACCTTTGAAGTCGGCGGCCGATGTGAGGAGTTTTCTTGGACTTGCCGGATACTACCGCAAGTTCGTAAAAGGATTCTCCAAGATTGCCCTCCCGCTTACTTCCTTGACAAAGAAAGGAGTGCTATTTGAGTGGACACCCCAGTGTGAAGCGGCATTCCAGGAATTGAAGGATAGACTTACCTCCGCCCCCATCCTTGTCCTTCCGTCTGGGAAGGAAGGATTTCAAGTTTATACGGATGCGTCTTATCAGGGGATGGGAACGGTGTTGATGCAGCACAGGCACGTAATTGCTTATGCTTCAAGACAATTGAAGAAGCATGAAATCAATTACCCGGTGCATGATTTGGAGCTAGGAGTAGTGGTGTTCGCCTTGAAGGTATGGAGGCATTATCTATACGGCGTCCACTGCGAAATCTTCTCGGACCATAAAAATCTGAAGTACGTCCATACCCAGAAGGAATTGAACTTAAGACAACGATGGTGGTTAGAGTTTCTATGCGACTATGAGTTCACCTTGAACTACCACACCGGAAAAGCAAACTCGGTAGCCGATGCGTTGAGCAGGAAAGTACCCGGCTCGAGCCCAGAATCTCGATTGATGAGCATGGAGTTGGCACGGATGATCGAGGAGATGGACATCACCTTAATATTTAAGGCTTCTTCGGAATATACGGAGTACCTGTCCAGCATGAGCATAGTTTGTGATATCCGGGACCAGATCCGAGTGGAGCAAGGATTAGATGCGGCTTTGGCCCCGGCAATAAAGTTAATTGAAGACGGGACTACCGACAAATACACACTAAAGGACGGCCTCGTTTACTTTCGTGGCCTACTCTACATTCCCAAAGGTGGCAGAATCCGGGAGGATATTATGAGAGAAGCACATTGCTCTCAATATTCCGTGCACCCAGGGATTTCAAAGATGTACGCCGGCTTACGAAAGATGATGTGTTGGCCAGGGATGAAGAAAGATGTCCGGTACTTTGTCACGCATTGTGAAGCCTGCCAAAGAGTGAAGGCGGAATGTAGGAGCCCTGGTGGCCTGTTGCAGTCATTGTCAATTCCCGAATGGAAATTCGAGGTTATATCCATGGACTTCGTACATGGGCTACCTCGCTCCCGCTCAGGTAATGATTCAGTATGGGTGATCGTTGATCGCCTGACGAAGGTTGCCCGGTTCATTCCTATGAAGAAGGAGGCTCACGTGGATGTCTTGGTACGCCTGTTTGTGGAACAATTTGTACGGTATCACGGCGTACCTAAGATGATAGTTTCGGATCGTGATGGTCGTTTCACCTCCAAGGAATGGAAGGCGGTACAGACGTATTTGGGCTCACGTCTTACCTTCAGTACCGCATTTCATCCTCAGACGGACGGACAGTCTGAGCGGACCATCCGAACATTGGAAGATCTGTTGAGGTTGTGTGTGATAGATAGGGGAGAGCCGTGGGAAAGACTCTTGCCCTTGGTGGAATTCTCCTATAACAATAGCCATCAAGCTAGTATTGGCATGGTGCCCCATGAAGCCCTATATGGAAGGAGGTGTAGGACCCCCTTGTCTTGGGTGCAAGATGAAGACCCGAAGACTTTGGGAATTAAGTACATGGATGACACTGATGCGGTGGTTAGGCTAATAAGGGATCGCATGTTGGAGGCTCAAAGTCGGCAGGCGAAGTATTTTAACGCAAGGCACCGTATGGTGGAATTTCAAGTGGGTGATAAGGTGTTTCTAAAAATTCGGCCGATGCATGGAGTGTCACGAGTGCGAGGAGTGAAGAAGCTCAGTCCACGGTATGTTGGGCCCTATGTCATATTGGAAAGAGTTGGCCCTTTGGCCTACCGGCTGGATCTACCGCCCGAGCTAGAGAATCTCCACGATGTGTTCCATGTGTCGTCGCTTCGGAAGGCGCTGTTGCGGCCCGAACAATACATCCCCACAACTGATGGTACTGTGGCGTCTGACAGATCTGTGCGACTGGATCCGGTGCGGATCGTTGATAATGAGATAAGAACCTTGCGCCGCAAAAGTGTCCCCTTGGTAAAAGTGTTATGGTCTAATCATGGGAAGGAGGAATTCACATGGGAGCCAATGGATTTGATGCAAAGACGCTACCCGGAGTTGTTTGCTTCAGGTAACTTTATTTAAAAAAAAACATATTTGGTTTTCTGTATGCTTTACTCCCCAAGACCTCAGCCTGATTTCGGGGACGAAATCTTTTTATTTTGTTTATAGGATTTGTAACGTCCCAATTCGCGCTAGGCCCCTCGCACGTGTTCTGAGTCAAGAGACTCAACTCGGGCTCGGGGTGCACCGACGCGAGGTGTCTGGTGCATAGAATAAGTGTAGGGTTGGGTTCAAGGTTACCCTAACCAGTAGCCGAGATGAGGGAACTCGGCTAAGTAAAATTCGTCGAGAATGGAGGTTGATGCTCGTCGATCGTCGAGAATGGAGGACTGATTCTCGTCGATTCGACGGGTATCGGTGGTCGATACCCGCCGGACACAGAGCATCAAGTAGACTAAGGGAAATTCGGCGAGAATGCTCGGCGATTCTCGCCGATCATCGAGAATCCCCTGTTATACCCACCGATCGTCGAGTATCGCTGAGAATACTCAACGCAATCAACGCAGGATGTCCAGTAAAAAGGCTAAGGGAAAATCGTCGGGAATCATTGTTGATTCCCGACGAATTCGTCGAGAATGACCTGACGGTTCTCACCGATCGTCGAGAATGACCTGACGATTCTCGCCGATCGGTGAGAATGGCGACTGATTTCCGCCGAATTTTACTTGGGCGTTTTCTTCGCCCAGGCAGATTCGCCGGCTTGTACAGGCGGATCGAACCGGACTTTGGGATTCATGCTGAATGATCCTTCGACCGGTCACTTCAAACGAAACCTAATTTGGGCAGTCCAATTAGAGAGTGACACGTGGCTGAAGGGATTTAGCCTAATATGTAATATAAAAAGGGAGTAAACCAAACCCTAGTCATCGCACCCGATCGCCCTTGCCGAGCCGTCACCGTGCAAACCGACGGGAGCGGAAGAGGAGATATCGTGGGTCGCCGGAGCCGGATTCTTGAGGAAAAGCTCCGCCGCTTCCGTGGAAGAACGCCGCTAACGAAGCCAAGGATGCCGCCACGGAGAATAACGCGATCCATGGCCGGCAACGGAGGAAACGCCGGACATGAGGTGAGTTTCCTCCCCTCTCCCTTGGTGCTAGATCTGTAGTTATTCTTAGGCGAGACATCAACTCAAAAGAGTCTTGATGTGTGAGATGAAGCTTTCTAGGAAGGCCATGCTAGAACTCGTGTTCTAAAGCTTAGTCATCTTCAATCTCTCCTCGCTTCAAAGTGATGATGGGGGTGGTCTCGTGAAGAGGAAATGGCCTCAGAGGGAGAATAAGGGTGGAAGAACTTCTGGTTGCGATTTGGGGAAAATCGCTTGAGGAGGAAGATGAACGGATGCCGTTCACTTCGCTTCAAGATGCGTGCAGAATCTGTATTCTGCACGCAGCGACCTTCTTGGCTATTTTTAAGCAAGAAGAGGGCGGATCTGGGCGTGGAGGAACTGGCCTCAGAGGGAGAATAAGGGTGAAGGAACTTCTGGTTGCGATTTGGGGAAAATCGCTTGAGGAGGAAGATGAACGGATGCCGTTCACTTCGCTTCAAGATGCGTGCAGAATCTGTATTCTGCATGCAGCGACCTTATTGGCTATTTTTAAGTAAGAAGGGGGCGGATTTGGGCTTTCGACTAAACATGAAAGTTGTAGCCTTTGAAATTACCTTTCCAACGAGTGGTTGCACGTTTCCATGCGATACCTGTAGACACGGGAAAGTCCGTTTGAATCCGCTGCGGTTGGAAGTTATCTGTATCCTATACGCAGCAGACTTCGAGTTGCATTTCTGGTATGATGTGACCAGATCAGGGCCTTCGACTAAACACAAAAGTCGTAGCCGTTAAAATTATCTTTCCAACGGGTGGTGGCACGTTTTCAGGCGATACCTGTAGCCACGGGAATCCTCAGTCAAAGTTGCTGACCAGATTATATACGATTCTAGGTGATTATAATATGAACTTGGATTCGATGGAATAGATGTTGCAATTCATCTCGAGGTTGGGTGAATTCTTTTGTGTTAATCACCGAGGTAATGTGAAGATTGATGTTTGAGGACTTGAATTCCTATGCCGAGATGTTAATCAAGCCTAAGTGAATGAAAGGCTTTGTTATATTTGGTAGATCACCGTTATGCGCATCATCTATAATATGTTGAATTCATTTGGAAGGATTTGTAAATGATTAAAACCATGACCAGGATGTACAATGGATTGATGGAAGGGAATGGATAGTCCAATGCTTAGAGTGTCGTCTCCCCACGGGTAGCATTGTGGAAGTTAACAAGTGCGGTGTAGACCGTCACTAATGGAAATGAGGTTGAGTTGGATAAAATTGGACGGTTGGGCTTGGTCCTCGGTGTTCACGTCCCGAGGCTCCTTCCGTACCAAGTGAACGGTTGGGCTTGGTCCTCGGTGTTCACATCCCGAGGCTCCATCCGTATGTGTTGGATGGTTGGGCTTAATCCTCGTGCTTACTCCGAGGCTCCTTCCATGCCATGAATTGTGGAATTGCATGTGGTGTGAGTCGACACGCGGTGTCGTGATCCCGGGTTAAGGATAGTGTGGCAGGTCTACGGGCTCGCCAATCGTCACACCGATGGGGGTTGACAGTTAGACCTTGGGCGGTTGGGCTTGGTCCTCGGTGTTCACGTCCCGAGGCTCCTTCCATGCCAAGTGAACGGTTGGGCTTGGTCCTCGTGCTTATTTCCGAGGCTCCTTCCGTGTCATACCATAGGCCAGTCAGGGGCTAGGATCTTGGTGCTTATTTACCCGAGAGAACCCGCTGAGCCGTAGTACGCATGTGAGCTCCGCTGTTGTGTTCCTAGCGTGGAGGCGTACGGAGGCCTAGGCCAGGTAGTGTGGAGACCAGCCTACCTAGTAGTGGAGATGCCCGCTCCACTGTCACCGTTTGGCCACGACGGTTGATGCCTGAGAGGTTAGCTACCTGCTTGAATAGTGAGAACTATAAGTCTGTGTCGACATAGCGATTGCATGTGCTTGAGCATGGGTGTGTCATTGCATTGCATACATAGCATCGCACTTCATTATATATACAAGACCCTCATCGTATAAGTTTGTATGGGCACTCCTATACGATGAGTTACTTTCTGCTGAATGACCCTCAACTTATATGCTTGTATGAGCATCCATATAAGTTGAGTTACTTACTGTTCTAGTTATATACTCTCTTGTTGCTGTAGTTCGTAGATTTGAAATAAGAGCTTGTTTATTATACACTGCTGATGTTGCTGCTTATATCATGTATACTCACTTCACCTGTTGTACTTCTGTTATTTATATATTGTACCTGTTCCTTTCTCCGCCCGGTGCCGAGGAGACGCCGGGGAAGCGGATGTGAAACCACTTAGTCTTTTGACTAACGGTTGCTACGTCTTCCTTTTTAGGAGGAAACCCCGCAGGTGGAGCAGCAGGCTATGCAGACGGACAGCTAGGCCAGGGTGACAGGGCCTGAAGGGACGGTACCGTCGCTATCGTCGGTTACAGATGTGAGTGAGAGAGAGATTTTGTTGTAGCCCTTCGAGGCAATTCTGTTTACGTACTCTGATATTAGAAGCTTGCTGTAGCTTCTTTATTTATGATATTATGGACATATGCTTGGTGTGGATTTGACTTTCATATTATTATGGTTGGGTTGGCATTTATCTGTTGATATTGTTGGTAGCCGGCAGAATAGGCGTCTTGTGGTACAGGCTGGCCTAAGTGCTAGTATTACCGCAAGGCGGCTGTTCTGGGCATAAGACCCCTCTCGTGCCGTGTCTTGTGTTCCGGGAGGGGGGCCTTACACAAGTTGGATCCATCAAGCATCAGTGGTTGATCTTCTTCCTTCAACAAGGAGACGGGAGATCAAGAAGGAGATAATGCACAAGCTGAAGAACGATACTTCAAGCCCTGCTCCAGGATAGTTCTAAGCTGTTCTATTTCGACAGAAGACCAAATCTGAAGGTTTATACTTTTACTGTCTTCTGTTGTAATCTAAACAAACAATATTGTAAGAACTTTTTGTTTTGAGCTGTAAGGCCTGTGTGCCTAAGTGTAAGGCCCGTGAGACGAAGTGTAGGACCTGTGTGCCTGAGGGTAGGGTTGTCCTCCCATCCTGAGTTGTAGGGCTTCTTGATAGGCCTGAGGTAGGTGACCTGGAGGGAAACTGAGCTGTAGGAGTATAACATACTCTGAGTTGTAGGGCAGTGACCTGAGGTAGGGTTTGTAGGAAACCAGAGAGATCCCGATGGATCTGTGTTATAAGCTCCTTATGTTGAGTTTGGAGAAGGTTGCCTTGTCTAACACAATATTAGAAAGGTGGTGAGATAAAGTGGATGTACCCAGACCTTGGGAAACCACTATAAAATTTCTGTGTGCTTTTTGTGTTGTTTAATTGAGACTAAACAGTATAGTAAAAAGAAAACAATCTATTCACCCTATCTCTAAGTGATTTAGACTACTACCAAGTTAACTATCAGTGTCCTCCTAAAAATGCGGGTGTAGCAACCGTTAGTCATAAATACTAAGTGACTTCACATCCACTCACCTCGACGACTCTTAGGCACTGGGTGGAAGGAAGAAAGTGGGGACACAATGTACACAGTAGTATAACAAACAAGCGATCAGATGTATTAGTAATCAGATAGTTATCTTATATTGTCAGTTCAGTAAGAAGACAAGCATTATAAGGAGTATCATTAAGAGTATAATATACAACTATGCTAGCATATAAACAACAACAGAAGTGTAAGAACTGAATTGAACTTAACTTATAAGGATACCCATATAAGCTTATAAGTTAAGGGTCTGGTATAGTAAAAGTAACTCTTCATATAAAAGAACATATACTAATTTATATACTGAGGATCTTATGCGATGCAATGCAATACAGTGTAATGGAATGATTATATGATGACGCAACCATGCTCATACACACACTCTGTTTGCTATGTCAACATAGACCCTAGTTCCTACTACTAGGCGGACATTCACACTACCAGGCCTAAACCTCTATACACCTAAATTCTAACAACACTAACAATGGTGATCTTGCATACTACATCACAGAAGGGGTCTTGGGTAGATGAGCACCAAGAGCCCAGCCCAACTAGCCTAACAACACAGAAGGGGTCTTCGGGAAGTAAACACCAAAGAGCCCATCCCAAACAGCTTACAGGAACGGAAGGGGTCTTTGGGAAGAAAGCACCAAAGAACCCAGCCCAACCAACAAAAGTCTATCTGCCAGCTTCCGTTGGTGTGACGATCGGTAAGCCCAAATACCTTCCACAAATAATCCTCAACTCAGGATTAATCAACAACCGTGTATTGTCTTATACTCATGCAATCCTGCAGTACCAACGAGCCAAAAAACTCCCAAGGACTTTCAACCACGCCCTTACATAATGCAACCTAGGATATAACATATCCTACAATCACCAACTAGTCCTCAAACAAGTGATTAATTAAGTGGTTGAGACAACCCAAATCCCCTGAATATTTCTTCCGTGTCATGGTTAACATCTTGAGCGATTACACAATATTTCTGCTCATTCGAATCATCATGACAACAATTTATAGCCCAAAAATTTATGCATGCTATTGCAGTTCTCATCATATATATATATATATATATATATATATATATATATATATATATATATCAAAATTATGAAATTAAATAGAGATGTCCATAATGTCATCAAGCAAATATCTATCAGTATTTCCAAAGCTTTCGATAAAACGTTTTAGAGAAATTCTTGAATTATCCAAATATGCATATCTACAACACAACAAGCAGAAGCTAGATTTTCCAGAGCTACAGACCTCCAAACGTCAAGTTTAACCCCATACCAGAAAGGTATTTCCAAAGCCTACAACTTTCCTGTAAATATCTAGGTCCATAACTAAGTCTATCATGCATGAAATCGGGTTTGAACCTAGCAACAAAGATCTGAACAGATTCTGTCCAGTAATTACAACTTAGAATTCACTTTTAGGGAGATACATAGCTCCCCAGAAAATATGCAACTACTCATTGGAAAGGTCTTTCCAAGGGATACAACATTTATGTTGAGTCCGAGACATAAATATGAGTGTATCATGCATACAAATAGGCTTGAAGTCCGTCACATCACACACAACAGATTTAGGTCTAAGTATTTGAAGTAATTTCATGTACGAATTTTAAAATCAGATGAATGTACTATTTATCTTCTTCCTCCAACCATCATACAAGAGGGCTATAGCTTATCACCTCCTTTTCTCCCTCAATAAACCACCGTTCTTCACGAAATCAAGCTCGTAGCCTTCATATTAAAGAGAGGAAGAGATTGAAGATAATTTCGTGGCAATCAACACCCTAAACGAAAGTTCTAGCGTGGTCTTCTCCTAGAAAACTCCATTAAACTCCAAATGTCAAACTCTATTGAGCCGACATTTCTCCTAATTTTGGATCTAATGACCTAGCACCAAGGGAGAGGGTAGGAAGCTCACCAAATTTCCGGCCATGGATCGGGTACTCCTTCTTGGCGGCATGGTGTGTTCGGCTTCCGATTTTCTGTTCCGTTCATTTGTTCTTTTAGGGAGGAGCTGTTAGCACGATGGATAAGAAGAAGAAGAAATCCTTCCTGTAAGTATAAAGTTCGACCATGCCTTGGAATGAATACCACGCCACGTGTCACTCTCCTATGTGACCATACTTGGTTATAATATAAAAATAAGATTTTTAAAAGACTTTTTCCACCGTCCTGTACAAGTCCCGACATACCATATCTTTCTCCAGGCCGTGAATAATCAAGACAACAAGTAAGAAATTTGCCAAGTCCATTCATCGAGTGTTATCGATGATTCGTCAAGTGCTCTCGACGATTCGTCGAGACTGCAAGAAGGGTTCGTCGAGTCCTTTAAATCAGTACAAGTCTTTTCGACGATTCGTCATGTCCTTTTAATGAGTTCATCGAGTCCTTTCGATGAGTTTGTTGAGTTATTTTGATGAGTTTGACGAGTTAGTAATCAAGACATGACAAATGAATTCCGCCAAGTCCATTCGTCGAGTATTATTGACGATTCATCGAGATCATTCGATGATTCGTCGAGACAACACAAAGGGGTTCATCGAGTCTACTTAGGATTTCTCTCATTTCATCCGGGCCTACCAGCCACTCAAGGCGACACAGAACACACACGAGGGGTCTAGGTCAAAATGGGACATTACAAATCCTATAAATAAATAAAAAGATTTCAGCCCCGAAATTGAAGTTAAGTATACTGCTAACAAAGTACGAGGTATATAAGGTAAGTGTTGAATTTATCTTAGGGAAACAATTCCGGGTAGCATTGCTGCATAAGGTACATAGGCTCCCAAGTGTACTCCTCTTTCCCATGGTTGGACCACATGACCTTTACTAAAGGAACACTTTTTCGCCTCACCATTCATACTTTAGTATCTACTATCCGCACATGATCCAGCAGAATAGATCTATCAAAAGCCATAGGGCCAGATGTAGTGGTGACAAACTACTCAGGCCGAAGTAGTGCCTTGTAAAGGGAGGACACATGAAATAAATCGTGTAAGTTCTCCAATTCCTATGGTAACTCCAGCCTATAAGCCAAGGGACCAATCTTCTCCAAAACGGTATCAGGACCCAAGTATCGCGGGTTGAGCTTCTTCCTTACATGAAAACGTGACACCACGTGCATTAGACTAATCTTTAAAAATACCTTATCACCCACTTGGAATTCCACCATCATGTGTTTTGCATCATAGTACCTTGCCTGCTGGCTTTGAGCCTCTAGCATGCAGTCTCGGATCAACCTAATCATAGTATAAGTGTCATCGATGTACTCCACCCCCAATGCCTTAGAATCCTCATATTAGACCCATGACAAAGGCGTTCTGTACCACCTACCATAAAGTGCCTCATAGGGCGCCATTCCGATGCTTGCTTGGTGGCTATTATTATACGAAAACTCTACCAACAGTAGAAGTATCTCCCACGGCTCTCCATATCCAAAATGCATAACCGCTACAAGTCCTTCATAGTTTTGATAGTTCTATCAGACTGGCCGTCAGTATGAGGGTGAAAAGTCATGCTAAAGGTAAGGCGAGAGCCCAAATACACATGAACTACCCTCCATTCCTTAGGGGTAAAGCGACCATCACGGTCCGAGACTATTGTCTTTGAAAGTGTCTAGTAGTTAACCTAAATCACTTAGAGAGGGTTGAATAGGTGAGTTCTACATCTTTTAGTGGAATAAAAAAATAGAACAAACAAGCACAAAAAAACACAGAGAATTTATAGTGGTTCCTCGAGTTGGGTACACCCACTGTCCCACATCGCCTATCTACCACGAAGGGCTAGATTCGGCTACTTTACCTTTATCTCAGATTGAAAACAATCTTACAACTCGGAACCTCAACTCCTACAAACTCGGAGACAACTCTCTTACCGCTCGGAGAACAACCTCTCCTACAAACTCAATCCTATAAATAAGGATCTACAACTCGGAGGCAAGACCTCCTACAATAGTATAAAAAGTTTTACACAACACAAGATTAAAAATAATTTTCTTCAGATATGAAATCTTAGGTATTTCGTTCCTCTGAAAAGTAGAACTTGAAAGCCTAGAGGAAATGGAGAACTTGAAATCTTTGAAGTCTTGATCTGAACACGAGGAATCAACTAGATCTGAGAAGAACTTGGACTTTCAGAGATCTACGATCTAGTCGACCCACTTGATGAAGAACGAATCGTGCGTCAAATCGTCGGCCGAGAGGAAGACGTGAAATCTGTTTCGCGAGAGCCGACAGGAGATTTTTTTTGGAAATTTCTTTATTTGAGAACACAAATGCATGATTAGGGTTTAGTGAAAGTCACCCTAGGTATTTATAGGAATTCCTCTTTATAATGGCTTGAAATTCCTTCTATATCGAGAAGGTTGCGGATTACTGTATATTGCGATCGGGACGAGCCGATACGAAATTTGAAAACAGAAAATAAAAAACCCTAAGTCTTATTCGTCGAGTATTGTCGAGTATATAAGGGTATACTCGTCGAACTGCTTCAAAAATCGACAAAAATGGCTTAGAAGAATCCAGACAAATCTAATCTGATAGCTCAGTGCATTCCTAGAGAGACTCGGTGAATTCGACGAATATCGACTAGCATACTCGATGAATTCGACGAGTATCGAATGAAACTTTCAACGAATTCGACGAGTAGGCAAAGTGATGTATGACGAATTTTAGTTGGCCAATTCTCAAGAATACCGAGGAAAATTTGCAGAGTAAATCCTACGAAATCGACAAGTATCAGTAGGTATACCCTACGAATTCGACGAGTATTCACAAATAACCTCGACGAATTCGACGAGTCTACTCTACAATACTCGATGAATTTTCCTTAGAGAAAATTCTGTCTTTCCTGATACAACAACACCTCCTTCCTTGAATCTTCTAATGCACTTGAAACAGAAGTACACTCCAATAGAGAGATTACACGCGGGTCAACACATTGACCTACATAATGAGTGATTATATTGTATAGTCCTGTGTTTCATGACCCACTGTAACCTGACATTTGGTTGTACTTAATAATAACTTCCTGCAAGCACATAACTAAAAGCACGCAATTAAATACAATCTCAATTCATCTTAGTTCAATGGACACTTCTTCAAATCAGGGATATTGTGGATATAATACCCAACAATCTCCCCATATTTGAAAAAGTCAGAACCCTACAAACTAAAGTGAATTGTACACAAGATAATAAAACAAGAAAAGAGCATAACGATTAAAATATATATATATATATGTGTGTGTGTGTGTGTGTGTAAATGTTCAATCAGGGCAAACAATTTTCGCAAATATAAAGAAAAATAAGAACTCTAAACGTGTTTGCCCTGACTCTTTTGGTATTGCTTGTCAAAATAAGCCTTTGACATCGGGAAATACTTCAGCGGCGAAGGAGGGGAACCTGGATCATCCCTTCTGAATTTTCAGAAGTGAATTCTTCTCTTGGCATTGGCCACTTCATGTTTATGCCACTCATCCCTGCTATAGTAAGCCATCCTGCTTTCATTACCCAAGTCCACTAATGTTAAGGTGTCCAAGATAATGCTTTTTGAAATAGGACTCCACACTTAACATAGTTCTCTGTTGGGATCAGTTTTGGCATCAGAGGGGCCTTCCCCATACCTTCTTTTCTTAAGAGCTGGTTGAGGTACATCTTCAATCACTTGAACATCTGGTCCAGTAGCAGCAATAACAGATTCAGTTCCATACTGAGAGAAATCTTGAGTCTCTGCCCAGTAATAAGTGTAGTCCTGAAATAGTTGAACATAGTCATTCAAAGGATTAGGTATCACTAGTTCTGGTATCCTTGCATCAACATACCCTTGACCACCAAACAATTCTCTATCAATCCAACTGAAGTTATCAAAGTTGTAGGTGTTGACTACCTGAAATTGTTCTTTCATGGAGGTTTCTATTTCATTTACCTTAGCTTTTAGTTAGTTTGGTGGAGATACGGGGTATCACTAGTATCCTTGCATCAACATAACCTTGGCCACCAAACAGTTCTCTATGAAGCCAACTGATGTTATCAAAGCTGTAGGTGTTGACTACCTGAAATTGCTCTTTCATGGAGGCTTCTATTGCATTTACCTTAGCTTTCAGTTCGTTTTCCCCCTTTCTGACTTCTTTAATCATCTCATAAGCAATCACATTACTGTAATATACCATTTGACTGTCGAAGTGATCCATCCCAGTATTTTGGGCAGTGATTATAGTCTTGGCATTCTCATCCATATTCTCGAGGACTTCCAAATTGCTCTTAAGTCCAGCCATATTGAGAGTAATGGCTTGCCCACCTTACATAAACCAGCTGTCAAGGGTGGACTCCAACTTATCAAAATGCACCTTGATCTCAGTAGGGTCGTTGTTCATATCCCGTTCAGTCTCTTTTACTTTCTTCAGAGATTGATCAAATTTAGCTTGCTGCCTGGCCATCATAGCTTCAATAGATTTTAGTAAAGAACTATCTGAACTAGTTCTGAGAAGATTTGCAGTTGGAATACTTGGAGGAGAGGGTAGATCTGCACCATCCTCAGAGTCACTGAAGGACTACCACGAGGGATAAATGCGCTTTTAGTAGTAGAGCTTGATCTTGAGTCTCTAGGACAGGAGGGAGTACCTCATCCTCTTCTTCATCATCAGAAATTTCAACAATATCTTCTTCCTCCACTGGAGTTCCACCAAGAATCTTTGCAATTCTATCCCTAAGATTGCGCACAAACCTGTCTAACTCTGTTTGAACTGTAATTAAAGGATGAATCTACTCCCCCTCAACTATTACTTGTAGAATCCCTGAGAGACTTACGATCATGTTCTTAGAGGCAACAATCTCATTAGAGGTCAATACAATATCTTACTCATTCACATCATCAATAGGCTCAGAAACATCATCAACAACTCTCTCATCATCAGCCTCATCAGACACAACCTCAGCAGCAACACGACCAATATCAGCAATCACAGTGTTTAGAATAACTATCACTTCACTTGAACCTGGTACAACTGTCTCTGCACTAACTGAGTCTGGTACTACTGAATCTGTAAAGACTGAATCTTGAGGAATTTCCACTTCAGCTGCCTGAACAACTATCTCTGAAACAACTATTGCTGAAGGCGAGGGAATAATCAAGGGCACTAGAACAACAGTAACCACTTGAGCTTCAACAGAATCCCCCTTAATTCCTACACTCGAGCTCTCAGGAATTTCATGGGGGGGGGGGGGGGGGTAGGAGTAGGAATCCTATCCTCAAGAACTACCTCTTCCTCTTCCTCAGGCAAGTCTCTGACTCCTCCTTGCCATGGGATCCTCCTTTCCCATCTTGAGAAGATTGAAGAGTCGATTTTCTTTAGATGATGAATTTGTACTCCTTTCATCATGTCGAACGTAACTCTGTCCAACTGATTTAGATACAGGCTAAGTATCCTTCCAAAGTTTGGTGTGCGGAGACTATCCTTTATTCGTCCAAACAACACTGCTCCCCAGTTAATTCGTTTTTGGCAGATGATGGTGACTAGAATCTTGAACATATATGAGGATAGGTAATCTTGGGAACCAACTTTACACAAAGGAACTTTTCTAATTATGTTTGAGAGTTGTTTGCCTTCATCGTTCATCCCTTTCCTCTTAATAGCAGAAGATCCTCTTGGCAATCCACAAAACAACAGGGCCCTAGTGAAGTTATCATCTTTTAACTGGTCGGCTTCATCATTCTCTAAAAGCCGCCGATACCTTGTGAGGAGGGAAGACTTCACTTTGATTGAAATACTTCTGACTTTGCTCTTGATGAAAGTGCCTTCACGGCGGAGATTGGCATTGTGGAAGAACTCCAAGACATCCTTGTCCAAAACTTTGCACGGGTATTCGAGAATGAAGGTAAGTCCGGCCATCTCCAACATAAGAATGATGTTTTAGAAATCGTCTGTGGTCGATGCAAAACTCGTTCTAACAAGCTCTCTCCCTATGAGTAAGCTTCCAGTTCCTCGGGGAGCAATGAAGAATTGCAGAACACCAGAGGCGAAACAGTCGAAGGAGATTTGACGGAAGGTGAGAGAAGATTTGATGAGCTTACTCGACGACACGTGGAGGAATATGAAGAGCTTGCTATTGTGGAATCTGAACAGATGGAAGGCGATTTGATGAAACCCGGAAGTGCTTTCTCGATGAAGTGAACATGTTTACCTCGAAAGCACTATATATACCTAATGTTTCGAGGAGAGAAAGTTAAGCGCGTACCTGAAACCGAGTGACTCTTCGGATCCAATAAAAAAATATGTCCTGAAGTAAAATTCATCAGAATTCCATGGAAGCCAAGTCGAATTCGTCGGATATTGCTGAGATTTGTCGAAGAAATACGGGTTGTTTCAACGAATCGATTAGTTCCCACGAAGGCATCTCGACAAATTAGCCTTGGAAGATTTTAACTTCTGTGAGATGTACTTCGCTGAGAGAATTATGACTCCTTAACTGTCTTCATGATTCCTTGTTGAGCATGCCCAGTTCCATTTTGAATAATGAGAACTTTGCCTCGTCCAGTGGCTTCGTAAATATGTCTGCGATTTGCTTATCCGTTGGGACATAGCTGAGGTTAATGACACCGTTCACCATATGCTCCCGGATGAAATGATATTTGATTTCGATGTGCTTTGTCCAGCTGTGAGGACTGGATTATTTGTAATCACAATTGCACTGGAGGAGTCACAAAATATAGGAATCTCCTTGAATTTCAAGTTGCAGTTTTCAAGTTGATTCCTGATCCATAGAAGCTGTGCACAATAGCTGCCAACAGAGATGTACTCTGACTCAGTAGTGGAGATTACAACACAATTTTGCTTCTTGCTGCTCCATGAGATAAGCCTTCTTTCGAGGATTTGGCAAGTCTCAGAAGTGCTTTTCCTGTCATCCCTACTACCTACAAAATCAGCGTCTAAAAATCCAATTAACTCGACATCATTACTTACTTCTTGGGTACCATAAGCCAAGGTTTGGTGTACCCTTAAGATATCTAAAAATCCTCTTTACAACGGCGTAATGAGATTTCTTAGAGTTCACCTGAAATCTAGCGCACACACATGTTGAAAACATTATGTTGGGTCTACTGGCAGTAAGATAAAGCAAGGACCTAATTATGCTTATGTACTGGGTTTCATCAAAAGGTTTCCCTTTCTTATGTACTTGGAGTCCTAATCGAGGTTGCGTTCTCCATTCCAAATTTCTTGAGCAACTCCTTGGTGAACTTCGTCTGAGAGATGAAAATTTCATCGTCAGATTTTTTCACCTGAAGTCCTAAGAAATACTTTAGCTCTCTCATACTGCTCATTTCAAACTTCCCTGGCATAAGTTTAAAAAACTTCTTGCAAAGGTGGTCCTCCGTAGAGTCAAAAATAATTTCATCGACATAGATTTGCATTAGCAAAATCTTGCCTTTTACTTCCCTTATTTCTAATAATATTTTATCTAACTTTCCTCTTGTTAACTTGTTCTCAAGAAGAAAGCTAGACAACACCTCATACCAAGCTCTGGGAGCTTTTTTTAAACATCTCATACCTAGCCCGAGGAGCTTGTTTTAAACCATATAGGGCTTTATTAAGAAAATACACATAATTAGGGAAAGTTGAGTCGACAAAACCTGGGGGTTGCGTTACGTATACTTCCTCTTTTAGATCTCCATTGAGGAATGCTAACTTCACATCCATCTGATAGACTTTGAAGCCTTTGTGTGCAGCATGCACAAGGAATAACCTGATCGCTTTGAGTCTGATCACATAAGCAAAGGTCTGATCGAAGTCGATCCCTTCCTCTTGTTTGTAACCTTGAGCTACAAGCCTAGATTTATTCTTTATAATTACTCCATTTTCGTTCAGCTTGTTTCTGAATATCCATTTGGTACCGATCACATTTTGTCCTTTGGGCCTTTGCACCAATTCCCAGACCTTACATCTTTCAAATTGGTTGAACTCCTCTTGTATAACCATTATCCAAGAGACGCCCTTGTTTGCTTCTTTAAATTTCTTTGGCTCAACCTGAGAAAGAAAGCTGAGGTGTAATACTTCGTTAGTAGTACCTCTTCTAGTTTTTACATCGTCGCCTGATTCTCCAATTATCAGATCAACTGGGTGATCTCTTAGGTGTCTGAACACTAGATTTCTTCCTGTACCACTAGTAGGTTCTGCCATATTTGTTGCATCTCCTGTAGGTTGAAGGAGTTATTCATCTAGTAGCTTTTCTTCCACCACACTTGGATTGATGACTTTGACTGAGCTTGGAGCATCTTCCTATATTACTTCTTCCAAGCTTAGTTCTTTTATCCTGGCACCTGCATCTACACAAATAACACTAGATGAGCTACTATGAAGCATGCTTGTCTCATCAAATACAATATTTATAAATTCTTCTATAACAAGGGTTTTCTTGTTAAAAATCCTATATGCCTTACTATGGCTACTATAACCTACTAAAATATCTTCAAAACTCTTTTCACTAAACTTTGTACGGTAATACTTCCCATTGTTAAGTACGAAGAATTTGCTGCCAAAGGTCCAAAAGTAGGACACAGTCGGTTTTCTGCCCTTCAACAGTTCATAGGGAGTCTTACGATGGCTTTTGTTGATTAATTCTCTATTTGCACGTGACAAGCTGTGTTGACTACTTCAGCCTAGAAGTACTCTGGTAGTAAAGAACCATTCAACATAGTTGTATATACTTCAATGAGGGTTCTATTCCTTCTCTCAGCAACTCTATTATGTTGTGGAGTACGCGGAGATGAAAATTCATGAAAGATACCTTGACTTCCACCGAATTCTGTTATGGCCCTAGACTCAAATTCTGTTCCGTGATCACTTCTGATTTTGACCACTGAGCAGTTTAATTCATTCTGAATTTTCAAGAAAAATTTTGTTGTGGTATCTGACTTGTGTTTCAGAAAGAACACCCAAGTAAAACAAGAGTAGTCATTGTAAGTCCATGTGAAGTAAATATAGACATCTAGACAAATATTTTTCAGCAATACCCTTAAAGGTAACCCTTGTCTGCATATCCATTTGACATGCGTGACATGGACTCTATTTAAGGCACTTAATGCTGGGATCATCACGTACTAGATTTTGAGAAAATAACATATTAATAATTTTGAAATTTATATATGCTAATCTCTTGTGTCATTGGTCACAGAGAGACACACTATCCTTTGCTAAAAAGCACACTAGTGTAGAATTGTCAAAGCAAAGAAAATTTAAGCAGAAAATATTTCTATTCCGAGTACCTATTAAGACTGTCTCAAAATTAGCAGACAATTTTATCGGACACTTGTCCTTGTAGAACTCAATGATATAGACTTTATCACATAATTGGCTTATGCTTATGAGATTATGTTGTAATCCTTTAACATAAGCCACTTCTGTGAAAGAGACTATGCCGTTGGTAATCATACCGTATCCTTTGGTGATTCCCCGATCAGACCCTCCAAAGATTATTTTTGGATCATTTTCGACTGGGGTATATTCTTGTAATAGGCTTTTAGTCCCGATCATGTGTCGAGAGCATCCACTGTACAAATACTAAATTGGAGTTTTGTTGGCTTTTGGACATACCTGTAATCATGAACCATTTTCCCTTAGGAACCCAAACAGATTTGGGTCCTTAGTTCCTTGTTAGCTTAACACCACTAGGAACATTAACATTAAAAGTGGTCAGTCTCACACTGTTAACTCGTGGAGTTTCAATTTTCACTGGATGAAACCAACAAACTACGACAACGTGACCAATCTAGCCACAACACCAACAGTCAAACCCATTATATCTTCTCTTATATTCCTGCTTCACCTTCTAAATGGGAGTTCTAGAAGGTGCTACAGACTTGGAGGTAGATGCCTCATGATTATAGTAAACACAAGGCTTCACTATCTCCTTAGCCTTAAAAACAACAGTTTTTGCTTTTGGATCTTTCTTGCCACTTGGTCCATGAACGTATGAACCATAACTGTTAAGGGCGATTTATTCATAAGGCGCCTTGAACACACTTTCTCCGAAATCCCTAGGGAGGGTCCATCCTTTGCTCCTTTTGACGGGCTCCACGTATGTAGGCCTGACATAGTGAGCAAAGGACGATTCAAAGTCATATTTGTTAGTCAGGAAGACTACCTTTTTGAAAGTGGTTTGACTTTTAACAACCTTTCCCTTACCCTTATCAGCTATATGCCTAGAGAGACTCGGTGAATTCGACGAATATCGCCTAGCATACTCGATAAATTCGATGAGTATCGAATGATACTTTCAACAATTCGACGAGTAGGCAAAGTGATATACGACAAATTTTACTTGGTCGATTCTCAATGATGCAGAGAAAAATTTGCAGAGTAATTCCTACAAAATCAACGAGTATCAGTAGGTATACCTGACGAATTTTACGAGTATTCATAGATAACCTCGACGAATTCGACGAGTCCACTCTACGATACTCGACGAATTTTCCTTATAGAAAATTCTGTCTTTCCTGATACAACAACACATCCTTCCTTGAATCTTCTAGTGCACTTGAAATAGAAGTACACTCCAATAGAGAGATTACACATGGGTCAACACATTGACCTACATAATGAGATATTACATTATATAATCCTGTATTTCATGACTTACTGTAACCTGACTTGGGTTGTACTTGTCAATAACTTACTGCAAGCACATAACTAAAATACAATCTCAATTCATCTTTGTTCAAGGGACACTTCTTCAAATTAGGATTATTATGGATATGATACCCAACAATCTTGGGCACCCATTGGTATCGAACAAACTGCTCCACAAAAAGATGTACCAACACATCAACATGCTCCTCCTTCCTCATCGGGATAAACCTGACAACCTTTGTCAAGCGATCCACAATTAACCAAGCCAAATCATTCCCGGAGCGAGATCAGGGAAGTCCGTGAACAAAATCTATGAAAATATCCTCAAAATTCCACTCTAGGATGGACAATGACTATAATAATCCACCAGGGCTCTTGCACTCCACCTTTACCCTCTAACAAGCCTCACAGTATATAATATAGTACGTGACATCTCTCTTCATTCCTGGCCAAAACATGGTCCTCCACAAGTCATTGTACATCTTGGAAATTCTGGGATGCACCGAATACTTGTTACAATGGGCCTCTCTCAAGATGTCTTCCCGAATCCCACCACATGCGAGAATGTAAAGTTTGCCATGGAAATGAATGAGGTCCTCATTTAACGTGAATACCTCAGCTGATCCTCCCACAATTGCTTGGAACACGTGTGACAAATTAGCATCCTTCCCTTGCTCTGCCCGAATCTTGTCTTAAATGTCACAAACTATACGCAGGGTGGCCAGGTACTCCATATAGGTCTCGGGACAAGACTTAGACACTAGTGCAATCTCCATCATTTTAAGTACTCGAGCCAACTTCATAACCATTAATCGAGACCCAGGACTCGATACGGGTGGATTTCTGCTTAGAGCATCCTCCACTGAGATCGCCTTCCTGGGTTGGTAGTTCAATGTAAACTCATAATCATATAGAAACTCTAGCCACCATCGCTGCCTCAAGTTTAGATCTTTCTGGTGTGGATGTACTTCAAGTTCTTATGATCTGAAAAGATCTCACAGTGGATGCCATATAGATAGTGCCTCCAAATATTCAGAGCAAAGACCACTGCTTCAAGCTCTAAGTCATGCACTGGGTAATTCGCTTCATGCTTCTTAAGTTGTCTAAAAGCGTACACAATCACATGCCCATGCTGTATAAATACTGTTCCTTGCCTTGATAGGATGCATCAGTATAAATCTAGAATCCTTCCTTCCATGATGAGAGGGAGAGGATTGCCATGGTGGTAAGGTGGTCCTTCAGCTCTTGGAATGTAGCTTCACACTTGGGTGCCCACACAAAAGGTACACCCTTCTTTGTCAAAGTAGTGAGGGGAAGGGCGATCTTCGAAAATCCTTCCACAAACATACGATAGTACCCAACAAGTCTGAGAAAACTTCGCACATCGACCGCTGACCTTAAAGGTGACCACTCCTTCATGACACACAACTTGGCTGGATCTACTGCTAGTCCAGCTCCACTAATAATATGGCCCAGTAAAGCAACTTCTTGGAGCCAAAACGCGTACTTGTTGAACTTAGCAAACAAATAGTACTCCTTTAGTTTATTTAAAACTAAGGCTAAGTACACTACATGTTACTCTTCTATCCTTGAGTAGACCAAAATGTCATCAATAAATATAATGAAAAAAGTGTTGGTATTACCATGGTGATCTAGAAGTGATTAAACAGGTAGTCTAACTACCAACACGATATGGTCCTATATGGCCGCACATAAGAGAGCATTTAGAGAGGTTAGAGGAATGGATTATGTTATTCTTACTCATATATAATGAGTGAAGGACCAAGAACTTGAAAGCATCGAGTGCGTCGAGACCTCACTACCAAAGCATCGAGTGCATTGAGACCTCACAACCAAGGCATAGAGTGCGTCGATACCTCTCAGCTAAGGCTTTGAGTGCGTCGAGACCTCAAAACTAAGGCGTTGAGTGCGTTGAGACCTCTCAGCTAAGGCATTGAGTGCATTGAGTGCGTCGAGACATCTCGTCGATTCATCGAGTCATCTCATTCATGTTCTGGATCTGCGGATAACAATAGTTCAAGACTATTTATGCTCCTAGGTATATATATATATATCTATTAACTTAGGGCTTTGGTATACATAAGTTAGGGCGTGTAACACCCCAAAAATCCCTAAGTCCCAAAATGGGTCAGGGTGGGTGACACGGCCTGGGACACGGGCGTGTCCTAGGGCGTGTCCAGTGCACACGGCCTGGGAAACGGGCATGTCCTAGGGCGTGTCCTTTACTGTAGGCGCTGACTCGAGTTCTCGAGATGGCACGGTCGACGATCGTCAAGAGGTGACACGGCCCGGGACACGGGCGTGTCCCAGGGCGTGTCCTGATCGGGTGAATCCCGGGTGGCGTTGAGTGGAATTGAGTGCAGTGGCGTTGAGTGTGGAGCATGGCCTGTGACACGGGCGTGTCACAGGGGCATGTTTGGCACACTAATAAGGACACGGGCGTGTGCCTTAGCCGTGTCCTTCTCGGGTGATCTGGTCTTGTGTTGAAAGAGTGACACGGCTAGTCACACGGCCGTGTGCTTTCTAACACGGGCGTGTCAGGTGTTTTACATGGGAGTGTCTAAGCCCGTGTTATGGACTAGGTGAGTCGGTTCTGTAGCCGCTTCAGGAACACAGCCTGTGACACAGGCGTGTCACAACCCGTGTTCAGTCCAGGAAATCAGTTTAAGGGCTGATCTGATCCATTCATTTTCTTTAACCAAGATCCAATGGTCTAGGCTCATCCCTGGGGTGATAAGGCCGGTCGTGAGAAGGAGAAAGCTCATTTGAGTTGTGTCTTGCTCTTTTTTAAGTAAGAGAGAGAGGAGAGCTTGAGGAGGAAGAAGAAGAGGAAGTCGGCTGCCGGTGGTTCAAATTGCGAGCCGAGTTCGGATTTTCGAAGGCAAGGCTGCTGCGAGATTGTTCATTCGTTTACTTTTCTCCCCATGGCTCCGAAGTGTCTTCCAAGGGTAACGATTCCCTTCTTGGACAAGTGAAGTCCTTCTTTCCTGCATTTGCATAAGAATCCTGCACCAAAAGGTTGATGGCGAAGAGATTCCCTTGGGATTGGTGGTTCATCCCTTGTTGTAGTGCATTAGAACCGGAAGTGTGAGTACGGTTAGGCATGCTGTGTGAAACCCATCTAGACATGTTGGTCTAGATTGGTGATGCTTGTTTGTACATCAGAGAAGAATCCGTGTTTATTGCTAGTGTGCTTGAAATCTGTGATGGATGCCTGTGGCTTGGTGCCGCAGGAAGTACTGGAGGAAGTCCAGGAAATTGTGAGAGTTGGGTTCAACTCTTATGGCCGTGAGCGCCATATGGTATGAAGTTTAGCCGTAGGGCTGCAACTGCGAAAAAGGACTTAGTGCCGAATAGGAAAGGTGAAACCGACCCGCGCCTGTAAGTTGACCATGAGTACTTATGTATTCCTTTGTGGCAAGGCGATTTGAGCAACGATGGTGGCTGATCTGTACCTGCGTTATGCCAGCTGTACAAGAGAGTGTCAAGGCATGGGATTTCATCAGGGGCATAATGAGAGTCTTTGGCCTGGGCACCATAAAGATTAGGAATGCTCAAGTTTGCCCGTCATGTCTAGGACCTCTGAACGGTGGTGGGATCCGGTGTGTCCGGTACACCAAAATGTGCCCTAAGTGCACGGAATGTCGGGCCGTCGTGCCGGCATTTATGATATGTATTGCCTTGGTGGCTGAAAATATATATGTGTGCGATGCAAATTGCTATGCAGGGAAGGAATTCCGCTGCCCCATGCCAGGGGCAGGGTCGTTATAATTGGTCAGCTGAATGCTGAATGTTGCCCTGTTTGCCATCGGTTGGTGGATTGGTTCTTGCAGGTGCAGGTGGTGCTGGTCCAAGCGGGACTTAGAGGGCTGAAGCCCAAGCTGCGTTGTTGCCCTCGAAGGCCTTGTTTTGCTTAATCTTGTTCATGTGTGGCCGGCCTGCATGCCGATGTTTGTAAACCACACATTATGTTCAGAGAAAATTGTAAAAGCCATAAGGCTGTGTACCTGCTGTATATGGTTGTATACATTTCTATTTTGTTATAGAAGTGGACATTTCTGTTATTATTGAGTTCAAGTTTTCAACCCTGAAACTTCCGCTAGAATGCTCTGTGTTAGGGTACGATGGTTCTTGGTATTATTTCGTGACGTCTCCGCCAGTTTGTGGAATATGGTGTGGGGCCCCGGCCGGACCCTCTATTATATCCTGCTTGACGGGTAGAGGTGTTATAATTTGGTATCAGCTTGTTGGTCGATCTTTTCCGAATTTGCGGACGAATTCTTTTGCGGGGTGGCGAGCACGTGTCAATGCTGCCGTTATAACACATATATTGAACTCAATAATACCCACTTAGGAATGGAAATACACTTGTTTGGTGAACCGGTGTGTTCATTTTTGGTTTGTTTGCCGTTTGTTTTGTCGCTAAATTGTGTTTCTATACATATAGGTGACTAGAAGTGTTGCAGGTCAGTCGGAACCTCAACATTCTGTTGAAAGTGCGGCACCAGCTGAGGTGCCCACACCTCCTCCATCTACTGAAACTGTCCGTTTGATTATGGAGACAGTGATTGCAGTTATGAATGCTCAGCAAGCTGGGCAGGCTCGGCCTTCAGTGGTGCCAATGTATGCTGAGATAAGACAAGAACCAGTGGAAGCTGTAGTTGATCCGTGGGCGGTAGATCAATAATTGAAGATGTTCATGAGCTTCAATCCCCCTCAATTTACTGGGGCGAGTTCCCCAGCCCAAGCGGAGGATTGGTTATCAAGGATTAAGAGACTCTTGATAGCTATCAGAGTAGAGGAGGAACAAAAAGTCATACTAACCACTTTCCTGCTTGAGGGAGAGGCTTGGTTGTGGTGGGACGAGGTAGAACTGCATCAATTGGCGGGCAGACGTTTGACGGGAGTCTCGATGGAAGAGTTCTCTCGATTGTTTTTAGCAAAGCATCTCCTAATGCAGCAAAGAATTTCCATGGAGTTGGAGTTCCAACGTTTAACTCAAGGGGAGAATAGTGTGGATGAGTATCTGCATGAGTTTACACGTTTGGGATGGTACACGAGCAATATCTTCGCCGAAGACGAGCGTAAGACCAGTCAGTTCTATGGGGGACTACGAGATGAGCTGCGGTATTTGCTCTCGAGTTATGTGAATCAGGGATTCCAAATATTGGTCTGTACGGCTCGGTCTTTGGAAAAGGATATGAAAAGAGGACAAGCAAGGGGGACCTTGGCTGTTACAAAATCGGAGTTTTAGCCGCTGCGTCCGGAGAAGTCTAGATACCGAAGGAGATGGAATAAGAAGTCCAAATCTACTGGACAAGCTCCTTCAACTACTGTGACGGAAGCATCTTCTGGGTATAGATCTCGCGCTTGTTTTACGTGTGGGAAGTTGGGACACTTTGCACGTGATTGCCGGGTTGGCCATCCAAAGGGTGAGAAGAAGACGGGAGCGTCTTATGCGGAGAAAGGGAAGACTGTGGTGGAGTCTTCTGCATCACACGCGCAGCCCCGGGTCTTCAACCTTGGGTAACAGGAGGCCATTAAGCAGGCCGATGTCGTCACAGGTGCGCACAGTTTTCAATTTTACTGTATGCTGTGTGCTGTGCTTGTTTTAATCTTGGTGTTATTGGTTTTGTCCTTATATGGGACTCTCTGGCACGAGCACTATTCGATATAGGTTCTTCACATTCGTTTCTGTCGGAAGATTTCATCTTGCGAATCGGGGTGCCTATACAGACTGCGACAGACAGTCTGAAGGTGTTACTACCTAACGGATGTTTAATGTGTGCAGATAAGTCTTGTTGTGTGGAGGTCAAGATAGGGAGTCAGGATTTCAAGGTGGAAACATTAGTATTGCCGATATCAGAGTTTGATATAATCTTTGGTATGGACTGGCTTTTAGAGCAGCATGCTTGTATAGATTGCACCTCAAAAGAGGTTACACTGGGGAAAAATACCGAGCAAGAGGCCAAGTTTAGTGGTATGCAAGGGACGAGTAGGGTATTGATATCCTCTCTCCAAGTCTTTAAGGCAGTTCGGAAGGGTGCGGAGTTATTCTTCACACTCATTGAGGCGGCGGGGCCGAAGGCTAGTGTAAGTGAGGTGCCGATTGTATCAGAATACACTGATGTGTTTCCAAAAGATCTTCCGAGGTTACCACCCTAAAGGGAAATTGACTTCGCTATCAAGCTGGTGCCAGGTGCAAAACCTATGGCCCGCTCGCCTTATCGAGTAGTGCCAAAGGAGATGGCAGAACTAAAGGTTCAGTTGCAAGAATTGCTAGAGCAAGGCTATATATGCCCAAGTCAATCGCCTTGGTGGGCACCGGTTCTCTTTGTGAAAAAGAAGGACGACAACTTGCGTCTATGCATTGACTATAGAGAACTGAACAATCTAACAGAAAAGAACAAGTATCCAATTCCACGGATCGACGACTTGTTTGATCAGTTAGTTGGCTCGACTGTATACTCCAAGTTGGATTTGAAGTCAGGCTACTATCAGTTGAGAGTTCGTGAAAGTGATATACCTAAAATAGCATTTGGAACATGCTATGGTCACTATGAGTTCACGGTAATGCCATTTGGGCTGTCTAATGCACCATCGGTATTCATGGACTTGATGCATCGAATGTTTAGGGAATACTTGGATCTCTTTGTGATCGTCTTTATTGACGATATCCTTGTATATTCCCAATCTGAAGAGGATCATGCAAATCAATTGCTGATAGTGTTGCACACTCTGAGGAAGAATAAGCTCTACGCCAAGTTCTCTAAGTGTGAGTTTTGGCTGTCGTCAGTGGCTTTCCTTAGCCATGTGGTTAGTGGAGAGGGCATTGCGGTGGATACTTCCAAGATAGTTGCTATACCGGAGTGGCCTGTTCTTTCTTCAGTAGAATAAGTCAGGAGTTTTCTTGGGCTTGTGGGCTACTACATGCGCTTCGTAGAGAATTTCTCGAGAATAGCTTTTCCTCTCACCACACTGACGAGAAAGAATCAGACGTTCATGTGGACGCCGGAGTGCGCTCGAGCTTTTTAAGAGTTAAAAAGTCATTTGACCGCGGCGCTAATCTTAACTTCTCCATGTGGTCAAGACGTCTTTGAGGTCTATAGTTATGCATCAGGGAGCAGTGTAGGCTACGTCATTTTACAATTCAGAAAAGTGATAGCTTATGGCTCACGCCAGTTGAAGGTGCATGAACGGAATTACCCCGTCCATGATTCAGAATTGGCGGCGGTAATATTTGCACTTAAACTGTGGTATCATTATCTATATGGCGTGAAAGTGGATATATTCACGGACCATAAGAGCCTGAAATATCTGTTGGATCAGAAAGATCTTAAAATACGACACAAAAGGTGGATGGAGTTTCTTGGTGACTACACCTTCCAGATTCGTTATACTCCCGGTAAAGGGAATGTAGTCACGGATGCCTTGAGTCGTCTGTATAACCCCGTATTCGCCCCCATATAGTTTTAAGCTTTTTGGACGTCTTGACACTCTCGGTGGACAATTTTGGCTCTAGCTTGGAAATATACTAGTAGGGGGAGGAAAAAAGGAGCTTAGCTGGCTAGTGCTTGGAGTACTCTTTAGAGGGCGAGTGCGGCGGGAGGCAGGTACTCGACCTGACCCATTTTTAGGGTACGGGTGTAGCGAGAGGCCGACACCCGTCCCGACCCCCCTTTCAGGGGTCTCAGCGGGCCTATTCAAAGGCTCTCGACGGGACTGCTCCCAGGGTCTCGGCGGGATAGCTCCTAGGGGTCTTGTCGGGACAGCTCCCAGGGTCTCGGCTGGACATCTCCCAGGGTCTTGACGGGATAGCTCCCAGGGTCTCGGCGGGATAGCTCCCAGGGTCTCGACGGGACAGCTCCCAGGGTCTCGGCGGGACAGCTCCCAGGGTCTCGGAGGGACAGCTCCTAGGGTCTCGGAGGGACAGCTCTCAGGGTCTCGGCGGGATAGCTCCAAGGGTCTCGGCGGGACAGCTCCCAGGGGTCTCGACGGGACAGCTCCCAGGGTCTCGGCGGGACAGCTCAGGGTCTCGGCAGGACAACTCCCAGGGGTCTCGGCAAGACAGCTCCCAGGGTCTCGGCAGGATGGCTCCCAGGGTCTCGGCGAGATAGCTCCCAGGGTCTCGGCGGGACATCTCCCAGGGTCTCGGCGGGACAGCTCCCAGGGTCTCGGCGGGACAGCTCCCAGGGTCTCGGCAGGACAGCTCCCAGGGTCTCAGCGGGACAGCTCCCAGGGAGATAAGGGGTGTGGCTCCTCCCACCCTTGGACCTCTCTCCGGACCATGTTTTTACCGTTATGCCCTTGGGGAGGGGGATTACCTCTCTACACCTCGATGTGGAGTTTTTATATTAGCTTTAGGCTTATTTGCTCTGGGGACATTTTGGTCATTTTAACCCTAGGACTTGGAAAATCTATAAATAGAACCTTGAGGATGCTTTGGAGAGCATGACTTCTTAGCCACTTAAATCCCCTTGGCTTTCTTCCTCCAAGACACCTAGCTCAAGCATTGGCTAGGGAGGGGGAGACCTCAAAGGTCTTCCGGGTGTGAGGCGGGACCTCCACGCTAGAGCCGAGGGTCAGTTCATAGTTTCCTAAGTCTCCGGCCTGTGACGTTCCCTCGAGTGTAGTAGGTGTGAGGTCACCCCTCTTTAGAGACCCCGAACTCCATAGAGGTCATTTTTGGCTTCAACACATGGTGCGGTGAGCATGGAGAGTGACCAGCACAGAAGATCTCGGGAGAGTGTCATGACTAGAGATCAAGGAGGTGGTGACGATCTCGACGAGCTCCCCAACCCCGAACCCTTCGTAGGAAGGGAGGAGTTCATGGCTTCCATATCAGACATCATGGAGATGCTGAGAAGCATTGCCCCTCGGGCTGACAGCTCAACCCCCACCCCCAGGGACTAGCTCCCAGGGGTATCGGTGAGCTAACCCAGAGTGTTCTCGGCGACCTGCCTCCTAAGGGCACATACGAGATGACCCCAGCAGGTGGAGAAGGAAGTGCACCAGGTAGGCGACCTGGGAAAGAAAGGATGGGAGAGGGGGTCGAGCGAGACCTCCTCGGCTAGGAGCTGTTCCCCAGCCCGATGAGTTCTAGTCCTCCAGGCGAGCAGGTAGCATGGGTAGAGGTGGAGAGAGCACCCCCCAGGGGATCACCTTTCAGCGAGCTGATCACCTCAGCTCCCGTTCCCGAGGGGTTCAGAGATCCAGACATGGCTTACTATACCGGGAAGGATGATCTCGTCCAGCACCTGCAGTGGTTCGAGGATGCCGTATCCATCAGGTCGATGACAGATGCCTTCAAGTGTCGCCTCTTTGCAATCACGTTGAAGGAGAAGGCAAGGGACTGGTTTCATCAACTCCCTTCGAGGTCGATCTATGAGTTCGAGGACCCGAGCCGAAGCTTACAGCTCCGCTTCTCCACCTCCAAGTAGAGGAAGAAGAGTCCCGAGTCCATATTTCTGATAAGGAAGAGGGCCGAGGAGTTACTGGCCCACTATGTTGACAGGTTCCAGGAAGAGATCCTGGATATCCAGGAGATGCCGGGGTATGCTCTCCAGATGGCCTTCATCGTTGGGCTGAAGGAGGGCTTCTTCAAGATGAGCTTGACTCGGAAGGCCCCCCTTTCCTTCGAGGAGCTGATGTAAAGGGTGGCAGAGGAGATAGCCATGGAGGCGGCCAACCCGACATTCGTCAAGAAGTTGGCGAAGCTAACAGAGGCAGAGTTAAAGGAGCAGGGTGGCTCGAGACATCAAGAGGGAAAAAGGAGGGAGGAGCAGAGAGCTCAGGGGTTCCAGGGATAGGAGGGTCCGAAACCAGGCTAGAGGCAACAGGGAAGACCTGCCCAAGGTCCAGGAAGAGCTCTTGTCCCAGGTGAAGAGAACTTCCACGGGGGCCAAGGGAGGTACAACTTCCAGAGGCAAGCCCCTAGGCTGCTCCTTCCCCTACCCCAACAGGCCTTGACAATAGGTGAAGGAGGAAGAGGCAACATGAGAGATCGCCCAGCCCACCGAAAGAGGGGAGAAAGGGCACTACTTTACTGTAACTTCCACCTGGTGGAGGGGCACGCAACAGCCACCTGCCCCGAGTTCCTGGAGGTAAGGGGGGAGAGGGGTCTAGCACAGCAACCGCCGCCAGAGCGGATTGAAGTTCTACCCCAAGGAGGGGGTGATGATGTATGTAAGGACCGGGTCAATGTAGGACCCCTAGGTGGTATATCTGTGATCCACGGGGGTGGGGTGGGGGGGTGGGGATCGAAGCTGCTCGAAAGTCAAGTCTCCACGTCATGTACCGCCGGAGCGTTGCCTCGACGTCTCAGGCCCCGCCCCTAGAGGAAAAGATCACCTTATCATCGAAAGACATGCCAGAGCATGAGGATCCCTTCTGCGATGCCCAAGTCATCCAGACAGCCATCAAAGGCTTTACCGTCTCCCGGATCTTGGTTGACAATAAAAGCTCTGTCAACGTCATTTTCAAGAAGGCATTTGACGGGATGAAGGTAGAGCTAAGGAGGGTGCTGGCCTCGGACGGACCCTTATTTGGATTTTCAGGGGAGATAAAGGAGGTGGAAGGCGGAGTCGGACTCCAGGTGAAGTTAGGGGGGACCTCAAAAAACTGCAGGTTCATCATTATTGACGCTCCAAGCAGCTACAACGCCATTTTCGGAAGGCCCCTCATCAGTGCTTTCCGGTGCGTGCCTTCATCCTTCCACAAGTGCCTTAAGTTCAACTCAGAGGGGACTCAGATCAGGATCAAGGGAGACTCCAAGATGGCGAGGCAGTTCTATGTCACGACTGTCAACACCATCTCTTGGTTGGCCAAGGCGGAGGAGATGGAGAAGATCATCGAGAGCCTGAGCAGGATGGAAGTGTCCGAGGGGAAGGAATCGGATGACGACCCTCAATCCCAGGCCCCCTGAAGAAGCCTCGTCTCGGTAGAGTCTTCTATCTTTTTCTTATATTGTAATGAGTCCAGCCCTCGACCAGTGGAGTCGGGGGGGGGGGGGGGTCATGTAACCCATCTTTTTCCCCCTTAGAGGATGTTGGAATTGAAAAAGCTTAGGTGACATGTCCAGCTCCCAACCCCCGAGAGGATCTCCTCATACCAGGCTCACACCAGCTGGCAGGGTCGAGAGTGCCTCAGAGGGTGGCTCGTTTCTCCCTTTGCTCCGATGATGATTCCTCTTTCAGGCTCGCACAAACTTACAAGGCCAGTTGATCTCTCGTGGAAGCCTAGTTCCTTTGCTCCAATGATGATTTCGCTGTCAGACTCTCACTAGCTGACAAGGACGGTTAATCTCTCGTGGAAGCGCAGTTCCTTTGCTCCGATGATGATTTCGCTATCAGGCTCTCACTAGCTGACAAGGCCGGTTGATCTCTCGTTGAAGCCCAGTTCCTTTGCTCCGATGATGATTCCGCTGTCAGGCTCTCACTAGCTGATAAGGCCGGTTGATCTCTCGTGGAAGCCCAGTTCCTTTGCTTCGATGATGATTCCGCTGTCTGGCTCTCACTAGCTGACAAGGCCGGTTGATCTCTCGTGGAAGCCAAGTTCCTTTGCTCCGATGATGATTCCGCTGTCAGGCTCTCACTAGCTGACAAAGCCGGTTGATCTCTCGTGGAAGCCCAGTTCCTTTGCTCCGATGATGATTCCGCTGTCAGGCTCTCACTAGCTGACAAGGCCGGTTGATCTCTCATAGAAGCCCAGTTCCTTTGCTCCGATGATCATTCCGTTGTCAGGCTCTCACTAGCTGACAAGGCCAGTTGATCTCTCGTGGAATCTTAGTTCCTCTACTCCGATGATGATTCCGCTGTCAGGCTCTCACTAGCTGACAAGGCCAATTGATCTCTCGTAGAAGCCAAGTGTTTTCACCCTGAGGCTGTCTCGTTACCCAGGCTCCCATTAGCTGGCATGAAAGGTTGACCCCTCGGGAGGCTAAGTGTTTTCACCCCGAGGCTGTCTCGTCACCCAGGCTCCCATTAGCTGGCATGACAGGGTGACCCCTCGGGAGGCTAAGTGTTTTCACCCCGAGGCAGTCTCGTCACCCAGTCTCCCATTAGCTGGCATGACAGGTTGACCCCTCGGGAGGTTAAGTGTTTTCACCCCGAGGCAGTCTCGTCACCCAGGCTCCCATTAGCTGGCATGACAGGTTGACCCCTCAGGAGGCTAAGTGTTTTCACCCCGAGGCTGTCTCGTCACCCAGGCTCCCATTAGCTGGCATGACCGGTTGACCCCTTAGGAGGTTAAGTATTTTCACCCCGAGGCGGTATCGTCACCCAGACTCTCATTAGCTGGCATGACAGGTTGACCCCTCGGGAGGCTAAGTGTTTTCACCCCGAGGCTGTCTCGTCACCCAGGCTCCCATTAGCTGACATGACAGGTTGACCCCTCGGGAGGCTAAGTGTTTTCACCCCGAGGCTGTCTCGTCACACAGGCTCCCATTAGCTGGCATGACAGGTTGACCCCTCGGGAGGCTAAGTGTTTTCATCCCGAGGCCGTCTCGCCACCCAGGCTCCCATTAGCTGGCATGGAAGGTTGGCCCTTCGAGGAGGTTTTAGTGAATTCTACTTGGAGAGGCTAAAGTATTTGCTTCGACCACGCAAAAGAACTATGCTCAGCGAATACGTTGGGTTGGATAATTCTTTCCGAGCGTGAGACTCGCTCGAAAAGAGCGGGGATTGTGTACAACCCCGTATTAACCCCTATATAGTTTTAAGCTTTTTGGACATCTTGGCACTCTCGGTGGACAATTTTGGCTCTAGCTTGGAAATATACTAGTAGGGGGAGGAAAAAAGGAGCTTAGCTGGAAAATGCTTGGAGTACTCTTCAGGGGGCGAGTGCGGCGGGAGGCCGGCACTCGCCCCGACCACTCTTAAGGGTACGGGTGCAGCGGGAGGCCGACACCCGCCCCGACCCCCCTTTCAGGGGTCTCGGCGGGCCTATTCCAAGGGTCCTGGCGGGACAGCGACGGGACTGCTCCAAGGGTATCGGCAGGACAGCTCCTTGGGGTCTTGGCGGGAGAGCTTCCAGGGTCTCGGCTGGACAACTCCCAGGGTCTCGGCGGGACAGCTCCTAGGGTCTCGGCGGGACAACTCCCAGGGGTCTCGGCGGGACAGCTCCTAGGGTCTCGGCGGGACAGCTCTAAGGGGTCTCAGCGGGACAGCTCCTTGGGGTCTCGACGGGACAACTCCCAGGGGTTTCGGAGGGACAGCTCCCAGGGTCTCGGAGGGACAGCTCCCAGGGTCTCGGCGGGACAGCTCTCAGGGGTATCAGTGGGACAGCTCCCAGAGGTCTCGGCGAGACAGCTCCCAGGGTCTCGGCGGGACAGCTCCCAGGGTCTCGGCGGGATAGCTCCCAGGGTCTCGGCGGGACAGCTCCCAGGGTCTCGGTGAGACATCTCCCAGGGGTCTCGGCGGGACAGCTCCGAGGGGTCTCAGTAGGACAGATCCCAGGGTCTCGGCGGGACAGCTCCCAGGGTCTCGACGAGGCAGCTCCCAGGGTCTCGGCGGGACAGCTCCCAGGGTCTCGATGGGATAGCTCCCAGGGTCTCGGCGGGACAGCTCCCAGGGTCTCAGCTGGATAGCTCCCAGGGATCTCGGCGGGACAGTTCCCAGGGGTCTCGGTGAGACAGCTCCCAGGGGTCTCGGTGAGACAGCTCCCAGGGGTCTCGGCAAGACGTCTCCCAGGGTCTTGGCGGGACAGCTCCTAGAGTCTCGGCGGGACAGCTCCCAGGGTCTCGGTGGGATAGCTCCCAGTCTCTCGGCGGGACAGATCCCAGGTTCTCGGCGGGACAGCTCCCAGGGTCTTGGAGGGACAGATCCCAGGGTCTCGGCGGGACAGCTCCTAGGGAGATAAGGGGTGTCGCTCCTCCTACCCTTGGACCTCTCTATGGACCATGTTTTACCATTATGCCCTGGGGGGGGGGGGATTACCTCTCTACCCCCCGATGTGGAGTTTTTCTATTAGCTTGAGGCTTATTTTCCCGGGGGCATTTTGGTCATTTTAACCCTAGGACTTGGAAAATCTATAAATAGACCCTTGAGGATGCCTTGGAGAGCATGACTTCTTAGCTACTTAAATCCCCTTGGCTTTCTTCCTCCAAGGCACCTAGCTCAAGCATTGGCTAGGGAGGAGGATACCTCAAAGGTCTTCCAGGTGTGAGGTGGGACCTCCACGCTAGAGCCGAGGGTCAGTTCGTAGTTTTCTAAGTCTTCGGCCTGTGACGTTCCCCCGAGTGTAGTAGGTGTGAGGTCACCCCTCTTTAGGGACCCCGAACTCTACAGAGGTCATTTTTGGCTTCAACATCGTCGGACTCTGGCAAGGGCAAGTTGGCTTTTAAGGCATGATGAAATCCTAATTCGAGAATTGGAGGCATTAAATATTTCTTGTGTTGAAAGGAATGCCACTGCAGATGCGTGCTTAAACTGGACGGAGGTACAGTGTGACCTGGAGGATAGAGTTCGGCAAGCAATAAGACTTGATGAATGTCTACAACGCAATGCAGTGGAAAGTGCGGACTCTAGATTTTTGTTTAATGACGGTCTTTTTCGGAAGGACGGTCGTCTGTGTGTCCCAAATAGGGGTAAGCTTCGTGAAGAGGTGATGTATGAAGGCCACTTCACCAAATATTCAGTTCACCCCGGGAGAACGAAGACTTATAAAGATATGAAGAAGCTGTTCTGGTGGCCTGGAATAAAGAAGGACATATCACACTATGTCGCTAAGTGTCAAATGTGTGCTTTGGTAAAGGCGGAATGCCAAAAACCGGGTGGTTTACTGAAGCCGTTACCTATCCCTGAATGGAAATTTGACGATATTTCCATGGATTTCGTGCATGGATTACTGAGATCACATCGTGGAAATGATGCGGTATGAGTGATTATGGACCGGTTAACCAAGGTTTCACACTTCACCCCGAACCGTAAGGACGATTCAGTTGAGAAGTTGGCAAAGATGTACGTGGATATTATTGTACGATTGCACGGTGTGCCCCGTAGCATCGTTAGTGATCGAGATGGGTGTTTCACTTCGGGTGATTGGAGATTAGTCCACGAACTATTGGGTACATAATTACATTTTAGCACGGCCTTCCACCCTCAAACGGATGGTCAGACCGAGAGGACCAACAGGACGTTAGAGGATATGCTCCGAATGTGTGCGCTGGATTTCAGGAAGAATTGGGAAGATCATCTCGGTGTGGTTGAGTTCGCCTACAACAACAACTACCAGGCTAGTATCCAAATGGAGCCCTTTGAGGCTTTATATGGTAGAAAATGCCGTACACCTTCGGCTTGGGCGGAGACTGGCGAAACGAAGTTTATCTGTAAAAAGAGTTAGATGATGCCAACATAATTATACGGTTGATATGTGAAAACTGATGGTGGCTCAAGATAGGCAAACTTAGTATTACAATGCCAAGCACCGAAACGTGGAGTTTGCGGTGGGCGATTGTGTGCACTTGAAAATCAAACCATTCAAAGGTGTGTCCAGGATATGGCGTCTAAAAAAGTTGAGCCCGAGGTTTCTGGGACCGTTTGAGGTGGGTGAAGCTGCCTATCGGTTAACACTTTCGCAAGAGCTGAGCGGTTTACATGATGTGTTTCATGTCTTGGTGTTGCGGAAAGTGGTAAGAGAGCCAATCTAAGTGGTTTTTGCAGATCAAGTATCAGTCGACAATGGGCTAACGACGAAAGTTAGGCCTATTCGAATCGAGGATCGAGTCGAAAAATAGTTGAGGAACAAGATGATCGGGATGGTCAAAGTCCAGTGGGACAATTGTGGCCGTGAGGAGCTAACATGAGAGCGAGAGCAGACCATGCGAGCTGAGTTTCCCGATCTTTTTGTATAAATTTTTGACCGTGTACATTCTTTTGTAACAAAACTATTAGTAGAATAGCATTGTGATGTTTGTTCCCTTACTGCGTACAAATTTCGGGAAAAAATTTATTTTAAGGGGGGGGGGGGAGGATTATAACACCCCAAAAATCCCTAAGTCCCAAAATGGGTCAGGCTGGGTGACAAGACCTGGGATATGGGCGTGTCCCAGGGCATGTCCTGCTCGGGTGAATCCCGGGTGGCGTTGAGTGGCGTTGAGTTGAGTGGCGTTGAGTGTGGAGCACGGCCTGTGACACGGGCGTGTCACATGGGCGTGTTTGGCACATGGCTAAGGACACGGGCGTGTGCCTTAGCCGTGTCCTTCTCGGGTGATCTGGTCTTGTGTTGAAAGAGTGATACGGCTAGTCACACGACCGTGTGCTTTCTGACACAGGCGTATCAAGTGTTTTACACGGGCGTGTCTAAGCCCGTGTTCTGGACTGGTGAGTCAGTTTTGTAGCCGCTTCAGGAACACGGCCTGTGACACGGGCGTGTCATAACCCGTGTTCAGTCCAGGAAATCAGTTTAAGGGCTGATCTGATCCATTCATTTTCTTTAACCAAGATCCGAGGTCTAAGCTCATCCCTGGGGTGATAAGGCCGAACGTGAGAAGGAGAAAGCTCATTTGAGTTGTGTCTTGCTCTTTCTTAAGTAAGAGAGAGGAGAGCTTGAGGAGGAAGAAGAAGAGGAAGCCGGCTGCCGGTGGTGCTACAGTGGTTCAAATCGTGAGCCGAGTTCGGATTTGCGAAGGTAAGGCTGCTGCGAGAATGTTCATCCGTTTACTTTTCTCCCCATGGATCCGAAGTGTCTTCCAAGGGTAACGATTCCCTTCTTGGACATGTGAAGTCCTTCTTTCCTGCATTTGCATAAGAATCCTCCACCAAAAGGTGGATGGCGAAGAGATTCCCTTGGGATTGGTGGTTCATCCCTTGTTATAGTGCATTAGAACCGGAAGTGTGAGTACGGTTAGGCATGCTGTGTGAAGCCCATCTAGACATGTTGGTCTTGATTGGTGATGCTTGTTTGCACATCGAAGAAGACTCCGTGTCTATTACTAGTGTGCTTGAAATCTGTGATGGATGCCTGTGGCTTGGTGCCGCAGGAAGTACTGGAGGAAGTCCAGGAAATTGTGAGAGTTGGGTTCAAATCTTGTGGCCGTGAGCGCCATGTGGTATAAAGTTGAGCCGTAGGGCTGCAACTGCGAAAAATGACTTAGTGCCGAACAGGAAAGGTGAAACCGACCCGCGCCTGTAAGTTGACCATGAGTACTTTGGTATTCCTTTGTGGCAAGGAAATTTGAGCAACGGGGGGGGGGGGGGGGGGTGGTTGATCTGTACCTACGTTATGTCAGCTGTACAAGAGAGCGTCAAGGCATTGGGCTTTCGTCAGGGGCATAATGAGAATCTTTGGCCTGGGCGCCATAAAGATTAGGAATGCTAGAGTTTGACCATCATGTCTGGGACCTCTGAACGGTGGTGGGATCCGGTGTGTCCGGTACACCAGAATGTGCCCTGAGTGCACGGAATGTCGGGCCGTCGTGCCGGCATTTGTGATATGTATTGCCTTGGTGGCTGAAAATATATATGTGTGTGATGTAAATTGCTATGCAGGGAAGGAATTCCGCTGCCACGTGCAAGGGGCAGGGTCGTTATAATTGGTCAGCTGAATGCTGACCGTTTACCTATTTGCTACCGGTTGGTGTATTGGTTCTTGCAGGTGCAGGTGGTGCTGGTCCAAGCGGGACTTAGCGGGCTGAAGCCTAAGCTGCGTTGCTGCCC
The DNA here is from genome assembly GCA_039513925.1 of Platanthera zijinensis. Classification (NCBI taxonomy): domain Eukaryota; kingdom Viridiplantae; phylum Streptophyta; class Magnoliopsida; order Asparagales; family Orchidaceae; genus Platanthera; species Platanthera zijinensis. Next base: position 248,251,707 of record CM077078.1, on the reverse strand, counting down.
TCGAAGGCCTTGTTTTGCTTAATCTTGTTCATGTGTGGCCGGCCTGCGTGCCAATGTTTGTAAACCACACCTTATGTTCAGAGAAACTTGTAAAAGCTATAAGGTTGTGTACCTATTGTATATGGTTGTATATATTCCTATTTTGTTATAGAAGTGGACATTTCTGTTATTATTGAGTTCAAGTTTTCAACCCTGAAACTTCCGCTAGAATTCTCTGTGTTAGGGTGCGATGGTTCTTGGTATTATTTCGTGACGTCTCCGCCTGTTTGTGGAATATAGTGTGGGGCCCCGATCGGGCCCTCTATTATATCCTGCTTGACGGGTAGAGGTGTTACAGGGCAAACCCAAAACTGACGTAAAGTATTTCCCGAAGTGCCGATCCTGTCGCTCCAGTAATCCCCGATTCCGGCGCTCGCTGCCGCCACCTCTCTTGGTTCAGACCTAGCAGTCTATGGAGATGTAAGGGCTTTCTATTATCCATCCTGGATCTTGTTTGACAAGGTGCTGATGTTCTCCCCATTCGTGTGGATTCCTGTAGAGTCGCAAATCCATTTTGCGTGAACTCACCCACTAGCCAAGAACTGTTCAAGAGCATCTTGATTGAGTGCCGACTCAATCCCACTCAAGTATACTCTTATTTTATATTATGCAAACTTCTTGATCAATGTTCATCGCAAGATCTAAGTTTCTATTTACTGTTTTCTTAAACTTTATTCCATTGCACACATTTTTTGTGCTATCAAGTAAAACCCTACAAAAAGCATTCAAATACGGATCAAACACCCTATTCATCAGGCTCATGAACGCAGAGGGGGTGTTTGTGAGTCCAAATAGCATCGCAGTGAACTCGTATAAGCTGTATCTCGAGTAAAACACTATTTTCTGGATATCTTCATCCTATTTCCTCAACAGATAGTACCCAGACTACAAATCTATCTTGGAGAACCAATACACTCCCACTAGCTGATCGAATAGCTCGTTGATTTGTGGAAAAGGATATGTGTTCTGCACCGTCAGTCGGTTGAGCTCACAATAGTCTATCTCAATCGTAATGATCCATCCTTCTTCTTAATGAACAAAACAGGGGCTCCCTAGGTTGATGAACTGGGATAAACAAACCCTGATTCCACTAGCTCTTGCAACTGAACCCGAAACTCTGTTAGTTCTTTCCTGGCCATCCTGTAGGGGGTCCGAGAGATGGGCTTGGCACTGGTACATCCTTCATGCTAGTATCCATCTCTTTCAGCTCAAAAAACATCATGAATACCTCATCCCCTTGCTTATGGGCCTTAATGGACTGAATAGAAGATAACAATATTCGGGGTGCAAATCTAATACCTTGAAAATGATCTCTAAATCTCTGTCTCAAGGTGATTTGCTTTGCCGCACAGTCAATCCTGGAATGATGCAAATCTAGCCATGTCATGCCCAGAATAAGATCAAACTCTGGAATCCCCAAAACTATCACATGGGTCTCGAAAAGCTTCCCTCTAATGCACACATCCAAGTTGTACTCGGCGGACGAGGTCATCTCGGGGCTGTATGGAAGGTGTACTCTCTAAGTGACTTTGGTGAAATGTACCACACCATTTAGATTCTTCACGAAGTTTGCTGAGACGAACGAATGGGTGGCACCAGTATCGAATAAAGTGTGGGCAGGTCTCCCACTAACAATCATGATGCCTAAATGTTATTATAACACTTTCAAGATTAGATTCTTAGCGCAATCTCAGGCATGCAAGGGCGATTGTTTATAAGCATATCATAATAATTTGACTATAAGATACCCGCAATGACGTCCTATGGGTGTAACATCCCATTTTCAAATAGACCCCCCCTTAGGAGTGACTTGAACATACCTAGGTCATAACAAGGCCTAGGTTGAATCTAGGAGGTCAAGTGACCCAACTAGCTAGTTGAGACTCACTTAGGCTGCAAATAGTAAAATCTTAAAACCCTGATTTTTGGTGGCCTAGTGGGTTCAATCTGACTCCAAGGCATTCCTAGACCTAATATGAGATCAATGGGTCACCAAGGACCCATTGGGTGCAAACCTAGTAGCTAAGTTGACCTAAGTCAACTTAAGCCCTAATTAGGCCAAAGTAACCCTGCCTTGGGTCAACTCACCCTCATTATGCCAAGTCTACCCTGCCCAACCATACCTAGGCCTTAGGGGAGGTCAATGGGTACCTAGGGGTCTATTGATGTTGACTCTGAAGGTCAAATTGACCAAATCAACCCTAAACCCTAGGCTAGCCAACATGTTGAATAGGAGAGAGAAAGTGAGAAAAATGGAGTATTTTCATGGTAGAATGGTGAGCCCCCCTTCTCATATGACATTTAAGGATTTAATATTCATTTTATGGGCTGCCTTTAGGCTTCTAGGGGAAGAGAATTCGTGAGGGTGACTAGGAGAGAGAAAGAAGTAAGGAAGAAGCTAAATTTAGGAGAGATAAAAGGTGGTGGAAGTGAAGGGGTGGATTTAGAGAGTGAGGAGGCATGGAGCTCGGCCAAAGAGGGGCCAACAGCAACCTAGAGGTTGACACCTCTTCCCCCCACCCTTTTCCCGGCCATCAAGAGGTGTTTCCACTCTCTCTCTCCTCTAACCACCCCCCACATGAAGAGGTGTTTTGGCCCTTGAAGAAAACTGCCCCCTCTCCCCTTCTCCCCCTTATATACTCACTTAGGAGAGAGGGGCGACCCATTTCGAAATCAGAAAAGGAGGATAGAACCCTTGCCGTAGCCACCAAGGAGAGGAAACGCCGCCACCGCCGCCACCATGCATTCCCGCCGGTCTATTCGCATCCAAGCCCGAACTCAGGTCCTCCCCACTTTTTCTCTCATGTTTAGATCCTAGGATTGTTTAGGAGATGAGTTCATGCTCAAACGAACCGGAGCAAAGTTTTAAAAATTCAGAAATTTCTATTTTTATGGAGTTTTTGGTGGTCTCGGGTAGGGCGGCGCCGCCACCTCCGGTCGCCCTAGCCGCCGGCAAGGCTAGCCCCCACCACCGGGAACATGTAGGAGTTGATTCCCGGTGGTGGCGCCGCCCATGGTGGTCGGAAAAAGGCCCGTGAAAATCATTTTCACGGGTTCTGGTTCAGGCCATTTGGAGAAGACGAAGTACAACTGCCGTCCGATCGCTTTAAGATTCGTGCAGGATCAAAATAAATACTTATGAACCCATATTTTTCTGATTTTCTGTATTTAATAAAACAGTTTCACTGTAAATTAAATTTAGGCCCCTTATGGGCACTATCTGAAAAAGGTTAAAACATGAACGTTGTAGGTCTTTTGAAGACCTACAATTTGATATGCAGTGGTGAAAAAGTGGATGAGGGGACTGCCCTGTAGAGCCTTTTTAGTGAGGGTATTTCCTACAACTAGGGCAGATTCCTTCTAAAAATTATTTAGGTCCTTTAGGGGCATGTTCATCAAAAATGATCAACAGAAATGTTGTAGGCATTTTTATTGTCTACAGTTTGATATGTAATGGAAAATTTTAGGGCAAGTCTACTGACTTATATGGACATTTTTCTAGGATAGGACCTATATGTAGGGCAGATTTCTAAATAATTCCCCACACTTAACCCTTGGTCCAAATTCCCTGAATTTTGGACAGCGGCTTATTATTACCTAGATCTAGCCCCTGTAAAAATTGGAGACCATTTGGGATAGCGTAGCTTAGGGTTTTGCCCTAACCCTAGAAAAGCTAGGGTAGGATAGTTAAAGGGTCAAATGACCTCCATACCCTCCCAAATTTTGGCAAGGTGTCCCTGGTATAGGTATCTAGGTCTGGTTCAAACCTCAACTCATTTGGTTGAGTTTTGAATAGGAATTCACTAAACCCTAGTTGGACCTAGGAAAGGGTAATTTGTGAAAAAGGGAACTTTAGGCAATTGAGTGGTCACTCACCTCAATAGAGGTTGAGATTTTGACCATTGGTTTAAAATGATCCTAAGAACCCCCTTGGGGAAAATGGAATGGATTAGGGTGAGTTTACCCTAGGGCCCAGGTTCAAACCCTAAATGAGGACTTTGGGGGCTTGTGAAGGACATAGGGGCAAATGCCCTTGTATGGCCTTGAGTTTTGGCAAAGAGGTTGTTAATGGGTATTTAACCCTCTGGTTGAAAAATTAGAGAATTTAGAGGTAGGTAGTTACCTCAAAACCTAAACCCTAGTTTTAGGGTAGAAGGGCTTTTAGGTCAAATCAGTAACTTAAATTCATTTAAAAGCTATGAAACTTGGGTAGAGTGCTTCTAGGGTAGTTAGGACCCTTGGATGATTTTACTAGAATTTTTGGATAATTATTTCTAGTACCTCACCTATGAATGTGGGTATAGCCCTATTTGATATTTTATTTATTTAAGATTTTTAAGTCAAATAAGACCCCATGAAACTATGGAATTAGATGTTGTTGTCCATTAGTAATGCTCATGAATTTTTAGTTTAATTTTATGTTGAATAAATCTAGTAGTTCTTTCACAAGTGTTATAAAAGGCCTTTATGGTTTTAAAATATATTATGGCTTTAATACTTTTTGGAAAATTATGAAATTTGGTAAATAGGGTCCTTAAACCAATATTTACTAGTGACAATTTATTCAAGATTTTTGGAGTTATGATTATGGTACTTGATTCACAAGCATGTTAGATTAAGAATTTAGTAAATGATTTATTATAAATTAATTTCCAATAGGAAAATTATGAAACTTATCTAGTGCTGTTTTCATGGTGTTATTAGTACCCTGTAATTGATTCAAATTATTTGAATGAAGATTTGATGTAGTTTATTCATTAGTCATGAAAGAAATGAATTATTTATAAAACATGATTAGGCCCCTTAGACCTTAGAGAAAAATGTCAAACCTTGGATATATCCTTTTTAGATATAACAGAATTTATTCTGAATTTATTATGATTTTTACATAGCTAAAAAGTCTACTTCATGTTCAAATTGGTAGACCTTGGAATTGTAGGAAAATTAATTAATTCTTAGATTAATTGAGAAAATGGTTATAACCTGGAATTGATTCAATTATGCCATGATAGGCCCCCAGTAAATAAATTAGATCATTCGGATGTAAACACAAAAGACATCCTATCATGGACATCATATGGTATAGGGTGGTCGTTAAATAACAAATTCGGGGAAATGTGTAAATGGATAGGAATTGGTCACAGTATGAAGTAGTTGGTATTGGTTTGATTTAATGAAGAGGATGGATCACCATAGGAGGTTTCAGGTGTGGTGAGAAATGAGTTGATGTGTGCTAGAAGGTGCGCGGGACCGACGAAAGATCGTCGTCCCCGTAAGAGTGAAGAGTCAAATTCACTCTAGGTTTAGTTTAATGCAATTTATTAAGGGAAAGGGTAAGAAAAACAACCAATAACAATAAGTGCCTTGCGAAAGGGAACTTCGGGCCGTAATGCCGCCGTCTTGGTTCCTTGTGCCTTTTGAGAGCCCCTCATAGGGTATAATCTGAAGGAAGTCCTGGGCTAACGTAAATCTTAAAACAAACAAAAGAGTAATTAGCTGGATAGGGATTCACATTGCACACACTCATTAGTTAGGTTTGGAAATGGTTAAGTCGTCCCGAGGTGTTCAAGGGGGCGCCATCCCGCAGTGTTCAAGGGATGAGGTCTGGAGATGAGCCGGATGATTTAGTCCGGGGAGCTTAGTCTCGGTTGTGGTTAATACGGACGGTTTAGTCCGGGATTTTTACACTTTAAATTGTTATATATTAAACTGCTGCATGTGCATAAAAATAGGAAAGATTAAGGTGGTGGGTTCTCAATATCAGGGATTTCGATTGCACCGACACCGATATCATTGACTCGGCAAGGTGACTAGCACTTAGCCAAGGTTAAGTCTGGCGGACCAGTCAGCAAGAGTACGCAGGAGTCCTCCTCGTGCACCAGGCATTGAGGGCGTACGATAGGTCAGACCAGTGGTGCTTTTACTGGTTTTGAGGTGGGCGAGGCCCAACCCACCGCTTCTGTCTGCCACTACGGAGGTATCCTGAGAGGTAACGGCTCTGAAAGGGGGAACTAAAGGTTTGTGTACACAAAGTCGTGTGTGTGAGTTGCACTGCATGAACATCATTAACCCACCATATAGTTGCATACATAATCATTCATAAGAATCTTGACACCTAATGTATAAGTGGAATGGGACGCTTATACATTAGGACCTGCAAAACGACCCCTTGGTCTATAAGCTTGTGTGGGCAAGTTTTATAGATTAAGGTCATTTTTAATATTTAAATAATGCTTGTGATAACCGACACCCCAACGTATAGGTGGAATGGGACATTTATACGATGGGAGCCTTGTAAAAGATCCCTTGGCTTATGTGTACTCACATAAGTGAAGGTTTAATTTCTTACTTACTTACCTTTCTGTTTTACCTATTATAACACTTATATTGTTCGCCTATTATAACTTGCTAGTTAGGTCCACCGTCATCTGCTTTTGACTACTCTCCACCTTCATGTCCTTCCCTTTCTTCCTCTCCGCTCGGTGCCTTAGGGCATGGGGGAAGGGGTGGGGGATGATAGGGCTTAGTCTTATAGACTAACGGTTTTCAGACCACATCATTTTAGGGAATCGTGGAGCCCAGCCCAGAGGAGCAGCCCAGGAGGCCGGTGCACTTGGAGAAAGGGCAGTCTAGTTCAGGAGCTCAGACATCCAGGACCGTGAGTTCCGTTCCTTAGTAGCAGTTTGTTTTTCAGCTTCCGTTTGAGTGACCATGTAGTGAGGTGTTGTTGTACCGGGCTTAAGTCATTTTCCTTTCAGTACTCTGATTTTACACTGATGTTATACTGTGGACGCTCCCCTCGTGGAGTTTTTATTTATATGCGATATTATATTCCAAGGGTCTGCATTTCTCTTTACTGTTCTACTTGCTACTTGATTGTGATCGAAAAGGCCGGCAGAATTGGCACGTTGTAGTGACGACCTTCCCGGGTGCGAAGGTGTCACCGCAAAGCGGCGGTTCTGGGCATAAGACCCCGGGAATTGGAATAAAAAAAGGGGTCTTATAAGTGGTATCAGAGGAAACCCCGATCGATCAAATAGCAGTCCACTAAAACCCTAGGTCACCCCCGTTTGAGTTTAGTTTGCGGACAAACTAAGCAGCGGAAGCAGTGGTGGGCCCATATGGGGATCACATAATATATGTCCATTTTAGATTGAGATAACGTTTTCTGACGATGAAGTTTTGTTGTGCAGCCTCCAACACTGCCTACATTACAGGGTGGGGCCCAGCAGACCCCAGATACTGCACTGATTCCACCAGTTCCCGCTCAGTTCCTACAAACCGACATGGGGCAGACTTTGACTGCCATCTTGGATGCTTTTAGGGCCCAACAGGCCCCGGCTCCACAACAGATACCAGGAGCCAACTGGCTCAGCATCTTTCGAGGACTTTCTCCTCCGTCCTTCTTGGGGACGGAGTCAGCAGTGCAGACAGAAGAGTGGCTGGACATCATGGAGGAAATGCTGATAGGGATATAGAGCCCGTAGGAGGAGAGAGTACCTTTGGTTGTGTCCTGCTTGGAGTCTCACGCCAAGCGGTGGTGGAAGACAGTTCTGGATACTACTTTTGCTGAGAGACTGGCTGCTGAGGTTTCATGGGATGAGTTCAGGCCTATGTTGTTGGAGCATTTTGTTCCACAGTCGGCTCGAGACGTGTTGTAGGACCGCTTCTTGCAGTTGAAGCAAGGTACCAGGATGGTGGTGGAATATCATCGAGAGTTCAACCATCTGGCTCATTTTGCAGACTCTTACCAGCTAGATGAGGCAGCGTACACGAAGAGGTTCTACAAAGGTCTGCGGGAAGACATGAGGGATGCCCTTCTATTTGTGTCGGACGGGCCTATCTCCCGTATTCTGGAGATGGCAAAGAGGTTAGAGGCAGATTGGCACACCACTAGAGGCCGAAAACGGCCAACGAAGGATCAGAGCCGGGGAGCCCGGAGTGATCAGTGTCGAGGCCGTGCAGTAGATGGCAGGAGGACAGAGGTTCAGCCTTGATAGGAGGTGAGGCAGGAGCCAAGGGAGCAGGTGACACTGGCCCCTCAGCCTATTCAGGTGCGAGAACTGCCGAGACCTCAGATGCGAGACGTGCAGAGACCGGGAGGTGGGGCTTACACTCCGCCGGAATGCTTCTACTGTCACCAGTTGGGGCATATCAAGAGGAACTGCCCTATGAGGGGAGCACCCCCTCCAGCTCCGCAGATTGCCCCACCGGATCAGCACTATGGAGGCCGAGGATGCGTCCAAGGTCGTGGATATCAGGGCGGAGATCGCCGGCAGGAGAGGGAACATGTATATGCATTAGATCTGGCCCAGCCTCAACATCCTGAGGAGGTAATCACAGGTACGTCAAAAGTTTGTATATTTCGTTTGTTTAATAGTTAGACTCTAAACTAAGAAATTACAAAATGGGAAAGAAAACTTTAACTAGACTTCAAAAATTTTGTTACCCCAGACATTGTCCTCATCAGCAGCAAGCCCGCATATACTTTGTTCGATACAGGTGCGTCACGCTCATTTGTATCAGAGTCCTTCATTGCTATCTTGGCAGGCGTGGAGAGATTCATCGTCTTGGCATTGTGGGTACGACTAGCTGACGGGTCCAAGCTACACACCACTTCTCATTGCAACATGGAGGCACAAATTGGCGGGTAAGCATTCGAGGCACCAGCCATAATCTTGAGGATTCCTTTATATGATATGATTTTGGGCATGTCATGGTTATATTGGAACCATGCCCTAATTGACTGCGTGGCCAAGAAGATTATTATGAGGCATGGAGATTCTTCCGTCGTAATAGAAGGTATAAGACATGCCTCCTTTTCATTTTTGTCATCTATTCAGGCCGTCAAGGCCCATATACAGGGCGACGAGATTTACCAGGTTTTATTCGAGATGGCGGAGGCCAATGTTCTTGTAGCGGAGATTACTATTGTGCGAGATTTCGAGGATGTTTTTCCCGAGAAGTTACCGGGGCTGCCCCCGCACAGAGAGCAGGACTTTCAGATTTTGCTGGTGCCAGGGGCTAAGCCAGCATCTAGATCCCCCTACCGGATGGCCCCAAAGGAGCTGGTTGAATTCAGGAGCCAATTACAGGAGCTGGTGGAAGCCGATTATGTTCGGCCAAGTTCCTCGCCATGGGGAGCCCCTGTATTGTTCGTCAAGAAGAAGGATTGGATACTTAGACTGTGCATAGATTATCGGGCCTTGAATCAACTGACGGTCCGAAATACTTATCCGTTGCCAAGGATAGACGAGCTGTTCGACCAGCTGGAGGGAGCTCACTTCTTATCGAAGCTGGATTTGAGATCGGGCTACTACCAGTTACGGATCCAAGAAGAGGACATCCCGAAGACTGCTTTTAGTAGCAGATATGGTCTATACGAGTTTACCGTGATGCCCTTTGGGCTCACGAATGCGCCATCAGCATTCATGACTCTCATGAACTAGGTTTTCGAGTCTTACTTGGATGTGTTTGCCATCATTTTTATTGATTACATTCTCATTTACTCTCGGACGGAAGAGGAGCACTCGAGGCATTTGGCACTGACACTACAGAGATTGCGGGAGCATCAGTTGTACGCAAAATTCAGCAAGTGCCAGTTTTGGTTGAAGGAGGTGGCCTTTTTGGGTCATGTTATCCGTGGAGCTGGGTTGGCAGTGGATCCAGCGAAAGTTCAAGCAGTCCGAGATTGGCCACGATTGAAGACAGCTACAAATGTTCAGAGCTTCTTAAGACTTGCCGGTTACTACCGGAAGTTCGTAGAAGGATTTTCTAGTCTTGCACTCCCTCTCACATCTTTGACGAGGAAGGAGACACCTTTTGTGTGGACCACGAAATACGAGGCAGCTTTTCAAGAGTTGAAGGAGAGACTCACCTCAGCTCCTATACAGACTCTCTCTTCGGGGAAATAAGGATTCCAGGTGTATACAGATGCGTCCTACTAGGGCTTGATAGCTGTTCTGATGTAGAATGGGCATGTTATTGCTTACGCTTCACGCCAGCTCAAGAAGCATGAACAAAACTACCCAGTGCACGATCTGGAGTTGGGTGCGGTTATTTTTGCGCTGAAGGTCTGGCGCCATTATCTCTATGGAGTTCACTGCGACATATTTTCAGATCATAAAAATCTGAAGTATGTGGATACACAGAAGGAGCTGAACATTAGACAGCGGAGATGGGTGGAGTTCCTGGCAGACTATCAGTATGAGATGCACTACCATCCGGGTAAGGCAAACGTGGTAGCCGATGCCTTGAGCCGGAGAGCTACTACTTCAGGAGCAGGGCACAAGGTCATGTCTTTAGAGATATTGCGGAGCTTTGAAGATATGCACATCACCTTGGTATCGTCCAAAGACATCGATCTGTACGAGGAGTATTTAGCTGCGACGAGCGCCACCGACACTATTCATGACAGAGTTAGAGATTGGCAGAGGCAAGATGCCAAATTGGAGCCGATCTTCAGGGCCATAGAGCCAGGCTCAGCTGGGGACTATTCGATGAGAGGTGATCTGGTATGCTTCAAGGGTCAGACTTACATACCGGATGGAGGGCAGATTCGGGAGGACATTATGACAGAGGCTCATCATAGTCGATACTCTATACATCTCGGGATTACAAAGATGACGACGAATTTGAAGAAGACACTCTACTGGCCGGGCATGAAGAAGGACATCACTTATTTCGTGATCCACTGTGAGGCGTGCCAGTTAGTGAAGGCAGAGTGCAGACACCCCGCTGGACTGCTGCAGCCACTCCCAGTGCCGGAGTGGAAGTTTGATGATATCGCGATGGACTTCATCCATGGCCTCCCTCGTTCACGTACGGGAAACGATTCTATCTGGGTAATCGTTGACCGGCTGACGAAGGTGGCTAGGTTCATCCCGATCAGGAAGGATGACTCTGTTGGAGTTTTGGTTCGGAAGTTCGTGGAGCAGTTTATTCGTTACCATGGAGTGCCCAGGACGATCGTATCTGATCGGGATGGTCGGTTCACATCCAGAGAGTGGAGATCAGTGCAGTCTTACCTTGGCATACGACTGACCTTCAGTACGACCTTCCAGCCCCAGACTGACAGGCAGACGGAGCGTACCAACAGGATGCTGGAAGACTTACTGAGGCTGTGTATTGTGGATCATGGAGAGCCCTGGGAGCGGATGTTGCCCCTAGTGGAGTTTTCATACAATAATAGCCATCAGTCCAGTATACGGATGACTCCGTATGAGGCCTTGTATGGGAGGAGATGCCGAACTCCCTTGTCTTGGATACATGATGCGAATCCGAAGATGCTAGATTCGGAGTTTGTTGAAGACACTGAGGCTCAGGTGCGACTGATTCGAGAGAGGATGCTAGAGGCACAAAGACAACAGGCAAAGTATTATGACGCTCGGCATCGTCTAGTAGAGTTTCAAGTTGGGGACTGGGTGTTCTTGAAGATCCGGCCGATGCACGGGTTTTCACGAGTACGTGGTCGGCGGAAGAAGCTCAATCCGAGATACATGGGGACTTTCAGGATCCTGGAGCGGATCGGTCCATTAGCTTACAGACTGGAGCAATCGCAGGAGCTGTCTGGCTTACACGACGTTTTCCACGTATCTTCACTCAGGAGGGCTCTATAATGCCCGGAGCTACAGATTACCACCACTGATGGGCCGGTAGCTACCGATCGGTCCGTTCAGGTGGAGCCGATATGGATTGACGACCAGGGGATACGGGTCTTGCGCCGCAAGAAGATCCCGCTAGTCAAAGTCTTGAGGAGGAATCATGGGCAAGAGGAGCATACTTGGGAACCCAAGGACTTGATGCGAGAGAAATACCCGGAGTTGTTTAGCCAGGGATTATTTTCTAATTTCTCAAGATGCTTGTAATTATGTTTCCCTACTTGCTTTACACCGGAGTATCACCTAAGATTAGAGGCTAATCCTTTGTTTATTGGGGCTAGCCCCTGTTTATTAGCCTTGGTTAAGCAATTCAACCCTCGTGGGATGTTACAAGCTTAAGATAACCGGTAGGAAAGCTCCCATAGACTTAACCTTAATTTCGGGGACGAAATTTTTGTTTTGTTTATTGGGATTTGTTACATCCCATTTTCAAATAAACCCCCCCTTAAGAGTGACTTGAACATACCTAGGTCATAACAAGGCCTAGGTTGAATCTAGGAGGTCAAGTGACCCAACTAGCTAGTTGAGACTCACTTGGGCTGCAAATAGTAAAATATTAAAACCCTGATTTTTGGTGGCCTTGTGGGTTCAATCTGACTCCAAGGCATTCCTAGACCTAATATGAGATCAATGGGTCACCAAGGACCCATTGGGTGCAAACCTAGTAGCTAAGTTGACCCAAGTCAACTTAAGCCCTAATTAGGCCAAAGTAACCCTGCCTTGGGTCAACTCACCCTCATTATGCCAAGTCTACCCTACCCAACCATACCTAGGCCTTAGGGGAGGTCAATGGGTCCCTAGGGGTCTATTGATATTGACTCTGAAGGTCAAGTTGACCAAGTCAACCCTAAACCCTAGGCTAGCCAACATGTTGAATAGGAGAGAGAAAGTGAGAATAATGGAGTATTTTCATGGTAGAATGGTGAGCCCCCTTCTCATATGGCATTTAAGGATTTAATATTCATTTTATGGGCTGCCTTTAGGCTTCTAGGGGAAGAGAATTCGTGAGGGTGACTAGGAGAGAGAAAGAAGTAAGGAAGAGGCTAAATTTAGGAGAGAGAAAAGGTGGTGGAAGTGAAGGGGTGGATTTAGAGAGTGAGGAGGCATGGAGCTCGGCCAAAGAGGGGCCAACAGCCACCTAGAGGTTGACACCTCTTCCCCCCACCCTTTTCCCGGCCATCAAGAGGTGTTTCCACTCTCTCTCTCCTCTAACCACCCCCCACATGAAGAGGTGTTTTGGCCCTTGAAGAAAACCGCCCCCTCTCCCCCTCTCCCCCTTATATACTCACTTAGGAGAGAGGGGAGACCCATTTCGAAATCAGAGAAGGATGATAGAACCCTTGACGGAGCCACCAAGGAGAGGAAAAGCCGCCACCATGCATTCCCGCCGGTCTATTCGCATCCAAGCCCGAACTCAGGTCCTCCCTCACTTTTTCTCTCATGTTTAGATCCTAGGATTGTTTAGGAGATGAGTTCATGCTCAAACTAACCGGAGCAAAGTTTTAAAAATTCAGAAATTTCTATTTTTATGGAGCTTTTGGTGGTCTCGGGTAGGGCGGCGCCGCCACCTCCGGTCGCCCTAGCCGTCGGCAAGGCTAGCCCCCACCACCGGGAACATGTAGGAGTTGATTCCCGGTGGTGGCGCCGCCCATGGTGGCCGGAAAAAGGCCCGTGAAAATCATTTTCACGGGTTCTGGTTCAGGCCATTTGGAGAAGATGAAGTACAGCCGCCGTCCGATCGCTTTAAGATTTGTGCAGGATCAAAATAAATACTTATGAACCCATATTTTTCTGTTTTTCTGTATTTAATAAAACAGTTTCACTGTAAATTAAATTTCGGCCCCTTATGGGCACTACCAGAAAAAAAGGTTACAACATGAAAGTTGTAGGTCTTTTGAAGACCTACAATTTGATATACAATGGTGAAAAAGTGGATGAGGGGACTGCCCTGTAGAGCCTTTTTAGTGAGGGTATGTCCTACAACTAGGGCAGATTCCTTCTAAAAATTATTTAGGTCCTTTAGGGGCATGTTCATCAAAAATGATCAACATAAATGTTATAGACATTTCTATTGTCTACAGTTTGATATATAATGGAAAATTTTAGGACAAGTCTACTGACTTATATGGACATTTTTCTAGGGTAGGACCTATATGTAGGACAAATTTTTAAATAATTCCCCACACTTAACCCTTGGTCCAAATTCCCTGAATTTTGGACAGCGGCTTATTATTACTTAGATCTAACCCCTGTAAAAATTAGAGACCATTTTGGATAGTGTAGCTTAGGGTTTTGCCCTAACCCTAGAAAAGCTAGGCTAGGATAGTTAAAGGGTCAAATGACCTCCATACCCTCCCAAATTTTGGCAAGGTGTCCCTGGTATAGGTATCTAGGTCTGGTTCAAACCTCAACTCATTTGGTTGAGGTTTGAATAGGAATTCACTAAACCCTAGTTGTACCTAGGAAAGGGTAATTTGGGAAAAAGGGAACTTTAGGCAATTGAGTGGTCACTCACCTCAATAGAGGTTGAGATTTTGAACACTGGTTTAAAATGATCCTAAGAACCCCCTTGGGGAAAATGGAATGGATTAGGGTGAGTTTACCCTAGGGCCCAGGTTCAAACCCTAAATGAGGACTTTGGGGGCTTGTGAAGGACATAGGGGCAAATGCCCTTGTATGGCCTTGAGTTTTGGCAAAGAGGTTGTTAATGGGTATTTAACCCTCTGGTTGAAATATTAGAGAATTTAGAGATAGGTAGGTACCTAAAAACCTAAACTCTAGTTTTAGGGTAGAAGGGCTTTTAGGTCAAATCAGTAACTTAAATTCATTTAAAAGCTATGAAACTTGGGTAGAGTGCTTCTAGGGTAGTTAGGACCCTTGGATGATTTTACTAGAATTTTTGGATAATTATTTCTAGTACCTCACCTATGAATGTGGGTATAGCCCTATTTGATATTTTAATTATTTAAGATTTTTAAGTCAAATAAGACCCCATGAAACTATGGAATTAGATGTTGTTGGCCATTAGTAATGCTCCTGAATTTTTAGTTTAATTTTATGTTTAATAAATATAGTAGTTCTTTCACAAGTGTTATAAAAGGCCTTTATGGTTTTAAAATATATTATGGCTTAAATACTTTCTGGAAAATTATGAAATTTGGTAAATAGGGTCCTTAAACCAATATTTACTAGTGGCAATTTATTCAAGATTTTTAGAGTTATTATTATGGTACTTGATTCACAAGCATGTTAGATTAAGAATTTAGTAAATGATTTATTATAAATTAATTTCTAGTAGGAAAATTATGAAACTTATCTAATGCTGTTTTCATGGTGTTATTAGTACCCTGTAATTGATTCAAATTATTTGAATGAATATTTGATGTAGTTTATTCATTAGTCATGAAAGAAATGAATTATTGATAAAACATGATTAGACCCCTTAGACCTTAGAGAAAAATGTCAAACCTTGGATATGTCCTTTTTAGATATAAAAAAATTTATTCTGAATTTATTATGATTTTTACATAGCTAAAAAGTCTACTTCATGTTCAAATTGGTAGACCTTGGATTTGTAGGAAAATTAATTAATTCTTAGATTAATTGAGAAAATGGTTATAACCTGGAATTGATTCAATTATGCCATGATAGGCTCCCAGTAAATAAATTAGATAATTCGGATGTAAACACAAAGGACACCATATCATGGACATCATATGGTATAGGGTGGTCGTTAAATAGCAAATTCGGGGAAATGTGTAAATAGATAGGAATTGGTCACAGTGTGAAGTAGTTGGTATTGGTTTGATTTAATGAAGAGGATGGATCACCATAGGAGATTTCAGGTGTGGTGAGAAATGAGTTGATGTGTGCTAGAAGGTGCGCAGGACCGACGAAAGATCGTCGTCCCCGTAAGAGTGAAGAGTCAAATTCACTCTAGGTTTAGTTTAATGCAATTTATTAAGGGAAAGGGTAAGAAAAACAACCAATAACAATAAGTGCCTTGCGAAAGGTAACTTCGGGCCGTAATGCTGCCATCTTGGTTCCTAGTGCCTTTTGAGAGCCCCTCACAGGGTATAATCCGAAGGCAGTCCTGGGCTAACGTAAATCTTAAAACAAACAAAAGAGTAATTAGCTGGATAGGGATTTACATTGCACATACTCATTAGTTAGGTTTGGAAATGGTTAAGTCGTCCCGAGGTGTTCAAGGGGGCGCCATCCCGCGGTGTTCAAGGGATGAGGTCTGGAGATGAGCCGGACGGCTTAGTCCGGGGAGCTTAGTCTCGGTTGTGGTTAATACTGACGGTTTAGTCCGGGAGTTTTACACTTTAAATTGTTATATATTAAACTGCTGCATGTGCATAAAAATAGGAAAGATTAAGGTGGTGGGTTCTCGATATCGGGGAGTTCGATTGCACCGACACCGATATCGTTGACTCGGCAAGGTGACTAGCACTTAGCCAAGGTTAAGTCCGGCGGACCAGTCGGTAAGAGTACGCAGGAGTCCGCCTCGTGCACCAGGCGTTGAGGGCGTATGATAGGTCAGACCAGTGGTGCTTTTACTGGTTTTGAGGTGGGCGAGGCCCAACCCACTGCTTCCGTCTGCCACTACGGAGGTATCCTGGGAGGTAACGGCTCTGAAAGGGGGAACTAAAGGTTTGTGTCCACAAAGTCATGTGTGTGAGTTGCACTGCATGAACATCATTAACCCACCATATAGTTGCATACATAATCATTCATAAGAATCTTGACACCTAATGTATAAGTGGAATGGGACGCTTATACATTAGGACCTGCAAAACGACCCATTGTTCTATAAGCTTGTGTGGGCAAGTTTTATAGATTAAGGTCATTTTTAATATTTAAATAATGCTTGTGATAACCGACACCCCAATGTATAAGTGGAATGAGACATTTATATGATGGGAGCCTTGTAAAAGATCCCTTGGCTTATGTGTACTCACATAAGTGAAGGTTTAATTTCTTACTTACTTACCTTTCTATTTTACCTATTATGACCCTTATATTGTTCGCCTGTTATAACTTGCTAGTTAGGTCCACCGTCATCTGCTTTTGACTACTCTCCACCTTCATGTCCTTCCCTTTCTTCCTCTCCGCTCGGTGCCTTAGGGCATGAGTGAAGGGGTGGGGGATAATAGGGCTTAGTCTTATAGACTAACGGTTTTCGGACCACATCATTTTAGGGAATCGTGGAGCCCAGCCCGGAGGAGCAGCCCAGGAGGCCTGTGCGCTTGGAGATAGGGCAGTCTAGCTCAGGAGCTCAGACAGCCGGGACCGTGAGTTCCGTTCCTTAGTAGCAGTTTGTTTTTCAGCTTCCGTTTGAGTGACCATGTAGTGAGGTGTTGTTGTACCGGGCTTAAGTCCTTTTCCTTTCAGTACTCTGATTTTACTCTGATGTTATACTGTGGACGCTCCCCTCGTGGAGTTTTTATTTATATGTGATATTATATTGTGGATTGCATTTCTCTTTACTGTTCTACTTGCTACTTGATTGTGATCGAAAAGGCCGACAGAATCGGCGCGTTGTAGTGACGACCTTCTCGGGTGCGAAGATGTCACCGTAAAGCGGCGGTTCTGGGCATAAGACCCCGGGAATTGGAATCGAAAAAAGGGGTCTTACAATGGGTCCCGCTCCCGAGTCATATCCAATGCAAACACATGCTCTCAAGCATGTTCAAGGTTCATACCTCGTGGTCCTAATCCTCGACAACATCCTTGTCCTTGTTGAGCTACTAGAGGGAATACTGGACGAATTGGAACATTCCGAAAAAACTGCAGGCATTAGCACCAAATGTCGCCCGGCTGGTGACAATGGAAACAACCCTCCTTTAAGTGCTCCCTATGCTGCCATTATGACTTAGTCTGTTGGGATAGGGATAGTGCTAACTGTGGGGATAGACGCTCCATTCTAAAATCCTTATGGAAATGTCCACCTCCTCCTCCTGGGTTTTCTCCTATGTATCTAGCAAGTTGCATCCTCCTACTAGGCCCTTCTTCCATTACACCTTCTGCTGGTCTCTTCCCACTAGCCTGGACCCCAAGATGGTCCTCCTCCAGTCTTTTCGCCACATCTATAATTTGAGCAAGGATCGATTCAGCTATAAACAAAAGAGCCTAGCTCAGGGGGTCTCGCAAACCCTTATAGAATCACTTCGCATAACTTTGATCATCTAAGTCATAGGAGTCAAAAAACCCGACAAGGTGCTGAAACTCCCGCTGGTACTCCACAACTGATTTAGATCCCTATTTTAGTAGCAAGAACCTTTCCTCGAGTTCATCGCGGGCAGTAGAGGGAAGAAAATGCTCTAGGAAAGCATCAGGAACTCATTCCAACTGATGTTGGTGTAAACACATCCTTCAAATGTGGAGCCCATAAGAGACTTCCTACACCTCTTGACATGCAATTCTAGGATGGATACTGCTAAGGTGACATCCATACTGTCTGGGCATCGGATGCCAACCATCAACTCCTACACAGAATCCAACCACTCCTGTGCAAACAGTCAACTCAATTCCGTGATAAGAAGGTGAAGAGAGAGCTTGAAAGGTGCTCAGCCAATTGGAGCCCGAGGCCTATTGCTGCAGCGGGAGCTACTGAGACCTTAAGGCATCTAAAATCGCAGTTAGGGTCTGCCCCAACTCCAATTGTTTGAAGGGACTAGGGATTGGAGGAATGGGAATGCCCGTCATTGGCTCTGTATATACTAGGATCTACGCATAAAGGACGAATTTAAGGTTAGGTTGGCTAACGTAGAATAATGAGTGGACACACTTAGTGTGAATATCAAATAAGCATACCACAGCTTCCGCTAATTCAGTTAGTCCACAAACCGAATAATCAAGCAGGGGTAACACCACTATTCAATGATTTCTTATCAAAGGATTGGTGCAATTTGATACCAATTGTAAAGCCCCCTCCCGTAACACAAGACACGATCGTGGGGAGTCTTATGCCCAGAATAGCCGCCTTGTAGTAGCATCAACACATGGGATAATATGTACCACAAGTCGCCTATTATGTCGGCCAATTTCCAATATCACAATGTCAACCCAACAAAAGAGAAGAGCACAGAAGTCATGATCCACAAAAATAAATGTCCAAAATTAATACATCATAACAAGAAGCTACACTAGCTCCTGTAATATCAGAGTACAAGAATTTGCCCGAAGGGCGACAATAAGATTCTCAAAAATGCTCACATCTATCACTGAGGGGAGAGAAGGCATCATAATATTAGGCCCTATCCCCCTGACGTGTCTGCCCACCTACACGGGGTGCTGCTATTGCTTCGTTGGTGGGGTGTCCTCCTAAAAAGTTAGCATAACAACCGTTAGTTATAAAGACTAAATAGCTTCACATTCTCTCACCGACGACTCTTAGGCACCAGGCAGAAGGAAGAAAGAGGGGACATAATATACACAGTAGTATAACAAATAAGTGACTAGGTGTATTAGTAATTGGGCATTTATCTTATATTGTCAATTTAGTAAGAAGACAAGCATTACACGAAGTATCATCAAGAGTATAAAATACAACTATGGTAGCATTTAAACATTACCAGAAGTGTAAGAACTGAATTGAACTTAACTTATAAGGATGCTCATACAAGCTTATAAGTTAAGGGTCTTGTACAGTAAAAGTAACTCATCATATAAAAGAGCTCATACTAATTTATATGATGAGGATCTTATGAGGTGCAATGCAATGCAATGTAATGATTGTATGATGATGCACCCATGTTTACACATGCAATATGTTTACTATGTCGACATAGACCCTAGTTCCTATTTTTTTGAGAGGTAGAGACCCTCTTCGGCATCACCCATCGTGGACAAATAGGGATAGTGGAGAAGACATCTCCACTACTAGGTGGGCTGTTGGTACCCTAGTTTGGATTTGAGTTTAGTCTTCTCAATTAGTTTCTTGACCCAAGATTTATCTATGGTCATAGGTTAGTTATTAGATTAGTTTTTCCTCAGTTGTAGAATTGTCACTTTTCCAGATGAAGATTTGGTTAAGTTGTTTTTGGTTCGACTATGGTCGAACGCCGCTCGACTATCGTCTATCAACTGTTCGATGATCGTCTATCAGTTGGTCAACTATCATCAGTCAGCAGATCGTCTATCTCTGAGTTAGTTCAACTCTTATTAGCTCGACGATCTGTGGTATCTGCCTCTTCGATCGTCGAACCCCGCTCGACTTCTTTTGACCAGACATTCTGCCTTGATAGTTCAACTATCTGTTCTGTTGTGATAGTTTGACTATCTGTTTGATAATTCGACTATCTGCTCTGTGTTGATAGTTCGACTATCTGTTTGATGGTTCGACTATCTTTTTTGATAGCTCGACTATCTACTTTGATAGTTCGACTATCTGTGTCGTTCGACTATCTGTTCTGATAGTTCGACGATCTCTGTGGTTCATTCGACAATCTCTGTGGATCGTTCGACGATCTTTTGTCTGCCTTTAGTAATTTTGTACTCCTTCGGTTCTATGATTTATTTCCTATTTATTTGGCATATTTTATTAAAGATTATTTCATTGATTTTATGCATACATCTCAAGTCAATCTTTGCCCCATCCTTTGTGCATAAGTCAAGCTTTTTCTGACAAAGTTTTTTTATCTTATTAGTTGAAATATCTTTTTGCTTTATCTGTCATGCTGTCCTTTATAGCCGTTAGACACAAAAGTCTTCTCTGGCCGTAAAGAGTTTAGTCTGATGTGACTTTCTCTAGTATTCTTTTATCAGATTGGATATGCAGCTTCTCAGAAAGCTTTATCCCTTTATAGGATGTTTGTCTGCAGGATATATTTTTGTATTATGCTATTTGCAGCCCAGATCGCAGATCTCAGAAGAAGACAAAGTTCAAACAAAGATTAGAGCCGTTACAAAGGCCAATATATAAAGTGCTATCAAAAGATAGAGAAAAAACAATACACAAACACACAGATATACTAAGAAAGCAGAGTATACACAGAGTGATTCAAAACAAGAAGAGATACAGATCTCAGATATTGTTACATTCAACTGAGAAGATCAACCTTCTTCAACTCTCTCTTCTTCAATCCCGAGTTCATCCTGCTTCCAGGAACATTCACTCAGAGTCTCAAGAAGAAGAAGAAGAAGGAAGAAAAGCTGTTGAAGAAGAACATCCATTACAAATCAAGAGTCTTCTTCAAGCTGCTCCTTCAAGAACTTCAAGACAGCTCTCTATCAAAAGTTCAGAAGAGAACCTGCACCCTGTAGCAAGAATTCTTCCAGGATATCACTAAGCCAGGGGGAGCCTTGATTCTTTAGAGCTTTATAGCTCTGTGCAATCCACTTGCTTCTCTAATATTGTTTTAATAACAGAGAAGAAATTCTAACTCTCTCAACCTCCTGTATAAAGGGTTATTACTCCCTTCAAAAGTGAACCTTGGTGGTAGGGCACCTGATCAAAAACCTATGTTGGATTTTGAGCTCCTGATAAAAATCTCAAAGGGTCTACTTGATCTACCTGAAGCAGATCAGTTGGTGGCATGGCACCTGAACAAAAACCTGTAGTGGATTCCTACCAGGGTGGTAGAAGAGTGGACGTACCTATTTAGAGGGAACCACTATAAACCTCTTGTGTCATCTGTGTTGCTTAATTTAATTATTGCACTGTGGCTGTGAGTAGAAATAACTAGGATTGCTAGTTGCTGTGATAGGACCAAAGCTCAACTGTAATTACAGTTAGCTTTCTCTTGTGCACTTCACTTTGTGTTAGGCTCTAGGGTTTTAAATATCTATAAACTCATTTCGCAAATTAACTCTAAGGAAGTTGAGTAGGATGTCATAATTTTTGAATACTCTATTCACCCCCCCTCTAGAGTTGTATCTATCCTCACTTTCATGGGCATTCACACTACTAGGCCTAGGCCTCCATACGCCTCAACACTAACAACACCAACAACGGAGATCCCGCATACTATGACACAGAAGGGGTCTTAGGTAGATGATAACCAATAGCCCATCCCAATTGGCCTAACAACACGGAAGGGGTCTTTGGAAAGTAAACACAAAAGAGCCCAGCCCAATCGGATTACTGGCATGGAAGGGGTTTTGGGAAGAAAGCATCAAAGAACCCAACATAACTGGCCAAAGTCTATCTACTAGCTTCCGTCGGTGTGACGATCAGTAAGCCCAAAGACCTGCCATAAATAATCCTCAACTCAGGATTAATCGAAAACCATGTATCATCTTACACTCATGTTGTCCTGCAGTGCCAACGAACAAAGAAGCTCCTAAGGACTATCAATTGCGCCCATACACAATGCAACCTAGGATATAATATATCCTACCACCACCAACCAGTTCTCAAATAAGTGATTAATTAAGTGGTTGAGACAACCCAATTCCCCTGAATATTTCTTCCTCGTGTCATGGTTAACATCTTGAGCGATTACACAATATTTTGGCTTATTCGAATCATCATGACAACCATTTACGACCCAACAATTTAAACATGTTATTGAAGTTATCATCAAGTATATATTTATCAAAATTATGAAACTAAATATGGAAGTCCATAATGTCATCAAGTACATATCTATTAGTATTTCCAAAGATTCCGATAAACAGTTTTAGAGAAATTCCTGAATTATCCAAATCTGTACATATACAAAATAACTTACAGAAGCTCGATTTCCCAGAGCTACAGACCTCAAAATGTAAAGTTTAACCCTATACCGGAAAGGTATTTCCGAGGCCTACAACTTTCATGCGAAGACCTCGGTGCAGAACTAAGTCTATCTTGCCTGAAATCGGGTTTGAACCCAGCAACGCAGATCTGGACAGATTCTGTCCAGTAATTACAGTTTAACTATTTTCATAGTAGAAACTTCAAATTCACTTTTAGGAAGCTATAGAGCTCCCCAGAAAATATACAACGACTTGTTGGAAAGGTCTTTCCATGGTATACAACTTTCATGTTGAGCCCGAGACCTGAATCTGACTGGATCATGCCTAAAAATAGGCTTGAAGTCTGTCACAACATACATGATAGATTTATGCCTAAGTATTGAAGTAATTTCCTGCACGAATCTTAAAGTCAGATGAATGTAATATTCATCTTCTTCCTCCAGCCATCATACATGAGGTTAGCTTCTCACCTCCTTTTCTCCCTTAATAGACCACTATTCTTCACGAAATCAAGTCTGTCGCCTTCACATTGAAGAGATGAAGTGATTGAAGATAATTTCATGCCGATCGACGCCCTAAAAAGAAAGTTCTAGTGAAAGTGTTAAGTTGTCAACCTAAATCACCTAGAGGGGTGTGAATAGGTGAATTGAGCGTCTATATACAGAATAAAATTTTTAAAGAACTTGCACACACAATCAAGCAGTCACAGACGACAAGAATATTTATAGTGGTTCCCCAACCTTAGGTACGTCCACTTTCCCTCACTGATCTAGTAAATCACTAGACTTGGCTACTCCACTATCTCGGATTGAAATCCAATCCTATACCTCGGAACCAAGTTCCTACAATCTCGATCCAAAAGGGATCTACACTCGGAAGATGAAAACTTCCTACAACTCGGAGATTAATCTCCTACAAAATTTATAGAGAGATTTAAAAAATACAAACAGAAATTTGTCTCTGATCTGGAAAAATTCAACTTTAGGTCTTCTTATTGAACTTGCGGCTTTTTCAGAAAATGTTGAAGACGAGTTGAGAGATCTGATATGAGAAATCTTAGACCTACTTGATCAAGGAGAAGATTAAATATCCTTGAATAACAAGCCTTTCTTGATCAAAAATAGAAGTGTCGATCTTCACGTTAAGCAGCAATGACGGCTGAAAGTTCTGTTCTTCTTGGAGAGAGACGGCCGATCACGATAATATAAATGTACGATTTTCCGCTTAGGGTTAGTCTTAACGAAAAGACATTATATAGGAATTCCCCTAACGGTTAGAATTAACATTAATGACGACATGTGGACCAATCACGTCAAGTCATTTGAAAATCCCGTCAATCTGAACTTAAGAGAAATTTTCAGAAAAATTGTCTGCTGTTCTCGAGAAGTAGGAATGAGTTCTCGAGAACAAGATTGATTTCTCGAGAGCAAGTCTGTCTGGACTTCAAGTTAGTACTCGAGAACTGTGGGATGAGACTTCTCGAGAACTAACTAGACTTCTCGAGAACTATTACTCGAAATCTATATCAAGTACTCGAGAATAATGCTGACTTCTCGAGAACTCGAGACTAAGTTCTCGAGAACTAAGATAGACTTCTCGAGAGAGGGACTTAGAATAAATTTGCGGCTGTCTCTGACTACTCGAGAAATAAAGACTGGGACTTCTCGATAACCTTAGACTGACTTCTCGAGAACTATAAAAAGGTTTCTCGAGAACTAGTCTCGGCTTCTCGAGAACTAGAGGAACTTCTCGAGTTCTGCTAAGTCTACTTCTCGAGAACTATCATGGACTTCTAGAGAAGTGGACTTAGAGAAATTTTGTACTTTTATAATTTTCTCTTCTCTTCAAGAATCCTATCCTCATTCCTTGATCCAAGTGCTTGAATATGAAGTGTATCCCACTTGAGAGACTACACATGAGTCAACACCTTGGATAATACTATGAGGGATTACACTGTATAGTCCTGTGTTCATGACCCACTGTAGACTGACATTGGTCTACACTTAGCAATGATGATCTGCAAACACACAACTTAAACTAAGATATCAAATATAACTTAATTCATCTTAGTTCAAGGGTGACTTCATGCAAATCTGGGTTATTGTGGATGCAATACCCAACAATCTCCCCCTATTTATAGAAGTCAGAACCCTCTACACTAAAGTGAATTATACCAATAAAGAAAGAACTGTAAATGAAGAATTAGAATACAAGTGCAAGATAGAAAAATTAAACACACAATTAGCAAAAATAGAAAATATATATATATATATAATGTTTTATATTTCCAATTCAACATCATTTCTTCCATAGTCTCAAAAACAAGTATCAGTAGAAAAATCATCTCTAGCTCTGATGCTGTCTGTCATGCTTCTCTTGCTGTCTCCTCTGGTAGCTAAAAGGCTTTGGGTAGTATCTTGGAGGTTTTGGAGGAGTCTTAGAATTATTCTTGCCATACTCTCTATCATATATCCTTCTTTTAGTCATAGACTTCTCATAATGATCCCACTCAGTGGAGATATAGCGGAGATTCCTGTTTTCATTATAGTCCATTACTAACTTGAGAGTATCAAGAATCAATGCTTTGGAGGTAGGACTCCGGACTTCAGCAAACTCTTGTGCCTTTCTTTTCTCAGAATCTGGCTTGGGAACACTTTTGCTGGCTGAGGGGCCTTCCCCATACTTCCTTTTCTTAGAGGTGTTGATCTCAGGTAAACCTTGAGGAATAATATCATCCCATACTTGGTCATAAGAAGCAGGAAGAGGATTCTAATCTTTTGGCCTTGGAGAAAAGCAGGGCATCTGAGGTTGTTGCATCTGAGCTGGCATCTGACTGGACTGTCCTTTAACAAGAGGATTCAGGTTATGAGGAATGATATTAGGATCAACTTGAAATTCAGGGAATATTTGGTTGCGTATCCAGACTGAGGTGTCATAGGTATGAAATTTCACAGATTGAATTTGCTCTAAAAATTCTTATTGATTTCACTTATCTTGTCAGACCAAGCTATGTTTGCAGCAGCAGTAAACTTATCCACAAGTTTTTCAACATGTTCTTTCACCAGGCTCTCCCCCTTTCTGAATTCTACACATAGCTTTTCTATGGCATCTTCCTTGAAGGTTCCCACTTCTTCACAAATTTTCATAACATGTTTCTAGGCTTTCTTATCTAACTGAATCTGATTGTTAGCAAGTGTGACAGACTGTTCCATTACCTGACCAACACTAGTGATTGTGTGGTCTATAGATTTTCCACCAATCTGAAGCAATTCTTTGAGGGAGTCTGTGTTATGCTGAATTTCTGCAAATCCTCTGCCCATTTCTTTTTCTAGAGCAGTGACTTTGTCCTGGACTACCTTCAGAGATTCATCAAAATATTTCCTTTGTTCTGCCAACATGACTTCAAGCTTACTTAGAATGTCTGAATTTATAGGGGTTGCAGCAACAACAGGAATGACAGCAGGAGGGGTAACTAGAGGAGGATGAGGAACCACCCATGGAAGGATCTCATCAATTACTACAGAACTTTTGGCTCTGACAGTATGAGGAAATACATCACTTTCCTCACCAAGTAGTGAAGGGATGGAGAAATCAAGTTTCTTTAGAGGAGCTTCAACTTCCTCTGGTTCAGGCTCATCCTCTCCTGAGAGAATGATTGTTTCTTGTGGAGGTGATTCTTTCCTTGAAGATGGTTCTGGAGATGCTCTTGGTGAATGTTTTGGAGATAGAGAGGGAGCTGGTGATGGAGAAGGAACCTTTGATGGCTCTTCAGTAGTTTCCTTGTGTAGAGAAGGAAGAGGTTCATCTGAAGTCAGCTCTTTGAGCATACTATCAATATCTTCAGCAGTAGATTTTAGGGTTTCTTGCACTTGCTCATCTAAGATGGTATAATCTGAAATGTCTGCCTCTAGGGAATTGGTTGGAGATCTTACTGGCTTCTGATGGGGGTTCTGATGGGTGAACACGCTGGTGTTCTGACTGTACTTCTAATTGGAGATCTAGCTGGAGGAGGAGGAGAAGGAAGTCTGACATCTGGAATTGAGGCTGCAGGCTCCCCCTCAGTTTCTCCACCAGATGGTTCAACAACATTATGAGAGGAGGGATATGGGGTCCTGAGCTCTTTAGTAGGGGCTGCAAGCTCTTAGCTGCTTTGGATTCTTTAGCTTTAACTCCCATCTATGAATGGAGGCTAGGGAGATCTTCTTTAGGTGATGGATTGGAGTGCATTTAGATGTCTTGAAGATAGTTGGATCAATCTCATGCAATATCAGGGAGATTATCCTAGCAAATTTTGGTTCTCTTATGCTATCTCTAATCAAGTCAAAAATCATCAAACAATAAGGAAATCTTTTCCTGCAGACTATGACAGCTATGACATTGAAGAAGTAATTTGTAATAAACCCTATTGACCCTATTCTGCACCACAGAATTTTTCCAATAATGTCTACTAAAAATTTGCTAACATCATTTAAAGAAGTCCTCCTAAGAGAAGTAATATAATCTAGAACTCCACAGAAATGACAGGTTCTGTCATTGTCATCTTTTTTTATTTCATCTTCATCATCTACATGAGGTAATCTGAGAAGTCTGGACACTATGGTAGGGCTCAACTTAATTTTAATGCCCTTGACTTTGGACTTTAGGACAGTGCCATTTCTCCTTATCTTAACATTTCTGAAGAACTCTTCTACTTCTAGAAATAGAATCTTACAAGGTTCTGAAAGAATGAATGTCAAACCTGCTGTGTCCAGGAGAAGAAGAAGATTTCTGAAATCCTCTGAAAGCTCTGCTATCCATGCTACTACTAGCTCACTGCCGACACCGATTTTGAACTACTGGGCCATTGAGATGAACGGCGGCGAAGGACGGAGAGCGATAAGGTGGCGGTGTCGAAGTTCTTGTCGGCGGAAGACGAAGAGTTTTCGAGAGAATGGATTTTGAAATGCCGGTTGATTTGAGATATCTAAAGTTTTATATATATAACCCTAGTAATGTTAATTAGGTGTCTAATTAATCTAAAATAACCCTTGGATTAAGGCAGAAATCGAGTGGTTTTCGATACAAAAGAAATGAATAGAAATTTGAAAAGAGACATGGCATTTATCGAGAGGTAGGGTTAGTTCTCGAGAAGTATAATAACAATTCTCGAGAAGTGTAAGCCTAGTTTTCGAGAACTTTCAGCACTTCTCGAGAGACAGATTTGTAGTTCTCGAGAATTAGACTTGAAGTTTTCGAGAACTAGTTCTATACTTTTCGAGAAGTGATAATAGTTCTCGAGAACTGCCTTCCACTTGAGAAATTTCTGACCTTTTTGAAGTTTCCTCGATTCTTGAGCTTTGAACTGATTCCCTTTGATCTATCCTTCTTTGTTCAGCATCCCAAGTTCAGTTTTGAAGAAACTAAACTTGGTCTCGTCCAATGGCTTTGTGAAAATGTCTGCAACTTATCGATTTGTTGGCACGTACTACTGATCCACATCCCTTAGCTCCACATGCTCCCGGATGAAGTGATATCTGAGCTCGATGTGCTTTGTCCGGCTGTGCGAGACTGGGTTGTTTGCAATTGCTATTGCGCTGGAGGAGTCGCAGAATAACGGAATGTCTTTAACCTTCATACTGTAATCTTCTAGCTGGTTCTTTAGCCAAAGCAATTGTGCACAACAACTGCCGGCAGAGATATACTCTGACTCAGCCGTTGAGATTGCGACACAATTTTGCTTTTTGCTACTCCATGAGATAAGCCTTCTTCCAAGGAACTGACATGTCCCGGAAGTACTTTTTCTGTCATCTTTGCTACCTGCAAAGTCCGCATCTGAGAAACCAATTAGTTCTTGGGTACCATAAGCCAAGATTCGGTGTACCTTTAAGGTATCTCAAAATTGCTTTGCAGCAGCATAGTGAGATTCCTTACAGTTAACTTGGAATCTAGCACAGATACATGTAGAGAACATTATGTCTGGTCTACTGGCAGTAAGGTAGAGCAAGGATCCAACTATGCTTCTGTACTTGGTTTCATTAAAAGGTTTCCCTTTCTCATCCTTGTCCAGAGACATAGCTGAGGCCATTGGAGTCCTCATAGAGGTTGCATTCTCCATTCCGAATTTTTTAATCAACTCCTTGGTGAACTTAGCCTGTGAGATGAAAATTGCATCTTCAGATTGTTTCATCTGGAGTACTAAGAAATACTTCAGCTCTCCTACACTGCTCATTTCAAACTTCCCTTGCATAAGTTTAGAAAACTTTTTGTAGAAGTTGTCGTCTGTAGAACCAAAAATAATGTCGTCGACATAGATTTGCACAAGCAAAATCTTGACTTTAATTTCCCTAAGAAATAATGTCTTATCTATCTTTCCCCTTGTGAACTTGTTCTCGAGGAGAAAGGTAGATAACGTTTCGTACCAAGCTCGAGGAGCTTGTTTCAAACCGTACAGCGCTTTCGATAATAAATAAACATATTCAGGAAAGTTAGGATCAACAAAACCTGGGGCCTGTTCCACGTACACTTCTTCCTTTATGTCACCATTCAGGAAGGAGGATTTCACGTCCATTTGGTAGACAGTGAAGCCCTTCAGTGCAACATAAGCTAGGAACATACTGATGGCCTCCAGCCTTGCCACTGGAGCGTATGTTTGGTCAAAGTCGATTCCTTCTTCTTAACGATATCCTTTGGCGACGAGTCTGACCTTCTTCTTTATGATTGTTCCATCCTCGTCCAACTTGTTCCAGTAGACCCACTTCGTTCCGATGACATTCTTACCTTTGGGTCTAGGAACTAGTTTCCAAACTTTGCATCGCTTGAACTGGTTCAGTTCTTCTTCCATGGACAAGATTAATGATGTGTCTGAGTTGGCTTCCTCAAACTTATTTGGTTAAACCTGTGAGAGAAAATTTAAATATAAATTCTCTTTAGTTGTACCTCGACGAGTTCTGACACCATCCCGGGGATCTCCTATGATCTGGTCCATAGGGTGATCCTTCAGATGTTTGAGCTCTAGATTCCTAGCATCTGGAACTTCTTCAGCCACTGGAGTGACTTCATTAACTTGGATGTTTTCTTCATATTGATCATCTGCTTCTCCAATGGGGGTTGGAGTAGTGATCTTGAAGAACTTTTCTCTTTCACCTTCAGTCGGTTCATCCAAGCTGATTTCTTTCAGTCTTGTACCTGCATCTTTAACAAACACACTAGACGATTTGCTTTGTAGTAAGCTCGTCTCATCAAAAACAACATATATGGATTCTTCTACAACTAGAGTTTTTCTATTGAAAATCCTGCATGCCTTACTATGGCTACTATAACCTACAAAAATACCTTCAAAACTTTTCTCACTAAACTTAGTAGTATGGTACTTACTATTGTTAAGCACGAAGCATTTACAGCCAAAAATTCTAAAATATGAAATAGTTGGTTTCCTTCCTTTTAGAAGTTCATAAGGTGTCTTATCATGATTCTTATTTATGAGTGCTCGATTTTGCACGTGGCATGCAGTATTGACGGCTTCAGCCCAGAAGTGTTCCGGTAGTGAAACATCACTCAACATAGTTCTGTAGGCCTCTATGAGTGTTCTATTACTTCTCTCAGCTACCCCATTTTACTGTGGAGTGCAAGGAGAGGAAAACTCGTGAAAGATACATAGGATTTCACAGAATTATGTCATGGCCCCAGATTTGAATTCAGTTCCATTGTCACTTCTGACCTTGACTACGGAATAGTTGTATTCATTCTGGATCTGCTTAACAAAATTTGTAAAGACATCAAAGGTATCTTACTTGTGTTTCAGAAAGAACACCTACGCAAAGCGCGAGTAGTCATCAACAATAACCAATGTATATTCCTTACCTCCCAAGCTTCTAATTTGCAGTGGACCAAACAAGTCCATATGAAGTAGATGGAGACATCTACTTGAATTTTTGTCAATAATGCTTCTAAAGGTAGCCCTTGTTTGCTTGCCTTTTACGCATGCATGATAAGGTCAATCTTTGACGTACTTGATATTTGGGGCATCACGTACTAAGTTCTGGGAGAATAATTTATTAATAGTTTTAAAATTAATATGTGCTAACCTCTTGTGCCATTGGTCACCAAGAGACGCATTATCTTTTGCCAAAAAACACACTTGTATAGAAGAATCTATACAAATGAAATTCAAACAGAATATATTCCTGCTTCGAGTGTCAGATAGAATCGTTTCCATATTGTCAACAGACTTTATCAAGCACTTGTCAGCGTGAAATTCAACTATGTATCTTTTGTCACATAATTAGCTTATGCTTATAAGATTGTGTTCCAATCCCTCCACATAGGCTACATCTGAGAAGGATACACTACCGTTAGTAATCATACCATAGCCTTTAGTTATCCCGCTGTCTGAACCTCAAAAGTTCACCTTTGGTCCGTTCAACACTGGCGAATAATTTTGAAGTAGGCTTCTAGTCCCGGTCATGTGCTGAGAGCTTCCACTGTCCAAATACCAGATTGGCGTTTTGGTGGCCTTTGGACATCCCTGCAATCATAATCAGTTTGCCTTAGGAACCCAAACATGTTTGAGTCCTTGGTCTCGTGTTATAACACTCCCCCTATGAGGATTAGCATCATGAGTGGTCATTCTCATGTTGCCAACTTGAGGAGTTGCAAAATTTCTTGGATTAAACCAACAATCGATGGCAAAATGACCAATTTTGCCACATCACCAACAGTCGAACATGTTGTATCTTTGCCTTAGGTACTCCTACTTGACCTTCTGAGATGCTGGCCCAGCAGGGGTAGCATTCTTGGAGTAAGAAGCTTCATGATGATGGCAATCACATGATTTCTTCTCCATTACAGACTTTTCTACACTGGTTTTTTTACTTTTGGTGCTTTCTTGAAGTTATGACCATGATCATAAGGGCCATAGCTCTGAAGGGAAGAATGACTTCTTCATAAGGTGCCTTAAAGACACTCTCACCAAAGTTTCTGGGGTGAGTCCATCCTTGGTAACGAGACTTTGGCTCTACATAAGTAGGCCTAGTCAAGTGGCCGTATGATGAGTCAAGATCTGAAGAATGGCTTTCCCCTTTTCTTTGGCCAAGGCCTTCTTAGCTGCTTTATTCCTTCTCTGAGCCTTGTTCCTCCTAGAAGATTTACTAGGAGCTTCTACATAGCCTAGCCCAGAACCCTTGGCCTGAGCAAAGAACTCAGCAATAAGAAGTAGAACTACCTTTGGCTTAAAGAAACCTTCAACAAGTTTCTTTTCGGCCTCTAGTAAGTCTTCCAACCCTTTGATGATTTCATCTTTCAGATCAAGGTACTTATAGCCTTGTTGAACTCATCAACAACATTATCTAAGTCTTCTCTGAGTGAGTCCATATTAACGACTTCCTCTCTCAGAGAGCTTTCTATGGCCTGAGACTTAATCTCTTTTGCCTGAGTTTTCACGACCTTTCAAAATTTGTCGTAAGCCATGATCAACTCCTTATACTAGGCCATGAGTTCAGACTCATCGTCAGAGGAGCTGTCCTCATGATCATGCTCAGAAACTTTAGATTCTGAAAGAGGGGTGCAAGATTTTACCTCCCCATTGAACTGGGGCTCTTGTTCATCATCTGATTGAGCCATAAGTCCAAAGTAGGCTTCCTCTTCTTCACTTGACTCAGATGATTTAGAGTCACTAAGAGTCTTGCCCTTCTTGGCTATCAGGCTCTTCTCTGTCCTCTTCTTGCTGTAAGAGGACTTCTTTTCTTCTCTCCAGCCACCCTCCTTCTTCTTGTGGGGGCAGTCAGCTATGCCGTGACCTGGCTTGTTACAACAGTGGCAAACTATGTCAGTCAAAATATGTTTGTTCTGTTTAGAACCATACCCGTCGTGGCTGCTTGAGACTTTTCTGTGTCGATCACCGTCATGTCATGATCTTATGTGAGAGGCATCCTTGCCCTTCCATTGCTTTTCTTGTTTAAGAATTTCTTGAATCGCCGTGAGAGTAAGGAGAACTCTCCTTCAGATAGCTAAGATCCCGAGGTATTTGGCTCCGAGTTCTCTTCTTCACTCACTTCTTGTGTTGGGGCTGGAGAGGTAGCCTTTGACTTCCTGGAGGTGTCTGCCTTTAAAGTAACAGACTTCTCTTTGGATGCAGACCTGCTCTTCTCTTCTTCAGCTTTTCTCGTGTTGAGTTGAAGCTCATACGACATCAACTTCCCGAAAAGATTCCGAGGATCTGTCTCAGCTAGCTTTCCAAATTCCCTGATGGCACATACCTTATTGTCCCATTCCTTGGTTAAGGATCTTAGGAACTTATCATTTAGTTCTCCATTGGTGAAGACTCTGCCATATACTCTGAGGCCACTAACTATCTTGAAGAAGTTCTCAAATGTATCTGCAATGGTATCCTTTGGTCCTTGCCTGAAAGCTTCGTACTTCTGGTTCAATAGGGATCTTCTATCATCCCTCACTTCTTCAGTACCTTCCATCAGAGTGACTAGTGACTGCCACATCTCCTTAGCAGATTGGAAGTGAATTAGGTTCTGCAGCATCGAGTCATTGACTGCACTTGCTATACTATTTTTTTGCTTTCTTATCTAGAGAGACAAGTGCAATCTCGTCTTTATCTAGATCCATCAACTTCTTTGGAACCTTTTTTTTTGGATCTATAGTGGAGATGGTCATGGGCACGTAAGGACCTTCTTCAACAATCATGAAGATCCGGGGATCCACAGCTTCCATGAAAAATTTAATTCTCTCTTCCCACATGGGAAAGTTATTCTTTGTGCACAGGGAAAGCTTGGCAAAATATTTAGCCTTGTCCATTGCTTGAAAATTCTCAAAGATAACTTAGAGAGGAAATTGATCAAGGTGTTAACCTTTTAACGACCAACCACCATCTGATACCAATTGAAAGTGTTAAGTTGTCAACCTAAATCACCTAGAGGGGGGTGAATAGGTGAATTGTGCGTCTATATGCGGAATAAATTTTTTAAAGAACTTGCACACACAATCAAGCAATCACAGACGACAAGAAGATTTATAGTGGTTCCCCAATCTTGGGTACGTCCACTTTCCCTCACCGATCTAGTAAATCACTAGACTCGGCTACTCCACTATCTCAGATTGAAATCCAATCCTACGTCTCGGAACCAAGTCCTAAAATCTCGATCCAAAAGGGATCTACACTCGGAAGATGAAAACTTCCTACAACTCGGAGATTAATCCCCTACAAAATTTACAGAGAGATTTAAGAAATACAAACATAAATTTGTCTCAGATCTGGAAAAATACAAATCTAGCTCTTCTTCTTGAACTTGCGGCTTTCTTAGAAAATGTTGAAGAAGAGTTGAGAGATCTGATATGAGAAATCTTAGACCAACTCGATCAAGGAGAAGATTAAATATCCTTGAACAACAAGCCTTTCTTGATCGAAAATATAAGTGTCGATCTTCACGTTAAGCGGTGACGGCGGCTGAAAGTTCTGTTCTTCTTGGAGAGAGACGGCCGATTACGATAATATAAATGTATGATTTTCCGCTTAGGGTTAGTATTAATGAAAAGACATTATATAGGAATTCCCCTAACGGTTAGAATTAACATTAATGACGACACGTGGACCAATCACGTCAAGTCATTTGAAAATCCCGTCGATCTGGACTTAAGAGAAATTTTCAGAAAAATTGTCTGCTGTTCTCGAGAAGTAGGAATGAGTTCTCGAGAGCAAGATTGATTTCTCGAGAGCAAGTCTGTCTGGACTTCAAGTTAGTACTTGAGAACTGTGGGCTGAAACTTCTCGAGAACTAACTAGACTTCTCGAGAACTATTACTCGAAATCCATATCAAGTACTCGAGAAAAATGCTGACTTCTCGAGAACCCGAGACTAAGTTCTCGAGAACTAAGATAGACTTCTCGAGAGAGGGACTTAGAATAATTTTGCGGCTGTCTCTGACTACTCGAGAAATAAAGGCTGGGACTTCTCGATAACCTTAGACTGACTTCTCGAGAACTATAAAAAGGTTTCTCGAGAACTAGTCTCGGCTTCTCGAGAACTAGAGGAACTTCTCGAGTTCTACTAAGTCTACTTCTCGAGAACTATCATGGACTTCTAGAGAAGTGGACTTAGAGAAATTTTGTACTTTTATAATTTTCTCTTCTCTTCAAGAATCCTATCCTCATTCCTTGATCCAAGTGCTTGAATATGAAGTGTATCCCACTTGAGAGGCTACACATGAGTCAACACCTTGGATCACACTGTGAGGGATTACACTGTATGGTCCTGTGTTCATGAACCATTGTAGACTGAAATTGGTCTACACTTAGCAATGATGATCTGCAAACACACAACTTAAACTAAGATATCAAATACAACTTAATTCATCTTAGTTCAAGGGTGACTTCATGCAAATCTGGGTTATTGTGGATGCAATACCCAACATCTAGCTTGGCCTTCTCCTAGTAAACTCCATTAAACTCTCAATGTCAAACTCTATTGAGCCAATGTGTCTCCTACTTTTGGATCTAAAGATCTATCATCAAGGGAGAGGGGAGAAAGCTCACCAAATTTCTGGCCATGGATCAAGTTCTCCTTCTTGGCGGCATGGTATGTTTGGTTTCCGATGTTCTATTCCGTTCAATCGTTATTTCAGGGAGGAGCTGTTAGCACGATGATGATGAGGAAGAAATCTTCCTCTAAGTATAAAGTTCGGCCATGCCTTGGAATGACTACCACGCCACGTGTCACTCTCCTATTGGACCATTCTTTATTATAATATAAAAAAACTTTTAAAATACTTTTTCCGCTATTCTATACAAGTCCCGATGTACCGTACCTTTATCCAGGCCGTGAATAATCAAGAAAGCAAGTACGAAATTTGCCAAGTCCATTCGTCAAGTGCTCTCGACGATTCGTCGAGATCATTCGACGATTTGTCGAGACAGCAAGAAGGGTTCGTTGATTCCTTTCGATCAGTATGAGTCCTTTCGATGATTCGTCGAGTCCTTTTTATGAGTTCATCGAGTCCTTTCAATGAGTTCGTCGAGTTCTTTCGATGAGTTCGACGAGTCAGTAATCACGACTTGATGAATGAATTAAGCCAAGTCCTTTCGTCAAGTATTATCGACTATTCGTTGAGATAATTTGACGATTTGTCGAGACAACATGAGGGGTTCGTTGAGTCTACTTAGGATTTCTCTCATTTTGTCTGGGCCCACCAACCCATCAAGGCGATACAGAACACACACGAGGGTTCTAGGTCAAAATAGGACGTTACACCTTTTCCAATTCCTGCTCTAGAAGTTGCTCCAGTGAGCGGCAAAGAAGTCTTTGCTTCTTTTTAACCTTCAAGAGCTTGTAATCGGAGCGGTGATCTATCACCCTCTCAGACATTTTAACACTTGTAACCTCAAACAAATTAGTGGATTTGGTCTATTGATGCGGAAAATGGCACCACCAGATAATGGTTCGATCACAGGGGAAAGAGAGGGGAAGAAACGAGGCTATAAAAATGCCTCTACACGCTCGAGAGTGGAGCACGTTCGATCCGGGGTTCCGGGATATAGGGAGGTTGATGAGGAACTGTCGAGTAGCCGGTTACTTTGACGGTTAGGGACTGGAAATTGAGGTCAAGAGAAGGGAGAAGGGAAGAAGAGAGGGGGCCGCTTGCATCGATAACAACAGAGTTCGCCCGCCACGGCTTAAATGTCACTCCTGCGACGGGATTTACTTTGATTATGAATCAATATTACAGCTTGAGTTGGGTACTTTATATGGAAAAATATAAAGGGAACAAGGGGAAGCTGGCGGCTAGAAGAGAGAATAAATTTCCAGAGGCCACGCGGACTAAATCACATAGGTCGGCAGACCGCGCGGATCGCTGAACCCGCAGATCGCTGCCTTAGGCCGAGAGGATTGCGCGATCAGGTAGGGAAGACCACTGAGGTTGCTGGGACATGCTGCTTAAGCCAAGCTCAGGGACCAAACCGCAAGGTTTAGCCTCTGAGGCTGTAAGGACTGGCGGTTAGTCCACGAGAAGGGTTGGCGGACAGAAATTTATATCCGTAGGGTTTGCTGGGATGGCTGCCCCCGGTGGTCGTTCTCCGAGCCTCCCAAATGAGAGGTATGGGGGGGCTATTTATAGGCTCGAGGAGGAATCTTCCAGAACTGGGCTTGATGACGTCACCTCGATGATGCTGGCAAGCTGCGATTGAGTCCACGACACGCTGTGGATTGAAGAGGAGTTCGCTTACTACCGGGAGAAGCTGATGATAGAAAGCCGGTGCTTCTGGCGGACTGCGCAAAGAGTACACTTGGTACATGGCGGATAGGGAGTCTGTAACACCCCTATCCGTCGCATAGCATATAATAGTAGGTCCGGCCGGGGCCTGACGCCATATACCACAGACAGACCGAAGGGTTACTCATTGAAACCATTCTTCCAATCGTAACGTCCTACACAGAGCATCTAGTGGAAGCAATTTATTAAGTTGCAAAAATAAGAACCCAGCCACAAGCATAAATTTCCACTATCGAACCCAAACAGGAATGAATTACAAAGTACACAAAGTACCGGCCTTATGGCCTTACAAGAGTTCACTAAATTTAAAATAGTGTCTTCCATACTTCGGCTCGCATGCCGGTCACACATGAATTAAACAAGTAAACAAAACAAGGCCTTCAAGGGCCGTCTCATCAACAAGGGCTTTGTCCCGCTATTTGCCACTCGGCTCCATAGAACCTGCAAGCACAATTCACCACAACAGTGGCAAACAAAAGTAACGGTCAGCTAAAGCTGACCAAATTATAATGATCCCTCCCCCAAACTCGGGGAGGCGATGCTCCTTCCCTACACTTATTAGCATAATAAGCATTATAGTGAATAATCACAACATCACAGGTGCAGGCACACACGACCGCACACACCATGCTCTCATGGCACTTACACGGTGAACCCGGTCAAAATCGCGGTCTCACCACCGCCCCTTGGACGACAATACTCGTGAGCATTTTAGTCTTTCTGACCTAAGCCTAAGACCCTCCATCTATACCAACAGTAAGTATCACGTACCTTAGGTCTCTTTAACCGAACGCCACAGAGCGGGTGTGGTTTCGCCTAACCCGTTGCTCACACCACAACGTTAATTTAAACCATATGCGCGGGTCAAGCTTCCCCGAGTCCCAAAACGATCAAACTTGCACATAACCTAGTTATGTTCAAGGTTGGCTCCCAGGCCACCAAGTTGGCATAAATGCGTTTCCGCCCAGTTTTCTGGGTGCACCTTGGAGTTAATCCCCAAGACTCCCTGTTGCAATCTACCGCATAGAATACCCGAAAACAACCAAAGGCACAGTGACTTCTCCAGCTAATCATGCAAAATGAAACATTACCGATCCATACCAACTTGTCCGGGTAGGCTTCACACACCATTCCTATGTCCGTATCTCAATTTCGGACTCTACATGCAAACAAGGGGGACTATTCACATCTACCCCAAGGAACACCGCACACTCACCGCACACTCGCGGGAGCAGGTTTCGATATGCAAAAGAAGGAGAGCTTCACATGCTCAAGAAGAGAATTGTTACCCTAGCATTCCTCTTTGGCGCCATCGAAATCTATACGGATGGAAAACACCGCGATGATCTCGTCTCCGTAGATCTGGACTCGGCTTGCGATTTGGTGCTCCGAATCTCCTTCGGCGAACAGATCTCTCTTCCTTCTTCCTCCTTGCTCTCCCCTCTCTCTAGTACTTAGAAAGAGATTGAACCCAAAAGAAATGAGGGTTTCTAAGCCCTATTCCCGAGTATAACCCAGCAAGAACAACCCTGAGCCGTTGGATCCAAAAATAAGGAAACGGACGACCACGATTCACACTTAAAATGAACAACCTGGGCCGAACACAGCTTGCGACATGCCTGTGTCCAAGGCCGTATGCCTCAATCGACGCCGAAACCGTCGCGTCTCGGAAAGAACACGGGCACTCGACACGCCCGTGTCATCCAGTACACGCCCGTGTAGCTGGGCGTGTTCCTCCATCGACACAGGTCCAACACCAAACCGAGGAGAACACGGGTATTCGACACGCCCGTGTCGGACCTGAACATGCCTGGGCTCAGGCCGTGTCTCTCCCCCACCATAACTCGGCTAACAACCCGAGTAGGAAATGACCTGGGACACGCCCGTGTCTCAGGCCGTGTTCACTGTTCGACACTCGTCGACCTAAATTTTGTCGACCACTCAGCCATCGTCGAACCCGAGCACGATACGCCCCTGGGACACGCCCGTGTCCCAGGCCCTGTGACCTCTACCAAGTCCCATACTTTGCTCAAAACGCCACCCGTCCCTCTTTTTAGTTTCGGGGCATTATAGAGTCCGCTTATGCTGCTGGATGAGACAAGTCCTCCACCTACTGGCAGGCTGGCATTGAGTCTGCTTTGTACTGTGCGGCCTGATGAAGAGTGCTGGAGGGAGGAGCAAGTCCACCTCCCTTAGGCGGACTGAGGTCGAGTCTGCCACCTTCTGCCGAATAGAAGGAGTAGGTCACAACTACTAGGCGGGCTGAGGAGGCAGGTCACCCTTTCTTGGGCGACTTAGAGGCAGGATGCCTTTTACTGGGCGACCTGGAGGAAGGTCGCCTAGTGTTTGGAAGAGGCGAGTCTGCCACCTACTGGCGGGTTGACTGTCCGTCATTTGTTGGCAGACTTAGACCAAGTCCGCCAACTTTTGGGGAGCTAGGATTGAGTACGCCTACTATTAGCAGACTGAGGTGGAATCTGCCCCAAGCATAGGTGGTCCACTACCAAGCGATGTCGACAAGGTTGTCGCAGACTGGGATGCGAGGCCACCTTTCGCAGGAGGACTGAAGAAGATACTTGGCCAGTCCTTGCTTGCGATGACCTGAAGGAGAGTCCGTGAACTGGAGGCGGGCTGGAGAAGAAACATCTACCCGCTCGGCTAACCGCGCGACCTGATGATGCAGACTAGGAAGCAGTCCGCGCCATCGCAAAGCTGGCGACTATTGGGCGGCTAGCCTAGCTGCGCGGATAAAGAAGTCTATCCGCGCGGTTAGCTGGAAAACAGGCCGCGAACCCTCCGTATGAGATGAAGCAGTCCGTGACTTGCGAGTTAGCCACCTTAGGAGGGATCGCTGATTTCTGGGTTAACATAATCCCCGTACTTTTTTAAGTTTGCAGGAAACTTCAAAAAAGTAGAGATAACCTATGAAATTGCGATCTGCCCCAAGTAAGAAAACGAAAGATAGAGGGAGAGATATGGAACCAGATGTATCTCCTAAGAAAAGTCTGCAAACTTATTTTTCTCCTACAAAGGAAGTATTGTAAGTGAAAAAAGGCACATCTTGTGTGTACCTGAATTGTTCTTGCAAAGTGAGAAAGACTTGTGAATGCCTTCTACTGAGCTCTACAAAAGAAAGGTGTGAGGAGGTATAGAAGAACAATAACTTGCAAGTACCTAAAGGGAGCATGCAAGCAGCTGCTAATCTCTGCAATTAAGAAGGGTAAGAAGCAAGTATGAAATAAAAAATGATTTGCAAGTACCTGAGGGTAATTTGCAAATATCTGCTAATCTCTATAAAAAGAAGAGTAAGAAGCAGATATGACAAAAAAAGAACTTGCAAGTACCTGAAGGGAATTTGCAAATATCTGCTAATCTCTTCAAAAAGAAGAGTAAGAAGCAGATATGAAAGAAAAGAACTTGCAAGTTCCTGAAGGAAACTTGTAAATATCTGCTAATCTCTGCAAAAAGAAGAGTAAGAAGCAGATATGAAAGAAAAAGAATTTGCAAGTACCTGAAGGGGACTTGCAAATATCTGCTAATCTCTGCAAAAAAAAGAGTAAAAAATAGATATGAAAGAAAAAAAAGATTTGAAAGTACCTGGGGGAAACTAACAAATATCTGCTAATCTCTGCAAAAAGAAGAGTAAGAAACAGATATGATAGAAAAAGAACTTCCAAGTACCCGTAGGGAACTTGCAAATATCTGCTAATCTCTGCAAAACAAAAGAGTAAGAAGCAGATATGAAAGAAAAAGAACTTGCAAGTACCTGAAGGGAACTTGCAAATATCTTCTAATCTGTGCAAAAAGAAGAGTAAGAAGCAAATATGAAAGAAAAAATGATTTGCAAGTACCTGAGGGGAACTTGCAAATATCTGCTAATCTCTGCAAAAAGAAGAGTAAGAAGCAAATATGAAAGAAAAAATGATTTGCATGTACCTGATGGGAACTTGCAAATTGTTGATGCGTGAAAATGGAGAGGTGGGTTCAAAGGCACCATCAGCTAACGGGTGTTCGGTCTCACAAGCAAGGTGAAGGAGGAGGCTGCGGGGATATATGAGAGGTTGTTGAGGATGCTGAGAATAGTAGGGGAGGTTGATCAGGAACTGTCGAGCAGACGATTACTTTGATGGTTAGCCCTGCAGGTTGATGCCGAGAGAGGAGAGGAGTTGAAAAGAAGAAGGGTCCGCTAACAGTGGCAACAACAGACTTCGCCCACCGCGGCTTAAATGCCACTCTTGCGACAGGCTTTCCTTTGATTATGAACTGAGGTTACAGCTTGAGATTGTACCTTTACATAGAAAGCAAAATAAAGGGTACAAAGGGGGAAGTTGGCAGCTAAGGAAAAAAGGATGCCAGAGGCCGCGCGAGCTGAGCCGAGATGTCGACAAACCGTGTGGTTAACTGATCCCGCAGATCTCTTAAGCAAGACGAGCGGACTGCACGATCAGGTAGAGAGAACACCTGAGGCCGCACAGACTGAGATTTGGAGTCCGCAGGAACTGATGCCTTGACCTTATCGTCCCGATCGTGTCCCCTGAATGAGAGGTATAGGGGCCTATTTATAGGCCCAAGAAGGTAACGGTCTTGGTAACATCACCCCCGGTAGAGCGGTAAGTTGACCAAGTAAAGAAGGAGTCCGCCGAGTCTACGCCAAGTTGAGCAGTTAGGGATGCCTAATTGAGCTGATCTGCTGCTGGAGGACTGGGACAAGTCCGCCTTTGCTGCGCTGAGCGAGCCCGCATCGAGATGTGCGAGCTGAGGAGTAGTCTTCCCGATGCTGGGAAGAAGCGGGCACCTGGAAAATCGAGGGCTAGCTTGCGGACTGCAGAATGAGTCGGCCTAGCCCACTACGAAGAGGATGAGGCAGATCGTCGACTACTGAGCTAGGGTTCTTCTGATGGACTGTACAATCAGTATGCCTAGCTCACGGTGTACTAGAGGAGCCCGCCTCTGCGGCTAGAGGCTTATCGCTGGGTCAGAGGTAGGCGACCTGTCAGACGTAATATAGCAGGTCGCCTTCCTGCTGGAGATGAGTCCGCGAGGTATGGAGCGGTCTGACATAGAGTGGTTGGCCATGTTGTCGTCTCTACAGGCGGGCTGAGACCGAGTCTGCCCATTGTTGGTGGACAAGAGAGTTGGTCGCCATATGGTTATTGTACGGGTTGGAGAGCTGGAGGGAGGAGAATGTCCACCTCCCTTAGGCGGACTGAAGACTGAGTTCGCCACCTTCTGCTGAATAGAGGGGGCAGGTCGCCCGGTGATATGGTGGCCTGTGTGGATGGTAATACCATTATGTTGGACCTGTTGGAAGAGAGTTGATGTGCGGTTAGCCGATCTAACCGTACGATCTGTAGGGGTGGACTGAGTAAGCAGTCCACAACCCCTGCAGAACGAGCGGCTGCTGTGCGACCTGGGCGGTCAGGCTGGCGAGACTGCCCTAGCCGTGCGCCCTGAGCGGACAGAGAAGTCTGTCCGCCCATCCTTAAAAAAGAGGGCTTCCAGGCCACTACCTCTAGAGGGAACCTGGAGCAGGCCGCGACTTGCGAGCTGGTTACCTTGGGAGGGATCGCCGATTTCCGGGGTTAACATAATCCCCGCACTTTTTTAAGTCCTGAAGGGAACTTCGAAAAAGTTGGAGACCCACGAAAATCGTGATCCATCCCTTGGAAAAACAAGAGACAGGGAGAGATAGAACCTGATATCTCTCCTCAGAAAAGGGTTGCAAATGTCAATCTTTTCTCTGCAAAGGAAAAGTTAATGCAAGCAAAAAGAGGTTTGTCTCGTATGTACCTGAGTTGCTTTGCAAAATGAAGAAGATGTGAATGTCTTCCAGTGATCTCTACAAAACAAAGATGAGAGGAAAGCACCGAAGAATGATAACTTGCAAGTACCTGAAGGAGGCTTGCAAGCACCTATTATCTTCTACAAAAGGAAGAGTAAGTGGCATATATAAAATAAAACCAAGTTGCAAGTACCTGGATGGGACTTGCAAATATCTGCTAATCTTTGCAAAAGAAGAGTAAGTAGCAGATATGATAAAAAAGTAAACTCCAAGTACCTGAAGGGAACTTGCAAATATCTGCTAATCTCTACAAAAGAAGAGTAAGCAACAGATATGATAGAAAAGTAAGCTACAAGTACCTGAAGGGAACTTGTAAATATCTGCTAATCTCTGCAAAAAAAGAGTAAGCAACAGATATGATAAAAAAGTAAATGCAAGTATTTGAAGGGAACTTCCAAATATCTGCTAATCTCTGCATAGAAGAGTAAGCAATAGATATGATAGAAAAGTAAGCTGCAAGTACCAGAAGGGAACTTGTAAATATCTGCTAATCTTTGCAAA
The DNA here is from genome assembly GCA_039513925.1 of Platanthera zijinensis. Taxonomy (NCBI): domain Eukaryota; kingdom Viridiplantae; phylum Streptophyta; class Magnoliopsida; order Asparagales; family Orchidaceae; genus Platanthera; species Platanthera zijinensis. Next base: position 248,208,726 of record CM077078.1, on the reverse strand, counting down.
AAGAAGAGTGAGTAGTAGATATAGAAGAAAACTAAGTTGTAAGTACCTAAAGGGGACTTGTAAATATCTGCTAATCTCTGCAAAAAGAAGAGTGAGTAGCAGATATAGAAATGAAACTAAGTTGCAAGTACCTGGATGGAACTTGCAAGTATCAACTATTGATATGATAGGGAAGACATGATTGGATAACCAGAGAGATACCCGGCAAACTCTGCTATTAACTAAATAAGGACCAAACCGCGATAATGATCTTTTCGCGTAATCAAGTATGATATCTTTAGTATGAAATCCAGATCAGCAAGATGAAACCATCTTAATTAGACTTCAATAGTATGACTTTTCAATCAAGGAGAACCAGATACTCTGATTAATGATTTGTGCCACTAACATCCGATAAGGGTAGCAGAGAGCTTGTTTCTCATCATCTGATAGAGCTTCATGCAAGCCAAGTATATAAGATGTACATATGCAAAAAAGATGTTGCAAATCCTTTTGATAGGTCGGATTTAACCTGATAACCTGAAAGAAGACAGAATGAAAAAGGAGGGCTACACTCGAAGATGACGCAAAAAAGACTAGATGATGCCACATGTGTTCCCCGGGGGCCTTATGCATTGCTTGCCTAAGAAAAATCATCTAGGGTGTAGTCCTACCCAAAGTGGACTAGCCGCATTCCCTTGAAAGAGCACAAAAGGAAGACATGCACAAAATCCTAAGAAGGAAACGACCGATACACTGCTCTCATGCCTCGGGTTACAAACATCGCTAATCAATTAGACTAGTGTGCCAAGTGGCCTATTTCTTATCTTTGGAGTGATCAGCAAAGTTGTGGGCCCCGCAAAGGCACGAATTGAGAGTACCATAGAGTATTCATCCATCACAGTCATGAGATGATCGAAGAGATAAGGCTACACTTGATCACCATTGCTTGTCAAGCAAAGATCATCGTAACTGTAATGTATCCTTAGCGAAGCACATTAGAGATAACACATGGGACCTCCCTTGATATACACTGTGTGTTAGATACCGGCTAGATCCGAAGCTTGAAGTCCACCATCATAGATTGAGCGGCACCCACTGCACATACGCGAACACTCCCCATTATATGTGGTCACCGTGGTTTTATGCCCGAGAACAATCTATGGAGGGAACAACAAGACTTGGCGATATCTCAGTGGTTTAGTGATCTCTTTGGCAAAGAGAAAAAGCAGAGGAGGAAGCACTCCATAAAGGGAAATGTGTTAGTATGGGATCTCTAACGTAAAATTTATTGAAATGAAAAGAAAGAACACTTAGAAGTGTTTTAAAAGAGAATGTTTGATGAGTAAGGCAGAAACGAACAGTCATGATCGCAAGGAGATTTTAGAACTTACGACGTCCTTTTTTCTTTAGAATAGTCTTCCAAGGGAGCCTTCGTCATCAGCATCAATGGTGTTATTGATGATGATGTGAGGACAATCGTTGATGTGATAAACTCCCTTTGAGCAGCAAGGAATGTCTGCTGCTTCTCTGCCTTTTAAAGTTGACGAATCAGAGTGATCATCCTTCGGGAGTAGATCACGCATCTTACCCTGCCTCAATATCTTTTGAACCAGTTGACGAAACGCTCGACAGTTTTCAGTTAAATGTCCGCTTTCTTTATGAAACTCACAGAACGGATCTGAATCTTTTGGTCTTTGATCTGTCGGCAGGTAAGGCCTTTTGAAATTAGCCCTACCCTTTATGACTTGGCTCACTTCTTGCTTGGCCTCATCTAGTTCGGACTCTGGTAATTCATCATCTTCCTGCTGATGAACTTAGGCTGTTTGCAGAGATGGTGCTTGCAATAGTAACAATTTATCTTGTGCACGATCCTGGCCCCGGAAGGGATGTCGATGACATTGAAATCTTCTTCCCTTCCTTGAGTGGGATGGAAAATTTTTCCGAGGAGACCTCGAGGTTGCTTGTAAGAAGAAAAATCTTTCTCCGCTACGAGCCTGAAGACGAAGCTGGGATTTCTCTTCTCTCCACGAATGTAAGAGTTGGCTAAGTCAATCAACTCTTGATAGGTCCTTGGTGATCAGACATTAGCCTCAAACTTGAGTGGTCCTTCACGCAGACCGTGAATAAGAGCCACTCGGTAAATTTATTTATCAATGATCTTAATGTACAAGATTTCTTTTTGAAAACGATCCACAAAATGAGACCAAGTCTCGTTCTCTCGCTGCCTGATCTCAAAGAGGGCTTCTGGACTGCCCTTTCTCTTTGTGGAGGTAGAAAACTTGAGCAGAAACTCTCTTCGCAAATCTGCGAAGGAAGAGATGGACTGAGGACGCAGTCCATAGAACCAATCCCTCACTTGTCCATCAACGGTTAGTACAAAGAGTTTGCATTTGGTAGCATCTGAAAGGGACTTGAGAGTTAAGGCTGATTCAAAGGCTTGAAGGTGCTTCATTGGATCAGTCTCTCCTATATAAATTGGCAACCGTGGGTCTCTGAAGTTAATTGGAGTTGGTTCAAGCCGAACATTCTCTGAAAATGGTGATGGCTCTTCTTGCTTTCCTACAACATAAGGAAAAGGGAGCATAAGTTGTAGATGAAAAAGGAGCAGGAGGATAGAAAAGAAAAGCTGCTGCGGGAGGAACAAAGGCAGGAGCTGATGAGTTGGGATGACTTCCCTGAAAGTTTAGGAATCTAGATGGATTTCCTCAGGCAGCTTCCCGGAAGAAGTTTTGATGAGCTATGAACACATCATTCTGAGATCGCAAAGGAGATGCAGGACTTTGCAGAAAGATTGGCGGGTAAACAGGAGGATAGACCGGCGGATAGGTCGGTGGGTAAGCTTGCGGAGTCTCCAATGTTGGTGCTGGATTAATTGGAGGAACTGGTGCTATTGCAGATTGCATTTCTAATTGTTGCGCGATAGTAGCTAGAGTACGGTTGATATCTTGAAACTGTTGGGCTGTTTCTCTGTGCGATTTCTCCAAGGCTTCCCAGAGAGTATCTTCACCAGGACTTGATGGAGCAAGGTTCTCGGCTGGTTGATGGTCCGACATGAGTAACCACTGATTTCACTGTCTGATCTAGATCTGAAGGTCGCATGTTAACTGTTGATGCATGAAAACGGAGAGGAGGGTTCGAGGGCATCAGCAGCTAACAGGTGTTTGGTCTCACAAGCGAGGTGAAGGAGGAGGTTTGATGGTTAACCCTGCAGGTTGATGTCGAGAGAGGAGAGGAGTTGAAAAGAAGAAGGGGTCGCTAGCAGCGACAACAACAGACTTCTCCCGCCGCAGCTTAAATGCCACTCTTGCGACGGGCTTTCCTTTGATTATGAATTGAGGTTACAACTTGAGATTGTACCTTTACATAGAAAGCAAAATAAAGGGTACAAAGGGGGAAGCTGGCGGCTAAGGAAAAAAGGATGCCAGAGGCCGTGCAGATTGGGCCGAGAGGTTGGCAGACCGCGCAGTTAACTGATCCCACAACTTGCTTAAGCAAGCTGAGCGGACTGCACGATCAGGCAGAGAGAACAATTGAGGCCGCGCGGACTGAGATTCGGAGTCCGCAGGAACTGATGCCTTGACCTTGTCGTACCGATTGCGTCCCCTGAATGAGAGGTATGGGGGCCTATTTATAGGCCCGAGGAGGTAACGGTCTTTGTAACATCACCCCCGGTAGAGAGGTAAGTTGACCGAGTAAAGAAGGAGGCCGCCGAGTCCATGCCAAGTTGAGTGGTTAGGGACGCCTACTTGAGTTGATATACTGCTGGCGGACTGGGATGAGTCCGCCTTTACTGCCCTGAGCGAGCTCGCATCGAGCTGTGCGAGCTGTGGAGTAGTCCACCCACTGCTGGGAAGAAGCGGGCACCAGGAAAATGGAGGGCTAGCTGGCGGTCTACAGAATTAGTCTGCCTAGCCTGCTGCAGAGAGGATGAGGCAAATCGTCGGCTACTGAGCTAGGGTTCTTCCGACAAACTGCACGATCAGTCCGCCTAGCTTGCGGTGTACTTGAGGAGTCCACCTCTATGGCTGGAGTCTTGTCGCTGGGTCAGAGGTAGGCGACCTGTCATACTTAATATAGCAGGTCGCATTCCTGCTGGAGATGAGTCCGCGAGGTATGGCACGGTCTGGCATAGAGTGGTTGACCATGTTGCCGTCTCTACAGGCGGGCTGAGACCGAGTCCGCCCATTGCTGGTGGATAGGAGATTTGGTCAACGTCTGGATGTTGTGCGGGTTGGAGAGCTAGAGGGAGGAGAAAGACCACCTCCCTTAGGCGGATTGAAGACTGAGTCTGCCACCTTCTACTGAATAGAGGGGGCAGGTCGCCTGGAGATATGGTAGTCTATGCGGATGGCAATACCATTCTGTTGGACCTGTTGAGAGAGAGACGATACGCGGTTAGCCGATCTAACCACGCGGCCTATAGGGGCGGACTGGGTAAGCAGTCCGCAACCCCTACGGAACGTGCGGCTGCTGCGCGACCTGGGAGGTCAGGCTGGCGAGACCGCCCTAGCCGTGCGGCCTGAGCGGACAGAGAAGTCTGTCTTCCCATCCTTAAAAATGAGGGCTGCAAGGCCGCGACCTCCAGAGGGAACCTGGAGCAGGCCGCGATTTATGAGCTGGTTACCTTGGGAGGGATCACCGATTTTTGTGGTTAACACAAATATCAGCTAATCTCTGCAAAAAGAAGAGTAAGAAGCAGATATGAAAGAAATGCAAAGCGTTGGTACCTGCTAAATGTTGAGGTGGTAAGGAAAATGTAATCGGATAGCATAAAGAATACCCAACTAACTCAGCTATTAACTAAGTAAAAGAATGGGATGAATCGAGTAGATATCAAGTCATAATAATAATCTTCTTGCACAGTCAGATATGATATCCATAATATGAAATACAAATTAGCCAGGTAAAACCACTTTGATTAGATTTCAATAACATGGCTTGTCGACCAACAGAACCAGATTCTTTGATTGAGTAATTGGTGCCAAGAATATTAATAAGCATAGCGGATGTACTGCCAACACATAGAGCTTTGTATGAGCTGAGCATACAAGACGAGTATAAGCAAGAAGTTTAACGCCATAAATTCTTCGGAGAGATTGAATTTTACTTGTTAACCTGAAGGAAGGCAGTTTGAAAGAGATCTACACCTGAAGATGATCAATTAGGCCAGGTGCGCCAAAAGGTCTATAGTATTGCTCGCCCTAAAGGATCATCAAAAGTGTAGATTGCCTTGGGCGAATTAACCGCGCTCCCACGAAAGGGCAAAAAAAGAAAAAAAAGATCCTAAGAAGGAATGATGGACACACTACTCTCATGCCTTATGGATACAAGCTACACTGATCAGTTAGGCCAGGTGCGCCAAGTAGTCTATATATGGCTTGCCCTAAAAGATCAATGATGTTGTAAGTCCCCGAAAGGCATGACTTGAGAGTACCTCAGAGTGTTCAGCCATTACAGTTATGAGATTATCACAGAGACAAGGCTACACTTGAATGCCATTGCTTTCCAAGCAACAATCAACTTAGTTATAATGTATCCCTAACAAAGCACAATAGAGCTAACACATGGGACCTCCCTTGATACACGCTTTGTGTTAGATACCGACTAGGATCCGAAGCCCTGAAGTCCGCCCGCACAGATTGGACGGCCCCCACTGCACATATGCGAACACTCCCTGCTATATGTGGTCATGGTGGTATTACGTCAGCGACCAATCTATGGTGGGTCAAAAAAGACTTGGCGATATCTCGCCGGTTCAGCTATCCCTTTGGCAAAGAGAAAATAGAGGAGGAAGCAGTCCAAAAAGGGAAATGTGTCAGTACGGGATCTCTGACGTAAAAATTTATTGAAATGAATGAAAGAGAACTAAGAAAATGTTTAGAACATATGCATGAGAAATGTTCAGTATGGAGAACAAAAACTGATCAGGCATGATCGCCTAGAGTTTTTGGAACTTTGTCATGTCCATCTTTGTTATAACCCAATTACTTATTCGGGCTAGGATCACTATCATTTGTTTAGGATGCTTAGTTTGACCCAACATGTATAGTCTAGGGTCATAGGTTATTATTTCCAGGGTTGCACCTTCAGAAGAATTCCAGAGAAATGAAGTTTGACGAATGCAGAATTCAGTTCGACGAAAGCTAAGCTCTGTTCGACGAACGCCGAGCTTAGTTCGACGAACTCAGAGTTCTGAATCTGAGCTTTGCTCGATGAATGCTGAGCTCCATTCGATGAACGTTGATCTCTTATCAAAAGCTCAACTCGACGAACTACAAGCTCAGCTCGACGAACTCCATTCTCAGTTCGATGAATTCCATAGTCAGTTCGATGATTTCCAGGATTCAGTTCGACTAATTATTTGCTGTGTCTAGGCAGTTTTATATTCAGAGGCAGATTGATTTTAAATGACGTAATTTCAGTCTGTTATATTCTGGTATTTAATGCTAAATATTCTTAATGAATATAGCCATTTCTTGCAGAATTAATTATGGAATTTTCACAGAGTTATTATTCTAATTAATTACCAGGGCAGTTAATGAATGGTTTTAATTTCAATATAGCCATTACAATTCTCAAGGAATGTTTCAGCCGTTTCAAAATTAATGAATTCAAAAGTTTGAATTCATCTCAGGCATTCTATATATATAGATAGAAGTTTTCTGTCTTAGGGTCACACACACACACAAGTTAGATAGTTATATAAACAGTACAGATCTTATTTTTCAGAGAACAAGATATTCTGCTTCAAGCTTCTTCCAGAAGAACAAATCTTCACTCTGAGATCTAACTTCAAATCTCTCAAAAACATATACTGGACAGTGAAGCTTTCAAGAAGACTTACACCCTGAAGAAAAGTCTCCCTCTCCTGATCATAATCTCTACACAAATCAGGGGGAGCTTTTTTGCTTATAACATCCACTATTCTTCTTAGAGAATTATGATAGAGAAGACATCATCACTTTTTAGTTTATTTCTAAACTGTGTACATGGTTTTTAACTCCCTTAAAAAGTTATCTTTTGGTTCCTAAGTCACCTAATCAAAAGACTTAAGCTTGGTTTTGGGAACCTGATCAAAAGCTCAAAGGGTTGCTAGATCTCCCTTAGAAAATAGGTCTTCTAGTGGCAGGGCACCTGATCAAAACCTGTAGTGGATTCCTCTCAGGGTGGTAGAAGAGTGGACGTACCCAGATTTATTGGGGAACAACTATAAATTTCCTTGTGTCGTCTGTGATTGTTATTCTTCTTATTTGTGTGCTGTGATTTTTGTTTTCTCTCTCTATATATATCATTTACTTTAATCCACTATAAAAATAATTTAAAGTTTTTAATATACACTATTCACTCCCCCTCTAGTGTAAAGTAGATCTATCCCTCACTTTCAATTGGTATTAGAGGCTGGTTCTTTGGTTTTACAGGCTATCACATGAACCATAAGATCTGATAGATTTTATTTTTACCTAGAAATTTATCATGTCACAAAATAAGGAATATTCAAGCACTATACCTCCTGTGTGCAATCTAAATAAGTTTGCACTATGGAAGGCAAGGATTAGACTTTATATGAACTCTATAGAGTAATTAAAACTTTTGCCTGTTTTAAAATTTATCAGAGTAAAATAGGTAATACCAATAGTAGTTTAAAAAGAAATAGAAACATGCTAAACTAAACTATCACAACACAGCAAGAACAAGAAAGAAAATTGTCACACATAGACAACACAAGAATTTTATAGTGGTTCCCCAAACTGGGTACATCCACTCTTCTATCACCCTGGTAGGAATCCACTATCAGGTTTTTTATCAAGTGACTGCCACCACAAGATCTATTTCCATGGAGATCTCACAACCCTTTAGGCTTTTGATCAGGTGCCCAAAAACCAAGAATAAACTTTTGAATGGAGTTAATAAAACATTTTACAGGAGGTTGAGAGAGGTGATGATGTCTTCTCTTTTCTTTATACACCAGAGAAGACTTGTGGATTCTGTTGTCAAGACTCCTTCTGAAATGTTGAATGGTTCAGAAATCTTGGAGCCTTGCTCATGGTGTAGGTCATCAACCTTGTCTTGAAAGATCCAGGAACTTGCAGACTGATTCAAAGTTGTTGTCCTTGAAGATTCCTGGAGTAGAAGTAGAAGAAGACTCTTGATATTGATGGTTGTTCTTCTTCAGTCTTCAGAAAGAACAAGGGAAAACATAATATTTTCTGCAGAGAGAGAGAGAGAGAGTTCTGTATGTTGTTCTTTGTCTCTTCTCTATATTCTCAGTACTGTCTGGCCTGTGTATACATGTAGTGATTCTTCTTTTTTTGTGTGAAAAGAGAAATTCTCTTTTATATTCTACTGTCCAAATTCTCCTTTGAAATTTAGAATTCCAAACATTAATTACTGACTGATCTGGAGAATGAAACAGCTGGAATATTTGACTTAAATGAGTTTCTCCAACTATCCTAATAAAATAAGCAAGTAAATAACCCTAATGAAGACCATAATTATTGCTCCCAATAATGGCTATATTCTAGAGAATATAAGCATTAATTACTCAGAGAATTACTGTTAAATAATATAATAAATAAGGACAGAAATAAGAAAAACTCCTAAGTCTGGCTCGAGACAGAATTCGTCGATCTCTGAACAGAATTCATCGACTGGAGTTCCAAGTTCGTCGACCTGAGAATTCCTGTTCGTCGACCTGAGCTCTGCGAACTGCATACTGAAAATAGCTTGGCAATTCTGCGCTCTAAGTTCATCGAGCTGAGAATCTATTTGAATGAAGAGATCGTCGACCTGAGCTTGAATATCATCGAGCTCAACTCAGAGAAAGATTTCTGAGTTCGTCGATCTGAGATCGACGATTATCGAGCTAAGTTTGAAGAACTTCGAACTGATAATTTTGAACTCTGAATTCTGCTAAGTCTGAGTCTACTGAGGTCCTCTGCTGGCTGGTCCATGAAGGTTGAACCTAAAGAAAAGCTTAAACTCTAGGACTCAAAGACTTGACCCTAGCTATACAATGTGGGTCAAACACAACCTAATTAGTGAACCTAGCCCAAATCCAAACTAGGGATCCAACATCAGCCTTTACCGCTGATACGTTGCAGAGAAATTTCACTTATGTTGGACTGAACAGAACGTGATAGCCAACATCAACCACATTGGTCACAGAGAAGAGGTTCTTCTTCATGCAGGTATATGATAGACACTCCTTAATCTGAGTGGACCCTGAGCACTACCCAAAGACACTACACCCTCCTTATCTATAGTATGAATAGTATCATCAGCGGTTATGATAGCTTCATTACTTGAGAATGTTTGCAGCGATGAGAACTTTGACTCATCTCTAGTGAGGTGATGACCACACCTCAAGTCAACTATCCAGTCATCTTGGTAGTCGACACTGGAAAGAGCACGGACACACGTGCCTGTCAGAAAAGTTCCTCCCCACCCGGGTTCCTCAACACAAGAACCAGCTCCATCCTTATCTATAACATGCCCAGGCTGCAACTTGGCCTTACAGTCTCGTTTGAAGTAACCGGGCTGATTGCACCTATATCACTTTAAATCCTTCCAGCTCTTCTTAGGAGTAGCACTCCTCTCTTGCTGATAGGACGTTGAAGGCCCTTCCTTAACAACAGTATTATTCTTCTTCTCCCATCTCTTTTTCTTCTTACCCTTGAATATAGCCTCACTACCTCCTTTAGAGATAGTGACCCTAGCCATATGTCTAGCTAGGCTCTCCTACGAAGCTAGCAGGTTCTCCAGCTCCAGCAAGGGTGGCTGAGTAGCCCAACCTTGAACATAAGTCAAGAAGGCAACATATTCCTTCCGCAAACCACGGATTATGTGCCTCTTCAACTTTACTTCAGAAATGGGCTCATTAGGGTCCAGCGCTGAGATCTCAGCGCACAAGTTCTTCATCTTAATAAATAATTTTATGATGGGCAGATCTCCTTGAGTTGCTCTAGCCAACTCATTTTTCAGGAATTGTAGCCTTGCTACATTCTTCATGTTGAACAGTCCATCGAGGGATGTCCAAATATCAGCAGCAGACTCACATCCAAAGATGTGATCAAAGAGTTCAGGTGAGATAGCCCGCTTGCGAGCAAATTCTACTTTCGCATTAGTCTTTCTCCAAGCTCTCACCTGTTCAGTAGTACTAGTTACAACAGTAACTTCTTGCTTGTCATCACCACAGAAAACTTCCCACAACTCCTCACCCAAAAGATATCTCTTCATACACGACTTCCACTTTTAAAGTTGGTCGGTGTAAGAAGCTCAATACCCAGACCCCTTGCGAAAGTACCTTCCATTGCAATAACAACTATCTATTAGCTTCTAGAAGCACCAAACACAACTGATGGTTAATCACTGCTCAAGCCTCTATTCTCTCTGATACCATGTTGAAATTTCTCAAGATGACCAGGAGATAGCTCGATACCAAGTAAAAACCTTCAAAGCTATCAAGATGACAAATTGATCAAGCGAAAAGCAGGAACCAGGCGCAGGAACACTCCAACCATAAACTGAGCTCAATAAACTAGATGCAAGGAAAGTAACGAGCAGGTCATGTATTAATAATCTTCTTTATAGCAAGAGATATACATAGCGAGACATGATTTTGCCAAGTATAACAAGGAAGTAGAAAACAACAAAAACAAGAAGCCAGGCAGACAGAAGCCGAGACCGCCGAGACCAACGCCCTTGCCGAACTGAACAACGAAGTCTGCCGAGACCGCTAGTCACGCGGACTACCCGTTATTCAAGATGAAGAAGAGCTGTCTTCAAACTGCAAGCTGCCTGACCGCTGAGGTTGCCTAGCCGTCAGTTAGACCGCGAACAGTGCTACCGAATAAAACAAACAAACTGCCAACTGGCGGACAGTTTATTGAATTGGAAAAGTGCTGAAGAAGAGAAGACCGCTGATTGCAAGCTGCGACCAGCAGATTAACCACTAGTTGAAAACCGCAAGCTCAACTGATCCTTGACCGCAGTCAGAACCAAACACCTGGTTTCTCAGTGCTAGCCGCACAACATGCAAAAGAAACCAGTTAAACTTCTTAACTCGCGTGGACAAAAAAACTGAGGCCACAACACTAACTCCCACTCACTTATAGTTCATTCTTCTTAATTATGATTTAATAGTAGGAGTCTTATTTATAGGCGCGGAGAGGAGTGTGGTCACTGCCTTAATAGATAGAGACACCACCCCAGCCTGCAGCTAGTATAGAGCAGTCCGCCCAGTCCGTATGGACAAGGCCGGACACCAGCCTATCTGCCTGCTATCAAAGGAGGCCGGATAGGAAGCCAGCCCGCATGCAAGCGCACACTGCACCAGCCCGTAATAAACAATGTCCACGACCAAAGGCACAAGCCGCCCAGTCAACTAGTGGACATTGAAGACTCTGCAATCAAACTGAACTTGTCACAAAACGTGACCAAGTCCCAAACGGGAGAACCTCTTGCGCGAGCTTTGGGGACAAGAACAACTGACCACCCAGTCTGCTAGCTCCAAAACAACTCGCCTAACCGCGAACTCTGTAGTTACCTCCTAACCGCACCACCAGATTAGATCAAGGGCATAAGCCAAAGCCAATCTCTCGATCTCCAACCCAGTCCGCACATTGTCGGACTCCGCGGATAGAGAAGATATCTGCCCGATTATCTTCTAAGAAGTCAGCTGAGTATAAGCCGGCCTGCCAGACCGCCACCTCTATTCGCACAGACCGCGGATAAACCATCTATCCGCATGGCTACCACCAAGGACACACCACCAGGCCGCAACATCAGACCGCCCAGGCCACACCATCAGTCCACAAGACTGTCCGCCCAGACCATGCGGTCTGCCTGATCAACCCCCACTTTCACTTTACAATTTCAACAACACCTTTGGAGTATGCTTTCAAATCACATGTCACGATGAAGGATGGAAATAGAGGCAAAGGAAGAGGAAGATCTAACTTTCATGAAAGAGGAAGATCAAACTTTCACGGGAGAGGAAGGACAAATAAAAGATAACATGAATGGAGGCAAGATACAGATAAAGGTGAAACTTTAAGTAGAGGTCAAGTAAGAGGAAGGCCATTATCACAGGTGCAATGTTATTATTGTCAAAAGTATGGCCACACCATAAAGTATTGCAGGAAGAAGCAAGCGGAAGAAAATAAGGAGTCAAACTTCATGAATGAGAAGGTTCATGAAAGAAATGATGACACTATGTTTATCACTTGTGATTCAAAGGAGAGTGTCCAAGGAGAAAAGTGGTACATTGATAGTGGATGTAGCAATCATATGACTGGATGTAGAGATTTATTTGTTACTTTGGATGATTCTCTCCAAAGGGAGGTATGAATCGGTGATGACAAAAGACTTGCAGTGCAAGGCATTGGTGACTTACAAGTGAAGACAAAGAAAGGTATGAAGCGTATTACAAATGTTTATTTTGTACCTGGACTCAAACAAAACTTGATTAGTGTTGGGCAACTACTTGAGAAAGGGCATGATGTGTGGTTCATAGGTGATGCTTGTGTGATTAAAGACAAGGATGGAGGTCTCCTTGGAAAGGTGAAGATGACTCCTAACAAAATGTTTCCTTTGAAGTTTAGTGATGTCGGTCTTGCTTGTCTTAGCATGATTATACAAGACAAATCATGGTTGTGGCACCAAAGATTTGGACATTTAAATTTTCATTCTTTTTCTCACATGTGTAAGGAAAAGTTAGTACATGGAATTCCTTTCATTGAAAAGAAAGATGAAGTTTGTGAAGGGTGTGTTTTTGGAAAATAGTGTACAGATTCATTCCCAAGTGGGAAATCATGGAGATCCTCAAAACCTCTTGAGCTCATTCATATAGATATTTGTGGGCCTATGCAGATTACTTCCATTGGAGGGAGTAAATATATTTTAGTCTTTATAGATGATTGGAGAAAGAAGATTTTGATCTTTTTTTTGAAAGAGAAAGCTGAAGTATATAGGTGCTTCAAGGATTTTAAAGCATCTGTTAAAAAGCAGAGTGGCTTCATGATTATGTCACATAGAAATGATTGTGGTGGTGAGTATATCTCTCAAGACTTACAGTTATATTTGAAGGAGAGAGGGATCAAACATCAGTTTACTACAAGATACACACCTCAGCAAAATGACATTATTGAAAGGAAGAATAGGACAATTATGAAGTGTGCTAGAAGCATACTTAAAGCAAAGGGTGTTGATGCGGAAAATACGCTCTTCCGCTAGCTTGCTCGAGAGTGGAGCACGATTGGTCCGGGATGCGGGGATGAGGAGGAGGTTGATGAGGAACTATCGAGTAGACGGTTACTTTGACTGTTAGCTCTGCAGGTTGATGTCAAGACAAAGAGAGGATTTGAAAAGAAGAGGGGGCCGCTGGCAGCGGCAACATTAGACTTCACCCGCCGCAGCTTGAATGCCACTCTTGGGATGGGATTTCCCTTGATTAAGAATCAGTATTATAGCTTGAGATTGCACCTTTACACAGAAAGCAAATAAAGGGTACAAAAAGGGGGAAGTTGGAGGCTAAGGAGAAGAAAATGCCAGAGGCCGTGCGGGTTGACCAGAGAGGTCGACAGATCGCGCGGTTAGCTGATCAAGCAGCTCGCTGGACTAAGCCGGGCAGACTGTGTGATCAAGCTGAGGAGAATAGGAGGAGGTTGCGCGGACTGAGAAGAAGAGTCCATAGGAAATGATGCCTTAACCTCAACGTCTCCACCCTATCTGCCCCTTGGATGAGAGGTATGAGGGCCTATTTATAGGCCCGAGGAGGTAATGGTCTTGGTAACATCACCCCCGGTAGAACGATAAATTTTGCGAGTAGAACGAGAAGTTCGCTGAGTCCACGCCTTGTTGAGCGGTTTGGGGCTTGTTCACTTGAGCTGATCTTGCTTCTAGCGGACTGGGACGAGTCCTCCTCTAATGTACTGAGCAAGCCCGTGTAGAACTGTGCGAGCTGAGGAGCAGTTCGCCTACTATGGCTAGAGGCTTGTCGTTCCTGCTGGGCGAGGCTTGGCGACCTGGCAGACTGAAGAGTCCAGGTCGCCACTACTAACGAGCGACCTGGAGGCAGGTCGCCACTGCTGACTGGCAACCTGGAGGCAGGTCTCCACTGCTGTTGGAGGCTTGTGTCAGAGGTAGGCGACCTGTCGGACTGAATACAGCAGGTCTCCTTCCTGCTGGAGTTGAGTCCGCGTTGTATGGTGTGGTCTGGTGTAGATCGGTTGGAAATGTCGCCCTCTACAGGCGGGCTGAGACCGAGTCCGCATATTTCTGGCGGACTGGAGAGCTGGTCACCGTCTGGATGTGCGGTCTGGAGAGTTGGAGGGAGGAGCAAGTACACCCCCTTAGGCAGACTGTAGACTGAGTCTGCCATCTCCTGCCAAATAGAAAGAGCCGATCGTCCTTTCTATTGGAGTAAGTTCGTATCCTGGGAGAAGAATGAACTATTATGAGATTAACCGATCTAACAACATAGACTGTAGGGGCAGACTGAGGAAGCAGTCCGCAGCCCCTACAGAACGAGTGGCTATTGCGTGACCTAGGCGTTTAGACTTAGGAGACCGCCCTAGCCGCGCTGCCTGATCAGATATAGAAGTCTGTTCGCCCATCCTTAGAAAAAGGGGGCTGACAGGCCGCGACCCTCAGAGGGAACCTGGAGCAGGACGCGACTTGTGAGCTGGCTACCTTGGGAGGGATCGCCGATTTCTGGGTTAACATAATCCCCGCACTTTTTTAAGTCCTGAGGGGAACTTCAAAAAAGTATGAGACCCATGAAGATTGTGATCCATCCCTTGAAAAAATAAGAGACAAGGAGAGATAGAACCTGATGTCTCTCCTCAGGAAAGGTCTATCAATATCTGTATTTTTCCTGTGAAGGAAAAGTTAATGCAAGTGAAAAGAGGTACATCTTGCACGCACCTGGGTTGCTTTACAAAATGAAGAAAATGTGAATGTCTTCGAATGAGCTATGCAAAACAATGATGAGAGGAAATCACAGAAGAATGATAACTTGCAAGTACCTAAAGGAGGCTTGCAAGCACTTATTAACTTCTGCAAAAGGAAGAGTATGTGGCAGATATGAAATAAAACCAAGTTGCGAGTACCTGAATGGAACTTTCAAGTATTTGCCAATCTCTGCAAAAGAAGAGTAGGTGGTAGGTATGAAATGAAACTAAATTGCAAGTACCTGGATGGAACTTGCAAGTATCTGCTAATCTCTACAAAAGAAGAGTAAGTAACAGATATGATAAAAAAGTAAATTACAAGTACCTGGATGGAACTTGCAACTATCTGCTAATCTCTGCAAAATAAGAGTAAGTAGCAGATATGATAGAAAAGTAAATTGCAAGTACGTGGATGGAACTTCCTAATATCTGTTAATCTCTGTAAAAGAAGAGTGAGTAGCAGATATGATAGAAAAGTAAATTGCAAGTACCTGGATGGAACTTGCTAATATCTGCTAATCTTTGCAAAAGAAGAGTAAGTAGCAGATATGATAGAAAAGTAAATTGAAAGTACCTGGATAGAACTTGTTAATATCTGCTAATCTCTGTAAAAGAAGAGTAAGTAGCAGATATGATAGAAAAGTAAATTGCAAGTACCTGGATGGAACTTGCTAATATCTGCTAATCTCTGCAAAAGAAGAGTAAGTAGCAGATATGATAAAAAAGTAAATTGCAAGTACCTGAATGGAACTTGCTAATATCTGCTAATCTCTGCAAAAGAAGAGTAAGTAACAGATATGATAGAAAAGTAAATTTCAAGTACCTGGATGGAACTTGCTAATATCTGCAAAAGAAGAGTAAGTAGCAGATATGATAGAAAAGTAAATTGCAAGTACCTGGATGGAACTTGCTAATATCTGCTAATCTTCGCAAAAGAAGAGTAAGTAGCAGATATGATTGAAAAGTAAATTACAAGTACCTGGATGGAACTTGCGAATGTTAACTGTTGATATGTTAAGGTATAATTGGATAGCAGAAGAGATACCCGACAAACTCTGCTATTAACTGAATAGAGATCAAACCGCGATAATGATAGTCTCACGTGATCAAGCATGCTGCTTTATATATGAAATCCAGATCTGCAAGAAGGAACTATCTTGATTAGAATTCAATAGCACGGCTTGCCAATAAATATAAATAAAATCTTTGATTGAATAGTAGATGCCAAGAGTAAGCATAATCAATCGTCAGCGGATAGAGCTTTATGAAAGCTGAATATATAAAGTGAGTTTAAGTAAGAAGATGCTGCAAATCCTGTCGATAGGTTAGATTTAACCTGTGAACCTGTAAGAAGGCAAAAATTAAAAAAGGAGGGCTACGCCCACAGATGACCCAAAAAAGACTGGATGCTGCCACAGGTGTTCCCCGTGGGCCTTATGCATCGTTTGCCTAAGAAAGATAATCTATTGTGTAGTCCTACCTAGAGCAGGCTGGCCGCGCATTATTTAGAAGGGCACAAAAGAGAAACGAGCACAAAAAATTCTGAAAAGGATCGACAGATGCACTACTCTCATGCCTCGGGTTATAAACATCGCTGATCAATTAGACTAGATGTGCCAAGTGGCCAATTGCTTGTCTGCGGATTGATCAGCGGAGTTGTGGGCTCCGTGAAGGCACAAATTGAGAGTACCATAGAGTATTCGCCCATTAAAATTGTGAGATGATCGAGGAGGTAAGGCTACACTAGATCGCCATTGCTTGCCCAACAAAGATCATTATAACTGTAATGTATCCCTAACGGAGTGCAATAGAGCTAACACATGGGGCCTCCCTTGATGCTTACTCTGTGTTAGATACTAGCTAGGATTCGAAGTCCCGTCATCTTCCATACGAGAGTTGAATGGCCCCCACTGCACATATGTGAACACTCCCCACTATATGTGGTCATTGTGGTCTTACGCCGGAGTCCAACCTCGAGGGGGCCCTAAGCAAGACTTGGCGATATCTCGGTGGTTCAGTGATCTCTTTGGAAAAGAGAAAATATAGAGGAGGAAGCACTCCATAAAGGGAAATGTGTCAGTATGGGATCTTTGACGTAAAATTTATTGAAATGAATGAAAGAACACTTAAAAGTGTTTTTAGAAAGAAAATGTTTAAAGAGAAAAGTAAAAACAAACAGTCATGATTGCAAGGAGCTTGCGATGTCCTTTTTGCTTTAAAATAGTCTTCCAAAGGCGCCCTCGTCATCGACATCAATGGTCTCTCCTATAACGAGGTCATGATACTTGTTGATTTGATTCACTAACTTTGAGCTGCAAGGAATGTCTGCTTCTTCTTTTCCTTTGGAAACATGCGGATCAGAATGGTCATCCTTTAAGAGTAAATCGTGCATCTTACCCTGCCTCAGCATCTTTTATACAAGTTGACAAAGCGCTCGGCAGTTTTTAGCCAAATGTCCGCATTCTTTGTGGAACTCACAGAACAGATCTGAATATTTTTATCTTTGATTTGTCGGCTGGTAAGGCCTTTTGAAATTTGCCCTACCCTTCATGATTTGGCTCACTTCTTGCATGGCCTCATCTAGTTCGAACTCTTGCAAATCATCATCTTGCTGTTGATGGACCAAAGCTGTTTGCGGAGCTGGTGCTGGTAATAGTAACAATTGATCTCGGGCACGATCCTAGCCCGGGAAAGGGTGTTGATGACATTGAAATCTTCTTCCCTTCCTTGAGTAGGTTGGAATATCTTTTCGAGGGGACCTTGGAGGCTGTTTATAAGATGAAGAAGAATCTTTTTTTTGCTATAAGCCTGGAGATGAAGTTGGGATTGCTTTTATCACCTCGAATGTATGAGTTGGCTAAGACAATCAACTCTCGATATGTCAATGGCGCTCAGACATTAGCCTCAAACTTGAGTGTCCCTTCACGTAGACCATGAATAAGAGCCACTCGATACATTTCTTGATCGACGATCTCAATTTCCAAGATTTCTTTCTGGAAATGATCCACAAAATGAGACACAGTCTCATTCTCTTATTGCCTGATCTCAAAGAGGGCTTCTAGACCGCCCTTTCTCTTTGTAGAGGTAGAAAACCTGAGCAGAAACTCTCTTCGCAAATCAGCAAAGTAAGAGATGGATTGAGGACGTAGTCCATAGAACCAATCCCTCACTTGCCCATCAAAGTTTGTTACAAAGAGTTTGCATTTGGTAGCATCTGAAAGAGTCTTGAGAGCTACGACTGATTCAAAAGCTTAAAGGTGCTTCATTGGATCAGTCTCTCTAGTATAAATTGGCAGTCGTGAATCTCTGAAGTTTACTGGAGCTGGTTCATGTCAAACATTCTCTGAAAATGGTGACGGATCTTCCTATTCTCCTACAACATAAGGAAAAAGGGGAGAATAAGTTGTAGCTGCAAAAGGAGCAGGTGGATAGAAGGGAAAAGCTGTTGCGGGAGGAGCAAAGGCTGGAGCTGAAGAGTAGGGATGACTTCCCTGAAAATTTAGAAATCTTGCTGGACTTCCTCGGGAAGCTTTCCGGAAGAAGTTTTGACAAGCTATGAACTCATCATTCTGAGTTCGCAAAGGAGCTGCATGCCCTTGTGGAAAGATTGGCGGGTAAAAAGGAGGATAAACCGGCGGATAAGCTGGCGGGTAAACTTGTGGAGTCTCCGATGCTGGTGCTGGATTGACCAGAGGAACACTGTTGCAGCAGATTGAATTTATAATCACTGTGTGATAGCAGATAGAGTGTGGTTGATTGCTTGAAACTGTTGGGCAGTTTCTCTATGCGATTGCTCCAAGTCTTCCCAGAGAGGATCTTCACCAGGACTTAATGGAGCAAGGTTCTCGGCTGGTTGATGGTCTGACATGATTAATCGCCGACTTCACCGTATATTCGAGATCTGAAGGTCGCGTGTTAAATGTTGATGCGGAAAATGCGCTCTTCCGCTAGCTTGCTCGAGAGTGGAGCACGATCAGTCCGAGATACGGAGATGAGGAGCAGGTTGATGAGGAACTGCCGAACAGACGGTTACTTTGACGGTTAGCTCTGCAGGTTGACGCCGAGACAAAGAGAGGAGTTGAAAAGAAGAGGGGGCCGCTGGCAGTGGAAACAACAGACTTCACCCGCCGCGGCTTGAATGCCACTCTTGCGACGGGATTTCCCTTGATTAAGAATCAGTATTACAGCTTGAGATTGCCCCTTTACACAAAAAGCAATTAAAGGGTACAAAAAGGGGGAAGCTGGTGGCTAAGGAGAAGAAAATGCTAGAGGCCGCGCAGGTTGACCAGAGAGGTCAGCAGACCGCATGGTTAACTGATCAAACAACTCGCTGGACTAAGCCGAGGGGACTGCGTGATCAAGCTGAGGAGAATAGGAGGAGGTCGCGCGGACTGAGAAGTAGAGTCTACAGGAAATGATTCCTTGACCTTGATGTCTCCACCCTGTCTGCCCCTGGATGAGAGGTATGGGGGGCCTATTTATATACCTAAGGAGGTAACGGTCTTGGTAACATCACCCCCGGTAGAACAGTAAATTGTGCAAGTAGAACGAGGAGTCCGTTGAGTCCGCGCCTTGTCGAGCGGTTTGGGACTTGTTCACTTGAGCAGATCTTGCTTCTGGCGAACTGGGACAAGTCCAACTATACTGTGCTGAGCGAGCCTGCGTCGAGCTATGCGAGCTGAGGAGTAGTTCGCCTACTGTTGTTGGGGGTCTGTCATTCCTGCTGGGCGAGGCTTGGCGACCTGGAGGACTGAAGAGTCTAGTTTGCTACTACTAATGGGAGACCGGGAGATAGGTCGCCACTACTGACTAGCGACCTGGAGGCAGGTTTCCACTACTGTTGGAGGCTTGCGTCAGAGGTAGGTGACCTGTCGGACTGAATATAGCATGTCGCCTTCCTGCTGGAGTTGAGTTCGCATTGTATGGTGCGGTCTGGTGTAGATCGTTTGGTAATGTCGCCCTCTACAGGCGGGCTGAGACCGAGTCCGCATATTTCTGGCGGACAGGAGAGCTGGTCGCCGTCTAGATGTGCGGTCTAGAGAGCTGCAGGGAGGAGCAAGTATACCCCCTTAGGCGGACTATAGACTGAGTCTGCCACCTCCTACCGAATAGAAGGAGCAGGTTGCCCTCTCTGGTGGAGCAAGTTCGTTTCCTGGGAGAAGAATGAACTATTACGCGGTTAACCGATCTAACCGCGCGGCCTGAAAATATTCCAAGTAGGATGGCATTGAGTGCACTCAACACACTCAATGCCATTCAGCCCCAGCAAGATGGCGTTGAGTGCAGTCAACGCACTCAACGCCATTCAGCCTATGACGTTTAGTGCACTTGATGCACTCAACTCCATTCAACCTAAGTAAGATGGCGTTGAGTGCATTCAGCGCACTCAATGCCATTCAGCTTATGGCGTTGAGTGCACTTGACGCACTCAACGCCATCAGCCCAAGCAAGATGGTGTTGAGTGCAGTCCACGCACGCAATGCCATTCATCCTATGGCGTTGAATGCACTCGACGCACTCAACGCCATCCAACCTAAGTAAGATGGCATTGAGTGCAGTCAACACACTCAACTCCATTCAACCTATGGAGTTGAGTGCACTCCACGCACTCAATGCCCGAGCCCAAAAACCTGTTTAAGTAGATACTTGATCTACTCGTCGAGTCTTGTCGACTCACTCGGCGCATCCCGGACTTGTGTCATCTTGGCCTCTTTTTGGTTGACCCCAATGGGTCCGTAGCGACATATTGGTCTCCCTTAGGGATTATAGGTGCCATGATGGGATCATGGAACCAAGTTAAAACCCTAAAGTCATGCCTAGGATTGTTCTTGGGGTTCTACTACTTGTAGACCGAGGTGATTTTCACCTTGAGCCTTATTCACTTGGTCTCTTTGGGCTTTTCTAGGGTTTTGTCATGACCTAGTCATGACAAAACCACTCTTAGGTGTCTAGTTGTCTAAGGGATGTTACAGATCTTGTCCATAAAATTCTTTTTTGTCCCTCTCAAAAATGTGAACCAAATCCGCAAACTTCCGTATCTCATCAGTAAGGTTTTTTTATTCCCTCCAACCGCTCCCTCACCAGCCAGATCTCCCCACCAAAAACCTCAACGGAGAAGTATCTTCACAAACATAGAAGGGTGATCAAAATCCTTAGAAATCAGTAAGTAATTATGCAAATAATAAAGAGATACATCATGTAACCAATGTATTGGTATCATTTTGTCCCCGCGTCACTCTTCATTAAACCGAGTGTCCACAATCAGTGTCCATTTTACAAAAAAACGTTATCATTTTTCCTGCTCAGATTCCATATGAGTTATCGTCCACTTCTTCACTATCTCTCCTTAAAGATGCTTCCGCTTCCTCTCATCATGGCTAACCAAAGACATGCCGTGTAACATCCCCATTCCTACTAGACCCCCTAGTGTGTGGTAGGGCATGACGTGTGTTAGGCCAAAGAGGTGAACCTAGGTCCCAATGTGATAAGGTGACCTCTCCTAGTGCACCTGAAGGGACACAAGTCAACCTAGGTCAATTTACCTCAAATTGAACTCAAAAGCCCAAATTGACCTCACCCATACCCTCCTAACTACTAAGGGAGGCCTTTAGGGCAATAATAATTCATTAAACTCAATCAATTTTATGAAATTGACCAAAGTCAACTATAAGTCAACATAGCCAAATTTAACCCTTACATGACTCACTTAGATTCCAATTGTTCAAATTGACCTCATCCCACCCTTCTAACCTCAATTGACCATGCACTTCAACATAGGGTAAACCAAATCACTCAGTTTGACCAAAGCCAAACTTAGGTTAAAATCACACCTATATGGGTCAATTAGCCCCAACAAGGCCCCACCATGGTCCAACTAACATTGGTTGATTCTATGAGACCCATGACCATCAAGTGGGGCAAGCCACTTCATCAAATTGGCCAAGTCAACCCTAAAGTCAATTAAGTTCAAATATTGGCCTAAAGGAGAAATTGAGTGCTAAGCCCAATTCTAGTGGGTTGGGGGCATGGCCCAAGCCCATTCTGTAGCCCAATAGCAAAATTACCCCTCATGCCTACTGATTTTAGAGGAGGGAGACATGCAGGTGGAAATTTTGGAATTTCACCCAAACTCAAATGAGTATAAGAGGGATTCATGGATTGGAGGTCACATGAAACTCCTCTCCTCTCCCCAAACCCTTAACTGACCTCTATAGTTAATTTCTAACTGAAATTTTGCTGTTTGGGTGACAAATGGCAGCAAGGAGATAAGAATGCTTGACCGCCCACCCCCATTATGGCATGTCTTGCTTAAGCCCTCTCCAGCCCAAACAAACTATTCCATTAGCTTTAAAGAGCCTAGAGGAGTTGAACCAGTGCCTTAGAGTAGAGAATGTAAGACCCCATCCCGGAACACAATACACGACCGAGGGGAGTCTTTTGCCAAGAACAGTCGCCTTGCGGAAGCATCAGCACACAGGCTAACCTGTACCACAAGACGCCTATCCTACCAGCTAAATAATTATCATTCATTCCAACCCAACGTAAACAAAATATATAGAAGTCAAAATTGCACACTAGTATAAGTCTAAACAAGTATAACAATAATAAGAATCTACAAGCCTCTTTAATATCAGAGTACACAAGATTGCCCAAAGGGATACAATATGAGTCTCTCAAAACTCACATCAGTCACCGATGACAGTGAAGGTATCGTCGTATCAGGCCCGGTAACCCTGGCCTGGCTGCCCTCCTGTATGACCTGCTGCTGCACTATCTACTGGGTTTCCTCCTAAAATGGAAGACATAACGACCGTTAGTCATAAAGACTAAGTGGATATCATATTCGCTCACCCCGGTAGCTCTTAGTCACCAGGAAGTAGAAGGAGTAATGGTACAATATATATAAGTAATAAGTACAAGCAGGTGGTATATCTTTACATATCATGACTTGTAATAGTAGTAGTGTATAATAACAATAACATCATTCAATAATAACAATTAATTAAGAGTAGAACATCATTAAACCACAACATATCTACTTCTAATAAAAGAATGTAACTTAACTTATAAAAATGCCCATACAGATTTATAAGTTATGGATCGGCTTAATAGTAAGTAACTCATAATATAAGAGTTCCCATACAAACTTATATTATAAGGATCTTGTGTAATGTAATGTAATGCAATGTTATGAATGTAATATGATGAATCACTCATGCACACACACACACACACACACACACACTACTTTGTCGACACAGTCTTTTAGTTCCCACTTTTCGAGCAGGTAGCTAACCTCTCAGGCTTCATCCATCGTGGCCGGACAGTGACAGTAGAGCGGGCATCTCCACTACTAGGTTGGTATCCACACTACCTTGCCTAGGCCTCCGTATGCCTCAACACTAAGAACACAATAGCGAAGCCCATGCGTGTACCCCACCCCCAACCTTTTGCCCGAGTCGGGCCGAAGGGGGTACTACTGGCCCAAGACACCCAGCCAGTGCTTATAGGGGAAACAATCCACCCTATCCAATCACTAGTTGGTCGCCTTGCTCGGCTCGAATCAAAACATTCACAACCCATCAGAATATATAGCGGAAGCATTAATAGGAAACCATTGCAGATTTATATAACACATATCAAAATCACAGCGGTTCTAGGGCCGAAGCCTAAGTACTTATATAAGCCCGTGGGCTATACATGTGCTACATATAATCCTCATATACTCTCTCTCTATGTTGCTCGACGGAACTCACGTCTCTAAACTCTGGGGAAGGCGGGGTTGCATCTGCTCGAGTAAACCTAACTGTTGGCGTAATCTCTTGCGGCAGCGGGTCACTACGGTGCTCCACTTCCTTTTAATAGTAAATCAAATAACCGTTAGTCACAGAGCTAAGTGGAAAAAAAATCTCCTCCCCGGATCCATATCTTGGGGACGAGCACGCACCCACCCAACCGAAGTAAATAGCTGAAGAAAGAGAGGGTTTGCACAACATTTCATATATGAATAGCTAGGAGCAAATATAAAAGAGTGCAGTATAACTGGAAAAAACAGCAATAGTATAAAATGGTTATAACAATGCTCTACTAGCTCATCAGTACAATAGGATTTCATATCCCGAATTCTATCGCAGGCATTCACAGCCGCGCACATACCACATGCATTCACAGTAGCGCACATACCCTATGTCGACATAGTTTGGACCGCTTTTGTTCCAGCATGGTAGCGAGCCCCGCAAGCCTCACCGATGTGGCCGTCAGTGATAGTGGCCAGTCCTGCCACTTCTAGGGGTGATTGTACCATACAACCACAGGCCCTAACGTACAATCTGGTGTACTCTTGGATGTGAGAGACATCCAGCGAATCATTTTGGCCGACCAGCGGAGAAAAACCTGACGGGGAATAATAGAATGGCCGGTCACCCATGGTACTCATCTCTCTATCGCCTTGAGTCATCGACCTTCCCGCATCAGTACGAACGGTCTGCGGGAGGGACTGACCCGCCACTATTTCACCGCAAGAAATTTACAAACAATCAGACAAAGGCAATCATAAAACACACCGGGTCTACGTCATCTTGTCCTACTAGGCTTCAAACTTCGAGCGGCAACACTAGCTCTACTTTCGTCAAGGAGCGTGGGAGCGCATTATTTGGGGCTAAATCTGTAGGAATACCTCAACCTTAACAACGACTGCTCGTCAGAGCAGAACCCGGGATTATAATAGTAAATTGCAATGAGGACAAGCGCGGTGATTATGCTGCTTATTTAGAGTACTGTAATAGTTCTGACCAGTACAAAACTTGAGTGGTACAGAATTGAAAGTTCTTGACTAGTACGAGACTACAGTAGAGCTGAATTAAAAGTACTTGACCAGTACGAGACTGGAGTAGAACTGAATTAAAAGTACTTGACTAGTACGAGACTGGAGTATAGCTAAATTAAAAGTACTTGACCAGTACACGACTGGAGTATAGCTGAATTAAAAGTACTTGACCAGTACGAAACTGGAGTATAGCTGAATTGAAAGTACTTGAACAGTACGAAACTGGAGTAGAACTGAATTAAAAGTACTTGACTAGTACGAGACTGGAGTATAGCTGAATTAAAAGTACTTGACCAGTACGAGACTGGAGTATAGCTGAATTAAAAGTACTTGACCAGTACGAAATTGGAGTAGAGCTGAATTGAAAGTACTTGATAAGTACGAAACTGGAGTAGAGCTGAATTGAAAGTACTTGACCCATACGAAACTGGAGTAGAGCTGAATTGAAAGTACTGAACCGAAAATAATAAAGGAACAGGACCAGTGCAAGACCAGAATAATCATAAAGAAAATGGTTAGTAGTCCAATCACTCCATCCAAGAGGCTTCAGTTTCATCTTCGTTCTCAGGAGGCACATTCAGTTCTATTTCAGTTTTTAATAAGGCTTCATTGGGTTACACCCATTATTAAGATCCAATATGGATTTGGTTGCGCCTTATTAATCATGGCTTAATCGGATCAGGGGCTTATCAGGAGTTATACCCTCATAATTTGTCGAGAATAATTTACAAGTCACTACTCGTACTCTCACTTTCCGAGCGTGTCCAGATCACCCGAGAGTCGAGGCACTAGACGGTTTCACAAAGTCTTGGAACACATGGAGCTTGGTCACTTGCCTCAGCCACTCTCATCGATATGATAATTTGAATTTATTATTCAAATTAGAGAGGATAGTCGCGCGCTCCAATTTTCATTTTCGAGCGCAATAATTTCTGAGCGCGATCCTAGGCTTCCAGATTTTAGGAAAAATAACAAAACTTATCCCCATAACCCCAAATTTTGATACAACCCTTAAGAGAGCCTAAAATGAGGCTAGTATTTTTTTTGTAATTTTCCAAAGTGTTTTGGGCCTTTAATTTGGCCAAAAAAAATTTATTTAGGCTTTTAAAAATACCAAATAAACTCCAAAAATTCTTAAATTTTTTGTGGAGGAAGCCCTTAGTTAGGGCAATATTTCATGTTCAAAATTTTTTCCTAGGGATCTATTTTAGCCTCTGAAAATCAAATCCCTTATTATTATATATAATATTATAATAAATATTATAATAATATAATTTATAATATAAAATTACTGTACACTATCTTCTCCCCCCACTGTAACTCATCCCGCCTCCCTTACGGGGCTTCTCCGCCGCTGGCCGGCCGTGGCTCTGCCTCCGGCCAACTACCCGGGGCCGGGCGCTCCCTTCGTGGGTGGTCCGGCAGCCCGCCACTGTCGGAGCAAAATTTCCATTTTGAAGACAGGGCGACGGCGGCGGCTCTCCGGCCGCTGGAGCTCACATGCGAGACGTCAAAAAGATAGGGAGGAGGGAGAGGGAAGGTTTCTACCTGAGGTTGGGGGGGTTTGGCTGCCTCCGGCGAGTTCTGCCATGAATGGCTTTAGAAGGTGGTGGAGGGGGAGGAGCTCCTCGGGTTGGCTTTTTCCGGCCACCAGAGCTCTAGCAGGGGGTTGGGAAGGGGGGAGGGCTGCTCTGAGAGCTGTGAGGGAAAGAGAGGGGGGTGGGTGGCTTTTATAGGGAGGGGAGGGGGGAAAAGATAGCTGGAGGTCCCCTATTTTCCCCCATGTGGGGAAAAAGGGAAGGAGCCCTTATGGGCTTGGGCCTTAAGGTGGGAAAGAGAGAGAGAGGGAGAGAGAGAAGTGGGTGGGCCTCCACTTGTAATGGGATGGGGGCTCGCTGGTTGGGGGCCCAAGGAGAGTGAGGGGGGGGGGGGTGTATGACGATCCTTCTTTGGAGAGTAGGTGTATACCTTCTTAAAAAAATTTCCCAAAAAATGGTTTTTAGGGGGAAATTTGACAAAAGTCAACCATAGGGGGTCCCCCTTGCTGGTCAAAGTCAAAGTGGGTCCAAGTCGTCGGGGTTGGGTCATAGTTTGGGTGTCGTGTCATAATTGGTGTTCGCACACTTTTCGGTGCACGACTAGGCTTGATTTGACCACGGGTTGACCAATTATCGTCGAAATTGACCGGGATTACTTCCGTTGACTTCGTATTGACTACACTAGTCCAACGCCACTAACTGGGGTTGAATCGGAGTCCGTTTGGCGAAAGTTCAAAATTTGTGCGTCGTAGCGTGCTAAAACTGTCAAAACGCTCATAATCATCGTTAGGTTTCTAATCACGATGCAACGAGTTCCGATGCGTCCATATCAACTATACAAAGTAATAGGAATTGTCAGAACTCAAATTGGAGTTCTTTATGTCAATATCCAAAAGTCTCATCTTCGCGATGTTTTGCGAGGAATGGCCAAATCCACCGGATGACCTCGGGGCCCAACTGAACGAGTTTTGATGCGCTCGTATTCACTATACGAGGCCACATGAACTGACAAAACTTAATTCAGAGTTCTCTAGCTCGATACCTTGCCTAGGGTTACCTCCCACCGGGTCATGGGTAGGGTTCAGGTCACTTTTATTGGGCCCACTAGGGCTCTAATAGCCCAATAAAAGTCGGGATGTTACAATCCAATAAAAATAAAAGGATTTTTATCCCCGAAAATTTGCTCGAAGTAGGGGGGGAAGTAACATACTTGGGGAAAGAGCTCTGGGTACTTTTATCGGAGGAGTGCTTTAGGTTCCCACGTGAACTCTTCTCGTCCGCAGTTTGACCATAACACCTTAACCATCAGAATGGTTTTTTTGCTTAGTGTCTTGACCTTATAATCCATTACTCTGACGGGTTCGAGCCGGACGGATCTATCTGACTGTAGCTGCACTGGTGGAGTAGGAAGGTACTGCTATTATTGCCAGAGGATTCGTCTCAAGGAAGAGACATGAAACACATCGTGAATATTCCCCAACTCTGGGGGCAAGGCTAAACGATAGGCGACGGGGCCAACACGCTCTATCACCGGATAGGGGCCCAAGAAGTGGGGATCTAACTTTTTCTTCTTCCTCAACCGGGAGACACCATGCATGGGCTTTATTTTCAAGAACACCATTTCCCCCACGCTAAACTCCACCGATCGGTGCCGCGCATCATAGTACTTAGCCTGCTGGCTCTGCGCTTCCCGCATTCTCTCCTGGATCAGCCGTATCGTTGCCATAATATCATCGATATAAGCCACTCCCAAGGCTTC
Source organism: Platanthera zijinensis (assembly GCA_039513925.1). NCBI lineage: Eukaryota > Viridiplantae > Streptophyta > Magnoliopsida > Asparagales > Orchidaceae > Platanthera > Platanthera zijinensis. Next base: position 248,180,670 of record CM077078.1, on the reverse strand, counting down.
CGGGTCCTCTTCCTGAGCCCAAGTCAACGGGGTTCGGCAACGCCTTCCATACAATGCCTCGTACGGAGCCATCTTAATGCTAGCCTGGTAGCTATTATTGTATGAAAATTTGACCAACGGCAACAGCTGCTCCCATGTCTCATGGTGCTCCACTATGCTCAGTCGAAGAAGATCCTCCATCGTCCGCTTCGTCCTCTCCGTCTGTTCGTCTGTCTGCGGGTGGAAGGCGGTGCTGAAGGCCAACTTGGTTCCCAAATACTCCTGCACCCGCCTCCACTCCTTAGATGTGAAATGCCCGTCACGATCTGACATGATGGACTTTGGTACTCCGTGTAATTGTACCACTTGCTCTAGGAACATCCTGGCAAGGATATCTACTCCGTCACCCTGTCGGTTTGGAATGAGCCGCGCTACCTTGGTGAGTCGATCTATGACCACCCAAATTGAGTCATACCCAGCGCGAGATCGAGGTAAGCTGTGGACGAAGTCCATGGAGATGTCTTCGAACTTCCACTCTGGTATCGGCAGGGGCTATAATAGGCCTCCTGGACTGCGGTATTCGGCCTTAACCTTCTGACAGGTCTGACATCGGGCCACGAAGTTGGTGACATCTCTTTTCATTCCAGGCTAGTAGATGGTCCTGCGTAAGTCTACGTACATCTTAACTACGCCAGGGTGAATTGAGTACCTTGACTGATGGGCCTCTTGCAAAATTTCCTCACGAATCCCTCCGATAGCGGGAACAAATATGAGATGCTTGAATTGCAGAATCCCGTCATGCAGTTTATAATCCTCCTATATCCCTCCTTGCAGAGATCGGATGATTGGTATCACCTCTGGGTCGATCTTCTGGGCTTCTCGTATCCAGTCCTGGATGTCGCATTAGATTTCCATCCAATACAGCTGCGAGTAGTACTCTTCCGGATCTCTTCGGGGAACCAGGGTAATCTCCATGTCTATCAAAGACTGGAAGAGTTCTTTAGGGATCTGCTCCATCCAACTCCCGGCTATTGCAGGCTGGCGGCTCAAGGCGTCAGCGATTCTGTTAGCCTTCCCGGGGTGATATTGGAGCGCGAAGTCGTAATCGCATAAGAATTCCAGCCATCGACGCTGCCCGAGGTTCAGCTCTTTCTACGTGAAGATATACTTGAGGCTCTTGTGATCGGAGAAGATCTCACATCTTACTCCGTACAGATAATGCCTCTAGATTTTAAGGGCGAAGACGACGGCGCCCAGCTCCAAATCGTGCGCTGCATAGTTTAATTCATGCTGCTTTAATTTCCGCGAAGCGTAGGCCACTACCTTACCGTGCTGCATTAGGACTGCTCCCAATCCCTTCAGGGAGGCATCAATGTAGATTTGGAATCCCTCGGTCCTTGTGGGGATCGTAAGGATTGGCGCAGAAGTTAGCCGCTTCTTTAGTTCGACGAACGCAACATCGCACTCTGGCATCCATCAGAATGTGATGTCCTTCTTGGTGAGAGCAGTTAGGGGTAGGTCAATCTTGAAAAAACCCTCGATAAACTTCCTGTAGTATCCGGCAAGACTGAGGAAACTTCGGATATCCGCAGCCATCCTGAGTGGCGACCAATTTTGTACTGCCTGGACCTTGGCTTGGTCTACTGCCACTCCTTCCTTGTTTATTGTGTGGCCCAAGAATCCAACTTCTTCTAGCCAGAATTCGCATTTACTGAATTTGGAGAAGAGAGAGTGCTCCCGGAATTTTAGTAGCACCATCTCCAAGTGCCGAGCATGGTCCATCTTGGTCTTTGATTAGATTAGGATGTCGTCTATGAAGACGATGACAAAGTGATCCACGAAAGGTTCGAAGACTCTATTCATCAGGGCCATGAAGGCGGAAGGCGCATTGGTGAGCCCAAAGGGAATCACCAGAAACTCATATAGACCGTATCGGGAACTAAAGGAAGTCTTGGAGATATCTTCCTCTCGGATTCGAAGCTGGTAATAGCCGGATCTCAGGTCCATCTTGGAAAACACGGACGCACCTTGCAACTGATCAAACAATTCGTCGATCCTAGGGATGGGGTAGGTATTGCGTACAGTCAGCTTATTCAGCTCCCTGTAGTCGATGCACATTCACAGAGTCCCGTCTTTCTTTTTGACGAAAAGTACCGGGGCTCCATAGGGCAACGAACTAGGGAGGATGAATCCAACATCTATTAGTTCCTGTAGCTGGATCTTTAGTTCAGTCATCTCCCTTGGGGACATTCGATAGGGGGCTCGTGATACTGGTCGTGCCCGATTACGAGCTCGATCTGAAAGTCAACCTCTCGCTATGGTGGCAATCCTGGGAGGGACTCAGGGAAAATATTCGGAAAGTCGCGGACTACTTGGACCTTGGCGAGCACCTGAGATTTGTCTTCCATCTCGAAGTAGATAAGGTATACTTTGTCCTTCTATCGGACGGATTTCACCATCTGCGTAGAAGTCAAGATAATACGCGAGACAGAGGGCACACCTGTCAATGTGACGGTCTGTCCATTTGGGTTCTGTAGCCGAACTTCTCGTGTGGAACAGTTTATCTGGGCTTAGTGCTCGGCCAGCCAGTCCATCCCCAGAATTATGTCAAATCCTGTTATTGCTAGGATGGTTACGTAGATCTCAAATTCTACTTCTCCTAGCACAGCCTGGAACGAGCACTTTTCGGTTGAAGTCATATCTGACCCGTCCAGTAAACGGATTCGTTTAGACAGTCCGGTCGAATGAAAAACATTTCCTTTTGTTGCGATGAATTCGTGTGAGACGAAAGAATGAGTTACTCCCGTGTCGAAAAGGGTTTTGGCAGGAAGTTCTTCTACCAACAAGATTCCTGATGACATGAGAAAAATATATATAGATATATATCATCAAACTAATATACATATACATATATACATATGTAATATACAATTTCAATGGAAGATCCAATATCTCCTATTGCCTAAGATATATACCTATGATTACGTCAGGGACCGGTCCGTGCTGCAGGTCTAGTGCATAGGCCTCCTTGGGCACTGCTCGGCCCTGCTAGCCTCTCCTGCCAGCTCTGCCTTTGCGGCCTATCTGACCCTGCCCTCGTGTTAGCTATCCACCCTAAACTACTCCCAATCCGGGTCTCCCCGCTGCTTGAGGGAAAAAGGCCCTCATATGTCTTGTCTGGTGACATAAGAAGCAGTTCTCTGCAAAGAGAACATCTCGTTGGGCCACTAGTGGGGGCTGCGGTGCTAGAGCTAGTCTGACGTCTGGCTGTTCAGCTGGGGGGTGCTAGTGGGCCCTATAAGGCTACCTATGGTGTCGCTATCTACGCTCTCTATCCTGTCTGTGGGGAGTGACTCCTCCGTATCGCCTCTGGTCTCGAGGGAGCTCTTCCTGACCTCTGCGCTGCTGAGCCACTATCTGCTGGTCCAACTCTAAAGCTGCCGCATGGGTGGCTATGGTGTGGAAGGTGGCCTGAGAGAGCATAATCAGGGCCTGCCTCAGGTCGTCTCGTAGTCCCCGGTAGAACCGAGAAGCTCTATCCCTGTCGGAGGCAGCCAGGTTCCCGGTAAAGCGTGCAAGGTGTATGAACTCTCTCTCAAACTCTGCCACAGTGCGGTTGCCCTGTCGGATGAGCAGGAACCTCTCTTGCAGCGTGGCTCGGTCTGCATCTGTGATAAAGAACTCTAGTAGAGCTATGAAGAACTCTCCCCAAAGGATCATGCTCATCGGCCGACCCCGAAATGTAGAGTGACTAGCCGCTCTCCACCAATCCCTTGCATATCCCTCCAAGAGGGTCACCACCAAAGAGACTGCTACCACAGCTGGGCACATCATCCCTACTAACAGCTCCTCCACACGCTCCACCCACTCCTCTACCTGAATGGTCGTCTCTGTACCCCTGAAAGCAGGAGGCCTCAGTCCTCGGAAAGTCGTTAGAGAATCGGTGGGTGCGGTCATCTCTCGCGGTGGCTGTGCAAGGGCATCACGGAAAGTCGCTAGTATAGCCGTCAGTGTTTGCCCCATATCTGTCTCGGCAAACAGTATGACCGCGGGAGCGACCGGGTTTGGTGGTGGGGTAGCTAGAACATATCCTCTTGACGAGGATCCCCCGTTATTGTACTCCGGTATCTGGAGAAGTAACAGGAAAGAGTGTCAGTATTTTGCAAAAGTAGTGGCAATTTTCAAAAATGAAAGACAAAGCGGAAACAACGGTGTATAGGCATACAATCGTATAGTCTAGAATCCCTAAGTCTCTATACTAGGGTCCACCACGCTTCCACTGCAAGGTTCATCCCAAACCGAAAATGAAGCGAGGGACGAAGGGATCCTGAGACTGCTCCACAGGGAAGAATCGTGATCACTCTGATCCATTTGTAGTACCCACCCAACCTTTTGCCCAGGTCGGGCCGAAGGGGGTACTACTGGCCCAAGACGCCCACCTAGTGCTTATAGGTGAAACGATCCACCCTATCCAAGAACTAGTTGGTCGCCTTGCTCGACTCGAATCACAATATTCACAAACAATCAGAATATATAGTGGAAGCATTAACAGGAAACCATTGCAGATTTATATATCACATATAAAAATCACAGCGGTTCTAGGGCCGAAGCCTAAGTACTTATATAAGCCTGTGGGATATACATGTGCTATATATAATCCACATATACTCTCTCTCTACGCTGCTCAGCGGAACTAACGTCTTTAAACTCTGGGGACGGCGGGGGTGCATATGCTCGAGTAGACCTAGCTGCTGGTGTAATCTCCTGCGGCAGCGGGTCACTACGGTGCTCCACTTCCTGTGAATGGTTAATCAAAAACCGTTAGTCACAGAGCTAAGTGGAAACAAATCTCCTCCCCGGATCCATATCCTGGGGACAAGCACGCACCCACCCAATAGAAGTAAATAGCCGAAGCAAGAGAGGGTTAGCACAATATTTCATATATGAACAGCTAGGAGAAAATATAAAAGAGTGCAGTATAACCGAAAAAAGCAGCAATAAAATAAAACGGTTATAACAATGCTCTACTAGCTCATCAACACAACAAGTTTTCATATCCTGAATTCTATCGCATCCATTCACAGCCACGCATATACCGCAGGCATTCACAGCCGCGCACATACCCTATGTCGACATAGTTTGGACCGCTTCTATTCCAGCAGGGTAGCGAGGCCTGCGGGCCTCACCGATGTGGCCGTTAGTGATAGTGGCCAGTCCTGCCACTTCTGGGGGTGATCGTACCACACAACCCCAGGCCCTAACGGATAACCTGGTGTACTCTTGGATGTGAGCGACATCCAACGAATCATTTTGGCCGACTAGCGGAGGAAAACCCGACGGGGAATAATAGAACGGTCGGTCACCCGTGGTACTCCTCTCCCTATCTCCTTGAGTCATTGACCTTCCCACACCGGTACGAACGGTCTGCGGGAGGGACTAACCCGCCACTATTTCACTGCAAGAAATTTACAAACAATCAAACAAAGGCAATCATAAAACACACCGGGTCTACGTCGGCCTGCCCTACTTGGCTTCAAACTTCGGGCGGCGGCACTAGCTCTACTTTCATCAAGGAGAGTGGGAGCGCATTATTTGGGGCTAGAACTTGAGGAATAACTCAACTCCAGATCCCCAACTAAGGCTCAACCTTAACAATGACTGCTCGTTAGAGCAGAACTCGAGATTATAATAGTAAATTTCAATGAGGACAAGCGCGGTGATTATGCTGCTTATTTAGAGTACTGTAATAGATCTGACCAGTACAAAACTGGAGTGGTACATAATTGAAAGTTCTTGACTAGTACGAGACTGCAGTAGAGCTGAATTAAAAGTACTTGACCAGTACGAGACTGGAGTAGAACTGAATTAAAAGTACTTGACCAGTACAAGACTGGAGTATAGCTAAATTAAAAGTACTTGACCAGTACGAGACTGGAGTATAGCTGAATTAAAAGTACTTGACCAGTACGAAACTGGAGTAGAGCTGAATTGAAAGTACTTGACCAGTACGAAACTGGAGTAGAACTGAATTAAAAGTACTTGACCAGTACGAGACTGGAGTATAGCTGAATTAAAAGTACTTGACCAGTACGAGACTGGAGTATAGCTGAATTAAAAGTACTTGACCAGTACGAAACTGGAGTAGAGCTGAATTGAAAGTACTTGATCAGTACGAAACTAGAGTAGAGCTTAATTGAAAGTACTTGACCAGTACGAAATTGGAGTAGAGCTGAATTGAAAGTACTCAACCGAAAAGAATAAAGAAATAGGACTAGTCCAAGACTGGAATAATCATAAAGAAAATGTTTAGTAGTCCAATCACTCCATCCAGGAGGCTTCAGTTTCATCTCCGTTCTCAGGAGGCACATTCAGTTCTATTTCAGTTTTTAATAAGGCTTCATTGGGTTACACCCATTATTAAGATCCGATTAGGATTTGGTTGCGCCTTATTAATCATGGATTAATCGGATCAGGGGCTTATCAAGAGTTACACCCTCATTATTTGTCGAGAATAATTTGCAACTCACTACTCATATTCTCACTTTCCGAGCGTGTCCAGATCACCCGAGAGTCGAGGCGCTCGACGGTTTCACAAAGTCTCGGAACACACGGAGCTTGGTCACTTGCCTCAGCCTTTCTCGTCAATATGATAATTTGAATTTTTTATTCAAATTAGAGAGGATAGTCGTGCACTCCAATTTTCATTTTCGAGCGCAATAATTTCTGAGCGTTACCCTAGGCTTCCATATTTTGGAAAAATATCAAAACTTATCCCCATAATCCTAAATTTTGATACAACCCTTAAGAGAGCCTAAAATGAGCCTAGTAATTTTTTTGTAATTTTCTAAAGTGTTTTGGGCCTTTAATTTGGTCAAACAAAACTTATTTAGGCTTTTAAAAATACCAAATCAACTCCAAAAATTTTTAAAATTTTTGTAGAGGAAGCCCTTAGTTAGGGGAACATTTTTCATATTCAAACTTTTTTCCTAGGGGTCTATTTTAGCCTCTGAAAATCAAATCCCTTATTATTATATTATAATATTATAATAAATATTATAATAATATAATTTATAAAATAAAATTACTGTACACTATCTTCTCCCCCGCGGTAACTCATCCCGCCGCCTTACGGGGCTTCTCCGCCGCCGGCCGGCCGTGGCTCCGCCTCCGGCCAACTACCCGGGGCCGGGCTCCCTCCGGCGGTGGTCCGGCGGCCCGCCACCGTCGGCCACTGCTGGAGCAAAATCTCCATTTTGAATACAGGGCGACGGCGGTGGCGCTCCGGCTGCCGGAGCTCATATGCGAGATGTCCAAAAGATAGGGAGGAGGGAGAGGGATGGTTTCTTCCTGAGGTTGTGGGGTTTGGCGGCCTCCGGCGAGTTCCGCCATGAATGGCTTTGGAAGGTAGTGGAGGGGGAGGAGCTCCTTGGGTTGGCTTTTATCGGCCACCGGAGCTCACCCAGGGGGTTGGGAAGGGGGGGGGGCTGTTCTGAGAGCTGTAAGGGAAAGAGAGGGGGGTTGGGTGGCTTTTATAGGGAGGGGGAGGTGGATCTTCTTCCCTTTGGGTGGTGTGGGACTAATCCCTCCTTAGGGAGGGATTAATCCCCACCCTCCAACTGTCCAATGACAGTTGGAGGTTCCCTTTTTTCCCCCATGTGGTGAAAAAGGGAAGGAGCCCTTATGGGCTTGGGCCTTAAGGTGGGAAAGAGAGAGAGAGAGGGAGAGAGAGAAGTGGGTGGGCCTCCACTTGTACTGGGATTGGGGCTTGCTGGTTGGGGGCCCAATGAGAGTGTGGGGGGGGGGGTGGGTGGGTGGGTATGGGCCATCCTTCTTTGGAGAGTAGGTGTATACCATCTTAAATTTTTTTCCCAAAAAATGGTTTTTAGGGGGAAATTTGACCAAAGTCAACCCTAGGGGGTCTCCCTTGCTGGTCAAAGTCAAAGTGGGTCCAAGTCATCGGGGTCGGGTCAAAGTTCGGGTGTCGTGTCATAATTGGTTTGCACATGCTTTTCGGTGCACGACTAGGTTTGATTTGACCACGGGTTGACAAATTATCATCGAAATTGACCGGGATGACTTCCGTTGACTTCGTATTGACTACACTAGTCCAACACCATTAACTGGGGTTGAATCGGAGTCCGTTTGGTGAAAGTCCAAAATTTGCGCGTCGTAGCGTGCTAAAACGGTCAAAACGATCATAATCATCGTTAGGCTTTGAATCGCGACACAACGAGTTCTGATGCGTCTGTATCAACTATACAAAGTCATAGGAATTGTCAGAACTCAAATAGGAGTTCTCTATGTCAATATCCAAAAGTCTCATCTTCGCGACGTTCTGCGAGGAATGGCCAAATCCACCAGATGACATTGGGGCCCAACTGAACGAGTTTTGATGCGCCCGTATTGACTATACGAGGCCACATGAACTGATAGAACTAAATTCTGAGTTCTCTAGCTCGATACCCTTCCTAGGGTTACCTCCCACCGGGTCATGGGTAGGGTTCGAGTCACTTTTATTGGGCCCACTAGGGATCTGGTGGCCAAATAAAGGTCGAGATGTTACAATGCGTACTACGGCTTAGAGGGGTCTCGGGTAGATGTGCACCAAGAACACAACCCAAACTGTCCTATCGGTGTTGCATAGAAAGGGCCTCGGGAATGAGCACCGAGTGTAAGAGCCCCTCCCCCTTACCAAGGAGGTTACCCATTCTTTTGCCTAGAACTGTTGCCATATGGTGACACTAACACACGAGCTAGTCGAAACTGCAAGACACCGATCCTGCCGGCTATCATGATCATTTACCTATAGGCCAATTGAGAATAGAAGTATGACAAGCAATTCTGTAAAAAGCTAGCAAGTCTAGAAGTCACAGCCATAACATCATAATATATATAGATGAAAAGTACAAAAGTCCACAATGAGTACAAAATGAGAGAAGGGCTTATGCCCGGTACATGCCAAATAGAATTAAATCTCTCTCTCTCTCTCTCTCACTACAACACTATGTAGAAGCGGGAAATTAAACACTCGTCATCACCTGACGTTGAACTGTGGTAGTAGTGCGTGGTAACTGCTCCTCAAGTCTTGCCACCTCATCCTGCTGGTCGTGCTGGTGCTCCATCTCCTCGAGCTCCTAAAATGTTACGGTCACAACAGACCGTTAGTCATAAAGACTAAGCCATTTTCTCCTTGCCTCACCCCCGTGACTCCTAGGCACAATGCGAGAGGACGAAAGCGGAGGACAATAAAACAAAAATAAAAGAAAGCAGGTGATGGTGGATCTTAGTCTATCATGGTTATATTTCTAATAGTTATATCATTACTCTAGAAGTTCTATATAACACATGTAAAGTAAGTAAGCAAAACTGAAAAGGAGTGCAGTAAGTAAAGTAAAGAATGAGCAGAAAGTAAACAATCTACCGCTATATTAACATCACATGAGTACTTTAACTTATATAAATGCCCATACAAACTTATAAGTTAAGGTTTCAAAAATATAACTTATCATATAAAAGAGCCCATACTAATTTATATGATAAGGATCTGCAATGCGCATGCCTAAGTATGTATGTATGCTATGATGAGTTATGCAGATTAAGATTCATACAAGTGCAACTCACACACATGAATCTGTTATCAAAGACCTTTAGTTCCCACTTTTTGGAGTTAACTAAAATCTCTGGTACCACCATTGTGGCAACGACAGCAGTGGAGCGGGCGTCTCCACTTCCTAGGCTGGTATACACACTACCAGGCCTAGGCCCTTCGTATGCCTCTGTACACATCCTAGGTGCACTCTAGAGTCCCTGCTTGCTAGCCATCTCCACCAGTCTTATTGGTCGAGTGTGCGTTTTCGGGGATCATCCTCCGGAAAACAGTGTAAAACAACCCACTGGCCCCTCAAACCGTCACACCTTACCAGATTCACCATATTGCCGTCGGCGTGACGATAGGCCAGCATTGCATGACCCGCCACTAATATGTTCTATGCACATGCAAGTTATTTCCAATCCGAGCCTCTAGCTCACAGGACTAAACCCTTCCTGAAGTAACCACCCGAGCCTCTAGCTCATAGGACTAAACCCATCCTGTATCCAAACATCCGAGCCTCAAGCTCGCAGGACTAAACCCATCCTGAATCCCTCCAACCCTTTACAGGTGAGTTTGTCATATCGTTACCTTAACCTATTAGACTAATCTTGTCTAATTCTTGTTATACATAGTAGTTTAGGGTTAATCCTTGGACTGCCCAAGGCATGCCCGATGAAGGGCTCTCGAGGGCACTAGGAACTACGATGGGTTGAAGCCAAAGCTCCATTTCTCAAGGACAATTAATTTTATTAGTGTCTACTTATTATTAATACCCCAATCTCGTTGTTGCTTTTGAGTAGACCTAATGATTTAAAGTACCTATTGGGAAGAACGATGATCTTTTATCGGACCCCGTTTTAATTGTTCTCTTTGTGGCTTGCACTCTAACACTCGTTACTATGTAGTGACCTACTTGTGATCCTTACCAGGGTTTCAAACTTCCTAATACATCTCTCAATAAAGCTACATATCATTATCCTGGGTGTCCTAATGTTACACGTCACTTTTACTAAACGCAGCCCATGACCTAATTCTAACCCATATGAGATGACTTCCAATTCCTTGGGCCAAAGGCCTCCAATTTTTTATCATGGGTTTTTCGTGTGTATAATACTGATCATTCAGAATTCCATCATTTTTTAAATTACTTTGCACCATAATTTTAATTAATTAATTAAGTGACCTAGGTCACTTTGAACATGAACTACTCTAACCAGTGGTACATTATGTCTAAATAAATTATCTGAAGTTCATCTAGGTTTAAAATGTCTGTTCACCAAATATACTAATTTTTCAACTTGATTTGACCCTTATTTTCCATTTATGATAAAAATCACATTATCTCCCTTTTTCAATTAAAGTACAAAAAATAATCATGTAAAAATTCAGGAAAAATTTTTACTCACTAATATTGACAGGATAATGCTCAAAACAAATTTTCATAATTCTACCTAATGGTGTGACCTAAGATATACACAACTTAAAATAATTACAAGAATGCCACTATTAAAGTATTCACCATAAATAATCATAAATAGTGGTTCAAAATGCAGAAATAAGGGCCTAGACATTTTCTCATAATTTTACATGAACTAATAATCATGTTTTTAATCAAAGTTCCATAAGGGTAAAAATGTAATTACACTATTTATACATGGAATAATTCTCAAAAATACTCATAAATTTTCCCAGAGAAGTGAAATGACCTATTAGGGCTTGGGCCAACAATTTGGAATTTTTAAAGTTCAATAGCCCTATTTTTTCATTCTAACACCTAAATATGCAATTTTTGAAATAAAACAAACTTATGGTATTTTTTATTCCAAAAATCCCAAATTTCTCATGAAAGGAGTATTTTACCACCGTAAGCCTCTGTCTAAAATTCCATGGACATGTAATGGGCCAAATGAGCTAAATTCCCATTTTTTTTTATTTTTACTATTTGCACACCATTCACTATTCTACCTTCAACATGCATATTGGTTTCTCTAACATGCAGAGGTCCAAATGGCTCCAAATTTTTACCAAGACCATATTATGACCTTAGAGCCATGCTAACCAAATTTAGGGGCATTTGGAATAGGGAATCACCCAAAATTCCATTTATTTAAATAATCATATTTCTACAAAAAAACTATAGAAATTTATCCTCCAAAAATTCTGATTTTTTGGGCATAGTCTAAGTCTAGTGTACATACATGAATGATATAATGGAGTGACACGTTCCATAACTCTTCCCGGATTGAAAGTTATGGTCATTTGAAGATTAGCACACAAAACTTATCCTTTTGTTTTTTCTAAAGTGTACACACCATTGGATCATGCCCATGACTGAGGACTTGTCTCCTCATTCAACCTGCACACTATAAACACACAAAAGACTAGATCAAATACATCACGGTATTTGTTATTATCAAACCAAGAGATGCAGAACACATGCTCCAACAGAAGTTAGGATCTTTCTTGGATTTGCTAGATACTGGAAACTATAGGCGCTTTGTAGAGAACTTTTCGCAGGTAGCTCTACCTCTCATTATGCTGACAAGAATGTAACATAAGTTCGTTTGGACCCAAAAATACATGCGAGCTTTTGAGGATTTGAAGAGTCGTCTGACCACGACGTCTTTTTTGTGCTCGACATATGGTGTAGAAGGCTATGAGATCTATATCGATGCCTTAGGTGTTGGTATTACCATTATGATCTGGAAGTGATCAAGCATGTGGCCTCACTGCCAACTCAGTATAAGCCTATCAGGGTCGCACATAAGATTATGGAGAAATTAGGATATTGGATTTGTATGGTTTGGCTCATATGATGAGTTGAAAAGGCTTAGCTCAATCAGGCTAAAAGCGTCGAGTGCGTTGAGACCGCTCAACAATGCCTTCGCTGAGTTAAGCATTAACTTGACGAATGGCAGCGCTGTGTGTATTCAATCATTTGTTGAGTCAAGGTGTTTATTCGATGAGTATGACACTTAAGCGTTGAGTGTGTTGACTATACTCGATGATTCGTTGAGTCAAGGAGTTGTTTCGACGAGTCTGAGTCTCAGGCATTGAGTTCGTTGAGTTCATTCAACGCCTTCGTCGAGTAAAGGGTTTACTGAATGAATCTAGCACTTAGGAGTTGAGTGTATTGTGTTCACTCAATTCCATTTGACAAATCTGGCTTTTGGCATTGAGTGCATTGAGTGCACTCAACGCCATTCGACGATTCATCGAGTATGGCGCAGAAAGCGTTGAGAACATTCATTCCACTCAATGCCTTCGTAGAGTCAAGCATTGATTCAGATGAGGATGACATTGAGTTCGTCGTGTATCATATGGGTACTCGACGATTCGTCAAGTATGTGATGATAATCGACGATTCGTCGTGTATGTTATATATACTCGACGATTTGTCGAGACAAGCGTTGTCTGGACGAAATTCTGGATTCTAAGTCTGGGTCTTCCAATAGTGACGGGAACTGTTCTGTTTATTCCTTGGGTATAAATAGAAGTCTATAGAGTTTCTTCAAAAACCTTTTTTTGTTCATTCTGTCTAAGCACATGAGCTATACTGTGCAAAAAGACGGAAGCCCTAAAATTCCAATGGAAGCCGTTCCACCTTTCGCCGTCTCTGATCCCGATCTCAGTGAGTGTTGCCGCCGCCTCTCCCTCAACAGATCTAATAGTCTGTGGAGACGTTGTGTATCCTCTCCTGACCTAGTTATTGTTCGACAAGTGGCTGTGGGTTCTCCCGATCGTGTGTATTTCCTGTAGAGGCGCGGATATACTTTCTGCGCTCAAGACTCGAGCCGCTAAGTGGCTAGCTAATTTTTCTGGAGCATCTAGGTTGAGTATTGACTCAATCTCACTAAGGTAATTTTATTTACAACAATATTTACTTCTTGATTCATGAATTTTGCCAGATCCAGACACTTTGGGTTTTTTTGTTCTCTATTTTCCACTGCGTGTACAAATGTTGTGTTGTCGAGTAAAACCCAACATTAGGGAGAGGCTTAGGCTACGTTCTTCTGCTATTTGGGAAGGTTATAACTTATGGATCTCGCCAGTTGAAGGTGCACGAGAGAAACTATCCAGTCCATGACTTAGAGTTGACAACTATAATATTCTCCCTGAAGCTGTGGCAGCATTACTTGTATGACATGATAATTGACATCTTTACGGACCATAAGAGCCTAAAGTTTATGTTGAACCAGAAGAATTTAAATATGCGACAAATAAGGTGTATGGAGTTCCTTGGGGACTACACTTTTGAGATGAACTATGTTCTTGGGAAGGGAAATATTATCGCAGACGCGTTGCGTCGCAGGGCTCCAACACAACACAACTGGATACAAATGCATGATGATCATCTTATTCATGACTTGGAGGCCTTGGAGATATCGTGTATTTGTGGGTGATCTACTGCAAATGCAAGTTTAAACTGAATGGAGGTGCAATATGACCTCGCAGATAGGATTCAACAAGTGTGGAGCTGGATGGCAGTATGAAATGCTACTTGGCGGAGACTGTGGATGGGTTAAATGCCCAGTTTTCTATTGACGGAGGACTTTTTTAGAAGGACATTTGGTTGTCCGTACAGAATGTAGGCAAGTTATAAGAGGAATTGATGTATGAAGTACACTCCACAAAGTACTCAATCTACTCGGGGAGCACAAAACTGTTCAAGGACATGAAAAAGTTATTCTGGTGGAAAAATTTGAAGAAGAATATATCTCTTTATGTGGAAAAGTGTCAAACTTGCGCCATAGTGAAGGCTAAATGTCAGAAACCTGGTGGTTTCCCGAAGTCATTACCTATACCAGAGTGGACGTTTGGCGACATATCTATAGATTTCGTGCACGACTTTTTGAGATCGCAGAGCGGGAATGATTTCATATGGGTGATCGTTGACCACTTGACAAAGGTGTCACACTTCATTCCAAATCGGTAAGACGATTTAGTAGAAAAGTTGGCAAAGATTTATGTTGAAAATATAGTATGATTACTCAGTTTTCCCTATAGCAATGTGAGTGATCGAGGTGGGCGTTTCACTTTGAAAGATTGGAGGCTAATCCATCAACTGTTGGGTACAATACTGAAGTTCAGCACGACCTTTCATCTACAAACGGATGGTCAGATCGAGATGGTAAATAGGAATATGGAGAATATGCTCTGCATGTGCACCTTGGATTTCGGGAAGAGGTGGGAGGACCATCTCTATATGATCGAATTCACCTATAATAATAGCTACCAAGCAAGTATTAAAATGGCACCCGCCGAGGAATTATACGATATAGGAAGTGTCATACTCCATTGTCTTGGGTAGAAACTGGTGAATCGAAGCTGTATAAGAATAAATACATTGAAGATGCTACATTTGATTCGAGAGCGACTGCTGATTGCTCAGGATAGGCAAGCAAAGTACTATAATACCAAGCACTGAAATGTTGAATTTGGGGTTGGTGATTTGGTCTATCTTAAGATCAAGTCATTCAAAGGTGTATCCAGAATTTGATGCTTGAAGAAGTTGAGTCCGAGATACCTTGGGACATTTCAAATTATTGAATGGATTGGTAAAGATGCCTATAAGCTTGCTCTTTCAACCGAGATAAGTGGTTTGCACGATATGTTTCATATATCGGTGTTGCGGAAGATGGTGCAAGAGCCTACACAAGTGATTGCTGCCGATCAGGTGTCAGTCGATAGTGGATTAATAACGAAAGTTAACCCTATTAGAATCAAAGACACAGAGGTTGAATAGCTGTGGAACAAGTCGATCAGAATGGTCAAGGTCTGTTGGGAAAATGTGGCCACGAGGAACTGTCGTTAGAGCGTAAGCAAACCATGATCGGGGAGTTCCCTGAGATTTTTCGTTGAGGTACATTTTGGATATTTTGTACTTCTTTGTTGTTTTCTGAACTGTGTAAATTTTGGGAAAAAATTATTAAAAGGGGAAATTTGTAACACCCCGGGTTTCCCATATTTGGAAACAAAAATTTTCTGGTTACTAGAAGCTATCGCCCGATGATAGCAAGATACCGCTTACGATAGCGGGCGTTGAGTTGATGGAGTCGAGAACAACCAGGGGGCATTGAGTTGCTACCACCAGGCGATAACGATACCGCTAGTTATAACATTCCATGTGTCGAGTGGTGATGAGGTGGTCGTTAAGAGGCAAAGCAGTACTGGATGTGACCAGTGCCACCGCCTAAGCTACCTCCAGGAGATAGCGTGCTACTGCGCGGCGGTAGCAAATTTAAATGAGAATGTCCGATTAAATCGTCTCCATTCATTTGTTTTGGCCTGAGGATCCTAAGGATAGGATTGCTCTTTTGTAGCTTAATTAGAGGAGTGTGGGAAGGGATATTCATTTCTCTTTCATTCTCTCTCTCTCTCTCACTTTCTCCACTCTCTTCAACCTTAAGAAAAGAAGATGGGAAAAGAGAGGAAGACGAAGGCCATTACCAGCTCTTTGGGAGAGTTGTTGGAGAAGTTCTTGTGATTGGAATTGCGGGCCAAGGCTAGATCTGCGGAGGGAAGGCATTGTGAACATCCTGATCACTTGCAATTTCAGGGCTCCTAAGCGATCTACAAGGGTAATGATTCTCCTCTTGAAAACCTTGGATAAGCTAGTCCTTTGTTTTGGCATAATAGGGAAGATACTCCACGAACTTATGGAGGCAACTTTTCCAACGGGTCGATCAGTTGTATCCCTGGTAAATTTGCATATATAATCAAGAATCGAATTACAGAATATGTTTGATGTGTGAAGACCATGTGGATAAGTTGTTCTGAATTGGTGATGGTTATCTTGTTGATTGAATGCCGGAGAACACTCCGTGACGAGTATGCTATTTTTGGATTCTGAGTGTTGTAGAGTGCTGCAGGAAGTTTTTGAGGCTAATTCTAGGAAACACCTGAAAAAGTGGTTGGAATCGTCATTCTGTATAATACCTTAAGGTGGTAGCGGTACTGCTGGCGGTAGTTCCCAGAGAGCTTTTTAATTATGGTTGTGAAGCCTGTGTCCATAAGATAAGGTGGGTAGCATATTGAGCTGAGAGCCTGGAGTGCCTAGCTTTGGTGGCCATGAGTGCCAGCTGTAACATCCCTCAAATGACTAGACCCCCTAGGAGCAGTTTTGTTATGACTAAGTCATGAAAAAATCCTAGAAAGCCAAATGAGGCCAAGTGACCAAGGCTCAAGGTGAAAATCACCTTGGTCTGCAGGTAGTAGAATCCCAATTACTACCTTAGGCATGACCTTAGGGTTTTAACCTGGTTCCATGATTCCATCATGGCATCTCTAACCCTAAGGGAGGCCAATATGTCGCTAAGGATACATTGCGGTCAACCAAAAAGAGGCCAAGTTGACTCAAGTCCGGGGAGCGTCGAGTGAGTCGACAAGACTCGACGAATAGATCAGATATCTACTTAAATAGGCTTTTAGACTCGGGCATTGAGTGCGTCGAGTGAACTTAATGCCATGGGATGAATGGCATTGAGTGTGTCGAGTGCACTCAATGCCATCTTACTCAGGAAGAACTTGGGGCTCGGGTGTTGAGTGTGTTGAGTGCACTCAATGCCATATGTTGAATGGCGTTGAGTGCGTCGAGTGCACTCAACGCCATCATACTTGGGGAGAATTTTGGGGCGGGTGTTGAGTGCGTCGAGTGCACTCAATGCCAATTTTCTTAGAGTATTTCTGCCGAATTATGGCGTTTAGTGAGTTGAGCTCACTCAACGCCATAAGCTGAATGGCGTCGAATGCACTCGATGCCATAGGATGAATGGTGTCGAGAGCGTCGAGTGCACTCAACGCCATTTTACTTAGAGTATTCCTGACAATTTTGGTCTGGTTGCTGGTCCAGCTGAACCGGACCGTTTCGGGTATGAGGCCAGGATGAGTTAATTGGCCATTTCTTTTATTAAGACTTATTTAATAAAATTTTAAGCGGTTCTTTATTAAGACGGTTTTGAACCCGAAATTGCGTGTTAATGGAGGAGAGAGAAAGATCACCGCCATGGCTGAAAGTTGGCTTGCATGGCCATTAATGGCACTTGATGCCATGGCCTCCTTCCCCTCATCTTTTATGGCTGGATTCAACTCCTCTAGGGAAGAGGAGGAGTTTCCATCCGTTACTTGACTGGATTGAGCCATGTTCATCCCCCACCACCATGGCCGAGATTCACCATAAAGGACCATTAATGGCCACCACCATCTAGACACCTCCCCTCCCCCATTTAATTGATTTAAAAGCTTCACTAAACTCCAAGCCTTCATTTCCACACCTTGTTCGAAGGAGACAAGAGACTTCATTGTGCTATTGCAGAGCGTCGGTGACACCTCCACCACCAATGGCTTTCCATCGATCGGCACGCCTCCAGCCCGCAAACAAGGTCCTCCCCTCCTCTCTTTCTACGGGTAGATCATAGCATTCTTTAGGGTTAAGGATCGGGCTCAGTTAAACTGATCAGGTGATGGAAAATCACCATTTCCGTGAAAAATTAAGGGTCTAGTTCGCCAGATTCCACCCCTCCGGCGACTGTGCCTCCGCCTGGCGATATCCACCACCTCAATGGAGGTGGTGGTGGCGGTGGCCGGGCAGGGAGGTGGCTGGATGGCCGGCGGCAGTGCTTGGAAGTTTCTCCAAGATGAAGCAATCGTGGCCTTTGGCTGGAGGAAGAAGACGATGCTAGGGACCTTAGGTCTATCTTTAAGATTCGTGCTGGTTTTAATTATTAATTTCTATTATTCTAATTTCTACCTGTTTACTGGGTTATTTTAAATTAAATATTAAAAATACGTAGGCCCCTCTATAGGAAAAATGTCCAACATGAAAGTTGTAGCCCGTGAAGTCTAGTTTAACTTAAAATTTGTTTGAATCCATTTGGGTAAGTGGTTTGACCACAACACCCATTTTGGCGGGGTCTATACCTAGGGACCAAATAGTATTTTGAGTGCTTCCACCAATCCAGCCATCCAAATGACTTGAAATTTTGGATGGGGGTTACTAGAACATATATCTAGAACATATCCAAAAATGATAATTTTTGGGAAAACCTTGTCCTATAGTTTTTGTAAAAATTTGAGAAACCATTTATGAATTATTGTAGGGGGATATCTAAACCCACCAAGATTTTGGTGGCTGACTCTTAGGGTCATTGTTTGACCCTGAGAAAAATCTCAGCCCAATTGGGTTGGACTTGAATAGGTTTTGGTGTGACCAAAGTTTGGTCTCCTAAGGGATAAATTAGGGCAAGTAGTATTTGGGGCATGGAGGAGCCAATTCTCACCCAAATGTGTTGGGACCCTGGCCAAAGCCCCATGGTCAGCTAAAACACACTCTCATGGAGTTTGAGATGGATTGGGGTGGGTTAGCCCTAGGACCCTAGTTCAAACCCTAAGGTTGGACTTTAGAGATTTGTGAAGGACATAGGGTGATATGTCCTTGTATGGACTTGGTATTTGGTACAAATAATTGTGGGGTGGTGAAATGCCCTAGGAAGTGATTAGGTAGTAGTTGGACATAAATACCCCCACATAAATCACTTAATAAGTATTTAGGTCTTTACACCATAGGAATTTTATAATGGGTCATATGACCTTGATTCTTACTGAAACTTTGGTAGGAGTGTTTTCATAGTGATATTCATATCTGGAAATTATGTTATGAATTTTAGATCAATAAATTTAGTACTTCTTTTACAAACTATCAAATTGTACTATCTACTTAGGAATTTCTTATGAGTTAACCACTCACTGGAATCTTATGAAATTTAGTCAGAGAACCTTTTATGATATTATAAAGCTTTGTAAATTTTTGTGAAAATTTTGGAAGTATTGTTATTTGGATTTCTTCACAAAGTGATATTTTCCATGTAAGACAATTTGAATTAATTTTGGTACTTAGTAGGCTTGCAAAATTATGATATTTAGAAATCATATTTGGTCACCCCTAAGATTCAGTATTTTTTCTATAATTTTCTAATGAAAAAATGTAGTTCTTGCTTCTTTATCCATGATTGTTGGAATTACATTGGATTAATTAATTAGAAGCCAAAGAATTTAAGAAAAATTATGGAATTTGATATGTATTGTTAATTTTCTGTTATCTAGTGTTCATAAATTTTTGGTGGCCATTACTTGAGAAAATGTTGTACATCATGTTCAATTCAAGCATGGATTAGTTTTGAAAGAAATTAATTAAATATCAAACAAATAAGGAAAATTGTTAATTACTGGATTTAGCCTGATCATGTCATGATAGACTCCCAGTAAATAACTTATGACAATTGGATAAATATTTTGAGTACTTCTCATTGTATATACATCATATAGCTTAGGATTGTCTGTGTTTAGCAAAAACTGCAGGAATCATAATATGATGCAAAATGAACTTAGGGAGATGGGATATTAGTGTATTGGGCTGGTAAGTGAAAAGAGGTTATTAACGGGAGTCATGTTGAGGAGTGAGAAGTTTGGCTAGTGTTTAGAGGTGCTCGGGGACAACGAAACATCGTCTCCCCCATAGGAGAGAAAGTGTCAAATACACTAGAGTTAGATCCAGTACAACATTTAAGGGATTGGGAATTGAGTAGCAACCAATAATAATAAGTGCCTTGCGAAAGGGAGCTTTGGGCTTCAACCCATCGTAGTTCCTAGTGCCCTTTGAGATCCCTTCACGGGGTATGCCGGGGGCAGTCCTGGGCTAACCTAAACAGTAGGAATAATAAACTATAAGAGCAACTAGTATAACTAGGGTTTCACATTCACACACCCCGGTAACTCGGGAGGTTGATTTGGTTTGATTGCCATCCAGACGGTATGTAAGACCCCATTTTTTTCTTTTTCAAACCCCGGGGTCTTATGCCCAGAATCGCTGTTTTGCGGTGGCACCGACACTCAGGAAGACTTCCACTACAAAAAGCCGATTCTGCCGGCCTATTCGATCAACAAAGAGTGAGTAGTAATCATAAACTGAAATGTAAACGAGTCGTAAAAACATCATATAAAATGAGAAATCACAACAAGTCTATCGATATAGAAAAGAGAGAGTACTGCAAAGTGTCAGTACAGATGAAATATATAAATGGGCTTATGCCCGGTACATCTGATCCTCACTACAATCTCTCGCGGAAGCTATAAGAAAGACTAATCACTCACGGAGCTGGTCATTGGTGCTCCAGTACTAGACTGGC
The DNA here is from genome assembly GCA_039513925.1 of Platanthera zijinensis. Lineage (NCBI taxonomy): Eukaryota > Viridiplantae > Streptophyta > Magnoliopsida > Asparagales > Orchidaceae > Platanthera > Platanthera zijinensis. The sequence continues at coordinate 248,159,916 of CM077078.1, read as the reverse complement.
CCACCTCCATGTGCACCGTGCTCCACTGGTGCTTGTCCCTGTCTCCCATCTGGAGCCCCTATAATGTGGTGGTCTGAAAACCATTAGTCATAAAGACTAAGCCCTATCATCCCCTACCCCTCCCACCATGGCTCCTAGGCACCGGGTAGGAGGAGGAAAGGGGAGCTATGAAAGTGGAGAGTACAAAATGGCAAGTGACTGTGGAGCTAATCTAGCAGTTCTATGTAAACAATTAGTAGTAGCAAAAGCATTTAGAGTAAGCACAAGTATACGAAGGCATAATATGAAACATATAACCTTAACTTATAAGAATGCTCATACATACTTATAAGCTAAGGGATCTTCTGCAATGCTCCTATCGTATAAAGAGTCCCATACCAATTTATACGATAGAGTGTCGGTTGTAAGCAGTTTATAAGTTATTATATAGCATAACCTTAACTTATTGACCTGCCCACACAAGCCTATATGCTAAGGGGTCGTTTTGTAAGACCTAATGTGTAAACCATCCCATACCGATTTATACTTTAGGGGTAAGGGTGGAATGTTGATGCCATGATGTGCAATGTTATGTTATGTGGGTTAATGTCTATGTCCAAACAGTGCAACTCACACACACGACTCTATGCGCACAGACCTAGTTCCCCCTATTTGGGCAGCTAGCTTCGCTCCCAGGAACCTCCGTAGTGGCAAACGGAGAAAGTGGGTCGGGCCCCCCACTCCTAGGCAGGTATCCACACTACCAGGCCTAGCCCTTACGTATGCCTCTAGAAGGACACAACCTAGAGTCTCCACGTACTATGTTGGCCATATCCACCAGACTTTTCTAGGCCAAGTGTCCCACACTGCCAAGTCAACGTATCGACATCGGTGTGAACGACCGTCCAATACCGAAGACCCACCACCTTATTTTTATACACATACAATATTAATGTATTATCCACCGAGCCAAAGCTCCCCGGACTAACCTGTCCGTCACAATTATATATCGAGCCTCGGTTCGCCGGGCTAATCCATTTCCACAACCACCGAGCCTACCGCCCATACATCCTAGTCAACTAACTTCCTGAGACATCGGGGTGTGAGAAGTGTTACCTTAGTCATACTAGTTTCTCTTGAAGTTTATTATTCCTACAGTTTAGGTTAGCCCAGGACTGCCCAAGGTATATCCCGTGAAGGGCTCTCGCACTAGGAACTACGATGGGCTGAAGCCCAAAACTCTCTTTCACAAGAAATTTACTTTTTTTGGTTGTTTCCCAAATCCCCATCACTTTCATGTTGTACTGCATCTAACCATAGTATATTTTTGCTCTTTCTCCCTCCACGGGAAAGACGATGTTTCGTCGTCCCCGAGCACCTGTTACCACTTGTCTAACCTCCCACTCCTCATCACGACTCTGATGATGAATTCATTCTACTTACCAGAATAATACACAAATGTCTCAATTCCCTCGGTTCATATTGCATCATATTATGATTTCTACTATTTTACTAAATGCAGACCATCCTAAGCTATATGATGTATACAATGTGAGGTACTCAAAATTATCATCCAATATCTCTATAATAATTATTGGGGGTCTACCATGCTATTATTAGCCTCAATCCAAGATTTCAGAATTTTCCTAATTTAATTAGTAATTTAACTAATTTTTCCTAAGTAATCCAAGACCCAGGTTTGAACATGAAGTACCCTACTTAGTCATACAAAATGCTTCATAAAACCTTGATAAATAATAGGCATCATTATTACTGTAAATCCAAGGTCTAACAATTTCTTTCCAGTAAATAAGAGCTCTAAAGTTTATTTTAATACAGGTCCCATTTTGATATGTTAATGAAGTAAGTACAGAAAATCTTCAACCAAAAATTGTGAATTAATTTTCCTAAGTAAGAACTGAGCTAACTATACTACTGTCCAAGTTTCAAAATTTTCCAACCTTTAATGATCTCTAAATAATTTATTGATCAAGTTCTCAAATTCATGGATTTGTAAAGCAAGTACTGCAAACAAGCTTCTAAAAATTATGAATTAATTTTTTCAAAAAGATATTAATCTAATACCACTACAAATCAAGTTTCAACATTTTCCAACAAGTAATGAGCTCTAAATAAATTATTGAACAAGTTTCCATAGTCTTAATCTTCCTCTTCCTCAATTTAATAGCATTACAGTGAACAGTGAGGCTATAATAACCAAATAAGTAATAGAGGATAATTTATGTCTTGCAAAGGAGATACTAAAAATATGTTTGCAAATCTCCCAATAAAATTAACAAAAGCTCTTACTGACCTTATGACTACCCCACCCAAGTTCTACAACTTTTCATAACACCTTGACTATCCAACTTACCATTTAAAGGTTTGTGACCGAAACTATGACAAGGGTTTGAAGGGGTTTAACCCTCACTAAATTCAATAAGATTTCTACCAGAGGACTCTAACTACCCTAGAGTCCTCTCCTCAAAATTTCAAATCATTTCAAGGTCTTTTGACCACATGCCCTTCTCAAACCCCCAAAGCCCAAACATAGGTTTGAACTTGGGCCCTAAGGAAAATCTAGCCCAATCCACCCCATCTTCCATGGGTTGGTGTTAAAAGTTATGCCAAGTCAGTGGTCAAAATCTCAACCTCTGTTGAGGTGATTTGACCATTCAAACCTCAAGTGCACTTTTGACCTAAATACCCTTATTATGGCAAGGCTAAGGTTTGCAAAATTTCAAACCAAATCATCTCCAAATGAGATGAAATTTTATCCAGAGCCTAATAATGACCCCAAGGACAACTCACCAAAATTTGGGAGGGTTTAGAGGTCATTTGGTCCCTTAATTAATTTAATCATGATTTATTAAATAATTACAAAAAATATAGGAAACTTATCCCCACAAATTCTCATTTTTTGGAAGGACATAGGTATAGACTAGGGTGACTCCCAGTCCAAATTTCAAGTCATTTGGATAATAGATGAAGTGGGGGAACTCATTTTAATCTCTACCTAGCCCTAGGTATAGATCCCACCAAAATGGGTGTTGTGGTTAAACCACTTACCCATAGGGATTCAAACAAATTTTAAATTAAACTAGACTTCACTGGCTACAACTTTTATGTTGACCATTTCCTTATAAAGAGGCTCTGAGTATTTTTCATTAATTTTATAAGGTGACTGTTATCATAATACAAAAAACTCATTTAAAAGAAAAGGATTAAATAACCAGCACAGATCTTGAAGAAAGATCTGACGGATGCTGAATCGTCTTCTTCCTCCAGCTAAAGTCCATAATTGGCCGAACCTGGAGCTTAATCCAAGATGTTTTCCCGGCCACCAAGCCACCTCCCCAGCCGGCCACCACCGCCACCACCTCCGTTGAGGTGGGGGATATCACCGGGCGGCGGCACGACCGCCGGAGGGGTGTTTTCCGGCAAACCCGACCACCCATTTTTTTAAAAAAACCATGGAAAGCTTCACCTGATCGGGTTCAGCTAATCCCGATTCTCAACCTAAAAGACTTCTAGGATCTACCCATAGAAGGAGTAGAGGAGGACCTTGCTTGCGGCCTGAAGACGTGTCGATCGCCGGGAAGCCATTGGCGGTGGTGGCGGTGCTCGGTTTCTGCAACAACATAGTGAAGTCCTTCGGCTCTTTCAGGTAATGTGTGGAACTGAATCCCAGGAGTCTAGTGGAGTTTTTAAGGTTGAGAGTTGGGGTTTTGGGTGGGTGTAAGCTGCCATGGCCATTAATGGCCTCCCTTAAGAGGATTTCGACCTTGGGAGGTGGGGGATGAAGCATGACTCAATCCAGTCAAAGAACAGCTGGTTGCAATGGGGCTGCACTCCCATTGTCCTAGTGAATTGAATGGGGGTGGTTGGGAAAGGGAAATATGAGCCCCAAAGTCTTTCCTCATTACTTCCCTCGCTTTCTCTCTCTTAGTTGCTGCCATTGCCGGGAAAGCCCTTGGCCTTCTCCTAACAGACCGGGGGAAAAGGTGATTCCAGCAAGAAGAGTTGGCCCTTGGCCTTCTCCTAACTGGCCGGGGGGAGGTGATTCTAGCAAGAGAGTGGGCCCTTGGCCTCCCAGGCCATGCATGGCATAAACTCCTCACTTTCTCTCTCTTCATTAACAAGGAATTCGGGTCAAACCGTCTGCCACGTGGCATTCTTCCATTTGACCGTTTGTTATTGTTTAAAATGAGTCTTAATAAAAGAACCAAGGCTTATTAATTTAGCTTGGCACAATTCTCGAGAAGATCCGGTTCAGCCGAACCAGCAAATAGGCCGAAATTCGCCAGAAATTTTTTCTAAGTACAATGGCGTTGAGTGAGCTGAGCTCTCAGCTCACTCTACGCCTTTCAGTCTATGGCGTTAAGTGAGCTCAGCTAACTCAACGCCATTTCAGTCTATGGCAAGACAGCGTGGAGTGAGCTGAGTTCACTTGATGCCATTCAGTCTATGGCGTTGAGTGAGCTCAGCTCACTCAATGCCATTCAGTCTATGACATGACGGCGTGGAGTGAGCTCAGCTCACTCGATGCCATTCAGTCTATGGAGTTGAGTGAGCTCAGCTCACTCAATGCCATACAATCTATGGCAAGACGGCGTTGAACGCCATTCAATCTATGGCATTGAGTGGGATCAGCTAACTCGACGTCATTCAGTCTATGGCGTTAAGTGAGCTCAGATCACTCAACGCCATACAATCTATGGAAAGACTGATTTTAGTGAGCTGAGCTCACTCGACACCATTCAGTCTATGGCGTTGAGTGAGCTTAGCTCACTTAACGCCATTCAGTCTTTGGCAAGAAGATGTTTAGTGTAGTCAGCGCACTCAATGCCATTCAGCCTAAGGCGTTGTCTGCACTTGACGCCACTCAATGCCAAACAGCCCATGGCCCTGAGTGCACTCCACGCACTCAACGCCCGAGCCCAAATACCTGTCTAAGTAGATGCCTGATCTACTCATTGAGTCTTGTCGACTCACTTGACGTTTCCCAGACTTGAGTCATCTTGGCCTCTTTTTGGTTGAACCCAATGGGTCTATAGTGATATATTGGCCTCCCTTAGGGTTAGAGGTGTCATGATAGGATCATGGAACCAAGTTAAACCCTAAAGTCATGCCTAGGATTGTACTTGGGATTCTACTACTTGCAGACCAAGGTGATTTTCACCTTGAGCCTTGTCCACTTGGTCTTCTTTGGACTTCCTAGGGTTTTGTCATGAATTAGTCATGACAAAACAAAATCCTAGGGTTCTAGTCGTTTGAGGGATGTTACAAATCCCAATATATAAAAATAAAAATTTTGTCCCAAAAATAAAGGTTAAGCCTGTAGGGTTTCAAGTATGAAGGTAAATTGTAACATCCCGAGAGGTTGTGAGTAATACCTGACTGAAAAGCTCTGGGTACCTTTGTCGCATCAAGACCTGTGGCTCCCATGTATGCTCCTCCTTTCCATTGTTTCTCCACAGAACCTTGACTAGCGGAACCTTCTTGCGTCGCACGATCCACACTGCCGTGTCATCGATCCTGATCGGCTCCAAGCTGACTGATCGATCTGAGGACACCGAGCCGTCTGCTGTGGAAATCAGCTGCTCATGGCGTAGTAGAGCCCTCCATAGTGAGGAGACATGGAAGACGTCATGCAAACCCGCTAACTCCGGCGGTAGCTCCAGTCTATAAGCCAAGGGGCCGATCCGCTCCAGGATCCTGTAAGGCCCCATATACCTCGGACTGAGCTTCTTCCGCCCGCGAACCCGCGAGACTCAGTGCATCGGCCGTATCTTTAAGAAAACCCGGTCTCCCACATGGAACTCCACTTGACGATTCCTCGCATCGTAATATTTTGCCTGCCTGCTCTGGGCTTCCAACATCCTGTCCCGGATCAATCTAATCTGAGCATCAGTATCCTCCACAAACTCCGAGCCGAGTGCTTGCGGATCCTCATCCTAAACCCATGATAGTGGGGTCCTGCACTTCCGTCCATATAGGGCCTCATAAGGAGCCATCCCTATACTGGACTGATAGCTGCTATTATATGAGAACTCGATCATTGACAACAATCTCTACCAAGGCTCGTTGCAGTCCAAAATACATAGGCGCAAAAGATCTTCTAATGTACGGTTGGTGCGCTCCATCTGCCATCGATATGAGGATGAAAAGCCATGCTGAACGTCAAACGAGAACCCAGATGGGCCTGAACTGACCTCCACTCCCTGGATGTGAACGCCCATCCCGATCTGAAACGATAGTCTTGGGTATTCCATGATAGCGTACAAACTGCTCAATGAACCTCCGTACTAATACACTAACCGGAGCATCCTTTGCTACTAGAATGAATCTGGCCACCTTCGTTCGCCTGTCAACTATCACATAGATCGAGTCATTCCCCACATGGGATCGAGGAAGCCTATGTATGAAATCCATGGCTATATCCTTAAACTTCCACTCCAGCACCGGAAGTGGCTGTAATAATCCGGCCAAATTCTTACACTCTGCCTTTACAATTTGCCAAGCCTCGAAATACGTCACAAAATACGTAATGTCCTTCTTCATGCCCAGACAGTACATTATCCTCTTCAAATATTTTACCATCTTGGTGATCCCTGGGTGTACCGAGTATCGGCTGCAGTGATCTTCCGTCATGATGTCCTCCCGAATCCGGCCTCCTGCCGGTATATAAACCCTACCTCTGAAACATAAGAGACCATCCCTCAAGGAGTAATCCCCTGCCATGCCTTCCTCCAAGGCCCTAAATATTGGCTCCGCTCTCGCATCCAGCCTCTGCCCATCTCTGATGCGATCACGTATGTCATCGGTGGTAATCATCGATCCTAGGTACTCCATGTATAACTCTGGATCATCCTCATACACAAATGATATCTGCATCTCTTCAAATGACTTAAACAACTTTAAGGCCATCAGCTGCAGGCTATTCATGACGTACTTGCTCTCCGGCTTAGAGCGTCTGCCACCACGTTTGCTTTCCTGGGATGATAGTGCATGGTGTACTGGTAGTCTGATAAAAACTCCACCTAGCATCTCTGCCTGATGTTTAACTCCTTCTGTGTGTCTACGTACTTAAGTTCTTGTGGTCTGAGAAAATGTCGCAATGAACCCCGTAGAGGTAGTGTTGCCAGATCTTTAGAGCAAATATAACTACCCCCATCTCCAAGTCGTGCACCGGGTAGTTTTGCTCGTGTATCTTCAGCTGACATGAGGCGTAGGCTATAACATGCCTGTTATGCATCAGAACGACACCCATCCCCTGATAGGAAGCATCCGTGTACACCTCGAATCCTTCCTTCCCCAATGGAAGAGCAAGGATGGGGGCCGAGGTAAGCCGATCCTTCAGCTCCTGAAAGGCAGACTCGTATCGTGGTGTCCATATAAAAGGAGACTCCATCTTCGTTAGGGACGTAAGAGGGAGGGCAATCTGAGATAGACCCTCTACAAACTTCCGGTAATAACTGGCAAGTCCTAAGAAACTTGGAACATCCGTAGCCGTCTTTAGCGGTGGCCAATCTCGTACTACCTAGACCTTTGCCAGATCTACTGCCAGACATGCTCCAATGATGACATGGCCTAAAAAGGCCACCTCCTTTAGCCAGAATGGGCACTTGCTGAACTTAGCATACATCTTATGCTCTCAGAGCTTCTCCAAAGTCAAAGCCAGATGCCTCACGTGCTCCTCCTCCGTTCTCGAATAAATAAGGATGTCGTCGATGAATATAATAACGAAGACATCCAGATATACTTCGAACACCCGTTTCATCAAGGTCATGAATGCGGAGGGTGCATTCGTGAGCCAGAAGGGCATCACGGTAAACTCGTACAGTCCGTATCTACTGCTGAAGGCCATCTTCGGATGTCCTCCTCCCAAATGCGTAGCTGGTAGTACCCCGACCTCAGGTCCAGCTTTGAGAACCAATGAGCTCCTTCCAGCTGGTCAAATAGCTCATCTATCCTTGCCAAGGGGTACGTATTCCGGACTGTCAGCCTGTTCAGGGCCCGGTAATCAATACACAGCCGAAGTGTCCCATCCTTCTTCTTAACGAATAGTACCGGAGCTCCCCATGGTGAAGAGCTAGGCCGAACAAACCCGGCTTCCACTAACTCTTGAAACTAGCTTCGAAACTCCACCAACTCCTTCGGGGCCATTTGATAAGGAGCTCTGGATGCCGACTTAGCCCCCGACACGAGCTGAATCTTGAAGTCCTTCTCCCGGTGTGGGGGTAGCCCTGGTAGCTTCTCCGGAAATACATCGGCAAAGTCCCGCACCACTAGAATATCTGAAATAGAATCCTTGGCCAAAGCCATCTCAAAAAGAACCTTATAAACTTCGTTCCCCTGCAGGTGGGCCTTGACAGCTTACACAGACGATAATAATATATGGGGGCTGGTATATTACCTTCGATAACAATAAAGGAATCCCCGTACCTCACAGTGATCCTCTTTACCAGACAGTCAATCTGAGCATGGTTCCAGTGCAACCATGTCATGCCCAGGAACAGATCATATTATAGCATCCTCAGGATTGTCGCTGGTGCCTCAAATGCCTTCCCATCGATCTCCGCCTCCATATTGCAATGAGAAGAGGTCATTAGCTCTAATCCATCGGGTTGACTCACCCTCATCATCTTTCCTATGAATCGCTCTACGTTTGCCAGTTCTTTCATGAAATCTTCCGACACAAACGATTGTGAAGCACCAGTGTCGAAGAGCGTGTGAGCGGGCATGCCGCTGATGAAAACTATTCTTGAGGTAATTATATGTCTTAGTGTACCAGTTATAGTTTTTTTTTCTTAATTTCTAACTAGTCCATGCCTATGAAACTAGTTTTTAGGAAGGAAAGAATTTAAATGTACTGGCATACCTGCTATAACCTGCTTCGGGTTCCGGGGTTATGCCAGATCTAGAGAATATCCCTGCTCCCTCTCTAGCATGTGGTCTCTATACTGATATCCCCGTCCTTGATCATGACTTCGGCTACCAAACTACCGAGGAGGTGGGGCACCTCGAAGTGCTAGTGGGGGTGCTCGCCTCATGGGACAATTCCTCTTGAAATGTCCCGACTGATTACACTAGAAGCATACCGGTGCCTGCTCTACTGTCCTCGGCATTTCCAGCATCTATAAAGGCTGGGGGGACAATACTCCCTGGTTTCTCTTCTCCTGTCCAATCTCCTGACGGTGTTGATCCCTGTTCCTTCTTTCCCTAATGACCTGGCCTCGAGGACGGTCTCTATGACCTCCAATCACTACATCATTAGCCAGTCTCTTCCGGCTCTTGATTGTAAGCTGATCCGCTTCCCTTTTCTTGGCCATTTCCAGAATCTTGGCCAAGCTTTCCTCGTAGACGAAGAGGAGGGCCTGTCTCATGTCGTCTTGCAACCCCTTGTAAAACCTTCTGGCATAGCCAGCGTCGTCCAACTGATAAGAGTCCGCATAATGGGCTAGGTGAGTAAACTTCTGATAATACTCCAACACTGTCCTGTTCCCTTACCTCAATCACAGGAACCTATCCTCCAAGTCGTCCCTTGCCAACTGAGGTACGAAATATCCCAGGAGTGCTGCTCTGAACTCCTCACAAGAGATATCTGCGCAATCCATATCCGCAAAAGTGGTGTCCAACTGTGACTTCCACCACCTCTTTCCATGTGACTCCAGGCAAGAGACTGCCAAAGCAACTGCCTCCTCAGTGGGGCATCAAATCCCCGCAAGCATCTCATAGATGGTATCCAACCATTCCTCCATGCAAACTGACAACTCCGTCCTAAGGAAGGATGGAGGGGAAAGTCCCTGGATGACACTCATCCAATTGGCCCCGGGGTTTAGCTGTGGAGCCGGGGCTTGCTGAGCTCTGAAGGCCTCCAGAATGGCCGTCAATGTTTGCCCCATCTCCGTCTGCTGAAACGGAGTAGGGGCCGGCAGGGGTGGAACCATATTCAGAGCCAGAGGTTTCCCCTGCTGTGGAGTAGGGTTCGTCGTAGGATACAAGGAAAATTCCATTTGTTAGATAGCGTACGAATGGAATAAAAGAAAGAGTTAAAATGGACTTTTACATGTGATTTCCCTTATGGGCACACCACTGGTTCCGCTGCTAGTTTGTCTGCAAACTAAGCTCGCGCGGGGGTTGCCCAAGGTTTTTGTGGACTACTTCTCTTTCGATCGAGGTTTCCTCTGATACCACCTATAAGACACCATTTTTTTTCTTTTTCAAACCCCGGGGTCATATGCCCAGAATCACCGTTTTGCGGTGGCACCGACACTCTGTAAGGTTGCCACTACAAAATGCCGATTCTGCCGACCTATTCGATCAACAAAGAGTGAGTAGTAATAATAAACTGAAATGTAAATGAGTCGTAAAAACATCATATAAAATGAGAAATCACAACAAGTCCATCGATATAGAAAAGAGAGAGTATTGCAAAGTGTTAGTATAGATGAAATATATAAATGGGCTTAAGCCCGGTACATCTGATCCTCACTACAATATCTCATAAAAGCTATAAGAAAGACTAATAACTCACGGAGCTGGTCACTGGTGCTCCAATACTAGACTGGCCCACCTCCATGCGCACCGTGCTCTGCTAGTGCTGGTCCATGTACTGCTGGTCCCTGTACTGTTGGTCCCTGTCTCCCATCCGGAGCCCCTGTAATGTGGTGGTCCGAAAACCATAAGTCATAAAGACTAAGACCTATCATCCCCTATCCCTCCCCCCATGGCTCCTAGGCACCGGGCGGGGAGGAGGAAAGGGGAGCTATGAAAGTGGAGAGTACAAAATGGCAGGTGACTGTTGAGCTAATCTAACAGTTCTATGTAAACAAGTAGTAGTAGCAAAACATGTAGAGTAAGCACAAGTATACGAAGGTATAATATGAAACATGTAACCTTAACTTATAAGAATGCCCATACAGACTTATAAGCTAAGGGATCTTCTGCAATGATTCTATCATATAAAGAGTTCCATACCAATTTATACGATAGAGTGTCAGTTGTAAGCAGTTTATAAGTTATTATATAACATAACCTTAACTTATAGACCTGCCCACACAAGCCTATATGCTAAGGGGTTATTTTGCAAGGCCTAATGTATAAACCGTCCCATACTGATTTATACTTTAGGGGTAAGGGTGGAATGTTGATGCCATGATGTGTAATATTATGTGGGTTAATGTCTATGTCCAAACAGTGCAACTCACACACACAACTCTATGCACACAGACCTTTAGTTCCCCCTATTTGGGACTCTAGCTTCGCTCCCAGGAACCTCCGTAGTGGTAAACGGAGATAGTGGGTCGGGCCCCCCACTCCTAGGCGAGTATACACACTACAAGGCCTAGCCCTTACGTATGCCTCTAGAAGGACACAACCTAGAGTCTCCACGTACTATGCTGGCCATATCAACCAGACTTTTCCTGGCCAAGTGTCCCACACTATCGAGTCAACGTATCGACATCGGTGTGAACGACAATCCAATACCGAAAACCCACCACCTTATTTTTATGCACATGCAATATTAATGTATTATCCACTGAGCCAAAGCTCCCCGGACTAACCTATCCGTCACAATTATCTACCGAGCCCTCGGTTCTCCGGGCTAATCAATTTCCACAACCACCGAGCCTACCGCCCGGACATCCTAGTCAACTAACTTCCTGAGACACCGGGGTGTGAGAAGTGTAAACTTAGTCATACTAGTTGCTCTTGAAGTATATTATTCATAGAGTTTAGGTTAGCCAAGGACTGCCCAAGGTAAATCCTGTGAAGGGCTCTCGCACTAGGAACTACGATGGGCTGAAGCCCAAAGCTCCCTTTCACAAGGAATTTACTTTTTTTGGTTGTTACCCAAATCCCCATCACTTTCATGTTGTACTGCATCTAACCCTAGTATATTTTGGCTCTTTCTCCCTCCACGGGAAAGACGATGTTTCGTCGTCCCCGAGCACCTCTCACCACTTGTCTAACCTCCCACTCCTCATCATGACTCTGACGATGAATTCATTCTACTTACCAGAATAATACACAAATGTATCAATTCCCTAGGTTCATTTTGCATTATATTATGATTTCTGTAGTTTTACTAAATGCAGACCATCCAAAGCTATATGATGTATACAATGAGAGGTACTCAAAATTATCATCCAATATCCCTATAATAATTATTGGGGGTCTACAATACCATTATTAGCCTCAATCCAGGATTTCATAATTTCCCTAATTTCATTAGTAATTTAACTAATTTTTCCTAAGTAATCCAAGACCCAGGTTTGAACATGAAGTACCCTACTCAGTCATACAAAATGGTTCACAAAATCATGATAAATACTAGGCATTATTATTACTGTAAATCCAAGGTCTAACAATTTCTTTCCTGTAAATAAGAGCTCTAAAGTTTATTTTAAAACAGGTCCCATTTTGATGTGTTAATGAAGTAAGTACAGAAAATCTTCAACCAAAAATTGTGAATTAATTTACCTATGTAAGAACTGAGCTAACCATACTACTGACCAAGTTTCACAATTTTCCAACCTTTAATAATCTCTAAATAATTTATTGATCAAGTTCTTAAATTCATGGATTTGTGAAGCAAGTGCTGCAAAAAAGCTTCTGAAAATTATGAATTAATTTTTTCAGAAAGATATTAATATAATACCTCTACAAATCAAGTTTCATAATTTTACAACAAGTAATGATCTCTAAATAAATTATTGAACAAGTTTTCATTTTGATGAGCTTGCGAAGTATGTACTAGTAATATACATCTAATAATTATAGTAAAATTCATGTATGAGTATAATAGTCTAAATTTTCCTCTTCCTCAATTTAATAGCATTCCAGTGAACAGTGAGGCTATAATAACCAAATAAGTAATAGAGGCTAATTCATGTCTTGCAAAGGAGATACTAATAATATGCTTTCAAATCTCCCAATAAAATTAACAAAAGCTCTTACTGACCTTATGACTACCCCACCCAAGTTCTACAACTTTTCATAACACCTTGACTATCCAACTTACAATTTAAAGGTTTTTGACCTAAACTAGGATTAGGGTTTGAAGGGGTTTAACCCTCACTAAATCCAATAAGATTTCTACCAGAGGACTCTAACTACCCTAGAGTCATCTCCTCTAAATTTCAAATCATTTCAAGGTCTTTTGACCACATACCCTTCTCAAACCCCCAAAACCCAAACATTGGTTTGAACTTGGGTCCTAAGGAAAATCTAGCCCAATCCACCCCATCTTCCTTGGTTGGGTGTTAAAAGTTACGCCAAGTCAGTGGTCAAAATCTCAGCCTCTGTTGAGGTGATTTGTCTATTCAAACCTCAAGTGCACTTTTGACCTAAATACCCTTATTATGGCAAGGCTAAGGTTTGCAAAATTTCAAACCAAATCATCTCCAAATGAGATTAAATTTTATCCAGAGCCTAATAATGACCCCAAGGCCCACTCACCAAAATTTGGGAGAGTTTGGAGATCATTTGGTCACTTAATTAATTTAATCATGGTTTATTAAATAATTACAAAAACTATAGGAAAATTATCCCCAAAAATTCTCATTTTTGAGAAGGACATAGGTATAGACTAGGGTGACTCCCTATATAAATTTCAAGCCATTTGGATAATAGATGAAGTGGGGGCACTCATTTTAATCTCTGCCTAGCCCTAGGTATATACCCCACCAAAATAGGTTCTGTGGTCAAACCTCTTACCCAAATGAATTAAATTGTTTTTTAAATTAAACTAGGCTTCACTGGCTACAACTTTTATGTTGATCATTTCATCATATAGAGCCTCTAAGTATTTTTCATTAATTTTCTAAGATGACTGTTATCATAATACAAAAAACTCATTTAAAAGAAAAGGATTAAATAACCACCACAGATCTTGAAGCAAGATTTGACGGATGTTGAATCGTCTTCTTCCTCCAGCCAAAGGCTATGATTGGCCGAACTTGGAGCTTAATCCAAGACATTTTCCCAGCCACCCAGCCACCTCCCCGGCTGACCACCACTGCCACCACCTCTGTTGAGGTGGGGGCTTTCGCCGGGCGGCGGCAAGGCTGCCGGAGGGGTGTTTTCCGGCGAACCCGACCACCCATTTTTTTGGAAAAACCATGGAAAGCTTCACCTGATCGGGTTCAGCTAAGCCTGATTCTCAACCTAAAAGACTCCTAAGATCTACCCATTGAAGGAGTAGAGGAGGACCTTGCTTGCGGCCTGAAGACGTGTCGATCGCCGGGAAGCCATTGGCGGCGGTGGCGGTGCTCGGTTTCTGCAACAACATAGTGAAGTCCTTCGGCTCTTTTAGGTAATGTGTGGAACTGAATCCCTGGAGTCTAGTGGATCTTTTAAGGAGGAGAGTTGGGGTTTTGGGTGGGTGTAAGCTGCCATGGACATTAATGGCCTCCCTTAAGAGGATTTCGGCCATGGTAGGTGGGGGATGAAGCATGGATCAATCCAGTAAAAAAACAACTGGTTGCAATGGGGCTGCACTCCTCTTATCCTAGTGAATTGAATGTGGGTGGTTGGGGTAGGGAAAGATGAGCCCCAAAGTCTTTCCTCATTACTCCCCTCTCTTTCTCTCTCTTAGTTCCTGCCATGGCCGGGAAAGCCCTTGACCTTCTCCTAACTGACCGGGGGAAAAGGTAATTCCAGCAAGAAGAGTGGGCCCTTGGCCTTCTCCTAACTGGCTGGGAGAGGTGATTCTAGCAAGAGAGTGGGCCCTTGGCCTCCCAGGCCATGCATGGCATAAACTCCTCACTTTCTCTCTCTTCATTAATAAGGAATTCGGGTCAAACCATCTGCCACGTTGCATTCTTCCATTTGACCATTTGTTATTGTTTAAAATGAGTCTTAATAAAAGAATCGGGGCTTATTAATTTAGCTTGGCACAATTCCTGAGAAGATCCAGTTAAGTCGAACCAGCAAACAAGCCGAAATTCGCAAGAATTTTTTTTTAAGTACAATGACGTTGAGTCAGCTGAGCTCACTCGACGTCATTCAGTCTATGGCGTTGAGTGAGCTTAGCTCACTCAATGCCATTTCAGTCTATGGCAAGATAGCATGGAGTGAGCTGAGCGCACTCGACGCCATTCAGTCTATGGAAACACGGCGTTGAGTGAGCTGTGCTCACTTGACGCCATTCAGTCTATGACATTGAGTGAGCTCAGCTCACTCAACGCTATACAGTCTATGGCAAGATAACATTGAGTTAGCTGAGCTGACTCAGCTCACTCACTCGACGCCATTCAGTCTATGGTGTTGAGTGAGTTCAGCTCACTCAATGCCATTCAGTCTATGGTGTTTAGTGAGCTCAGCTCACTCAAACCATACAGTTTATGGCAAGACAACGTTGAGTGATCTGAGCTCACTTGACGCCATTTAGTCTATGGCGTTGAGTGAGCTCAGCTCACTCAACGCCATTCAGTCTATAACAAGACGGCTTTGAGTGCATTTAGAGCACTCAATGCAATTTAGCCTACGACGTTGACTGCACTCGACGCCACTCAATGCCAAACAGCCCATGGCGCTGAGTGCACTCCACACACTCAACTCCCGAGCCCAAACACCTGTCTAAGTAGATACTTGATCTACTCGCCGAGTCTTGTCGACTCACTTGACGTTTCCCAGACTTGAGTAATCATGGCCTCTTTTTGGTTGACCCCAATGGGTCTGTAGTGATATATTGGCCTCCCTTAGTGTTAGAGGTGTCATGATAGGATCATGGAACCAAGTTAAACCCTAAAGTCATGCCTAGGATTGTACTTGGGATTCTACTACTTGTAGACCAAGGTGATTTTCACCTTGAGCCTTACCCACTTGGTCTTCTTTGGGCTTCCTAGGGTTTTGTCATGACTTAGTCATGACAAAACAAAATCCTAGGGATCTAGTCGTTTGAGGGATGTTACACAGAGCACCAGTGACCGGATCCATGAGTGAATAGTCTTTCTTATAGCTTTCGCGATGAGTGATATGTAGTGAGGACTCTAATGTACCGGGCTTGAGCTCGTTTATATTTTGTTTGTACTGTTCTATTGCAGTACTCTTTTTTTTCATTTATATATGATTCTGTGGACTTGATTATATTCAGTTTATATTTACTTCTCTCTCTTTTGTGATCGAAAAGGCCGGCAGAATGGCATTTTTTAGTTGCGGCCTTCCCGAGTGTCGGTGCCACCGCAAAACGTTAATTCTGGGCATAAGACCCTTAGGGTTTGAAAAAAAGGGGTCTTACACCAGCATTGAAACATAATGCGGCTATGTATTTTGTAATCGTGAAAGGGGAGGCCGACCCGTGTCATGTCGACCACTTGATGGTATGGCGATTTGAGTAACTGGAAATAGCTAAACTGCACCAACACTATGTCTCTTGACTAGACAGCCTCAAGTAATTGGTGCGGTCGTGGGCATAGGAGAGAGTCAGTAGCATTAGCTCATGCATGACTAGTAATGCTCAAATGTTACCACTTAAGTGGTTGACGCTTAGGATGGTGGTGGGGCTGGGGAATCCAGTACATCGATAATGTGCCCAAGTGCTTATTACTGTTTGTATGTGTGGCCGACCTCTATGCCGTTGTATGTAAAACACATTTGTGAAGGAAACAGTTTGTAAGGCCTTAAGGCCAAACATTTTATGTATTTTTATGTCATTCCTATGTTTGATTAGGGGACATTCCTGGTGTTGGGTTCTTATTACTTAAAAGCTTCCGCTAGAATGTAACTCTGAGTTAGAATCTGTGAATGTTTTGATTTTAATACGTAACTCCACCGGCTGTCCGTGGAATATGACACGGGGCCTCGACCGGGCCTTCTGTTATATTCTTAGTGACGGATGAGAGTGTTACAGGTCAAGTACTACTTGAGGTGCTCAAATGCAGTTTGGCACTCATCTATCCATTGGAATCAAACATACCATGCCCCGTGAAGTGCTTTAAAGAAAGGGAGGTATTTGTTCCCCGTCCGAGCCAAGAAGCGTGAGAGTGCGGCTATTCTTCTATTGAGATGCTGGATTTACTTGACGGTGCATAAGGGAGATATGTCCTCCAATGCCTTAATATTCTCAGGGTTGGCCTCTATCCCTCGCTGCCTTACCACGAAGCCTAGGAACTTCCCTTTCGTAACTCCAAACGTGCATTTGGTGGGATTTAAGCGTAGCTAGAAGCAGCAGAGGAGCTAGAAGCATTTGTATAGGTCCTCTAGGTGATGGCCTCGCTGGATGCTCTTTACTAGCATGTTGACGACGTAGACCTCCATGGATTGTCCGATGAGGCTTTTGAACACCTAGTTCATTAGCCTTTGGAAGGTAGCCTCATCGTTCTTTAGTCCGTTTGACATTACTTTATAATAGGCACACCCCTTTGTTTGTGCGAAATGCATTGTGCTCCTCATCCGGTGTCATACCAGATCTGATTATATCTTAAGTAGGTGTCCATGAAGCTAAGGAGTTTGTGCCCGGTTGTTGCCTCCAAGAGCTGATCGACACGGGGGAGAGGGAATCTATCCTTTGGACAAGTTTGGTTGAGATTGTTGTAGTCGATGCACATCCTCCACTTTCCTGAGGTTTTTTTACCATGACCACATTGGCAAGTTAAGTGGGGTATGATGCTTCCCGGATGAATTGTGTGGCCAAAAGCTTATCTACCTCCTCCTCAATGGCGTGGAGCCTTTCAAGTGCAAAGTTATGCTTTTTTTGGACTACTGGTCAACATGTCGGGTCGATATTTAATGAATGGGTGATGATTTGAGGGTCTACTCCTGACATATCCTCAAGACTCCATATAAATATGTCCTGGTTAGCACGTACAAAGTTTATGTTTTCCCTTTTCTCCTCTGGGGATGGGAGTGACCCGATTAGTACTATATGGGAGAGGTACCTTGTGCAAAGCAGGACCTCGATCATACATTCAACTAGCATTGCACTTTGTATTGTGGCTTCATCCTGCAGGTCAAAGTTTTCAATGTGTTGGGCTATCTCCTGTGGCAGCTGAGCTTGGTTGAGGCAGATTTGTGTCATTGCCTTCTCTCCTCGAATAATGCCAATGCCTCTGGGTGTTAAGAAATTCATTGCTAGATTTGGTATGGAGGGAATCGCTCCAAACACGGTTTGCATAGGCCTGCCAAAGATGGCGTTGTAGGCAGAATCACATTCCACGACTAAGAACGGGGTGTTGTGTGTTTCTTGCCTCGAGTACTCTCCCATGGTCATTGGGAGGAAGATCACTCCCCATACAAGTACTGGCCGATTATTGAATCCATAGATGAGTCCACTTGTTGGACAAAGAGATTCTTTGTGGATCCATATGCTCCAAAAGGCGGCCATGAACAGGATGTTGATCGAGCTTTTGTTGTCAATGGGAATCCTTTTGACCTTAAGGCAGGGCTCTCCTATCCTTGTGATGCTGATAAGGGGGTCCTAATGTGGCTTGCACACCCCCACCATGTCTTCATCTCCGAAGTAAATGGTGTTATCCTTGCACATCCTCTTGTCAGAGTACTCTCCTTCACGTCGTGCTATGACGAAAAATTGCCTAACCAAGGTGGGGGGGGGGGGATCCTGTAATTGTCTCCACCTCCATGTCTAAGATTGTGCCCCCATGTTGGGAATATTGTCCCCAAGATTCCTGATTTTAAGAAGGCCATAAGATGACAATAAACATCTTGTAATTGATGGCTAATGATTGTTAGACACTTGGTCACCCAAACAGGATTTTGCACTTGTAATCCCTCAAGAAGAAAAATTCATGTTTTCCTATGTACTAATTATATATTAGACATGTCACTCTCATTGTAAAAAGTCATTAAGGATATAAGAAATCAATGGTCGGATCAAAGATTTGTCTAAGTAAATAATCGGGTGCATAAGCTAGAAAGCTAAGTAAAAATTCGGTTGCATCGAGTTAAAGGCTAAGGAAAAATTTGGCTATATCGAGTTTAAGGCTAAGGAAAAATTAGACTGCATAGAGTTCACGACTAAGGAAAAGTTCAACTGCATCGACAACATCAAAGAGAAAAAGTTCGACTGCATCGAAGATAAAGATTCGACTGCATCGAGTGCCTGAAGACAGAATGTTGCTGCAGACTGATTTTTCCAAGTGTCAGAAGTTTACTTATATGACCTCTATATGTTCTAAGTTGACCATAAATAATTCATACTAGCCATTTGACTTTGTCAGGGATCATGTCATGGTTACATAGATTTATTTTCTACAGCCTGACACATGGCACAATGGGCATGACCTTAAATTAATGAACAAATTATGCAATGGTTTAAAATCAAATTGATTCATGAGATTTGCTATAGGAATTCAGGGATTCCCAGCAATGAGTAATATTCTCATTCATTAGAGAATATTTCCAAGATTTCAAATATTTTCCTGAATCAAATTTTAACAATAATTGTCCATTCCAAATCAGGATAAATTCCTAAAGTGCCTGCTGGATATATGAAGAGATCCAACAAGAATATTTTAAAGATTGAAAAACGTACTTGTGCAGATTTGAAATAGCCGTTTGGGATTTTCTAATCATGTATTTGCCAAAGAAAGATTGTGCTAGCTGTTAGAGAATTTAAATTGAAACTTCATTCTCTCTGTCGGCCAAGACAAATATAAAAGGAGAGTTTAGATATTTTAAAAAAAAGAGGTTCTCAAGTTTTTAAAATATCAGTAAGCACTCAGAATTCACAGAAAGTTTTTCACTGTCATTCTTCAAAGTCCTGTGAAAGAATTGCTCTATGGTCATTCTTCAAAGAGTTTATCTTCAACCACTGCAAGCCATCTTGATCAAGACAACTATTTAAAGAAGAAATTTCAAGTGTTGTTCAAGATCAGAAAGAAGAAGCCTGTTGTGTGTGCTTCTATTTCAAGACTCAACCTTTTAAGTGTTGAGTCAAAATCTCTGTAATCTATTACTGTGTAGGATCCTTGAAGGATCTAAGTGTAGGATTCCTTAGTGAATCTGAGTGTAGCTACAGATTTGAGTTTGTACGGCTTGCTGAGCCTGAGTTTGTTAGGCTTGTGATAAGCCTGGGTTTGTAAGGATTGAGGAAATCCTTAGTTGTAGGATCTGGGTGCAGATTTGAGGTATAGGGCTTGTAGCTCGAGGTATATGACCTTTTTGGAGGTCTGAGGTAGGGAACCTTAATCTTGAGTTTGTAAGATCTAAGGATCTGAGAAGAGAATTTGGAGTTGTTTTTACCTAAGCTAGCACTCTACTAAATAGGTGTAGAGGAAAAGTGGATGTACCCATTCTTGGGGAAGCATTATAAATCTCTGTGTGTTATGGTTTGATTTTGTTCACTTTTATTCTTACTGTGCTGATTAAAAAGAATATCCTGATAAAAAAAATAAGTAAATCACCAATTCACCCCCCTCTAGGTGAGTAGCAACCCATGACTTTCACCGCCTGTCTTATGGTGCGTGGCGGGTACCAAAGTGGGGGCCAAGCGAGAGGACTTCTTTTGCATTACTGTAAGTTTGAGGTGCTTGCGTACAACAAGCGTTGCTTCTAAGGAGTTCCAGAGTTTAGGAACACTTTCCCACAGATAATAACAAACTAGTGTGGGTCACCCGTGAAAGTGAGGTTATAGATCTGATATGCTTAAGAGTTTTTAGAAAATAAAATGCAAAATAAAATTCACAGCACATAAGGAAGAAAACAGAGCAAGCAATCCAGACGACACAAGGAACTATAGTGGTTCCCTCTCAATAGGTACGTCCACTCTTCTACCACCATGGTAGGAATCCACTACAGGTTTTTGATCAGGTGCCCTGCCACCAATAGATCTGATTCAGGTAGATCTAAAGACCCTTTGAGCTTTTGATCAGGTGCCCAAAAACCAAACACAGGTTTTTGATTATGTGCCCTGCCACCAAAGGGGTTTACTTTTGAAGGGAGTAACAACCCTGTACACAGTTTAGAAAACAAGGAGTTGATGATATTCTTCTCTGTTCTCAAATCAAATGAGAGATGACTAGTGGATTCAATAGTTGATGATGATGTCAAAGCTCCCCCTGAAAATATGTATTAGTTCAGGAATGCAGGGAAGCTTTGCTTTAGGGTGTAGGCCTTCAACTAGATGAAAATCTTCAGCAAGCTCTGTAGACAAATTTGAATATGTTGTCTCTTGAAAGCCTGGATCAGAAAGAAGAAGATGAAGTTGATTTCCTCTGTTTTAAAAACTTGTTGCAGAGTTCTTCTTTTGTAGAGAGAAAAAGTCTTCCTACTTTTTCTCTCTCTATCTCTTTTATCTTCTGTATATAATATATATATATCCACTAGGCTGAGGAAAGTCATTTTAATTCTTGTCTGATACGGCATAGACATTTCCAAGAAAGGAAACTATCTTGGAAAGGTAACTGACAATAAATCTCTGAATTGATTCATATTTAATGCAGCCTCCCAACGGCTATATTCATAAGAATATTTAGCGTTAAATATATTTGATGTAAATTCCTTTACTTAAGCCTTGAATAACTCTAGCCAGCTGTCACCAATAACTGCACAGGAAATCACCAAAATTTAATCTAAAAGCTTCTCCAATCTGCGTTCGACTATAGTTGAACTCCGTTCGACTATCGTTGAACTCCATTTGACTATCGTTGAACTCCGTTCGACAAAAGTTGACCTGCATCTAAGTTTTCTGTTTTCTTAGAATTGAACACAGAAATAGTTGAACTCCATTCGACTATAGTTGAACTCTGTTCGACTATAGTTGAACTCCGTTCAGCTATTTTTGTAAGCTAGAATTCTGAACTTCAAAACTGAACTTCTCTGGAATTTTTCTGTACTTTCTTCTTGGATTCTTTTGATGTATACCTGGAGATTCCTATGACCCTTAGACTATACATTTTGGGTCAAACTAATAATCCTAATAGTGATCCTAACCCAAATCAGAACCTAAGGTTCCAACAACCCGGTCTTTCCCCAATCCGGAGAAATCGGACCACCTTAGCTCGGAATTGGACCGGGCACGCAGATAGATAAAGTAAACAACAACAAATGACAAGAGGATTTTTTGATGTGGAAAACCCAGAAAGGGTGAAAAATCACATGGCTGGGTTTGTACCGAGCCAAATACACTAGTTCCTTTGAGTTTATAGGGATTGAGATTTGACCTCGAAGGGAGACAGGGCGTTTCTCCATTACAATTGCAAAGTACAAAAAATGGAGGAAAAGGAGCGAAGTCCTCAGATCCTCGATGTAAGTGCTCTGGCCTTAAAATGTTACTGAGTTTGTGGAACCTTGGTGAGAGCATTCCAGCTAGAAAAATCTCTAAGTCCACGAAGCTTTTGAGAGAATGCTCTCATTAAAGATGAGCCTTGATGGGAGCGCTCTCACAAAGGCGGATGTCGTGACTTGATGATTATTGGAGCCTTGGTGTAAGAAGAGGAGCAGAGCAAATTTCTAAGTGGAGAATCAATCTAATTCTACAATCTCGACAGAAAACCTTAGAGCTCCCTATTGCCTTTGGTGTTGTTTGTCCTCAAATGAAGGCCTGCAGACTTATTTATAATTTTCTAGAGGGATACAATGGTAATTGCACCAGGGCAAAATTTGTGCTGGCGAATGACAGAGCTCCATTTCGATCACCCGGATCACCAATTTTAGCAAAATGACGGAAGTGCCCCTCGGGCGGCTTAGGCAGCTCAGGAAGGATGCCCGACGGCGACAGCGACCGACAGCAGCCAAAGGTTGTGACAGATGGAGGTGGCGGCGGTGATTACCATAGGTAGCTGGGTCTGACGATGCGTGCGGCAGGTGCGGCGCGACTGCATGCGCAGAGCATGGCCGCATGCGCGTGGGGGCGCGACTGCGGGTAGCTGCGCGGGGAGCGGTCGTGTAGGCTAGCCGTGCGGGGCCACGCGGGGTATTGCGGTACCATGCGAGTTGGTCGTGTATGACTATGCGCAGTGGGCCACACAGGGTCCAGTCAAACAGGGTGGCCGCCCGTGACCGTGCGCGTACAGGCCGCACGAGCTGCAGTTGAGCATGCGCTGACCGCGCACACGCTATCCATGCACACACAAGTCGTGCGAGGTGTGGTTGAGCATGCACTAATCATGCATGCTGGTCGTACGTGCATACCATGCACGCCCCTGCAATCCGGTCGTACGTGTGTGGGTTTTGGGCCCTCCTTTCGAGCACTTCAAGGACTTGGGGGAGTTTGGCTCTACACCTGCATCTCGTTCGACTGGGTCAGCTTTTACCATAAGTCCTTAGTTCAGGTCGTCCTAGCTAGGCTGAGAAATTTCAAGGGTGACCCCATCAAATCTAACATTCTTGGACTCTTATCTTATTTAGTGTCTGGGTTTTGTAATAAGATAAGCTACGTTTCTAACTGAAAGTCTTTTTTCAAGGATAGCTAAATCACCTAGAGGGGGGGGGGTGAATAGGTTTCTTAGTCTTTAGTGAATTTTTTATTTTCCTAGTGTTGGATGCTTTATTAGTTGATTAAATTCTGCTTTCAAGACATACAACCTGCACAAAGAAGACAACACAGAAAAGAACACACAGATTTATAGTGGTTCCCCTAACAAGGGTACCACCACTTTCCCTCCCACCTATCCAACTATCTTATTGGATTAGGCACTTCTCCAAAACTCTGCTCCAAAGAGTTTACACCTTAGATCCCATAGGATCTTTCAGTCTCCTCCAAGACTTACAACTCAGCCACAAGGGACTACAACTCAGTGATCAGCAGATCACCTACCTCAGGCCAAAGGCCCTACACTCAGGCTTGGAGGACATACCTACCTCAGATCCACTAGGGATCCTACCTCAAAGCAAACTTGCTCCTACCACTCAGATCCAAGAGATCCTATTACTCAGAGAGCTTTACTCTCCTACAACTCAGGCATTATTGCCCTACCTCAGGCCAGTGGCCCTACATCTCAGATCTAGTTGGATCCTACAAGATGGAAGTGAGTTTGTGAGTCTTGATTGGACATAAGAGAAATTTCTATATACCAATCTGACTTTTCTGAGATAGACTCAACCCAACTTTGACTCTAGGAATATTTTTCCTGAGTCTATCTTTACTTAAACTGAGATATACTCAGTCCCAACTTCTTCTTCATAACACCAGGGATTTTTCCTGCTGGAACTGTAAAGTGACTACAGTAGAACTTGCTGCTACCTGAGCTGAAGGTTTCTCAGCTCAACTACTTCACAGGAATAAGGATACAGATCTTGCTTTGAATTGTGCTGGAAGTAACTTACAGAATAACTATTCTGATCTTCTCTCTTTCCTAGGCTTAAGTTGTTCAGCCCCAAGTTCTTATCCACAACCTCCAGTAGAAGT
Organism: Platanthera zijinensis; assembly: GCA_039513925.1. Classification (NCBI taxonomy): domain Eukaryota; kingdom Viridiplantae; phylum Streptophyta; class Magnoliopsida; order Asparagales; family Orchidaceae; genus Platanthera; species Platanthera zijinensis. The sequence continues at coordinate 248,135,621 of CM077078.1, read as the reverse complement.
TCTTTAGAGTTGAATAACTGGATCTGTGAAGATCTTTCTAGTGCAGAAAGAAAATGACACCAGCTAACTTTCTTTTTCCTCTTTAGAGATCTACTCTAATCTTGCTTTAGTCGATGATGAAGACACACAACTAACTTGCTTTGCTCTTAGTCTTCCTGACTTGAGCTTCCTATACTTCAGTCATAACAATAATGGCGGTGAGGAAGAATGACTTCACAACTCTAGAAAGCTTTTCCTTTTATCAATTATATCCCAACGACTCTTTGAGCAGTGGGCCCCATACTTTTAATGCCAGCTGCAACCTTTCTTTAACGCCAACTGTCGTACAGTAGCTCAGTGGCACCTTTTTTCTTGTATTGTAGCTTTCCCGCTATCAATTTGAATAATTTTGACTTGCTGCTGTCACTATCTGTGGACTTAGCCAAAAATCAAGCATTAGCAGGAAAGGCGTTAAGTGAGCAAGCCTCACTCAGCGCCAAAACACTTAGACAAAATTCTGTCTATCTAGGTGTTGACAGCGTTGAGTGAGCACGCCTCACTCAACACCAAAACACTTAGCCAATCTTTTTGCTGTTAGGCGTTGATAGCGTTAAGTGAGCAAGCTTCACTCAATGCTATTTTCCTTAGCTCATTCTTTTTCTGCATGCTTGGTGTTGAGAGCGTTGAGTGAGTAGCCTCACTCAATGCTTTTTTCCTTAGCCTATTTTCTGCGTCTACAACATCTTATGCATTGAGAGCATTGAGTGAGCATGCCTCACTCAATGCTTTTTGCCTTATCAAATTTTCTACTACTTGGCATTGAGTGAGTAAGCTCCACTGAACTCCAAACTACTTAGATGCTCTAGAGTTGGAGAGATGAATTTGAGGAGGTCTTTAGCTATGTCTTAGAAATTTAGGTAAAGGGGTTCAGGAGTAGAAGGGGTATAGGTGGTTTGATGACCCTAGTTAGAACACATAGTGAAAGAATTAGGAAAGTTTGTATGGAGGTATTCTGGAAAAGTTGAAGTGGTGTTGGATGGAATGTTGGATGGAATTGAAGTAGGAATGGTGGTAGTGATGTTTTACTGGATGGGGGATTGAATTGGAGAATGGTGGATTGGAGAATGATGTGGAGATGGAGAGTGATGTGGAGATGGTAAAGGAGGTGACATCAAGTCTAAATTTTGTTGTGAAGAGGTGGATGGAATTTCATCCAGATAATGATGAATAGGTGATTGAGGAGGTGGGGATGGTGTATCCTCATGGATAATGACTGGTGAATGTGGAGGTGGTGGTGGTGGAAGAGGTGAAGTAGGAGGGATGATAGTGGATGGTTGTTGTTGAGGAGGTGAAGGAATTCTGGTGGATGGAAGAACTTCTTCTGGAGGTGGGGAGTGGCTATGATTGCCCTTGTGTCCACTCAAGCTCTGGAGGAGGAGGCCCTGGATGGCTTTGGGATAGTCCTCTCCAATTTTCCAAAGAGAGCTGAGGTAAGACTCTTGGAAGCATTGATGAAAGTTGTTTGGGAGACCAACAGTTTTGGGCACTTAGCCTTAAGGAAGATCCCTAGGATCCTTACATATCCTCTAGATTTTCCTGTTAGCTTCTTCTTGATAGAATCAAAGAAAATTATTCCAAGTATGGGATGATATTTTTCCTCAAGGTTTACCTAAGATCAACACCTCTAAGAAAAGTAAGTATGGGAAATGCCCCTCAGCCAGCAAAAGTGTTCCCAAGACAGATTCAGAGAAAAGGAAAGCACAAGAATTTGCTGAAGTCTGGAGTCCTACCTCCAAGTCATTGATTCTTGATACTCTCAAGTTAGTTATGGACTATAATGAAAATAAGAGTCTCCACTACAGCTCTACTGAGTGGGAACTTTATGAGAAGTCCATGACTAAAAGAAGGATATATGACAGAGAGTATGGCAAGAATAATCCCAAGGCTCCTCCAAAACCTTTAAGATACTACCCAAAACCTTTCAGCTACCAGAGGAGATAATAGGAGAAGCATGACAGACAGCATCAGAGCTAGAGATGATTTTTATACTGATACTTGTTTTTGATACTATGGAAGAAATGATGTTGAATTGGAAATCTAAAACATTATATATATACAATTTCTAGTTTTGTTAATTGTGTGTTTAATTTTTCTATCTTGCTTTTGTATTTTATTTCTTCATTTACAGTTCTTTCTTTATTGGTGTAATTTACCTTAGTGTAGAGGGTTCTAACTTCTACAAATAGGGGGAGATTGTTGGGTATTGCATCCACAATAACCCAGATTTGCATGAAGTCACCCTTGAACTAAGATAGATTAAGTTGTATTTGTTATCTTGGTTTAAGTTGTGTGTTTTCATATCATCATTGCTAAGTGTAGATTAATGTCAGTCTACAGTGGGTCATGAACACATGACCATACAGTATAATCCCTCATTATGTGATCTAAGGTGTTGACTCATGTGTAGTCTCTCAATTGGGATACACTTCATATTCAAGCACTTGGATCAAGGAATGAAGATTGGATTCTTGAAGAGTAGAGAAAATTTTCTAAATCCAGAATTTCTCTAAGTCTACCTCTCAAGAAGTCCATGATAGTTCTCTTGAAGTAGACTTAACAAAACTCGAGAAGTTCCTCTAGTTCTCGAGAAACCTGTTTATAGTTCTCGAGAAGTCAGTCTAAGGTTATCGAGAAGTCCCAGCCTTTATTTCTCGAGTAGTCAGAGACAGTTGCAAAATTATTCTAAGTTCTTCTCTCGAGAAGTCTATCATAGTTCTCGAGAACTTAGTCTCGAGTTCTCGAGAAGTCAGCATAATTCTCGAGTATACAGTTTGGCTTTTGAGTAATGGTTCTTGAGAAGTCTAGTTAGTTCTCGAGAAGCTTCACATAACTCTTAAGTAGACTCAATGCCTTTTGTTCTCGAGTACTAACTTTAGTCCAGACAGTCTAGTTCTCGAGAAGTCAGCCTGTTCTTCAGAACTCATTCATACTTCTCGAGAACTGCTGTCAATTTTTCTGAAAATTTCTCTTAAGTACAGATCGATGGTTTTTTTTTCAAATGAGACATCGTGATTGGTCCACGTGTCATCATTAATGTTAATTCTAACCGTTAGGGGAAATCCTATATAATGTCTTTTCATCAATACTAACCCTAAGCAGAAAATCGTATTTGTCTATTATCGTGATCGACCGTCTCTCTCTCTAAGAAGAACAGAACTTTCAGCCGCCGCCGCTGCTCAACGTGAGATCGACACTTCTATTTTCGATCAAGAAAGGCTTGCTGTTCAAGGATATTTCATCTTCTCCTTGATCGAGTAGGTCTAAGATTTCTCAGATCAGATCTTTCAACTCTTCTTCAACATTTTCTGAAAAAGCCACAAGTTTAAGAAGAAGACCTAGAGTTGAATTTTTCCATGATCTGAGACAAATTTATGTTTGTATTTTTTTTCAAATCTCTTTGTAAATCTTGTAGGAGATTAATCTCCGAGTTATATGAAGTTTTCATCTTTTGAGTGTAGATCCCTTTTTGATCGAGATTGTAGGAACTTGGTTCCGAGGCGTAAGATTGGATTTTAATTCGAGATAGTGGAGTAGCCGAGTCTAGTGATTTACTAGATCGGTGAGGGAAAGTGGACGTACCCAAGGTTGGGGAACCACTATAAATCTTCTTGTCGTCTGTGATTGCTTGATTGTGTGTGCAAGTTCTTTAAATTTTTTTATTCCGCATATAGACGCACAATTCACCTATTCACCCCCTCTAGGTGATTTAGGTTGACAACTTAACACTTTCAATTGCTGCAGTCAAAAAGGGGGAGAAGATAAGATGATCAAATGATCAGATAAGCAAGGTAGCAATAATTCAGGGGAAGCAGATGGCAGATGCAGTAATGTATTCTACAAGAAGGGAAGTGTGGTAACAATAGATCACTTCTCAATTATTTAGTTTTCTTTTATTATGCCTTGTGCTGTATGGTTCTGTGTATGTAATTGTCTTTGCTTAAGAGTTTTTGACTTCCTCAAATAGGGGGAGATTGTTGGTTCCATTGCCCAGAATGTCCTGGATTTGAGTGAAGTTAATATTATCAATGATATACACATGTCTGTAGATGTCTATGATAGGTCAGGTAGCCTAAGTGGCTAAGTCAGGTAAACACTTACCTAAAGTGTGAGATGATAGAAATCTGTCTAAGTCCACAGGCATTGAGTAAAGGAACATCACTTAACGCCAGATGACTTATAGCGCTGAGTGTAGCCTATATTGTCATAACATAAGTTGGAATGAGCTAAAATGTGGCTAAGTCCACAAGCATTGAGTGAAGTCATCTCACTCAACGCCAAGCTACTTAATACAGAAAATTCTCTAAGGCTGAAAGCGTTTAGTGAGGCATGTTCACTCAACGCTCTCAACACTTATGTTGCTGAATAAGCAGAAATATAGTTAAGGCAAAAAGCGTGGAGTGGAGGTTACTAACTTAACGCTATCCACGCCTAGTGAATACAGAATTTTGTCTAAGGGGTTTGGCGTTGAGTGATGCTTACTCACTCAACGCAAAGCAGCTGAAGCTGATAAAGCAAGATTGGCATTGATTGGAGCTCAATCACTCAATGCCTAGAATCATACTTAATATTCTAAGTAGTTTGGCGTTGAGTGAAGGTGACTCACTCAACAGCAAGAGACAGTGAATCTGTCTAAGTCTTTTGGCATTGAGTGATGCTTACTCACTCAACGCCTATTCTCTGATGCTCGATTTTGGCTAAGCCCACAGGTGCTGACGTCAGCAAAATCGACAAAGTCAACTAATGTCAAATCAGACACAGGGAAGCTACACTACACGACAAAACTTGCCAAGAAGCTACTGTACGTCTTCTTCCATTAAAGCAAGATACGGCTGGAAGCTGCGGGTGGGGCCCACCAATCTATAAGAGTCGTTGATCGGTGAACTACAAAAGGAAGAGATAGGGCCAATAAAAAGACAACTTTTAGGGCATATATTATTCAAAAAAGGAGAGCAGTCATCTTCATCTTCTTCTCCATTTCTATATGTGAAAAGCTTGAAGCTCTCCAACAAGAAAAGTTCAGTTAGCTGTGCAAATCTTCATCTGCCACAGCAGATTCAGAATCTATTCTAAAGAAAGAAGAACCTTCATCTTTTGGCAGGTTCAGTGAGCTGTTTGAAGACTCAAGATCAAAAGATCTTTAGCCTTCAGCAGCAAGTTCAGAAGTTATCTTCTGAGTTCCTCCAGCAAATCCTTTTCCTGCTGTGAGGAGAGTTAGAGCAGAAAGTTTTCTGCTCAAGTGGTTGACACAGAATAATTTCTCTGTATCAAAGTTAATTAAACTATTTCTCTTTGTAGTATACTTTTGGATCTGAGCTGTAGGACCTTTGGGTCTGAGGTAGGGCAAATTTGCCTGAGCTATAGGAGAGCGTTGCTCTCTGAGGTAGGTGAGTTTTACTCACTGAGAAGTAGGAAAGTTTTGCCTGAACTATAGGAGAGTGTATCTCTCTGAGTTGTAGGAGCAAGCTTGCTCTGAGGTAGGGCTATCCTCCATAGACTGAGTGGTAGGGCTTAAGTGCCTGAGGTAGGTGATACTTGTATAATTGAGTATAGGCTTTGGTGGCTGAGATGTAAGTCTTGGAGGAGACTGAGAGATCCTAAGGGTCTAAGGTGTAAGCTCCTGGGAACATTGGTTTGGAGAAGTGTCTTGGCAAACAGGAAGTTTGCAAGGTAGGAGGAGAGTGGATGTACCCATAATTTTGGGGAGCCACTATAAATACTTGTGTGCTTTTCTCTGTTTGCTTTTATTTTCTTAATTGTAGGTGTTAAGGACAAGATCTAGATCACCATAAGCTGAAAGCTAAAAGACATAATCAAGTGATTTAAAAAGACTCTCAAAAGACCTAAGCAGACCTATTCACCCCCCTCTAGGTTGTTAGCTACCTTGAAAATTAGATCTTTCAGGTCACCTCTCCCAACCAGCCCGATGCTACCCCGCGAGAGAGACATAAGCCTCCGTCCATGTTCCCGCTTCTTTCCAGTTATCTCACCCAAACTTTTTTTGCAGCACCCCCTTTAGAACCACAGGGATGGGAATTCTGGCACCGAGATCCCCCGTTCGTGAGATGCCCGTAGATCTCTCCTCTACTCCACCCCCAGCGGATTCTACCCCCAAACTTTTCACTGAGCCGCTAGTCTTTCCCCCGGGCCTTGGGAAGGGAAGCATAACCGTCAATAACCCCTTTGAGGGGCGGCCCGACACTTCTCGCCATCCCTCTGACAAGGATGCGAGTACCAGACAAGGTAGTGGATTTCGCCAATCTTTTCTATGAAGTACAAGAATCAAGCTGATAACATTGTTTTAATGTAGGCTACCGCGATGTTTCCACGTATGTTGATATCGAGGAGGAAGAGATCTCGCCTCTCCCTTCGCAGGACTCAATCGTCGAATACCTTGGCGATCCACGGGATGTCGAGAGGATGAAGCGGCAGTTGGTCGAGATACTCCAGAAATAATCCCAATTGCTGCGTGAAATGGTGGATCAGGTGCGGGCGAATAAGGAGTCTGCCGAGGAGCGAATTCTCAGCCTGGAAAATAACTACACCCAACTATTCGCCAATCTATCGGGAGAGGTCGGCGGCGGGACAAAATACCCTAGCCTTCACATCGTGCGAGTCGAAGACCAACTCCATCTCGCGTAGCGAGGACTCCAGACCATTCGCTCAATCCACTATGCACGTGTCATGCCGGGAGCGGGAAGGGGAGGTCGGGAATGGTGCAGACGACCCCTTAGTGGCCCTACCGGCACTCGCCTCCCACTCCTGTTACTTTATGATCTTTATAATAATCATTGTTGGCATCTATGCCGAGTGTGGATATTGTATTGTAGCTGCATGATATTTTTGTTCTCGCCTCCGTTTTAATTTTGTCTTATCATGTTTGTTCTATTTAATACACCTGCGTTTATTTGTGCTGCCTTCTATGATTAGATCTCAAGTGTTGGCGAGAGATCGTAGGATCTTGCCAAGGGCCAAGGCAAGACCCAACAAATGTGCTATCCACACTTTTTCCATGTTAGGATCGTTTCCCGCCCAAAATTTTTCTATAAATAGGGCGTGCACCTATCACATTAATCATCGTCTTCAATAGCTCTTACTCGCCACTTCTTGTTTTTTTCGCACTCGCGCTTTCGCTCTTTGATACTCTTCTAGACGAGATGTCAGGAGAAGGAGACGGCAGGAACAAGTGCGCGGCAGCATTCGCCGACTGCCCTTTCGTCAACTGTAACAAGATCGCAGAAGAATACCATTCCCTAGCCAACATCTACATCACAAAAAGTTTCACCGCGCGACATCCATCAGATAGCGAATCCATCAACCACTTCTCGCCCGTCGAACTCGCCATCCTCGCCGAGCATTTCGAAGTAGGACTCCGCTTCCCTCTATGGCCTGAGGTCTGTCAGGCCCTCCGCTACTTTAGGGTAGTTCCCACACAACTGAATCCTAACTCCATAGCCCTGTTGGTTGCATTCACTTGCTACATGCGGTCGGAGTGAATGGAGTTCAGCCTCTCGGTATTCCGCAAATTGTTCAATTTTCGTGTCAAGAGGGACAGGATTGCCTTTTTCTCCGGTAATAATCTAAAGGCAAAAGGTCTCGCCAACAAGAACCCTCACTGGGTTAAGAAGTTTATTTTTCTCTCCGGCAACTTCGACAACCTTCCCCTCTCGTCGATCCAGCAAGAAGAGCCCACCTATCGCCCCGCCCCCCGTATCGGCGGCCACGAGTCAAACCTCCACCAGTTTCTCTTGGGGAAGGACTTCTACATTATTTTCTTGAGGAGGAACGTCGACACACTTTTGCCAGTTTTTGTCAGGGTAGGTGAGGAACGGATTCTCCATTTCAGGGTTCGTCAGCTTTGGAAAATTTTCTAACTTATTATGTCCATGCAGGGGTGCGAGATCTTCCCCTTAATCCTCCATTCACCGTCAGCGTCGTACCCTCATCTGATCTGGCGCATGCTGAGGCTGCCGCAGCGGCCTGCAGGAGCTCTTTGCAAACGCTGCTGGGATCCAGCGGTAAAAAGCGGAGGCCTAATACGCCGCCATCCCTTCCCCCTTCCAAGAAGTCGTCAATGGCCGAGAAGCCAAAAGTCGCCAAGAAGCCAAAAGGTGTCGAGAAGCAAAAAGGTGTCGAGAAGTCACCCGCCGCTAATTTCAGCAAGGGCAAGGAGATTGTCGTGGACTCTCTTGTAAATAAGGACGGTGGTGTAGTGAAGGTGAGGGGGAGAGAGACCGGCGGGACCTCGATATAGGAGAAGCCAGAACCTAGGGGACACAGGAACTTCGGCCTGGGTGAGGATGTGTTGAATGACAGTGAAGAGCCCCTATTGGTGTGGGATTGAAAGGCCAACAGGGCCTCCATCATTTCCGTACTCCCCTCCTGGCAAGAGGACGATACGGTCTCAGGCCAGGCCTATGCATTGGCCTTTGGCATGTATGGGCGGGACAACGCCGCCTACTATGACAGGGAGTTAACAAAATCACTCGCCTACGAGAGCTCGCGGGCCCAATTCTACGCCCTCGAACTAGCGCATATGTCAGCTCGCCGTAGCATCCGCCTTGTGCGACAACTGGCGGATGTTTGTGCGGCACGATCCGCTCTCTACTCGGAGGTGAAAACGCTGAAGGAGGAGCTCACGGCCTCCAAGAGGGATCTCGCCCTGCGGGAAGTTTGAGTGCTAAGTATCTTCTCGCCAGTTACATACTTACCCCGCTTTACTCTCACCCTAACCCCTTGTTATCTTGTAGGAAGCTACGACTGTCGCCAAGAAGGTCATACACATTGCCCGCCTTGAGGACGAGAACCGGCGCATAAGGGCTCAAAATCAGCTGTGGATAGACTCTCTGGCCCCTCCTCCCCCGGGTGAGAAGAATAAGGCTCTGCGGTATACACAACACGAGATCAACCTGATAATGCAGGAGCACCCCATCTTGGGATCCAGGCATGCACTTTAGATGATGTAGGCGGTCAACTTTCTAAACGGCGAGGGAGAGAAGGTGATTGCCGTGATCCTGATTCCAACGCTCTTCCAGCCCGTTCCCGAGCCATTGGAAAGTGCGGATGATGTCTCTGGCGAGAGTGAGCACTCGGCCTCGTCGCCTTGAGGCTCTTTCCTTTTTCAATTTTTATTTCTCTTTTCTTCTAGGCCCTATCCCTTTTGTCAATGTAATACTTTTTATGAATGAAAAATGTTACAAAGTTTTTACCTCTCTTTCTTTTTGATGCCGAGTGACGTGATACCTGGAAATGCATCTCGCTCGTGCTTTCTCTTAGTATGTAGTTGGGATATCCTGTGAGACCTTAGGCTGGTTATCTGCTTAGGATTAGACCTCACGCCATTTACCCCTCAGGCTTACGCGCTTGTAGGTTTTCGACTTGTGAGGGAGAATTCTGATCACCCGCGTTCGCTTGTTTTTCCACATCTCTACGCCTTTCTCACATCTCCTTCAATATATATATTCTAGCGAGACCCTTCACTTCGGCAAGATTCACCTATTTGGCGAGATCACCTTGGAACCTTGTCTTTCCTCCCTAGAAGGCCTTGGCTCCAAAATGAGAAAGGATGTTCACCAAGGATCCTGGCTCTGCCATCTAGATGAAGAACTGGCAGCGGGAACATCATGGGGCCAAGACCTAGAGCCAGAATAGCCAGAATCTTACTTTCTATGGCCAACCTTCGAGTGATACCACCGGCCCAATCAGCAAGGTGAAAGCCTGACGGCGGGTGTTGAACATCCTCCGGACTCAGCCTTAGGGTCATAACAATGTCCAACGGGGATCTCGACCCTGCCAGCTAGGTGGAAGCCTGACAGCAGTAGCATCTAGGGACCTAACCCCAGAGCAAGATAACTCATCATCACTTATCCTATGGGTGCTACCACCGGCCCAATCAGCTAAGTAGGAGCCTGATAGCGGGTGTTGAGTATCAACCGGCCTCAGCCCTAGGGTCATAACGACGTCCAATGGAGATCTCGGCCCTTCCAGCTAGGTGGAAGCCTAACAACGGGAGAATCCTGGGACCTAACCCCAGATCAAGATAACTTGTCATCACTTATCCTCCGGGCACTACCACCGAACCAATAAGCTAGGTGGGAGCCTGATGGCGGGTGTTGATCATCAATCGTCCTTAGCCCTAGGGTCATAACGACGTCCAACGGGGATCCCGGCCCTGCCAGCTAGGTGGAAGCCTGACAGCGGGAGCATCCCAGGACCTCACCCCAGAGCGAGATAACTTGTCATCATTTATCCTCCGGGTGCTACCACCGGCCCAATAAGATAGGTGGGATCCCGACGGCGGGTGTTGAGCATCAACCGGCCTCAGCCCCAGGGTCCTAACGACGTCTAACGGGGATCCCGACCCTACTAGCTAGGTAGAAGCTTGATAGCGGGAGCATCCCGGGACCTAACCCCAGAGCGAGATTACTTGTCATCACTTATCCTTCGGGCGCTACCACCGGCCTAATTAGCTAGGTGGGAGCCTGATAACAGGTGTTGAGCATCAACCGTCCTCAGCTCTAGGGTCATAACGATGTCCAACGGGGATCCCGGGCCTGCCAGCGAGTGGAAGCCTGACAGCGGGAGCATCCTAGGACCTAACCCTAGAAAGAAATTACTTGTCATCATTCCACGACCCTTCTATCTAGGCAGAAGCCTGGAAGCGGGAGTATCTTGGGACTCAACTTTATAAATAACAAACTTGATATGCAAAAGAGTTGGAGCATCGAAAGATTTTATATTCATTGAAGTAATGGATGTACATACTTTCACAGATAGAAATGCTTCAAGTCATTACCACTCCAAGTGTGACTTAGGGTCTCACCCTCCACATTTCGGAGACGGTACCCCCTAACCTCAGAACCACCTGGACAATATATGGGCCTTCCCAGTCAGGGTTGAGCTTCCCCACTACCGCTGACCTCCCTTGTCATAACCTGCATTTTCTCCGCATAAAGGGGTATATCAGAGTAAGGAGAAAATATGTGTCATGTTGCCACGTCGGCAGGGGATAACTGCATACGTTCAGGCGAGACCACAAATAAACACCTTTTTTGAAATATTAATAAATTATTTTAAGGGAAATCAAGTTTTAAGTTAAGCAGTCAGCTGTATCCCTCGGCTTAGTGGATACTCTAGTCCATGAGTAAAAATTTAGTTATGCGCTGCGGAAAATACTTTGATTAAGTTGATTTTAACATCCTACATGAGTATAAACGTCCCCGAAGGACGACTCATGTTATGCATGACTCTAACTTATATTAAGTATAGGAAATATTCTTGCGCTAACTTGAAAATAATGTTTTAGTTTTGAAAGAGATGGCAAGTATGCAATACTAATAATAATTTTATAAGTTAAAATACGTAACATGCAACCTAGCATAAGGCCTTCCCAGAGATCAAGTATAAATAGCCATAGAAAAACAGGCAACTCAGCAGCTTAGCAAAGTACTCAGCATTTCAAAAGAAAACCACCAGTGGGCGCTAACAACCTGACACGAATTCACTGGTGAGCATGTATGTCTGTATGAAAGTAAAAAACCCCAAGAAAAATATACCTCACAAGGGTGAGGAAAACTCCCGCAACAAGCAGTCCACTAGCAAGCTCCCAAACTTAGCCGCTCAACCAGCTACTGCACTGAACCTGAGGCATTCAAAGGAAGAACACCTTAGCAATAAAAAAATACAAGTGGCAAAGGAAAATAATCAGGTATAAGTGCAAAGTAAGAGATGGGTTTACCAAGCCCGAGTACAAAATACTGAAGACCACAGTTGGATAAACAAATAATTATAAGTACAGTAAAATCAGTAGTAAATGAGTCAATCGAGTAATTGCACCAAGTGCAGAACGAAGCCATGCTTCGAAAATATCTGCAAGGATTAGCATAAAAACATAGATTGATCTAAGAAGCAAACTAAGCATAAAACAGCTCGAATAAAACGTGAACCATTGATACTTGGCAAAAACAACTGGGCGGAGTTAGTGACCAATTGTCCCAAACCAGGCTCCCAAGCCCAAATGTCTCAAAAACACAGAGGCCCTGTGGTGGTGGCCACTTGTCCAAACCCAAACTAGCAGTACTCAGAAAACAGAGATAAAACATCCACCAAGAGAAATGATCCACAACTGACGTCCAATTGGTTGTCCTTTATCCAGTGCAAACCTTCATAGCCGAAGAAACATCAGAACCTACCCAAAACCCAAGTTCCAACCTTAAGATAAACTAAAACAAATCCTAAAACCATCCTAAGGACGAAACCCGCCAAATTGGACAAAATCGGCGAAAAAATATACTAAGTTTCAGGAAATTCAGCGAATTTCCCTTATACTCGACGAAACTGCCACACGACAACCAGCAGTATTCGTCGAACTACGGACAACGCTCGACGAATGGATAATGATATTCATCGAACTTCGTTCGACGAATGGATAACGATATTCGTCTCACTCCGCTCGACGAATGGACAATGCTATTCGTCGAACTTCGTTCGACGAATGGACAACGATATTCGTCGAACTCCGCTCGACGTTCGACGAATGGATAACGCTATTCGTCGAACTCCGTTCGACGAATGTACTGATGCTCAACGCATAGTCAACGATATTCATCGAACTCCTTACGCTAACTTATGAATCACGCCGGAAATTACTTAACCTAAATTCGGCGATACTCACCGAATTCTACTTAGACTACGCACCACTACTCGACGAAAATCACTCATCCTCTTGCTCGACGAGTCTATGCCATCCCACACTGATACTCAGCGAACACAGACCTTACCCTCGATGAACTCCTTTACAATAAACGTCGATTTTTACTTGATCTCTAATTTTCCTAATTTCTATAGTTTGGCCAAAAATCAAGATCTAGCCTAGAGGGACATTTTCATGCTTCCTAGTCTACTCCTAACCTCTAAGGGAGGAAAACAAAGGAGGGAGATCAAATAAAAATTGTCAAGTAAGGGAAGAGATCCACTTGCCTAAAAATTCTGGAGAAATGACGCCCGCTCGCGCCGCTTCAAGGATTGGCCGAAGAAAGCCCTAAGCAACGTTTCCTTAAACTTTATGAGGAGAAAGGAGATCAAAAACGCCAACCTTAACATACAAAATTCAAGGAATTAGGGAAAGCTTACCACGATCATGAAGTCCTTGCCGAGAGCTTTCCAAATCTCTACTCAAACGCCAAAACTGACCACCCGAACTCCCGATTTTGCCGGCCGAAAGCTCCGCTCCGTCCGTCAAACACCTTCCGCGAAACAAATATCGCCGTCGGGTTGGGGAAGATAATGAACAGTAGGGTTTTCGTTTATTACGTGTCTATATATATAAGTATAATAATAATTATTTTATTTATAATAAATATCACATTACAATCACTATTAATCATTCGAAATGATCCGAAGTCCATAACAACTCGGAATACGCGCCGTAGAAAAATACCGACGCTACGAAACCAATGGCAAAGTCGAAACTCAAATCCGACAAACCAAAATTGGGCAAACACCTCCAAAATCAAAAACAAAAGCATTCCCAAAAAGGCTCCACTGAGTCATCAAAACAGACCCGGCTCGCAAGGGAATCTTGCAAAAAGGCTAAACCCATCCACACAGAAAACTCAAAGAGCAAAACCACACTCTAACCATGACACAAGCCAGCCATGCGTTAACGTAATGCCTTGACGTCAAAATTATGCCACTACTGGAATAAAAATAAACATCGAAAAAAATCAGGGGCGTTACAGCTACCCCTCCTAAAAAGTAGTTTCGTCTCGAAACTTAACATAAACATGATCAAATCCCAATCAGAATAAAAGAAATCATAAGTAAACAGAGAAAACACTTACCAAAATATCAGGAGAACATATAAGGATGAGCCTCCCTCATAGCTGACTCCAACTCCCAAGTCGCGCTTTCCACATCTTGGTTCCGCCACAAAACTTTAACCATCAGTATTATCTTCCTTCGCAATACCCGATCTTGAGTATCCAAGACACGAACAGGTACTTCCACATATGAAAGGTTAGGCTATAACTGGGGAACAAAATCTAGACCTTGCCTGTCGCTTAGCACAAACTTCCGCAATTGGCTCACGTTAAAAACATCAAGCACACCAGGAAAACTTGCGGGCAAATCCAGCCTATAAGTTGACACACCAATTCGTTCAACAATTTCAAAAGGCCCCATGTACCTCGGGTCCAAATTGTGGTTCTTACCAAACCTTTTAAATCCAGACATCGGGGAAACATTAATGAACACCATATCCCCAACAACAATGTCCAAATCGGTCCTACGTCGATTGGCATTCTTTTCATATCGCTCTTGAGCTATCCGAAGATTCTCTCGAATATGCTTTACAGAAACATCCATCTGTTCTAATGGTTCAGGACCCAACAACGGTCTCTCACCAACCTTGGCCCAAAACAAAGGAGTTCTACAATGCCTCCCATACAGAGCCTCAAACGGGGCCATCTGCAAACTTTCCTGATAACTGTTATTATAAGCGAATTCCATTAGTCTCAATCGCTCATCCCATGCTCCTTCATGGTCTAATATATAACATCTGATCATATATTCCATGATCTGATTTAGTATCTCTGTCTGACCATTAGTCTGCGGATTATAAGCGGTGGAATACCTCAAATCAGTACTCAACACTTCCTATAAACTCTTCCAAAAGAGACACGTAAATCTGGAGTCTTGATCTGATACAATACTGACAGGCACTCCATGTAACCTGATGACTTCTTCCAAATATAATCCAACTATCTTTTTCATGGGGTAATCAATCTTAAATGGCACGAAGTGAGCACACTTCGTAAATCTGTCCACAATAACCCAAACTGAATCGTGCCCTCGGGGAGATCTCGACAATCCAGTAATGAAATCCATTGAAATACTCTCCCACTTCCAACTTGGAATATCTAAGGGCGTTAACTTGCCTCCAGGACTACCATGATCGGCCTTAACTTACTTACAAGTAAAACATTCTGATACATACTTAGCTATATTGCCTTTCCTACCATACCACCAAACGATCTGCTTCAGATCCTTATACATTTTTGTAGAACTAGGGTGGTAGGAAATACTGGAACCATGCGCCTCTTTACACAACTTAACTCAGATATCCTCGACTGTTGGAATGCAAAATCTGCTGCGGTACCATAAAGTACCCGCGTCATCAATCGAAAAGTCTGGCAATTCCCCTTTCGCAGTTCTATTATAAAGGTGCATCAAATCAGGATCATCCCTTTGATGTAGCCTCATCTGTGAAATTCATGAAGGCTCAGCTACCTCCAAACTACTTGACGAGTTACAAATCCCAACAGAAATGCCCATCAAGAGAAATTCGTCTACCAGAGAATCCACAGAGAGGTTAAAAATCTTAGTTGTCTTTCTACTCAAGGCATCAACTACAATGTTAGCTTTCCCGGATGGTATTGAATCTTTACATCATAATCTGCAACATATTCCAACCATATCCGCTGGCACAAATTCAATTCCTTTTGAGTGAAGACGTACTTCAAAATCTTATGATCAGTGTAAATTTTGCACAAAGCGCCATATAAAAGATGTCTCCATATCTTCAAGGCGTAAATCACAGCTACGAACTTTAGATCATGCATAGGGTAATTCTTTTAATGAGTCTTTAACTTCCTCGATCCATACTCTATCACTTTGCCTTCTTGCATCAACACACACCCAAGTCCAATGTGCGATGCATCCACATACACAGCATACTCTATCCCTTCAGTAGGCAAGGTCAATACCGGAGCAGTGCACAATCTCCTCTTTAATTCAAGAAAAGCTTCCTCGCACCTATTGCTCCACACAAAAGTTGCGTTCTACTGCGTTAGTTTAGTCAAAGGCGCAAACAACGTAGAGAAACCTTCAACAAACCTTCTATAATATCTTGCCAACCCTAGAAAGCTCCTTATCTCTTTGGGAGTGGCAGGCCCATTCAAATCCATGACAGCAGCAATCTTCTCAGGGTCCACCGAAATTCCATCCTTATCAATCACATGGACCAAAAATGAAATCTTAGTGAGCCAAAACTCGCACTTACTTAGCTTTGCATACAGCTTATGGTCCCTCAAGGTAGACAAAACTAAGCGTAAGTGCTGAACATGCTCTTCAACACTGCAGGAGTATACAAGAACATTGTCTATAAACACAACAACGAAATGGTCCAGGAAATCCTTAAATACTCTGTTCATCATATCCATAAAGGAATAGGGCGCATTAGTAAATCCAAAAGACATCACCAAAAACTCAAAATGCCCACACCGAGAATGAAAAGCAGTCTGCAGAATATCTGCCTCACGAATCCTCAACTAGTGGTAGCCTGAACGAAGATCAATCTTTGAAAACACAAAGCTACCATGCAACTGATCAAATATATCATCAATCCTTAGCAGGGGATATCTATTCTTAATGGTTACCTTATTCAGCTCTCTATAATCGATGCAAAGCCTCATTGATCCATCCTTTTTCTTTACAAATAATACGGGAGCACCCCACGGAGAAGAACTTGGCCTAATAAAACCATTATGCAGTAACTCATCCAATTGGGTATGCAACTCCTCTAGCTCACGCGGGGCCATACAGTACGGTGCCTTAGCAATAGGACTGGTACCCGACTCCAAATCTATAATGAACTCCATGTCTCTCTCGAGTGGAAGACCAGGGAGATTATCAGGGAAAACATCAGGAAACTCACCCGCGACAATAATCTCCTCAACTCACGGCAAACTACAATCGATCGCCAACACTGACACCAAACAAGCAAAACATCCGGAATTTACCAGCTTCCGAGCACGTACCGCAAAAATAATCGGAGTCACTTGGCGCGGAAAACCATAAAAGCTCCTGGGTTGACATTGTCCATCTTGAAGTCCAAGCACTTAACCTTGCACTGAATAACAACATCATACTTGGACAACCAGTCCATGCCCAAAATCACATCGAAATCTTCCAAGTCTATCATCTTCAGATCAACAATGGCTAGAAAATCTCCTAACTGAATCAGACAACTCTGAATGCCTTAGTCCGACACCTCTAATACCAACTATCACAACCCTCATTTTCTCTGCATAAAGGGGTATATCAGAGTAAGGAGAAAACACATGTCTGACCATGTACCCAAGAAATAATCGAAGTCACTTGGCGCAGAAAACCATAAACGCTCCTGGGTTGACCATTGTCCATCTTGAAGTCCAAGCGCTTAACCTTGCACTGGATAACAACATCATACTTGGACAACTAGTCCATGCCCAGAATCAAATCGAAATCTTCCAAGTCAATCATCTTCAGATCAGCAACGGTTAGAAAATCTCCTAACTGAATCGGACAACTTTTAATGCCTTGGTCCGACACCTCTGATACTAACTATCACAACCCGCATTTTCTCCGCATAAAGGGGTATATAAGAGTAAGGAGAAAACACGTGTCATGATGCCATGTCGATAGGGGATAACTGCAGATGTTTAGGCGAGACCACAACTAAACACCTTTTTGAAAGATTAATAAGTTATTTTACGAGAAATCCAGTTTTAAGTTAAGCAGTCAGCTGTATCCCTCAGCTCAGTGGATCAACTAGTCCGCGAGTAAAAATATAGTTATACGCTGCGAAAAATACTTATAATGAGTTAATTTTAACATCCTACATGAGTATAAACGTGCCCGAAGGATGACTCATGCTATGCATGACTCTAACTTATATTAAGTATAGGAAATATTCTTGCGCTAACTTGAAAATAGTGTTTTAGTTTTGAAAGAGATGGCAAGTATGCAATACTAATAATAATATTTTTATAAGTTAAAATATCTAACATGTAACCTAACATAAAACCATCCTAGAGAGCAAGTATAAACAGCCATAGAAAAACAGGCAACTCAGCAGCTTAACAAAGTACTCAACATTTCAAAAGACAACCACCAGTGGGCGCCAATAACCTTACATGAACCCACTGGTGAGCATGTATGTCTGTACTAAAGTAAACAACCCAAGAAAAATATACCTCACAAGGGTGAGGAAAACTCTAGCAATAAGAAATCCACTAGCAAGCTCCCAAACTTAGCCACTAACCGACTACTGCCCTGAACCTGAGGCATTCAAAGGAAGAGCACCTCAACAAGAAAAAAATACAAGTGGCAAAGGAAAATAATCAGGTAAAAGTGCAAAGTAAGAGATGAGTTTACCAAACCCGAGTACAAAATGCTGAAGACCACAGCTGGATAACCAAATAATTATAAGTACAGTAAAATCAGTAGTAAATGAGTCAATCGAGTAATTGCACCAAGTACGGAATGAGGCCATGCTTCGACAATATCTACAAGGATTAGCATAAAAAGCATAGATTCATCTAAGAAGCAAACTGAGCATAAAATAGCTCAAATAAAACGTGAACCATTGACACTTGACAAAAACAACCTGGCGAAGTAAGTGACCAATTGTCCCAAACCAGGCTCCCAAGCCTAAATGTCTCAAAAACATAGAGGCCTTGCTTTGGTAGCCACTTGTCCAAACCCAAACCAGCAGTCCTCAGAAAATAGAGACCAAACATCCGCCAAGGGCAACGATCCACAACCGATGTCCAGTTGGTGGTCCTTTATCCACTGCCAACCTTCATAGCAAAAGAAACATCAGAACCAACCCAAAACCAAAGTTCCAAACTTTAGATAAACTAAAACCAGTCCTAAAACTATCCTAAGGACTAAACCCGCCGAATTGGACAAAAACGGCGAAAAAATATTCTAAGTCTCAGGAAATTCTGCAAATTTCCCTTATACTCGATGAAACTGCCACACGAATACAGGCAATATTCGTCGAACTTCGGACGACGCTCGACGAATGGACAACTATATTAGTCGAACTCCATTCGTCGAATGGATAACGATATTCGTTGAACTCCGCTCGACGCTCGACGAATGGACAACACTATTCATCTAACTCTGTTCGACGAATGGACAACGATATTCGTCGAACTCCGCTCGACGCTCGACGAATTGACAACACTATTCGTCTAACTCCGATCGACGAATAGACCGACGCTCGACGAATAGTCAGCGATATTCGTCGAACTCCTTACAATAACTTATGAATCACGCCAAAAATGACAACCTAAATTCGGCAATACTCGCCGAATTCTACTTAGACTACGCTCCACTAATCGATGAAAATCACTCATCCTCTTGCTTGACGAGTCTATGGCATCCCACACCGATACTCGACGAACACAGACCTAACAATACTTGACGAACTCCATTACAATACACGCTGATTTTTTACTTGATCTCTAATTTTCCTAATTTCTATAGTTTTGCCAAAAATCAAGATCTAGCCTAGAGGGATATTTTCATGCTTCCTACTCTACTCCTAACCTCTAAGGGAGGAAAACAAAGGAGGGAGATCAAATAAAAATGATCAAGCAAGTGAAGAGAAATACTTGCCTCAAAACTCAGGAGAAATGCCGCCTGCTCGCGCGGCTTCAAGGATCGACCGAAGAAAGCCCTAAGAAACGTTTCCTTAAACTTTTGGAGGAGAAAGGAGGTAAAAAACGCCAACCCTAACATACAAAATTCGAAGAATTGGTGAAAGCTTACCACGATCGCGAAGCCCTCGCCAAGAGTTTTCCAAATCTCTACTCAAACGCAAAAACCGACCACCCGAACTTCCGATTTCGCCGGACAAAAGCTCCGCTCCGTCGCCTAACGCCTTCCACGAAACAAATACCGCCGTCGGGTTGGGGAAGATAATGAACAGTAGGGTTTTCATTTATTACGTATATATATGTATTATAATAATAATTAATTTATTTATAATAAAATATCACATTACAATCACTATTAATCATTCAAAATGATTCGATGTACATAACAACTCGGATTCTACAAAATTCGTACCATAGCTAAATACCGACGCTACGAAACCAACGGCGAAGTCAAAACTCTAATCCGATAAACCAAACTCGAGTAAACACCTCCCAAAGACAAAACACATGCATTCCTAAAAAGGCTCCACCGAGTTACCAAAACAGACCAGACTTGCAAGGGAATCTATCAAACAGGCTAAACCCAGCCACACAGAAAACTCAAAGAGCAAAACAACACTCTAACCACAACACAAGCCAGACATGTATTAACATAACGCTCTGACATCAAAATTATGCCACTACAGGAATAAAAATAAACACCGAAAAAAATCAGGGGCGTTATCTCCCCACTGCATCCACCTTCTTTAGTACCAAGTCCCCTTCCACGAATTGTTTGACCCTGACGTGCTTGTCAAAGTACTTAGTCATTCTTCTCTTTACCTATTCTTGTCAGATGACGGAGAGATCCCGTAGCTCTTCTACCATGTCATGGGAGAGCTGTAGATCCTCCTCGTTTTCAACTCGCCACACTTCCCTTCCTTCCTCTGCATCGACTACCCCAGGCATCCGGACCTCGAACTCTACTGGAAGCACAAAATCACATCCATGGGATAGTTTGAAGGGTGTCTCCCCCGTGGCCGTATTGGCAGTGGTTCTAAGGTCTAACAGAATTGAAGGAAGCTGCTCCACCCAACTACCCTTCAAATTCTACACCTTCTTCTTGAGGAGGTTGACGATGATTTTATTTGCCGCCTCTACCTGCCCATTGCTCTTGGGATGGTGGACTGACGCAAACCTGAGATCGATCCCGAGCTGTTCGTAGAAATTGATGAACTCGGTGTGTAACACCCCAAAAAGTCGTCGAGCAGAGCTCGACGAACCGTCGAGCAAAACTGAGCGGTGTTATAACCCCATTCGACGAATTGTCGGAAAATGAGGATATGGCCGAGTGGTGACTCGTGTCAGTTGACTGGTGAGTGACAGTAGGCGGTGGGTAACTTTTTAGCTTCGACCCGAGCCATTGTTTTCTTTTGATGTGAAGAGATAGTAGGGCTGGGGTAAAACCCGAGGCCATATCTGGAGAGGAATGGGATTGAGAAAATCCTCATGTCCTTTTTTTATCTCTCTCTCTTCCTTGTGTTCCAGTTCTGGAGTAGAGAACTCGTGGCTGGAGCTAGGGCTGGTTGAGTTACTAGAGAAGATCTGGTGGCTGGAATCAAGGGCCGAAACTACATCCGTGAAGAGGAGAGCGACATGTTCCTTTCCATCCACATAGAAAAGCTTCGTCATGGACCTGAAGAGAGCTACAAGGGTAACGATATTCCTCCTTGGACATGTGAAGTCCTTCATTTGGCATGTGCATGGATTTCCCCCACCAAAAGGTGGAATGTTGAGGGATTTCCGTTGGGCTGATTCTTGAAATCCCAAAGAAGTCTTGCGTATAGATCCGGAAAGGTGTAGTACGGAATAGGAATGCTGCGTGAAGCCCATTTGGACAAATTGGTCTTGATTGGTGATGTTTATTTTGCATGTCGGAGAAGACTCTGAGTATAAACAAGTAATATACGGAGTCTGCGGGGTACTGGAGTTGCATTCCAGAAAAATACCCTATAAATCCATGGTTTAAGACCAGTTGGGTATTGTAAGACACCATTTTTTTCTTTTTAAACAACCGGGGTCTTATGCCAAGAATTACCGTTTTGCGGCGGCACCGACACTCGGGAAGGCCGCCACTACAAAACGCCAATTTTGCTGGCCTTTTCGATCACAAGAAAGAGAAATAAATATACACTGAATGTAAACACGTCCACAGAATCACCTTTAAATAAAAATCATAGCAAGTCCATAGATATATAAAAGGGAGTACTGTAAAAGATCAGTACAAATGAAATATAGACGGGCTTAAGCCTAGTACATCAAATCCTCACTATAATCTCTCACGGAAACTATAAGATAGTACTAAACACTTACTGAGCTGCTAACAGGTGCTCCGGAACTAGACTGGCCCACCTCCATGCGCACCGTACTCCGCAGGTGCTGGTCCCTGGGCTGCTGGTCCCTGTCCCCCATCCAGATCTCTTGTAATGTTGTGGTCCGAAAACCATTAGTCATAAAGACTAAGTCTTATCATCCCCTACCCCTACCCCAACGACTCCTAAGCATCGAGCGGAGAGGAGGAAAGGGAAGATACAAAGGTGGAGAGTAAGCAAAACAGATGACGGTGGAACTAATCTAGCAGTTATTCATGTTGTATATCAGCTAAATAAGAAAGGTACAATCTAGTAGTTCTACAATAGTGAACAGTAAAGTAAATAAGTAAAATAAGCAGAAAATGTAATAAAGGACAAGGTAGAAAATAAGTAAGTAACCTTAACTTATATGAATGCCCATAAAAAATTATAAGTTAAGGGGTCTTCTACAAAGCTCCCATCGTATAAAAAGCCTCATACCGATTTATACATTGGGGTGTCGGTTGTATGCAAATATGAGTGTAGTGAAATGCTATGCCATGATTCATGCAAGTGCAACTCGTGCACACAACTCTATGCGTACAAACCTTTAGTTCTCCCTATTCGGGCAACTAGCTTCACTCCCAGGAACCTCCGTAGTGGTAAACGGAGACAGTGGGTCGGGCCCCCCACTCCTAGACGGGTATCCACACTACCGGGCCTAGCCCTTCCGTACGCCCTAGAAGAACACAACCTAGAGTATCCGCGTACTAGTGTTGACTATATCCACCAGACTTTCTTTAGCTAAGTGTCCCACACTGCCGAGTAAACGTACCGACGTGGGTGTGAACGACTATCAAATACTGAAGACCCACCAAATTATTCTGTATCCAAACCCTCTAGCCCCCGGCACCCCGGACTATCCCGTCCGTGCATCTACCTTCCGAAGCTATCATCCAGATGAAAATCAAACCAACCTATTCAACCTCCCTAGCTACTGAGGTGTGTGAATGTGAAACCCTAGTTATACTAGTTGCTCTTTTAGTATATTATTCCTATGATTTACGTTAGCCCAGGACTGCCCCCGGCATACCCCGTGAAGGGCTCTCAAAGGGCACTAGGAACTATGATGGTAGCTGAAGCCCATCATTCCCTTTCGCAAGGCACTTATTATTATTGGTTAATACCCAATTTCCAATCCATCTCGTGTTATATTGGTTCTAATCCTAGTGTATTTGACACTTTCTCTCCTACGGGGTAGACGATGTTTCGTCGTCCTCGAGCACCTCTAAACACTAGCCAGACTTCTCACTCCTCATCATGACTCCTCATATCACTTAAAAGTCCATTACACTAATATCCCATCTCCCTTAGTTCACTTTTGCACCCTAATATAATTCCTGCAGTTTTTACTAAACACAGACCATCCTAAGCTCTATGATGTATATAAGGGGAAGTACTCAAAATACTTATCCAAATGACCTAATTTATTTAATGGGAGTCTATCATTACATAATTAGGCTAAATCCAGAAATTCAAATTTTTCCTAATTTGTTTGATATTTAATTAATTTCTTTCCAATCTAATCCATGCTTGAATTGAACATGATGTACAATATTTTCTCAAGTAATAACCACCAGAAATTTATGAACACTAGATAACAGAGAGTCAACAATAAATATCAAATTTAATAATTTTCCATAAATGCTTTGTCTTCTAATTAATTAATCCAAAGTAAATCCAACCATCTTGAATAAAGAAGGAAGTAATATAATTTATCATCAGATAATTATATAAAAATTACTTAATCTTAAGGGTGACAAAATATGACCTCTGAGAAAATATAATAATTTTTCAAGCTTACTAGGTACCAAAATTAATTCAAACGGTTTTAGATGAAAAGTATCACTTTTTGAAGCAACCCATATAACAAGACTTCCAAAAATTCCACAAAAATCTACAAAGCCTTATAACATCATAAAAGGTCTTCTGACTAAATTTTATAAGATTCTAGTGAGTGGTTAATTCATAATAAATTCCTAAGTTGAAAGTACAATTTGATGGTTTGTAAATGAAGTACTATATTTATTGATCTATAATTCATAACAAAATTATCCAGATATGAATATTACTATGAAAACACTCTTGCCAAAGTTTGACTAAGAATCAAGGTCATATGACCCATTATAAAATTCCTAGGGTGTAAAGACCTAAATACTTATTAAGTGGTTTATGTGAGGTATTTGTGTCCAAACACTACCCATTCACTTCCTAAGGCCTTTAACCACCCTACAAGTATTTATTCTAAATACCAAGTCCATGCAAAGACATATCACCCTATGTCCTTCACAAACCCCCAAAGTCCAACCTTAGGGTTTGAACTAGGGTCCTAGGGCTAACCCACCCCAATCCATCTCAAACTCAATGAGAGGGTGTGTTTATTGACCATGGGGCTCTGGCCAAGGTCACAACTCATTTGGTTGAGAATTGGCTCTTCCAAGCCCCAAATACTCCTTGCCCTAATTTATCCCTTAGGAGACCAAACTTTGGTCACAACAAAACTTATTCAAATCAAACCCAATTGGGCTAGGATTTTTACCAGAGCCTTATGATATCCCCAAAGATCGCCCTTCAAAATATTGGGGGTTTTGAGCTATTTAAGACACCTAATTAAACTGTATAAGGATTATTAAAATTTTCAAAACAATATAGGAAAATGTTTTCCAAAAATCCTCATTTTTGGATATGTTCTATATATAGGTAATATTGAACCCCATCCAAAATTTCAAGTCATTTGGATGGTTGGATTTGTGGAAACACTCAAAATACCATCTGGTCTAGCCTAGGTATAGACCCCGCCAAGATGGGTGTTGTGGTCAAACCACTCACCCAAATGAGTCCAAATAAATTTTAAATAAAACTAGACTTCACGGCCTACAACTTTCATGTTGGTCATATTTTCTGTAGAGGGGCCTACCTATTTTTAATATTTATTTCATAACCATTCAGTAAACGAGACAGAAAATACTCTAAAAATAAAATAATAAATTAGACCAGCACAGATCTTAAAGCAGATCCAATAGCGCTGGGTCATCTTCTTCCTCCAGCCAAGGGCTGAGATTAGCCCGACCTGGAGCACGTTCCAGACACTGCCACCGGCCATCCAGCCTCCTCCCTGGCCGGCCACCGCCACCACCACCTTTGTTGAGGTGGTGGCCATCGCCGGGCGGCGGCGCGGCCGCCAGAGAGGTGTTTTCCGGCGAACCCAAGACTATTTCTTTTTGTGGAAAAAACCAGGAAGATCACTCTTCCCTATTGGGCTCAGTTGAGCTCGATTCTTAATCCTAAAGAATTCTAAGATCTACCCGTAGAGAGAGAGAGAGGAGGGGAGGACCTTGTTCGCGGGCTGGAGGCGTGCAGATCGACGGAATGCCATGAATGGTGGAGGTGTCGCCGGTACTCTTCAACATCACACAGAACTCTCTCGTCTCCTTTTGTCAAGGTGTGGAAACAAAGGCTTGAGGTCTAGGGAAGCTTTTAAATCAGTAAAATGAGGGAGAGGAAAGGTCTAACTGCTGGTGACCATTAATGGTCCTTCAAGGAAATTTTGGCCATGGTGGTGGGGGGCTGAACACAGCTCTGTCTAGCAAGGTAATGGATGGAAACTCCTCCTCTTCCCTAGAGAAGTTGAATCCAGCCATTAAAAGAGGAGTGAAAGGTTTCCAAGGCATTCAAGCAGCATTAGTGGCCATGAAAACCGACTCTCGACCATGGTCGTGGTTGTTCATTCTCATAACCGTCGGCCACGTGGCATTTCCTCAACTTGACCGGTCAAAATTAATTTAAATAAGACTTAATTAGATCTTAATAGAGAAACGGCTAATTAACACCTCCTATGTAACATCCCATTTCCGACTAGACCCCTGGGAGTGGTTTTGTCTTAACAGAACCTTGAAAAGCCAAGGAATTGAAGTTTATCGACCAAGATTTCGAGTCAAGGGGTGGTCACGCCCGTGACCGACCCGTCATGCCCGTGACCGACCTGTCACGCCCATGACCTAGGGAGTGACCCCTTCGACGATCGTCGACCTCAGGAAGACGATCGTTGAGCTCATAAATGTCAACATGGGCCTACCATGCCCGTGACCAATCTGTCATGCCCGTGACCTTAGAATGGCGTTGAGTGAGCTAAGCTCACTCAACGTCGTGGTTTGGATGGTGTTGAGTGAGCCTAGCTCACTCAAAGCCATAAGTGGAATGGCGTTGAGTGCACTGACTACACTCAACGCCATCTTGTGTCGTCGGGTTTGCGTTGAGTGAGCTGAGCTCACTCAATGCCGTAGACTAGATGGAGTTGAGTGAGCTTAGCTCACTCAATGCCGTAAGCTGTCAGGCGGGATGGCGTTGAGTGCATTGAGTGCACTCAACTCCATAAGTAGAACGGCATTGAGTGCACTGACTGCACTCGACGCTATTTGGTGCTGTCTGGATGGCGTTGAGTGAGCAGAGCTCACTCAACGCCATAATCTGGACGGCATTGAGTGAGCTAAGCTCACTCAACGCCATAACCTGGACGGCGTTGAGTGAGCTAAGCTCACTCAACGCCATAATCTGGACGGTGTTGAGTGAGCTAACCTCACTCAACGCAATAATCTGGACGGCATTGAGTGAGCTAAGCTCACTCAACGCCATCATTTAAAAGGGGCTTATTCTGGATGGCGTTGAGTGAGCAGAGCTCACTCAATGCCATAATCCGGATGGCATTGAGTGAGCTGAGCTCACTCAATGCCATAGTCTAGGAGGCCATTCTGATGGCGTTGAGTGAGCAGAGCTCACTCAACGCCGTATCTGGGATGGCATTGAGTGAGCTAAGCTCACTCAACGCCGTAGCATGGATGGCGTTGAGTGAGCAGAGCTCACTCAACGCCATTTTACTTAGTTTTTTTTTCTGGCAGATCTATTTTGGCTGGGTGCTGGTTCAGCTGAACCGGGCCGGTCTAGGAAGTGGGCCAGAATGCATTATTGGGCCGTTTTCTCTTATTAAGACTTAGTTAAGTCTTATTTTATGAAGTTTGACCGGCTGTCACCAAACTTAATTTGAATTATTAAGCTATCAATTGAACTTCAAATCAAGTACAGTTTGGGAAAAGTGATTTCCTGGTCTAAATGGCCATATTATAATTTTTTTGAGATTTTTGAGTTAATATATACAGTACTTCATTCACAACCCTTGTTGTGCCCTAGATATTTATTTTGATGATTTTGGAATTTATGTTCACTGGAATGTTATGAAATCATGGATTAGGGCATCTTATAGCATGTTAAACCTTTTGTATTTTTCTTGGGAGTTTTATCTGATTATTTTGGGTACTTGCTTCTTTAACTTACCATTTGGGATATGTAGTCAAAAATATGAATAATGCCCATTTATTAAATGTAAATTTATGAAATTTGGTCAGTGGGTGTTTCAGACCATGATAGTCATCCTGTAAATTTCTCTGGATTTTTAGATAATTAAAAATAGTACCTCCTTCTCTAAGCTAGGAAAATTAATGTTTTACATTAAAATAAATTCAGAGCCCAAATATTAGAGAAAAATTTTGGGACTTGGTTTTTGATGGTTTTAGATCACCATAAAGCTTTATAATTTGCTTGTGATTTTTGGATACATATTTACAGTACTTGCTTCATAATATAGTAAAAGTGGCCTAAAATGGTAAATTAGGAAATGTAGGCCTAAACACCTCTGAAATTTCTCAAAATTTGGAATTACTGCTTAAATTCCACAGGATTTTTACTGATTTTATGGTGATTTATTGTTGGCTCATTAGTGCACTTCATGTTCATACTAGGGCATTGGGAGGCTGAGAATAAATAAATTAAATGCTAGATGAAATAGGAAAATTATTATTTTATAGATCTAGACTAATTATGTCATGGTAGACCTCCAGTAAATATTATAGGAGATTCGGAAGATAATTTGGAGTACCACCCCTTGCATACCTCATAAAGCTTACGATGGTCTGCGTTTAGTAAAACTGCAGAAGCTGAACTAGAGTGGGCAATTAACTTGAGAAATGGAATTTTGGTAGTTTGCTGGTTTGGATAGGGTGAGTTAAATCAAGTTCATTATTGGAAGTCAGGACGGGTAGGGTGTGAGATTGACTAGTGTTAAGTGGTGTTCGGGTTCGACGGAAGATCGTCCTCCCCGAGAAGAGGAAAAGTCAAAGTCACCCTAGGATTAGCCCACTGTAATATGAGAAGGGAATGGGTTAAGGAAACCAATCAATTACAATAAGTGCCTTGGAAAGGGATCTTTGGGATTCACCCCATCATAGTTCCTAGTACCGCTGCGAGCCCTTCACCGGGTAAACCTCGGGAAGTCCAAGGTTAACCTTAAATCTTAGGAATAAAATGATCAAGAGTAACCCTAATAATAGTTGCACCTCACACCTACACTTGTACACTTAGGAAGAAGAATTGGCATGGAATGGGTAGAGTAAGTCTGTGGTCTAAGGGCCTACTAGTAATGTCAATGGTTTGGTTTGTGATTGGGAAGTCCGGGGAGCTGGATGCTCGGGGACTTGGTATAAATTTGGAAGTCCAGGGAGCGGGTTGCTCGTGGACTTGGTATATACTTGGTAGACTAGAGAGCTGGAAGCTCGGTAACATGAGAACTTGTACAAATATAACTGTCATGATTGCATGTGCATAAAAGTGGTGGGTCATCGGTACTGGACGATCGATCACACTGACATCGGTACGTTGACTCGGCGGTGTGGGACACTTAGCCAAAGAAAGCCTGGTTGATATAGCCAGCACTAGTATGCAGATACTCTAGGTTTTGTTCTTCTAGGGGGGTACGGAAGGGCTAGTCCTGGTAGTGTGGTTACCCGCCTAGGAGTGGTGGGCCCGACCCAATGTCTCCGTTTGCCACTACGGAGGTTCCTGGGAGTGAAGCTAACTGCCCGAATAGGGGGAACTAAAGGTCTGTGCGCATGGAGTCATGTGGGTGTGTTGCACTTGCTTGTGCATTCCATAGCATATTTGCGTGTCATAGCATAAACATTGCCACCTATCGTATAAGATGGTATGGGACGTTTTATATGATAGGCCCTGCAAAATGACCCCTTGGTCTATAGGGGTAATCCCTATAAATCAATGGATATATTTCTTGTGCTTTTATTTACTTGCTACTCCTTACTGTTTGATAACCGAAACCCCAATGTATAAGTGGTATGGGACACTTTATACGATGGGAGCCCTGCAAAAGATCCCTTTGCTTATGCGCTTCCGCATAAGTTAAGGTTACATTTCCTACTTTTTGCTTCTGTCATATTTACTATGGAATTGCTAGCATAGGTCCACTGTCACCTGCTTTTGACTTATTCTCCACCTTCATGTCCTTCCCTTTCCTCCTCTCCGCTCGGTACCTAGGAGCCATGGGGGAAGGGGTAGGCGATGATAGGGCTTAGTCTTTTAGACTAACGGTTTTTGAACCACAATATTTTAGGTGTACCATATGGAAGGGTCACGGGTTTTTTAGTTTCTGACAGAGTTGACCCCGCGACCGTGTTACCATTGTCACCAGTCGGGACATACACGGGTCAACTGCCCCTTGATGGGTGGGATCCCACCAGCTCAGCAGCTAGGAGGCCGAAGACGTAGACGCAGACGTGGATTGCGAGGCGGCGACTGCAGGCCGAAAAGGAAGAAGTACCCAGAGATGCAGCACCAGCAGAGTACGAAGTCGGTGGAGATGGGCCAGTCTAGCTTGGGTGCTCTCGGTTTATTTACAGTTACGGTGACGCTTAGTTTTAGTTTTGCTTTCGTGAGTGACTTGTAGTGAGGATTACATGTACTGGGCACAAGCCCTCCTTTTGTACTCTGATTATTATTAGTGTGGACTCTCCCTTCGTGGAGATTTATTTATATACATGTGATTATGATGGACTAGTTTTATATTTACTTATACTACTATTGTTCGATCGATTTGGCCGGCAGGATCGACGTTTTGTAGTGACGACCTTCCCCGGCGTGATGGTGTCACCGCAAAGCGGCGGTTCTGGGCCTAAGACCCCGGTGTTTTAAAAAAATGGGGTCTTACAAGTGGTATTAGAGGAAACCTCGATTGGAAAAGTAGAAGTCCACTTCATCATTAATTTGAATTCCTCTTCGTAGCCTGCGTCAAACCTTGCCCCAGCAAGGAACACCTCCGGCTACGAAGATCTCATCTTATAATCCTCTAACCAATGAGTTAGACTCAACCAACTAGGACTCGTGACTAACCATGACAATTTATAGTATGCCCTAGTTCAAAATAGACCTTGGGTATGAATTTGGTAAAGGTAAGGAGATACCCAAAGAGAATAAAGGAGGAGTTTAGCACGAGAATGACTACCTAAGACGTAAATTCAGGTGTCCCTACTACCCCAATCAAGGATTATTCAAAGCGGTAGACTACTTTAAGGAGAATTGAGACCAATAATACATTAGCAGAATGGTAAAAGACAAGTAGTCTTAACCCTCAATACCGGTAATAAAATTACTTGGAGGTACCCACCGAGACAAACACTGAGGGCCGGATAGGAATTCAAGTTCGGAAGATACCCATTTGGGATTGGGGACATTTTGACCCGGATAAGGTTGTCGTAAATATGACTCAGAGAGTTTAAAGTATGGAGTATATTAACGAGTTTAAGGGTGGAACCCCAAGTCGAAGATTGATGCCGTAGGGATTGTGCACCCAGCTAGGACAGATGTAACAGGGTAATATCAAAGATACTTAGCCCAAGAAAGGTAGGGGCTTATCTTTTGTTTATTGGGGGCTAAACTTTTGTTTATTTGGCAAATTAGTATAGGCTTGGGTTCCCTTGGACCTAGTTTAGGGAAAGTGGCATAACAAACATAGTGAGATTGAAGTCGATATAATTCGACGTTATTCGAGCGAACATAAGATTTTGTAAAAAAAACATGTTTGGAATGATGACCCGTAGCGTTACCAAGAAAATGACATGGTAATAAGACGGAGTAATTACGAGAATTAACTTTTATCACGTGAAATTAGATGACGGGTAACAAGATTCGGGATATCTGAGAAGGTAAAGATTTAATCGCTATGTTGTATCATCAAAAGGATGATGTATCTCAGAACATGTACCCCCGGAGTGAAAATTTGAGGACATCGCGATGGATTTTATTCATGGAATTCCCCGATCACGGACGAGAAATGACTCGATTTGGGTCATCGTCGATCGGTTGACGAAGGTGGCCAGATTCATTCCGATCAAGAAGGATGACTCTGTGGGGGTACTAGTGCGGAGATTTGTGGAGCAGTTTGTTCGATACCACGGGGTGCCCAAGACGATCGTGTCGGATCGGGATGGCCGGTTCACTTCACGGGAGTGGAGATCCGTGCAGGCTTACTTAGGCACGCGATTGACCTTCATCACCGCATTCCATCCACAAACGGATGGGCAGACGGAACGCACCAATCGGACGCTGGAAGATATTCTGAGGCTATGCATTTTGTACCACGGGGAACCATGGGAGAAGCTCCTACCCCTGGTCGAGTTCTCCTATAACAACAGCTACCAGTCCAGCATCAGGATGGCGCCTTACGAAGCCTTGTATGGAAGGAGATGCAGGACCCCGCTTTCTTGGATTTAGGACGAGGATCCGATGGCGTTGGGATCAGATTTTGTCGAAGACACCGAGGCTCAGGTGAGACTGATCAGAGACAAGATGTTAGAAGCACAGAGCAGGCAGGCTAAGTATTATGACGCCCGATATCATCAGGTGGAGTTTCAGGTGGGGGACCGAGTGTTTTTGAAGATCCGACACATACATGGAGTTTCACGGGTGCGTGGTCGGAGGAAGAAGCTCATCCCTAGGTATATGGGCCCTTACAGGATCCTGGAGCGGATCGGGGCCCTAGCTTACAGGCTGGATTTGCCACCAGAGCTGGCAGCTCTGCACGACGTAGTCCACGTTTCTTCACTTATGAGGGCTCTACTGCGCCCGGAGCAACAGATTTTGACCACAGATGGACCGGTAGCTTCCGACCGGTCAGTTCACTTGGAGCTGATTCGGATCGATGGCAGAGGAGTACGGACCTTGCGTCGGAAGAAGGTTCCGTTAGTCAAGGTTCTGTGGAACAATCATGGGCAGGAGGAGCATACATGGGAGTCACATGACTTGATACGACAAAAGTATCCTGAGATTTTCGGTCAGGTATACCTCACAACCCCTCTGGACAATCAATTTGCGTTCCTATTTTAAACCAATAGGACTGAAATTTCAAGAATAAGGGCTAATCTGTTTTTTATTGGGGTATATACCTAGTCAACTGGACGAATTGGTCTTAGATCTGACAAACACCTTCAAACCACACATAGTAAACGTAACGTAGAGATGTAAATCTTTCGACTCTCATGGGATGTTACAAGCCTTTTTTTTCTCCCGATAGGAGCCCCGTAGGCTTAACCTTGATTTCGGGGAAGAAATATTTGTTTTGTTTATTGAGATTTGTAACATCCCATTTTCGACTAGACCCCTGGGAGTGGTTTTGTCTTAACAGAACCTTGGGAAGCCCAGGAATTGAAGTTTATCGACCAAGATTTCGAGTCAAGGGGTGGTTACGCCCGTGACCGACCCGTCACGCCTGTGACCGACCCGTCACGCCCGTGACCTAGGGCATGACCCCTTCGACGATCGTCGACCTCAGGAAGACGATCGTCGAGCTCAGAAATGTCAACATGGGCCTGACACGCCCGTGACCAATCTGTCACGCCCGTGACCTTTGAATGGCGTTGAGTGAGCTAAGCTCACTCAACGCCATGGTCTGGATGGCATTGAGTGAGCCTAGCTCACTCAAAGCCATAAGTGGAATGGCGTTGAGTGCACTGACTACACTCAATGCCATCTTGTGTCGTCAGGTTGGCGTTGAGTGAGCTGAGCTCACTCAACGCCGTAGAGTGGATGGTGTTGAGTGAGCTTAGCTCACTCAACGCCGTAAGCTGTCAGGCGGGATGGCGTTGAGTGCGTTCAGTGCACTCAACGCCATAAGTTGAACGACGTTGAGTGCACTGACTGCATCAGTGCACTCGACGCCATTTGGTGCTGTCTTGATGGCGTTGAGTGAGCATAGCTCACTCAACGCCATAATCTGGACAGCGTTGAGTAAGCTAAGCTCACTCAACGCCATAATCTGGACAGCGTTGAGTGAGCTAAGCTCACTCAACGCCATAATCTGGACGGCGTTGAGTGAGCTAAGCTCACTCAACGCCATCGTTTAAAGGGGGCTTATTCTGGATGGCGTTGAGTAAGCAGAGCTCACTCAACGCCATGATCCGGATGGTGTTGAGTGAGCTGAGCTCACTCAATGCCATAGTCTGGGAGGCCATTCTGATGGCGTCTAGTGAGCAGAGCTCACTCAACGCTGTATCTGGGATGGCGTTGAGTGAGCTAAGCTCACTCAACGCCACTTTACTTGGTTTTTTTTTCTGGTAGATCTGTTTTGGATGGGTGCTGGTTCAGCTGAATCGGGCCGGTCTAGGAAGTGGGCCAAAATGCATTAATTGGTCGTTTTCTCTTATTAAGACTTAGTTAAGTCTTATTTTATGAAGTTTGACCGGCTGTGCCACGTGGCAGCCATTTCCTCCTCCTCCAGCCATGGCCGAGCTCCAGCCTACATGGCCGTCAATGGCATTTGATGCCATGGCCTTCCCTCTTCCCCTTGAAATGACTGGATTCAACTCCTCTCAGGGAGAGGAGGAGTTTCCAGCCCTCCTCCAGCTATTACAAAGCCGTTTCAGCTCCCCTCCACCATGGCCGAGCTTGCTCTTGAAGAGGCAATAATGACTGGACAGCCTATAACCGCCCACTCCCCATTTCTTCCCTTTAAAAAGGTCTCTTTGGCTCAAAGATGAAGTTTCCCACCCTTACCCGACAGATTGAAGCTTGTGCTGCATTGTAGAAGGATTCCGGCGACGCCACCACCGCGCAAATAGCATCCCGACGATCGGCTCGACTCAAAACCTCGAATAAGGTCCTCCTCTACCTCTTCTTCTATGGATAGATCTTAGAAATCATTAGGAGAGATATCGGGCTCAAAAGAGCTGGATCGGGTGAGCTTTTCCATGGTTTTTTCAAAAATAAATGGTGGGCGGGTTCGCCGGAAACCACCTCTCCGGCGGTCGTGCCACCGCCCAACGGTAGCCCTCACCTCAACAGAGGTGGTGGTGGTGGTGGCTGGCCAGGGAGATGGCTGGGTGGCCAGGAAATAGCTTTAGAAAAGCTACAGGTTTTAAGCACTTTAGGTTGGTGGTTCGGGCTTTTTGAGAAGATGAACAGTAACCTATAATACTAAATTATTATATTTATATATAAATGTAGTGATTTATCAAGCTCTCTTTTATGCAATTTAATGAGGTACTTAGAGGCTTTTTAGGTAGAAGTGACCAACATGAAATCTGTAGCCCTATTGGTCTACTATATTTCAAAATTGATTTGGGTCAATTTGGTCAACTGGTTTGACCAGGGCACCTCTTTAGGTGGGATTTAGACCTAGAGCTAGGCAGAGACAAAAAGGTGTGCCCACCTTTCATCCTTTGCCCAAATGTTCTAAAATTTTGGCAGGGAGTCTATCCTAACTATACAAAGGGCCTATCCAAAAATGAGAATTTTTAGAGAATATTTTTCTATAGTTATTGTAAAAATTTAATAATTCATGTATAATTTAATTAGGTGTCCTAAACACCTCAAAATCCCCCCAAATTTGGGTGGGAGGTCTTAGGGGGAATGTTAGAACTCTGGTAAAAATTCCACCTCATTTGGATGTGTTTTGATTAAGTTTTAACTCGACCCTAGGTTGGCCCTTATAGGGTTAACTAGGTCAAGTCATTCCTTTTGGTATTTGAGTGGTCAAACAACCTCAACAGAGGCAGATATTTTATCCACTGGCTTTTTGGGGCATGACACACCCTCCAATGTAATTTGGGGTGGTTTGGGATAGGGTATCCCTAGAACCCTAGGGTAGGTCCCTTAATTGGGACTTGGTGAGTTGTGAAGGTCATGGGGTCAAATGACCTTGGAGTGACTTAAATTTTTGTGGAGAGGACTATGGGGCCATTAAAGTCCTCTGGTAAAAATTTTAGGGCATTTGGAGACATTTATCCCACCTAAAACCCTAACCCTAGTTTAGGTCACCAACTTTAATTTGAATTATTAAGCTATAAATTTAATTTAAAATCAAGTAAAGTTTAGGCAAAGAAATTTTCTGGTCTAATTGGCAATATTATGAATTTTTTGAGATTTTTGGGTTAATATATACAGTACTTCATTCACAACCCTAGTTGTGCCCTAGATATTTATTTTGATAATTTTGGAATTTCTGTTCACTAGAATGTTATGAAATCTTCGATTAGGACATCTTATAGCATGTTAAATCTTCTGTATTTTTATTGGGAATTTTATCTGATTATTTTGGGTACTTGCTTCTTTAACATACCATTTGAGATATGTAGTCAAAAATATAAATAATGCATATTATTTATTTGGAAATTTATGAAATTTGGTTAGTGGATGTTTCAGACCATGATAGTCATCCTGTAAATTTCTTTTGATTTTTAAATAATTAAACATAGTACCTCCTTCTCAAAACTAGGAAATTAGTGTTTTACATTAAAATAAATTCAGAGCCCAAATATTATATAAAAAATATGGAACTTGGTTTATGATGGTTTTAGGTCACTTTAAAGCTTTTATAATTTTCTTGTGATTTTTGGATACATATTTACAGTACTTGCTTCATAATATAGTAAAAGTGGCCTAAAATGGTAAATTAGGAAATATAGGCCTACACACCTATGAAATTTCTCAAAATTTGGAATTACTGCTTAAATGCCACATAGGATTTTTACTGATTTTATGGTGATTTAATGTTGGCTCATTAGTGCACTTCATGTTCATACTAGGGCATTGGGAGGCTTAGAATAAATAAATTAAATGCCAGATGAAATAGGAAAATTATTATTTTCTGGATATAGACTAATTATGTCATGGTAGACATCCATTAAATATTATAGGAGATTCGGAAGACAATTTGGAGTACCACCCCTTGCATACCTCATAAAGCTTAGGATGGTCTGCGTTTAGTAAAACTGCAGAAGCTGAACTAGAGGGGGCAATGAACTTGGGAAATAGAATTTTGGTAGTTTGCTGGTTTGGATAGGGTGAGTTAAATCAAGTTTATTATTGGAAGTCAGGACGGGTAGGTTGTGAGATTGACTAGTGTTAAGTGGTGTTCGGGTTCGACGGAAGATCGTCCTCCCCAAGAAGAGGAAGAGTCAAAGTCACCATAGGATTAGCCCATTGTAAAATTAGAAGGGAATGGGTTAAGGGAACCAATCAATTACAATAAGTGCCTTGGAAAGGGAGCTTTGGGATTCACCCCATCATAGTTCCTAGTACCGCTGCGAGCCCTTCACCGGGTAAACCTCGGGAAGTCCAAGGTTAACCTTAAATCTTAGGAATAAAATGATCAAGAGTAACCCTAATAATAGTTGCACCTCACACCTACACTTGTACACTTAGGAAGAAGAATTGGCATGGAATGGGTAGAGTAGGTCCGTGGTCTAAGGGCCTACTAGTAATGTCAATGGTTTGGTTTGTGATTGGGAAGTCCGGGGAGCTGGATGCTCGGGGACTTGGTATAAATTTGGAAGTCCAGGGAGCGGGTTGCTCGTGGACTTGGTATATGCTTTGTATCCTAGAGAGATGGAATCTCGGTAATATGAGAACTTATACAAATATAACTATCATGATTGCATGTGCATAAAAGTGGTGGGTCATCGGTACTGGACGATTGATCACACCAACGTCAGTACGTTGACTTGGCGGTGTGGGACACTTAGCCAAAAAAAGCCTGGTGGATATAGCCAGCACTAGTACGCGGATACTATAGGTTATGTTCATCTAGGTGCGTACGGAAGGGCTAGGCCTGGTAGTGTGGTTACCCGCCAAGGAGTGGGGGGCCCGACCCACTGTCTTCATTTGCCACTACGGAGGTTCCTGGGAGTGAAGCTAGTTGCCCGAACATGGGGAACTAAAGGTCTGTGCGCATGGAGTCGTGTTGGTGTGTTGCACTTGTGCATTCCAAAGCATATTTGTGTGTCATAACATAAACATTGCCACCTATCGTATAAGATGGTATGAGACGTTTTATACGATAGGCCCTGCAAAACGACCCCTTGGTCTATAGGAGTAATCCCTATAAATCAATGGTTATATTTCTTGTGCTTTTACTTACATGCTACTCCTTACTGTTTGATAACCGACACCCCAACGTATAAGTGGTATGAGTCACTTTATACGATGGGAGCCCTGCAAAAGATCCCTTGGCTTATGCGCTTCCGCATAAGTTAAGGTTACCTTTCCTACTTTCTGCTTCTGTCATATTTACTATGGAATTGCTAGCATAGGTCCGCTGTCACCTGCTTTTGACTTATTCTCCACCTTCATGTCCTTACCTTTTTTCCTCTCCTCTCGGTACCTAGGAGCCATGGGGGAAGGGGTAGGGGATTATAGGGCTTGTCTTTTAGACTAACGGTTTTTGAACCACAACATTTTTTGTGTACCATATAGAAGAGTCACGGGTTTTGTAGTTTTTGACAGAGTTGACCCCACGACCGTGTTAACATTGTCACCAGCCGGGACATACACGGGTCAACTGCCCCTTGATGGGTGGGATCCCACCAGCTCAGCAGCTAGGAGGCCGAAGACATAGACGCAGACGTGGATTGCGAGGCGGCGACAGCAGGCCGAAAAGGAAGAAGCACCCAGAGATGCAGCACCAGCAGAGTACGGAGTCGGTGGAGATGGGCCAGTCTAGCTTGGGTGCTCTCGGTTCATTGACAGTTACGGTGACGCTTAGTTTTAGTTTTGCTTCCGCGAGTGACTTGTAGTGAGGATTACATGTACTGGGCACAAGCCCTCCTTTTGTACTCTGATTATTATTATTGTGGACTCTCCCTTCGTGGAGATTTATTTATATACATGTGATTATGATGGACTAGTTTTATATTTACTTATACTACTGTTCTGCAATCGATTTTGCCGGCAGGATCGGCGTTTTGTAGTGACGACCTTCCCGGGCGTGATGGTGTCACCGCAAAGCGGCGGTTCTGGGCCTAAGACCCCGGTGTTTTAAAAAAAAGGGGTCTTACATCCTAGCCCACTTCCCGAAACGGCCTGATTCAGCTGAACCAGCAAACAAGCCAAAACCGCCAGGAAAATATTTTAAGTACAATGGCGTTGAGTGATCTTAGCTCACTCAACGCCATCCAGCCTATGGCGTTGAGTGAGCTCAACACATTCAATGCCATTCAGCCCATGGCAAGATGATGTTGAGTGTAGTCAGCGCACTCAACGCCATTCAGCTTATGGCGTAAAGTGCACTCGACGCCATTCAGCCTATAGCATCGAGTGCACTCGACGCCATTCTGCCGACGGCGTTGAGTTCACTCAACGCCTAAATTTGGCAGAAAGGCTCTAAGTGAAAACGGCGTTGAGTGCACTCGACGCACTCAACGCCATCTAGACTATGGCGTTGAGTGCATTCGACGCACTGAACGCCCACCCCAAAAATCCTCCCTGAATATGATGGCGTTGAGTGCACTCGACGAACTCAATGCCATTCAACCTATGGAGTTGAGTGCACTCAATGCACTCAATGCCCGAGCCCAAAGCCTGCCTGAATAAGATGACATTGAGTGCACTCAACATACTCAATGCCATTCGGCCCATGGCGTTGAGTGCACTCGACGCACTCAACGCCTGAGCCTAAATGCTGTTCTATGTAGATTTCTATTTTACTTTTAATAGACCAAGGTGATTTTCACATTGGGCCTGGGTCACTTGGCCTCCTTGGGCTTCCTAGGGTTTTGTCATGACTTGGTCATGACAAAACCTCTCCTAGGGGTCTTGTCGGAAATGGGATATTACAAGTGTTGCCGAGCGATAGTGAGTATCGCCAATAGCGATAGCTCTTAGGGAGATATTTGTGATGTGAAAGACCATTTTTCTTGCACTGCAGGAGAATGCAGGGTTTGGGTTGAGTTTGGGCGCAAAAAGTGAGCTTCTGTTGGTCCCGCCAAGCGATTGTGACGAACGCTGTCACAAAATCCCTGTTTGATTGTGTTGGGTATTGTATCCATAATTACCTGGATTTGAGGAAGCCACCTGTCAAGCTAGGATGAATTCACAATATATTTGATGAAATATTTCTAGTTGTGCTTGCAGCTATTCATTGCTAAGTACACACCAATGTCAGGGTGCAGTGGGTCAATATATACGGGTCTGTGCAATGTAATCCCTCGTTGAGCAAATCAGTGTGTTGGCCTACGTGTACTCTCTCTATTGGGGTGTACTTAATTTCAAGTACAGGGCTATGATAAAGCAAGAGCAGACAAGGAGCAAGGATGGGCCAAAGACCAGCTCACGGGTTGAAAGACGAGAATCGTCTAAGTGTAAATCGTCGAGAATCACTATGTGATTCTCGCCGATTCGTCGAGAATCACTAGTGATTCTCGACGAGTCGTCGAGAATCACTAGATGATTCTCGCCAGGTTGGGCCGGCTGTCTCGACGCAGTCAGAAATTCCTCTAAGGCAGAATCGTCGAGAATCACTAAGTGATTCTCGCCGATTCATCGAGAATGACTTTGCATTCTCGACGATTCGGCGAGAATCAAATGTGATTCCCGCCGATTCTCCCCGGCCTCTATAACCTGTGCTGCCAGAATTCGCCAAGTAGAATTCGGCGAGAATCGTAAGTGATTCTCGCCGATTCGTCGAGAATCCCCTACGATTCTCGCCGATTTTGACTTGGGCAAATTTCCGACACTTCCTGGACCGGTCCAGGTTTCCAGCGGTATTTCGAACCGGACTTAGGTCTTATTGCTGGTGGGGCCCACAACGGTCATCTTTATGACCTAATGTATAAATATACAGGTATTGGTGAACAGTAAACACAGAAACACGCGAATTCAAAAAGGAGAGCCACCGTCAAGCCCTAGCTCCGCCGATCGTCTCTGCCGCTGCTCGGGCAGTAGTCACCATAGCCGATCTCGATCTCCTCCAGATCCATGGTGATAGAAGCCAAGTCTTGCACAGCGTCTCACGCGTCTAACCAGAGATCTTTTGTCTCTTGATTTGAGATAAGGAAATCCATCCCCATCCGAATCGATCGAGACGATCGATCCTAGTGTGACCATTGGAAGACCTTGCCAACTTCGCTAAGAAGATTAAATCTCCAGTGCATAGCTGCTGTTTTCAGTTGCCGTCTCCAACTTCGAGAGCCTTGCCGTCGCCCTTTGCCGCCGCCGGTCTCGGGGAGATTCTCTCCAAGAAAGATCAAGGGTCGTGGACTTTTCGTTGCCTACAAGAACAAGTAGCCTAACGAAAAGGGACACCTAGATCTTCAAGTTGTTTGTATTTCTTATACACTCCAGTCTCTTTTTCTTTGTAAAGGAACATTTGGTTCCTAGTTGTAGGGTTGGGTGCAACCCGTGTTGTGGGAGTGTTGACTCCTACGTGTGGAAGGGTTCCTTCCGATAGTGCAAGGATTGGATTTCAATCCTGTTGGTGAAGTGACCGAGTCGTCCCTGGATTGGGAGATAGGTCGAAGGGGGAAAGTGGACGTACCCAAATCAGGGAACCACTATAAATTGCCTGTGTTATTTTCTGTGCTGTGTGGTTTGTTTTGATTCTGCAGGTACAATTTTAATTCCGCAAATACGCTGCAAGTCACCTATCCCCCCCCATAGGTGAAGCTAGTTGGCACTAGGTGGACTTTCAAGTGGTATCACAGGGAGGTTACTCATCAAAAAGGTTAACACCTTGAGTAGAATCCTGCCACCAGTGTCAACAAGAAGATCAGACTCAAGCATGGAGTTGGATTATGATGTCCCTCCTCTAAGACTCCCCTCATGTACAAAGGAGTACTATCCTGTATAGAAGATGAGAGTACTATTTCATCTGGAGGCCATCGACCCTCGAGCATCACTCATTCTGGAAGAGGGTCCCTTCATTCCCATGAAGGCTTCCAGCTCAGGGAAAGATCTCCAAATCCCCAAGTGTCCTAAAGAGATGTCGGAGACAGAGCTCTCACTGTTCAACCTGGACCAGGTGATTCGTCAGATCATCACTGATGTCTGGTCTGGACCATCTCGCTCTAGAGTGGACAAGTGTAGGACAGCTAAGTCCATGTGGCAAACCATCTCAGACCTCATGGAGGGATCAGAGAAAACTGGGACCAGTTGTCAACAAGAGGATGAAGCCTATGTAGGGGTCCTCATTTCTGAAGATGAAGGGCATGATCAATCTGTCAGTATCAGGGCTCCTGTGTCCTTGTCAGAGACTGAAGAAGAAATTGAGGAAAGCAGTTCTGATGAAGCTGACTCAACAGTCTCTGCCGATATTAACGGTCACCCTGCACAACAAAGCCAGGAGCAGGTAACTTCTTCCTCATGCCCCTCTCCTCTTGAAGTTCCTAAAGACAGGAACAATTCAGAGGGTAGTCCTTCCAAAAATGCAAGGGATATGGATAGCCTCAATCAAAAGATTGAAAATCCTGATTCCCTTGTGTGTGCCCTTCAGAAGAGCAACTTACTTGTGGAGGAGCAAGCTAAGGAGATTGCTCAGCTGAAAATCTTATTGGTTCTCCAATTGGCATCCAATAAGGTTAAGGACTCTAAAATCTCAGATCTAGAGAGTAGTCTAGAGAATGAGAAGAGGATAGTATCCAACTTTTCCAAGGTTGATGCTATCAAAAGAAAGAAAGAAAATGGGTGGATCTCCCGAATTATCAATTCATGGAGAAATGGGGAAACAGTATTTAGACCCCCCCCCCCCCACTCTAGGAAGGAAAGGAACTCATCATGCTTTCAGGTATGACCACAGAAACAATGTTGGTCACTGCAAGAATGACCAGCCCTCAGGTGGAAATACCCACAGTGCCAGAACTGTCATGGCTACCCATGAGAGAATTCCCAAGGCTCATTCTGAACCCTTTGTATTCTCAGCCTCAGCCCCAACTCATCATGAATATGCAGGAACCAGCTCTCAATGCAGTACTTTCCACCCTAGGACACAGAAAAGGGGGGACAGGAAACATGTGGTAAGTACCCATGGGGCCTCTGGAAGTGTGCTGACTGAAAGGAAGGCACCACCTCCCAGGCCTCATGACACTCACCACATGCTCTCTATCCACCCTCCCACGTGTCACGGTGGAAAAGGCAAATTTGTGAGCAGAACCTGCCCTGTCCCGTTTAGACCCAAGATTCCGACTACCTCAGTCAGTAGATCGGGTCAAAAACGGCGATACAACATTTATGAGTGTTGGTGTTGTGGCAAAGTGGGTCATTTTGCCATAGATTGTTGGCACAACTCTTCTGTGTCAAAGGCAAGGGGATTTCCACATCCTCGAGGCAATGTTAGTCCTCCCACCAGGATTCCTGAGGGGAGGCATTCCAATTATTATACTGACAGGAACCTAGGACCCAATACTTATTGGGTTCCTAAGGCAAGATAACTCTTTCCTGCAGGGTGGTCTGGGTTCCCACAATCCTGATGGGAACCGGACAGGAGATGCTCCAAGAATGACGTGGAAAAAGTGTCGAGAATGGGAGCAGTGCCATCATTACAGGCACATGCATACTGACCTCCTGATATACTCTGTGCTGATATTGTGAATGTTACATCTTGTTATCATAGGTAATCGCAATCAGCTTCAATATATGAGCCATAGTGCATCGATTTTTACATATATGTATATGTATGTCTACATGTCCACACTAAGTAATGAATTCACTTCTTTTAAAATTAGATGGTCATATAGAAAAATTATTCACGTATGCTC
This sequence comes from Platanthera zijinensis, assembly GCA_039513925.1. Taxonomy (NCBI): domain Eukaryota; kingdom Viridiplantae; phylum Streptophyta; class Magnoliopsida; order Asparagales; family Orchidaceae; genus Platanthera; species Platanthera zijinensis. The sequence goes on along the minus strand of CM077078.1, from coordinate 248,092,850 downwards.
AGTCACTTAGGGAAGGAGTATAAGTGTAAGATAACCTTCAGTTACATTAGCAGTGATTAGTTTGAGATTTTCAGCCATAAGTCCGCCCTCTAAAATTTTGAACCCCTTGGTTGGATTAAGAAACAATTATGCCTATTAAGACTTTCCTACCCTTGACAATGACATAAATTTGGAATCTCAGCGATTTCCCTCAAACTAAATTCCACCATGGTATCATCGAACAAAATTCACCCGTGCGAACCAACATTAGCCCGAAAGCATCACCAAATCGTCGAACCAAATTCCTCCATTCCCGACGATCAATATTATACTGTTGCAGTTTCCGTCGAACAAACCCTTCAGACATAAATATATATATAAACCCGCTTATAACATGGAACCTAAATCCCGCCGACCCAACTTAAATCCCGCCGACCCTTCAACTTCCAGCGATTCGCCGAGACCGTGTCCAAGCTCTGCAGGAAACCCTTCCTCCCAGCGGGTTCCTCCATTGGCAGTTTGTGGTGACCTAACGACACCTCCTGAAGCCTTCCTCTCTCAACCAGGCACTCGTCCAAGCATCGCCTCGGATCGGCTCGCCGTCTCTCCAGCAAAGTAGCCGGAACCTTCACTTCCTCTCCGCACTAGGTAATCTCCATCTTGTCCCTTACCGAAACTTGAGCTTAGTGTAGATTTTGTTCTCACTCTCTTGGTTTCGGAGATCCTTAGACTTGGAAATTGGTATTCCCTTTCTTTCTAGTTTGCTATGGCCCCACGGACTTCTGCAGGCCTGATCATTGGATGCGAGCTCGTGAGAACTGGATTCTCCCAGGCCTCGGACGAGTTCCGGAACATAATCATAATGCTCGAGGAAGCGGGACTGACGTTCGTGCTGGAGCACCCGTGCAAGATCTTGGATAAGGAAGTATTGGAGTTCTTTGCTACTGCCAAGCTCCGTCACGAAGACACCTCCATCAAGAGCAAGGTTGCTGGGAAGAAGATCAAGTTATCCGCCAGGAAACTGACCCAATGCCTGCGGTTATCCAGTTGTGAGGAAGAAGATTACCTGGAGGAAGAGGATAGAGCAAGGACCCTATCCTTCTGTGGACTGGCCAGGGGGACCAGGTCAATCAAAAGGAAAGACATGAACGAGGAGGGAAAATTGCTGTCTGACATCGTTGGGAAGGCTCTAATCTGCAAACCCAGATTTTACGACCATATTTTAGGGGAAATGTTCAAGACTCTGGTGGCAATCATCTGCCGAAAGCGGTTTAATTGGGGAGCCATGCTCTTTGAAAGAATTAAAGACACACTCCGAACCCCCAGCTTTGGCAGAATCATCAGCCTCTATCTGAATCAGCTGGACGGAGATACATTCGACATGAGCAAAGGAGTGCCTCTGCACTATTTGAAAAGGATGGACGTAAGCATATTCGACCGGTGGGAGCGTCGAATAGGGCAGGTTGCCAGGGAAATAGACCAAGAGGAAGCATCTACGGCCGAGGACACCAGTGCTCCTGCACATTCTATGGCAGCACCCAGTGAAGTTCCTGATGCACTGATTGCAGGAACTGAGGGGGAGCCTGTACACTCTTCTGCAAACATCATCTCTGATATTTCTCAGATAGCTAAAGATGTTGTGGAAACTTTGCAAGAAGATCGTGAGGAGGAGGTAGCAGATGAAGTGGCAGATTTGGAGGAGGAAGAGGAAGGTGAGGAAGATATGAATTACCTGGGAGATGAGGTGGATGATGAGGAGGAGGAGGAAGAAGTAGAGGAAGATATGCACAACTCTGCAGATAAGCCTGAGCACTTGGAGACTGAGATGGAGGAAGAAGTAATTGAGAGGGAGAAAGTGGTGGATCCTCGGGAGGATGTTGTTGTTTCATCTGAGGAACAAGCTCCTGAGAGGTCGAATGCAGGAATGCAGGGGGAGCCCTCTTAGCAACCCTCTGTCCCCCCTATGGACTCTATTCTATTGTCCAGCTCTCCCAGTACTTCTGCTAGGGAGCCTGACCAGGGTCTGCCTGCAGCTCCTCCACTTCAAGCAAACCTAGCAAATCACACTGTTAATTTTGTCTAAGGGATGCTGGATGAGCTCAAGGATACGTTTGAGAAATCCCTCAATAAAGTGCTAAAGAGACTGAAGGACTTTGAGGATCTCATGCTCAAGAATGTGGTTCAGATCAACCATAAACTAGATGTGATGGAGAAGAAATTTGATGAAAAATATACAGAGGCAGGCACAGCCGTATCTCTTCTCATGAAAGGACTAAAGAAGAATACTGACGACCTGGGAGTAGTCAATAAAAAGGCACATGTTGTGGCAGATAGCATACAGAAATTCGATGCCAACATTGTGCTTCTAAATGCAAATCAAAAAGGCCTGCTGACTGAGTTCTCAAACTCTCTGAAGCACATAGATGAGTCCCTGCACTCCTATGCAAACTCCATTGCAGTCGAAGCCAAAAAGGGGGAGGAAGAATATACTGCTAAAATGACCGGGCTTCAGCAAATCATCATCGACAATTTCGACCAGTCTAATGTCTATGTTTATGACAGCTGCCGGTGGTTCCTCAAACAAGTATTAGGCACCGATATCCCTGAAAATCCTGAGGGTAATCCTGCTCCTGAGACTCCTGAGAATAATACTGTAAATGATGAGGAAGCAAGTGCAGAAGGAGTTCCTTTAAGTGAAGCTGATACTCAAGGGGCTGCTAGGGACAGTTCCAAAGCCAAATTGATGGCCATGTTTGACAAAGAAGCCCTAGCAAAAGCCAAGAACAAGAGAAAACTTCAAGAAGGGACATCTAGGGAAATACAAGCTGAAAAGAAGATCAGATTGACGGAGGATGATCTGAGGAACGAAAAATGGAGTCCTGTATCAAAGAGTATTATCTTGGACACATTTCTGTTACAGCAGAGGGGGCAAATAAATCGAAGTGATGTATATAGCCAGTACGAATGGGAGCGGCACAAAGAATTTGAAGCCAAACGTAACATATTCTTCAGGAACAACACCGTGGCAGATAAAGCACCTCCTCCCAGATATCATCCAAAGCCTAAGGAATATTTCGAAAGGCAAAGCAAGAAATTCCTGGCTCAGAAGCTTAAGGATAGTCTTGCTAAGAAGAAATAGGCTTAGGATCTTTTCCGCCTCTTATTGCATATCCATTTTCTCACATTATCATATGAACAAGACTTGTGGATTTATATATATGATTTCATGTTTAACTCAAGTATTGTTCTGCTTGCTTTTGTTTTCGTATGTCTTATTTATTCTCTGGATGGTGGTATTCATCTTAGCTAGTAGGATTTTGGCTTCGTCAAATAGGGGGAGATTATTGGGTATTGTATCCACAATTACCTGGATTTGAGGAAGCCACCTGTCAAGCTAAGATGAATTCACAATGTATTTGATGAAATATTTCTAGTTGTGCTTGCATCTATTCATTGCTAAGTACACACCAATGTCAGGGTGCAGTGGGTCAATATACACGGGTCTGTGCAACGTAATCCCTCGTTGAGCAGATCAGTGTGTTGGCCTACGTGTACTCTCTCTATTGGGGTGTACTTAATTTCAAGTACAGGGCTATGATAAAGCAAGAGCAGACAAGGAGCAAGGATGGGCCAAAGACCAGCTCACGGGTTGAAAGACGAGAATCGTCTAAGTGTAAATCGTCGAGAATCACTATGTGATTCTCGCCGATTCATCGAGAATCACTAGTGATTCTCGACGAGTCGTCGAGAATCACTAGATGATTCTCGCCAGGTTTGGCCGGCTGTCTCGACGCAGTCAGAAATTCCTCTAAGGCAGAATCATCGAGAATCACTAAGTGATTCTCGCCAATTCGTCGAGAATGACTTTGCATTCTCGACGATTCGGCGAGAATCAAATGTGATTCCCGCCGATTCTCCCCGGCCTCTATAACCTATGCTGCCAGAATTCGCCAAGTAGAATTTGGCGAGAATCGTAAGTGATTCTCGTCGATTCGTCGAGAATCACCTACGATTCTCGCCGATTTTGACTTGGGCAAATTTCCTACCCTTCCTGGACCGGTCCAGGTTTCCAGCGGTATTTCGAACCGGACTTAGGTCTTATTGCTGGTGGGGCCCACAACGGTCATCTTTATGACCTAATGTATAAATATACAGGTATTGGTGAACAGTAAACACAGAAACATGCGAATTCAAAAAGGAGAGCCGCCGTCGAGCCCTAGCTCCGCCGATCGTCTCTACCTCTGCTCGGGCAGTAGTCACCGTAGCCGATCTCGATCTCCTCCAGATCCACGGTGATAGAAGCCAAGTCTTGCACAGCGTCTCACGCGTCTAACCAGAGATCTTTTGTATCTTGATTTGAGATAGGGAAATCCATCCCCGTCCGAATCGATCGAGACGATCGATCCTAGTGTGACCGTTGGAAGACCTTGCCGACTTCGCTAAGAAGATTGAATCTCCAGTGCATAGCTGCTGTTTTTAGTTGCCGTCGCCAACTCCAAGAGCCTTGCCGCCGCCCTTTGCCGCTGCCGGTCTCGGGGAGATTCTCTCCAAGAAAGATCAAGGGTCGTGGACTTTTCGTTGCCTACAAGAACAAGTAGCCTAACGAAAAGGGACACCTAGATCTTCAAGTTGTTTGTATTTCTTATACACTCCAGTCTCTTTTTCTTTGTAAAGGAACATTTGGTTCCTAGTTGTAGGGTTGGGTGCAACCCGTGTTGTGGGAGTGTTGACTCCTACGTGTGGAAGGGTTCCTTCCGATAGTGCAAGGATTGGATTTCAATCCTGTTGGTGAAGTGACCGAGTCGTCCCTGGATTGGGAGATAGGTCGAAGGGGGAAAGTGGACGTACCCAAATCAGGGAACCACTATAAATTGCCTGTGTTATTTTCTGTGCTGTGTGGTTTGTTTTGATTCTGCAGGTACAATTTTAATTCCGCAAATACGCTGCAAGTCACCCATCCCCCCCATAGGTGAAGCTAGTTGGCACTAGGTGGACTTTCAGATTGTGAAGCCAGTCCTTGGAGGACAGTGTGGCTATTGTGTGAGCTGCGAGCTCTTAAATGCCAGTGTGCCGAACGGGTAAGGGGAAAGCTGACCCGCGTCATTTTGACGATTTGAGCAACGGGCATGGCTGAACTGTACCTGCGTTATGTCTGTCTGACTGGTAGACCTAAGTTTTTGGTCTCGTTGGAGGGCATAATGAGAGTCTTAGGCCTGCGTGCCATTAAGACTAAAATGCTCAAACTTACCATTATGTCTGGGACCTCCGAACGGTGGTGGGACCCTAGTTTTCTGGTACACCGATAATGTTCCCTGAGTACATGGAGCGTCGGGTCGTGTGACTGATGTTTGTGATATATTGAACTGTGTGTGAGTGCACATTTTGTGATATATCTACTTGTGAAAATACTCTTCCTGTAGGGACGGAATACCACTGCCCAAGGAAATGGGTAGGCTCGTTATAAATTGGTTAGTTGAATGCTGACCGTTTCCTTATTTGCCACCCTCGGGGTGGATTGTCTCTGTGCAGGTGGTGGAGAGCCGAGCGGGAAATAGCGGGTTGAAGCTCATGCAGCTATGCTGGCCCTAGAAGGCCGAATGGAATAGTTTTACTGTTTTCATATATGGTCGGCCTGCTTGTAGATGTTTGTAATCCACACCTGTGAAGTTTAACTGTAAGGCCTTAAGGCCAAACACTTTTGTGTATTTCTGGTTACTTTCTAGTGATATATGTAAATGTAATTGTTTATATATAGTGGACATTCATGCTTGTTGAGTTCAGTATTAACCACTAAAGCTTCCACTAGAATGCTCTGAGTTAGGATGCGTGTACTGGTTTTGATATTCATAAGTAATTTCGCCGACTGTCTGTGGAATATGGCGTGGGGCCTCGGCCGGACCCTCTGTTATATTTCATGTGACAAACAGAGACGTTATACGATGCTAGGGAACTGGGGCCCATTTTCCGCGATAATTGCCTGGGGTAGACCATGTCGGCAGATGATCTCCCCCCAAATGAAGTTCCTGATTACCTGGGAGGTCACCTTAGCTAGCGCCTTCACTTCCCACCACTTAGAAAAATAATCTATCATCACCAGCAAGAACCTCCTCTGCCCGCTGTCCTGGGGAAAGGCCCTACCAAATCCATTCTCCAAATGGTGATGGGCCAGGGGCTGTAATACTCCTGAGCCGCTGAGCTAGTTGGAGTTGGAGGGGGGCAAACAGCTGGCGCTTGTGAAATTTCCTTGCGAACTCCACAGTGTCCTGTTGGGTATTGCATCCATAATAACCCAGATTTGCATGAAGTCACCCTTAAACTAAGATGAATTAAGTTGTATTTGATATCCATGTTTTAGCTGTGTGTTTGCAGATTACCATTGCTAAGTGTTGACCAATGTCAGTCTATAGTGGGTCATGAACACAGGACCATACAGTGTAATCCCTCACTGTGTGACCCAAGGTGTTTACTCATGTGTAGCCTCTCTATTGGGATACACTTCATATTCAAACCTTGGATCATGGAATGAAGATTGGACTCTTGAAGAGAAGAGAAAGATTTCTTCTAAAACTCAGTTTCTAGTTCTCGAGAACTAAAGGTACTTCTCGAGAACTATAAGTTAATTTTTAAGAAAATTATGTTAAGTTCAGATCGGCCGAAATTTTCAAATGACTTGACGTGATTGGTCCACGTGTCATCATTAATGTCTTTTTTAGCCATTAAGGGTAATCCTATATAAAGTCTTTTCATTAAGACCAAACCCTAACAATTACAATTAGTGGATTTCCGTACATTCTAAATTTCTGGATTGACTTTCTCTTTCCAAAAGAACACGTTCTGAAGCCGCCGCCTCCGCTCACGAGTAGATCGATCTTTCAGCTTTCGATCCAAGAAGACTTGTTGTTCAAGGAAACATCATCTTCTCCTTGATCGAGTAGGTCAAAGCTTTCTTAGGTCAGATCGTCAAGTCTTCTTCAACCATTTCTGATAGAGCCGCCAATTCAAGAAGAAGACCTAGGGCTGAATTTTTCCAGATCTGAGAAATCTTTGTTTGTATTTTTCCAAATCTTGTTGTTATCTTATAGGAGATTATTCTTCGAGTGTAAGAGCGTTATTCTCTGAGTTTGTAGGAAGTTTTATCTTCCGAGTGTAAATCCATTTGGATCAAGTTTGTAGGAACTTGGTTCCGAGGCGTAGGATAGTTTTCAATCTGAGAGAGTGGAGTAGCCAAGTCTAGTGATTTGCTAGATCGGTTAGGTAAAGTGGACGTACCCAAGATTGGGGAACCACTATAAATCTTCTTGTCTTTCTGTGATTGCTTGATTTCTTGTGCTAGATCGTTAAAAATTTTATTCCGTAATTAGACGCAAGATTCACCTATTCACCCCCCTCTAAGTGATTTAGGTTGACAACTTTACACTTTTTAATTGGTATCAGAGGGAGGTTGGTCGTTAAAAGGTTAACACCTTGATCAATTTCCTCTCGAAAGTTTTCATTTGGTTATTCAAGCAATGGACAAGGTCAAAGATTTTGCCAAGCTTCCCATGTGCACAAAGAATAACTTTCCCATGTGGAAAGAGAGAATCAAATTTTTCATGGAAGCTGTGGACCCCCGGATCTTCATGATTGTTGAAGAAGGTCCTTACGTCCCCATGACTACCTCCACTATAGATCCAACCAAGAAGGTTCCTAAGAAATTGATGGGTCTAGATAAGGACGAGATTGCACTTGTCTCTTTGGACAAGAAAGCTAAAAATATTATAGCAAGTGCAGTCGATGACTCGATGCTGCAGAATCTGATTCACTACCAATCGGCTAAGGAGATGTGGCATTCTCTAGTTACTCTGATGGAAGGTACTGAAGAAGTGAGGGATGATAGAAGGTCCCTACTGAACCTGAAATATGAAGCCTTCAAGCAAGGGTCAAAGGAGACCATTGCAGATACCTTTGAGAATTTCTTCAAGATAGTAAATGGCCTAAGAGTGTATGGTCGATTCTTCACCAATGGGGAGCTGAATGATAAGTTTCTGAGGTCTCTCACAAAGGAATGGGACAACAAAGTCTGTGACATCCGGGAGTTTGGCAGACTAGTTGAGACAGACCCACAGAATCTATTTGGCAAGTTGATGTCCAATGAACTACAGATCAATTCCAGAAAAGCTGAAGAAGAGAAAAGTCTCTTCTCCTCAAAAGAGAAGTCGATTGCATTAAAGGCTGATAGTTCAAGGAAGGGCAAAGCTGCCTCACCAGCACCTGCTCGAGAAGTAAGTGAAGAGGAAAGCTCTGAGCCAAGCACCTCAAGCTCAGAACTATCTGAAGGAGAGTTCTCGTTGCTCTCTTGGCAGTTCAAGAAATTCTTGAATAAGAAGAAGTAGTGGAGAGTCAAGGATGCCTCATACAGAAGATCACAACATGACGGTGATCAGCGAAAGAAAGGCTCGGGTAGCCATGACAGGTATAAATCGAAACAGAACAAACAGATTTCTACTGACATTGTTTGCTACTACTACAACAAATAAGGTCACGTCATAGCTGACTGCCCCCACAAGAAGAAGGAGGGTGGCAGAAGAGAGGAAAAGAAGTCATCGTACCACAAGAAGATGACAGAGAAGAGCTTGTTGGCCAAGAAGGGCAAGACTCTCAGCGAATCCGACTCATCTGAGTCGAGTGAAGAAAAGGAAGCCTACTTTGGGCTCATGGCTCAATCAGATGACGAACAAGAGCCCCAGTTTAATGGGGAGGCAAAATATCACACTCCTCTCTCTGAATCTGAAAGTTCTAAGCATGATCATGAGGACAGCTCTTCTGACGATGAGTCAGAACTTATGTCCCAATACAAAGAGTTGATCATGACTTACGACAAATGTCGCCGAGTTGTGAAAACTCAGGCTAAAGAGATTAAGTCTCTAAAGGATATTGAGAGCAGCTTGAGAGAAGAAGTCGCTAAGACTGACTCTCTTCAAGAGAACTTCAATTTTGCTATTGAAGAATACAATCAAGCTCTTATGCACCTCGACCTTAAAGAGGAAATCATCAAGGAGTTGGAAAAACAACTCGAGGCTGAGAAGAAACTTGTTGAAAGTTTCTCTAAGCCTAAGACAGTTCTTCCACTCGTTGCTCAATTCTAAGCTAAGGCCCAAGGAGCTGGACTAGGTCATGTTGCCGCTCCTAGTAAATCTTTTTGGAGAAACAAGGCTCAACGAAAGAATTAGGCCGCTAAGAAGGCCTTGACCAAAGAAAAGGGGAAAGCCCCTCTAGATCAGACTGTATTTAAGAAAGTCATCTTTCCAACAAACAAGTTTGATCTGGACTCGTCCTATGGTCACTTGATCAGGCCTACTTATGTAGAGCCAAAGTCTTGGTACCAAGGATGGACTCGCCCTCGGAACTTTGGTGAGAGTGTATTTAAGGCACCTTATGAAGAAGTGATTCTTCAGGGCTATGGTCCTTATAATCTTTGCCACAACTTTAACAAAGCACCTAAAGTAAAGCCCGTTGGGGAAAGGCCTCCGAAGGAGAAGAAATCATGTGACTGCCATCACCATGAAGCCTCCTCCTCCAAGAGTGCTACCCCTGCTAGACCACCATCTCAAAAGGTCAAGCAGGAGTACATAAGACAAAGATACAACTGGTTTGACTGTTTGTGCTGTGGCAAAATTGGTCATTTTGCCATCGATTGGGTGTTTAATACCAGGAAGGTCGCTACTCCTCAAGTTGGCAACATGAGATTGACCACTCAGGATGCTAATCTTCGTAGGGGGAGTATTCTAACCCGAGACCAAGGACCCAAACATGTTTGGGTTCCTAAGGCAAAGTGATCATGAATACATGTATGTCCAAAGGCCACCAAAATGCCAATCTGGTACTTGGATAGTGGGTGCTCTCGGCACATGATCGGGACAAGAAGCCTACTCCAGAATTTCACTCCAGTCTGCAACGGACCAAAGGTCATCTTTGGAGGTTCAGACCGAGGGATAACTAAAGGCTATGGTATGATCCCTAACGGTAGTGTATCCTTTTCGGATGTAGCTTATGTGAAGGGATTAGAACACAATCTCATAAGCATAAGTCAACTGTGCGATAAAGGATACATAGTTGAGTTCCACGCTGACAAGTGCTTGATAAAGTCTATTGACAATATGGAAATAATTCTATCAGGCACTCGAAGTAGGAACATATTTTTGCTTAATTTTCATTTGTATAGATTCTTCTACACAAGTGTGTCTTTTGGTAAAAGATAGTGCGTCTCTTGGTGACCAATGACACAAGAGGCTAGCACATATTAATTTTAAAACTATTAATAAATTATTCTCCCAGAACTTAGTACGTGTTGCCCCAAATGTCAAGCACGTCAAAGAGAGACCATGTCATGCATGCGTAAAAGGCAAGCAAATAAGAGCTACCTTTAAAAGAATAATGGGCAAAAACTCTAATAGGTGTTTATACCTACTTCATATGGACTTGTTCGGTCTAGTGCAAATTAGAAGGTTAGGAGGTAAGGATTATACATTGGTAATTGTTGATGACTACTCGCGTTTTGCGTGGGTGTTCTTTCTGAAACCCAAGTCAGATACCTTCGATATCTTTACAAATTTTGTCAGGCAGGTTTATAATGAATACAACTGTTTTGTAGTCAAAATCAGAAGTGACAAATGAACGGAGTTCAAATTTGGGGCCATGACAGAATTTAGTGAAAGCCTCGGTATCTTTCATGAGTTTTCCTCTTCTCGTACTCCACAGCAAAATGGAGTAGCTGAGAGTAGGAATAGAACACTTATAGAGGCCTGTAGGACTATGTTGAGTGATGTTTCACAACTGGAGTACTTCTGGGCTGAAGCCATCAACACTACATGCCACGTGCAAAATCAAGCCCTTTTAAACAAGAATCATGATAAGACACCTTATGAACTTCTAAAAGGCAGGAAACCGACTGTCTCATATTTTAGAATTTTTGGCTGCAAATGCTTCGTACTTAATAATGGTAAGTATCATACTACCAAGTTTAGTGAGAAAATTTTTAAGGTATTTTTGTAGGATATAGTAGCCATAGTAAGGCATATAGGATTTTCAATAGAAAAACTCTGGTTGTAGAGGAATCCATACATGTTGTATTTGATGAGATGAGCTTGCTGCAAGGCGAATCATCTAGTGTGCTTGTTGAAGATGCAGGTACAAGGCTTAAAGAGATCAGCTTAGATGAATCGACCGAAGGTATAGATGAAAAGTTCATCAAGATCACCTCTCCAACCCCTATTGGAGAGGTAGAGGATAAAGATGAAAATATTGTCCAAGTTGATGAAGTCACTCCAGTGGCTGAAGAAGTTCCAGATACGAGGAATCTAGAGCTCAGACATCTGAAGGATCACCCAATAGACCAGATCATAGGAGATCCCCGGGATGGTGTCAGAACTCGTTGAAGTACAACTAACGAGAATCTATATTTAAGTTTTCTCTCACAGGTTGAACCAAAGAAGTTTGAGGAAGCAAACTCAGACGCATCATGGATCTTGGCAATGGAAGAAGAATTGAATCAGTTCAAGCGCTGCAAAGTTTGGACGCTTGTTCCAAGACCCAAAGGTAAGAATGTCATCGGAACGAAATGGGTCTATAGGAACAAGTTGGACGAGAATGGGATAATCATCAAGAAAAAGGCCAGACTCGTCGCTAAAGGATACTGTCAAGAAGAAGGGATCGACTTCTACCAGACATACGCTCCAGTGGCAAGACTGGAGGACATCTGACTGTTCCTAGCTTATGCTGCACTGAAGGGATTCACTGTCTATCAAATGGACGTGAAGTCCGCCTTCCTGAATGGTGACATAAAGGAAGAGGTGTACGTGGAATAGCCCCCAGGTTTCGTTGATCCTAACTTTCCTGAGTATGTTTATTTATTATCAAAAGCGCCGTATGGTTTGAAACAAGCTCCTCGAGCTTGGTACGAAACGCTATCTACCTTTATCCTTGAGAACAAGTTCATAAGGGGAAAGATAGATAAGACATTATTTCTTAGGGAAATTAAAGGCAAGATTTTTCTAGTACAAATCTATGTCGATGACATTATTTTTGGTTCTACAGACGCAACCTCTACAAAAAGTTTTCTAAACTTATGCAAGGGAAGTTTGAAATGAGTAGTATGAGAGAGCTGAAGTATTTCTTAGGACTTCAGGTGAAACAATCTGAAGATGGAATTTTGATCTCTCAGACTAAGTTCACCAAGGAGTTGATTAAGAAATTCGGAATGGAGAGTGTAACTTCTATGAGGACTCCAATGTCCCCAGCTATGTCTTTGGACAAGGATGAGAAAGGGAAACCTTTTGAAGAAACTAAGTACAAAAGCATAGTTGGATCCTTGCTCTACCTTACTGCCAGTAGACCAGACATAATGTTCTCTACATGTGTCTGTGCTAGATTCCAAGTGAACTATAAGGAATCTCACTATGCTGCTGTAAAGCGGATTTTAAGATACCTTAAAGGTACACCGAATCTTGGCTTATGGTACCCAAGAAGTAATGACAGTGAACTAATTGGTTTTTCAGATGCAGACTTTGCAGGTAGCAAAGATGACAGAAAAATCACTTCCGGGACATGTCAGTTCCTAGGAAGAAGGCTTATATCATGGAGCAGCAAAAAGCAAAATTGTGTCGCAATCTCAACGGACGAGTCAGAATACATTTCTTGCCGGCAGTTATTGTGCATAGTTGCTGTGGCTCAAGAATCAGCTAGAAGATTACAATATGAAGGTCAAAAGCATTCCATTGTTCTGCGACTCATCCAGCGTGATCGCAATCACAAACAACCCAGTCTCGTACAGCCAGACAAAGCACATCGAGCTCAGATATTACTTCATCCAGGAGCATGTGGAGCAAGGGGATGTGGATCTGCAGTACGTGCCAATAGATCATTAAGTTGCAGATATTTTCACGAAGCCGCTGGACGAGACCAAGTTCAATTTCTTCAAAACTGAACTTGGGTTGCTGAACAAAGAAGAATAAACCAAAGTGGAACAATTCAAGGCTCAAGTATCTAGGACTCTTCAAAAAGTTCAGAAATTTCTCAAGAGGAAGGTAGCTCTCGAAAACAAAGTATACCTCTCGAAAAGTGAAGTAATAGTTCTCGAGAACTTAGACTACTTCTCGAAAACTTCTGATCAGTCTCTCGAGAACTTCTGATCAGTATCTCGAGAAGTCTATTAAGCTCTCGAGAACTATATCATACTTCTCGAAAAGTATACTGACAGCTCTCGAAAACTAAACCTACTTCTCAAGAAATGCCCGTCTTCTTTTCGACTTATGCTTAATTTCTTCTATTTTCGAAAACCCGCTTGATTTCAGTCCTAACCCTAGATTAATTAGACACTTAATTGACATTACTAGGATCATATATATATATATATATAAAGTTTTATAAATCAATAATCAACCGACATTTCAAATTTCCTCTTCTCGAAAACTCTTCGTCTTCCGCCGACAGATAGCTTCATCACAGCCATTGTCTTGCGCTCCGTCCAACGCCGTCATCAGCGTACATGGCGCAAAGTTCGAAGATAGGATTTGGCGGTGAACTTGTTGTCGCAGGGATTGCAGACATTTCAGATGATTTCCAGAACCTGCTCCTTCTCCTCGACACTACTGGACTGATGTTCGTTCTGTCAGAACCCTGCAAGATTGTTTTTCAAGATGTAGAGGAATTCTTCTGGAATGCCAAGGTGAGGCGAAATGGTACAGTGTTGAAAACTAAAGTCAAAGGGATCAAAATCAAGTTGGATAAAACAAAATTTTAAAGTTTCTGAAGATGCCCATTGTGGATGAAGAGAATGACCTAACACTTGAAGATTATGATAGAACTTACTCCTTCTGTGGAGTTTCTGAGGAATTAAAATCTTTAAGGAGAAATCTCTTCAATGATATAGGAAAACTTCTGGTATATATAATTGGAAAAATCTTATGGTGCAGAACATGGTCTATTAGTTTCATAACAAATGATCTATTTGGTGTTATGACAGCTGTAATCTGCAGGAAGAAATTTCAATATGGCATGATGGTATTTGAGATGATAAGGGACAGCATTCAGGATCCCAAATTTGCAAGGATAATCTCTTTATTGCTGAGTGAGATTGATCCAGTCACTTTTAAAATTTCCAAAGGCACTCCAGTTCATCACTTGAAGAAGATTTCATTGGCCTCCATCAGGAGATGAGAACTCAAGCTGAAGAATTCCAAGCTGTTAGCTAAGGAACTTGCAGCTTCTTCCTCTGAGGTCAGGACCCCATCTCCCTCCTCTCATCATATTACTGAACCTTCTGGTGCAATAATTGAGGGAGAGCTTGCAGCCTCTGTTCCTGCTATCAGACCTACTCCTTCCTCTCCATCCAGATCACCCATCAGAAGTCCTCTCAGAAGCCCAGTGAGATCTCTAATCAGGAGCCCTATGGCAGATTCTCCAGATGCAACCCTATCAGATGTTCTAGGACAGGAAACCCTCAAGGACACAAGTGCAGTCATTGACAACATGATTGCAGAACTCATTTCAGATGAACCACTTCCTCCCCTTCACAAAGAAACCACCGCAGAACCATCAAAAGAACCTTCTCCACCACCCTCAACTCAAGCTACTCCACCTCCTTCTCCCTCTCCAAGGAAACCATCTACTCCACCAGAGACCATTCCTCTCATTGAAGAGGATGAGCCAAAACCTGAAGAGGTGGAAGACCCTCTCAGGAACCTTGCTTTCTCCCTCCAAAGATTTGTTGATGAGGAAGCTGATATAGTATCTCACACTGTAAGAGCCCAGAGCTTTGTGGTTATAGAAGAAATTCCTCCATGGAAAGCACCTCCTCCACCTCAGATTTCTACATCTAGTACCCCTCCTACTGCCATTGTATCTGCCACTCCTGCTGCTACTGCTACTGAAACTGTAAGTTCAGATATTTTATCTAAGATTGAAGGTATGCTGGCTGCCCAAAGGCAATATTTTGATGAATCTCTCCAGTCAGTCAAAGATCAGGTCACCTCTCTAGAAAAGGAAATGAGCAGAGGATTTGCAGAGATCCAACACAATACAGATTTTCTTAAAGAGCTATTCAGAATTGGTGACAAAGCTAATGACCACACCATTATAAGTATTGGTCAGGTCATAGACCAGTCTGTCACACTGGCAAATAATCAAATTCAGTTGGAAAAGAAATCTCAAGAACATGTAATGAAGATTTATGAGGAAGTTGGTGCTTTCGAAGAAGACACCATAAAAAAGCTTTGTGTAGAAATCAGAAAGGGGGAGAGTTTAGTGAAAGAACAAGTGGAAAAGCTTATCGTAGCTACAAAATCTATCTGGAATGAGAAATTGACTGAGATAAATAAGAATGTTTTAGAATAAATCCAATCAGTGAAATTCCACACTTATGACACTGCAGTCTGGATGCACAATCAGATATTCCCTGACTTTCAGGCTGATCCTAATCTTATTCCGCATCACCTGAACCCCCTTGCTGAAGGTCAATCCACCCAGATGCCTCAACCTCAGATGCCTACCTTCTCTCCTAGGCCAGAAGATAAGGATCTTCCTCCTGCTTCCTATGACCAGGTTTGGGATGACATTATTCCTAAGGAGTTACCAGAGATTCACACCTCTAAGAAGAGAAAGTATGGAGAAGGTCCATCTGCAAGAAAATCTGTTCCACAGCCAGATGCAGGGAAAAGGAAAGCAAATGAGTTTGCTGAAGTTTGGAGCCCCACTTCTAAAAGCTTAATTCTTGATACTCTTAAATTGGTGATGGACTACAATGAGAACAGAAATCTCCACTACAGCTCATCTGAGTGGGAATTATATGAGAAGTCCATAACCAAGAGAAGGATATATGATAGAGAGTTTGGCAGGAATAATCCTAAAGCTCCTCCTAAACCTCCAAGGTACTACCTGATAGAGAAAATCATATTCTCCAATCTATACTCGATTAAGGCAAGTGTACCTATCGAAATATAGCATAGGATATGAAAAATATCAAGGTCGTATAAAAACTCGGGGCAGGCAAGTACTATTACTCACAACGACTCTATTATTCTACCGAACGATAAATGAGTTTTGAGAATGAAAATAAACTAAGTTAAAAAGAGAAAATAAACTATTACGGGAAAAGAGTGCTCGATCGACGATTCACTTTGAAATAAAATAACGAAAGAAATTAGTTTAGCATTTGTAATTCTATTAAGACCATGACGGATCCGATATTAGGAAATAATCTCGCTAGAGCATTAAATCCCCTAACTTATAGACATTTCGACCGAAATCTCTTTCAAGTCAAAAAGGCCTAAAGTCGCATTATCGAAGTGACCCGCACTATTGGATTTGACTCCAATCCGGAGGATTTACGTCATCCTATCTCTAGGGGTGCGTTCAACTCCTTCCTTCCTTGAGTGATCTTTCAAATCAATGAGTCTCTCGACTTCTATGAATTGAGATCGGATGCCTACTACCGTATACCGGAATACGGAGTCGACACAAAATAAATCAAGGAAGGATCAAAAATAGAAAGAAACAAATGCAAACATAAAAATAAAGATATGTTATTTCATTGCAAAGATCATCGCGATCGGGCACAAAATAAAGTTAGCTACGCATAATAAAAAGGGAAACCAAAAGAAAGGAAAATTGCATTATCATTAAACTAGAAATGAGAGTACATAAAATAACAAAAATTACTATACTATTGCTTGGAGAAATGAAATAAAACAACAAGAAGAAAAGTACTTGAAATGGAAGCTTGCTCTCTAAAAAATCTAACTTCAAACTACTTTAGACTAAAACTACTTAACACAAAAACTACTTAACTTCAAAAAAGGGGGAGGGGTTCCTTTTATAGGAGAGGGAGGAATGTTTTAGATGAGGGAGACATAGGGGTGGCCGGCCACATATGTGGAGAGGTTCATGAATGTGGAGGTGAATGTATGGAATTAATGAGGGGAAAGAGGGGAGGAAATGAAGTGGTCGGCCATATGGGGGAATGATGCATGAGGTGGCAAGGTGGGGGAGCTGCATGGGCTTTAATAGGGCTCGGGTAGGGGTTAGGTGCATCATGGGCTACTCCATGTGGTTGATTGGTGGGTTGCACTTGAGGGCTGCTTGGAGTGGGCTTCACTTGTAGGCTCGGGTAGGAGCTAGGTGGGCTGCTCCACTAGTGGGCTGCATGGGTAGCGCTTGAAGAGGGTCGGGCTGCACATGTTGGGCTTGTAATGGAGGCCGGGCTGCAAAATAACAAGACAAAACATTAGATAATGATTATATATAACACAAATGAAAATACATAAAACAAAAGACATAATATAAATAAAACATAAAACATATAAATAACATAATACATAATATAATAAAACATAACATAACATAACATTATATAATTATTAAAATAAAACACAAGTTAAACATATAACATAAAATTAAACATAGAACATTATATTAAACATAACATATAAACTATAACAAAGATAATAATATTTATAAGTAAAACTAAACATAAAATATAAAATAACAACAAAACATAACATAAAATTTTATATTATAAAGAATATCATAACAAGCATACAAAAACACATAATTATAACAAAACTTAGGACTTTTGACTACTCAATTACCCCAAAAAAGAATGACTAAAACTAGTCATCACTACCCTAAACCCTTCAGCTATCAGAGGAGACAGCAAGAGAAGCAGGACAGGCAACATCTATGCAAAGAATGAACTCTTATTGATTTGTTTTTGAGAATTTGGATGAAATGGTTGTTGTTTAGAAATCTAAAACATTACATATATACAATCTCTAGTTTTGCCTAATTATGTCTTTAGTTAATATGTTATTGCATCTAGATTCAGTTATTCATTTCCAGTTCTTTCTTAATTGTCATAATTCACATTAGTGTAGAGGGTTCTGACTTCTACAAATAGGGGGAGATTGTTGGGTATTGCATCCACAATAACCCAGATTTGCATGAAGTCGCCCTTAAACTAAGATGGATTAAGTTGTATTTGATATCCTTGTTTTATCTGTGTGTTTGCAAATTACCATTGCTAAGTGTAGAACAATGTTAGTCTACAGTGGGTCATGAACACAGGACCATATAGTGTAATCCCTCACTGTGTGACCCAAGGTGTTGACTCATGTGTAGCCTCTCTATTGGGATACACTTCATATTCAAACCTTGGATTATGGAATGAAGATTGGACTCTTGAAGAGAAGAGAAAGATTTCTTCTAAAACTCAGTTTCTAGTTCTTGAGAACTAAAGGTACTTCTCGAGAACTGTAAGTTAATTTTTCTGAAAATTATGTTAAGTCCAGATCGGCCGAAATTTTCAAATGACTTGACGTGATTGGTCTACGTGTCGTCATTAATGTCTTTTCTAGCCGTTAAGGGTAATCCTATATAAAGGCTTTTAATTAAGACCAAACCCTAACAATTATAAGGAGCAGATTTCCGTACATTCTAAATTTCTGGATCGTCTTTCTCTTTCCAAAAGAATACGTTCTGAAGCCGTCGCTGCCGCTCACGAGTAGATCGATCTTTCAACTTTCGATCTAAGAAGACTTGTTATTCAAGGGATCATCATCTTCTCCTTTATTGAGTAGGTCAAAGCTTTATCAGGTCAGATCGTAAAGTCTTATTCAACCATTTCTGAAAGAGCCGCCAATTCAAGAAGAAGACCTAGGGCTGAATTTTTCCAAATCTGAGAAATCTCTGTTTGTATTTTTCCAAATCTTGTTATTATCTTGTAGGAGATTATTCTCCGAGAGTAGGAGTGTTATTCTCCGAGTTTGTAGGAAGTTTTATCTTCCGAGTGTAGATCCATTTGGATCGAGTTTGTAGGAACTTGGTTCCGAGGCGTAGGATTGTTTTCAATCCGAGATAGTGGAGTAGCCGAGTCTAATGATTTGCTAGATCGATGAGGTAAAGTGGACGTACCCAAGATTGGGGAACCACTATAAATCTTCTTGTCTTTCTGTGATTGCTTGATTTCTTGTGCTAAATCGTTAAAATTTTTATTCCGCAATTAGACGCAAGATTCACCTATTCACCCCCCTCTAGGTGATTTAGGTTGACAACTTTACACTTTCACGTCCTGACTTAGGGTCGGCCAGTAGTACACCTATCAGACTATCCTCCCTTCCAAGGTTCTGCTCCCTGAATGACTTCTGCACTCCCCCGAATGGACCTCCTCCAAAATCCTCAGAACATCCTCCTCGGCCACACAACGTGCCAACATCCCTGAGAGGGTCTTCCTATACAACTGCCTGTCGCACATAAGATAATATGATGACTTGTGTTTTAACTTCTTCCTATCCATCCCTTTCGGGAACTCCCCTGTGGATAGGAATGTTGTGAACGGGTCCATCCATGAGGGGCATTAGTCCACCTCCATCAGTTCCCCCTCTTGGATGGATAGACGAAACAGGTTAGTGATGGTACACCCCACCCGGGGCCCATGCTTGGCTAGCTGATCAACCTACTCGTTTTCCTCCCGCAGCACATATCAAATGGAGAAGGTCTAGAACATGACGATTACCCCCTTCACCTTTGCCAAATACAATTGGAGAGTAGGCTATCTTACCTCGAAGTTCTCGTTGATCTGGGAGGCCACCACCATGGAGTCAGTGAGGACCTCCAGATCATGCACCCCCAGCTCCCTGGCTAGGCGCAACCCTGCTATCACGACTTTGTACTCATCCTGATTATTAGTGATGGTAAAATGCACCATCACCATCTGCTCGATCCTCGTTCCCTAGGGGCTCTCCAAGATCACCCCCACCCCCAGGGAATTCCTTCCCGAAGCACCATCCACCATCACCTTTCAGGGAACCGGGCGAGTGATTTCTGCCTCTGCCACCTCGATCATGTAATCAACCAGAAAGTCGGCCATTGCTTGGGCCTTGATCGAGAGGTGTGGGACGAAGGAGATATCAAAATCACTCATCTCCACCGACCACTTAGCCAAACTACTTGAATTTTCCACCCCTTCGAAGATGTTGCGGAGGGTATGGTCAGTCACCACTCGAATGGAGTGTGCCTAGAAATAGGGTCGGAGCCTCCGAGCCGAGATGACCAGAGCAAAAGCCAGCTTTTCCAAGATGGGATAACAGAGCTCTGCCTTCCTCAGGACCCTGCTCACATAGTATATTAGCAGCTACTTCCTCCCCTCTTACCGAACTATGATGGAGCTCAAGGCCTCTACTCTGACCCCGAGATACAAAGATAGATCCTCCCCCTCCTTTGGCCCTTGGAGCAGGAGGGCCTTAGTTAACTGCATCTTCAAGGCCTGGAACATCTCCTCACATTCCCTAGTCCACTCAAACTTCTTGCCTCCCCTCTACGCTTTGAAGAAGGGAGAGCACTTCTCCCCAGCCTGGGAAAGGAACCTGCTTAGCCTGACCAACTTCCCTGTCAACCGTTGCACCTCCTTAGCATTCCGAGGTGACCCAAACTCCATGATTGCCTTGACCTTGTTAGGATTTTTCTCCACCCCTACGGGGGGTGAGAAGATGGCCCAAAAACTTACCCCTTCTGGCCCCGAAAACACATTTCAAGGGGTTCAACCTTATTTTGTATTTGTGCAAGGTGCTGAAGGTCTTTTCTAGGTCCTGGAGGTGGAAGTCCACCCTCGGCTCTTGATCATCAGGTTATCTACATACACCTCGAGATTCCTACACTTATGTTCCTTGAAGACCCGATCCATCATCTTTTGATAGGTCGCCCCTGCATTTTTCAACCCAAGGGCATCATCTTGTAGTAGTAGCACACATCCCCCGCGATGAAAGAGACATCTTTTATGTTGGGGGGGGAGGGTGTATCCTAATCTTATGATAACCTGAAAAAGCATCTAAGAAACTCATTATAGGAAAACCGACGGTTGAGTCAACTAGCGCGTCGATTCAAGGCAAGGGGTAACAATCTTTAGGACATGATTTATTAAGCAAAGAGAAATCAACACATATTCTCCACTTGCCGTCTCCTTTTTTACCATTACTACATTTGAGACCCAGCAAAGGTATTGGATTTTGGATATAAAGCCAGCCTTCAGGAGCTTGGCTACCTCTTCCCTGATGGGCTCGGGCAGCTTGTCTGTAATTGACCTCTTCTTTTGTTGGATGGGGCGAGCTTCTGGGTCAAGGTTGAGGCGGTGGAAAGCAACGTCCGCATCTATCCCTGACATCTCCTCGGTGCTCCAAGCGAAGATGTACACGTTCTTCTGGATGCATGCCAACATACTCTCCTCATCCACCGGGGTTAGCCCCCCACAGATGTGCACCTTCTCCACCTTCCCCCCAAGGGTGAGAACCTCCATCTCCACCACTTCTTATGAGGCCTCCAGACGATACTACTCTCCCCATTCTCTGACGTCCACCTCTCCCGGGATAAGGACCTCCTCCTCAGCCTCCTCCACGTCCATTTCCTCAGCCAGCTCTTCCTGGACTCCCTCCATCACCTCCACCTGGGTACAGCTCTCCACACCCATCTACACTCCACCTGCCTCTTGCTCCTCCTACCCCATCCTCCACTCCATCTCCTCGGCCCCCTCCTGACAAGAAATGTAGTTCACAGCGGTGACATAGCACTCCCTCACTACCTTAGGGTCTTCTCAGACCCGGACCTGGATCCCCTCGGCGTTGAACTTCAAGTACTGGTGAAAGGATAAGGGGATGCAGCGGAAGGAGCTGATGAGAGGCCGCACTACAACAAATTGCACTTATAGTAAGGACCTAAATCGTTACAATAAGTACCAAAAATCGTTACAAAAACTCTTTGGTAACGAAAAAAACTTTATGTAACGGTCGTCCTCTAAAGCTCGACGCTAATACTTCTTGTAACGAATATATGTGTGTCGTTACAATAAATTAGCTACAATAGTAAAAAAGATTCCGCCGCCGGCCGGCGGCGGTCGCCGCCCGCCGCCCGCCGGCCGGCCGCAGCCCGCCGCCCGCCGCCCGCCGCCCGCCGCCCGCCGCCCGCCGCCCGCCGCCCGCCGCCCGCCGGCGCCGCCCACGAGCCCAGCATATTTCAAAAATTCATTGTGGAATTGGCTATATAAACCCAAAATTGATGTTTTAACTGGCGGTGTGGGACTAAAAATGGCCAAACATATTGTGAGAAAAAATTATTATTTGTAACGTAACATTAATGTTGTTACAAATACTTACATTTATAGTAACAAATTAATTTTTATTGTAACAAATTATAAAATATTCGTTACACAAAGTACTTTTTGGTAACAACAGAAAAAATTCGTTACTAAATATAGCTATTAGTAACAAACTGTGTTTTAGTTATATTTCAATCCTTACAACAGGTGCAGTTTGTTGTAGTGCCGCCTGAAGATGGCATTGTAACTACTGGGGGTATCCATGATGATGAACCTGCACTTTCGGGACTGCCCTCCCAGAGTGATATGGAGCCCCACTCCTCCTTCAACCTCCTTTCTCTCCCCTGAGAACCCAAATAGAGGTCCGTCCGAGGCCAGCACCCTCCTGGCCTCCACCTTCATCACGTCGAATGCCTTATTGAAGATGACGTTGACTGAAATCCCGTTATTGATGAGGATCCTGGAGACGGTGAAATTCTTGACCACGATCTGGATGACCAATGCATCGTAGAAGGGATCCTCGTGATCTTGCATGTCCTTCCTTGAGAAGGTGATCTTCTCCTCTGGGGTGGGGTCTGGGATGTGGAGCCAATGCTCCGGCGGTACATAGTGTGGAGACTTGCCTTTTGGGAAGCCTCGACCCCCACCCCCCATGGATAACTCTGATCCATCCTCGGGCCCCAACATAGGCCCGGTCGTCACACCTGTCCTCCTCTGCCCAAGGTAGGAGTTCTTCAATCCGCACCTCCCGGCGGTCTTATTACTGCTGCTGCTCCCTGTTTCCTCTCATCTTGAGGAACTTCGGGCACGTGGCTATAGAGTGCCCCTCCTCCTGGTGGAAGTCATAATAGGGTAACTCTACCCTAAATTCCCTCCTCCTCCTCTACTAACCTCTTCTCCTTTGCAAGGCTTTCATCATAGCCTGGTGCTGATCGGGAAGAGGAGGCCTCTGAACCTGCATCCATCCTGGGGGGTGAAATATTCCCTGCCCCCTGGCAGTTGTCTCCTCTATAGAAACCCCTCCGCTAGCCATGATCCTGCCACTCCGGCTGCCTCCAGCCGGGTCGATTTTTCGGCTCTTGACGCCCCCACCTCGGCTGTTCTCCGAGTTTACAGGAAGTTTTATCTTCCAAGTGCACTCCTCACCTCCTAACCTTGGCTACCTCCTGGCCCCTTCTCCTCCTCTATGGCCTACTTGTCCAGCTTCTTCATGAACTCGGGGTTTGGCGCCTCCCCCTCAACTTCCCTTGCCACCCTCTCCATCAACTCCTCATAGGAGAGAGGTGGCACCCTCTTCAGCTCCATCCTGAATAAAACCTGTTGTAGCCCCAAGGTAAAGGCCATCATTAGGGTGTGCCCTGACATCTCCTGGACCTGGGTCACCTCCTCTTGGAACCGATTCACGTAGCTCTCCAAGGTCTCGTTCACCCACTACTTGATGTGGAACAGGGACTCTGACTCCTTCCTATTCTTGGAAGTGGTGAACCTCAACATGAACCCCCGACGTAGGTCCTCGAAGTAGTAGATTGAGTTGGCCGATAGCTGGTGGAACCACTCCCTCGCCTTCTCCTTGAGGGTGATGGCGAAGAGTCTGCATTTAAAGGCATCAGACATCTGTCTTATCGATTCCACATCCTAAAACCACTAGATGTGCTTGACTAGATCATCCTTCCCGATGTAGTAGGATATCTTCGGCTCCCTGAACCCCTCTGGGACTAGGGCATAAGAAAAAAACTCGCTGAAGTGGCTGCCTCCCCCTATTAGGCAAGTTGGAGGGTCTCGTACCCCCATCTCGCCGAACCGGCCTCCGCTCACCAACCCGGGTAAGTGCACTCGCCCCTGCAGCTCGCGCTCGCCTCCTCCATCTGCTACCTCTTTCTCGGCTCGCCTACCGGGTGCATCCTCGCCCAGGGCCAGGTCAGCGACTACTAAAACTACTGGCATCGAGCTCTCGGCACATGTGCCGAGAGAAAACCTGACCAGCCCAAGCACCTCCTGCCTGAACTCTTCGAACATCCCCACCGTAGCGAGAGGGGGAGGGGGTAGCGAGTTAGACCTGTCCGAACCTTGCCCTTCTCTTCTGGTCATCAGGCCTGCTGAAGATTTTTTTTGCTGACCACGCTCCACGCTCACCGCACCAAAATGTTGAAATCGAAAACTCGGTCTCAGTGGAGTTCACCCTTGGAAAAGGGGTGATCGCACACTTACTTCTCTCTCACAGGCCAAACAACTAAGGAAAAAGAACAGGGAACATACCCAAGGGCTCCACGTGGAGGACCTACCACACACTCGGAAGATATTAGAGCGCTTCCCCACCCTAGCAAAATGCAGAGCTAAGGATACCTTAGAAAGAGCAAGAAGATCATGACACAAGTAAGCATGCCTCCCGAGGTACCTCCTTGGGTCTATTTATAGATTTCTGAAAATGGCCTTCAAATAGCCAACCTCCGCTATCCTAAACAGCTAATGCAGCCAAACTGGGTCTGCAAACAGTGTAACTCCGCTGTTCCAATAGGCTATAGATAGACTAAAGAAGGTAAAAAGGTAAAAATACAATACAGAAACATGGGGCAAAAGGCCCTATGCAACATCTACTCGACAGGTGTTGTGAGTGCACGATAGGGCTAACACTCGCCGCCTCTGCTCAGCTGGGGGTAGCAAGTACAGGACAGCAGCGCGGAGCACTCGCCAAAAAGGCATGAGTGCTTTACAAGCTCTCCTATTCTCAGCTGGGGGAAGCAAGTGCAGGCCAGTGGCATGGAGCACTCACCAAAAAGGCATGAGTACTTTACAAGCTTGGGACCCGCATCCACCGCACCCCACTTGCCATCCCAGGCTTCTTGGGCCTAAGTTATGAATCTCTCTCGCTAGAAGCCACTCAGCCAATACGGGGTTGTACACTCGCATGATAAACTGGATTGTTAATCAATTTAAGGACACTTTCATTATCACCGTATAGCAGAGTGGGACCATGCACTTCTTCATGGACATCCTCTACAAGCCACCTAAACTAGATGGCTTCCCGAGCTGCAAAGGCCAAAGCCTTGTACTCCACTTGTGTAGTAGAGACGGACATCGAGTCTTGCTTTTTGCTGCACCATGATATGTTTGCTGATCCTCATGTGAAAACATAGCCAGACGTCAACTTCCGATCATCTGAGTCTCCCCCCATAATCAGCATTAGTGTAAACATGCAGGCTGAAGCTCGTGTCACTCCCATAAATGAGCCCCACATCAGAAGTAATCTTCACGTACTTCAAAATATTTTTTCCGCCACCAGATGAGTCTTTTGAGGCTCCTCCATATAGCGAATTACTCATCCCACAGCATAAGTAATGTTTGGCCTCATAATCGTCAAGTAAATAGGGCTTCCAACCAGAGCCTGAAACACCAAGGGATCTAGAAGAACCCTCCCATCATCACGTTGAAGCTTAATGCCAACATCTAGTGGAGTAGAGCAACTCTTCCTATCCCGCATGCTGAATCGTTGAACGATTCACTTTGCATAGCCTCTTTGGGAAACGAGTATCCCGCTCTTTCTCCTCTCTATCTCGAGTCCAAGTAAGTGGTGGAGCTCACTCAAATCCTTCATCTCAAAACGAATAGCTAGCTCAGCCCTGAGCCTTGCTACCTCCTCCTTAGAGTTCCCCATGACGAACATATCATCAACATACATCAGCACCAAGACATGAAGCTACCCCTTCTTCTTAACGAACAGGCTTGAGTCAAAATCAGAAGAAAAATACCCGTAAAATTGGAGGTATTCTACGATCTCCCCATAGCATGCCTGAGATGCCTACTTCAAGCCATAAAGGACCTTCCTAAGCTTGCAGACATGTCTTGGATGATCTTCAGATACCTACCTTGGTGGCTGAACTATGAAGATATCTTTATCAATTTCACCGTAAAGAAAAGCATTTTTTACGTCAAGATGCCACATCCTCCATCCTTGGCAAGCTGCCAAGGCAATCACCACCCGTACTGAAGTCATTTTTGCAACGGGACTAAATGTCTCCTCATAGTCTTCTCTGTACTGCTGGGAGAACCCTCGAGCAACAAGTCGAGCCTTGTATCACTCGATGCTTCCATCCGCCTTGTTCTTCAGCTTATACACCCACTTGCATGCCACAGGAGTAATGTCATCGAACTTGGGCACAAGATCTCAAGTCTCGTTCCTTTTGAGGGCAGCCATCTCTTCATCCATGGCATCATCCCACTCCTTGACTACAGTGGCATCTCCGAAGCTAGAAGGATCTCACTCGTCTAGAGGGCCTGCGAAGAAACATGATAAAAAGCTCACCTTGTTCTCTTCGCTGTACTGAGCCGGTGGTTTGATGGTCCTCTTCGACCTTTGAAAAACCTGACCATGGCTCACCACCTCCACTGCTACTTCTGAATCAGCTCCGTTCCTGGGCATACTTGGAGCATTGCTCCCCCTTCTTCCTAAACTAGAAGCCTCTTCCCCAGAGATATAAACACTTAGAACTCCTGGTGACATATGTAGCTCCACCAGAAGATCCTTAGCAACTTCCTCCTGCCCGTCGTCTGACCTGCTTTCTTGTAGCTCCACAGAAGAGCCACCTCCATATGACGTCAGTTTGTCGAAGACCGCATCTCTGGAGATGAAGAAATTATTCGTTACTGGGTCCATACACTTCCATCCCTTCTTCCTCTCGTCATATCCCACGAAGACAAGCTTCCTTCCCTTTGCATCTAGCTTAGTCCTGAGAGCATCAGGAACATGTACATAGCATTTCGACCCAAACACCCGAAGGTGTCCAACACTGGGCTTCTCCTTAAACATCATCTCATGAGGAGACTTCATGTTGATTGGACTCAGAGGCATCCGATTGATGACAAATGTTGCGCAGGCCATCCCATCTGCCCAAAAGGCCCTAGGAAAGCCTTTGGCATGAAGCCAACACTTATAGGTATCTGTCAGATGAAAGATCTTCCGCTCTGCTACTCCATTTTTGGTGGAGTATACGCACAATTGATCTCTCTCCGGATTCTGTATTTCCTGCAGAAGTTAGAGAACTCATTTAAAAAGAACTCACATCTATTGTCCGTTCTTAACTTCTTAATCCGCAGGCCAAGTCGGCCCTCCACTAGCTTCGTGAACTCCACAAACAACTGGAATGCGTCTGACTTCTCCTTCATAAAGTACACCCATGTGTACCTTATATAGTCATCAATCAATACCAGTATATATCTGCTACCTCCAAGACTGTTGGTAACGGTCGGACCCATCAGATCATCGTGGATACACTCCAATGGTGCTTTACTCCTGGTCTGTGACTTGTCAAATGGAAGGCGATGAGCCTTAACATATTAACATCCCACACATACATGACGGTCGCTGAAGGATGACAATTTTGGCAAGCCTTTCATAAGGCTCTTCACCGCCATAGCTTTCAACCTGTCCATCCCAACATGTCCCAACCTATCGTGCCATATATCAACGCTATCATTGGCTCTCATCCGATCAACATATGAACTTGTTGATAACACAAACAAGTCCTTAAACCTTCTCCCTATATGAGCAACGTCAGCCTTCACCGGTGACACATTGCGGAGAAACTTCACTTTTGTCAGGATGAACAGAACGTGATAGCCCGCGTCCACCATGTTGGTCACAGAGAAAAGGTTCTTCTTCATGCCTGATATGTGATAAACACTCCTCAAGGCGAGTGGAGTTTTATCACTACCAAAAGAAATGACACCCTCCTTCTCGACTGCATGAACTGTATCATCAGTAGTAATAATAGCCTCATTACCTGAGTACAATTACAGAGAAGAGAACTTCGACTCATCCCCGGTGAGGTGGTGACCACACCCTAAGTCCACTATCCAGTAATCTTGGTAGTCGATGGTGGACAAAGCACGGACACACGTGCCCGTCATGAACGCATTCCCTTATCCCGCTTCCTCAGCACTAGAACAAGCTCCCTCTTTATCTGCAACATGCCCCGACTGTAGCTTGACTTTGTAGTCCTTCTTGAAGTGACCCAGCTGGTTGCATCTGTAGCACCTTAGCCCTTCCTTATTCTTAAAATCTGGCTTTAAAGAAGCACTCCTCTCTTACTGATAATAAGTACGTTCAAGGACCATCACCAGCAGACGGCTTCTTCTTCTTCTTGTCCCATCCCTTCTTCTTCCCTGAGAAGAGCGCCTCACTACCTCCTTCAGAGATAGTAACTCCAGCCATCTGCCTTGCTAGGTTCTCCTATGAAGCTAGTAGGTTCTCTAGCTTCAGCAAAGACGGCTGAGTGGCCTAGTCTTGAACAGAAGTAATGAAGGTCACAAACTCCTTTCACAATCCGCAGATTATGTGCCTCTTGAACTTCACTTCTGAAATCGACTCATCAGGGTCCAATGCTGAAATTCCAGAAAATACGTTCTTCAGCTTTAGGAAGAATGTTGAGATGGACAGATCTCCCTGAGTGGCTATCGCCAACTCATTCTCTAAAAACTATACCTGCACTACATTCTTCCTATTGAACAACCCATCAAGGGAAGTAGAAATCTCAGCAGCAGACCGACATCCTATGATGTGGTCAAACAGCTCTGGTGAGATAGCTCGCTTGAAAGTAAACTCTGCCTTTGTTTTTGTCTTTCTGCAAGCTCTCACCACTTTAGCATTGCGAGCAGCAGCAGTAGCTTCTTTCCTCTCGTCTTCGCAGACGACCTCCCAAAGGTCCTTTTCTAGAAGATAACTCTCCATACATGACCTCCACCTCTTGAAGTTGGTTGATGTCAAGTGTTTAATTACAAGACCCCTTGCAAATCCACCTTCCATTGCACTAACACAGTCCACAATACTTCCAGAAGCAAAAAAGCAAGACTTTCGGTTGATCACTGCTCAAACCTTTGTTGCCTCTAATACCATGTAAAAATTTGTGAGACGCGGAAAACGGGAAACCAGGTCGCAAGAATACTCAACAAAACCAAGGCAAGTAAATCAAATGCAAATAGAAGAGCAAGAAATCTTGTACTATCAAAAATCTTTACAGAGCGAGACATACATGACGAGACATGATTGTCCAATATACCCGATGGAAGAAAAACAAGAAAGAAAAATCTAGCTGTGTGGACTCAAAGAGTAACCGCCGGCTTTGCTGAGCTGCACTACGGAGTCCGCTGAAATTGCTAAGTTGCCAAGATGCAACCTAGCCGTACGGACACCCCGTTATTCTAATGCCGAACTCTGTACGCAATCTACTAGCTGCCTAACCGCGAGATCGCCTAGCCGCCAGATTAATGTGAATAACTGCTGCTGAGCTGAAAAGACCGCCAGAAGCGGACAACTTATTGAAATGGGAAAGATTGCCAAAGAGAAGACTGCTTGGTCGCAACCCGCGACCTATTGCTAACCGCCGATTATAACTGTAGAGTCCGCACTGATCCCTGACCAAAGTTAGAATGAAGTCCCTGGCTACTATGTGCTATTTGCACAATCTGCACATTAAAAAATCAGTCAACAAATCAAATGGTGTGGATACAAAAACCTGTTTGCAGCAATCACCCGAGCTCACAGGGGGGTCCTATTTAAAGGCATGAAGAGGAGTGTGTTCACCACCCTAGCAAATAGGAACACTTCCTGTCTCTTGGCAAGCATAAAGCATATCCGCACAGCATGGACACGAAACCAGTTTGCCTTTGTCACTGCGACTAGGCCGGACAGCTAGTTCGTTAAGGTCACGCCACCAAGGCCAGAAAGAAACCTATCCGCCTTATTGCCACAAAGCTAGGCCAAGACTTGTCTGCCACACCTGTGGACACTGCGGATACGGCATCAGTCCGCACATTCTGTGGACACACCTCAGTCTGCACATTCCAAGCCGACAGATAAGCACAAAGCTGATGAGCTGCCGAGCTCGGTGAATTGAAGTGCAGTCCATGCTAAATGCGTGAGCAACTGGACTGAGAAAAACCAGACTAGGTACAGATCCAGACCAAGTCCACACCTCCAGTCATCCCTGGTGCGAACACAGCACCAGCCGATACAAGAGCCAGTCCGCACAAACCGGCGGGCAAAAACACCAGTCTACACTAACCGACAAACTTGATACTAAGAATCGCAAAGGTGGAGAAGAGGGGTTAAAGAGAAGATAAGGTGGATGTGATGGAAGTTGATAATATTCTACGATTCTATATCAGATAAAGGCAAGCATACCTTATCGTTTATAGTATAGGATACTAAAGATTAATATCAATGTCGTATTTCCCTGAGGAGTAATGATTACTTCTACTTCGAGGAGATCGCTACTATTTTATCAAATGTTTTTTCTATTAATTAACTTAACTAAAAAAAGAACTAAAAAAAGAACTAAATTACTAAGCTAAAAAGAAAACTAAATTACTTGCTGAATAAAAAGGGTTAGAGCTAATGAAAAAGGGGAGTACTCAATCTTGAATCACTTTGAAATAAGAAAATCAAAATGAAATAACAAACTAATTCTAAATAAAGTAAAACACCTTGACCGTGGAGGTTCTCGAAGCATGAACACTCTTCTCTCGAAGTCGTGCCCACCTGATTTGTTGGGATTTGTCTCCACAATACCTCAGATTTGTAGGAGGTCAGACCTTGAACTAAGATGAATTAAGGTGTATTTGATGCTGTGTTTAAGTTGTATGTATGCAGGTTCTAATTGCCAAGTGTAGACCAATGTCAGTCTATAATGGGTCACCAAACACAGGATCATACAATGTAATCCCTCATTGTGTGATCCAAAGTGTTGGCCCATGTATAGCCTCTCTATTGGGATACACTTCCTTCATGCACTTGGATTGATGGACAGAAGCATTGGAGCAAATTTCCTCTTAGAATTTTCCTAAGTCCTTTATACTCGAGTATTTCCTTGTAATACACGAGTAAGTGTTTCCTGATACTCGAGTATATATTCTGATACTCGAGTAGGTATGTTTATACTCGAGTAAGTGTTTCCTGATACTCGAGTATATATTCTGATACTCGAGTAAGTATGTTTATACTCGAGTAAGTGTTTTCTGATACTCGAGTATATCTTCTGATACTCGAGTAAGTATGTTTATACTCGAGTAAGTGTTTTCTGATACTCGAGTATATCTTCTGATACTCGAGTAAGTATGTTTATACTCGAGTAAGTGTTTTCTGATACTCGAGTATATCTTCTGATACTCGAGTAAGTATGTTCATACTCGAGTAATTGATCTTTGATACTCGAGTAAATTCTTCCATACTCGAGTATATCCTCTGATGCTCGTGTATGTTAACGTTTCTCAGGTATATTTTCTGATACTCGAGTTTAGCCTTTTGATACTCGAGTATATCGTCTTGATACTCGAGTATACTTTCTATTACTCGAGTATACAATTCTGATACTCGAGTATACCATTTTGATACTCGAGTAATTCATTCTTCTCTCCTGTAATTCTCTCTTTCTATACTCGAGTATACTGCTTCTTGCTACTCGAGTAATCCATCTCTCCATACTCGTGTATATCCTCCATTACTCGAGTATCGCAGTCAACTTCTCCAGAATTATTCTAAGTCCATTTTTATCATGAGTATTTTGAATCTGTCAATTCTGATTGGTCCACGTGTCATCAATAATCAATATTTTGACCGTTGGAACCCACCTATAAATAGGTCTTTTCAGAAATGACTTTTCAAGCGTAATTTCAGAAATATTCTTTTTAAGAAAGAGAAATTCAGTGAACCCTAATTTTCACGCTGCCGCCATTGCCGTTCACGGAAGAAGAAGAAAAGTTTGGATCGCCACCTTCGTCTTCATCGATCTTCTCTCCAGCGATCCAGAAGAAAGAGAATCACTCGATCTTGCCGAGCCTTGAAGATTCCAGATCTACTTTCTCGATCGAGGTGGTTCTAGATCTCAGATTCGTGGATCTTTCTCTAGTCGTCTTCTACGTTTTCTGATCTAGCCGAAGTTCCTGAAGAAGAAGACCGTCAAAGATTCAGATCTGAGATTGTTGTTTTGATTTTTATTTTCAAACCAAATTTCATTGTAGGAGATTCTTCTCCGAGACTTGTAGGAAGTTTTGTCTTCCGAGTTTTTGTAGATCCGTTTTGGGATCGAGATTTGTAGGAACGTGGTTCCGAGGTGTAGGATTGTTTTCAATCCGAGATAGTGGAGTAGCCGAGTCTAGTAATTTGCTAGATCGGTGAGGAAAGTGGACGTACCCAAGATTGGGGAACCACTATAAATCTCTTGTCTTCTGTGATTGCTTGATATTTGCTGTGTTAGTTTTTAATTCCGCATTTGACACGCATCTCACCTATTCACCCCCCTCTAGGTGAGTTAGGCTAACAACTTAGACCTCTCAATTGGTATCAGAGGGAGGTTGATCGTTAAAAGGTTAACACCTTGATCTTATCCTTCTAAGTTGTTTTCTGAAAAGTATCAAGCATGAGTAAGACCAAGGATTTTGCTAAACTCCCTATCTGCACCAAGAACAACTTTCCTATGTGGAAGGAAAGAGTAAAGTTCTTCATGGAAGCAGTAGATCCCCGGATCTTCATGATTGTTGAAGAAGGTCCCCACATTCCTATGACTGCATCCACCATAGATCCCACCAAGCAAGTTCCCAAGAAGTTGATGGATCTAGAAAAGGATGAGATTGCACTTGTCTCTCTGGACAAGAAGGCTAAAAATATTATAGCAAGTGCAGTCGACGACTCAATGCTGCAGAATCTAATTCATTGCCAGTCTGCCAAGGAGATGTGGCAATCCCTGGTGACTCTGATGGAAGGCACTGAAGAAGTGAGGGATGATCGGAGATCCCTTCTGAATCAAAAGTATGAAGCCTTCCGGCAAGGTCACAAGGAGGCCATAGCTGACACCTTTGAGAACTTCTTCAAGATAGTAAATGGCCTAAGAGTGTATGGCCGTGTCTTCACCAACGGGGAACTCAATGACAAATTATTAAGATCCCTAACCAAGGAATGGGATAATAAGGTATGTGCCATTCGGGAGTTTGGAAGGTTAGCTGAGACGGACCCGCAGAATCTGTTCGGAAAGCTTATGTCTTACGAGCTGCAAATCAACTCAAGAAAAGCTGAAGAAGAGACAAGCAGGTCTGCATCCAAGGAGAAATCTGTCGCTCTAAAGGCAGATAGCTCAAGGAAGATAAAAGCTAGCTCTCCTGCCCCAGTTCCTGAGGCTGATGAAGAAGAATCATCTGAGCCTAGCTCATCTGGCTCAGAACTATCTGATGGAGAGTTCTCCCTACTCTCAAGGCAGTTCAAGAAATTTTTGAACAAGAAGAAGCAATGGAGAGGCAAGGATGCCTCATATAGAAGATCACGACATGACAGTGATCATCGGAAGAAAGGCTCAAGTAGCCATGACAGGTACAATCCTAAACCGAACAAACAGATTTCTACTGACATCATTTGTTATTGTTGCAACAAGCCAGGTCACGTCATCGCTGACTGCCCTCACAAAAAGAAAGAGGGTGGAAGAAGAGAGGAAAAGAAATCCTCACACCCCAAGAAGAGGACAGAGAGAAGCCTAGTAGCCAAGAAGAGCAAAACTCTCAGCGACTCTGACTCATCTGAGTCGAGTGAAGAAGAGGAAGCTTACTTTGGGCTCATGGCTCATTCGGATGATGAACAAGTCCCCCAGTTTACTGGGGAGGTAAAATCTCACACTCCTCTCTCTGATTCTGAAAATGACAATGAGCAAGAGGGATATTCCTCTGAAGATGAATCTGAACTCATGGGACAGTATAAGGAATTACTCACCGCTTACGAGAAATGTCGTAGAATGGTGAGAAGTCAAGCCAAAGAGATCAATTCTCTACAGGCTAGTGAGAGCAACTTGAGAGAAGAAGTCAATAGGACTAACTCTCTTCAAGAGAACCTAAATGAAGCTATGGAGGAATACAATAAAGCTCTCAAGCACCTCGACCTTAAAGAGGAAATCATCAAAGAACTGGAAAAACAACTCGAGGCTGAAAAGAAGCTTGTTGAGAGCTTCTCTAAGCCTAAGACAGTTCTTCCAATCGTTGCTGAATTCTCTACTAAGGCCAAGGGTGCTGGCTTAGGCCACATTGGGTCTTCTAGTAAATCCTCTAGAAGAAACAAGGCCAGGAGAAAGAATAAGGCTGCCCGAAAGACTCTAGCTGAAGAAAAAGGGAAAGCCCCCTTGGAACCTGTTGTGTTCAAGAAAGTTATCTTTCCCACGAACGAACTCGATTATGAGTCCACCTACGGACACTTTTCTAGGCCAATCCCTGAGAAGCCTAAGTCAAGATACCAAGGTTGGACTCGTCCTCGTAACTTTGGCGAGAGTGTCTTCAAGGCACCTTATGAGGAGATTCAGCTTCAAAGCTATGGACCTTATGCTCATGGTCATAACTTTAAGAAGACACCAAAAGTAAAACCCATTGTAGAAAAGCCTATGAAGGAGAAGACCTCATGTAACTGCCATCATCATGAAGTCTCCTCCTCCAAGAGTAAAGCTCCTGCCAGACCGTCATTCCAGAAAGTCAAGCAGGACTACACAAGGCAAAGATACAACAGGTTCAACTGTTGGTGCTGTGGCAGAATTGGTCATTTTGCCAGTGATTGTTGGTTCAATCCTGAAAATGCTGCAACCCCTAAGGTTAGCAACGTGAGAGTGACCACTCATAAGGCTAATACTCGTAGGGGGAGTATTCTAACTCGAGACCAAGGACCCAAACTTGTTTGGGTTCCTAAGGCTAAATGATTGTAATTGCAGGTATGTCCAAAGGCCACCAAAATGCCAATCTGGTACTTGGACAGTGGATGTTCTCGGCATATGACCGGGACAAGGAGCCTACTACTAAACTACACCTCAGTCTGCGACGGACCAAAGGTCATCTTTGGAGGTTCAGATCGAGGAATCACTAAAGGCTATGGTATGATTTCTAACGGTAGCGTATCCTTCTCGAATGTAGCCTATGTTGAAGGATTGGAACACAATCTCATCAGCATAAGCCAACTATGCGACAAAGGATACGTAGTTGAATTTCATGCAGACAAGTGTTTGATAAAATCGGTTAACAATATGGAAACTATCTTATCAGGCACTCGAAGCAGAAATATTTTCTGTTTGAACTTTATTTGTATAGACTCTTCAACACCAGTGTGTCTTTTGGCAAAAAGTAGTGCATCTCTTGCTGACCAATGGCACAAGAGACTAGCACATATTAATTTCAAAACTATTAATAAATTATTCTCTCAAAACTTAGTGCGTGATGCACCCAAGGTCAAGTGCGTTACGGACAGTCCCTGTCACGCTTGCATCAAAGGCAAGCAAACAAGAAGTTCGTTTAAAAGCATAATAGGCAAGGATTCCAATAGAAGTTTACAGCTTCTTCATATGGACTTGTTTGGTCCACTGCAGGTTAGAAGTTTGGGAGGTAAGGAATATACGTTGGTTATTGTGGATGATTACTCGCGCTTTGCGTGGGTGTTCTTTCTGAAACACAAGTCAGATACCTTCGGTATTTTCACTAACTTTGTCAGGCAAATCCAGAATGAATACAACTGTTCCGTAGTCAAAATCAGAAGTGACAATGGAACGGAATTCAAGTCTGGAGCCATGACAGAATTTTGTGAAAGTCAAGGTATCTTTCATGAGTTTTCCTCTCCCCGCACACCACAGCAAAATGGAGTGGCTGAGAGAAGGAACAGAACACTCATAGAGGCTTGTCGGACCATGTTGAGTGATGCCTCACTTCCGGAGTATTTCTGGGCTGAAGCCGTCAACACCGCTTGTCACGTGCAAAATCGAGCACTCATCAACAAAGACCATGATAAGACTCCTTACGAACTTCTAAAAGGCAGGAAACCAACCATTTCATACTTTAGAATCTTTGGTTGTAAGTGCTTCGTACTTAACAATGGCAAGTATCACACTACAAAGTTTAGCGAGAAAAGCTTTGAAGGTATTTTTGTAGGTTATAGTAGCCATAGTAAGGCCTATAGAGTTTTCAATAGAAAAACTCTGGTTGTGGAAGAGTCGATACATCTTGTATTTGATGAGACGAGTCTGTTGCAAAGCAACTCGTCTAGTGTGCCTATTGTAGATGCAGGTACAAAGTTGAAAGAACTCAGCTTGGATGAACCTATTAAAGATAAAGATGAGACGTTCATCAAGATCCCCTCTACAACCACCTTTGGAGAGGGAGATGATCAAGATGAAGAAGACATCCCAGCTGAAGATATAACTCCAGTGGCTGAAGAGATCCCAGATGCAAGGACTTTAGAGTTCAGACACTTGAAGGATCATCCTGTTGACCAAATCATAGGAGATCCTCGGGATGGTGTCAGAACTCGTCGAGGTACAACTAACGAGAATTTACACTTAAGCTTTCTCTCACAGGTTGAACCAAAGAAATTTGAGGAAGCCAACTCCGACGCATCCTGGATTCTAGCCATGGAAGAAGAATTAAACCAGTTTAAAAGATGCAAAGTCTGGACACTTGTTCCTAGACCCAAGCATAAGAACGTCATCGGGACAAAATGGGTCTACCGGAACAAGATGGATGAAGACGGAACAATTATAAAGAATAAAGCCAGACTTGTCGCCAAGGGATATCATCAAGAGGAAGGGATCGACTTCGACCAAACTTATGCTCCAGTAGCAAGACTGGAGGCAATCAGGTTATTTCTTGCCTACGCTGCACTTAAGGGCTTTACCGTCTATCAGATGGACGTAAAGTCCGCCTTCCTGAATGGTGACATAAAGGAAGAAGTGTATGTAGAGCAACCGCCAGGTTTTGTTGACTCAACCTTTCCTAACTATGTTTACTTATTGCAAAAAGCACTATATGGTCTTAAGCAAGCTCCTCGAGCTTGGTATGAGACGCTATCTACCTTTCTTCTTGAAAACAAGTTCACGAGAGGAAAGATAGATAAGACATTATTTCTTAGGGAAATAAAAGGCAAGATTTTGCTAGTGCAAATCTATGTCGACGACATCATTTTTAGATCTACAGATAACAACCTCTGCAAGAAGTTTTCTAAACTTATGCAAGGGAAGTTTGAAATGAGCAGTATGGGAGAGCTGAAGTATTTCTTAGGGCTACAAGTGAAACAATCTGAGGATGGAATTTTCATCTCTCAGACCAAGTTCACCAAAGAGCTGCTTAAGAAATTCGGAATGGAGAATGCAACCTCTATGAGGACTCCAATGGCCTCAGCTATGTCTCTAGACAAGGACGAGAAAGGGAAACCTTTTGATGAAACCAAGTACAGAAGCATAATTGGGTCCTTGCTCTACCTTACTGCGAGTAGACCAGATATAATGTTCTCGACATGTGTATGTGCTAGATTTCAGGTGAACTCTAAGGAATCTCACTACATCGCTGCAAAGCGAATCTTGAGATACCTCAAAGGAACACCAAATCTTGGCTTATGGTACCCAAGAAGTAATGATAGTGAACTAATTGGTTTTTCAGATGCAGATTTTGCAGGAAGCAAAGACGACAGGAAAAGCACCTCCGGGACTTGCCAATTCCTCGGAAGGAGACTCATTTCCTGGAGCAGTAAGAAGCAAAACTGTGTAGCCATCTCAACGGCTGAATCAGAGTACATCTCTGCAGGGAGCTGTTGTGCACAGCTTTTGTGGATCAAGAATCAGTTTGAAGATTACAACATGAAGTTCCAGAACATTCCACTGTTCTGTGATTCTTCCAGCGCAATTGCAATAGCCAACAACCCAGTCTCCCACAGCAGGACCAAGCACATAGAGCTTCGCTACCATTTCATCCGGGAGCATGTGGAAAATGGAGATATAGATCTACAGTATGTCTCCACAGACAGGCAAGTTGCAGACATCTTCACCAAGCCGCTGGATGAATCCAAGTTTTCATTCTTCAAAACTGAGCTTGGACTGCTTAACAAAGAAGACCAATGATGGACTCAGAACTTTAGAAGAGGTCAGAAATGTTGGATACTCTGAGGTACATTTTTTGTTTAGTGAAAATTCCTTCAAGAAATTTGAGACTCGAGAATAGTTACATTTACACGAGTGAAATAGTGAATACTCGTGTATTGAACTTCATATACTCGAGTAATCAGATTGATACTCGAGTATGAATTTCTTATACTCGAGTATGGAAAAATCCGTCTAGACTTAATACTCGTGTATACTCAGTCCATACTCGAGTATATGTTAAGGATTACTCGTGTATGCCGTAAACTTCTCTCGTGTAATCGGATTTCTCTGGAATCTTTCAAACTCTCTATTCGCACAACTAATTTGCCGCCTCTTCAGGTATGTCTTTATACTTAATTCGTTTTAAACCTAATTAGGATTATTTATATATATATATTCAAAACGACAAAGTCCTTTCCACTTCTCATTCACTCGAGTAGCCGCCGGCTGTTCGTATTCCCGAAACCCTGTTCTTCGTCTTCGGTCGCCGCAGATTTCCGTCTTCCTCATTGCAGAATCGCTGATGGCTCCTCCCTCCTCCAAGTTTGGAATCGGCTCGGAATTAGTGACTGATGGCATTGAAGATATCTCCGATGATTTCAAGAACCTTCTGATTCTCCTCGACACGGCCGGATTAACCTTCGTTCTTCAAGAACCTTGCCGCCTTTTGCTTTCTGATGTTGAAGAGTTCTACAAAAACTTGAAGATTAGACACAATGGTACAGTTCTGAAATCAAAGGTAAGGGGAGTTGATGTTCGGTTAGATAAAACCTCTGTCGCCACTCTGCTTCGGATGCCCGTGGTCGACGAAGAAGATGATTTAGACAAGGCAGATGCCGACCGCACCTCCTTATTCTGTGGTCGAGATCCAGAAGGTGGAGGTGAAACCCTGAACCGCTCTCTGTTCAATTCAGAAGGGAAGTTTCTAGTTGACATCATTGCCAAAATCCTCTGGTGCAAGACTTACTCCATTCGAGATGTATCACAAACTCTTTTTGAAGTTATGCAAGCTATTGTCTGTAGGAAGAAGTTTCAGTTTGGAATGATGATTCTGGATAAGATCAAAGAAAGTGTCAAACATCCCAGCTTTGCCAGGATTATCTCCCTCCTCCTCCATGAGATAAATCCTACAGTGTTTGACTTCTCTAAAGGGACTCCTCTTCACCACATGAAGAAAGTCTCAATATCATCCATTCAGAGGTATGACCTCAAGATCATGAACCCTGCCCAAACCTCCAGACAGCAAGCTGTCGTCAGGACCCCATCTCCTCCTCAACATCAAATTGCTGACACTCTGGGTGCAGCAATTGAGGGGGAGCCTGCCTCTTCTCTTCCTCAGAATCAGGTCTCTTCAGAATCAGCAATTCCAGAAACAGAAGAAGTAAGAATTCCTACTCCTCCAATCTCTCCTCCTCCAGCAGATATTCACTCAGCAAATCCAGTCTCAGAGATTCCAGACTCAGCAGCCCTTCTGTCTACAGCTGAAGATATCAACAAATTCATTGATGAGCTCAGCTCAGATGCCCCTCTCTTCCAGAATGACTCAGCTGCTAAGTCTCCAGTTCAGTCTGAAGTCCATACTCCAGTTCAGTCTCCTGCTAGAACCCCAGCTCCATCTCCTGCAAGATCTCCAGTCCATTCTCCTGAGAATGAGCCTAATAAATCAGCTCATATTCTCCTGTCTGATGATGAGATGTCTCCAGATCCTGTGGAGGCACCTCTGAAGAATTTGGATTTCTCCATGCCCTCTCTCCTACCCTCAGAAGAAGATGTTGAAACAGTTCCATTCAAGAGAGCAGTCAGCTCTGTGGTGATCTCAGAAATCCCTCCTTGGACTGCTTCTGCTTCTACTTCTGCTCTTGCTCCTGCTGCTTCAGCTCCTGAACCAACCTCAGCTCCCTCCTCTTCATCCTCAGATTTTATCAGCAAGATAGAGCTTATGCTAAAAGAACAGAGAGAATACTTTGATGCCTCTCTGCAATCAGTAACATCCAAGGTCTCTGCTCTTGAAACAGAGATGAGCAGAGGCTTTGCTGAGATTCAAGCAAATACTGATGAGTTAAAAAGGTTGTTCCAAATTGGAGGCAAAGCCATAGACCACACCATTACAAGCATTGGTGAGCTAAGAAATCAGGCTGAGACAGTAGCTCACAATCAGATCAAGCTGGATGAGAGAGCTGAAATGAATGTTGTGACAGTATGTAATGAAGTGGGCACCTTCAAAGATGAAGCCATTGCAAAGCTAAACATAGATATCAGCAAGGGGGAGAAAGTTGTAAAAGAACAAGTGGAAAAACTTTATGAGCAAGCCCAAGCAGTTGCAAAAGAACAAGTTGAAACTCTCTCTAAACAGGC
Organism: Platanthera zijinensis; assembly: GCA_039513925.1. Classification (NCBI taxonomy): domain Eukaryota; kingdom Viridiplantae; phylum Streptophyta; class Magnoliopsida; order Asparagales; family Orchidaceae; genus Platanthera; species Platanthera zijinensis. The sequence continues at coordinate 248,052,491 of CM077078.1, read as the reverse complement.
TCAAACTACAGTGGATGGAATTGTAAAGGAAATGAAAGCAGACATTCTCTCTCAACTTCAATCTGTAAAGTTTTATACATATGATACTGCTGTGTGGCTGCATAACATGAACTTCCCCAATGCTCAGCTCAACCCAGCCATCATTCCTCAGCACCTCAATCCTCTTGAAGAGCAACCCTCTGCAGATGCCCCTGTCCAAGCTACCATTCCAGAAAGTGGTGTGCCAGTCTTCTCTCCTAGACCTGAGGGTGATCTGACTGAGCCTCCTCTCAACTACTCTGACTTGTGGCAAGATGATTTTGTTTCCAGTTCTCAAGGTCCATCTAAAAGGAAAAGAAAGTATGGTGAAGGTGCTTCTGCAAGTCGTTCTGAACCCAGAAGAGATCCAGCAATTGTTCACTCAGAGATTTGGAGTCCCACCTCCAAATCCCTTATTCTTGATACCCTGAAATTAGTGACAGATCATGGGGAAAACAGAGACAATCATTACAGCTACTCAGAGTGGAAAGCATATGAAGCTTCACAGATTAAAATCAGACTCCATGACAGAAACTGGGGACACAACAACCCTGCTGCTCCTCCCAGGCCCAGGACTTATTTCCCAAAGCCTTACAGCTACCTGGAGAGGCAACAGCTCAAAAGGGAAAGAATGCACAAGGATGCTCCATCATGAGTGGATCTGAGAAAGTGGAATTGGACTATTTTGTTTATGTGTTTTAAAAACATTTCCTCATATATATATATATATATTTAATTCTGATTATGGCCATATTTTGTTTACTCTGCTTTAGTTAAGCTTATTCTCCTGTTATATGCTTGCTGTTCTTTTACTTTTAAGCAATTCACCTTAGTATAGAGAGTGCTGACATCTACAAATAGGGGGAGATTGTTGGGATTTGTCTCCACAATACCTCAGATTTGTAGGAGGTCAGACCTTGAACTAAGATGAATTAAGGTGTATTTGATGCTGTGTTTAAGTTGTTTGTATGCAGGTTCTAATTGCCAAGTGTAGACCAATGTCAGTCTATAATGGGTCACCAAACACAGGACCATACAATGTAATCCCTCATTGTGTGATCCAAAGTGTTGGCCCATGTATAGCCTCTCTATTGGGATACACTTCCTTCATGCACTTGGATTGATGGACAGAAGCATTGGAGCAAATTTCCTCTTAGAATTTTCCTAAGTCCTTTATACTCGAGTATTTCCTTGTAATACACGAGTAAGTGTTTCCTGATACTCGAGTATATATTCTGATACTCGAGTAGGTATGTTTATACTCGAGTAAGTGTTTCCTGATACTCGAGTATATATTCTGATACTCGAGTAAGTATGTTTATACTCGAGTAAGTGTTTTCTGATACTCGAGTATATCTTCTGATACTCGAGTAAGTATGTTTATACTCGAGTAAGTGTTTTCTGATACTCGAGTATATCTTCTGATACTCGAGTAAGTATGTTTATACTCGAGTAAGTGTTTTCTGATACTCGAGTATATCTTCTGATACTCGAGTAAGTATGTTCATACTCGAGTAATTGATCTTTGATACTCGAGTAAATTCTTCCATACTCGAGTATATCCTCTGATGCTCGTGTATGTTAACGTTTCTCAGGTATATTTTCTGATACTCGAGTTTAGCCTTTTGATACTCGAGTATATCGTCTTGATACTCGAGTATACTTTCTATTACTCGAGTATACAATTCTGATACTCGAGTATACCATTTTGATACTCGAGTAATTCATTCTTCTCTCCTGTAATTCTCTCTTTCTATACTCGAGTATACTGCTTCTTGCTACTCGAGTAATCCATCTCTCCATACTCGTGTATATCCTCCATTACTCGAGTATCGCAGTCAACTTCTCCAGAATTATTCTAAGTCCATTTTTATCATGAGTATTTTGAATCTGTCAATTCTGATTGGTCCACGTGTCATCAATAATCAATATTTTGACCGTTGGAACCCACCTATAAATAGGTCTTTTCAGAAATGACTTTTCAAGCGTAATTTCAGAAATATTCTTTTTAAGAAAGAGAAATTCAGTGAACCCTAATTTTCACGCTGCCGCCATTGCCGTTCACGGAAGAAGAAGAAAAGTTTGGATCGCCACCTTCGTCTTCATCGATCTTCTCTCCAGCGATCCAGAAGAAAGAGAATCACTCGATCTTGCCGAGCCTTGAAGATTCCAGATCTACTTTCTCGATCGAGGTGGTTCTAGATCTCAGATTCGTGGATCTTTCTCTAGTCGTCTTCTACGTTTTCTGATCTAGCCGAAGTTCCTGAAGAAGAAGACCGTCAAAGATTCAGATCTGAGATTGTTGTTTTGATTTTTATTTTCAAACCAAATTTCATTGTAGGAGATTCTTCTCCGAGACTTGTAGGAAGTTTTGTCTTCCGAGTTTTTGTAGATCCGTTTTGGGATCGAGATTTGTAGGAACGTGGTTCCGAGGTGTAGGATTGTTTTCAATCCGAGATAGTGGAGTAGCCGAGTCTAGTAATTTGCTAGATCGGTGAGGAAAGTGGACGTACCCAAGATTGGGGAACCACTATAAATCTCTTGTCTTCTGTGATTGCTTGATATTTGCTGTGTTAGTTTTTAATTCTGCATTTGACACGCATCTCACCTATTCACCCCCCTCTAGGTGAGTTAGGCTAACAACTTAGACCTCTCATGATTTTAGGAAGGTCCGTTCGAACTCTCGTCCAAATCGATGAACTAAAGCTCGCCTTAAGTGGTGAACCCCGCTATTGGATTTCACTCCAATCCGAGAGATTAAACGCTTGCCTCTCTTTACTCTTGGGTGATCGATTCAATCTATGAGCCTCTCAGCTAACTAAGAATGAAAACCAAAATGGAAACTATATACCGATAATATAGTCCCACTAAATAAAAACCAAGAGTAAATCAAATGTAATTACTTTAAGAAGAAAAAGAAAGATAAAACATCATAACTTGATCAACTCATTCTCATATCATCGTGATCAAGTACAAATGAGGATTAGTTATTCATGGTAATATGGAAAGAGAGGGGTAAATAATAAAGTTGCATGAAAACTAAAGAGAGAGATATAGAGAAAGAGAACGCTAATTAAAATTTCATTAAAAACATAAAGGGATTACAACTAGGAATGGAGATTACAAGTGCAAAAAAATGAAGCTAACTACTGATATTACACTAATAAAAAGAGATTACAGGTAAGTAAAGTACAGTGCATGAAAAGTAAAACTAGAATGGAGGAAGAGAGAGAGCAAAAACATAAGAAAAAAACACAAAACCCTAAGAATAAAACTAGCAGCATCTCCCCTCTCCCCAAAACTTGGTCTAGAATGCTTGGAATGGCCTGGTATTTATAGGCAAAATTCTATCAGGGTCACGCCCCCTATCATGCCCGTGGAGGGCGTGTCAGGGGGTGTATGTCGAGTACGGGGTTGACCTCGGGCACTGGATTCTGGCGGGAATGATGATTGCTTCTTTACGTTGGTAGACACGCCCTGGGACACACTTGTATAGGGGGCGTGTAAGGTACGTTATGTCAAAATCATTGGTCAGAAATACGCCAGTCATCAAAAAAGGTTCTATATGCCTCAGGGCCATGCCCGTGTCGGGGGCGTGTCACGTACGGGTTGGCGTGCAACAATGGAAAAGATTTAATTACGGCAGCAGGCTTCGGGATCGGGGTGACATGTCCAGGGAGGGCGTGTTAGGTGTTTTCTCTCGGTATTTGGATTTTGGCATCAAACTTCCTCGGGATTGGGCTACACGCCCTATGACACGCCCAGGGAGGGCGTGTCAGGGGTGCGTGTTAAGTAATTTTGGTCGAAAGCTGTGAAAACCTGCAAAAAGAGATTAAAACATTAGCTATATTATTTACATAAAAAGAAACTAAAAATACAAAAAGAAAGAGATTTAAAATGAAAATAAATATATTTTTACCCTAATAAATTAAGCTAAAATATGCATCATCAAAACTCCGCGGTTTCCACCAAACCGCGCCATCAGAGAAAGACCAAGGCACAAGCCATGCCGATCTCCCGAGATCTAAGCCAGTTCGCAACCCGGACTCAGCGAACTTTAGATGAGTTCGCAATACATCGGACTCAGCGAACTATGCAGATAACAAACATATCCACCCGGTTACCTCCTGGGAATAAGATGCGTGTAGAACACTAGTCGGCCTGACTAGTCTCCACCTCTGTCCTCACAGTCCGCAGGACCACCCGCCCAGGCTGCCACTTTCACTTCAAAAAATTCAACAGGGCCCGAGGGACACTTCCCCCCATTATATTTGAAAATGGTTAGTGGATTTGGATTCCTCTCGTCGAGGCAATGAATTTTGACTATTTATATGTCAAAAACGTTAGCTAGATGAGGGAGAAACAACTCTGATAAGTTGAAATCATTAAATTTTTTATTGGAGGAAGTTAATGTGTGACCCCCCTTGTTAAAATTCTAGAACTCAGAGATTTCTATGGTGAGGGGCGAATATAGGGAAAAAAATATAGTGCACCCTCATTATCGTACTTCAAAAATTTTCTGAATGGATGCTCCTTTAATTTAAAAAGATATAAGAAAAGTTTGTGCTATTTTATTTAAAAAAATTGTACATCCCCATTTTAAATTTCCTGGAACTGGCACTGCCCGTAGTGGTACCACCTAATGTGGCTACACACCATCATGTACGTGATACATACCCTACAAGTCAATATAACACAAAAGCACATCAATGTATATATGATAGTACACAAGTACATCGAAAGTGTAAAACATGTAGCAATACTGACATAAACAAAATAAATAGTCACACTCAATCATATTAAGTTTCAAGCTCAAATAGTAGTAAAGTACAACTAAGGGCTACATATGCCCATAAAAAGGGAAATAAATCACAAAATGAGGGAAAGTTTATTGTACTACTTGATTTTATTGCACAATCAAAAGGAGTTATTAAAAGCTTGTTGAAGGATTATATATAGCTTTTATAGGAAAGCAAGCTTATATAACTCTCATTCTACTTACAAAACTTGAGAAAGAAGGCTTATATATAGCTTTTATAGGAAATAAAGTAAGCTTACAAGATGACATTCAGATAACAAAAAATGTGTGATAACTTATGTTGGGAAAAACCCTTATAATTTATCTTAACAATTATTTTTATTGATTTTACATCTTAGGTTTATTACACATAATGTATAGTGAGGGTAATTTTATCTTAGAAGTTCTAGGATGTTATTGATATAAAATACATAAGAAATACATACTGAATTTAAGAGAAAAGTCATGATTTCCCAACTGTTGGGTATTGTATCGACAATAGTCCTAATTTGAAGTAGTGTCCCTTGAACTAAGTTGAATAAGGTTGTATTTGATATTAGTTTCAGTTGTGGGTGGTGCAGGTTTTTATTGTCAAGTGCAAACCATTGTCAAATTTCAATGGGACTTCAAACACAGTCATGTGCAATGTAATCCTTTATTGTATAAAACATCATGTTAACCCATGTGCAATCTCTCTAATGTGGTGTACTTCATCTAGCATCACAAAGGAAGTTGTTGTTCAGAAGTTGTAGATTTTAGCTAAGGCAAATTTGTCAAGTGATCACGCGAGGTCTCGTTGAATTCATCGAGAACTCACGTAAGCACTCATAGAATTCATCGAGTGATCTCAAGAGTACTTGAGAGATCACTGAGAACTACTGACCAGAACAGCTAAGTAAAATTTGTCGAGTAATCAAGTGAATTCGTCAAGTACTTACGTGAGTATTCGTGAAATTTGTTGAGTCCTCTCAAGAAGTCAAGTGAACTTCCTTAATACTCTAGAGAAAGTTGGTGTTAATCGGTTCTAAGTAAAATTTGTCGAGATGATAAGTAAATTCATCAAGTACTCTTGAGTGCTTTTAACTAATTCATCGAAAGGTCTCGTGTAGTCTAAACATCTCACGCAGACTCTCTCAAGTTATTTTGACTAGTTCGTCGAGTGGTATGGAAAGTACACGTGATGTTTCGTCAAATTGGACTTAAACGAAATTTTTTTCAGAGTCGTTCTCTTTTTCAAGGTTTTCCAAAATTAGGGCTCCCGCCATGTACAGTACACGTGGACGGTAGAACTAAGTTTGAAATCAAGACATTAGTGAGGAATCGTCTATAAATAGTCTTTGATTATTTCAAAGAATCCTAATCGCAAATCTAATCGTGTTTTAATTTCATATTGCCAAAAATGATCGGGAATTCAAATCGATTTCACCAAGAACTCTGTCTTCAACTACTCTCCAGATCCGTGATTACTCCTAGAAAGAAAAGACTAGATCAATCTCAAGATTCCATATTCTTATTCGTTCAGAGATTAGTCACTTCTCAGATTCGATCTGTGCAATAATTTCATAATCTTCTTCTTCTTATTCTTCAAGAATTCAGTCAGTGTTTTCAAGCAATGAAGAAAGATTATGTTTTCATATCTGAGAAAATGATTTTTCTTTCAAACAATATTTTCTTATTGTTTTGTAATAATTTTGTTCTTCCGAGTTTTTGTAAATCCTTATTGAAGGGTCGGGTATAGGGAAGTTGTTCTCCGAGATTGTAATAGTTGTATACTCCAAGTGTAAGATTATTTAATATGAGTTTTGGTGAAATAGTCAAATTTATCCCGAAGTGCTAGATAGGCAAGGTGGGACAATGGACGTACCTAGTTTGGGGTGCCACTATAAATACTTGTGTCTGTGTTGTGTTTATTCTCTTATTCTGTGCGCTTTATTTTTACTAGATTTTTATTCTACTATTAACCGTAGGATTCGCCTATCTACCCCTCTCTAGGTGATTTAGGTTAACAAATAGATACTTTCAATTAGTATTAGAGCTAGGTTATTCGTTAAAAGGTTAACACCTTGAACAGATCTTCATCTAGTTTTTAAAAGAGAAATGGATAGGGGCAAGGATTTGTCCTCCATGAAGCTGCCAGTTTGCACTATGGAGAACTTCCCCATGTGGAAGGAAAGGGTAAAATTATTCATTAAAGCTTCTGATCCCAGAATCTTCATCATTGTTGAAGGACAGCATATTCCCATGACTCCGCCAACCATTAATCCAAATCTGATGGTTCCTAAAAAGATAATGGATTTAAACAAAGATGAGATAGATCTCGTTGCTTTGAATAAGAAGGCAAAGAACATCATTTCCAGTGCATTGGACGATTCTATGCTGCAAAATTTAATCCACTGTAAGTCTGCAAATGAGATGTAGCAATCCCTAATTGTTATTATGGAAGGAACATAAGAAGTAAGGGATGATTGGAGATCTCTGCAAAAGTCAGGAATATGAAGCTTTTAAGCAAGATAAGTGGGACACTATTGCTGATTGGTACGGGAAGTTTTTCAAGATCGTCAATGGCCTAAGAAATTATGGTTGTTAATTTACCAATGACGAGCTTAATGATAAATTCTTGAGATCCCTGACAAAAGAATGAGATACCAAGGTAGTTTCTATCAGGAAATTTGGTAAAATGGCTACAATGGAGTCACAGATCTTGTTCGGGAAGCTACTATACCATGAGTTAAAACTCAATATCAGAAAGTAAGAAAAAGAGGGAAGCATGACTTTAGTTAGAGAGAAGTCCATAGCACTGAAGACAGAAGGGTCAAGAAAAGGTAGAGTTGTGTCACCAACAAGGATACATGACTCAATTGAACATGAAGATTTAGAGTCAAGCTCCTTTAGTTTTGAACTATCAGATGGAGAGTTCTCCTTACTCTCTAGACAATTTAAGAGGTTGCTCAGCAAAATGAGGCAAATAAAAAATCAGCCCTCCTAATATGATTATAGAAGATCATGTCGTGATGGTGATTATAACAAGAGAAGTTTCAACAATAATTACATGTATAAGTCTAAATAGAACAAATATGTTTCTTTATACATTCTTTATTATTGTTGCAATAAGCCATAACACATGATCACCGACTGTCCTCACAAGAAAAATGAAGGATCGAAGAAAGAATAAAAGAGATCTTTCAAAGGAGAGAAAAAAAGAAGAAAAGAGGTTCATTACGAAGAAATCAAAGACTTTTAGAGATAGCGGCTCAAGTGAGTCAAGCTCAAATGTAGAAGCCTACTTTGGGCTTATGGCACATTCAAAAAAGGATAACTGTAACTCCCAATATAATGGGAAGGTAAATTCACACACTCCTCTATCTGATTCCAATGCAGACTCCTACGGCCATGAAGATCACCTCTCTGAGGATGAATCAGACTTAATGATACAATATCGAGCACTACTGAAGAGATTTGACAAATGTCACAAGGTAGTCAAATCTCAGTCCAAAGAGATTGTATCTCTCAAGGCATTGAAATCTGAACTGAGGGATGAAATTTAGAGATTGACTCCCCTCAGAGATGAAATCCAATCCTTGAAAGAGGAACTGGGGTGCTCAATTGAGTTAGTATGTCTGAAGGAGAAGGCTATAGATGAACTGGTAGAAAATTTATTGATTGAAAGAAAGCTTATTGAAAGCTTCTCGAAACTAAAGATAGTTCTTCCTCTCATTGATGGATTTACAGCCTCTAAGACATGTGGTATTAGATATATAGCTCCTAGAAATAGAAGGAGGGGTCCTCAAGGTCAATCTGTATTCAAGAAGGTAATCCTTCCTACAAATTAGTATGACCTAGAAACATCCTTTGGTCATTTTACAAGACAAATGTATGTTGTCTCTAATAAAAATAATCAAGGATGAAGTCGTCCCAAAAATATCAAAATAAGTTCTCTCAAGGCACCTTAAGAGATCATTCTAAAGCATTATGGTCCATTTGTTTATGGACCGAAGGAGATGGAAGCACCAAAAGACAAGAAAGTTGTTAAACAGCCACATGAGATAATAAAGCCTACCACTTGTTTCTCTCATGAGGCTTCTACTTATAGATCAACACCTCCTACTAGACCTCCCACTCAAATGGTGAAGCAGGAGAAGAAAAGAAGGTACACCATGTTTGACTATTAGTGTTGTGGCAAAATTGGTCACTTCGCCATAGATTGTTGGTACAATTCATTTGAATATAAGACACCCTGAGTTAACAATGCTAGAATGACCCCTTGCAATGTTAACATTCCCAGTGGTGTCAACCAAAATCCTATCTCGTACTTTGACGGTGGATGTTCTAGGCATATGATCGGAAAAAGAAACCTACTATAAAATTATACCTCAGTCAAAGACGGTCTAAAAGTTATTTTTGGCGGATTTGATAGAGGAATCACAAAAGACTACAATTTAATTACCAACAGTATAGTCTCTTTCACAGACGTGACTTATTTTAAAGGATTACAACATAATCTTATAAACATAAGTTAATTATGTGACAAAGCGTATATGGTTGAGTTCTACAAGGACAAGTGTCTAATAAAAACTTCTGATAAATCGGAAACTATTTTAATAGACACTCATAGTAGAAATATTTTCTGTTTTAATTTTCTTTGTTTGGAATCTTGTACACCAGTGTGTTTTTTGGCAAAAGATAGTGCATCTCTTTGTGATCAATGACACAAGAGACTAACACATATTAATTTCAAAACTATAAATTTGTAATTTTCTCATAATTTAGTGTGTGATGCACTCAATATTAAGTGCATTAAAGTGAGACCTTATCATGCATGCCAAATGGGTAAGAAGACAAGAGCAATCTATAAAAGCATCGTCTCTAAAGACTTTTCCAAATGTTTATATCTGCTTCATATGGACTTATTTGGTCCCCTATTGGTTCGCAGTTTAGGAGGTAAAGCTTACACCTTTGTTATTGTTAATGACTGCTCATATTTTTCATGGGTGTTCTTTCTGAAACACAAGTAGGATACCTTTGACTCTTTCGCTAGCTTTATTAGGTAAACACAAAATGAATTGAACTGCTCTGTGGTGAAAATCAGAAGTGACCATGGAATAGAATTTTAATATGGTTCCATGACAGGGTTTTGTGCAAGACAAGGTATCTTTCATGAGTTTTCCTCTCCTCATACTCTACAAAAAATGGAGTTGCCGAGAGAAAGAACAAGCACTCATTGAGGCAGGCAAAACAATATTGAATGATTCTTCATTACCAGAGTACTTATGGGCTGAAGCAATCAGCAAAGTTTGCCACGTCCAAAACAGAGCCTTAGTCATCAAGAATTATCGTAAGACACCTTATGAACTTTTAAAAGACAAGAAATTGGTTGTGTCCTACTTCAAAATCTTTGGAAGCAAATGCTTCATACTTATTAACATGAAGTATTACAAAACTAAGTTTAGTGAAAAATGTTTTGAGGGTATTTTTGTAGGATATAATAGTCATAGTAAGGCATATAGATTTTTCAATAAGAAAACCCTGGTTGTAGAATAATCCATTAACGTTGTATTTGATGAGACAAGTATGCTTTATAGCAACTCTTCTAGTACTCCTATTAATAATGATGGTTCACAAATAAATGAGCTAAGATTAGAAGAAGAGGTTAAAGAAGACGTCTCAAGCTCCATCAATATCAATACTCTAAGCTTGATTGAAGATGAAGAACTTCAAGTCAAAGTACATGCACTAGAAGAAGCAGAACCTCATGGTAGCAATGCAAGGATTCTAGTGATCAGACATTCAAGAGATCATCTCGTTGATCTGGTCATTGGAGATCCTAGTGAAGGAGTTCAAATAAGAAGAGGTATAACTAATGAAGCATTGCATTTGAGTTTCCTTTCCCAGATTGAGCCGAAGAAGTTCGAAAAAGCAAATAAGGATGCTTCATGGATAATCACAATGCAAGAAGTGCTCAATCCATTTAAAATATACAAGATGTGGGAGCTAGTACCAAGGCCCAAAGGTTACAATATTATAGGGACAAAATGGGTCTTAAAAAACAAGTTGTATGAGAATGGAGTTATCATAAAGAACAAAGCTAGACTTATAGCTCAAGGTTACCGACAAGAAGAAGGGATCGACTTCGATCAGACTTTTGATACGGTGGCCAGACTTGAAGAGATCAGATTGTTCATAGCGCATGCTGATCACAATGGCTTCAAAGTCTATCAAATGGATGCAAAGTAAGCCTTCCTTAATGGTAATTTAAATGAAGAAGTATATGTTGAACAACCCTTAGGTTTGTCATTTCATCCCTACCTCACTATGTTTACTTTCTACATAAAGATTTATATGGTTTAAGACAAGCTTCTCGAGCTTGGTATGAGACGCTGCCTAGGTTTCTTCTTTAAAACAAGTTTACAAGAGAAAATATAAACAAAATATTATTTCTTAGGGAAGTAAAAGACAAGATTTTACTAGTACAAATATATGTCGATGATATTATATTTGGTTCTACAGACTACAATCTTTGCAAGAAGTTTTTTAACTTGATGTAAGGGAAGTTTGAAATGAGTAGTATGAGTGAGCTGAAGTATTTCGTAGGACTTCAGTTGAAGCAATCTGAAGATGAAATTTTTATCACTCGAACGAGATTCACCAAGGAGTTAATTAAGAAATTCGGAATAGAGAATGCAATATCTATGTGGAATCCAATGGGTTCAACTATGTATCTAGACAAGGATGATAAAAGGAAACCTTTTGATGAAAATAAGTACAGATGCATAATTAGATACTTGCTCTATCTCAATGCCAGTAGACCAGATATAATATTTTCAACAAGTGTCTACGCTAGATTGTACGTGAACTCTAAGAAATCTCACTATGTCGTTGTAAAGAAGATTTTTAGATACCTTAAAAGCACACCTAATCTTGGCTTATGGAACCCGATAAGTAATGACTATGAGCTAATTGGTTTTTTAGATGCTGATTTTGTAGGAAGCAGGGATGACAGAAAAAGCACTTCCAGGACGTGTCAATTTCTTGGAATAAGCCTTATCTCATAGAGTAACAAGAAGAAAAAATGTGTGGAAATTTTAACTATTGAGTCATAATACATCTCTACAAACAGTTGTTGCGAACATCTTCTATGGATAAGAAATCAGCTTGAAGACAATAATATAAAGTTGAAGGAGATTCCAATCTTTTTCAATTCATCAAGCACAATAGCAATAACCAACAATCCAATTTCTCACAGTCGAACAAAATATATCGAGATATGTTATCACTTCATCCGGAAGAATGTGGAGAATCAGGATATCAACCTTTACATATATCAACAAACAAGCAGGTTGCAGATATTTTCACGAAGCCGCTAGATGAAGCCAAGTTCACATATTTCAAAACTGAACTTGGAATGCTCAACAAGGACTATTGAGGTGGTCAAGGAATATAAAGAAACCTGCCCAAGTGAAGAAGGTCAAATTCATCAAGTCGTCACACAAGCACTCGTGAAATCAATCGAGAAATCACAAGTCTTTTTTGACGAATGATCGTGACTGCTCGACAAATCGACGAGATATCTCAGACTCTCTCGACGAATTAGACGAGTAATCCTGTAACATACGACGAATTAGACGAGTACTCCCGTAATCATTCGACGAATTGGACTTGATTCAGACTTTGTTTATTTTCTCTGAAAATTTATTTTTTTCCAAAGTACTAATGTACGCGCCTTTTCAATTTTTCACAAAATAATATATATATATATGGTTCTAAGGGAATTCGAGACTTCACGTTATTTCACCAGACCTATCTTCAGTTCGTTGAGTTTTCTCCGTCTATTCATCTTCCCGTCAACCTGTAGAGAGTTTTGTTGGTTTGTCTCCAATTCTTCAGAAGTTTCATTCATTTCTTATTGAATCAAATCAGAAATGGCTCGCAAAGGTGCTGTAAATCTTCAAGTAGGGGGAGAACTTGTTCGCTATGGATTTTCTAATGCTTCTGACGAATTTAGGAATGTTATTCTCATGTTGGAAACTACCGGACTAACGTTCATTATAGAGAAAGACTGTAGAGTTCTTGATAGAGAAGTCCTAGAGTTCTTCAAAAATGCAGAGCTCAAGCATGAAGGATCCCTCATCAAAAGCAGTGTTAGAAATTTTGAAGTGAGAATGAAGCCTAGCTTTTTAAACAAATTTCTTAGAATGCTTGAAGTTGAGGAAGAAGATGAAATCACTGATGTTGGTTATGACAGAGCCCTCTTATTTTTGTGTCTTGGAAAAGTAATCTACAACCATTAGATGCAAAGAAATAAATGATGAAGGCAAGCAATTAACTGATATTATTGGGAAAGTGTTCTTGTGCAAGACATGGTCGCATGATTATATATTAGGGGATATATTCAAACTGCTGATAGTTGTGATTTGCAAAAAGAGAATAAACTGGGGAACAGTTCTTTTTGACAGGATTAAGGCATGGTTCTCAGTCCCAAATTTTGGAAGAATCATCACTCTCTACCTCAACCAGCTAGACAAGAATCGATTTGATATGTCTACTAGTATTCAAATTCATCATATAAAAAAGATAGACACATCAAATCTTTCTCGATGGGAAAGAAGAATTCCCAGGAAGTGGGAAGAGAGAGAGATATGGGTAAAGGTTCTGGATTGTAGGACAGACCTCACACTTAAACCATGGAGAAGGATGTGCCCTCACCCCTAAGAAGCAACTGAGATTGCTGGTACAACTATTGAGGGGGAGAGTTTACCTGTAGATGTTGTTGTCATCCACCAGTACAATCTGAAATTCCTCAAGTGTAAACTAAAATTCAATCTCTAGTACCTAATTTTCAAATGGATCTAGATGTTCAGCCAGAGGTACAAGCTATTTTGGGATCGACACGTGATGGAGTGTCAGATTTGGAAAATTGCCAGCTGAGTTTGAGGGGGAGTCCTTAGCTAAAGACTTGCTCCAAGAGAACCTCAATGCTAATAGAGTTTCTATTTAGGGGGAGGACTTGGTAGTGCTCTTTGAAAAAGTAAGATAGGTTATGGTAAAGACTCTTGCACAAGACCCACTTTTGATCAAGGACCACTAAGGGGGAGCAAATTCCAATAGTGTTAAAACAAATGCTGACAATCTTGCAGCTTCTAGGTCTCAGGGTGATAGTGCCCCTCCTACAAAAAGTTCCTTGTTGATAGTTTTTTTTAAGGGTAGCCAAACACTTAGAGGAGGGTGAATAGGTTTGTTTTGACTCTTTTTGATATTTTGAATTTATTAGCTTAGTGTGTGTTAATGTTAGTTGCTAGCTTTCAAGAATACACAACAACACAAAAGATTTATAGTGATTCCCCTATCTAGGGTACATCCACTTTTCCCCTCCATCTATCTAGCAGTGTGCTAGATTTGGCTAACTTCTTCTATTTCCTCAGCTCCTTGAGATTACACCTCAGATACCTCAGGATCTTACACCTCCGAGTGAGACTCACTCCTACAGCTCAAACTAAAGATAGTCCTAGCTCAGGCTCAGCAGCCCTACCATTGAGATAAACCCAATCTCCTACCTCAGATCCCTCAAGATCCTAACTCAGATCCACTCTTGAATCCTACCCACTCAGATCCACTCCTGGATCCTACAACTCAACCTTTATAGCACAATCTTATAGCTCATATCACACAATGATCCTACAATTTGAATAAAGTTTTTTTTGAGATTGACTCTTGTTGGGTACATTGGAAAATGTGTACCTGATTTGGAGAAGCCTCACTTAGCTCAATGATATATATCAAGGTGTATTTGATGTTATTTTGAGTTTATATGTGCAGGTTAAGAATGTGCTAGAATGCAAAAAAAAAGATTCTAAGTCCATATGTCGACACCTGAGAAAGCTGTGTTGACACTTCAGTAAGATTGTGTCGACACTTGGAAATGGCTGTGTCGACACTTCAGTGAGTTTGTGTCGACACCAGGGGGCAGTGTCGACACACAGAAGATTATAGTCGACATCAAATGTGTCGACACCGGGAGGCTGTGTCGACACATAGAGGCAGAGTCGACAACAACTGTGTCGATACCTGGAGGCAGTGTCGACACACACTATGTTCTGAGTCTACATCAACTGTGTCGACATATAGGACTTGTGTCGACACACAGCTGAGTGTAGACAAAGTTGATTGCTGATGGATGGTGAAGTGTTTGTGTCGACACAAAAAATCAGTGTCGACACATTCTCAAGATGCAGTGTCAAGAAGCTTTGTCGACATCAAGGCAGCTATGTCGACATCACCAAAGGCTGTGTCGACACTTAAATCACTTGTCTCGACACATATTGACAGATGGTCTCGACACTTTATGACAGTAAGTCTCGATGCTTTGCTGACAGAGAAAAAGGCTCAAGAACTGTTTGAAGACTTGACAGCTGTGAGTTCAACAGGTTTACTGAAGCTGTCAGACTTGTCAGAAGTTAGTTAGAAACCGGATCAGTCGGTTACCATGGATGAAGTCTATAAATAGATGGATTCAGAAGAAGAAATAAGGGTATAATACACACAACTAACACACCTATTGTGAGATTGATCTCTGATTAAGAAAGTACAAGTCACAAAGAAAAAGATCTTCGTGAGAAGATCTAAGAAGACATTCTGAAGTAGTTTTCTATTCAGATTCTGTCTAAGTTGAATTCAATCAAGAATTCAGAAGTATCTCCAAGAGGTTTAGATAGAGAGAGATCCAGCTATTTGAAGTCAAGAAGTAGACATTCACAGGTCTCTCAAGAAGCAAATACTGAACTAATCTGTCAAGAAGATTCAGATCTATTTCTGGAGTCTAAGAAGGAAGCTGCCAGTCAGTTATATTCAAAGGAAATCAACCCAACTAAGTTCAGATTCAAGAAGCTTTGAAGAAAGCAAAGATCAAGTTGATTTCAGCCATCAGCCTCTTCAAGAAGCTTATCAAGAAAGTTATTATCCCTTCTCTCTCAACAGGGGTAAGAGATTATAAAATTCCTTATCAAATTCTGTAGGATCTATTCATAGATTTGAGTTGTAAGCCTATTTTATAAAGGCTGAGTGTAGGAGATTTATTCTCTGAGTGGTAGGGCTGTTTATGCCTGAGTTGTAGGAGAAGGTATTCTCTGAGTTATAGGCCTTGTGGCAAGGCTGAGGTAGGGCTGTTCATGACTGAGTTATAGGAGAAGGTATTCTCTGAGTTGTAGGCCTCGTGGCAAGGCTGTGGTAGGGCTTGTTAGCCTGAGTTGTAGGAATATGGAGACATTCTGAGTTTTAGGAATCCTTTTGGATTCTGAGCTAAAGGAAGAAGTTAGGTCGAATCTAGCATACTGCTAGATAGGTGAAGGGGGAAAGTGGATGTACCCAGACCTTGGGGAACCACTATAAATCTGTGTGCAATCTGTGATGTGTGTATGATTGCGATTGTTGTGATGTATTAGCTGTAGAAATATTTGATTAACTCAAAGAACTGTAGTTATTTTCTGCCTTATGTTAAATCAAGGAAAAGTACCTATTCATCCCCCCCCCCTCTAGGTGTTTAGGTAGTCTTGAAAGTAAAACTATCAAGTGGTATCAGAGGGAGGTTGCTCAAAGAAGGACTTAACAGTCTAAGTTAGATCCCTAAGGCAGAATCAAGAATCAAGAAAATGTGTTCTGGAGAGAATCACAAGGAACTATGGTCAATGAAATTACCCATCTACAGGAAAGAGATTTTTGGAATCTGGAAAGAAAGGGTTAGGTTGTTTATGGAGGCCTCTGATCCAAGGATATATATCACAGTAAAAGAAGGTCCATATATCCCAATGAATGTTTCTGTTCTAGATGCAAATCAAAGAACTCCTAAAGATTTTTCTGAAATGACCAAGGATGAGATTATACTGGCAACTATGGATAAAAGAGCTCAGAATATCATAGTGAGTGCCATAGATGATTCTACTTTCAAAAATCTGATTCACTGCAAAACCTCCAAGGAAATATGGGACACCTTGATTGTCTATATGGAGGGTTCTAAAGAAGTTAGACAAGACAGAAATTCTATGCTCAATCAAGAATATGAGAGTTTCAGACAAGGGAAGTATGATAGCATATCTGAATGCTACAAGAAATTCTACAGGATAGTGAATAAACTGATGTCCTATGGAAGGGTCTTCAGTACTTATGAGCTGAATGACAAATTCCTAAGATCCTTGACAAAGGATTGGGATACCAAGATTTGTGCCATTAGAGAAGTGGCCAAACTAGCAGACATTTCTCCTCCAACCTTATTTGGAAAGTTATTATCATATGAAATGCAACTAATGGCTAGGAAGGAGAAAGAAAGAAATACAAAAGGAGAGCATAGAGAAAATTCAGTGGCCTTTAAGGTTGAAGCCACTAGAAAGAGCAGGAGGATGTCTCCATCACCTCCTAAGGAAGTTGCTGAAGTTATCTCATAGAATTCAGACAATCAGAAACTCAGATAGCAGTGATTCAGATGCAGATTTTGCTGCATTTACAAGGAAGTTTCAGAGGTTCTTGAAGAAGAAGCAGTGGAAGTCAAGGCCCTCCACATCAAAGACAGTTGATGACTACTATCAAAAGAGAAAATCATCAAGATAGGAAAGGAGCAGGTCTAAGCCCAGCAAAGCTACAAAATCAAAAATTGTTTGCTATTGCTACAATAGGCCTGGACATGTGGTGGCTGAGTATCCAGAAAAGAGGAGGGAGTCAGCAGACAAAAAGAAGACTCAACAAAAGGGCAAGAAGGAGTATGGCAGGATTAGGCTTTAAAGGTAATAGCAGGACTGTCCAATTCAAGTGGTATCTAAGCCAAAATCAGTCTTACCCTTAATAGATGAGTTTGTGGCTCAAAAGGGTAAGACAGGATTAGGCTTTAAAGGTAACAACATGACTGTCCAATTAAAGAGAAAAGGCAAAGCACCAGTCCAGCCAGTAAATTTTAAAGTGCCTGTAATGTTTAGAAAGGTACAAGTGCCTTCTAACAGATATAATCTTGAAAACATTCATGGTCATAATAAGACTGATGTTCTGAATAACAAGGGTGTTAATGCTAATAAGTCAGCCCATGTTCATAAATCCCATGGTTATAAGAAATCAGTGGGTGTAGCTGCAGCAGCACCAGCAAAGAAAAGAAATTTTTCTGCCAAAAATGTATCTAGACCTAAATACAATAAGTTTGAATGCTGGTGCTGTGGCAAGACATGCCATTTTGCCTTAGACTGTTGGCATAACATAAGTGTCAGGAAGAACAACAGTCTACCAGTTAGAAGAGCTGCTGGTATTTTTGATATGAATGGTGCTAACTTGAACCAAGGACCCAAGACTTACTTGGGTTCTAAGGAAAAGTAATTCTGTATTGCAGGAAAGTCCAAGTTGCCATGCCCCTATATGGTACTTGGATAGTGGATGTTCCAGGCACATGACTGGAACAAAGGGGATGCTGAAGGAGTACACACCTATCAAGGATGGGCCTAAAGTAATCTTTGGTTGATCTGAAAGAGGAATCATCAAAGGATTTGGTAATATTTCTTCAAACCAAATTACCATCACTCAAGTGGCTTATGTAAAAGGTTTGAAACACAACCTGATAAGCATAAGTCAGTTGAGTGATCTAGGATATGACATTTCATTTGTTAAGAATGGATGTCATATCAAAAGGTCAAGTGATCAAAAGGTCATATTGAATGTGTATAAAAAAGAAATTTTTATTGTCTTGACTTTGTGTGTGAGAACAAGGTTTCTCCTATTTGTCTTGTAGCTGATGAGAGAGCATCTCATTGTGTCAAATGGCACAAGAGGCTGGCTCATCTTAACTACAAAACAATTGGCCAACACTTTAGCAAAGAGTTAGTGAGGAATGGTCCTCAAGTTAAGTGTATAAAGGGAGGGATATGTTCAGCTTATCAAAAGGGCAAACAGACAAAATCCTCCTTTCATAGCCTTGAAAACAAGGATTCAGTCAGGTGTCTATACCTACTACATATGGATTTATTTGGTCCTATGCTAGTTCATAGTCTAGGTAGGAAGGTCTACACTTTTGTAGTTGTAGATGACTATTCTAGATATTCCTGGGTGTTCTTTCTGAGACAGAAATCTAAAACCCCAAGTGTTTTATATAGTTTTGTCAAACAAATTCAGAATGAACTGAACAGTACAGTGGTCAAAATCAGAAGTGACCATGGCACTGAATTTCAATCTGAAAGTATGACAAGATTATGTGAAGAATTTGGGATTTTCCAAGAATTCTCCTCACCTAGAACACCACAGCAAAATGGTATTGCTGAAATAAAGAATAGGACATTGAATTAGGCTGGTAGAACTCTATTGAGTGACACTTCTCTCCCAAAATATTTCTGGGCTGAGGCAGTTAGTACTGCATGTCATGTGATCAATAAGGCCTCTATTACCAAAAGCCACAAAAAGACACCCTATGAGATCATGAAAGGTAGAAAACCAAATTTATCCTATTTTAGAATCTTTGGTTGCAAGTGTTATATCCTTAATAATGGCAAGTCTTATCTAACTAAGTTTGCTGCCAAATCCCAAGATTGGATATTTGTTGGGTACATCAACAATAGTAAGGCTTATAAAGTCTACAACTTGATTACTCAGGTTGTAGAAGAATCTATACATGTTGTATTTGATGAAACTAGATTAATCAACAGTGAGTTGCCTTGTAGTTCATGCAGTCTAACAGGTATAAGCAATAGAATGGACAAGCTTTCCATTACAGAAGGCTCAACTGCAGATGAAGTATTGGAAAATGATGGCTACTGTTCAGGAGGAGTACAAGACTCTCTAGAAGCTGATGACAACCAAAAGGTGCAGCATAATGAAGAAACTGGAGGTGGTCAGCCATAAGGAAGTTTACCTCCAGCTGTAAGACATCTAAAGGATCATCCAGCAAATCAAATAATTGGTGATCCAAGACAAGGAGTGCAAACTAGAAGAAAAAAATCTGAATATAGTCCTGCACTCAAGTTTTCTATCTCAACTGGAGCCAAAGAAATTTGAAGAAGCAATCCAAGACAAACACTGGATTAATACTATGCAAGAGGAGCTTAATCAGTTTAGAAGATGCAAGGTCTGGGAGTTAGTTCCTAAACCAAAAGACCACAATATCATTGGTACAAAGTGGATTTTTAGGAACAAGTTGGATGAGAGTGGAGTTATTGTGAAGAACAAAAGATTGGTTGCAAAATGATATAGGCAGGAAGAGGGAATAGACTTTGATCAAACATTTGCCCCAGTAGCAAGATTGGAAGCATAAGAAGCAGGAGGAGGATCCTGATCTTCTGGCCTAGGAGAGAAGCAGGGCATCTGAGGTTGTTGCATCTGAGCTGGCATCTGACTAGACTGTCCTTCAGTAAGAGGATTCAGGTTATGAGGAATGATATTAGGATCGACCTGAAATTCAGGGAATATTTGGTTGTGCATTCAGACTGAGGTATCATAGGTATGAAATTTCACAGATTGAATTTGCTCTAAAACATTCTTATTGATTTCATTTATCTTATTAGACCAAGCTGAGTTTGCAGCAGCAGTAAACTTATCCACAAGTTTTTCCACATGTTCTTTTTCTAGGCTCTCCCCTTTTCTGAATTCTACACATAGCTTTCCTATGACATCTTCCTTGAAGGTTCCCACTTCTTCACAGATTTTCATAACATGTTCCTAGGCTTTCTTCTCTAACTGAATCTAATTGTTAGCAAGTGTTACAGATTGTTCCATTACCTGACCAACACTTGTAATGGTGTGGTCTATAGCTTTTCCACCAATCTGAAACAATTCTTTGAGGGAGTCTGTGTTGTGCTGGATTTTTGTAAATCCTCTGCTCATCTTTTTTTCTAGAGCAGTGACTTTGTCCTAGACTACCTTCAGAGATTCATCAAAATATTTCCTTTGTTCTGCCAACATGACTTCAAGCTTACTTAGAATGTCTGAATTGATAGGGGCAGCAGCAGCAGTAACAGCAGGAGGAGGTGCAGTCCATGGAGGAATCTCATCAATCACTACAGAACTTTTAGCTCTGACAGTATGAGTGATTTCATCTCCTTCTTCATCAAGTAAAGTGGGCATGGAGAAGTCAAGTTTCCTTAGAGGAACATTAACAGGCTCTGGAGAAATTCTATCTTCATCAGCAAGAAGAATGGTATCTAGTAGATCTTTCTTAGTGGATGGGGATTGAGCAGTTTGAGACTTGGGTGATGGAATTGGAGATGGAGTATGTGCTGGTGATGGAGATGAAACTGGTGATGGAGAGGGAGCTTGAGAAGGATCCTTTGATGGCTCTTCAGCAGTTTCCTTGTATAGATAAGGAAGAGGTTCATCTGAAGTCAACGCTTTTATAATACTTTCAATATCTTCAGCAGTAGATTTAATGGTTTCTTGCACTTGCTCATCTGAGATGGTATTATATTAAATGCCTGCCTTTGGGGACTTTGTTAGAGATCTTACTGGGATTTGGATGGGGGTTCTGATGGGTGAACTGGCTATTGTTCTGACTGAACTTCTAACTGGAGATCTAGCTAGAGGAGGAGTACAAGGAAGTCTGACATCTGGAACTGAGGCTGCAGGCTCCCCCTCAGTTGCTGCACTAGATGGTTCAGTAACATTATGAGAGGAGGGAGATGGGGTCCTGACCTCTTTAGCAGGGGCTGCAAGCTCTTTAGCCAGCTGTTTTGGATTCTTCAACTTTAATTCCCATCTATGAATGGAGGCTATGGAGATCTTCTTCAGGTGATGGATTGGAGTGCCTTTAGAAGTCTTGAAGATAGTTGGATCAATCTCATGCAACATCAGGGAGATTATCCTAGCAAATTTTGGTTCTCTTATGTTGTCTCTAATCAAGTCAAAAATCATCAAACCATAAGGAAATCTTTTCCTGCAGACTATGGCAGCCATGATATTGAAGAAGTCATTGGTAATAAACCCTATTGACCTTATTCTGCACCACATAATTTTGCCAATAATGTCTACTAAAAGTTTGCTAACATCATTTAAAGAAATCCTCCTAAGAGAAGTAATGCCATCAGGAACTCCACAGAAATGACAGGTTCTGTCATTGTCATCTCCTGTTATTTCATCTACATCATCTACATGAAGTAATCTGAGAAGTCTGGACACTATGATCGGGCTCAACTTAATTTTAATGCCCTTGACTTTGGACTTCAGGACAGTGTCATTTCTCCTTAACTTAACATTTCTGAAGAACTCTTCTACCTCAGGAAATAAAATCTTACAAGGTTTTGATAAAACGAATGTCAAACCTTCTGTGTCTAGGAGAAAAAGAACATTTCTTAAATCCTCTGAAAGCTCTGTTATCCCTGCTACTACTAGCTCACTGCCGACGCCGATTTTGAACTGTTGGGCCATTGAGATGAACGACGGCGATGGACAGAGAGCGAGAAGGTGGCGACGTTGAAGCACTGGTCAGCAGAAGACGAAGAGTTTTCGAGAGAGTCGATTTTGAAATGTCGGTTGAATTTGGGATTCTAACGTTATATATATATATAACCCTAGTAATGTTAATTAGGTGTCTAATTAATCTAAAATAACCCTTGGATTAAGGCAGAAATTGAGTGGTTTTTGAAATAGTAGAAATTGATAGAAATCAAAAATTTACATGGAATTTCTCAAGAGGTAGGGTAGTTCTCGAGAAGTATCATTGTTGTTCTCGAGAAGTAAAGGACTTGTTTTCGAGAACTTTCAGTACCTCTCGAGATACAGATTTTCTTGTTCTCAAGAAGTGGACTTGAAGTTTTCGAGATCTAATTTCATGCTTTTCGAGAAGTAATAATAGTTCTCAAGAACTGCCTTCCACTTAAGAAATTTCTGACCTTTTTGAAGTTTCCTCGATTCTTGAGCTTGGAACTGATTCCCTTTGATCTATCCTTCTTTTATCAGCATCCCAAGTTTAGTTTTGAAGAAATTGAACTTGGTCTCGTCCAACGGCTTTGTGAAAATGTCTGCAACTTTTCGATCTGTTGGCACGTACTGCAGATCCACATCCCCTTACTCCACATGCTCCCTGATGAAGTGATATCTGAGCTCGATGTGCTTTGTCCGGCTGTGCGATACTGGGTTGTTTGCAATTGCTATTGCATTGGAGGATTCGCAAAACAACGGAATGTATTTAACCTTCATATTGTAATCTTCTAGCTGGTTCTTTAGCCAAAGCAATTGTGCACAACAACTGCCGGCAGATATATACTCTGACACGGCCGTTGAGATTGTAACACAATTTTGATTTTTGCTGCTCCATGAGATAAGCCTTCTTCCAAGGAACTTACATGTCCTGAAAGTGCTTTTCCTGTCATCTTTGCTACCTGCAAAGTCTGCATCTGAGAAACCAATTAGTTCGTTGTCATTACTTCTTGGGTACCATAAGCCAAGATTCAGTGTACCTTTAAGGTATCTCAAGATCCGCTTTGCAGCAGCATAGTGAGATTCCTTATAGTTCACTTGGAATATAGCACAGACACATGTAGAGAACATTATGTCTAGTCTACTGGCAATAAGGTAGAGCAAGGATCCAACTATGCTTCTGTACTTGGTTTCATCAAAAGATTTCCTTTTCTCATCCTTGTCTAGAGACATAGCTGAGGCCATTGGAGTCCTCATAGAGGTTGCATTCTCCATTCCGAATTTCTTAATCAACTCCTTGGTGAACTTCGTCTGTGAGATGAAAATTCTATCTTCAGATTGTTTCACCTGAAGTCCTAAGAAATACTTCAGCTCTCCCATACTACTCATTTCAAACTTCCCTTGTATAAGTTTAGAAAACTTTTTTCATAGGTTGTCGTCTGTAGAACCAAAAATAATGTCGTCGACATAGATTTGCACTAGAAAAATCTTGCCTTTAATTTCCCTAAGAAATAATGTCTTATCTATCTTTTCCCTTGTGAACTTGTTCTCAAGAAGAAAGGTAGATAGCATTTCGTACCAAGCTCGAGGAGCTTGTTTTAAACCGTACAGTGCTTTCGATAACAAATAAACATACTCAGGAAAGTTAGGATCAATAAAACCTGGGAGTTGTTCCACGTACACTTCTTCTTTTATGTCATCATTTAGGAAGGAGGACTTCACGTCCATTTGGTAGATAGTGAAGTCCTTCAGTGCAGCATAAGCTAGGAACAGTCTGATGGCCTCCAGCCTTGCCACTGGAGCAAATGTTTGGTCGAAGTCGATCCCTTCTTCTTGATGATATCCTTTGGCGACGAGTCTGGTCTTGTTCTTAATGATTGTTCCATCCTTGTCCAACTTGTTCCGGTAGACCCACTTCGTTCCGATGACATTCTTACATTTGGGTCTAGGAACTAGTTTCCAAACTTTGCATCGCTTGAACTGGTTCAGTTCTTCTTCCACGGCCAAGATCCATGATGCGTCTAAGCTGACTTCCTCAAACTTCCTTGGTTCAACCTGTGAGAGAAAATTTAAATATAAATTCTCGTTAGTTGTACCTCGACGAGTTCTGACACCATCCCGGGGATCTCCTATGATCTGGTCCAATGGATGATCCTTCAGATGTCTGAGCTCTAGGTTTCTAGAATCTGGAACTTCTTCAGCCACTAGAGTGACTTCATCAACTTGGATGTTTTCCTCATCTTGATCATCTGCCTCTCTAATGGGGGTTGGAGTAGTGATCTTGATGAACTTTTCTCTTACACCTTTAGTCGATTCATCCAAGCTGATCTCTTTAATCCTTGTACCTTAATCTTCAAGAAGCACACTAGACGATTTGCTTTGCAGCAAGCTCGTCTCATCAAATACAATATGTATGGATTCGTCTACAACAAGAGTTTTTCTATTGAAAATCTTGTATGCCTTATTATGGCTACTATAACCTAATAAAATACCTTCAAAACTTTTCTCACTAAACTTGGTAGTATGATACTTACAATTGTTAAGCACGAAGCGTTTACAGCCAAAAATTCTAAAATATGAATTCGTTGGTTTCCTGCCTTTTAGAAGTTCGTAAGGTGTCTAATCATGATTCTTATTGATGAGTGCTCGATTTTGCACGTGGCATGCAGTATTGACGGCTTCAACCCAGAAGCATTCCGGTAGTGAAGCATCACTCAACATAGTTCTGAAGGCCTCTATGAGTGTTCTGTTCCTTCTCTCAGCTACTCCATTTTGCTGTGGAGTGCGAGGAGAGGAAAACTCATGAAAGATACCTAGGCTTTCACAGAATTCTGTCATGACCCCAGATTTGAACTCTGTTCCATTGTCACTTCTGATTTTGACTACGGAAAATTTGTATTCATTCTGGACCTGCCTGACAAAATTAGTAAAGATGTCGAAGGTATCTGACTTGTGTTTCAGAATGAACACCCACGTAAAGCACGAGTAATCATCAACAATAACTAATGTATATTCCTTACCTCCCAAGCTTCTAATTTGTAGTGTGTTGGATCCTTAGTTGGATTTTGGCTAGGTTCACTAAGTTAGGATATGACCCAACATGTATAGACCAGGGTCATGGTTGTGTCCTAGAGTCTAGGCCAAGTCCTTTGAGTCAACAGTACAAAGGACCAGCCTCCAACACTGGCAGAGACTCAAGACTTTCAATACTTAGAAAAAGGTGTTCTACGTTCATCGATCTCCGGTCGACGAAAGTCGAGCTCAGCTAGACGAACTCATGAACAATTCTCTGAGCTCAGCACGACGAACTCTGGAAAAAGTAATAACTCCTCTTAAGTAAAACCTCAGTCGACGAACTAAGAACATCAGCAAGAAGAACTCTGTTCTCTGGTCGACTAATTCTGGATAAGGTGATTCAACACTCAACATCAGAAAATATTCTAAGTCCAGACTACAGACTTAGCTCGACGATCTTGGACCCCAACTGGACTAACTCTGTTCTCATGGCTCAGCTCGACGATCTTAGATTCATCTCGATGAACGTAATGCACAGAAGAAGAATGTTATCAAGCAACATTCATAGGTCGACGATCTTAGATCTCAACTCGACGAACAGCTATTCTCAGCTCGACGAACTGTGGACTCAGGTTGACGAATCCATTCTTGGCTTTTTTCCTCTTGTCCTTATTATGTGGCAATGATTCCTTAGTAATTAATGCTCTAATATTCTCTGAATATTAGCGTTAGACAAGAGCATTAATTATGGTCTTCATCAGGATTACTGCCTGCCGTTTTTATAAGGGACAGTTGGGGAAACAAATCAATGCCAAAAATATTCCAAGGCCGTTAGCATTAATTGCAGAAGAAATTTCAAAATTTAAATGGACATTCACGTTGGAAATATATAAGCAGAGATTATTATTCCTATATATGGAATGAGATACAGACAACAACATTCTGTGAGACATATAGAATTCTTGAGATAGAAAATCAATCAGTCAAGAATCAACAGCAGCTAGACAAGAAGAAGAACAATTCTGAAAAAGAAGAACAACCATCCAAATCAAGTGTTTTCTTCTCAGGAACTCTCTGAAGGACAACAATACTACATCTGTCAAAATAGTACCTGAAGTTCTTCTTGTCAAAATTGAAAGATTGAAGGCCTATCACCCTGCAGCAAAGCTTCCATCATCCTGAACATACAACATCTCAGGGGGAGCTTTTGCTACCATTAAATCCACAAGTCTTCTCAGTTGTTTGAATTGAGAAAGAGAAGACACAATCATTCTCTCACCCCCCCCCCCCCGCCCACTGTAAAAAGGGTTGTCATCTCCCTTCAAAAGTGATTCCTAGTTGCAAGTCTCCTAATCAAAAGACTTGAGGTTTGGTTGTTGAGCACCTGATCAAAAGCTCATTGGTGTGTGGCACCTGATCAAAACTCTGAGTTGATTCCTACCAAGGTGGTAGAAGAGTGGACGTACCTAGGTTGGGAAACCACTATAAATTCGTGTGTCGTCTGGTTTCCCCTTTTTCTTTTTGTTCTTGCTGTGACTGTTATATTTAGGTCTTTCTATTTTTACACTTATTTCTCTTTGGTTTCTGTGATATAGTATCCAAGGTTAGGAGTACTTCTTATAGTTCAGAAAAAGATTTAAATTATACCTACATACTCTATTCCCCCCCCCTCTAGAGTATATCAGATTTAACCCTAACTTTCAATTGGTATCAGAGGCGGTTCTTTTGGTTGTACAAGCTAACCCTTGAACCAAAGATCCGAAGTTTGATCTATTTTTTTATAATTACTAGATTTATACATACAACATGGCACAGAACAAATAATATGCAAGCACCAGACCTCCAGTGTGTAACTTGTCTAAGTTCACAATCTGGAAGGCAAGAATTAGGCTTTACATGAACTCTAATGATGAAGATATATTTAATTCTATCTTAACAGGACCACCAGCTCAAGTTGCTTCAACCTCGACTACATCAACTGACCTGACTGCAGTTCCACCCCCTGGATGGACAGATGCACAGAAGAAGGCTAAGATAGCTGATGCCAAATCCATGAATATACTGGCTCAAACTATGTCTGATGAAATATTTCAAAAGGTTGCTGAGTGTCAATCAGCCAAGGAGATTTGGGATTCCCTGAACCAAATGGTGGCTGGATCAGCAGATGAGAGGAAAGATAGAAGATCAAATCTCATCACTCAGTATGAGAACTTTAAGAAGGATGAAGCAGAGACAGTAGAAGTAATGTACAACAGACTTAGCTCCATCATCAGTGAGCTAAGGACTCTAGACAAAGAATTCACTTTAACTGAAGTGAATGACAAAATCCTAATGTGCTTTCCCAGCACATGGGACTCAAGAATCTGGCCAATCAGAGAAGCCAGAAGCATGATAGAGATTTCAACAGAATCTCTTCTAGGAAAATTAAATTCCTATGAGCAGCTGATCAAAGCAAGGGAAGCAGCAGCTGAAGTGAAGACTCCTACACCAACTAGGAAGGAGCACAACATAGCTTTCAAATCTACAGAAGACTCTGAAGTCATTCTAGTAAATGAAGAGTTGATGAGTCTCTTTGCCAAGAGATTCTTCAAGATGGCTAGAAAGGACTTCAGAAGGAAACCTTCTTAATATGAAGATAAGCCAAGGTATGAAAAAACACCCTCTAAAGAAGTAGTGTGTTTTGGCTGCAGGAAACCTGGGCACTTAGTTTATGAGTGTCCAGAAGCTCAGAAGAAGGACAGAAGAAAGGAGAAGGACTCAAGGAAGAGTCACTACAACAAGCCTTTCTCAAGCAAGCAAAAGAGGAAAGACAAGAGCTTTGTTGCTGAGACATGGAGTGATACTAAAGAAGAATCTACATCCTCCAGCTCCAGTGAAGATGAAGAAGAGCGGAAAGCAAAGGAAGTCTGCATCATGGCTATTGAGGCAGGCAGTAGCAGATCTGACACAGATGAATCAGATAATGAAGAATCTCAATCAACTGAAGATCAGGTAATAGCTTCTTATGATTTTGAGTCAGATGAATTTAAATTTGAATTCAAAAACTTAAGCTTAGACTTGATAAGCTCTGAGAAGGAAATCAAACTTCTCAGAGAAAAGTTAAAAACCCTAGACAACATCACTGCAGAAAATGCAAAACTAACCAATGAACTAATGTCTGCTAATAAACAAATATCTTTTCTGAAAACTTAACTAAGTAAGGCAAAACTATTAGAAGAATCACTGAATGGAAGAAGTCTACAATTATTAGATATCACTAGTACTGTAAATGCTAGGACCAACAATAGCAAACTAAGACTAGGTGCCTCCTCTAGTGATCCACCCTTGATTAAGAAAAATAATCTTTCCAGACTAGTAAACTTTATATTTTACATAGGAAAGAAGAATACTAAACAGGTAAATAAAGTTAATAAGATTCTTGAACAAATTGAAACCAAGAATAAACTCAATATCTAGAAGAATAACAAAAATAAAAATTTTCAGCAGTTATCGTCGAACTTAGATCGACGATATATGAACAGATCGTCGAACTCAGAACGACGATCTTTGAACGCAAACATTAGTAACAATCATTCTTCGATCTATGATCGACGATACTAGTATGGTTCGTCGACCAAATATAGACAATTTTGGTGCCCAAAGAATGTATATTTTCATTCTTCGAGCAGAGATCGACGATCTCATCCAACATCGTCGAGCTCAGGTCAACGATCCAACCAGAGATCGTCGAACCCAGATCTTAATAACAGAAACTTAAATTCTAATAACAACTTTAACCCCTTCACTCAATGGATAATTTCACCTAGGAGATACCATCCTAAAGGATATAAAGATCAACCTGAATGCTCTTACATCTCCAGTTATAGTTATGTAAATCAACAAGGACCCAAGGTTACTTGGGTCAAGAACAACTAACTGTCTTGTTTGCAAATGAAGACATGTCCAGTATACAGTCAACATTGGTATCTGGATAGTGGTTGCTCCAAGCATATGACAGGCAGCAAGGACAATCTGATTGATTACAAGTCAAAGCTAGGACCAAAGGTCATCTTTGGTGACTCCAATTGTGGCCAAACAGAAGGCTATGACAAGGTCAGAATTGGAGCAGTAACTTTCAAAAGAGTTGCATATGTAAGTGGACTGAAGCATAACCTCATATTTATAAGCCAACTATGTGATGAAGGTTATCAGGTATCATTCAACTCTAGTTCCTGTATTATTACTTAAAAAGAAAACCAACCTGTTTTTATTGGAAGTAGACAAGGAAACATATACCTAGTAAATTTTCAATCTGTTACTTCAGACATATGCATGCTCAATATAGTTAGTAGTCAAAATGACTTATGACATAAAAGATTAGGACATGTAAATCTTAAAAACATTGCTAGGCTATCTAATGACAACCTTGTTAGAGGTTTACCTTCTGGCCCCTATAAGAAGGAAGGCCTCTGCAGGGCTTGTCAACTAGGCAAGCAAACTAAATCTAGCTTCAAATCCATTAATAAGAGTGATTCACCTACAATATTGTACTTGCTACATATGGACCTTTTTGGCCCTATGGCTGTACAAAGCCTAGGACGGAAATATTATACCTTAGTGGTTGTAGATGAATTTTTTAGGTTCACTTGTGTATTCTTTCTTAGATCTAAGTCAGATACCTTCAAAGTTCTTACAGATTTACTCAGGATCATATAGATTTAGTACTCTATTCATGTTGCATTGATCAGAAGTGATCATGGTAAAGAGTTTGAGTCTCTTCTTATGCATGAGTTCTGTGAGAAGGAAGGTATCAGACACTGTTTCTCAGCTCCTAGAACTCCTCAATAAAATGGGATAGCTGAAAGGGAAAAAGAGAACACTCATTGAAGCTGCAGGTATATTATGTGCAGATGCTTACATGCCCCTATCCTATTGGGCAGAGGCAGTGAGCACAGCAAACTATGTCCTGAACAAAAGTTTGATACACAAACTAAAGCATAAGACTCCCTATGAATTACTTAAAGGGAAGAAACCAATAATCAACTATTTTAAAGTTTTTGGTTGTGTATGTTATATTCATAATAATGACAAAAAGCACATTAGAATGTTTGAAGCAAAGGCTACAGTGTGAATTTTTCTAAGATATTCCCAAGTCAGCAAAGCTTATAGGGTATTTAATAAATCCATATTAAAATAGAGGAATCTATGCATGTTACATTTAATGAGGCAAACATGTTTTATAAGGAGAAAGAGATTTCTACAAAAGACTCCTTGCAGGTTGTAACATCCCATTTCCAACTAGACCCCTGGGAGTGGTTTTGTCTTAACAGAACCCTAGGAAGCCCAGAAATCAAAGTTTGTCGACCAAGATTTTGAGTCAAGGGGTGGTCACGCCTGTGACCGACCCGTCACGCCCGTGACCTAGGGCGTGACCCCCTTCGACGATCTTCGACCTCAGGAAGACGATCATCGAGCTCAGAAAATTCAATATAGGTCAGACACGGCCGTGACCGATCCTTCACACCCGTAACCTTGGAATGGCGTTGAGTGAGCTAAGCTCACTCAACGTCGTGGTCTGGATGGCGTTAAGTGAGCTTAGCTCACTCAAAGCCATAAGCGGGATGTCGTTGAGTGCATTGAGTGCACTCAACACCATAAGTTGAATGGCGTTGAGTGCACTGACTGCACTCAACGCCATCTGGTGTCGGCAGGTTGGCGTTGAGTGAGCTGAGCTCACTCAATGCCGTAGACTGGATGGCATTGAGTGAGCTTAGCTCACTCAACGCCGTAGTCGGTCAGACGGGATGGCATTGAGTGCGTTGAGTGCACTAAACGCCATAAGTTGAACGGAGTTGAGTGCACAGACCGCACTCAACGCCATTTAATGCTGTCTAGATGGCATTGAGTGAGCAGAGATCACTCAACGCCATAATCTGGACGGCATTGAGTGAGTGAATCTCACTCAAAGCCATAACCTGGATGGCATTAAGTGAGCTAAGCTCACTCAAAGCCATAACCTGGACGGCGTTGAGTGAGCTAAGCTCACTCAAAGCCATAACCTGGACGGCGTTGAGTGAGCTAAGCTCACTCAACGCCATAATCTGGACGGCGTTGAGTGAGCTAAGCTCACTCAACGCCATCGTTTAAAAGGGGCTTATTCTAGATGGCGTTGAGTGAGCAGAGCTCACTCAACGCCATAATCCGGATGGCGTTGAGTGAGCTGAGCTCACTCAACGCCATAGTCTGGGAGGCCATTCTGGATGGCGTTGAGTGAGCAGAGCTCACTCAACGACTTATCTGGGATGGAGTTGAGTGAGCAGAGCTCACTCAACGCCATAGCTTGGATGGCGTTGAGTGAGCTAAGCTCACTCAACGCCATAGCTTGGATGGCGTTGAGTGAGCTGAGCTCACACAACGCCATTGTACTTAGAATTTTTCTGGCATTTTTTTTGGTTGTGTGCTGGTTCAGCTGAATCGGGCCGGTCTAGGAAGTGGGCCAGAATGCATTAGTGGGCCATTTCCTTTTAATAAAACCCAATTAAGTCTTATTTTAAAGAAGGTTGACCGGTCAAGTGAAGTTGTGCCACGTGGACCGTCGGTTTTGGCAAAAGGAGCAGTGACGGCAATGGCCGAGAGCTAGGCTTCATGGCCATCAATGGCATTTGATGCCATGGCCTTCTCCCTTCCCTTTCATGGCTGGATTCAACTCCTCTCAGGGAGAGGAGGAGTTTCCAGCCCTCCTCCAGCTGTTACAAGCCGTTTCAGCTCCCCTCCACCATGGACGAAGCTTGCATGTAAGAGGCACTAATGGCTGGACCGTTTCTACTCCCTCCCGCAGCCTTGTTCTCCTATAAAAGACTCCCTAGACTTAGATAGGAAGGTTTCACCTTTGCCAGATAAATTTAGAGCTCATTACCTTGTTGTTGAAGAATTCCGGCGACGCCACCACCGCGCCAATCGCATCCCGATGATCGGCTTGACTCCAAACCTTGAATAAGGACCTCCTCTACCACTTCTTCTATTGATAGATCTTAGAAATCATTATGTGAGATATCGGGCTCAAAAGAGCTGGATAGGGTGAGTGTTTCCATGGTTTTTCTGAAATTTCATGTTGGCGGGTTCGCTGGAAACCACCTCTCTGGTGGCCATGCCGCCGCCCGACGGTAGCCCTCACCTCAACAGAGGTGGTGGTGGTGGTGGCCGGCCAGGGAGACGGCTGGGTAGCCGGGAAATAGCTTTAGAAAAGCTACAGGAATAGTTGTTTTTCTGGTTCTGTTCGGGTTCGGGTAAAGAAGAAGATGAACAGTGTTATTTTAACATATTATATATTGTATAATTAGAAATTAATTCTCATTACTGTACACTAAGTTTAAACTTAAAATTGTAGCCTGTAGTGGCTGAAACATAAAAAGTTGTCAACATAGAAAATGTAGCCCTTGAAGTCTAGTTTAATTCAAAATTAATTTCACTCGATTTGGAGTCCTGGTTAGACCACAACACATATTTTGGTGAGGTCTATCCATAGGGTTGTCCTGAGATTGATTTAGATGCCCACATCAATCCAGACATCCAAATGACTTGAAAATTGGGGTATGGGCTATTATTAACCATACCTAGTACTTATCCAAAAATCAGAATTTTTGGAGAATTTTTTTCGATAGTTTTTGTAAATATTTAATAATTCATGTATTATTTAATTAGGTGTTTTAAACACCTCAAATTCCCTCCAAATTTGGGTGGGAGGTCTTAGGGGGAATTTTAGAATTCTGGTAAAAATTCCACCTCTTTTGGAAGTGTTTTGATTGAGTTTTAACTCGACCCTAGGTTGGCCATTATAGGGTTAATTTGGTCAATTCATTCCTTTTGGGATTTGAGTGGTCAAACAATCTCAACAGAGGCTGATATTTTGTCCACTGGCTTTTTGGGGCATTACACACCCTCCAATGTAATTTGGGGTGGTTTGGGATAGGGTAGCCCTAGAATCCTAGGGTAAGTCCCTTAATGGGGATTTTTAGGGTTGTGAAGGTCATGGGGTCAAATGACCTTGGATTAACTTGAAATTTGGTGAAGAGGACTATAAGGGTACTAAATTCTTCTTGTCAAAATTTTAGGGTATTTGGAGACCTTTAGCCCACCTAAAACCCTAACCCTAGTTTAGGTCACCAACCTTATTTTGAATTATTAAGCTATCAACTGAACTTCAAATCAAGTAAAGTTTGGGCAAAGTGATTTTATGGTTCAAATGGCCATAATAGAATTTTGTTGAGGCTTTTGGGTTAATTTATACAGTACTTCATTTACAACTCTAATTGTGCTCTAAATATTTATCTTGATGATTTTGGAATTTCTATGCACTGGGATGTTATGAAATCTTGGATTAGGGAATCTTATAACATGTTTTACCTTATGTATTTTTCTTGAGAGTTTTATCTGATTATTTTGGGTACTTTATTCTTTAACGTACTAATTGTGATATGTAGTCAAAAATACAAATAATGCCCAATTACTATTTGGAAAATTATGAAATTTGGTCAGTGAGTGTTTCAGACCATGATAGTAATCCTGTAAATTTCTATGGATTTTTAGATTATTAAAAATAGTACCTCTTTCTCTAAGCTAGGAAAATTGGAGTTTTACATTAAAAAAAATTCAGAGCCCAAATATTGGAGAAAAATTATGGTACTTGGTTTCTGATGGTTTTAGGTAACCATAAAGCTTCTATAATTTTATTGTGATTTTTGGATATATATTTACAGTACTTGCTTCATAATATAATAAAAGTGGCCTAAAATGGTAAATTAGGAAATGTAGGCCTAAACACCTCTGAAATTTCTCAAAATTTGGAATTACTGCTTAAATGCCTCATCAGATTTTTACTGATTTTATGGTGATTTATTGTTTGCTCATTAGTGCACTTCATATTCATACTAAGGCAATGGGAGGCTGAGAATAAATAAATTAAATGCCAAATGAAATAGGAAAATTATTATTTTCTGGATTTAGACTAATTATGTCATGGTAGACCTCCAGTAAATATTATAGGAGATTCGGAAGACAATTTGGAGTACCACCCCTTGCATACCTCATAAAGCTTAGGATGGTCTGCGTTTAGTAAAACTGCAGAAGCTGAACTAGAGTGGGTAATGAACCTGGGAGATGGAATTTTGGTAGTTTGCTGGCTTGGATAGGGTGGTTTAAATAAAGTTCATTATTGGAAGTCAGGACGGGTAGGGTGTGAGATTGACTAGTGTTAAGTGGTGTTCGGGTTCGACGGAAGATCGTCCACCCCGAGAAGAGGAAAAGTCAAAGTCACCCTAGGATTAGCCCACTGTAATATGAGAAGGGAATGGGTTAAGGGAACCAATCAATTACAATAAGTGCCTTGGAAAGGGAGCTTTGGGATTCACTTCATCATAGCTCCTAGTACTGCTGCGAGCCCTTCACCGGGTAAACCTCGGGAAGTCCAAGGTTAACCTTAAATCTTAGGAATAAAATGATCAAGAGTAACCCTAATAATAGTTGCACCTCACACCTACACTTGTACACTTAGGAAGAAGAATTGGCATGGAATGGGTAGAGTAGGTCCGTGGTCTAAGGGCCTACTAGAAATGTCAATGGTCTGGTTTGTGATTGGGAAGTCCGGGGAGCTGGATGCTCGGGGACTTGGTATAAATTTGGAAGTCCAGGGAGCGGGATGCTCGGGGACTTGTAAATATGCTTGGTAGCCTAGAGAGCTGGAAGCTCGGTAACATGAGAACTTGTACAAATATAACTGTCATGATTGCATGTGCAATAAGTGGTGGGTCATCGGTACTGGACGATCGATCACACCAACGTCGGTACGTTGACTCGGCGGTGTGGGACACTTAGCCAAAGAAAGCCTGGTGGATATAGCCAGCACTAATATGCCGATACTCTAGGTTGTGTTCTTCTAGGGGCGTATGGAAGTGCTAGGCCTGGTAGTGTGGTTACCTGCCTAGGAGTGGGGGCCCGACCCACTATCTCCGTTTGCCACTACGGAGGTTCCTGGGGGTGAAGCTAGCTGCCCGAATAGGAGGAACTAAAGGTCTGTGCGCATGGAGTCGTGTGGGTGTGTTGAACTTGCTTGTGTATTCCATAGCATATTTGAGTGTCATAGCATAAACATTGCAACCTATCGTATAAGATGGTCTGGGACGTTTTATACGATAGGCCCTGCAAAACGACCCCTTGGTCTATAGGGGTAATCCCTATAAATCAATGGTTATATTTCTTGTGCTTGTACTTACTTGCTACTCCTTGCTGTTTGATAACCGACACCCCAACATATAAGTGGTATGGGACACTTTATACGATGGGATCCCTACAAAAGATCCCTTGGCTTATGCGCTTCCACAAAAGTTAAGGTTACATTTCCTACTTTCTGCTTTTGTCATATTTACTATGGAATTGCTAGCATAGGTCCGCTGTCACCTGCTTTTGACTTATTCTCCACCTTCATGTCCTTCCCTTTCTTACTCTCCGCTCGGTACCTAAGAGTCATGGGGGAAGGGGTAGGGGATGATAAGGCTTAGTCTTTTAGACTAACGGTTTTCGAACCACAACATTTTAGGTGTACCATATGGAAGGGTCACGGGTTTTACAGTTTCTGACAGAGTTAACCCCGCGAACGTGTTACCATTGTCACCAGCAGGGACATACATGGGTCAAATACCCCTTGATGGGTGGGATCCCACCAGCTCAGCAGCAAGGAGGCCGAAGACGTAGACGCAGACGTGGATTGTGAGGCAGAGACTGTAGGCCAAAAAGAGGAAGAAGCACCCAGAGATGCAGCACCAGCAGAGTACGGAGTCGGTGGAGATGGGCCAGTCTAGTTTGGGTGCTCTTGGTTCAGTGACAGTTACGGTGATGCTTAGTTTTAGTTTTGCTTCCGTGAGTGACTTGTAGTGAGGATTACATGTACTGGGCACAAGCCCTCCTTTTGTACTGTGATTATTATTATTGTGGAATCTCCCTTCGTGGAGATTTATTTATATACATGTGGTTATGGTGGACTAGTTTATAATTACTTATGCTACTGTTCTGCGATCGATTTGGCCGGCAGGATCGGCGTTTTGTAGTGACGACCTTCCCGGGCGTGATGGTGTCACCACAAAGCAGCGGTTCTGGGCATAAGACCCCGGTGTTTAAAAGAAAAAAAATGGGGTCTTACAAGTGGTATCAGAGGCAAACCTCGATCGGAAAAGTAGCAGTCCACTAACCCTTGGTCACCCCCGCTGGAGTTTAGTTTGGGGACAAACTAAGCCGCGGAAGCAGTGCTATGCCCATAAGGGAAATCACATGTGAAAGTCCACTTCATCATTAATTGGAATTCCTCTTCGTAGCTTGCGGCAAACCCTGCCCCAGCAAGGAACACCTCCGGCTACGAAGACCTCATCTTATAATCCTCTAACCAATGAGTTAGACTCAACCAACTAGGACTTGTGACTAACCATGACAATTTATAGTATGCCCTAGTTAAAAATAGACCTTGGGTATGAATTTGGTTAAGGTAAGGAGATACCCAAAGAGAATAAAGGAGGAGTTTAGCACGAGAATTACTACCTAAGACGTAAACTCAGGTGTCCCTACTATCACAATCAAGGATTATTCAAAGCGGTAGACTACTTTAAGAAGAATTGAGACCAATAATACATTAACAGAATGGTAAAAGACAAGTAGTCTTAACCCTCAATACCAGTAATAAAATTACCTAGAGGCAACCACTGAGACAAACACTGAGGGTCGGATAGGAATTCAAGTTCGGAAGATACCCATTTGGGATTGGGAATATTTTGACCCGGATAAGGTTGTCGTAAATGTGACTCAGAGAGTTTAAGTATGGAGTATATTAACGAGTTTCAGGGTAGAACCCCAAGTCGAAGATTGATGCCCTAGGAATTGTGCA
Organism: Platanthera zijinensis; assembly: GCA_039513925.1. Taxonomy (NCBI): domain Eukaryota; kingdom Viridiplantae; phylum Streptophyta; class Magnoliopsida; order Asparagales; family Orchidaceae; genus Platanthera; species Platanthera zijinensis. The sequence goes on along the minus strand of CM077078.1, from coordinate 248,015,397 downwards.
CCCAGTTAGGACAGATGTAACAGGGTAATATCAAAGATACTTAGCCCAAGATAGGTAGGGGCTTATCTTTTGTTTATTGGGGGCTAAACTTTTGTTTATTGGGCAAATTAGTATAGGCTTGGGTTCCCTTGGACCTAGTTTAGGGAAAGTGGCGTAACAAACATAGTGAGATTGAAGTCGATATAATTCGACGTTATTCGGGCGAACATAAGATTTTTGTAAAAAAACATGTTTGGAATGATGACCCGTAGCGTTACCAAGACAATGATATGGTAATAAGACGGAGTAATTACGAGATTTAACTATTATCACGTGAAATTAGATGACGGGTAATAAGATTCGGGATATCTGAGAAGGTAAAGATTTAATCGTATGTTGTATCATCAGAAGGATGATGTATCTCAGAACATGTACCCCCGGAGTGGAAATTTGAGGACATCACGACAGATTTTATTCATGGACTTCCCCGATCACGGACGGGAAACGACTCGATTTGGGTCATCGTCGATCGGTTGACGAAGGTAGCCAGATTTATTCCGATCAAGAAGGATGACTCTATGGGAGTACTAGTGTGGAGATTTGTGGAGCAGTTTGTTCGATACCACGGGATGCCCAAGACGATCGTGTCGGATCGGGATTGCTGGTTCACTTCCAGGGAGTGGATATCCGTGCAGGCTTACTTAGGCACGCGATTGACCTTCATCACCGCATTCCATCCCAAGACGGATGGGCAGACGGAACGCACCAATCAGATGCTGGAAGACCTTCTGAGGCTATGCATTTTGGACCATGGGGAACCATGGGAGAAGCTCCTACCCCTGGTCGAGTTCTCCTATAACAACAGCTACCAGTCCAACATTAGGGTGGCGCCTTACGAAGCCTTTTATGGAAGGAGATGAAGGGCCCCGCTTTCTTGGATGCAGGACGGGGATCCGAAGGCGTTGGGATCAGATTTTGTCAAAGACACCGAGGCTTAGGTTAGACTGATCAGAGACAGGATGTTAGAAGCACAGAGCAGACAGGCTAAGTATTATGACGCCCAGCATCGTCAGGTGGAGTTTCAGGTGGGGGACCGAGTGTTTTTGAAGATCCGGCCCATGCATGGAGTTTCACGGGTGCGTGGTCGGAGGAAGAAGCTCAGCCCTAGGTATATGGGCCCTTAAAAGATCCTGGAGCGGATCGGGGCCCTAGCTTACAGGCTAGAATTGCCACCAGAGCTGGCAGCTCTGCACGACGTATTCCACGTTTCTTCACTTAGGAGGGCTCTACTGCGCCCGGAGCAGCAGATTTTGACCACAAATGGACCGGTAGCTTCCGACTGGTCAGTTCACTTGGAGCCGATCAGGATCAATGGCACGGCAGTGCGGGTCTTGCGACGGAAGAAGGTTCCGTTAGTCAAGGTTCTGTGGAACAAGCATGGGCAGGAGGAGCATACATGGGAGCCACAGGACTTGATGCGGCAAAAGTATCCGGAGCTTTTCGGACAGGTATACCTCACAACCCCTCTGGACAATAAATTTGCGTTCCTATTTTAAACCAATAGGACTGAAATTTAAAGAATAGAGGCTAATCTTTTGTTTATTGGGGTATATACCTAGTCAACTGGACGAATTGGTCTTAGATTTGACAATCACCTTCAAACCACACATAGCAAACGTAACGTAGAGATGTAAATCTCTCAACTCTCATGGGATGTTACAAGCCTTTTTCTCCCGATAGGAGCCCCGTAAGCTTAACCTTGATTTCGAGGACGAAATCTTTGTTTTGTTTATTGGGATTTGTAACATCCCATTTCCAACTAGACCCCTGGGAGTGGTTTTGTCTTAACAGAACCCTAGAAGCCCAGGAATCGAAGTTTGTCAACCAAGATTTTGAGTCAAGGGGTCTCACGCCCGTGACCGACCCGTCACGCCCGTGACCTAGGGCGTGACCCCCTTCGACGATCGTCGACCTCAGGAAGACGATCGTCGAGCTCAAAAAATTCAATATAGGTCAGACACGATCGTGACTGATCCGTCACGCCCGTGACCTTGGAATGGCGTTGAGTGAGCTAAGCTCACTCAACGCCGTGGTCTGGATGGCGTTGAGTGAGCTTAGCTCACTCAAAGCCAAAAGCGGGATGGTGTTGAGTTCATTGAGTGCACTCAACGCCATAAGTTGAATGGCGTTAAGTGCACTGACTGCACTCAACGCCATCTGGTGTCGGCAGGTTGGCGTTGAGTGAGCTGAGCTCACTCAACGCCGTAGACTGGATGGCGTTGAGTGAACTTAGCTCACTCAACGCCGTAGTCGGTCAGACGGGATGGCGTTGAGTGCGTTGAGTGCACACAACTCCATAAATTGAACGGCGTTGAATGCACTGACCGCACTAAATGCCATTTGGTGCTGTCTGGATGGCGTTGAGTGAGCAGAGCTCACGCAATGCCATAATCTGGACGGCGTTGAGTGAGCGAAGCTCACTCAAAGCCATAACCTGGACGGAGTTGAGTGAGCTAAGCTCACTCAAATCCATAACCTGGACGGCATTGAGTGAGCTAAGCTCACTCAAAGCCATAACCTGGACGGCGTTGAGTGAGCTAAGCTCACTCAACGCCATAATCTGGACGGCATTGAGTGAGCTAAGCTCACTCAACGCCATCGTTTAAAAGGGGATTATTCTGGATGGCGTTGAGTGAGCATAGCTCACTCAACGCAATAATCCGGATGGCGTTAAGTGAGCTGAGCTCACTCAATGCCATAGTCTGGGAGGCCATTCTGGATGGCGTTGAGTGAGTAGAGCTCACTCAACGCCTTATCTAGGATGGCGTTGAGTGAGCAGAGCTCACTCAATGACATAGCTTGGATGGCGTTGAGTGAGCTGAGCTCACTCAACGCCGTAGCTTGGATTGCATTGAGTGAGCTGAGCTCACTCAACGCCATTGTACTTGGAATTTTTCTGGCATTTTTTTTTGCTGTGTGCGGGTTCAGCTGAACCGGGCTGGTTTAGGAATTGGGCCAGAATGCATTAGTGGGCCGTTTCCTTTTAATAAAACACAATTAAGTCTTATTTTAAAGAAGGTTGACCGGTCAAGTGAAGGTGTGCCACGTTGACCGTCGGTTTTGGCAAAAGGAGCAGTGACGTCCATGGCCGAGAGTTAGGCTTCATGGACATCAATGGAATTTGATGCCATGGCCTTCCCCCTTCCCTTTCACGGCTGGATTCAACTCCTCTCAGGGAGAGGAGGAGTTTCCAGCCCTCCTCCAGCTGTTACAAGCTGTTTCAGCTCCCCTCCACCATAGCCGAAGCTTGCATGTAAGAGGCACTAATGGCTGGACCGTTTCTACTCCCTCACGCAGCCTTGTTCTCCTATAAAAGACTCCCTAGACTTAGATAGGAAGGTTTCACCCTTGCCAGATAAATCTAGAGCTCATTACCTTGCTGTTGAAAAATTCCGGCGACGCCACCACCGCGCCAATCGCATCCCGACGATCGGCTCGACTCCAAACCTCGAGTAAGGTCCTCCTCTACCTCTTCTTCTATGGATAGATCTTAGAAATCATTAGGAGAGATATCAGGCTCAAAAGAGCTGGATCGGGTGAGCGTTTCCATGGTTTTTCCGAAATTTCATGGTGGAGGGTTCGCCGGAAACCGCCTATCCGGCGGCCGTGCCGCCGCCCGACGGTAGCCCTCACCTGAATAGAGGTGGTGGTGGTGGTGGCCGGGAAATAGCTTTAGAAAAGCTACAGGAATAGTTGTTTTTTCTGGTTCTGTTCGGGTTCGGGTAAAAAAGAAGATGAACAGTGTTATTTTAACATATTATATATTGTATAATTAGAAATTAATTCCCTTTACTGTACACTAAGTTTAAACTAAAAATTGTAGCCCGTAGGGGCTGAATCATAAATAGTTGTCAACATAGAAAATGTAGCCCTTTAAGTCTAGTTTAATTCAAAATTGATTTCACTCGATTTGGAGTCTTGGTTAGACCACAGCACACATTTTTGTGAGATCTATCCATAGGGTTGTCCTGAGATTGATTTGGATTCTCACATCAATCCAGACATTCAAATGACTTGAAATTTGGGGTATGGACTATTATTATCCATACCTAGGACTTATCCAAAAATCAGAATTTTTGGAGAATTTTTTTCGATAATTTTTGTAAAAATTTAATAATTCATGTATAATTTAATTAGGTGTTTTAAACACCTCAAAATCCCCCCAAATTTGGGTGGGAGGTCTTAGGGGGAATGTTAGAACTCTGGTAAAAATTCCACCTCTTTTGGAAGTGTTTTGATTGATTTTTAACTCAACCCTAGGTTGGCCCTTATAGGGTTAATTAGATCAATTCATTCCTTTTGGGATTTGAGTGGTCAAACAACCTAACCAGAGGCTGATATTTTGTCCACTAGCTTTTTGGGGCATGACACACCCTCCAATGTAATTTGGTGTGGTTTGGGATAGGGTAGCCCTAGAACCCTAGGGTAAGTTCCTTAATGGGGATTTTTAGGGTTGTGAAGGTCATGGGGTCAAATGACCTTGGATTGACTTGAAATTTGGTGAAGAAGACTATAAGGGTACTAAATTCTTCTTGTCAAAATTTTAGGGTATTTGGAGACCTTTCTCCCACCAAAAACCCTAACCCTAGTTTAGGTCACCAACCTTAATTTTAATTATTAAGCTATCAAATGAACTTCAAATCAAGTAAAGTTTGGGCAAAGTGATTTTATGGTCCAAATGGCAATAATATAATTTTGTTGAGGCTTTTGAGATAATTTATACAGTACTTCATTTACAACTCTAATTGTGCCCTAGATATTTATCTTGATGATTTTGGAATTTATATGCACTGGGATGTTATGAAATCTTGGATTAGGGCATCTTATAGCATGTTATATCTTATGTATTTTTCTTGAGAGTTTTATCTGATTATTTTTTGTACTTTATTCTTTAACGTACTAATTGTGATATGTAGTCAAAATACAAATAATGCCCAATTACTATTTGGAAAATTATGAAATTTGGTCAGTGGATGTTTCAGACCATGATAGTCATCCTGTAAATTTCTCTAGATTTGTAGATGATTAAAAATAGTACCTCCTTCTCTAAGCTAGGAAAATTGGTGTTTTACATTAAAATAAATTCAGAGCCCAAATATTGTAGAAAAATTATGGGACTTGGTTTCTGATGGTTTTAGGTCACCATAAAGCTTCTATATATTTATTGTGATTTTTGGATATATATTTACAATACTTGCTTCATAATATAGTAAAAGTGGCCTAAAATGGTAAATTAGGCAATGTAGGCCTAAACACCTCTGAAATTTCTCAAAATTTTGAATTACTGCTTAAATGCCTCATAGGATTTTTATTGATTTTATGGTGATTTATTGTTGGCTCATTAGTGCACTTCATGTTCATACTAAGGCATTGGGAGGCTGAGAATAAATAAATTAAATGCCAAATGAAATAGGAAAATAATTATTTTCTGGATTTAGACTAATTATGTCATGGTAGACCTCCAGTAAATATTATAGGAGATTCGAAAGACAATTTGAAGTACCACCCCTTGCATACCTCATAAAGCTTAGGATGGTCTGCGTTTAGTAAAACTGCAGAAGCTGAACTAGAGTGGGTAATGAACCTGGGAGATGGAATTTTGGTAGTTTGCTGGCTTGGATAGGGTGGTTTAAATAAAGTTCATTATTGGAAGTCAGGACGGGTAGGGTGTGAGATTGACTAGTGTTAAGTGGTGTTCGGGTTCGACGGAAGATCGTCCACCCCGAGAAGAGGAAAAGTCAAAGTCACCCTAGGATTAGCCCACTGTAATATGAGAAGGGAATGGGTTAAGGGAACCAATCAATTACAATAAGTGCCTTGGAAAGGGAGCTTTGGGATTCACTTCATCATAGCTCCTAGTACCGCTGCGAGCCCTTCACCGGGTAAACCTCGGGAAGTCCAAGGTTAACCTTAAATCTTAGGAATAAAATGATCAAGAGTAACCCTAATAATAGTTGCACCTCACACCTACACTTGTACACTTAGGAAGAAGAATTGGCATGGAATGGGTAGAGTAGGTCCGTGGTCTAAGGGCCTACTAGTAATGGCAATGGTCTAGTTTGTGATTGGGAAGTCCAGGGAGCTGGATGCTCGGGGACTTGGTATAAATTTGGAAGTCCAGGGAGCGGGATGCTCGGGGACTTGGTATATGCTTGGTATCCTAGAGAGCTGGAAGCTCGGTAACATGAGAACTTGTACAAATATAACTGTCATGATTGCATGTGCATAAAAGTGGTGGGTCATCGGTACTGGACGATCGATCACACCGACGTCGATACGTTAAGTCGGTGGTGTGGGACACTTAGCCAAAGAAAGCCTGGTGGATATAGCCAGCACTAATATGCGGATACTCTAGGTTGTGTTCTTCTAGGGGCGTATGGAAGGGCTAGGCCTAGTAGTGTGGTTACCCGCCTAGGAGTGGGGGGCCGACCCACTGTCTCCGTTTGCCACTACGGAGGTTCCTGGGGGTCAAGCTAGCTGCCCGAATAGGGGGAACTAAAGGTCTGTGCGCATGGAGTCGTGTGGGTGTGTTGCACTTGCTTGTGCATTCCATAGCATATTTGCGTGTCAAAGCATAAATATTGCCACCTATCGTATAAGATGGTATGGGACGTTTTATACGATAGGCCCTGCAAAACGACCCCTTGGTCTATAGGGGTAATCCCTATAAATCAATGGTTATATTTCTTGTGCTTTTACTTACTTGCTACTCCTTGCTGTTTGATAACCGACACCCCAACATATAAGTGGTATGGGACACTTTATACGATGGGAGCCTTGCAAAAGATCCCTTGGCTTATGCGCTTCCACATAAGTTAAGGTTACATTTCCTACTTTCTGCTTTTGTCATATTTACTATGGAATTGCTAGCATAGGTCCGTTGTCACCTGCTTTTGACTTATTCTCCACCTTCATGTCCTTCCCTTTCTTACTCTCCGCTCGGTACCTAAGATCCATAGGGGAAGGGGTAGGGGATGATAGGGCTTAGTCTTTTATACTAACGGTTTTCGAACCACAACATTTTAGGTGTACCATATGGAAGGGTCATGGGTTTTGCAGTTTCTGACAGAGTTTACCCCGCGACCGTGTTACCATTGTCACCAGCCGGGACATACACGGGTCAAATGCCCCTTGATAGGTGGGATCCCACCAGCTCAGCAGCCAGGAGGCCGAAGACGTAGACGCAGACGTGGATTGTGAGGCGGCGACTATAGGCCAAAAAGGAAGAAGCACCCAGAGATGCAGCACCAGCAGAGTACGGAGTCGGTGGAGATGGGCCAGTCTAGCTTGGGTGCTCTCGGTTCAGTGACAGTTACGGTGACGCTTAGTTTTAGTTTTGCCTCCGCGAGTGACTTGTAGTGAGGATTACATGTACTAGGCACAAGCCCTCCTTTTGTACTCTGATTATTATTATTGTAGACTCTCCCTTCGTGGAGATTTATTTATATACATGTGGTTATGGTGGACTAGTTTATAATTACTTATGCTACTGTTCTGCGATCGATTTGGCCCGCAGGATCGGCGTTTTGTAGTGACGACCTTCCCGGGCGTGATGGTGTCACCACAAAGCGGCGGTTCTGGGCATAAGACCCCGGTGTTTAAAAGAAAAAAATGGGGTCTTACACAGGTACACAACTTGTGTGAGAAATTGGATGGCTTACACTTTACCCCCAAAGTTGTATCTCATCCTTCTCAACAAGTCAGTGAAGAAAGTGATGAAGAAACTGTGGAAATAGCTGAACTTCCTACAACAATAGAGGCTATTCCACAAGAGGAATTCCTTCAAAATGTTGTGGCTGAACCAACTCCACCTACTAATCTTGTCACACTAAGGGATCACCCTAGATCCCAAGTGATTGGAGACATAACAGCAGGTGTACAGACAAGGCATCAACTCAACCAAGACTTGATGCATGCCTGTTTCCTCTCTCAAGTTGAGCCTCAATTCATAACTGATGTAGAGCAAGATCCCCACTGGATCAATGCAATGCAAGAAGAGCTCAATCAGTTTGAGAGATGTAGAGTTCGGGTTTTGGTTCCAAGACCAAAAGACTACCCAGTTATTGGAACCAAATGGGTATTCAGAAATAAGCTTGATGCCCAAGGTGTGATTGTGAGGAACAAGGTTAGGCTTGTTGCTCAAGGATATAGGCAAGAGCAAGGGATTGACTATGATCAAACATTTGCTCCAGTTGCCAGACTAGAAGCTATAAGGATATTTCTGGCTTATGCTGCATTCAAAAATTTCAAAGTTTATCAAATGGATGTGAAGAGTGCTTTCTTAGATGGGGAACTTAAAGAAGAAGTTTATGTTGAACAAACTCCAGGTTTTGTTTCTCCAACTCATCCCTCTCATGTATTTAAATTGCATAAAGCTCTCTATGGTTTAAAGCAAGCTCCAAAAGCTTGGTATGAGACCTTAGACAGCTTTCTCTTAGAGCATGATTTTTTAAGAGGCATAGTAGATAGGACTTTATTCACTAAAATACAACATGATAAAATTTTGTTAGTACAAATTTATGTAGATGACATAATATTTGGGTCTACTGATCTCAAATTGTGCAAAAGATTCTCTGATCTAATGCATTCTAAATTTGAGATGAGTAGCATGGATGAGCTCTCCTACTTCCTTGGTCTCCAAGTGAAGCAGCTTCCTGATAGAACCTTCATTTCCCAGGCTAAATATGCTAAAAAGCTTATCAAGAAGTTTGGGATGGATGATGCCTCAGCAAAGAAAACACCCATGGCTACAAATGTTGTAATAGACTCTGATGCACAAGGGAAACTTGTGGATAAGAAACTATATAGGGGCATTGTTGGGTCCCTACTATACCTTACAGCAAGCAGACCAGATATCATGTTTGCCACATGCCTTTGTGCTAGGTTCCAGGTGAAACCTAAAGAATCTCACCTAGTTTTTATAAAAAGAATTTTGAGATATATAAAGGGTTGTCCTAGTCTAGGTCTCGGGTATCCCATTGAGTAAGAGTTTGAGTTAACTGGATACTCAGATGTTGACTTTGTTGGATGTAGAGTGGACAGAAAGAGTACCTCAGGAACTTGACAGTACCTTTGATTGAGATTAGTGTCCTGGTTCTGCAAGAAACAATCATTTGTGTCCACATCAACTACTAAAGCAGAATACATTGCAGCTGGCAGTTATTGTTCTCAGATGCGTTGGATTCAGAACCAACTCCTAGATTATGGGTTCAACATAAATAATTCAACTCTACTATGTGATAACAGAAGTGCTATAGCCATAGCACAAAATCCAGTCCATCGCAGTAGGACTAAGCATATAGACATTAGGCATCATTTCATTAGAGAGTGTATAGACAAAAACAAAATCAAACTTGTCTATATCTACACTGATTTATAAAGAGCTGATATTTTCATCAAAACCCTGGATGAAAGAAATCACTTGTTCTTTGTAAATCAGCTTGGAATGATCAATGGAGAAGACCTAGTTTAGTTTCTGTCTGCACTCGAAGAACTCTTCAAATTTCGTCGATTGGAGGTCGACAAACTACGAAAGGTTCTTGAGATTTTCGTCGACCTGAGATCGACGAACTCTCTGTGATAAGTGATCTTCGTCGACCTGCGATCGACGAACTTACTTCAGAAAACTTTCGTCAACCAGAGATCGACGAAATGTCTTCAACCCTTCAGACTGAGATCGACGAACTGTTTAACTCTAAATTATTTCGTCGACCTCAAAACGAAGATATTTTTATTTCTCGTTGAACGGAGTCTGTCATTTCATATTCCTGAAAACCTTATATTTGGGTTTTCTTCGACCTCCGTCCCGCGCTTTCAGTTCCCTTTGCACTTGATCTTCGTTTTCTCTCTTGAAGGTGCACTCATGATGATTCCAGCAGGCGCTCTTGCGGAAATGAGGTTTGATACCGGATTCGACGTGGATTTTGAGAAAACTAAGTTGTCTACCTAAATCACCTAGAGGGGGTGAATAGGTGAAGTGCGTGTCAAATGCGGAATAAAAATTAACACAGCAAAGATCAAGCAATCACACAGACGACAAGAGATTTATAGTGGTTCCCCAATCTTGGGTACGTCCACTTTCCTCACCGATCTAGCAAACCAATAGACTCGGCTACTCCACTATCTCGGATTGAAAACAATCCTACACCTCGGAACCACGTTCCTACAAAACTCGATCCAAATCGGATCTACACTCGGAAGATAAAGCCTTCCTACAAAACTCAGAGAAAAACTCCTACAAAGAAATTTGTTTGAAAAGAAAATACAAACAATATATTGCACAGATCTGGATCTTTGATAGTCTTCTTCCTTAAGAACTTTGGCTTGATCAGAATATGTTGAAGATAACTTGAGAGAGATCCACAGATCTGAAAAACGGAATCACCTCGATCAAGAAAATAGATCAGAGATCTTTGAGGCTCGGCGAGATCGAGTGATTATCTTTCATCTGGATCGCTGGAGAAACAAAGTTGAAAGCAGCGATCGGAGATCGTCGATCCAGACCTTCTTCCGTGAACGGCAATGACGGCGGCGTGAGAAACTAGGGTTCACGGGAACTTTTCTCTTTCTTAAAAATAATAATCTCTGAAAACTTGTTATTAGTCAAATCTGAAAGGACCTATTTATAGGTGGACTCCAACGGTCAGAAACTTAATTAGGGATGACACGTGGACCAATCAGAAATGATTAATTCGAAATACACAGCGAAATTGTACTTGGAGAATTTCAGGAATAATTGAACAGATATACTCGAGACAGAGAAGAGACATACTCGAGTACAAGATGTTATATACTCGAGTGGATAGGAGGAGCATACTCGAGTATAAGAAGAGAAGCTACTCGAGTGATTCAGAGATCAACACTCGAGTGATTTTAGAAATACTCGAGTATGAGAGTATATACTCGAGTAAAAACACTTAGAGAAAATTTCTCAGATAAAATAGGAAGAACTACTCGAGTAGAAGAGTTGGAGATACTCGAGTGAGGGGAAAGTGAACTACTCGAGTATCTGGGGAGATTACTCGGGTAATCACTAAGCTACTCGAGTATAAAAAACTACTACTCGAGTACAGAGTCACTTACTCGAGTATATAGGGAACTACTCGAGTAGGTAGACTTAGAAACTTTCTGAGATGAAAAGTGCAGATCTACTCGAGTATCAACAGAACACTTACTCGAGTACAAGTTATCACCTACTCGAGTACAATACAGTCTACTCGAGTATGTAATCCAACTTACTCGAGTACAGACTCACTTACTCGAGTGAACAAACAAGGTACTCGAGTATGTGGACTTGAAGAAAATTTCTGATTTAAGGACAGAAGGATCTACTCGAGTATAAAATATGATCTACTCGAGTGACTAACTATCTTACTCGAGTAAGCTTACCTACACGAGTATACAGAGTCTTCTCGAGTATGTCTAAGGATTTACTCGAGTACCAAGTCACTTACTCGAGTAAGTCGACCACACTAACAGCCTTTTCTGAGGCTAAGTACTTTGGCGTTGAGTGAGTCGACCTCACTAACAGCCATTTCGGTTTTGGCGTTGAGTGAGGTGGACTCACTCAACGCCGTAGCTTTCTGTGCAGCTAAATACTTTGGTGTTGAGTGAGGTGTGCTCACTCAACGCCACAACCTTTTCTGAGGCTAAGTACTTTGGCGTTTAGTGAGTCGACCTCACTCAACGCTATTTCGGTTTTGGCGTTGAGTGAGGCGGTCTCACTCAACGCCGTAGCTTTCTGTGCAGCCAAGTACTTTGGCGTTGAGTGAGGTGTGCTCAATCAATGCCACAGCCTTTTTTGAGGCTAAGTACTTTGGCGTTGAGTGAGTCGACATCACTAAACGCCATTTCGGCTTTGGCGCTGAGTGAGGTGACCTCACTCAACGCTGTAAGCAAGTTTGCGGCCAAGTCCCGTGGCGTTGAGTGAGTGAACCTCACTCAACGTCATTTCTGCTTTAGCATTGAGTGAGGTAGACTCACTCAACGCCACAGCCCTTCGTTGCGGCCAGGACTTCTGGCGTTGAGTGAGACGACCTCACTGAATGCCATTGCTGTTTTGGCGTTGAGTGAGGTCAGCTCACTCAACGCCGCAGATTTGCCTTGTTGCGGTTAAGTGCCAGGGCATTGAGGGAGTGAACCTCACTCAACGCCATTGCTGTTTTGGCGTTGAGTGAGGCCAGCTCACTCAACGCCACTTTCTATGATTGTTGTTAAGTACCATGGCGTTTAGTGAGTGTGCCTCACTCAACGCCATCGCTGTTTTGGCGTTGAGTGAGGTTAGCTCACTCAACGCCAGAGAATTCTTGCGGGAGGCGTTGAGTGAGTGAACCTCACTCAACGTCATGCCTGTTGTGGCGTTGAGTGAGGCTAGCTCACTCAACGCTAGAGTAGTTCTTCTGGGGGGCGTTGAGTGAGTGAACCTCACTCAACGTCATGGCTGTTCTGGCACTGAGTGAGGCTTACTCACTCAACGCCAAGGTCTGGTTAGGCGTTGAGTGGGTCCCACTCAACGCCAAGCCGTGTTGAGTCTTTTCAACACTTTTTTCCTACCTCGACTTTCGTTCTCGAGTGAATTCCTTGATTTTCTTTGAGGTTCCTTGTCGGTTATGTTTTTCTTTCCTAAAGGCCGAATCGTGGGTCGTGATTAGTAGTGGTGGTTTGAAGCTCTTAAGAGAGGAGGTATTGTGTAATTTAGCCAAGACCGCCCTTTTTCTTTTATCTTGCTCTAGGTACGGGCTGGGCAAGGGGGTGGGAGGTCCCTAGTGCTTTCACATGTAGACCCTTGAGCTTGTTGGCTTGGAAATAGTGGTTGGGGGACTGAGTTTGCCATCAACCCGGATCCATGTTGTTTATTTTGCTACTACCATCTCCCACAGCTTAGGGTGTTAGACGTTTCTTCCTTGGTAGATTGCAGCATTTTGGGCTCTTGAGAGCTTAGTAGACTCTGCAGGAAGTAGTTTCTGGGAAGGGTTGATGCTGTTTCCTCGCACCTGGTGCATTTCTTTTTGTTTTGCCTTGGGCAGTTGTGTCCTTTTACTGCTTTGTTTTTTTTCCTCTTTCATTTATCATCTGGTTGACACTTTCGTGCAGTTTTTCCTTGTTTTGTTTGCTGAGGTATTCTTTTCTTTTGAATGCCTCAGGTTCTGAGCATTAGCCAGTTTGGTGGCTAGGTTGCTGTGGTGTTGCTGGTGGTCTCTTGGACTTTGGAGATCCTTCTGGATTTTTTTTAGTGAGGTAATTATCTGCACTTTTCTTACAGACATACATGTTTATCGGTGGATTCGTGTCAGGTTGTTGACGCTCACTGGTAGTTTTTACCTTTGTACTAGATATATTACTTTTGCTGTTATCATTTTCTGGAGATAGTCTACTTGCTCTGAGGAGGATTTATGCTAGGTTGCTAGTTATTTTTAAAACTACAATTATTAATATAAGTATAGCTCAGAATCAGCATGTTTTATAAAACTCAATCACTATTTTCCAAATAACGTATAAAGATCGTTTTCTTATATATAGTATAAATTAAATGTAGAGTCTTGCATAGCATAAGTGATTCTCATGGGGCTCTTATGCACTCTTTAGGATGTCAAACCTGAATAAAATATTTTTTCACAGCGCATAAATATAGTTTTAAACTGTGAACTAGGTGATCCACCGAGGCGAGGGATACGACCTCTAAAATATAACTGATTTTCTAATCATTAAACTCATGAATTTCTTTCATAAAGTAAAGTAGATGGTTTTGCCTGAGCGTCAGCAGTTATTCACTGCTTGGCGTGACATCATGACGCGTGTTTTCTCATACTCTGATAATTCCTAAATTCGGAGAAAATGCGGGTTGTGACAGATCCCCCTCTGGATCTGCCCCTAACCGCGGGACGATTACACTGGGTATAAAGTAAGCTCTCTATTTTACGAGGGGGATTTTACAGTTGAAGCATAATCAAAGCAGCCCCAAATCTAAATCGGGACAGAACAACATTCAAAAGGAGACAGAACCCCGTGAAGATGAAGCAACCATGAAAGAAAGAAAGAAAAACAGCTACGAGCGATGGAGATATCTAAATTATCAGCCGTTTATTTTTTGTTATCCCAAACTTATCTTTCATGCGTATTTTATTTCCTGTAAAAGCTATATATAAGCATCCTTTCTCCTATTTTGTAAGTAGAATAGAGCCAACAAGCCTTTTGCAACAACTTTTAATTGTGCAATAAAATCAAGCCCCTCTACTTTCCCCCTCCCGTGTTCATTTCCCTTCATACTTTTACATGTATATATTTTCCTAAGATTTTGAATGCTCGCAGAATAATAATGAGCACTGTCTTCGCCAGCTCAATTGTCCTCATCCTCCTAATTTCCCAACTCAACTTTCCGGCCGCCACCGCCGCTAACTGGTCTATTCTTCAACCGACAATCGGCGTGTCTGCAATGCACATGCAGCTCCTCCACAACGACCGCGTCATCATCTTCGACCGCACCGACTTTGGCCCCTCCAACCTCACCCTTCCCTCCGGCAAGTGCCGGGCCGACCCCAATGACCGAGTTCTTAAGCTCGATTGCACCGCCCACTCCGTCGAATACGACATTTCCGCAGATTCCTACCGTCCCCTCACCCTCCTCACCGACACCTGGTGCTCCTCCGCCACCGTTGCCCCCGACGGCCGCCTCTTCCAAACCGGCGGCTTCAACGACGGTGAGCGCGCCGTCCGCATTTTCCCTTCCTGCGAAAATACGGACTGCGACTGGCTAGAAAACCCAGTCGGCCTCGCAGTTCGCCGCTGGTACGCCAGCAATCAAATTCTACCCGATGGCCGTTCCATCATAGTCGGCGGCCGCCGGCAGTTCAACTACGAATTTTACCCCAAGGATTCCGTTTCTGGAGTCCTTAATCTCCCATTCCTCTCCAACACAAAAGATCCAGAGGAGAACAATCTTTACCCTTTCCTGCATCTCAACGTCGACGGAAATCTGTTTATCTTTGCCAACAACCGCGCCATTCTTTTCGACTATAAGAGGAGCCAGATAGTGAGGACATACCCTACAATGCCCGGCGGTGATCCTAGAAACTATCCAAGCTCCGGCTCTTCGGTGATGCTTCCGTTGACCACGACGGCGCCCCTTGAAGCAGAGGTTCTCGTCTGCGGCGGCTCGCCGAAGGGGTCGTACAACCAGTCGTCAAAAGATGGGACTTTTATGAAAGCTTTGAGTACGTGCGGCAGGATTCAAATCACGAACCCGTCGCCGATTTGGCAAATGGAGACGATGCCTTTGGCGAGGGTGATGGGAGATATGGTCCTGCTTCCGACCGGGAAGGATGTGCTTATCATAAACGGCGCCGGAGCTGGGACCGCCGGATGGGAACTTGGCCGTGACCCTGTTCTCTGCCCGGTCATCTACCGGCCCGACGAACCATCCGGTTCGAGGTTTTTTGTACAGAGCCCGTCTAGCATCCCAAGGCTGTACCATTCAACCGCAGTGCTGCTGCGTGATGGGCGGGTGCTCGTAGGGGGAAGCAACCCGCACATTTACTACAATTTCTCCGGCGTAGAGTACCCTACGGAGCTCAGCCTAGAGGCCTTCTCGCCGGATTATTTAGGGCAGGATGCTTCCATCTTCCGGCCGGAAATTTTGACCCCGAGTTCAGAGTTGGAACTGAGCTATGGGAAAGAATTTATTTTGCGGTTTAATGCCAATACATTGAGAAACAAAGTTGTGATTGTGACAATGTTGTCGCCAGCGTTTGCGACGCATTCGTTTTCCATGAACCAGAGATTGCTGGTGTTGGCAACTGATGGGGTGATGAGTATTTTGGAATCTAGCTACAGCGTTAGGGTAGCTGCCCCACCTTCGGGGACTCTGGCTCCACCTGGATATTACATGGTCTTTGTTGTAAACGAAGGAATTCCAAGCGAGGGAGTTTGGGTCCACATTCAGTGAGCTGTGCAAACTCTCCCCCGAAACCTCCCTTCTAAGAACGTATTACACATTGGTGATGGAGATAGGTAGACCTAGAACGATTTAATTTTGTGGATAGTATAATATTACTCTGTTGGGCATTGATAGTGTGGTGCTCCACGCTTTTGTGATTGGGTCTATGTTCAGAGTAGCTTTAGTGCATGTAATAATGACAATAATGTGCACATGGAAGCATTGATTTTAATACTAGCGTCTGGTAAAGTTAATAAGATTTTAATACTAGCAGTAGTTTTTTGCGCAATTATTTTTGGTTGCAAACGGCCCTGCATGTTCGAATAAGCAGCCAAGTAATGATGCACGAACGAATCGTGGGTTGAGATGGGATTCGCCTGTACATGGAGGCACCTAAAATGGTGGAACATGGTCTTGCTCAATGCGTGAATGCTTTTTAGATGCACAGGCTCTGCATGTGGGAAAAAAATTTACACGCTCAATGCACCAATAGAATCCTGCAGATATAAATAGTTCTAATTTTTTGACAGGGCCCACCACATTTCCCCATCCCTCCCTCCCTCCCTCCTACTTTTCCTGCTCTTACGCCTAAACTAGTGTTAGTTGTGTTACGGGCTGCTCGAGGCTCCTGGTAGATCGGATTAAATTAGGTTGTCTTAGCACGTTAGCGTTCAAGCACCCAAACAGTAACAAAGTAAGTAGAGAAATGCACATGACAATTTTTAACGTGGAAACCCATAAATTGGGTAATCAAAATCACATGATCGACTCGATTTCCGTCAAATTCACTATCAGTTGTGGTTTACATGTAAGAGAAATAGAGGGTGACAGGTTGATCTTCGTTACAACTTTGGGGGGGGGGGGGAGAGAAAACACAGTTGCGCTAGGACCGTGACAGGCCGCCACTCGCTAAGCTCAAAATCTTTCTTTTATTGTTGGCGGAGAACGTCTCGAACGTGGCCCGGACGCAATGCGCTGCAGCGGAGGGTGTAGGAGATTTTACTGAGGAGGGCTCGTAGAATGCCTTGCGCGTAGGAGAATTTTTGGAGAGGTCGAGGAAACGTATTGCTCTCTGGAAGGTCATGGACTTAGGCGAATTCTGGAAGTACTCAAAGGGAGGAGACTCGTAGGAGGATTTCAGCAGAGCTCTGGTATGTTGGAGGAGAAGACTGAGAGGAGAAAGTTTATTTGCACCCACCACTATCTGTGATTATGTCGGTGGTAACCTGCGTATTGGACGACAGTAATCGTCAAAGGGCGATCAGACGGTGGTGGTTAACAAGAGGCCAATCGGGGGGTGACCCGGCCAAGGAGGATTGATTGGGAGGCCGATCGGGCGGCCGCCGGCCTTGAAAAGGCAGGCTGGCGGCACCCGACACTGGAGGCCGGCCGGGCGGAGGTCGGCCGAGCGGAGGCCGGCCGGGTGGAGGCCGCCCGGCGCCGGCCTCTTTGAGGCCTTCCGGGCGGCGCCCGCACCGGCCTCACGGAGGCCGGCCGGGTGAACACCACCCGATGCCGACCTCTAGGAGGCCGGCTGGTTTTGCCTGGCATCCGCCTTACTGAGGCAGCCCGGCGTCGACCTTACGGAGGCCGCCCGACGTCGGCCTTGTTGGGTCCATTGATTACAATGTCCCATATTTGAAGAAGGTCTGCATGATAATGACATACACATGTTTGTATTTGATGCATACCCTAAGTTCTATATATGCATGTGGTTACTTATTACACTGATTAGATAGGTTGTCTAAGTAACAATGACAGGTGGACACATGGAAGAATGCTGAAAAGACAGAAATCTTTTTAAGTCCATAAGCATTGAGTGAAAACAGTTCACTCAACGCCAGATGGCCTTAAGCATTGAGTAAAGCTCAAGCAGTCAAATACTCAGCATTGCCAAGGCGGAAATCTAGTTAAGTCCAGAAGCGTCAAGTTAGGACAGTTCACTCGACGCTAGAAGAAAAAAAGTGTTGAGTGGAGCTCATGCTGTCAAAGCCTCAGAAGATGTAGACAGAAAATCTGTCTAAGTCCAGAAGCGTTGAGTGAAGGCAGTTCACTCAACGTCAACTCAACAAAAATTCAACTAAGTACAGAAGTGTTGAGTGTAGGCTGTTCACTCAACGCCTCAGCAAGATGACGGGCAAAGGCAGAAAGCGTTGAGTGCAGAAGCTTCACTTAACGCCTTCATACAGAGAAAATCAGCCAAGTCCAAATGCGTTGAGTGATGAAGGTTCACTCAACGCCTAATCAATTAGATCACAAAATTCTATATTCGTTGAGTAATGTCAACTCACTCAACGCCTTGTATTTGTAGAAAACTGACTAAGTGTTTTGGCGTTGAATGACAAGCCTTCACTCAACGCCTATGCGGAATTGTCTGAATTTGACTAAGTCCACAGGTACTGACGTCAGCAGAAATTCAAATGTCGCGGGAAGTCTACAGCACACGACAAATGGCGCCTCTTGCCTGTTGTACAACATTTAATGCAAAAGTAGACTTGCAACTACCAACTTCAGGTGGGCCCTATGCTAAAAGAGTCGTTGGACGGCAAGATAGAAAAGATGAGATCAAAGAAGAAGAAATTAACTTTTGTAAAGTGTTGAACTTCATCTTCTTCCTCTTAACTGAGTTGCAGAGCTTGAGGAAACGATTTCATTCTTCTGATCTAAAAGTTCAAGAAAGATAGATGTTTGATTAACTCAACTTCAACGGCAAGTTTAGAGAGCTTTCTCTCTGAGGTAGAAGAAGCTACAAAGTAAGCTCTTATTGCAATGACTTTGAAAGTGAGGATAGATATAACTTTAGAGGGGGGGTGAATAGAGTATTCAAAAATATGAGAATCTACTCAACTCCCTTAGAGTTAATTTGCGGAATAAGTATATAGATATATGAAACCCTAGAGCCTAACACAAAGTGAGGTGCACAAGAGAAAGCTAACTGTAATTACAGTTTAAGCTTTAGTCCTAACACAGCAACTAGCAGTCCTAGTTAATTCTACTCACAGCCACAGTGCAGTAATTAAAATAAGCAACACAGACAACACAAGAAGATTTATAGTGGTTCCCTCTCAATAGGTACATCCACTCTTCTACCATCCTGGTAGGAATCCACTACAGTTTTTTGTTCAGGTGCCCTGCCACCAACTGATCTGATTTAGGTAGATCAAGTAAACCCTTTGAGCTTTTGATCAGGACCTCAAAATACAACACAGGTTTTTGCTAAGGTGCCCTGCCACCAAGGTTTACTTTTGAAGGGAGTAATAACCCTTTGTACAGGAGGTTGAGAGAGTTAGAATGTCTTCTCTATTGTTAAACAAAATTAGAGAAGCTAGTGGATTGCACTGAGCTATAGAAAGCTCTGAAGGAATCAAAGCTCCCCCTAGCTTAGAGAATATCCAGGAAGAAGCTTTGCTTCAGCGTGCAGGATCTCTTTAGAACTCTTGACAGAGAAGATATGTTGCCTTGAAGTTCTTGAAGGAGCAGCTTGAAGAAGACTCTTGATATGGAATGGTTGTTCTTCTTCAACAGCTTTTCTTTCTTCTTCTTCTTCTTCTTGAAGCTCTGAGTATGAATGTTCCTGTAAGCAGGATGAACTCAGGATTGAAGAAGAGAGTTGTTCTATACTTGTTCTTGTTGTTGAATCTGGGTATCTATATATTTCTATTAACTGTATATAAACTTCTCTCACTAGCTCTTTATATATCAGCCTTTGTAACGAATTCTATCTTTCTCTTGATTTGAATCTTGTCTTCTTCTGAGATCTGCAATCTGGGCTGCAAATAACACACAGTACAAGTAGCCTGCAGAAGGACATTCTATAAAGAAATAAAGCTTTCTTAGAAGCTGCTTATCCATTCTGCAAGTCCAAAAGATATTAGAGAAAGTCACATCAAAAACAAACTCTTTACGACCAAAGAAAGACATCTGTGTCTAACGGCTATAAAGGACAGCATGACAGATAAAGCACATAGATTTGTCAACTAATAGGACAAAAGACTTTGTTAGATAGAACTTGACTTATGCATAAAGAATGAGGCAAAAATTGCCTTGATATATAAGCATAAAATCAATGAAATAATCTTTAATAAAATAAGCCAGATAAATAAGAAATAATTCACAGAAGAGAAAGAGTACAATATCTCTAAATGCAGACAAAAAGATAGTCGAACGAATCACAACGATCGTCGAACTATCAGAGCAGATAGTCGAACTATCAGAACAGATAGTCGACCTACAAGAAATTTGTCGGGACAGAAAAAGTCGAGCAGGACTCGACGATTGACGATACTGAGACCACAGATCGTCGAGCTAACAGAGATGAACTAACTCAAAGATAGTCGAACTACTGTCTGACGATAGTCGATCAAATGATAGACGATAGTCGAGCGGCGTTCGACCATAGTCGAACTAAAAACACTTAACCAGATTTTCAATCTGGATAAACAACAACTCTACACAACTGATGGAATCTAACCTAAATCTAACCTTTGACCATAGATAAATCTTGGGTCAAGAAACTAATTGAGAAGACTTAACTCAAATCCAAACTAAGGTACCAACAGACTTCACAGTTCTAACAGGCCCAATCTTGAAGATACATTCTTAGAGCTGTGAAGGAGGCAGGACTAAGGTTTATCAGTTCAGAAAGAGGAAGTCACAGAGATTATTTCTCTAGTGTTCTACATCAACAATAGACAACATTCCAACTGTAGGATCTTTTAGAAGATCTGAGCTGTAGGGCTTTTGAGCCTGAGTTGTAGGATCCTTGTGGTGAATTTGAGTTGTAGGATCCTCCTGTGAATTTGAGGTAGGGTTGTTGTTGGGTACACTGAAAATATTTACCAGATTTGGAGAAGCCTCACCTTAATCAATGATATACATCAATTTGTATTTGATGAGATGTTTGAGTTTCATTGTGCAGGTGTAAGGTTTGCAAGAAATTTCACTAAGTACAAGTGTCTACACTTGTGAAGAATTGTGTCGACACCCAGAAGTTATGTCGACATTAGAAGCAAGACATGTGTCGACACTCAGGCATTGTGTCTACACCTAAAAAAAAAGTTGTGTCGACACCCAGAATTCTGTCGACACCTAAGGCAGGAATTGTGTCGACACCTAAAGAAGAATCTGTGTCGACACCCAGGAGTTATGTCGACACCAGAAGAAAGGCATGTGTCGACACTCAGGAATTGTGTCGATACCTGAAGAAGGTTTGTGTCGACACACAGGACTTGTGTCGACACACACTCAACGCCATCTTACAGCAACAGCTATACTGGGTCTGAAGGCTAGTGTCGACACACAGGACTTGTATCGACACACACTCAATGACAACTGGACATACACTCAACTTCATTTGTCTACATCAGCTATGTCAAGACCAGAAGCAGTTGTGTCGACACACAGGACTTGTGTCGACACACACTCAATGATAGTTGAACATACACTCAATATTATCTGTAAGCATCAGTTATGTCGAGACCAGGAGCAGTTGTGTCGACACACAGGACTTGTGTCGACACATACAAACAGAAGCTGTGTCGAGTAGCAGAAGAATGACTATGTCAACACATGGAGTAATGTGTCGACATCATCAAGATTAGTGTCGACACTTATTCTATTTGTGTCGACACTTATTCTATTTGTGTCGACATATGTGAAGCAGTTTGCTGAGTTGTTCATGCTGAGTTGTAAAGTCTTTAAGGAATCAGCTTTCATGACTGGTGACTCGACAGCTGTCATAACTAACAGGTCTGACACCTTTGTCAGAACTGTCAAAAGGTTGTTACAAATCGGATCAGCCGATAATCATAAGAAAACTCTATATAAAGGACTGATCCTTGACAATCATAAGAGACAGATACAAAGATAAAAAAAGGTGAATCATCCAAAAAGAGAATTCAACAACAAGAAAAGGGGAGACCCTTAAGAAGGCAGATTCTGAACAGTCTGCAAGAGAAGATTTAGATCTTATTCTGAATTCAAGAAAAGAGCTGACAGGAGATCAACTTCTATATCAAGTAAAGTTCAACCTTATTTTGTTCTATCAAGAAGCTTTGAAACAACTAAGTCAGGTTGGATCTGAAGATTTAGTTTATTCAAGAACTGATCAAGAAGCTAACACCTATAGAGAGTTCTATCTGGTGATATCTTTGAATCTCTTGAACAATTAATTTCTTGTAGGATCTTTTGTAAGATCTGAGTTGTAAGCCTATAATTATAAAGGCTGAGGTAGGGCTGAGTGCCTGAGGTGTAGGACTTGTAAAAGTCCGAGTTGTAAGCCTAGTGATAAAGGCTGAGATAGGGCTGAGGTCTGATGTAGGATTCTTGGGAAGAATCTGAGGTAAGCCTTGTATAAGTCTGAGCTGTAGGAGCCAATCTGGTTCTGAGTTGTAAGATCTGTGGATCTGAGTAAGTGGAAGAAAGTTGGGCTGAATCTAGATCTCTACTGGATAAGCGAAGGGGGAAAGTGGATGTACCCATATCTTGGGGAACCACTATAAATCTGGTGTATGTTGTGCTGTGATTTCTGTGCTGTGATTTGCATTTTCTGTGCTAAGTAAGAACTAGTTAATTTCCTAAATTATTAAAGAAAATTAGAACCTATTCACCCCCCTCTAGGTGTCTAGGCTCTTGAAATAAGTCTTTCAAGTGGTATCAGAAGGAGGTTGCTCAAAGATTGACCTAACAGTCTGTGTGTATCTCCAAGGCAATTAACAGATTTTAAGAATGAATTCAAATGAGAATCAAAAGGAGTTTGGATCTATGAAACTTCCTATCTGCAGGAAAGAATGTTTTGGCATATGGAAGGAAAGGGTTAGATTATTTATGGAAGCTTCTGATCCAAGAATCTACATCACTGTACAAGAAGGACCCTTCATTCCAATGAAGGTATCAGCTCTGGATGCAAATATTAAAACTCCTAAGAACTACTCTGAAATGACAAAGGATGAGATCATCCTGGCAACACTAGACAAAAGAGCACAAAATATTATTGTAAGTGCTATAGATGATGCCATATTTCAGAATCTGGTGCATTGTAAAACCTCTAAGGATATGTGGGACACCTTGATTGTCTATATGGAGGGAACTGAAGAAGTCAGAGAAGACAGGAAATCTATGCTAAATCAAGAATATGAGAGCTTTAGACAAGCCAAGACTGATAGCATAGCTGAATGTTACAAAAAGTTCTTCAGGATAGTTAATGAGTTGATGATATATGGAAGAGTCTTCAGCACATATGAACTGAATGACAAGTTTTTCAGGTCTCTGACAAAGGACTGGGACATAAAGATTTATGTCATCAGAGAGGTGGCCAAGCTTGCTGATACACCTCCTTCCACACTGTTTGGAAAGCTGTTATCATATGAAATGCAGCTCACTGCCAGAAAGGAGGATGATAAGAGCAGTAGGTCTGAGTACAAGGATAAGTCAGTTGCCTTAAAGACTGAAGGCACAAGAAAGGGCAGGAGAAAATCTCCTTCTCCACCCAGAAGGAGTGCTGAGGCATAAGAAGGAATTCCTGATAATACATCATCAGACAACCACACCTCTAATGAGGACTTTACTGCCTTTACAAGGCAGTTCCAAAGGTTCATGAAAAAGAAGAAGTGGAGAACCAGGCCATATACATCCTTCTCCAAGGATGAGTATTACAAGAAAAAGAAGACTCCCAAGGAGGACAGGTATGCCTCAAAACCTAGTAAACAAACTAATTCTAAGATTGTTTGCTATTGTTGCAACATGCCAGGATATGTCATAACTGACTGTCCAAACAAGAGGACTGAATCTAAGGATAAGAAGAAGCATCAAGTGAAAGGCAAGAAGGATAAATCCTTTGTTGCTCAAAAGCAGAAGAGGTTGACAGACTCTTCATCTTCAGGATCACGAGAAGAAGATGATGTAGAAGCATATATTGGGCTGTTCTCAATAGAAGAGGATTCTAGGGAACTAGAATTCCTACAAATGCTGGACTCCATAAATGGAGTGGAAGACCATTGTTGTAGAGGGCTGATGGCTCTGTCAGAAAATGATCAGTGCTAGGATCAGCTTGGTCCAAGCAAGATATACAATTCTCCCTTAGAGTCTGATTATTTTACTGGATTAGAATCAGTAGCATCAACTTTAAGAGAAGGTTATGGTTCTGATTCTGAGGGGGATGTACATCAACTTATTAATGAGTATGGTGGGTTGTTGCAAGCTCTGAAGAGGAGCAAGCTTCTTGTCAAGGAGCAGGCCAAGGAGATTGAATCTGTTGGGTACATTGGAAAATGTGTACCTGATTTGAAGAAGCCTAACTTAGCATAATGATATACATCAAGGTGTATTTGATGTTGTTTAGGTTGAATATGTGCAGGTTAAAAGTATGGAAAAATTTCTAAGTCCATGTGTCGAAACCAGAAGAAGATGTGTCGACACTTCAGGAAGATTATGTCGACACTTGAAGAAGGCTGTGTCGACACAGAGAAAATGAGTCGACATCAACTGTGTCGACATCGGGAGACAGTGTCGACACACACAAGATTATAGTTGACATCAACTGTGTCGACACCAGGAGGCTGTGTCGACACACAGAGGCAAAGTCGACAATATTTGTGTCGACACCAGAAGACTGAGTCGACATATATAGGCAGAGTCGACAAAAGCTGTGTCGACACCTGAAGGCAGTGTCGACACATACTATGTTCTGAATCTACATCAACTGTGTCGACACACAGGACTTGTGTCAACACACTGCCAAGTCTAGACCAAGTCATTTGCTGAATATTGATGAAGTGTTTGAGCCAACACAAATACTCTATGTCGACTCATTCTCAAGTTATAGTATGCAGAAGCTGAGTCGACTTAAAGACAAACTTGTCGACTTCTCCAGAGGCAGTGTCGACACCAAAGTTACTTGTGTCGACACATATAGACAGATGGTCTCGACACTTTCTGACAGGCAGTCTCGACACTTTGCTGTCCAAGACAAAGGCACATGATCTGTTTGAAGACTTGACAGCTGTGGGTTACAACAGGTTAACTGAAGCTGTCAGACTTGTCAGAAGACAGTTAGATACCAGACCAGCCTGTCACCAAAAGAAGGTCTATAAATAGACAGATTCAGAAGTAGAAGGAGATTATTATTTTTGTGATTGAGAAGCAACACTTAAAGAAATCTGATTAAGGAATCAAATACAGAAAGTGCAAGGTACTGAAGAAGATCTTCATCAGAAGATCTAAGAAGACATTCTGAAGGGTTCAACCTCTCAGGATCAGTCTAAGGAGAATTCGTCCTAGAATTCTGAAGAATTTCCAAAGGGTTTGGATAGAGAGGGATCCAGCCGTTTGAAGATCAAGAAGGAAGCTGTTACAGGTTTCTCAAGAAGCTATTTGGAAATCAACTGAACTAGTTCAGATTCAAGAAGCTTTGAAGAAAGCTAAGTTTCAGTTGGTTTCATCCATCAGCTAATCAGGTGCTGTCTTGTCCTTTCTCTCTCAATAAGGGCAAGATTCTATAAAACTCTTTTCTAAATTCTGTAGGATCTATTAATATAGATCTGAGTTGTAAGCCTATGTTATAAAGACTGAGTGTAGGAGAGATAATCTCTGAGTGGTAGGTCTTGGATAAAGACTGAGGTAGGGCTGAATTGCCTGAGTTGTAGGAGTGTGGTATCACTCTGAGTTGTAGGAATCCATTTTGGATTCTGAGCTGTAGGATCTGAGGATCTGAGTTAAGGAAGGGAGTTTGGCCGAATCTAGCACACTGCTAGATAGGTGAAGGGGAAAAGTGGATGTACCCAGATCTTGGGGAATCACTATAAAACTGTGTGCAATCTGTGATGTGTGAATTTCTGTGATTGCTGTGCTGTGTGTATATATTCAGTAGTTATATTCTGCCTAAATTGAAAAACAAGCATTGGAACCTATTCACCCCCCCTCTAGGTGTTTAGACAGTCTTGAAAGTAAAACTATCAAGTGGTATCAGAGGGAGGTTGCTCAAAGAAAGACTTAACAGTCTGAGTTAGATCTAAAGGCAGAATCAAGAATCAAGAAAATGGGTTCAGGTGAGAATCACAAGGAGTTGGGATCTATGAAGCTACCCATCTGCAGAAAAGAAATCTTTGGAATCTGGAAGGAAAGGGTTAGGTTGTTTATGGAGGCCTCAGACCCAAGAATCTATATCACAGTAAAAGAAGGTCCATAAATTCTAATGAAGATTTCTGTATTAGATGAAAATCAACAAATTCCTAAGGACTTTTCAGAAATGACAAAGGATGAAATCATATTGGCAACTATGGATAAGAGAGCTCAGAATATAATAGTAAGTGTCATAGATGATTCTACATTCCAAAATCTGATTCACTGTAAAACCTCCAAAGAAATGTGGGACACCTTGATTGTCTACATGGAGGGTTCTGAAGAAGTGAGATAGGATAGGAAGTCTATGCTCAACCAAGAGTATGAGAGTTTCAGACAAGGGAAGTCTGATAGCATAACTGAATGCTATAAGAAATTCTACAGAATAGTAAATGAATTGATGTCCTATGGAAGGATCTTCAATACTTATGAACTGAATGACAAATTCCTAAGTTCCTTGACAAAGGACTGGGACACCAAGATTTGTGCCATAAGAGAAGTGGTTAAACTGGTAGAGATTTCTCCTCCAACCTTGTTTGGAAAGTTGCTATCTTATGAAATGCAACTAATGGTTAAGAAGGAAGAAGAAAAGAATTCAAAAGGAGAGCATAGAGACAAGTCAGTGGACTTCAAGGCAGAAGTCACTAGAAAGTATAGGAGGATATCTCCATCTCCTCCTAAGGAAGTTGCAGAAGTTAATTCTGAAAATTCAGACAATCAGGTTTCAGAAAGTAGTGATTCAGATACAGATTTTGCTATTTTTACAAGACAGTTTCAGAGGTTCTTAAAGAAGAAGCAGTGGAAGTCAAGGCCCTCAACATCACAGTCAGCTGATGATTATTATTAGAAGAGAAAATCATCAAGGAAGGAGGGGAGCAGAACTAAGCCCAACAAAGCCATTACATCAAAGATTGTATGCTATTGTTGCAATAGGCCTGGACATGTGGTGGCTGATTGTCTAGACAAGAGGAAGGAGTCATCTGACAAGAAGAAGACTCATCAAAAGGGCAAGAAGGAGAAATCCTTTGTTGTAAAGAAGGAAAAGAGCCTTACAGATCAGTCCTCATCAGAGTCAGAATCTGAAGTAGAAGCATACATAAGATTGTATGCAGCCAATGAAGAGGAAGAATTTCTGCAACTGATGGATTCCATTCATGATCAAGAAGACAAGGAATGCATGGGTCTGATGGCTGAGTTAGAAGATAACCAATGCCAGCATCAGCCTGGTCCTAGTAAGGTACAAAATGGTTTTAGTTCTTCTGATTTTAGTACTGGTTCTGAGTCAGATTCATCTACATCAAGTGATGTGAATGGATCTGAATCTGAAGGTGATATTCATCAGTTGATGGATGAATATAGGGACTTGTTGCAGGCTCTTAAGAAAAGTAAGAACCTAGTCAAAACTCAGGCTCAGGAAATTGCTGATCTTAAGGTGGCTGCAACTGAGTTTGAAAAAGTAATGGATCAAAAGTTAAATGAGATTGCCAAACTGAAAAATATAACCTATATTCAGATGGGCACAATCAAATATAACAATGATCAAATTAAGAGTCTGGAGGCCAGACTAAGAATAGAGAAAGAATTAGTGGCTAGTTACTCTAAGCCAAAATCTGTCTTACCTTTAATAGATGAGTTTGTGGCTCAAAAGGGTAAGGCTGGATTAGGCTTCAAAGGTAACCCCAGGGCCGCCCAATTCAAAAGAAAAGGCAAAGCTCCTATTCAGCCTCTAAACCTTTCAGTCCCTGTTATGTTTAGAAAGGTGCACTTGCCTTCTAACAAATATGATCATGAACACATTCATGGTCATAAGAAGATTGAGGTTCGAAGTAACAAAGCTGTTAAAGCCAATAAGTCAGTCCATGACAATAAATCCCATCTTCCAAGGAAACCAATGGGTATGGCTGCAGCAGTACCAGCACATGTCAGGAATTTTCCAGACTACAAAACTGCTAAGTTTGTACCTAGAACTAGGTACAACAAATATGATTGCTGGTGCTGTGGCAAAATAGGGCATTTTGTCTTGGACTGTTGGCATAACACAAGTGTCAGGAAGAACACCAATCTACCTGTTAGAGGAATTGCTAAAAGATTTGATATGAATGGAGCTAACTTGAACCAAGGACCCAAGACTTACTTGGGTTCTAAGGAAAAGTAATTCTGTATTGCAGGAAAGTACAAGTTGCCATGCCCCTATATGGTACTTGGACAGTGGATGTTCCAGGCACATGACTGGAACAAAGGGGCTACTGAAGGAGTACACATTTGTCAAAGATGGACCTAAAGTAATCTTTGGTGGATCTGAAAGAGGAATCATCAAAGGGTTTGGTAACATTTCTTCAAACCAAATTACCATCACCCAAGTGGCTTATGTAAAAGGTTTGAAACATAATCTGATTAGCATAAGTCAACTGAGTGATCTTGGATATGACATTTCATTTGTTAAGGATGGATGTCATATCAAAAGGTCAAGTGATCAAAAGATCATACTGACTGGGTATAAAAAGAGAAATGTTTATTGTCTTAATTTTGTATGTGAGAACAAGGCTTCTCCCATCTGTCTTGTGGCTGATGATAATGCATCTCATTGTGTCAAGTGGCACAAGAGGTTGACTCATCTTAACTACAAGACAATTGGCCAACTCTTCAGCAAAGAGTTAGTGAGGAATGGTCCTCAAGTTTAGTGTATAAAGGAAGGGATATGTTCAGCTTGTCAAAAGGGCAAGCAGACAAAATTCTCCTTTCATAGTCTTGAAAACAAGGATTCTGTGAGGTGCTTATACCTCTTACATATGAATCTTTTTGGTCCTATGCCAGTTCATAGTCTAGGTAGGAAGGTCTATACTTTTGTGGTTGTAGATGACTATTCTAGATATACATGGGTGTTCTTTCAGAGACAAAAATCAGAAACCCCAAGTGTCTTACTTAGTTTTGTGAAACAAATTCAGAATGAACTAAACAGTACAGTGGTCAAAATCAGAAGTGACCATGACACTGAATTTCAATCTGAAAGTATGAAAAAATTATGTGAAGACTTTGGGATTTTCCAGGAATTCTCCTCACCTAGAACACCACAGCAAAATGGTATTGCTGAAAGAAAGAATAGGACATTGATTGAAGCTGGTAGAACTCTATTGAGTGACACCTCTCTTCCAAAATATTTCTGGGCTGAGGCTGTAAACACAGCATGTCATGTGATCAATAGGGCTTCTATCACCAAGTGCCACAAAAAGACTTCCTATGAAATTATGAAAGTGCTATATACTTAACAATGGCAAGTCATACCTAACTAAGTTTGCTGCCAAATCCCAAGATGGGATATTTGTTGGGTACAGCATAAATAGTAAGGCCTATAGAGTCTTTAACTTGACTACTCAAGTTGTAGAAGAATCTGTACATGTTGTGTTTGATGAATCAAGATTAATCAACTGTGAGTTGCCTTGTAGTTCATACAGTCCAACAGGTGTAAGCAAAAGGATGGACAAGCTTTCCATTGAAGAAGCATCAAATGCAGATGAAGTAGTGGAAAATGAAGGCTACAGTCCAGGGGGAGTACAAAACTCTATAGAAGCTGATGACAACCAAGAAGTACAGCATGATGAAGGAGCTGGAGATGTCCAACCTGAAGGAAATCTTCCTCCAGCCATAAGACATCTAAAAGATCATCCAGCTAATCAAATAATAGGTGATCCAAGTCAAGCAGTGCAGACTAGAAGCAGAAATCTGAGCACAGTCCTGCACTCAAGTTTCCTATCTCAATTGGAACCTAAGAAATTTGAAGAAGCCATCCAAGACCAACATTGGATTAATGCTATGCAAGAGGAGCTTAATCAATTCAGAAGGTGCAAAGTCTGGGTGCTTGTTCCTAAACCAAAAGACCACAATATCATTGGAACAAAGTGGATATTTAGGAATAAGTTGGATGAGAGTGGAGTAATAGTAAAGAACAAAGCAAAACTGGTTACTAAAGGATATAGGCAGGAAGAGGGAATAGATTTTGATCAGACATTTGCCCCAGTAGCAAGACTGGAGGCAATCAGGATGTTTCTTGCCTATGCTGCATACCAAGGATTCAAGGTATACCAAATGGATGTGAAATCAGTATTTCTGAATGGAGATCTAAAAGAAGAAGTCTATGTGGAACAGCCATCAGGTTTTGTAGACTCTCTTAAACCTGATTATGTTTTTAGACTTAGGAAAGCTTTATATGGGTTAAAGCAAGCCCCAAGGGCTTGGTATGACACCCTGTCTACTTTCCTTATTGAGAATAAATTCTCAAGAGGCAAAATAGACAAGACTCTATTCCTTAGGGAGTCTAAAGGTAAGATAATCTTAGTCCAAATCTATGTGGATGACATAATTTTTGGGTCTACAGATAACAACCTTTGCAAGAAGTTTGCCAAACTTATGCAAGGGAAGTTTGAAATGAGTAGTATGGGGGAACTTAAGTTCTTCTTGGAACTTCAAGTAAGACAGACTGATGATGGCTTTTCCATATCCCAGTCTAAGTTCACCAAAGAGGTGATAAAGAAATATGGTATGGAATCTTCCTCTACCATGAAAACTCCTATGGGAACAAATATTCCTATATGTAAAGATGATACAAGTAAGCCTGTAGATGAGTCTTTGTATAGAGGAATAGTTGGTTCTCTATTATACCTCACAGCTAGTAGACCAGATATTATGTATGTTACATGTGTCTGTGCTAGGTACCAGGCATGCCCTAAAGATTCTCATTACACTGCTGTTAAAAGAATTTTGAGATATTTAAAGGGCACACCAAATCTAGGCCTTTGGTACCCTAGGAATAGATATTTTCAACTAATATGTTATTCAGATGCAGATTTTGCAGGCTGTAGAGTGGATAGAAAGAGTACTACAGGTACTTGCCAATTTTTGGGAGGAAGACTGATATCTTGGAGCAGTAAGAAGCAGACCAGTGTGGTAATATCCACAGCTGAGTCTGAATATATTGCTGCTGGAAGTTGCTGTGCACAGCTATTGTGGATTCAGCATCAGTTAAAGGACTATGGTATTCAAGTAAGTAGAACACCTTTATTGTGTGATTCTAAGAGTGCTATTTCTATTGCTAACAACTCTGTTTCTCATAGCAGAACTAAGCATATAGAAATAAAATACCATTTTCTTAGAGAGCATGTAGAAAGAGAAGATATCTCATTGGAATTTGTTAAAACAGATTATCAAATTGCAGATGTTTTTACTAAGCCACTGGATGAAACAAAATTCAATAAATTTAAAATTGAATTAGGAATACTGACCATTGATTAATATATCAACAAACAGAAATTGGCTAAGTAAAATGGTGTCGACACTTTCAGTAATAAAGTGTCGACTCAGTATAGTTATGTCGACTTGTCAAAGAATTTGTGTCGACACAGAGAATTTGTGTCGACACTTAAGGGTCAAATAGTCAACTTATCCAGAAATGTAGTGTCGACTTTAGCAGAATAATGGTGTCGACACTTACAGATTTTGTGTCAGCACTTGTACTAAGAGTCAACACAGAATTTCTGATGCTCTACTTTGTCTCTCTTGTGTCGACATATCTCCAATTGGTGTAGACACACAGTAGTCAACATTGATGTCGAGACAGTAAAAGTTTGTGTCGACACATTTCATCTGTGTCGACACATTTAGTCTATTTTTGCCCGCCTTTTGACCTTCTTTCAATAGAGGGTATAAATAAGTCAAGAATGTATTCTGTCGACACGCTCACAAGGTTTTCGAGACTAAAACCCTGTGTCGACATTCTCTCTCTTCTCTTCTCTTAAGCTTTCTCGACTGATCAATGGCGCCAAAGGTTAAAGATAATATCAACGAGGGTTATGAGCTGGTTCGGGATGCATTCGTCAATGGCGCACCAGAAATCAAACAAGTAATTACTCTTCTTACAGACAATGGACTGGAATTCCTTGTCTCAGAACCGTCAAAGATCTGGAAGAAGGAGGTGATTGAATTCTATACCTCTGCATCAGTGGATTCTTCTGGTCTCAAGATCAAATCCACTATTTATGGGACGAAGGTGAAACTTACACCAAGAAGTTTACGAAAGAATCTTCAACTACCTAGCATACAAGATGAAGAAGAGGTCCCAACCTCTAAGACAAGGGAGGCCCTCCAATGGTGTGGATTGGATCCAACCATCAAGATTGGAGCAGCTATCAACCGGAAAGGGATGAATCAACAAGGCAAATTTCTGTCTGAAGTTGTTGGAAAGGTGATTTTGTGCAAACCTGGTGGACATGATAAGGTCTCAACCTATATATTCTGCATCATGACAAGAATTATTTTTCAAATTCCAACTGACTGGTCAGCAGTTGTATTTGATAAGATCAAGGAAGGAATTAAGAAGCCAAATTTGGCTAGGATTTTGAGTTTATACCTGGTTGGAGTGATTCCAGAAGTCATGCAACAGATACCAGGGACTAAGATCAATCACATGAGAAAGATAGACATGAGATTATTCTCAAGATGGGATAGAGTTCTATCCAAAGAGTTGCCTGTAGTAGACAGGCAAGACATAGCTGAGATGTCACCTGGACATGAACAAGGAACTGAACAACAACTTAGAGAACCTGCTGAAACCCAGTCTGGGTCAACTCTAGTTCAGAAAGAAACATTTCCAACACAGGTGCAGGTGGAGCAAGTTCATTCTCCTGCCCAGGACATTCCAGATACTGCACAGGTGCAGGGGGAGCAGAATTCTGATCAAGTGCAAGAGGAAGAACAAATAGATTTATCAAAAGATTTGAACACTGCTGGACTAGATAACTCATCTTCTGCACAGGCACAAAAGGAATTCACTCTAGATGAGTTGTTTCCTGATGTTGAAATTACTACTGATAGAATTGAGAAGGAGCTCGAAATTGAGGGGGAGCAAGAGTTTGTTGAAAAGGATCAACATGTCACTGAGACAGATATTCCTCCTTCACCTCCTGAGAGAGTTCAGATTGAAAGCTCTTCATAATCTGAGTCTGAAGAAGCCAGAGTGGCAAAGAAAAGGAAGCTCATGGTCTTCAGAAGAAGAAGCCATAGCTACAAGCAGGCTCTACAAACTTCAACTCAACAATCTCCATCTGATTTTAATTACAATAAGTTCATGGTAGATTTGCAGATGAAGCTAGATAATCAGAGATTAGCCTTGGAGAAATATGTTGATGAAAGTCATAAAATCTTCAGTTTGATCTGGCTCAAGATATCAAGTCTATAAGATTTGAAGTCAATCAACATAAAAGAGAAATAACAGATTGTTTTACAAAATGGGGACATGCTATTGTATATCTGGCCAAGCAACAAGCGAAAATGAAGAAAGATAGATGCCCAATCTATTAATCAAGGATACATTCTTGAAAATCAGACAAGGCTAAATGAAAATCTGACAACAGCCAACACAGATATTCTTGCTCACTTTCAAACAACAATGACTAAATTGGCTGAAGCTAGGGCAGCTGAAATGCTAGCATATGATATCAAATTCAAAAATGCTTTAGACTCAGTACAGTCAGCCATAACCACTTCCCAGCAGGAAATTACTGCAAAACTTAATAGGTTGAAGCCCTTCTTTAAAGATGGCATTAATTATTTAGATGGTCAGATCAGATTTCAGAAGGATGATCTCAGAGATCATGTAGAAAGAGAAGTCCTAAAGAGGGAAAGGGTACTTATTTCTGCTGGCTCAGAACATGGCAAGTGGGTAACTAACAGTATTAGAGCCACATTGGGATATCCACCCCTTTGTGATGATGATAATATGACAGAGTCAGGAGTACAACCTCAAGGTCTACTTGAAGGTAACCAACCAGAGGTTGCTCAAGTAATATATCCCCCTGCAGATTTTGAGGGCATTCATCAGATGGTGCAAACTATGTATAGTCCTCCAGAGGAGGTTTCAAATATTATACTTGGAAAAGTAGACATGCCTGAAGCTGCAATCAAGGCTCAGCAAGAGGCTCAACTGTCTAAGAAGAGGTTTAGGGAGCAAGCTGAACTAAAACCTGATTTTGAACAGTAGAGCCCTACCTCTAGAAACATCATTCTAACTGCCTGGAAAGCTGTCAAAGATCAAGTCCAAGAAAGGGGCAAGTGGTACAATGAACAAGAATGGCAGAAGCATGAAGCCAGACAGGAGGCCATTGTTCAGTATAGAAGGAAAGCTAAGATGAGAAAGCTACCTCCTGATGCTGTGGAGCCTAGCAAATACTTTCCCAAGCCATATCACTATTTTGAGAGAAAAAGACTGAAGGCTAAGGCTCAGGAGAAGGCTAATCTTAAAGGCAAAAAGCCCATGGAAGAAACTGAACCTTCTATGCAGGCTCAAGTACAACCAGGAAAAGGGATTGTTATTAAAGAGCCTGATCAGTCTTAGTCTTAGATGTCTTTGTTTTAGTTTAAAAATGTGTAATGTGAAACATTCAGTGTTAAACATTTTGTAAACAATCATTTTGACATAATACACAAATTCTTGCTCTTTAATTAATTTTTGTGTATATGCTTTTTTCTCTGTGATGAATCTGTGCAAGTGGTTTGATTGTTAATATTTCCTGTAATATTAAGCTTATATACATCGTCATCATTTTGTTTATTATTATCATAAGTGGTGTATATCATTAGCTAATATGGGTTATGACTTCTCCAAATAGGGGGAGATTGTTGGGTACATTGGAAAATGTGTACCTAATTTGAAGAAGCCTAACTTAGCATAATGATATACATCAAGGTGTATTTGATGTTGTTTAAGTTGAATATGTGCAGGTTAAAAGTATGGAAAAATTTCTAAGTCCATGTGTTGACACCAGAAGAAGATGTGTCGACACTTCAGGAAGATTGTGTCGACACTTGAAGAAGGCTGTGTCGACACAGAGAAAATGAGTCGACATCAACTGTGTCGACACCGGAAGGCAGTATCGACACACACAAGATTATAGTTGACATCAACTGTGTCGATACCAGGAGGCTGTGTCGACACACAGAGGCAAAGTCAATAATATTTGTGTCGACACCAGAAGACTGAGTCGACACATATAGACAGAGTCGACAAAAGCTGTGTCGACACCTGAACGCAGTGTCGACACATACTATGTTCTGAATCTACATCAACTGTGTCGACACATAGGACTTGTGTCGACACACTGCCAAGTCTAGACCAAGTCATTTGCTGAATATTGATGAAGTGTTTGAGTCAACACAAATACTCTGTATCGACTCATTCTCAAGTTGTAGTATGCAGAAGCTGAGTCGACTTAAAGACAAACTTGTCGACTTCTCTAGAGGCAGTGTCGACACCAAAGTTACTTGTGTCGACATATATAAAGAGATGGTCTCGACACTTTCTGACAGACAGTCTCGACACTTTGCTGTCCAAGACAAAGGCACATGATCTGTTTGAAGACTTGACAGCTGTGGGTTACAACAGGTTAACTGAAGCTGTCAGACTTGTCAGAAGACAGTTAGATAACGGACCAACCAGTCACCAAAAAGAAGGTCTATAAATAGACAGATTCAGAAGTAGAAGGAGATTATTATTTTTGTGATTGAGAAGCAACACTTAAAGAAATCTGATTAAGGAATCAAATCAAGAAAGTGCAAGACACTGAAGAAGATCTTCATCAGAAGATCTAAGAAGACATTCTGAAGGGTTCAACCTCTCAGGATCAGTCGAAGGAGAATTCGTCCTAGAATTTTGAAGAATTTCCAAAGGTTTTGGATAGAGAGGGATCCATCCATTTGAAGATCAAGAAGGAAGCTGTTACAGGTTTCTCAAGAAGCTGTTTGGAAATCAACTCAGCTAGTTCAGATTCAAGAAGCTTTGAAGAAAACTAAGTTTCAGTTGGTTTCATCCATCAGCTGATCAGGTGCTGTCTTGTCCTTTCTCTCTCAACAAGGGCAAGATTTTATAAAACTCTTTTCTAAATTCTATAGGATCTATTAATATAGATCTGAGTTGTAAGCCTATGTTATAAAGGCTGAGTGTAGGAGAGATAATCTCTGAGTGGTAGGTCTTGGATAAAGATTGAGGTAGGGCTGAATTGCCTGAGTTGTAGGAGTGTGGCATCACTCTGAGTTGTAGGAATCCATTTTGGATTCTGAGCTGTAGGATCTGAGGATCTGAGTTAAGGAAGGGAGTTTGGCCGAATCTAGCACATTGCTAGATAGGTGAAGGGGGAAAGTGGATGTACCCAGATCTTGGGGAACCACTATAAAACTGTGTACAATCTGTGATGTGTGAATTTCTGTGATTGCTGTGCTGTGTGTATATATTCAGTAGTTATATTCTGCCTAAATTGAAAAACAAGCATTAGAACCTATTCACCCCCCTCTAGGTGTTTAGGTAGTCTTGAAAGTAAAACTATCAGAATCTCTTAAGCAGGCTACATCAGAATCAGCTAAGCTGATGGATTTGAAATTGAAAGAGGTTGCCAAACTGAAGAACATAACTTTCATTCAGATGGGCACAATCTCTTTCAAGGAAAATCATATCAAGAATCTGGAGGCAAAACTTTAGAAAGAAAAAGAGTTAGTGGCTAAATTCTCTAAGCCAAAATCAGTCTTGCCTTTAATAGACAGCTTTATTTCTCATAAAGGAAAGACTAGTGTAGGCTTTAAGGGAAGAACAAGGGCCACCAATTTATATGGAAAAGGTAAGGCCCCAGTTCAGCAACTAGCCTCTAAGCCCCCTATTTTCTTTAGGAAGGTGATGCAACCTACAAACAGGTATGATCATGAAATTACTCATGGTCACTGTGAGTATGGAGATCACATTGGCAAGTGTGCAAATGCAAGTAGGCCACTCTATAGGCAAGCCCATCAGGTTTAAAAGGAATTCTTTAGGTTTGCTGCTCCAGCACCTACACTTAAAAGGACTGCTGACAACAAGGTTGTGAAGTCTGTACCTAAGAGAAGGTACAACAGATTTGAGTGTTGGTGTTATGGCAAGGTAGGAAACTTTGCTATGGATTGCTGGTTTAACACAAGTGTTAAAACCAAGAATAGTTTACCTATCAGAAAAGCTGTAGGTAAACATGATAGTTTTCAAACTAACAAGAACCTAAGACCCAAAACTAATTTTGGTTCTAAGGATAAGTAATTTTTTATTTGATGCAGGTGAATCCAAGTGACCATACCCCTACATGGTACTTGGATAGTGGATGTTCCAGACACATGACTAGAATAAGAAGAATGTTGAGGGACTAAGTACCCATAGAGAATGGACCCAAAGTAATCTTTGGTGAATTAGAAAATGGAATCATCAAAGGATTTGGTAAAATTTCTAGTGATTCAATTACCATCACTAAAGTGGCTTATGTGAAGGGTCTAAAACATAACCTGATTAGCATAAGTAAACTTAGTGATCTAGGTTATGTCATCTCTTT
This sequence comes from Platanthera zijinensis, assembly GCA_039513925.1. NCBI lineage: Eukaryota > Viridiplantae > Streptophyta > Magnoliopsida > Asparagales > Orchidaceae > Platanthera > Platanthera zijinensis. The sequence continues at coordinate 247,977,924 of CM077078.1, read as the reverse complement.
CCTCAAAAGGGAGTGCCAAATAAGGAGGTCAAGTGATCAAGAGATCATTTTGACTGGCACTAGGAAAGGGAATGTACATTGTCTTAACCTAGATTGTGAGTTTAACAACTCACCCATTTACCAAGTTGCAGGTGAGAAAGCTTCACTATGTATCAAATGGAATAAGAGGCTAGCTCATCTGAACTATAAGTCTATAAGACATCTGTTTAGCATAGGATTAGTGAGGAATGGTCCTCATGTCAAGTGCATAAAAGAGAGAGTGTGTTCAGCTTGCCAAAAGGGCAAATAGACCAAGTCCTATTTTCATGTACTTGATACCAAAGATTCAATGAGATGTTTATATCTCTTGCATATGGATTTGTTTGGTCCTATGCCAATTCATAGTCTTGGTAGGAAAACATATACATTTGTTATTGTGGATGACTATTCTAGATTCACATGAGTTTTCTTCTTGAGGAAGAAATCTGAAACTCCTACTGTTTTCCAGACCTTTATTAGACAAATTCAGAATGAATTTAACAATTCAGTGGTCAAAATCAGAAGTGACCATGGAACTGAATTTCAGTCTGAATGTATGACAAAGTTCTGTGAAGAACTTGGGATTATCAGGAATTCTCCTCACCTAGAACACCCCAATAAAATGGTGTTGTTAAAAGAAAGAATAAGACTCTTATTGAGGCAGGTAGAACACTACTCTCCCTGAATACTTCTGGGCTAAGACAGTAAATACTGCTTGTCATGAACTCAATAGAGCATCCATAAATAAGAAACATAAGATGACTCCCTATCAGATTTTGAAAGATAGAAAACTAAACATTTCCTACTTCAGAATCTTTGGTAGCAAGTGTTATGTCCTAGTTAATGGTAAGCACTACCAAACTAAGTTTTCTGTCATATACCTAGAAGGGATATTTGTTGGGTACAACAATAATAGTATGGCATACAAGATCTACAACTTGACTACATAAGTTGTAGAAGAATCTGTCCATGTAGTATTTGATGAGTCTAAGTTGATTAACAGTGAATTGTCTAGCTCTTCAAGTAGTTCTACAAGTTTAAAGGATAGGCTGGACAAGCTGACTATTAATGAAGAAGCACCTGCTAGGCTGGATGAAGAAAATGATTCATGTTGTCAAGGGGGAGAACAAGACTCACTGGATGAAGAAGACATTGAGGAGCATCAGGTTGAGGAAAATGAAGAAGGCCAAGAGGTTGGCAGATTTCCTCCAACAAGAAGACACCTAAAGAATCATCCAGCTCATCAAATCATTGGTGATGTAAGTCAAGGTATACTAACCAGGAGCAAGAACATAAACACAGTTTTATGTTTAAGTTCCTTGTCACAGATAGTACCCAGGAAGTTTGAAGAAGCCATGCTAGACACAAACTGGATTGATGATATGCAAGAAGAGCTGAATCAATTCAGAAGATGTAAAGTCTGGGAATTGGTTCCTAAACCAAAGGATCACAACATTATAGGAACCAAGTGGATCTACAGAAACAAACTTGATGAGAATGACACTATAATCAAAAATAAGGCCAGACTAGTAGCTAAAGGCTACAATTAAGAGGAAGGGATTGACTTTGATCAAACCTTTGCCCCAGTAGCAAGGCTGGAGGTTATAAGGTTATTCTTGGCCTATGCTGTCTATCAAGGGTTCAAGGTATATCAGATGGATGTAAAGTCAGCATTTCTAAATAGTGACTTAAAAAAGGAAGTCTATGTTGAACAACCCTCAGGTTTTGCAGATTCTCATTATCCTGATTATGTATATAGGCTTAGGAAAGCCATATATGGTTTGAAACAAGCCCCTAGGGCTTGGTATGAAACCTTGTCTGCTTTTCTTATTGAGAAAAAATTCTCTAGAGGAAAGATAGACAAAACTCTATTTTTTAGGGAATCTAAAGGCAAGATAATCCAAGTCCAGATATATGTTGATGACATTATCTTTGGATCTACTGAAAACAATCTTTGTAGAAAGTTTGCCAAACTAATGCAAGGGAAGTTTGAGATGAGCAGTATGGGTGAGCTGAAGTTCTTCTTGGGACTTCAAGTAAGACAGACTGATGATGGATTGTCCATATCCCAGTCTAAGTTCACCAAGGAGTTTATTAAGAAATATGGAATGGACTCATCCTCCACCATGAAAACTCCAATGGGAACAAGTATGCCTATAAGCAAAGATGAGATAGAGAAACCTGTTGATGACTCTTTGTATAGAGGAATAATTAGCTCCCCACTCTACTTGACTGCTAGTAGACCTGACATCATGTATGCTATATGTGTCTGTGCTAGGTACTAAGTTTGCCCAAAGGAATCTCATTATACTGCAGTTAAGAGAATTGTGAGATATCTTAAGGGCACACCTAATCTAGGTCTTTGGTATCCTAAGAATAGAGATTTCTTACTAACAGGCTTCTCAGATGCAGACTTTGCAAGATGTAAAGAAGACAGGAAAAGTACTACAGGAACTTGTCAATTCCTAGGTGGAAGGCTTGTGTTATGGTGCAGCAAAAAGCAAACAAGTGTAGCTATCTCAACTGCCGAGTCAGAATATATAGCTACAGGCTATGACATCAAGGTAAGTAGAATTCCACTATTCTGTGATTCTACTAGTGCTATTTCTATTGCTAAGAATCCTATATCTCACAGTAGAACCAAGTATATAGAAATTAAGTTTCATTTCATAAGAGAACATGTGGAGAAGGAATATATTAATCTAGAATTTGTAAACACAAATAATCAAATTGCTGACATTTTTACAAAACCTCTGGATGAAACTAAATTCAATCATTTTAAAATTGAATTAGGTATGTTGAACCTAGAATAGGTCAGCTCAAGCATTCCTAAGTAGAATATGTAAGCAAAATATTTCTCAGGAAATTTGTCTATACAAAGTTTGTGTCGACACAAGCTAATTGTGTCGACACACTCAGTATGTTATGTCGACAAAGAAAAATGATGTGTCGATACAGAAATAGTATCTGTGTCGACAGAAGAATCGGTGTCGACACAGCTATGTCGAGATATGACCAGCCCGTATCGACACTAACACAAGTATGTCGACACATAGATATGTCGACACAAAGACATGTCGACTAAAATTAAGTTTTGTCGTGCCCTAAGTCTTTTATGTCGACAAATGTACAACTATGTCGACATGTATTTTTACTAAGTAAGGTGTGTCCTTTGACCTACCCTTTACCAGAAGACTATAAATAGGGGAAGACAAAATCTAGTCGACTATGCCTTCAGCTTTCTCGACTCTAGACCTTGTGTCGACATAGATATTCACTTCTCTTCTTTTCTCTCTCTCTCTCGTCAATGGCGCCGCACCAAGACGACAAGGTGAATGAGGGTTATGAGCTGGTTCGTTGTGGATTTATGACAACATCGCAAGACATCCAAGGAGTAATTACCCTAATTTTGGAAAATGGGTTGGAGTTCTTGGTCTCAGAACCAACTAAGATTTGGAAAAAGGAAGTATTGGAATTTTATTCATCAGCAACTATGGACACTGATGGGAAGAAAATCAAAGCCACAGTTCAGGATTCCCGAGTGATGACATAAGTCCATCCATGACAAAAGATGCATTAAGCTGGTGCAGGCTAAACCATAATACCAAAGTTGGATCATCTATTACCAGGAAAGGGATGAATTCACAAGGAAAGTTTTGTCTGAAATCGTAGGCAAGATAATTCTATGTAAAACAGGTGGACATGACAAAATTTTAGCCTCTATGTTCAATCTAATGACAAGAATAATATTCAGGCTAAAAATATACTGGGCATCAATAGTGTTTGACAAAATACAAGAAGGAATAAAGAAACCAAATCTGGGAAGGATCCTAAGCTTATGTCTAGCTTCTACAATACCAGATGTTATGAACCAATCGCAAGGATCCATGATCAATCATATTAGGAGAATGGATGTAAGGATTCTATCCAGATGGGATAGAGTATTTACCAAAGAGGTTTCTACTCCACAGAAACAGGTCAAGAATAATGAGAAAAAGAAAGAAATTGTTCAGCAAGAAGAATCCTCCAGTGATTCTGAAGAGGAAGTAGTCTTCAGTTCAGATGAAGACAGACAACAAAAAGAAGCTCAAGATCAAGTAGAGAGCAGTGTGCTCCTAGAGCAACAGATAGTCTCCACTCCAGGGGAGAAAATCCTTAACCAACAACACAAGATACTGTACTTTTTGAGCTACCTGCTCAAGGGGGAGGAATTGATGCGGCTACTCTAGAGAGTGAGTATGAAGCTGATACAGTAATTAATTTTGTATCAGATATAAATAAAGAAGCACTACTAAATGTTGAGAAGGAAGCACAAGATATACAGATAAAAGATACAGCTCAAGATGAGCAAGTAAGTATCTCGTTTATAGAGAAGGCCCTGGACAAAAATATGGATATTCAGGGAGAACCTTTTGTTTTCCAAACTAATCCTGTTCCTCCTATACAGATGCAACAAGAGGTAACTATGGAAGAGTTGTTTCCTGATTTACCAGCTGCAAGGACTGAGGGGGAGTAATCACAGATAGAAAAGGACCTGCTAGGAACTGAGGGGGAGGAGCTACTGAATGTCCCTTCTAATAAGGAAACAGTTGATATAGAAAGCTCATCACAACCCTCTGATGATGAGGAATACTCTATGGCTAAGAAGAGGAAGATGGTTGCAATAAGGAAAAAGAGCACAGGCTATAAAAAGGCCTTATAAATAGTCACTCAACCACCTGCTCCAAGCATGGACTTCAGTTCATTACTAGTCCAACTGCAAGTAAAATTGGATGAACAAAGACAGTCTTTAGAGAAGTATGTGGATGAGTCAAATAAAGAACTACAGTTTTAGTTGGCTCAGGACATTAAACCAATCAGATTTGAAGTCAATCTGCATAAGAAAGAGATGACAGATTGCTTCCATAAGGGAGGCAATGCTGTAGTATATTTGGCTGAGCAAGAATAGCTACTGAAGACTGAGGTTGAGGACATTGCCACCAAGCAAGGGTATGTTTTAGAAAATCAATTCAGGTCTAATGAATATCTCAAAGAATCCCATGAAGAAATACTCAAAAAACTGGGAAGTATTTCCACTTATTTGAAAACTTAAATATCAAAGCAAATACAAGAAGATTTAGCTGCTGTCCAAATAGCCATTGGAGCCTCTTAAAAGACCATTTCTGATTACCTAACTAAATTCAAAGCCTACTATCAAGAAGGTACAGAATATCTAGCTTATCAAATAAGGAATCAAAAGAATGATCTGAGGGATCATATAGCTAGAGAAGTCATAAAGAGGGAGAGATTATTAGTCAAAGCTAGCTTTGATCATGCAAAATGGGTCTCTAATACCATCAAAGCTACACTTGGCTTTCCTCCTTTGTGTGATGATGACAATATTGCTGAGTCTGGAGTGCAACCTGCTTATATTGCAAGAGATCAGCCTGAAGTTGTACATGTTATTTTCCCTCCTGCTGACTTTGACATGGTTCAACAAGAAGTGCAGACAATGTACATCCATCCACAGGAGGCACAAAATATTATCACTGAAAAAGTAGACATGTCAGAGGCTGCCAAGGAGGCTCAGAAGGAAGCATAGCTATCCAAGAAAAGGTTAGAGAACAGGCTGAGTTGAAGCCAGATTTTGAGCAATGGAGCCCTACTTCCAGGAATATTATTTTGACAGCCTGGAAGGCTGTAAAGGATAAGACCTAGGATAGGGGTAAATGGTATTCTGAGTAAGAATGGAACAAGTATCAAGTCAGGAAAGAAGCCATTCTTCAGTACAGAAGGAGTGCAAAAGCTGAGAAGTTAACTGCTAATGCTCTAGAGCCTAGCAGGTACTTCCCCAAGCCTTTTCACTATTTTGAAAGGCAAAGGATAAAGGCTGAAGAACTGAAGAATAAGGATCTCAAAGGGAAGAAACCTGCTGATGATACAGAACCTACTGTGCAGGCAAAGATTTGATCTTGAAAAGGCATTATAATTAAGGAGCCTAGTCAATCATAGGATAGATAGGCTTATGTGTAGAATAATGTAACTTTTTTTGCTTTTGTTCTAAGGAAAAACATGTAAATTCAGAATTTTCTGATTAATAAATAAAATCAGCTTCACTATTGATTTTAGTTGTTTACATTGTTTGAATGATATCTTGCACTGAAATGTATGTACATCTATTTTTATGTGCTTTATTATGAGTGATGTATATCTTTGACTAAGGGTTATGACTTTTCCAAATAGGGGGAGATTGTTGGGTACACTGAAAATATGTACAAGATTTGGAGAAGCCTCACCTTAATAAATGATATACATCAATTTGTATTTGATGGGATGTTTGAGTTTCATTGTGCAGGTGTAAGGTTTGCAAGAAATTTCACTAAGTACAAGTGTCGACACTTGTGAAGAATTATGTCGACACCCAGAAGTTGTGTCGACACTAGAAGCAAGGCCTGTGTCGACACTCAGGCATTGTGTCTGTTGGATCCCTAGTTGGATTTGGGCTAGGTTCACTAAGTAAGGATATGACCCAATATCTATAGCCAGGGTCATGGTTGTGTCCTAGAGTCTAGGTCTAGTCCTTAGAGTCAACAATGCCAGGGACCAGCCTCCAACACTTCCAGAGACTCAATACTTAGAGAATATTCAAGACTTAGAAAAATAGCTCTATGTTCGTCGATCTCAGGTCGACGAAAGTCGTGCTCAGCTCGACGAACTCAAAGACAATTCTCTGAGCTGGGCTCGGCGAACTTGGTTCTCAGATCGACGAACTTTCGACAAAGTGACAACACTTCTAAGTCAAACTTCGGTCGACAAACTTAGAACATCAGCTAGACGAACTCTATTTTCTGATCCCAAATCGACTAATCAGATGTTTCAACAATCAATACCAGAGAACATCACACTCAACGCCAGAATGATGATTCAATACTCAGTGCTAGAGAACATCACACCCAACGCCAGAATGTTGATTCAACACTCAACTCCAGAGAACATCACACTCAATGCCAAAATGATGTTTCAACACTCAGCACCAGAAAACAGTCTAAGTCCAGAATCAAAACTCAGGTCGATAATCTTGGACCTCAGCTAGACGATCTTAGTTCTCAGGTCTCAAGTCGATGATCTTGGACATCAGATCAATGAACTTGGTGCACATAATAGGAAAGCTGTTAAGAAGAAGTCAGCCATTCTGAGGTCGACGAGCTTGGACCGCAGCTCGACGAACAATGGACTCAGGTCGACGAATCCAGACTTTGTTGTTTTCATTTTCTGTTCCTATTATATTGCAATGATTCCTGAGTAATTAATGCTCTAATATTCTATGAATATTACTGTTAGACAAGAGCATTAATTATGGTCTTCATCAAGATTATTGTCTGCCATTTTCCAAAGGGACAGTTGGGGAAATCAATCAATGCAAAATATTCTCTGGCCGTCAGCATTGAATGCAGAAAGGATTTCAAAATTAAAATGGACGTTTATATCAAAAATATAAAAATATAGATTTTTCTTCTTCCTGCAAGATACAGGAGATGACACACAACTGATACTGAGATATAGAAAACAAGTTAGGAAGAGTAGAACACCATCGTCTGGCAACATGGATTCTCTCTGCTCTCTCTCTCTCTTGACAACAAAGCACTAGAAAGAAAGATCTGCTAGACCAAAAGAAGAATAGATTTAAGAAAAAGAAGAATAATCATTTAAATCAAGAGTCTTCTTCTTCTATCATCCTCTCAGGAAATTTCAAAGGACAACAACTACTGCATCTATCAAAGAGTTCCTGAAGTTCTTCTGGTTGAAGTTGAAAGCTTAAAGGCCTATCACCCTGAAGCTAAGTTCCTTTCATCCTGAATAAATTCAGTAGTTAAGGGGGAGCTTTTGCCACCATCAAATCCACAGAGTCTTCTCAGTTGAATACTTGAGAAAGAGAAGACATCATCACTCTCTCACCCCCTCTGTAAAAAGGGTTCTCTACTCCCTTCAAAAGTGATTCCTGGTTGCAAGTCTCCTAACCAAAAGACTTGAGGTTTGGTGTTTTAGCACCTTACCAAAATCTCATTGGTGGCAGTCACCTGACCAAAAACCTGAGTGGATTTCTACTAGGGTGGTAGAAGAGTGGATGTACCCAGGTTGGGGAACCCCTATAAAATTCTTGTGTTGTCTGGTTGCCTTTTTCTTTTGTTCTTGCTGTGGCTGTGATAGTTAGGATTCTTTGATTTTTATTAGTTTATTCTGCTGTGCTGTGATATAGCATCTGAGTTTTGAAACAAGTTATACTATTCAGAACAAAGATTTTAAATACTCACATATACTCTATTCACCCCCTCTAGAGTATATTAGATCTAACATTCACTTTCAATTGGTATCAGAGGGGAGTTTTTTTGGTTGTACAAGTTAACCCTTGAACCAAAGATCCTAAGTTAGATCTCTTTATATTTCTATTAAATTCGCATAGACAGCATGACCCAGAACAAAGATTATGCAAGCACCAGACCTCCAGTGTGCAACCTGAACACGTTTGCCATCTGGAAGGCAAGAATAAAGTTATATATGAACTTAATTTATGAAGATATCTACAATTCCATTTTGATAGGTCCCCCTGCAACACTTATAATAGCAACATCATCCAGCACTAATGCAGTTCCACCACCTGAGTGGACTGAGGCTTAGAAGAAGGCCAAAATTGCTGATGCCAAGGCAATGAACATATTGGCCCAAATAATGTCAGATGATATTTTCCAATAGGTGGCTGAATGCACATCAGCCAAGGCCATTTAGGATTCCCTGAATCAAATGGTGGCCTGATCTACTAATGAGAGAAAAGACAGAAGATCAAACCTCATTTCCTAATATGATAACTTCAAGAAGGAGGAAGCTGAAACAGTAGCTGATATGTACAACAGGTTAAGCTCAATCATCAATGAGCTAAAGACCTTAGACAAGGACATCACCCTCACAGAGGTGAATGACAAAATCCTCATGTGCTTCCCAAGCTCATAGGATTCAAGGATCTTGCCCATCAAGGAGGCTAGGAGCCTAAATAAGATTTCCACTGAATCTCTTTTAGGAAAGTTAAAGTCCTATGAACAGCTGATCAAGTCCAGGGAAGTAGCTGAGCAAAGAACACCTCCACCAGCAAGGAAGGAGCACAACCTTGCATTCAAGGCTGCTGAGGAGACTGAGACTCCATCCATAAATGAAGATCTGATGAGCTTGCTTGCCAAAAGATTCTAAGAGATGGCAAGGAAAGACTTCAGGAGAAAGTCATTCAGGCAGGATGACAAGCCAAGGTATGATAAAACCCCTACTAAAGAAGTGGTTTTCTTTAGCTGTAGGAAACCTGGACACTTCATCTCTGAGTGTCCAGAGAATTAGAAGAAGGAGAAGAGAAGAGAGAAGGACACAAGAAGACAGCACAACAACAGACCTTCTTCCAGCAAATATAAGAAGAAGGATAAAGGCTTTGTAGCTGAAAGCTGGAGTAAAACAGAAGATGAATCTTCATCTTCAAGTTCTAGTGAAGAAGAAGAGGAGACAAAGGCAAAGTAAGTTTGCCTCATGGCAATTGATGCCAACAGTAGCAGATCAGATACAGATGAATCTGATAATGAAGAAAGCCTGTCAGCTAAAGATCAAGTATTAGCCTCTTATGATTTTGAATCTGATGAATTCAAATGTGAATTTAAAAATTTATGCTTAGATTTGATAAGCTCTGAGAAGGAAATCAAACTTCTCTGTGAAAAACTAAAAGATTAAGATGAAATCATTTCTGAAAATACTAGCCTATTTAATGAACTAAAGTCTGCAAATGAACAAATCATCTTTCTGAAATATAAACTTAGCAAAGCTAAGATACTGGAAGAAACATTAAATGGCAGAAGTTTAAAACTGTTAGATATAACCAGTACATTAAATACTAGAACTAATAACTGTAGATTAGGGTTAGGAGCTTCATCCAGTGAACCAATACTAATTCAAAAGAACCATCTTTCTAAACCTGTAAATTTTGTTTCTGATAAAGGGAAGAAAAACACTGAACAAGTCAATAAGGTTAATGAAGTCCTTAAATAAATTGAAACTAAGAACAAACTTAAAAAATAGAAGAACAATAGAAGTAACAATGTTCAACAGTTATCGTCGAACTCAGATCGACGATACATGAATAGATCATTGACCTCAGAACGACGATCTCTAAACGCAAACTTCAGTAATAATCAATCTTTGATCTACGATCGACGATATCAGTATGGTTCGTCGACTAGAGATCGACGGTTTTGGTGCCCAAAGAATGAATACCTTCATTCTTCGAGCAGAGATCGAAGATCTCATCCAACATCGTAGAGCTCAAGTCGACGATCCAACCAGAGATCGTCGATCCCAGATCTTAACAACAGAAACCTAAATTCTAAAAGTATCATTAATCCTTTTAGTCAATGGATAATACCACCAAAAAGATATCATCCTAAAGGTTACAAAAATCATCATGAATGCTCTTATATTTCTAGTTATAGTTATGTAAATCAACCAGGACCCAAGGTTACCTGGGTCAAGAACAACAAACTGCTTTGTCTGCAAATGAAGAGCTGTCCAGCTGTAAATCAAGTATGGTACCTGGACCGTGGTTGCTCCAAGTATATGATTGGGAACAAGGAAAGTCTACTCAACTACAAGTCCAAGCTTGGACCAAAGGTAATCTTTGGAGACTCAAAGTGTGGGCAATCTGAAGGCTATGGACAAATAAGGATTGGAGCAGTCACATTCAATAAGGCGCTCTCATGGCGATTTCGACAGGAACTCTATGGGCGATGAAGTTTGATACTGGATTCGACCTGGACTTCGAATCTTTCCAGTACTCAGACCCCATCTTCCTGAACATTCTACAGTTGTTGGAAGACCAATAGTTGAAGACTCTGCTCTCCACCCGCATGAAGATATCAGGAACAGAGATCAGGGAATGGGTTTACACGGCTTCTACAGAGGAAAATATGATGTCTTGAACAATCACGAGTTCTACTGTTTCTCTTACCCCCGATGTTTTAACTGAAATTTTTTGATTGAGAAATGGTGATGAAGAATTAGATATAAATTCGGAGGAATTTGATATGATGCTTAGCATAATGGGGTATTCGGAACAAACCCCCAATAAATTGCTCAAGAAACATTTGTCTACAGAGTACAAGTTTCTTGTCGACATTGTGGGGAAGGTGCTGCTAGGGAAGAACACTGCACATGACTATATTACCAGGCATCAGTTCCTGGTCATGTGTGCCATATTGAATAAAAGGATAGTGAACTGGGCACAGATCTTATTTGATCTGAATAGAAAGAAGAAAAACAAGAAGGAAGTTTGCTTTGGAAGGATCTTAGGGATCTTTCTCAAGGAGAAGGCTGCTGAATCACTGGTCTCCCCGACCATATTCATTAATGTTATCAAGAGACTCACTTGTGCTCTGTTTAGTAAGTGGGAAAGGACAATCACTAAGCCAACCAAGGCTCCCTCCTCTTCCACCAGAACTTCTGAAAGTACCAGGGCTGTACCAGCCACTCTCCACCCCATTGAAGAGATCCCTTCTACCCCTCCACCACCTCTAGCTACTCAGGTTCCATCAAAACCAGCAATACAATCAACCCCACCTTCCACTACCATTACAGTCCCTACCTCTACACCTCTAGCATCCCAACTTACTATCTCTCCAACACACATTCCCTCTAATACTCCATCCCCCCAGCCTGATACATCTGTACCCTAACCACCCCAATCTCCTCTTCAACATCATCTTGTTGATATCCCCCAAATCAACCTCTCATCCCTCCCATCCTTCAACCTCTTATCATCCCCACTACACACTCCCTCTCCTCAAAATGGCTTTCCCCTAGACACTCAAATTACACCTCCACCTCCACCTCTAACTCCCCCAGCACCTACCATATCCACTCAACCAACCACTGCCACAACATCTACCTATCCACACTTGGATCCCTCCCTTGTCTTGCCACTCATTACCCTCCTTACACCCCTCCTAAAAATACTCATAGTAGAGGATATCTCTCCTCTTGCTGCATCCATCTCCTCTTTTGCTGCTCAAATTAATGCTTTAACTACTGCTCCCTCTTCGATTGGGGGCCTGTCTTCAATTCCTTCTGAAACCAGGAAGGAGGAGATACTCTATGAAGAAGTAACACCAGTTGTACCAGAAGATGTAACACCAGTAGAATCAGATGATAAGGATATGGACACAACATTTGTAGCAGAAGATGTAACAATAGAAGAAGAAACAGCAGAAGTATAAGAAGAAGTTATAGCAGAAGAAGTGCAAGAAGAAGTTATGGCACAAGATGTACCAACAGACAGCACCAAGCCATCTATGGCCATAATCCCATATACCACACCCATTTGGCTCAAGACCACTTTTATAGCTCCTGAGCCCCTTCCCAGAGTTTCTTCCCCCACCATCTCATCCTCTATAGTACCAGTGTATATTATGGATGATTCTCCAATGCCTAACCTAGATGCAATGGTCATGGCTGATATTGAGGAAGAAAATAAATTAGCTGCTCAATGCACTGATGTACACAGTTCTCCAGTTCCCCCCCAGTTCCTTCAAAGACAGAAAAGACAACAACTTCTGATGACACATTGAGAGAGATTGATGTCAGGTATGACAATCCTCAGCCTTCTGATGATGATGATGATGATTCTGATGAGGACCCTAAGAATAAGAAAGTTTCAAAGAAAAGGAAAGCTCCTCCACCCCCTGCCCCAAAACCCAATCCATCAAATGACACACCCTATTACATTCTACAGAACATAACTCCATACCAGGGTATACCAGCTTGGATGTGGCTGTCTAAAAATGAACAAAAGGCAAGGAAGAAGAGCAGAAGATATTCTCCTCCCCCACAGAAATTCAAGTGAGGTCCTCCTCCTCCTCCTCCTGTTGCTGGTGCCTCAGGAACTACTTCTCAAGGGACAGATGCACCTTCCAAGTCTACATCCTTGACCAAAACATATCAAAGACAAGAAAGGCCATCTAGACATCATTCTCAAAGAAGCAGCCAGCAAAGGAATGTCAGCTCTACAGAGAAAATAAAGGAGGTAGTTTATCAAAAACTAGAGTTCTCACCTCCCAAACAACAAGCTCAACAAAGAAGGCAGACAGAATCCCACAAGCCCAAAAGAAAATATAGTGAGACTGCTCCTCCAAAGTCTCTGTATACTCAGAGTGATGAAACATAAAGAGTAACAAATTTCCAAGCACAGTCCACTCAATTCAAGCCTGTTACCCTGCTGCCCCCACAAGATGATCAACTATCTGTTAGTCAGGATATTGATCCCAACTTCAGGATGGCTAGGCTCCAAGAGTTGATTGGTCTGTCACAAATAAAGAAGGCCAGAGAAGAGGGTGAAGATCCAATAAAGTTCACAACTATGTCTTCATACAGATAAAAAGAGCTGGATAATCTTCAAGTGAGCAAGAAAGTGTTTGATCCTGCAGAGTACATGACTATACACCCAGAGGCTGTCGTACCCAGAACCTCCACCCTGATAGTGATTGGAGCAGCAAATATGTACATGTCAAAGAAAGAAGCTGCTAATCCTGATAGGGAAATCATCTTTACTCAGCCTGGAGATAAGAGCAAAGGAGCAGAGAAATAGAAGAAATAGAGCCTGAACTCCTATGTGTATGGTATACTTTTGAAAAACAGTGTTCTATGATACAAAACTAACTTTGTAAATATATATGCTGCATATATATTATTTTATCCTCTGCCAGATATATATTTTCTTGCTTTGTACATTTCTTTTTATCATTGAGTCTGTAAATAATGACCTCACCCAAATAGGGGGAGATTGTTGGATCCCTAGTTGGATTTGGGCTAGGTTCACTAAGTCAGGATATGACCCAACATGTATAGCCAGGGTCATGGTTGTGTCCTAGAGTCTAGGTCTAGTCCTTAGAGTCAATAATGTCAGGGACCAGCCTCCAAAACTTCCAGAGACTCAAGACATAGAGAAAATTCAAGACTTAGAAAAAGAGCTCTATGTTCGTCGATCTCAGGTCGACGAAAGTCGTGCTCAGCTCGACGAACTCAGAGACAATTCTATGAGCTAAGCTTGACGAACTTGGTTCTCAGATCGACGAAATATGGACAAAGAAACAACACTTCTAAGTCAAACTTCGGTAGACAAACTTAGAACATCAGCTAGACGAACTCTGTTCTCTTATTCCAGATCGACTAATCAGATATTTCAACACTCAACACCAGAGAACATCATACTCAATGCCAGAATGATGATTCAACACTCAACACTAGATAACATCACACTCAATGCCAGAATGTTGATTCAACACTCAATGCCAGAGAATATCATACTCAACGCCAAAATGATGCTTCAACACTCAGCACCAGAAAACAGTCGAAGTCCAGAATCAAAACTCAGGTCGACGATCTTGGACCTCAGCTAGACGATTTAAGTTCTAAGGTCTCAGGTCGACGATCTTGGACATCAGATCGATGAACTTGGTGCACAGAATAGGAAAGCTGTCAAGAAGCAGTCAGCCATTCTGAGGTCAATGAACTTGGACCTCAGCTCGACGAACTATGGACTCAGGTCGACGAATCCAGACTTGGTTGTTTCCCTTTTCTGTTCCTATTATATTGTAATGATTCCGGAGTAATTAATGCTCTAATATTCTTTGAATATTACCGTTAGATAAGAGCATTTATTATCGTCTTCATCAGGATTATTGCCTACCGTTTTACAAAGGGACAGTTGGGGAAATCAATCAATGCAAAATATTCTCCGGCCGTCAGCATTAAATGCAGAAAGGATTTCAAAATTCAAATGGACATTTATATCGAAAATATAAAAATACAGATTTTTCTTCTTCCTGCAAGATATAAGAGACGACACACAACTGATACTGAGATACAGAAAACCAGTCAGAAAGAGTAGAACACCATTGTCTCGCAATAAGGATTCTCTCTGCTCTCGCTCTCTCTTGACAACAAAGCACTAGAAAGAAAGATCTGCTAGACCAGAAGAAGAATAGAATTTAAAAAAAGAAGAACAATCATTTAAATTAAGAGTCTTCTTCTTCTATCATCCTCTCAGGAAATTTCAAAGGATAACAACTACTACATCTGTCAAAGAGTTCCTGAAGTTCTTCTAGTTGAAGTTGAAAGCTTGAAGGTCTATCACCCTGAAGCAAAGTTCCTTTCATCCTGAATAAATTCAGTAGTTCAGGGGGAGCTTTTGCCACCATCAAATCCACAGAATCTTCTCAGTTGAATACTTGAGAAAGAGAAGACATCATCACTCTCTCACCCCCTTTGTAAAAAGGGTTCTCTACTTCCTTCAAAAGTGATTCCTGGTTGCAAGTCTCCTAACTAAAAGACTTAAGGTTTGGTTTTTGAGCACCTTACCAAAAGCTCATTGGCGGCAGTCACCTGAACAAAAACCTGAGTGGATTTCTACCAGGGTGGTAGAAGAGTGGATGTACCCAGGTTGGGGAACCACTATAAAATTCTTGAGTTGTCTGGTTGCCTTTTTCTTTTATTCTTGTTGTGGATGTGATGGTTAGGATTCTCTGATTTTTATTAGTTTAATCTACTGTGCTGTGATATAGCATCTGAGTTTAGAAACAAGTTATACTATTCAGAACAAAGATTTTAAATACTCACATATACTCTATTCACCCCCCTCTAGAGTATATTAGATCTAACCCTCACTTTCAGTGTCGACACTTGAAGAAGAAGTTGTGTCGACACCTAAGGCAAGAATTTGTCGACACCTAAAGAAGAAGCTGTGTCGACACCCAGGAGTTACGTCGACACTAGAAGAAAGGCATGTGTCAACACTCAGTAATTGTGTTGACACTTGAAGAAGGTTTGTGTCAACACACATGACTTGTGTCGACACACACTCAACACCATCTTACAGCAACAGCTATACTGGGTCTGAAGGCTTATGTCGACACACACTCAATGACAGCTTGACATACACTATACGCCATTTGTCTGCATCAGCTATGTCAAGACCAGAAGCAGTTGTGTCGACACACAGGACTTGTGTCGACACACACTCAACGATAACTGGACATACACTCAATGCTATATGTCAGCATCAGTTATGTCGAGACCAGGAGAAGTTGTGTCGACACACAGGACTTGTGTCGACACATACAAATAAAAGCTGTGTTGAGTAGCAGAAGAATGACTATGTCAACACATGGAGTAATGTGTCGACATCATCAAGATTAGTGTCGACACTTAGTCTATTTATGTCGACATATGTGAAGCAGTTTGCTGAGTTGTTCATGCTGAGTTGTAAAGTCTATAAGGAATAAACTGTCATGACTGGTGACTCGACACCTGTCATAACTAACAGGTCCGACACCTTTGTCAGAACTGTCAGAAGGTTGTTACAAACTGGATCAGCCGGTAATCATGAGAAAACTCTATATAAAAGACTGATCCTTGACAACCAGAAGAGACGGATACAGAGATAAAAAAAGGTGAATCATCCAAAAAGAGAATTCAACAACAAGAAAAGGGGAGACCCTTAAGAAGGCAGATTCTGAACAGTCTGCAAGAGAAGATTTAGATCTTATTCTTAATTCAAGGAAGGAGCTGACAGGAGATCAACTTCTACATCAAGTAAAGTTCAACCTTATTTTGTTCTATCAAAAAACTTTGAAACAACTAAGTCAGGTTGGATCTGAAGATTCAGTTTATTTAAGAACTGATCAAGAAGCTCACACCTATAAAGAGTTCTATCTGGTGATATCTTTGTATCTCTTGAACAATTAATTTCTTGTAGGATCTTTTGTAAGATCTGAGTTGTAAGCCTATAATTATAAAGGCTGAGGTAGGGCTGAGTGCCTGAGGTGTAGGACTTGTAAAATTCTGAGTTGTAAGCCTTGTGATAAAGGTTGAGGTAGGGGTGAGGCCTGAGGTAGGATTCTTGGGAAGAATCTGAGGTAAGACTTGTATAAGTATGAGCTGTAGGAACCAATCTGGTTCTAAGTTGTAAGATCTGTTGATTCTAGTAAGTTGAAGGAAGTTGGGCTGAATCCAGATCTCTACTAGATAAGCGAAGGGGGAAAGTGGATGTACCCATACCTTGGGGAACCACTATAAATCTGGTGTATGTTGTGCTGTGATTTCTGTGTTTGTATTTGTATTTTCTGTGCTAAGTAAGAACTAGTTAATTGCCTAAATTATTAAAGAAAATTAGAACCTATTCACCCCCCCTCTAGGTGTCTAGGCTCTTGAAATAAATCTTTCAGCTGTGTGCTTGAGCTGTAGGAGAGCTTCTCTTTGAGGTAGGATCCTGTATAGATTTGAGTTATAGGGCTATCCTCCAAGCTAGAGCTGTAGGACTTTGAGAAAAGTCTGAGGTAAGTGATCTGTGAATCACTGAGTTGTAGGAGCATTGCTTGCTCTGAGTGGTAGGGCCTTGGGCCTGAGTGTAGGACTTGGAGGGGTCTGAGAAATCTTGTGATATTTGATTTGTAAGCTCACTGAGCTGAGTTTGGAGGAGTTGCCTTATCTAACACTCTATTAGAAAGGTGGGAGAGATAGTGGATGTACCCATAATTTGGGGAACTACTATAAAATTCTTATGTGCTTGTTGTGCAATCTTGAAAGCTAAGTTAAAATAAACACCAACACACCAAAGAAAAAAAAATTAAAAAGACTAAAAACCAATTCACCTCCCCTCTAGGTGATTATCTACTCTTGAAACTAAAAACTTTCAGGCCTTTATGAGGTCGACCTGGAAGCACCCGACACCAGATTTATGGAGGTCGGCTGGGTGCATTCTGCCCGGTCTTATCCCTACAGAGGTCGACTGACAGTGCCCAGTGTCAGCCTCTAGAAAGCCAGCCAGGCGGTGGGCCAGAGGCCACTCGGCGCCGAACTCTATCAGGCCGTCCGGGCAGCCCCTGACATCAGCCTTACGGAGGTTGGCCAGGAGAATGCCGCTCGACATTGGCCATACGGGGGCCGGTCGAGCGAATGCCGCCAATTATAGTGTCGACGACTATCCAAGAGCAGTTACTTGGGTTGTGCGCGTGATGGCATCCTGCTCGCAGATTGTGCATAAATTTGGTGCGTCAATCTTGCGTGTGGTAGTAAACCTCATGATCTCTACTAAGTTAGTGGGGGTCATGGGACACTGGTTAAGTGCACACTGGTTCTCCTATAAATTATATATAGCCTCATCATTTGTCCCCAAAGTCCTTGGTGTTTAGAGCCGAAGCAGGAGAAGAGCGAGGATGTTTCACGAGAGTTTGAGTTGTGGAAATCATGGTAGAGATGAACGAAGGGATGCTGAAAAACACAGGCGGTGGTGGGAGAAATGCCAAGGTGATCTGCGAAATGGTGCAGATGCAAAGCATATGTGCGCCTCGCGCGCTGCGCGTGCGCACACACACCACGTGGGATCCGCCTATGTACTAGTATACAGGGTATTTGCCCGCGTGTTGCGCTCGCGGGATATGCCTGAACAGTGTGCGCGGGGGGTTCTGTGTGTGCGCGTAGAGGATCCGCCTCCGCGCTACGCGCACACGGGATTTTCCCC
Organism: Platanthera zijinensis; assembly: GCA_039513925.1. Lineage (NCBI taxonomy): Eukaryota > Viridiplantae > Streptophyta > Magnoliopsida > Asparagales > Orchidaceae > Platanthera > Platanthera zijinensis. The sequence goes on along the minus strand of CM077078.1, from coordinate 247,959,332 downwards.
TATGTCGCGAATGTGGGGGGTTCGCCCGCATTCTGGGTGTGTGTGCGGGCTTCGGCCGCGCGCTGGGCAGATTGCGCATGGGGGGATTTCGTGCGCGCACTTTGTGTGCACACACGAGGATGTGCTACATGCACCCCTTTTTAGCATTTTTCCTACATGAATCTTAAAATGTTTTCCTTACTTGGAACTGAGACATTGCACGCAATGTCGGCCACTGTGACTACACTCTTCGCTTACCGCTAAGCAGATCGTGGTCTGGAGAAAAAGATATGGGATACCTCCTAATATGAAAGTAAGGATACCACGTGTTGAGGAGAGAGTTTAGAACCTGCCAATGGGTTGGCTGACGTTGTGTGAGATGATTCTGAGATTCGGGTTCCCTCTTCCATCGTGCAAGGAGTTGATCGAGATTTTGAAGTTTTGCGGCAATCATGTATCTCAATTCACTTGTCTTGGGATGATGCACATTATGGGGTTGGTTGCATTCTTTAGGGAGCTAGCACGACTCGAGGTTCTCCTTAGATCTATTCAGAGAATGTTGCGAGGTTCGAGTTGATGGAGACGGACGTATAGAGATCTACAACAAAAAGTGTTGGCTCTATTTTGAAATTCGGATGGATCGATGTCATGAAAACACTTTATATGGTTACATCATAAATTCCCGGGGCTTGTTGAAGCTTTGGAATTCACTACCAGACCATTGCCGTCGTACGAAGGGGCATGAGCGAGAATTTACTCTGATATTGGGGTTCACAAAGTCTATAGAGTTGGCGAACAATCTCTTTAGCATTTCCTTATTTGGGGACGAAAAACACTTGCTATTGAGAGGACTTTCTGTTAACCTTGAGTGCGCAGTAGAAAAGATAATGCTTCGTGACCGAAAGAGAAAACTTGTATTATATGGCATTAGTGATGCGGATGCGGTGCCCTGATATTTTTCATGGCAGTGGGTTTGTTAGGTTAAGTAGGTCCCCTGCAGCTCTAAGGATGGGACTACACCGATTGATTCTGATCTAAAGGTCCTGGGGTTTTCTGGCCCCCGGGCCCCCCTTTGGATGCTCCTACTCCCAAGTGGGGAAATGAAAATACATGTCTTCGTCTTTAGAGGCGGTGACCAATGCATTGAGTATAATTTTCTCTCTTATTTGATGTTTTGTTGTTTTGTTTAAATCTGACCATTTCTTTTTGTTGCAAATTGAGGCTCAAACCAACATAGCGCTTATGTGGAATGACAATTACGTAAGCCTAAAGGATAGATACTTGGTGCTTCAAGAGAAACTTTGAGGAGCGAAGAGCTCTCTTTCTAACTTAAGAGAGAAGCATGATCGAGATATATCTCACTTTTGGCAGGTCTGGTCAGAGTTGAAGGCAGAGCTTGAGGAGTTGCGAGCGACACTTCAGACAAAAAAATCCTTAGTGTAGAAGACCACACAACTGCTGAGGAATGTAAAGGAAGATACTACACATTTGGAGTTCAAGTTGGGGGATTTAAAGGCTGAAATTGAGTGACTCCCTTCTGAATAATTGGTTGTAGAGCTCAAGGTCACAAGACTTGTGGAGTACAAGGATTCTATAAACTATATGCAGGATTGTTGTCTGTTTGGCGAGAAATTCTGGTAGGGGGTTTGGTCCAGGGAAGGGGAGCCCTAAATTGAAGATATACGAGAGGTTTCTCTCAGGAATGGAGTGTCGAAGGCTCTTCGGATGGTTGCCAAGAAGGTCAAGTGTGACATATCTAGTCTTGGCTTTAACTATCTTCTGGAGGACGAAGTCTCGGGCTCCAATTTTGATGCTAATGTGATGGGCGAGTAGAGATTGTATCTTTGTTTATGTACACTGTGTTATTTGTATTTGTTTGTTTCTTCCGTTTTATGGAGGGCTTGTAGTTTGTATTCTTATACTTTGTAATAGCTTTTATTAGCACCACTTTAGACATTTCTTTGTATTGCACCTTTGTTTGTAGGTTTCTCTGGCATTGAGTCTTGTTTTGATGTAGATTGAGCATATGTGGTGTTGATATCATCGCTCTGAGCGTGATTATGATCCCCTTCTTTGAATGTTTGAGATTGAAAGATGAGACCCGGATGATGTTGTAACCTTCTATCGCGGTAAGGGATTAACCATACTAGCCATGTAGTTAGAGGTCAGAGAATCGAACTAGGGGATGTCGTTGGTTTGTTGACGGTATAAGGACGAGACCCAAAGATGTCTCAATCTACTATCAAGGCGAAGGGTGAACACTTCTAGCCGAGTAGAGATTAAGATATCAAACCAAGGGTGTCGTTGATTGTTGTTGTGAAGGATCAATCTTCAAACCTGGGCAAAAGGGAGGGGGCAGGCCCTGACGGTGTCGTGACTTACTACAGTGGAGAAGGGCTAACCTTTGATCTGGGGTAGTGAGAGGTCACTGGGGCAAGACCCCATAGACGGCGAGGGGTAGACCCTACTAGCCATTTGGCGCATGTGAGGGGGGCTTGCTGTAACATCCCTCAAACAACTAGACCCCTAAGAGTGGTTTTGTCATAACTAGGTCATGACAAAACCCTAGAAGCCCAAGAAGATCAAGGGTCTGTTTGGCGCAGCTCTAGCGGCTAGAAAATCTCTATTCCAGCAGCTAGAGCTGCTTTATATGTGTTTGAGACAGCTTTTTATGAAGAGCTTTTCAAAAATCTGGAGCTGTTTTGTAGCTTTTCAGAAATCTCTCCCCCCAGCTTCAGCTTCCGCAAAATAGCTTTCTCTCTCATAGGTTTTGGAAATCTAATGGTTTCTTCAATTGGAACAAGCTCAGAGGCCGGACGGCCTTCCTCCGGCGATTCCGAGCCCCGGACGGCCTTCCTCCGGCGATTCCGAGCCCCTGACATCCTTGCTCCGGCGATTCCGAGCGCACTTTTGCACAGAACACCCAAACACTCTACAGCTTTTCAAAACTGCTCCCCAGAGATCTATTTTAAAACAGCTCTATCCGGACAATAGCTTTTCAATCCGCCAGAGCTGTCCCAAACAGAGCCCAAGTGAACCTAGGAATGAAAGTGAGGTCATCATGGTCTGCAAATAACACATTCCAACTATCTAACCTAGAGTTTGACTTTAGGGCCTCACGTTGACTCTTTAACTCCACCATAACATCCCTAGCCCTTTAGAAGGTTTATTGGGTCACCAAGGACTCATTGGGTCAACTAAAAAGGTTAAATTGACCAAAGTTAACCCTAATCCTAAAATGGTCAAAGTTATCTATCTAGGGCCAATGGACCTCCAACTTGACAAAATGACCCCACCTAAATCTCCCTAACCCTTTAAGAGGTTCATTGGACCACTAAGGACCCATTTGGGTCAACCCTAAAGTGGTAAAAGTGCCCTAAATAAGGGTCAAGTGACCACCAAGGTGTCAAACCAACCCTACCCAAGTCTTCCTAGACCTTAGGGGAGGTCAATCGGTCACCAAGGATATATTGGGGTAAACCCAAAAGGGTCAAATTGAACAAAGTTAACTAAATACTAAAATAGGTAAAACTAGCCTAAATTACCTAACCAAGCCAAAGCCACTTGGGCTAAGCCCAATTTGAGTGGCTCATTAACTTTAGGAGGCTGATATTTATATGGAATGCCATCTAAATTTCGAAGTGGGTGACAAGGAGAGAGAAAAATGGGAGTTTTTCCTTAATGGAGGAGAGAGAAAGAAGAAAGAGAGAGAGAGAGAGAGGAGTTATGGAGGGAGGCCATGGATCACTCCATTCATCTCCCCATTGCCCCCATTCATCTCCCTTGTCTCTTGGGATGAGGATGCTATCAATTCAAGCCAGCCAACACTAATGGGGGGAGCCCAACCACCATGGCCAACCACCCCTTCACCTCCCCTCCCATGAAAAATATAAATCCCCCAATACAGCCCCATTCCAATTTCTGACCATCCCATCACCTTCAAAACATCCTTGGCAGTCAAAATAATGTATTGGATCAAAGGTTTTGGTGGAGGATCGAGGAATCAGGCAAGCTCGTCGGAGAGGAAAAACGCCACGACCAACCGCCGCCACCTCCGTCGTCGAACACCAAACAAGGTCCGCTTCTCCTCCTCTCCCCTTGTGCTAGTATATAAATCAAATTAGGTTGAGAAATCGGGCTCATACGAGCTGATCCAAGTGATAAAAAATGGAGAAATTCCAAAAATCATGGTGGCGGGTTCGCCGGAAACCACCACCTCCGACGGCCAAACCACCTCGGGCGTTAGCCACCACATCGACGAGGGTAGTTGTGGCGGTGGCTAGCCAAGGAAGTGGCCGGGTGGCCGGCATTTGGCTTGGGAAAAGATACAGGCATTTTGCGTTTTAGGGTTGCTGTTTGGGTGAATGAAAAAAATGAATAGTGCTATTATATTATTATATTTATATATTTAATTTTGTGATTAATTGCTCTTTAACATGCATCTTTTGATGCTGCAAAATGAGGCCCTTAGAGGCCAAAACATGAAAAGTGGTCAACATAAAAATTATATCCCTTGAAGTCTACTTTATTTTAAAATATATTTTGACCCAATTGGATAAGTGGTTTGACCACAACACTCAAAATGGTGCAGCCTATACATAGTCTTGACCATAGATTAAATTCATTGCTCCATCAATCCAGCCATCCAAATGACTTGAAATTTGGACTGGGGGTCACTCTTATCTATACCTATAACATATCCAAAATGGGAAATTTTAGAAAGCATGTTCCTATAGTTTTTGTAATAATTTAATAAACCTTGCATGATTTAATTATAGGTTCTAAAGACCTCTAAACCCACCAAAATTTTGGTGGCTGTCTTTTAGGGTCATATTCTGACACTGATAAAAATCTCAGTCCAATTCGGTTTGATTTGAATGGGTTTTGGTGAGACAAAAGTGTGACCCTTTAAGTGTTAATTAGGGCAAGAGTGAGTGAACGTGAGAGAAAGATCTACCTTGACTCTAGAGGGGGGGGGGGTGAATAGAGTATTTTAAAATAATGTTTACAATTAAAAAATGTAAGGCAGTGGAAGATTTAATTTAATTATATGTGTAAGGTGCTTGTAGAAAAATAAAGTTAAAGCAAGAAATAAGAATCACACAACACACAGCAATAACAAACACACAACAACCAGAAGACACAAGGATCTATAGTGGTTCCCCAAAAACTTGGGTACATCCACTCTTCTACCACCCTTGGTAGGAATCCACTGCAGGATGAGGTTATCAGGTTTCCTGGGCACCAATGAGCTTTTGATAAGGTGCTCAAAAACCAGATCTAGATTTTTTGATAAGGTGTCTTGCCACCACTGAGTTTTGACAAGGCTCTCAGAACCAGATTCAGAACTTTTGAAGGGAGTTTTGATAACCCTTTTACAGCAGGAAAAGAAAAAGAAAGTGATGATGATGTCTTTTTTGTCTCAAATCACTGAGAGAAGACTAGTGGATTGCTGATGTTGTCAAAGGTCCCCCTGAGATGTAGAATGGTTCAGGAGTGAGAGCTTTGCTAGGGTGATGGGCCTTTAGAAGCTTCAGATCTCCAGCAGAAGATGATTCCAGCAGATGCTGAAATATTTGGTGTCTGGAGTCCTTGATGTTGAAGCCTTTGAACACTTGAAGATATAGTAGATTTGTAAATTATAGAAGTTGAAATCTTGATCAGAGAAATTGTATTGTTCAATCTTCTGTAATGTAATCTAATTCTTCTGTATCTCTTTGTATTGTCTGTGTTGATCACTGTATCTTGTATATCTGTGCTATCCGAATGAAAATTGAAGGAGTATATCAGATATTCTCTTAGACGGCCGTTTAATCAGTCATAAATGACTTCCATAATAGACAACTGTATCTGGGGAAAGTCCTAAGCAATATTCCATTTAGTCTTTCCTTGAAACTTGCATTAGATTGATTGAAACAGCTAGAAAATCCTTTGCAATCAATGCATGAATTTATTCTGATTATAATCCATAACTGTCCTTGAATTTGAATTCTAAAGGCGTCGATCTCTCACAGAAATCATCGATCTGAGCTCTATGATCGTTGAACTAAGCTCAGAGATTGGATTAACACAGCAGACAGAAAATGTCGAACTGAGCTCTACGATCGTCGAACTGAGCTCAGCAACTGGGAAAGTAGCTGAAAGAAGATCATCATTCTGAGCTCGAAGATCGTCGAACTGAGTTCGACGACTCAGCAGAGTTGAGCTCAGAGAGCGTCGAACGGAGTTCAACGTTTCGTCAAACTGAGTTCGATGAAAATTGTCTTTGTCTCAGCTCTAAGTATTGATCTTTGAATGGTCCTGGGGGCAGCTTCAAACCTAAGTTCTAAGCCCTAGACTCATTCTAATTTGACCTTTTCAACTATACATCTAGGTCAAACTAATTTTCCTAAAAACATAGTGATCCTTGCCCAAATTAGTAATAGGGTGTTCCAACAATCTCCCCCTATTTGAGTTAGGATTACTATTTACAGGACTCAGTAAGAAATACAAAAGCATATACAGAAAAGCAAAATTTAAAACAATAGAGCAGAACATATGACATAGCAGCATTCAGATAGAATATCAGCAAATGTTTAAAGATGAATGTACTGTCTGCTTACAGAATTCATTTCCTTTCACTGCCTTTCTTAAATACAATCTCTCTGTTGGGATTGAGAGCCTCTTTCTTTGACCTTCTATCATCATCTGCACCTAAGGAGGTTTGAGATCTTGGCCTGGGAACTACAGCCTCAGGATGCAGTTTCATGTAATCCTCTGGGTCAAAGAACTTCCTTGAAGCATATTTCTCTAGCTCTGCCTTTCTTTGCTCTGAAAGAGTAGAGATGTTGGAAATATCTTTACCTTGATCTCTGGCCTTTTTCAATTGATCTAGAGTAGCAAGTTCTTTCATACTGGCAGTCCAAGATAGAGGATTGTTTTCTGGATCCTTAAAAGGAATTGAAGGTTCATATCTATTTATGGTTTCTGAAGCAATAGGTGTCCTTGTAACAATAGTATCTCTGAGTTTGTAAGGGAAAGGACCTTGAGTTGAGTCCATATGTCTTTGTCTGTCCCTTTGCTGTCTGGAATAAGTTCTATATTCTCTCTGACTTCCTCTGTGTTGACCTCTTCTAGACTGATAACTTTTCTAATATTGTCCTCTGGGATGATATCTCTAGGAAGATTGGGAGGAGCTTTGCTTTGAAGCAGAGGTTTGAAAGGCTGAGCCTCCACCTGATCCTGAGTCTGGAGGAGGAGGAGGAGGCTGATCCTGGGAGGACCCTTTCTCATACTTATCCAGTTTCCTTTTCTTTTTCATAGCCTTTAACTAATTCTTAGAAAATTGCATCCAGGGCTCTGTAATCTGACAGTCATGCAGAATATAATATGGTATGTCATTTGCATCTTTGGCATTGGCAGGAGGAACTCTCATCATAGCTTTGCTTCTAGCTTTCCTCTTTTTGGCAATGGTGCCACCAGAGTCATCAGATTCAGTACTGAACTTGTCACTATCAGAACTCTATGGTCTGTCATACAGATCATCTATTCTCTTGATGTATTCCTCTTGGAATTTTAATTTCTCAGGAGAAATAGGAGCAGGAAGTGTTGGGACAGCAGTAGGAACTTCAGCAGGAGCAGATGAAACAGCAGGAGTCTCAGAGACTTTTTCTTCCAAAAAACTAGCCAATTCTTCAGCAGCAGCAGTATCAGCATCAACAGACAGCATTTCAATGTCAGTAGATTCAACAGATATAACAGCAGCAGCCGCAGCAGTACAAACAGAAGCAGCAACATCCTCAGCCTTAAGAGAATTGACATATGATATAATCAGGCTGGGATCACATTCTGAAATAGGCACAATGGCCTTAGTGAGGTCTTTAACTCCCTGAGTTGGTAAATATCTTCTGTGAAGAATATCAAAAGCACACAACAGTGACCTGAGGTCCACTGTAAACACTAGTACTGGAGCAGCAGCAGGCACTTCTTTAGCTTCATGAGGCATCTCCCCCTGCCTTGATTCAGTCAGGACTGGATCAAGGCACTCCATTGAAGGAATTACCTGAGGAGAGGAGATAGCAGACAGCCTGTCAGATAGCTCCTATATAGATTTGAGGAGTGGAGCCAAGGAGGTCTCCAACAGGGCTACTAGCTTGGTGGCCAGTATCCCATAAAGCCTATCTGCCAGAGCTGAAAGATCCACTTGCTCAAGGGATACTTGAGTAGAGGTGGAGGAAGAGGTGGCTGGAACTGATGGTGGATGGACTGCAGTTGATGCTGTGGTGGATAGTAGAATGGATGGTTGAGAGATAGGGATGGTGGAGATGGATGGTATAGGAGTGGAGATGGATGGAGTGAAGGATGGTTGGGAGAGTATATCTTGAAGTAGTTGTTGGTAGGAGGAGGTAGAAGCAAGCTCAAGAGGAGAGGAAGGGGAATCATCCATGAAGGAGTCTTCCATGATGTTGAATGATGGAATGGTGAGAGGTGGATAGTAGTGGAGTAGGTGGAATGTTTCTGAAGTGGCTGGAGGAGAAAGAGGTGATGAGATGGTAATGGGGGAAGAGATAGTTATGGTTGAGGTGATTATTGTGGTTGATGTGGAGATGGAGGTAGAAACAAGTGGAGGAAAAGGAGGAGAGGAGGCAGGCAGTTCTTCTGGAGCCGGATAGGAAGTGACTGCAGGAGTCCTTGTGCTTGAAGCTATGATAGTCCTGACAGGTTTTATAATCTGCCTGTCCCATTTCCCAAATAGGGCACAGGTTAATCTCTTAGATGCATTGATGTGCATCCCATTGGAAACCAATAATTTAGGGCACCTGGAATGCAGAAAAACCCCTAGAATCCTCCCAAAATTGACAAAACTTTTGTTAATTTTCTTCTTGATTTAAATGGGTTTTGGTGAGACTACTTTTAAGGGTTAATTAGGGCAAGAGTGAGCTTGGGGCATGGAGGGTCTAATTCTCTCCCAAAGGGGTTGGGACTTTGGCCAGAGCCCCATGGTTAGTTTAAACACCCTCATATGGAGTTTAAGGTGGATTAGGGTGGATTTGCCCTAGGACCCTAGTTCAAACCCTAAGGTTAAACTTTCGGGGTTTGTGAAGGACATGATGTGATATGTCCATGTATGGACTTGGTGTTTAGTCCATGTGATCTTAGGGTGGTGAAACGCCCTAGGAAGGAATTTGGTGACATTTAGACTTAGGCACACAACTTAAACCAATTAGGGATAGTTTAGGCCTTTACCTTTTATGAAAATATTGAAGGGTCATATGATCTTGGATCTTCATGAGATTTTCGTAGGTGTAATTTTATAGTGCTATTGACCTCGAAAATTTATTATAGGATGTTTAGAAAACAGTAGCCCTTACTTGTAGTTATAACCTTCAACTTGCCCCATGTAATGATTTTGGAGTAACTATGGATAAATTAACTTAGAATGTTATGGAACTTAATCAATGTTGATTAAAACTCATTTAAATGCACTAGTAAATTATTTGGATTATTTGAGCATTTCCGCTTTGTACTTCATGTGTAAAGTGAACTAGTGCACCATATATTGATAAATAGATAATAAATATTATATCTTGTTGGAAAATTATGTTACATGACCAGAGAATATTTTAGGGCATAATAAAGCCTAGAAAATTATTACATATCATTTTGATGAGTTTATAAGAATGTTCCTTCACAAGTGCACTTTAATGGAATTATTTGAAGTCTTTTTATACATGGCTCACTGACCTTGGAATTGCATGAAACTTAGTCAGTAGTGTTTTATGATCATTATAATGCTCTGGTAAATTTTATATAATTCTTAGACTATGATTTATGGTACTCCCTTCATTAACTCTAATTATTTGAATTACCTCGAATTAATTATTTAGAGGTTAATAAATTTATAAAATTCTGTGAAACTTGGTATCCATTGATATTTTGCTATCATATAGTGTTCATAATTTTTGGGTGGACATAACTTAAGGAAATCTAGTACATCATGTTCAAAATTACTATTGGGTATTGTATCCACAATTACCTGGATTTGAGGAAGCCACCTGTCAAGCTAAGATGAATTCACAATGTATTTGATGATATATCTTTAAGTTGTGCTTGCAGTTACTCCACTCTAAGTACACACCAATGTCAGGGTGCAGTAGGTCAATATACACGGGTCTGCACAATGTAATCCCTCGTTGAGCAGATCAGTGTGTTGGCTTACGTGTACTCTCTCTATTGGAGTGTACTTATTTTCAAGTACATGGCTGAGACAGATCAAGAGCAGACAAAGAGCAAGGATGGGTCAAACCAGCTCACGGGAAGATAGACAAAAATTCGTCTAAGTATGATTCGACGAGAATCACTAAGTGATTCTCGCCGATTCGACGAGAATCACTAGTGATTCTCTCCGAATCGTCGAGAATCACTAGCTGATTCTCGCCGAATGCATCCGGCTGACTCAACGCCTTCAAGGATTTTGCCAAGTCAGAATCGGCGAGAATCACCAGGCTGAGTCAACGCCTTCAAGGAATCTGCCAAGTTAGAATCGTCGAGAATGACTCTGCATTCTCGACGATTCGTCGAGAATGGATGATGAATCTCAACGATTCACTCCGGATGGCTTGCTTTTCAGTTAGAAATCCTCTAAGTAGAATTCGACGGGAATCATTAGTGATTCTCGTTGATTCGTCGAGAATCACCAATGATTCCTGCCGAATTTGCCTTGGGCGATTTTCGTTGGCGCGCTGGACCGGACCAAATGTAAAGGCCCTGTTTTGAACCGGATTTAGGGCTACTTTTGGTGGGGCCCACAACGGTCATAAAGGATGACCTACAGTATATATATTTGTATATTTTGAACAGTAAATAGCAGCGAACACCAAGAAAAGGATCAGCCGCCTCGCGTGACCTAATCAATCGCGGTATTTCTTCCGCCGCCGTCGCCGCTCGTGAAGGTGGTCGCCGCCGCTGATCGTGGATTCTTCCTGATCTCCCGGCGACAGAAGCTTAGCCAAGCAACGCATCTCACGTGTCTATCTTGAGATCCTTTGTCTCTTGATTTGTTGAACGGGAATACCTTCCCCTTCCGAATCGATTGAGACGATCGATCCAAGTAAGACCGTTGGTAGACCTTGCTAGCTTTGCTACGAAGGTTGGATCTCGAAAGAATCGCTGCTACAATCTTTGCCGCCGCCAATCTCGAGGAGATCCTTTCCAAGTGAGAGCTAAGGTCGTGGACTCTTCGTCTTCTTCAAGAACGCGTCATCGAACGAAGAGGGACACCTAGCGCTCCAAAAGTAGTTTGTATTTTATACATTTTAATTTTTCTTTTGTTGTAAAGGAACGTTGGTTCCTCATTGTAAGGGTTGGGTGCAACCCGTGGTGGAGGAATGGTGACTCCTTCGGTTGGAAGGGTTCCTTCCATTAGTGTGAGGATTGGATTTCAATTTGGTTGGTGAAGTGACTGAGTCGTCCCTTGTTGGGAGATAGGTCGAAGGGGGAAAGTGGACGTACCCAAGCCGGGGAACCACTATAACTACCTATGTCTTTCTGTGCTTTGTTTGTTTTCTTTTATTGTGCAGGTAAAATTTTAATTCCGCAAAAAGACTGCGCATCACCTATCCCCCCCTTAGGTGAAGTTAGTTGGCACTAGTGTGACTTTCAATTACCAATGGCCTAACTTTTGGGAAAATCTAATAAATGCCAAATTAATTAGGAAAATTACAAGTTTCTGAATTTAGGCTAAATGTCTCATGATAGACCCACAATAATTATCTTAGGGCTTTTGGATGAAAATTTGGAGTACCTCCTATCATGTACATCATCTAGCTTAGGTTGGTATGCATTTAGTAAAACTGCTGAAATTGTGATAATATGTGGAATGGATATAGGGAGATGGGGTTAATAGTTTATTGATTTTGGTAGAGTGAAAAAGAAAAAGAGAGCTTCATTAGGAGTCATGATGAGGAGAGTATTGGGTTGATCGGTGTTAAGAGATGCTCGGGATCGATGAAAGATCGTCTTTCCTGTGGAGAGAGAAAGAGTCAAAATACAAAAGGGTTAGATCCAGTATAATATTAAAAGGGATCGGGAATTGGGTAATAACCAATAATAGTAAGTGCCTCGTGAAAGGGAACGATGGGCTTCAACTACTATCATAGTTCCTAGTGCCCTGTGAGAGCCCTTCACCGGGAATGCCTTGGGCAATCCGAGGTTGACGTAAGCCGTAAGTCTAATGGATTACAAGAGTAATTAGAAATACTCTAGGATTACACTCACACTCCCCGGTGTTGGGGTATTAAGGTTGGGTCTCACGAGCAGTAGGCTTGGTGGTTTTGGTGATGGGCAGTTTAGCCCGGCGAGCCGATGACTCGATAGATATTTGTGACAGACGGAATAGTCTTGGGAGCTTTGGCTCGATGGAAAATATATTAATGTTGCATGTGCATAAGATATAAGGTGGTGGGTATTCAGTATTGGAGAGTCGTCGTACCGACACCAATATGTTGACTAGGCAAGTGTGGTATAACACTTAGCCAAATGAAGTCCGGTGTGCCAACCAGCAAGAGTATGCAGGAGCTCCGCTTAGTGCACCAACATTGAGGCATACGATAGGTCTGAATGGTAGTTTTATACCGGTTTAGTGGTGGGCGAGGCCCAACCCACCGCTTCCATTTGCCACTACGGAGGTATCCTGGGAGGTTAGGCTCCAGAAAGGGGGAATTAAAGGTCTGTATGCACAGAGTCATGTGCGTGTGCTGCATTTGCATGTTCATATCATGACATAACATATCACTACACTCATACCTGCATTAAACCTGACACCCCATCGTATAAATTGATATGAGACTTTTTATACGATGAGATCTTTGCAAAAGACCACTTAACTTATAAGTTTGTATGAACATTCATATAAGTTAAGGTTACTTATTTTTTACTTTACTTTTCATATACTTACTGCTCTGCTTACTTGTTTACATTACTTCCTCCTTATTATAGAACTGCTAGCTTGATTTTCCTTTATAGCTTCATAGTTGTTACAATATACCTGTTAGAATAGGTCCACCGTCATCTTCTTGTTCCACTCTGCTTTGTTGTCCTCTGCTTTCATCCTCCCCACACGACGCCTAGGAGTCGCGGGGGTGAGGCGAGGACGATAGTGTCTTAGTCTTTTGACTAACAGTCGGTGAACTACATCATTTTAGGGGACTGAGCAGCAGGAGCATCGGCACCGTCAGGACAAGGAGGCGGGACATAAGGAGTAGTTGCTGCGCGCTACCACTACTACATGGCGTCAGGTCGAAGACAGTTTTCAATTACTTCTGCTAGATGGGTGAGATGTGAGATAGAGATTATTTATATTAGACATGTACCAGGCTTAAGCCCATTTTTCTACTCTCTTTCATACATTGTACTAATTATAGACTATAACACTTTTACTTATATATATATGTGAACTTTTGGACTTGAGCTTATATTTGTTCAATTGTACTTCTACTCTTGATGATCGTCAATACTGGCAGAATCGACATTTTGTAGTGGCGACCCTCCCGAGTGTCGGTGTCATACAAAATGGCGGTTCTAGGCGTAAGACCCGGTAGCGTAGCAAAAAAACCGTGGTCTTACAAACTGGTATCAAAGCGAAACCTCAATCCAAAGAGAAGAAGTCCACAAAACACTAGGTCACCCCGCGCGAGCATTAGTTTGGGGACAAAGTAAGCAGCAGAAGCTGTGGTGTGCCCATGTGTAAAAATTACAATATATAGTCCATAAATCAATGAGTTAGGCCAACCCAACTAGGAAACTTGTCTAACGCGAAAATGAAGGAATAAATGAATAGCTTAAAACAGGAAATAATAGAAACTGGATATTGTGCTCTTCTATACATGATAATGCAAATTATTTACTATTCTCACGCAATTACTACAAAGGCAGGTAGAAAATAGTGGACATGTTACATTTATGATAGTAAAAAGCATATCATAATTATACTCATCAAATATCCCCAGACTTAAATGTTTGTTTGTCCCTAAGCAAACTAATTCAAGCACTTGGGTTACCAATAAATAATTTTTCTTCCGCACACTGGTTGCTATGAATTCAATGAGAAATTTGATGTTGTAATTGTATAGGAAATAATATAACAGACTTTTCTAAATATAACTTTATCTTTAAATTCCTCCAATATATCTATTAATTGTCTTTCACTCTTTCTTAGAAATAGGATTATAGTCATCCATAATAATTGTGAGGAGAAAATAACAATCTCAATAAGATATACATTAGTATTTCAAAACTTATAAGTACCAATATTGATAGTCATGAGCTTGCCTTTTCACACCCTCTCCACGACACTAGTTAGAATTTGTAAGGTTGGATCCTTTGGACTTGTATTGTGGTGTAACCTTTTTGGCTTAGGATAGGAGATTATATGTGGAGTAATCAAAGATAAATTCGATGGTTTTTATCACACCTAGATCACGATTGAGCCTTTTTGTTTTGTAAATACCTTAACATACATCAATATTATGAAAGCACCCCCAGACTTTGCAATTATTATGTTTCCCACATTTTTTGATGGATACTCTATATTTTTATTTTTTATTATCCAAGGGTCCATAGTAGGGATCATTCCAATTAGGTGCAAGTGTACACGCACTTAGGACACATTTCACTATGAATAAACTCATTCCAAGAAGGTATCAATGATAGGTGTGCTAATAGGTAAGGATTTGGCCTTGGTGAATTTTAGTAGTGGAGTATCAAAAGGCATAGGGATTAGGTCCAAATTGGGTGTGCAAGGGTATAATTTTTAAGGTTTTGGGATTGCAAGGCTCAAGCTATCCAAAAGGAGGCCTAAGTCATTTCCTCCCTCACTAATTAACCTATGCAAAAGTTTTGAGGATTGCTAGAGGGTAAGTTCTAGACATCAATAGAGAGTATTCTTTATTTTGATTCCCTAATACAAAATTATCAAAATGTTACACTCATCGATTCACTTTATTATAGATAATTATATTTTCTAAAATAGAGTGATTGTTAGTTAATAATATATAGGACTAATCTTAAAAATAAATTATATAGAGAAAATTAAGCTAATGAATTTCTATACATAATTACTAATCAACAAATTTGAACACTCAATGAGTCTACATCAATTAATTTTAATCATCGTGCGAAAGTAAATTAGTTAGTTATAATCCCAAATGAGTGAATTAATGAGAGCCTAAATGAGCAAAAAAAATTTTGTAGGGGTGTATAACAACCGGTGTATAACAAACTTGAGTACTATGATAACAAAAGTATAACCAATTATAATCATGTCCATCACATAAATTATAGAATTGAAGAACATCCACCGCCTGACTTTAAATTTTAAATGGCCTCATTGCAATGTAAAGAACTAAGAGAGCAATTTCACAAACATATAAAGAGGACTTGACTACCATGAATATAAAAGAGCACACGAAGTAAAAAGGATCAAATATGAGAACATATATAATATCTGATAATATAGGTACAAATAGATGTTACTGAATACATGTCCAAAAAAAATGATACATATCAAAAATATCCAGGATGGTCGCCCTGATCATCCTAGAAATGAGGCGGGCGAGGAGCTTCCGGTGGTGGGCTGGATATCACCCGAAGTTGTTCCATGCTTGGCTTCTCCTTGAACATTATCTCAACAGGAGACTTCATGTTGATCGGACTGAGAGGATCCTGATTGATGACATAAGCTACACAAGACATTCCCTCTGCCCAAAAGGACCTTACGATACTCTTGGCATGAAGCCAGCATTTGTAGGTCTCCATCAGATGATGGATCTTTCTCTCCGCTACTCCATTTTATTGTGGAGTGTGAGCACAAGTAAGCTCTCTCTGGATCCCATGCTTCCTGTAAAAATTATAAAACTTGGAGGAGAGAAATTCTCCGCCGTTGTCAGTTCTAAACTTCTTGATCCGTAGGTTAAGCCGGCCATCTACCAGCTCCTTGAACTCCCCAAACAACTAGAAAACAGCTGACTTCTCCTTCATAAAATACACCCAAGTGTACCTTGAGTAGTCATCAATCAAAACCAACATGTATCAGCTCCCACCAAGGCTAGCAGTAGCGGTTGGTCCCATCAAGTCACCATGGATACACTCAAGTGGTTTCTTGCTCCTTATTTGAGATTTATCAAATGGAATACGATGAGCCTTGCCGAAATGACAACCTGCACAAACGTGACCATCGCCAAAGGATGATAGCATAGGCAAGACTTTCACAAGGCTCCTGCTTCCCATAGCTTTCAGCTTATCCATCCCTACATGCCCCAACCTCTCATGCAAAATGGCGGTGCTATCATTAGCCCTCATCCGATCAATATAGGAGCTTTTTGCAAGAACAAACAAGTCCTTTACTCTCCTTCTAAGGTGAGCAACATCATCTTTAACTGCTGATACATTGCGGAGAAACTTCACTTCTATTTTATCAAATAGAACCTGATATCCTGCATCTACTGCGTTGGTTACTGAGAAGAGATTCTTCTTCATGCCCGGTATGTGATAGACACTCCTTAATGTGAGTGGACCCTGATCACTACCCACAGACACTACACCCTCCTTCTCTACAGTATGAACAGTATTATCAGTAGTAATGATGGCTTCGTTACCTGAGTAAGTTTTCAGCAAGGAGAACTTTGACTTGTCTCCAGTGAGGTGATGACCACACCCGAAGTCCACGATCCAGTCGTATTCAAAGTCGATGGCTGATAAGGCATAAACACAAGTGCCCGTCATGAAGGCTCCACCCCAGCCAGCTTCCTCAGTACTAGAGCAAGCTTTTCCTTGCCTATAGCATGCTCAGGCTGCAGCTTGACCTTACAATCATGCTTGAAGTGACCCAGCTGATGACACCTGTAGCACTTAAAATTATTCTTCCAATCCTTCTTAGGAGCAGAGCTCCTCTCTTGATGATTAAAGGTTGAAGCCACATGTTCAGTCGCGGTCTTCTTCTTCTTCCCTTCCCATCTCTTCTTCCTCCCAGTAAACATGGCTTCACTGCCACCATCAGAAATAGTAACTCCAGCCATCTGCCTGGCCAAACTTTCCTGCGAAGCAAGCATGTTCTCAAGTTCCAGCAAAGATGGCTGAGTTGCCCAGCCTTGAACTGAAGTAACAAAGGCCACATACTCCTTCCGCAAGCCGCGGATTATGTGCCTTTTCAGCTTAGCCTCAAAGATAGGTTCATTAGGATCAAGCACTGATAGCTCAGCACACAAGCTCTTCATTTTCAAGAAGTATTTTGAGATGGAGAGGTCTCATTGAGTTGCTTTAGCCAACTTATTCTCTAGAAACTCTAGCCTAACTATATTCTTCCTGTTGAACAACCCATCAAGGGAAATCCAAATTTTAGCAGCAGATTCACATCCAATGATGTGATCAAATAGCTCCGGTGAGACAGCCCGTTTGAGAGTAAACTCTGCCTTTGCATTAGTCTTCCTCCAAACTCTCACCTGCTCAGCAGTTCCAAACTCAGTTGTAATTTCCACCTGGTCATCACCACCGATGACCTCCCATAGCTCCTTGCCCAGAAGATAGCTTTTCATACACGACTTCCACTTCTTGAAGTTAGTCGGCGTAAAAAGCTCAATGCCCAGACCTCTTGCATAACCTCCGTCCATTGCAGTAAATCTGATTAAGTTTCCAGAATCACAGAGCACAATCAAACGTTGATCACCACTCAAGCAACTGAACCTCCCTCTTATACCATGTTGAATTTTCTCAAGAAGCTCAAAGGAATAGTCTAAACACCAAATTAATATCTTCAGAACTATCCAGATTACAACTTGACCAAGCGGAAAATAGGAAGTAACTCAATCAACCAGATGCAAAGACAGAGACAAGAAGATCATGTATATATCAATATTATTTATAGAGCGAGGTATACATGGCGAGACATGATTTTGCCAGTACACTAGAGAAAGTAGAAAAAATACAAGTATCAATTTGGGCAGACAGAACACTGGAGACCGCCTGTCCGCAGAAGTCGCAGAGACCGCCCGAATTGCTGTTGAAGCCGAACTAAACAACGGTGTCCGCCGAGACCGCGAGGTCGCGTGGACACACCGTTATTCGCTGAACCACTCTGCTACCTAACTGGAGAACAGACCCCTAACCGCCGAGTCCGGCGGACAGGTTATTTAACTTGGAAAATTGAAGCAGAGAGAAAACTGGTAAATTGCTGAACGCAGTCTGCAAACTTCACTGAGCTTGACTGAAGTCAAAACCAAACTCCTGGCTCTACAGTGCTAGTCGTGCCACCTACAAACAGCAACCGGTTAAGTCTGCTCAAACCGTGTGGATAGGAAAACCGAGTCCGCAGCACTTAATCTAAGTTCAACTTACTGTTCACTCTGTTGCAAATGAAGTGCTGGGGGGTCCTATTTATAGGTGGGGTGAGGAGTGTGGTCACCGCCCTATGAGATAGGCTAACCGCCCTTTTATCGCAGCTAGCATAGCCAATCCGCCGAGTCTGTATTGACCGAATCAACAATGACGGACTCGCGAACAAAACCGCCAAAACATCTGGCGTAAGATAGCCAGATCGCCAGTCCGCACAAGGCAGTCCGCCCAGTCCGTAAGGACAAGGTCGAAAAACCAAGACCACCACGCACCAAGACAAGGATCCAGTCCACACTAAGTAGCGGACACTACACCAGTCTACAAACATATGTCCAAGACCAACAGGAAAACCGCACGATCACAACGGACTCTGCGAACACAAAAATAGCCCGTAGCATGTCCACGACCAACAGGCAGACTGCCTGGTCATAGCGGACATTGCGGACTTTGCGAACACTGCACCACTCCGCAACATGTCCACGACCAACAGGCAGACCGCCTGGTCAACATCGGACAATGTGGACACCTTGGACTTGTCACGGTGTGTGACCAAGTCCATCAACCCGCCAAACATATGGTGCGAGCTCAGCGGAAAAGACACTAGTCCGCCAGCTCTCAAACCAAATCTGCCAGCAGCTACTCCTCCAGAGATCAAGAGCAAACTCTGCTGACTCAGAGAGAGAGAGTATGCCACATCCCGCGGACAAACCTCCTATCCGCCCGGTTACATCAGGGAACAACCAACACCAAGACCGCAACCTTAGACCGCCTAGGCTGCAACACCAGTCCGCCACCGTCTGCCCAGACAACGACATGATTCCTCCAGACAGTCTGCTTAGGCCGCACGATCTGCTTGATCAACCTCCACTTTCACTTCACAATTTCAACACTTGGATAGTGTTATACCAGACCCAAGTCTGGATACAAGAAATGATTCAAATTATCATCATGCACTAAATGTCAATAATAAGTTCAATTATTAAGGGGGAGCTTACAAAGGAAAGGCAGATGAACATCAAAGGCTAAAGCTCAGAAGCAAGGTTGTTGGTATGCTCAGAAACTGTGAATCCAGTATGGACTTCAAGCCTACAGAGCATAGATAAGTAGAATTCACCTTTCTTTAATTCTACCACTTAATTTCAAAATTGATTACTCATGTATAAGAAGGGTAATTGAAACAAATGACTAAGAAGATGTAAAAATAATAACTCTTCTTAATAAATGTGTTAGTGACTTACATGTTCACCATGCCACAAAATGTAACTTGTCTCAACATACCCAAAGACATATTGCATATGGAATACTAAGCTAGATTAGTATCAAAATTTGGTTGAGTCAATTGAGGTTGGGAGCTAATACTCTCTCAGTTGAAATAAATATAAGGTTATTGAAATTATGTCTAATTGCACCCCAATAGAACACGTTTTAGAATGTGTACTGCAGGTCAATATTACCCCTGCAAGTTAGGACAACAAAATTATGGGCTAATCGAAAATTTAATTATTAAAGAAAACTTATGTTAAGCTAAATAAGCCCACTTAACAAATACTGTAGAAAAGACGGACTGCGAATATGTGTCGGGATTCAATCCTAGCCATTGATCAAGATTTAACAACAAATATGGATTAGTGACTTTCCGCCTTCCTTTTAGCAATATCTATAAATAGAAGGGCTTGTGCAATAAGCCAAGTCACTATTCCTTACCCTCTCCCGCCCACATTCGCTAAATCGACGGGAAGACGCTTTCGCTAGCATTCTCAAACTCTCCAGAGAAATGGCACCCAAGGGACCGGATTTCCTCTTCGAAGGAGCAGAGGTGGTTCAAAATGGATTCGTTGATGCTCTAGAAGAAGTTCAGCAGGTGCTTAATCTTCTGCAGAAATCTAACCTAGCCTTCGTCCTAACGGAACCCTGTCTTTTGTGGAAGAGGGAAGTGCTGGAGTTGTTTGCCAACGCCAAAGAGGATGCTTCGGCTGGTAAAATTAAGACCATAGTAAGCAGAAAGAAGATCAAGATAACCCCTAGAAGGCTAAGCAAGGCTCTGCAGTTGCAAAAGCTTTCTGCAACTGAGGACGAAGAAGAACTATTGCTGGATAATGCAAAATCGGTAATGAAATGGTGTGGAATTTCCAAGCATACAACCAGATCAATTCAAAGGAAAGAACTCAACCTAAAAGGCAAGTTCCTTGCCGATGTTATTGGGAAAGCTCTGATATGCAAAACAGGCTCCCATGATAAAATCTCAAAAAAGATGTTTGAACTAATGGCTAGGGTCATACTATCCAAGATAACTGATTGGGGAAGAGTGGTGTTTGAAAGAGTAGTGGAATGCATGGATGAACCCAATTTGGGGAGAATCATTTCACTATTTCTGCGAGAAACTTCTCCAGAAATTCTGAATCTGAAACTTGGTGCAAGAATACACCACATGAGAAGGATGGACATCAGGATGCTTGAGAGATGGGATAGGGTCCTTCAGCCCCATGGTCCAGAAGCTGTAGAGAGAAAAGGAAAGAGAATGACTGCTACTGAGCCCAGCTCCTCTAGCAGCTCATATGAGGACGAAGAGCCTCATGATCCTGATCTATCTTCATCTACTGAAGTGTCCAGGAGGGACATGAATATCCAGGTATCTGCCTCGTCTGATCTTACCCCTCTTAGTCGTGTGAGCAGACTAGAGTCAGATTCTGTTCTTGAAGTGGATGAGATCGCTGCCGGTTTAGCTGGATCTATTGGAGAGGAAGGAGATGATTTGCCTCTAGCCAAGGATGCTAGGCAAATAGTAGAGGAACTTGTTAACTAAATATCTATAGAAATGGGGGATGATGCCTCCAGATTGGAAGATGTAGATAGGCACCTATGTCTGAAGATGAGGAACTATAGGATAAAGTCTTGGAAAATCCTAGTGCTGAGGGAAGGATTGCTCAAATTGAGGGGGAGCAACTGATGCAAGAGATAATGCATGATGCATTATTTGTAGGGGAGCAACTGAAGGTTCCTCAAATAGAGGATGTTATTGCTACTGACCTGCATGCAAACAAAAGCATGGCATTGGTTGAGGGAGAAAAACCTTCTGATCTCCCTGGTCATGAGGTACATAATCTAGTGTCATCAGAATCTGAGGAAGAGGAAGACAGTGATGAGAAAGCACACTCCTCACCACATCCACAAACCGAACATCACAAGAGTGGCACATCTCAAGGAACAGGGAGAAAGCGTGTATAAGGAGAAACTGAAGCCCTGGATGAGGGTACATCTTCTAAATTTGATCAGCTGCCACCTACCTTCATGGCCCAGCTAAAAGGTTTGCTAGATGAGCAAAGAAGGGCATTGGAAAACTATTTGGACGAAGCCCTCAAAGATGTTAGAAATGATCTTGTAACTGAGATCGAATCTATAAGGTTTGAACTAAATCTGCTGAAAGGAGAAACAGTAAAATTCTTTACAAGAGCTGTACCTACTGTAGATTACACCATGGGGAAACTGGATGTGTCAAGCCAGAATATTGCTATTATCGTTGAGAATCAAAATATTCAGGCTAAGAACTCTGTGACCATTCATGAGAATGATAAAATTCTAAGAAAAGAACAGAACACTGAAATCTTCACTAAAATGGATGCATGCACCAAGATGCTTGATGACCACATGTTCGAAGTTTAAAATCAAGTAACTGCTGGAGTTAACTACCTGGAAGGGGAAAGAAGCAAAACTAGCACCTCCCAAACTACTCAAGTAATTGAAGAAGTCAAAAAGGGGGAGAGAAATGTGATCAGAACATATACTGAAAATATGGTCTGGGCCATAAATATTATGAGAGGCTCATTGGGAATGAATCCACTACAATATAATAACATCCCAATTATGTCTGACCATGTACAAGAGGCTTTGAACAAGATGTATAGAAGTGAAGCCCAAGTTCAAGACAATTAAGAATATGTTCAGTACATTGAAGAAGGTGATAGTGCTAATGCTCAGTGGGGAGAGAAGACTACTGGTGCTCAGAATCCTTCCTTCAGCCCCACAGTAGAACGGTCACTACAGGTCAAAGAAAGAATCACTAATGATGCTGAAGAGGAGGCCAAGCTAAGGAAAAAGAGATATAGAGAAGAAATGGAACAGAGGCCTAATTTCGAGCAGTAGAGCCCAGAGTCCAGATCTATTATTCTACTTGCTTTGGACCAGGTTAAGAATAAGAGATCAGACAGAGGTAAATGGTACAGCAAGACTGAATGGGATAAGATGGAAAATAAAGACACAGAGAGAAGGATTTTCTGGAGGAACAAAAAGGCAAATCTTCTAGCTCCTGATGTTGTGGAACAATCTAAATACTTCCCCAAGCCTTTCAGCTATTTTGAGAGACAAAAGGATAAAGCTGAAGCTGGAACTACTAAGGCTTAAGATGTTGATGAAGCCGATAAGAAAGGAAAGAAGATAGCTGGAGCTGAAGACAAGTCGGCAAAGAGATCTAGAGGGAGTGGGATTAGGATTAGGGAACCTGGAACTTAAAATGTTTCAGGTTCTACTTACAGGGCTAGGAATGAAACACAGTGTTTATATTGCTCAAACATATATTCCCTATATGATTAAATAGAACAACCATATGTTATAATCATGATCTATCTAACTCATCATTTGCTATGTTTTTGACTTATCTGCTACATCATTTGATATGTCTATGATTTATCTGAATTATGCCGTGATGATATGTTTAAATATTTATAACATAAGTATGTTAGTGTATACATTGGCTTAGGTTTTGACTTCTTCAAATTAGGGGAGATTGTTGGGTCCATTGATCCTAATGTCTTGAATTTGAAGAAGGACTAGCAAAATAATGTATACACATGTTGTGATCTAACTTGTGTTTAAGGTGAATGATTGCAGTTTGTCCTAATAAGCCATGATGGGATAGGTAGCCTAAGTGGCTAAGATAGGTAAGTTCTTACCTAAGTGGTGGAAAGACAGATAACTGTCTAAGTCCACAGGCATTGAGTGAAGATAAGTCACTTAATGCCAGATGACTTATAACGCAGAGTGAAGCCTATATAGTCAAAGCCAAGGCAGTAGCAAGCTGAGAAAATGGCCAAGTCAATTGGCATTGAGGGAAGTCAACTCACTCAATGTCATACAACAAAAAGCTGTGAGATAGGCTAAAGAAGTAAAAGCCTAAAGTTGGAATGAGCTGAAATGTGGCCAAGTCCACAGGCGATGAGTGAAGTCAACTCACTCAACGCCATGCTACTAAAGAGAAAGTTGGCCAAGTGTTTTGGCATTGAGTGATGAAGACACACTCAACGCCATTCAGTAAAAAGGCTGTAAGTTGAGCTGGTTGAACTAAGTTCAGATTTCGTCGAACTGAGTTCAACTCACATTTCGTCGAGCTCAGCTCACATTTAATCGAGCTAAGTTCAGAGCTTGAGTTTTGAGTTCATCGAGCACAGTTCAGAGTTCGTCGAGCTCAGCTCACATTTCGTCGAGATAAATTCAGAGCTTGAGATTCTGAGTTCGCCAAGCTTAGTTGAGAGTTCGTCGAACTGAGTTCAAAGTTCATCGAGCTCATATTCACCATTCGTCGAACTCAGTTCAAAGTAAGATAGTCTAAGACCAGTGGTTTTAAACACAGAAAATTGGCCAAGGAAAAAAGCGTTGAGTGAGGCATTCTCACTCAACGCTCTCAACGCCTTTATGCAGAAATGAGTTAAAAGCAAATAGCGTTGAGTGAGGCATGCTCACTCAACGCTCTCAACGCTTCAATTGCTGAAGAAATAGATATATGGATAAGGCAGATGACGTTGAGTGAGGGTTATTCACTCAATGATCTCAATGCCTAGAAATAGATTTATATTCCAAGTAGTTTGGCATTGAGTGAAGGCTACTCACTCAATGCTAAGAGACAGTAAATCTGTCCAAGTGTTTTGGCGTTGAGTGATGCTTACTCACTCAACGCCTATACTAATGTTGCTTGATTTTTGGCTAAGTCCACAGCTGGTGACATCAGTAAGTCAAGAAGTCAACATATTTCAAATAAGTGGCGGGATGGCTACAGTACACAACAAAGGTTATCGCAGACCTACTGTATGACAGTTGGCGTTAAAGAAAAATTGTAGCCAGCATTAAAAGTGTGGGACCCACTGCTAAAAGAGCAGTTGGGTCTCAATAAATAAAAGGAAGTGCTCTTTACCGAGAGAGAAAGAGTGACAGTGGTTCTTCTTCTCCGGCATTATTGTGTAGCTAAAGAACAGGAAGCTCAAGTCAGAAAGACAAAGAGCAAGTTAACTATTGAGATCAAAATCTTCAACGACAAGTTTGCTGGTGCCATCTTCATCTACACCAGCAAGGAAGCTCAGGGTGATTCTTTGAGAAAGAAGTAGCAGCAAGAGCCAACCCTTGCTGTAGGAGCTTCACAGATCCAACCAATACTTTCTAAAAGAACATCCACTTGAGGAGCTGTAAATGAGAAGTTCAAGCTAAGCAGTCAGCTCAGTTCAGAAGGGAGCAGAGAAACAGATCTGCTAGTTGCTTCCAGCATAAGACAGAGCTTCTATATAATTGTTGTTGTGAAGAAGAGAGAGATGAATCTTTGGTTCAGTTCAGAAAGAGGCAGAATATTATTCTGAAAGTTTCTTCCAGCTCAAGTACATAAACTTGTTGCTGTGAAGTAGTTGGGACTAAGGTGCACTCAGTCCAGTAAAGTTGACACAAGAAAACTCTCCTGGTGTCATAGGGGGGGGGCTGAGTCTAACTCACCCAAGACTGATTTTCACGGAGGAATTTCACTTGGGATCAATCAAGAACCACATCAATCCATTTCCAACCTGTAGGATCCTTCTAGATCTGAGCTATAGGAGTGTTGCAGCACTCTGAGAGTAGGGCCTAGTGCCTGAAATTGTAGGGCTGAAAATCCTGAGTTGTAGGCCTTAGAGATAAGTCTGAGGTAGGTGGTTTGAGGACCACTAAGCTGTAGGAGCACTACAGGGCTCTTAGGTAGGAACCTTTGTGGTTCTGAGGTAGGGTTCTGGAGAGAACCTGAGTGTAAGGCTGAGGGCCTGAGGTGTAAGCTCCTTGGAGCATTTTGGAGAAGTGCCTAGTCCAACAAGACAGTTGTATAGGTGGGAGGGAAAGTGGATGTACCCAGTTGGGAAACCTCCATAAATATCTGTGTGCTTTGCTGTGTTGTTTTATTTGTGCAGGGTAAATAATCTTGAAAGAAGAAATTAACCTACCACTCAAGCAACAAACTAAAAAAAAGAAAAGAATTAATAAAGAGACCAATAACCTATTCACCCCCTCTAGGTGATTTAGTTATCCTTGATATTAAAGACTTTCAATAACCTGCCATCACACCGTAGGTGTTCATAACCTGTCATCACACCATATATCGACATAGTTTGGATCACTTCTCTTCAAGCAGGGTACCGAACCCTGCGGGCCTCACTGAGATGGTCGTTGGTGAAAGTGGTTAGTCCTGCCACTTCTAGTTGTGGACGTACCGCACAACCCAGGCCCCAATGTACAACCTCGTGTACTTCTAGACATAGGAGACATCAGACACTAACTGAATTTGGTACAACCAACGAGGGACCCAACAGGGCATATAAAACACAGTCGAGCTCCCAGGGTGCACATCTCCCTATTGCCTAGAATCTTCAACCTTCTCATGCCGGTATGTATGGTCTACGGGCATGAATGACACTCCACTTTTTCCAAAGCAAGCAATTCACAAACATTTTAATAAATAAATATTGGCACATATCGGGTCTACGACATCCTGCCCTACTTGATATGGAATAATTCGGGCAAGCGGCCTTCTCATATCAATGTGGTGCTCAAGTTTAGACAAGGAGCGCAATGAGCATGAGAGCGCATTATTTGAGACTAACTTTGGAGGAATGCCTTAACTCTTGGTTATCCCCAACTAAAGTTCTACCAGATAACCAACTGTTTATTAGAGCAGGACATGAGCTAAAAATGCAGAAATAGAAAATTGAAATAATTAAGTGTAGTAAGAAAATGCTACTGAACTGAATTGCAGAATTGAAATGTTGAAATCAACTGTAGTAACTAAAGTACTGAAATGAGTTGCTATAATAAAACATTGAACTGTAAAAGTGCTGAACTGAAACGAACTGTAAATAAGTGCAGAACTGAAAGAACTAAAATAAAGTACTGAACTGAAATGAACTGTAATAACGTGCATAACTAAAAAGAACTGAAATAAAGTGTTAAATTGAAAAAATACAGTAATCTGAGATATTGAAATAAAGAGCAAGTTCAGTCCTTTTACAGGAGGCAAGTTCAGTTCCATCTCCGTTCATATGAGGCAAGTTCAGTTTCAACTCCATTCATATGAGGCAAGTTCAGTTTCATCCCCGCTCATAGGTGACAAGTTTAGTTCCATCTTAGTTCATAGGAGGCAAGTTTAACACTCCGTTCATAGGAGCCTTCTTATTGGATTTCACCCATTTATTTAGGTTCGATAAGTATCTTTGTTGTACCTCTTAAGTTGGCTTAATCAGACTTGAGGGTTAGAGGCTTATTATAAATTTCTTGTTTCTCGGTATTTATCTAAACGGATTCAATTATCGAGAGTTTTATATCTTCAAGAGATTTAGCACTATATTTTTTAACCTCAATTACTCGCATCAGGACAAATCAAGTTTCTATTTTAAGCTCAATGTCCTTTTCTTCCAATTTATATATCTTTTATGCAATAATTACCAATAAGAGTTGGAAATCACTGAAACCATAACCCGAGGTTGAAATTGCCCTAACATAAACCCCATGAATTTCTCAAGTCATTTTGAGCTTCGACAATATATTGTTGCCTCGAAACAAACCCTTATTTTTTTAAATAAAATAGGCCATATTTCAAATCACCACCCCACGTCATTGGGTTTAAATGTAAAATACAAATTCCTCAAAGTAATTTACATTGCTTTGCGGTCTTACATAGCCCCTAGCATCTTGAAAGTAGGCTCGGTTAAATCAATTTATTAAAATATCAGGAATGCCTCAAAAATTCTCTACGCCTGTCCAATGCATGTAATTAAGCATCAAAAATCTCTTATGAGAAAAAAAGGAAATTTGATCTCATAATTTTGTCTCTAATAGTTTTAAGGTAATCTCGAGCATAATTTAAAACCCGAAAAATAGTTGGAATGCTTGAAAATTTCTCAAATTTTTTATGAGCATGTCTTTGATAAATATAAATCAACCATCAGATTTTAAGAGATTTTGATAGTGGAAAATGACCATTATTAATTCCGAAAGGTGGAATCTGGTATTTTAAATACTCGAAAAATACCATTGCTTAACCAAAATTCTTCAAATCATGACAGAGCATGTAAGATAGCTCTAAATATTACTGAAAATTTTATTAAATTTTTAGGAGCAATATAGTGCCCTTAAGTCAGTCAATTACGAACTATCTTAATTTTAAAAAATACCAAATAGCGTTAGAAAAATCTAAATTTTTACGAGGGATAGATATCCTCTCAAGAAATATTTTTCATGTTGAAAACTTTTCTATGATAGCCTTCTGTGAGCTTCAGAAAAATCAAAACCCTTAAATTTTATAATATTATAAAACTTTATAAAAATTATAAAATTTTATTGGACAAAACGATGGCATGTACGCAACAGTGAGGTTGCCGGCCTCGGCCGCCACCGGATGGATGCCGGCCAGTCATGACTTCGCCCCCGGCCGACTCACTAAGGCGGGCGCTCCCTCCGGTGGTGGTCCGACGGCCTGGTGCCGCCGACCACCGCCGGACAATTGTATACATGGCACTTTCTGTTTGGTGGATTTTACTTTTAAATCTTGATTTTAATTGCAGGTAGATGAAGATTAAAGACAAAACAACGAAAAAAGAAAGATGATTTTACTGCTCATAAGTATTACAGGACATTGGGTTTATATAGCCAATAGGGAAGTTGCCAGTTGTGCTATTAAAGTGGTCATAAGTGCTAGAATACTAAGCATTATATTTAGCTGTTACAGTTAGAATTAGAAACATCACATTTAATACTAAATAAATGCTGCTTTATTAACAGTGCAAATTTATGTTTCACACCCCCTCTAAATTGGCATTGTCAGTGACGTCTATCTTCTTCCTCAGCTCCTAGAAACGATCTCGGGGTAATGGTTTTGTCAAACTATCCACGAGTTGGGTCATTGTTGGGCAAAATTGCAGATCGATCTCCTTCTTCTCGAGTAACACTCTGATGAAATGTAGGGAATGTCCATATGCTTGCTTCAATTGTGGTACACTGAGTTTTTTGACAATGCTGACAGAAGTGTTGTCGCAAAAAAACTTTATTCCTTCTATTTCTCCCATTTTCTCTCCTTCTTTCTCCTTCTTGAGACGGGGAAGCCATATGGCCTCACATGCGAGTGTTGAGAGCCATGTATTTGGCATCATTGGTTGACAAAGCCACTGAGCGCTGTTTGTGTGAGCTCCATGATATTGGGCATGAACCGACGAAGAAGATGAATCCCCCTGTGCTCCTTCTATCATCGATATTCCCGGCCCAATCGGAGTCAGTGAAGCCCGTGAGAGCATTATCCTTACTTCATTGGTAAGAGTAGTCTATTGCCCTTTGTCCCCTGCAAGTAGCGAAGAATCCTCTTTGCTACAACAAAGTGAGACTTAGAGGGGTTCTAACAAATCTAGCAACAATGTTTACGACATTCTCGATATCAGGTCTGGAATTGATTAGGTAAATGAGGTTGCCGACCAGACTTCTATATCCTTCCTTGTCTGCCTCTTCTTCTTCTTCTATTTTGGAGGCAAACTTTTTAGTTGTGGACATTGGAGTTATGGTTGGATTGCATTTCTCCATATGATATTTCTATAGCATAATTTTAACATAGGTTTCTCGAGATAGGAATATGTTGCCTGCCAGCTGCTTGATTCGAAGCTCGGAAAAATACTTCATTGCTCCAAGGTCTGTCATCTCATAATGGGTCTTCATACTTTCTTTAAAATTTTGTATCATTGCAGGATTTGAGTCTGTTACAATTAATTCATCAACATATAAACTTATAATAATTCGATCTTTACCAGTGGTTTTGTTATAAAGAGTGGGCTCGATCAGGCTTCACATAAGTCCTTCTAGAAAGTAGGAATCAAGGTTCAGGTGCCAAGCCTAGGGAGCCTGCTTAAGCCCATACAATGCTCTGTGCAATTTGTAGACCTTCTCTTCTTCACCTCTCTTCTCAAATCCTTGTGGTTGTTGAACGTATACTTTTTCGATCAGTAATCTCACCATTTAAGAAAGCTGATTTAACCTCCAGTTGGTAACTGGATAGTTGTTTTGAGCTGCAAAACAGAGAATTAGACGAATGGTAATCATACGTGCGACTGGTGCAAAGGTTTCATCATAATCTTCTCCCTGTCTCTGAGAATAACCCTTGGCCACCAGTCGGGCTTTGTGCTTCTGGATGTTGCCGTGTTCATCCTGTTTAAGCTTATACACCCACTTTAGGCCGATAATGACACGGTCTGTTGGTTTCTTAACAAGGGACCAGGTATTGTTTTTTGTATTGCAATTAATTCTTCTCTCATTTCTTCTCTCCATTTCTCATTCTTTTATGCTTCTTCAAATGTGGCGGGAGTAGAAGATAGCATGACAAATTCTGCATTATGGTAAATCTCCTACAGAGAGACCTATACCTCCTGGGCGATGATGACTGAGGTTCTGTGTCAGAATTTTCAGGCTCAATAATTTCAATACTATCCTGGAGGGAGTTTGGAATTATCTCCAACTCAATCTGCAGATGTTGATCATGTTGATATGTTTCACTATCTGATGCCCCCTCTGTTTCCAAATTCTAGGTGTAATACCCCATCCATCACGAGTTATATAACAGAAGGTCCGGTCGGGGATCCATGCCATATTAAATGGACAAACGAAAGAGTTACATAATGAAATCATAATTCATTTTAATCTAATAACGCACCCTAACACAGAGTTGCATTCCAGCGGAAGTTTAAAAGGTTAAGAATCACCCATCTAGGAATGTCCACTATTAAAACACAATAGGAATAAAAGTTACAAAAATAGTTTTGGCCTTAAGGCCTATCAACACTATGTTCATGTTTACAAGAATATGATTTCCATACATTGGCACGCAGGCCGGCAACATATGAAAATATTAAACAGAACACCTGGGCCTTCAAGGGCCTGCTCAGCAAAAGGGCTTTAGCCCGCTACTTCCCGCTTGACTCTGCAGCACCTACACAAAAGCATTCCACCAAACGGTGGTAAACAAGGCAACGACCAGCATTAGCTAAACAAATTATAACGACCCCACCCCTTCCTCGGGGTGGTCGTGCTCCTTCCCTCCAAGCAAATATCATGTTCAAATTTAACAAGAATGTGCAACTTAAGCACCAAACATCACAAACGATGGCACGACTGACCAAACGTCCCTTTCACTCTGGGCACATTATCGGTGCACAGTATAACCTAGGGTCCCACCTTTTGCCATCACCGGCAATCACTGGTGCATTAGCACCCAAATAGGGTAACTCCACGAGTCCTACCACCATCCTCAGTCCTAGACTGGACGGTCTCACCTAAGTATCACTAGTTTTGCATACAGCCATGAATCTCTCATATGCCAACGATAATTGCCATGTACTTTAGTTCTATTTAGCCTAACGACATAGTGCATGTATAGTTTAGCTCCTTTCCGTTGCACAGATCGCCGCACCAATTAACGATAATGACGCGGGTCAGCCTCTCCTTTCCCGTAATCCACAATAACAAGGATTCGTACTACAACTGGCACTCACTACCAATTAGACTAGGCACTCCAGGCACACATCTCAACAAGTTAGTCATTGTGTCCCAGGAAACGGGCTTCGTAAAAACAACAAAAGCCCACTCGGAGCTATTGCCTACCATACAATTTCCACGGAGTCTTCTCCGACAAAAAAAACAAAACTTCACCAATCTAGACTAACCTGTCCAGATGGGCTTCACACAACATGCCTAATCTGTACTTATGCTTCTGGATACTATATGCAAAAATACTCGGGGATAGACATATCAACCCGATGAAAAGCACCTTTTCTCCACCAAATGGTGAGGGCTTTCATGCAAACATGCTAAAAGAGGACTGCACTTTTCCAAGAGGAGAATCGTTACCCTTGGCATACATTTATGTTGGGGGTCCATTGATCACAATGTCTTAGATTTGATGAAGGCCCACAAGTCAATGGTATACACATGAATGTATTTGATGCATGCCCTAAGTTCAATGTATACAGGTTGTTTTCTGTTGAACTGATTTGACAGGTAATCTGATTCACAAAGACAAATGGACTCATGACAGGATGCTGGCAAAGCAGAAATCTGGCTAAGTCCAGAAGCATTGAGTAAAGGCAGTTCACTCAATGCCAAGAGACTGCAAGCATCGACTAATGCTCAGGCAGTCAAAGCCTTAGTATTGCCAAAGCAGAAATATGGTTAAGTCCATAAGCATTGAGTTAAGGCAGTTCACTGAATGTCTAGAAGCAAAAGCGTCGACAAAACACCCAACAGTCAAAGATGCAGTGTTGCTGTCAAGAAATTTGTCTAAGGACCGAAACGTTGAGTGAAGGCAGTTCTCAACGTCTACTCAACAGACAATTCAAATAAGTACAAAAGTGTTGAATGAAGACAAGCTGCTCAACGCCTCATCAAGAAGCAAGGCAAAAGGCAAAAAGCGTTGAGTGAAGAAGATGCACTCAACGCCTTCATTCAGAGAAATCAAACTAAGTCTAGAAGCACCGAGTGATGAAGGCTCACTAGACACCTAAGCTGTTAGACTATAAAAGTCTATATGCGTTGAGTGATGAAGGCTCACTCAACACACTCAACGCTTGAAGATGAAGAATTCTATTAAGTATTTTTGCGTTTAGTGACAAGGCTTCACTCAATGCCTGAGAAGTTTGTCTGGAATTTACTAAGTCCAGAAGCGCTGAGTTATGCTGACGTCAGTAGAAACTCAAATATCGCGGGATTTGTGTGCTAGAAGACAATAGACATTGTATGCTTTTAGTATAGCTGTAAATGCAAAAGTGATGGAGCAATTTCCATTTCCGACCAGCCTATACTACGTGTAGAGCAGTTGAGTGGCAGGATACAAAAGGATAGTTCCGAGAAATTAAAAGGGGATTTTTTTTGTAGGAAAAGCAACAAGTAGTCTTCTTCCTCTAGAATGAGTTGAAGCTTTCGAAGAACTTGCTAAAAAGTTAGTCTGTGAATCACAGGCAAAGTTTGCTCTTGAAGGAATTTCTCTCTGAAGATCAAATCAACTCTCGACAGCAAGGTCAGGAAGATTTCTTTCTGAGTAAGAAGAAGCAACCTTTGTAGTTACTTCTAAGCACAAGTAGAACCAAACTTGATGTTCTTTTATTTGTGTTGTGAAGAATATATGACTGAGTCTTCTTAGTTAAGGAAGAGGCTGAGTCAAAGATAACTTCTCTGGAGTCATTCATTACCAATAAACTTATTCTCTCTGTATGATCATTCCTGATCTGAGTTATAAGACTAAACTATAAGGGTTGAGGTAAGATGCTTATGTGGATCTGAGTGTAGGATCCTTCTGTGGATCTGAGTGTAGGATCCTTCTGTGGATCTGCGTGTAGGATCCTTCTGTGGATCTGAGTGTAGGATCCTTCTATGGATCTGAGTGTAGGATCCTTCTGTGGATCTGAGTGTAGGATCCTTCCGTGGATTTGAGTGTAGGATCCTTCTTTGGATCTGAGTGTAGGATCCTTTTGTGGATTTGAGGTAGGACCTGTGTGCCTGAGTTGTAGGAGAGTCATTCTCTGAGGTAGGATCCTGTGGTGGATTTGAATATAGGGTTATCCTCCTAGCCTGAGTTGTAGGACTTTGATTAAAGTCTGAGGTAGGTGATCTGTGGATCACTGAGCTGTAGGAGCATCATTTTTTTGAGTGGTAGGGACATGGGCCTGAGGTAGGACTTGGAGGAGTCTGAGAGATCCTAAGAGATCTATGTTGTAACCTATTGGAGCCGAGATTGGAGAAGTTAGCCTTGTCCAACACTCTGTTAGAAAGGTGGGAGGGACATTGGATGTACCCATACCCTGGGGAACCACTACAAACACTTGTGTGTTATTATGTATTCTTGAAAGCTAACTTTAAACTAAGTCACAACACACTAACGCTAAAAGATAGTCATAAAAGACATAAAAACCTATTCACCCCAACATCTAGCGTTTAGCTACTCTTGAAAACAAAGACTTTCAAGTGGTATCAGAGGGAGGTTGTTCAAAAAGGACTTAGCAATCTGAATAGATCTCCAAGGATAACAAAGGATTGTCCTTATGGGTTCAAGAGAGAACCATAAGGAGTTGAGCTCCATGAAGCTTCCAATCTGTAGAAAGGAGAATTTTGGTATTTGGAAAGAAAGGGTCAAGCTATTCATGAAAGCCTCGGACCCAAGGATTTTCATCACTATCCAGGAAGGACATTTCAACCCCATGAAGGTCTTTGTCTTAGATATAAATGACCAAACTCCAAAGAAGTACACTGAGATGACCAAAGATAAGGTCATCTTGACAACCATGGATAAGAGGGCACAGAATATTGTGAGTTCCATAGATGATTCCACATTCCAGAATCTTGTCCACTATAAGACTGCCAAGGAAATGTAGGACACCTTAATTATTTATATGGAGGGCACTGAAGAAGTTAGGGATGATAAGAAATCCATACTCAATCAGGAATATGAGTCCTTCAGGCAAAATAGCAAGGACAACATAGCTGTCTGCTATGAAAAGTTTTTCATAGTGGTTAATGAGCTGAGGACCGATGAGAGGGTCTTCAGCAATTATGAGCTGAATGATAAGTTCCTAAGATCTATAACTAGAGACTGAGATACAAATATTTGTGCTATCATAGAAGTGGCCAAGCTTGCTTAAACTCCTCCTCACACTTTGTTTGGAAAGTTGTTGTCTTATGAGATGAAGCTATCAATCATGAAGGAGGAGGAGACCGCCATCAGATCCCATGCTAAGGAAAGGACAATGGTCTTCAAGGCTGAGAGATCTAAGAAGAGCAAGGAGAGGATTGCCTTACCCACAAGGAGGCCAGCTGATTCAGAAAGCACTGAGTCCATCTCATCTGATAGTAACATCTCAATTGAAGAGTTTGCTTCCTTCTCAAGGCAATTCCAGAAGATGATGAAGAGGAGGCAGTAGAAGAACAATCCTTCCTCCTCCTCACATTATAAGAAGGATCACAATAAATCTGGGAAGAAGTTCTCCAAAGAAGATAAGTATGATTTTAAACCCAGTAAACATATTTCTTCTAAAATTGTTTGTTATTATTATAACAAGTCTGGACATGTCATTGCTGATTACCTAGTTAAAAGAAAAGAGACAGGTGATAAGAAGCACCATCACCAAAAATTCAAGAAGGCTAAGAAGAGTTTCCTGGCCAAGAAGACTGTCAGCCTATCAGACAGTGATTCTGAATCTTGAGAATCAGAAGAAGAGGAGGCCTATATTGGCCTTATGTCCAGTGAAAAAGATGTTAAATGTACTGCTGCCCCATCTGGAATCAGGACCCCACTATACTCAGTTGACAGTGAATGTGAAGAAGATGAGGAGTACTGTCTCATGGATATATTAGAAAACAATCAGGACCTTTCTGTTCCTGATAAGGTACATTCCATCCCTAGCTCCCCTTCTATCTATGAGTCTGGCTCAAACTCTGAGGCATCCACTTCCTCTAGTGGGGAAGAGAGATCAGATTCTCAAGATGATGTTAATCAATTGATTGACAAGTATGGTGTCATTTTGGATTCACTGAAAAGGAGCAAGAGACTAGTCAAGAAATAAGCTGAGGAGATTGTCTCCATACAGCTAGCTTCTTCCATACAGTCTGAATCAACATCCTTGCTTGATCAGATGAGGAGGGAAGTCAACTAATTGTAGACTATCTCAATCATCCAGATTAGAACCATCAGCTAGAAGAACAAGATCATTAAGGATCTTGAAGAGAAGCTCCTTAAAGAGAAATAGATTATGGCTGAATTCAGTAAGTTCAAGATAGTGTTGCCACTGATAGATTCCTTCACCTCTCAAAAGGATAAGAAGGGGTTGGGGTTCAAGTGGAACTCTAGTATTTCTCATTCTAAAGGGAAGGGAAAAGCTCCTGTAGTTCCTCAGGCTACCTTTCACAAGGTAATCCTCCCATCAAATAGGTATGACCTAGATATCATTTATGGTCACTGGAAAAATGGAAACTCTTATTGTAAGAATACAAGGGTATCTTACAATTGAGGGAGTAAGGACATGGGTGTGAGTGCATTGAAGGCTCCCCATGAGGAAATCCAGATGGCATATCATGGACCATTTGTGTTTGGTGCTCCATCCCCCACACTCAAGGATAAGGAAATTGCCTGTTCTCAGGTTCTTCCAGCAACAACTCATACCAAAGGTAAGTTAGCCAGTAAGCCTGACTTGGCCATCTCTGAGTCCATTAATAGCATGTCTACTACAAAGAAGACCATTGTTGTTGGAACTCATAGTAAGCAAAGTACCTCTACTGGCAGACTCACCTTTAGTCAGATTGTTGCTAACAGAAATAAGAAAAAGGCTGCTGCTCTCCCTTCTAAGTAGTTAGCTGTTGACAGCTTGCAATCCACAAGGGCTGTTTAGAAAAGGAGATACAACATCCATTAATGTTGGTGTTGTGGTAAAGTGGGACACTTTGCCATAGATTGTTGGCACAACCCTAGTGTGCCAAGAGCAAGGGTAAGTCTTCTTGTCAGGAGTGCAACAGGTAGACATGTTCAGTTTCAAGCTAACATGAACTAAGTACCCAATCTCTTTTGGGGTCCTAAGGTAAACTAAACTGTGTTTGCAGGTTAGTCCAAGTACCCATGCACCAATATGGTACTTGGACAATGGATTTTCCAGGCATATGACTGGAACAAGGAGCCATATAAAGGAATTCACTCCAGTGAAGAATGGACCTAAGGTGATCTTTGGAGGTTCAGATAGAGGATTTACCAAGGGCTATGGTATTGTTGGGTACATTGAAAAGTATGTACCAGATTTTGAGAAGCCTCATCTTAGTCAATGATATGCATCAATTTGTATTTGATAGATGTTTGAGTTATATTGTGCAGGTTCAAGAATTTGAAGAAAACTTTCTAAGTATAAGTGTCGACACTTATGAAGAAGTTGTGTCGACACCTAAGCTAAGTCGACACTTGTGAAGAAGTTGTGTCGACACCTAAGCTAAGTCAACACTTATGAAGAAGTTGTGTCGACACTCAAACTGAGTCGATACCTAAAGAAGCAACTGTGTCGACACCCAGAATTGTGTCGACACCTGAGGCAGAATTTATGTCGACACCCAGAATTGTGTCGACACCTGAGGAAGAATTTATTTTGACACCTAATATAGGAGCTGTGTCGACACCAAGGAGCTATGTCGACACTGGAAGCAGTTGTGTCTACACACAGGACTTGTATCGACACATCAACTCTCAAAGTGTTGTGTCAAGATCAGAAGCAATTGTGTCGACATACGAGACTTGTGTCGACACACACTCAACGCCATCTGGACGCACTCAACGCTGTCGACACACACTCAACGTCTTCTGATGACAATAGCTATGTCAATACCAGAAGGACTTGTGTCGACACACAGGACTTATGTCGACACACACTCAACGACATCTAGACATACACTCAACGCCATCTGTCTACAGCAGTTATGTCGAGAACATGAAGACTTGTGTCGACACATTGGACTTGTGTCGACAAATACAACTGGAGAAGTGTCGAGTAGCAGAAGATTGACTGAGTCGACACATTTAATGCTGTGTCGATATCATGAAGACTTGTGTCGATACTTAGCCTATTTGTGTCGACTCATGAGAAGAAGTTTGCAGAGTTGACTGATGACTCGACAGCTGGCATAACCAACCGGTCTGACACCTCTGCCAGAACTGTTAAAAGGTTATTACAAATCGGATCAGCCGGTAACCATTGGGAAACTCTATATAAGAGTCAAATCTGTGACATAAGGATAAGGACACACATAACATCAGAAGAAGAACAACAACACTACAGTATTCTTCAACAAGAACATGGAGAACCCTTACGAAGGCAGATCCAGAGCTGTCTTCAAGAAAGATTCAGAATTCATTCTGAATTCAAGGAAGAAGCTGACTGAAGATCATCTTCTACATCAAGTGAAGATCCACCTTATTTTGTTCTATAAAGAAGCTTTGAAAAGCTAAGTCAGGTTGGATCAGAAGGGTCAGCTCATTCAAGAACTGATCAAGAAGGCTTCACCAATAGAGAAATCCAGTTGGTGAATTTTCTGTATCTTTATTTCATTCAATTTTTTGTAGGATCTATTTGTTAGATCTGAGTTGTAAGCCCTAAATTATAAAGACTGTAGTAGGGCTGAGAGCCTGAGGTGTAGGACTTGTGAAAAGTCTGAGTTGTAAGCCTAGGATAAAGGCTGAGGTAGGGCTGAGGCCTGAGGTAGGATTCTTGGGAAGAATCTGAGGTAGGACTTGTTTAAGTCTGAGCTGTAGGAACCATTTTGGTTCTGAGATTGTAAGATCTGTAGATCCGAGTCAGTGGAAAGAAGTTAGGTTGAATCCAGTTATCTACTGGATAGGCAAAGAGGGGAAAGTGGATGTACCCATATCTTGGGAAACCACTATAAATCTGGTGTATGATGTGATGTGAATTGTGGTCTGTGCTTTGAATTATCTGTGCAGAATTTAATCTAGCTGTTTGCCAATAAAAATTGTATAAAAAGATTAGAACCTATTCACCCCCCCTCTAGGTGTTTAGGCTCTTGAAATCAAGTCTTTCAAGTGGTATCAGAGGGAGGTTACTCAAAGATTGACCTAATAGTCTGAGTGTATCTCTAAGGGAAATAATAAATATCAAGGATGGGTTCAAATGAGAATCAAAAGGAGTTTGGATCCATGAAACTGCTAATCTGCAGGAAAGAATCCTTTGGCATATGGAAGGAGAGGGTCAGGTTGTTTATGGAAGCATCTGATCCAAGAATCTATATTACAGTATAGGAAGGCCCCTTCATTCCAATGAAGGTATCAGTCCTAGATGCAAATGTTAAAACTCCTAAGATTTATTCTGAGATGACAAATGATGAAATCATCCTAACAACTCTAGACAAAAGGGCACAAAATATCATTGTAAGTGCCATAGATGATGCCACCTTTCAGAATCTGGTGCACTGTAAAACCTCCAAGTAAATGTGGGACACTCTTATTGTCTATATGGAGGGAATAGAAGAAGTTAGAGAAGACAGAAAATCCATGCTGAATCAGGAGTATGAGAGCTAGCTTTAGACAAGCCAAGAATGACAGCATAACTGAATGCTACAAGAAATTCTTCAGGATTATAAATGAGTTGATGACTTATGCAAGAGTCTTCAACACTTATGAACTGAATGACAAGTTTCTGAGATCTCTAACAAAGGATTGAGACACCAAGATTTATGCCATCAGAGAGGTGGCAAGGCTGGCAGATACACCTCCTCCCACACTGTTTAGAAAGTTTCTTTCATATGAAATGCAGCTTACAGCTAGGAAGGAGGAAGAGAAGAGCAGCAGATCTGAACACAAGAAAAAGTCAGTTGCCTTCAAGGCTGAAGGCACAAGAAAGGGAAGGAGAAAATCTCCTTATCCACCCAGTAGGAGTGCTGAGGCAGTAGAAGGAAATCCTGACAACAACACATCAGATAGCCACTCTTCTGATGAGGATTTTGCAGCCTTCACAAGGCAGTTCCAAAGATTCATGAAGAAGAAGAAGTGGAGAACCAGACCTTCTACATCCTTTTCCAAGGATGAGTACTACAAGAAGAAGAAGACTCCCAAGGAGGACATGTATGCTTCTAAACCAAGTAAACAATCTAATTCTAAGATTGTGTGTTATTGTTGCAACAGGTAAGGACATGTCATAGCTGACTGTCCTAACAAAAGGAAGGAGTCAAAAGACAAGAAGAAATAGCAAGTAAAAGGCAAGAAGGAAAAATCCCTTGTTGCCCAGAGGCAGAAAAGCTTGACAGATTCTTCATCATCTGAATGAGGAGATGAAGAAGATGCTGAAGCATATGTTGGGCTATTCTCAACTGAAGAGGATTCTAAGGAGTTAGAATTCCTACAGATGCTGGACTCCATAAATGGAGTGGAAGAATATTGTTGCAGAGGGCTGATGGCCCTATCAGAAATTGATCAATGCCAGGATCAGGCTGGTCCTAGTAAGGTATACATTTCTCCCTTAGATTCTTATTATTTTACTAGATCAGAATCAGTGGCATCAAATTCAAGAGAAGGGGATGGTTTTGATTCAAAGGGGGATGTACATCAACTCATTAATGAGTATGGTGGGTTGTTGCATGCTCTGAAGAAGAGCAAGTCTCTTGTCAAAGAGCAGACCAAGGATATTGAGTCTCTTAAGCTGGTTGCAGCAGATTCAGCAAAGCTATTGGATCTAAAATTGAATTAGGTTGCCAAACTGAAAAACATTACTGTTATTCAGATGGGCACAATCTCTTTCAAAGAGAATCATATCAAGAAACTGGAGGCAAAAATTCAGCAAGAAAGAGATCTAGTGGCTAAAATCTCCAAACCAAAATCTGTCTTACCCTTAATAGACAATTTCACCTCACAAAAAGGGAAGACTAGTCTAGGTTTTAAGGGAAAAACGAGGGCCACCAACTCACAAAGAAAAGGTAAGGCCCCAGTTCAGCCTCTAGCTGCAAAACCCCCTATCTTCTTTAGGAAGATGATGAATCCTACAAACAGGTATGATCATGACACGAGTCATGGTCACTGTGAGTATGAAAATCTCATGGGCAAGGGTGAAAATGTCAATAGGCCACTCTATAGGCATGCCCATCATGTACAAGAGAAATTCTTGAAGTTTGCTGCTCCAGCACCACTACTTAACAACACTGCTGGCAACAAAGTAGCAAACTCTTTACCTAAGAGAAGGTATAATAGATTTGAGTGTTGGTGTTGTGGCAAGGTGGGCCACTTTTCCATGGATTGCTGGTTTACACAAGTGTTAAAATCAAGAGTAGTTTTCCTGTTAGAACAGCTGCAGGATTACAAACTAACAAGGACCTAGGACCCAATAGCAAATTGGGTTCTAAGGGTAAGTGATTCTTTATTTGATGCAGGTGAATCCAAGTGACCATACACCTATATGGTACTTGGATAGTGGATGTTCCAGACACATGACTAGAACAAGAAGAATGTTGAGGGACTATGCACCATAGAGAATGGTCCCAAAGTCATCTTTGGTGGATCAGAAAAAGGAGTCATCATAGGATTTGGTAACATTTCTTGTGACTCAATTACTATCACTAAAGTGGCTTATGTAAAGGGTCTGAAACATAACCTGATTAACATAAGTCATCTTAGTGATCTAGGTTATGACATATCCTTTCACAAAGGGGAGTGCCAAATTAAGAGGTCAAGTGATCAAGAGATCATTTTGACTGGCACTAGGAAAGGAAATATCTATTGTCTTAACCTAGATTGTGAGTTGAACAACTCACCTATTTGCCTAGTTACAGATGAGAAAGCTTCACTATGTGTCAAATGGCACAAAATGCTAGCTCATCTTAACTATAAGTCCATAGGAATGCTGTTTAGCATGGGTTTGGTGAGGAATGGTCCTCAAGTCAAGTGCATTAAAGAGGGAGTCTGCTCAGCTTGCCAAAAGGGCAAAAAGACCAAGTCTTCTTTTCCTGCACTAGATACCAAAGATTCATTGAGGTGTTTATATCTCTTGCATATGGATTTGTTTGGTCCTATGCCAGTTCACAGTCTTGGTAGGAAAGTATATACACTAGTTGTTGTGGATGACTATTCTAGATACACTTGGGTGTTCTTCTTGAGATAGAAATCTGAAACCCCTAGTATTTTCAAGACTTTTGTTAGACAAGTTCAGAATGAATTTAACAATTCAGTTGTCAAAATCA
Source organism: Platanthera zijinensis (assembly GCA_039513925.1). Classification (NCBI taxonomy): domain Eukaryota; kingdom Viridiplantae; phylum Streptophyta; class Magnoliopsida; order Asparagales; family Orchidaceae; genus Platanthera; species Platanthera zijinensis. Next base: position 247,917,980 of record CM077078.1, on the reverse strand, counting down.
GAAGTGACCATGGAACTGAATTTCAGTCTGAATGTATGACAAAATTCTGTAAAGAACTTGGGATACATCAGGAGTTCTCCTCACCTAGAACACCTCAGCAAAATGGAATTGCTGAAAGAAAGAATAGAACTCTTATTGAGGCTGGTAGAACTCTACTCAGTGATACTACTCTCCCTGAATATTTCTGGGCTGAGGCAGTAAACACTGCTTGTCATGTTCTCAATAGAGCATCCTTAAATAAGAAACTTAAGTTGACTCCCTATCAGATTTTGAAAGGCAGAAAACCAAACATTTCTAATTTTAGAATCTTTGTTAGCAAGTGTTATGTCCTAGTTAATGGTAAGCACTACCAAAAAAAGTTTGCTGCCAAATCTCTGGAAGGGATATTTGTTGGGTACAACAATAACAGTAGGACATACAGGGTCTACAACTTGACTACTCAAGTTGTAGAAGAGTCAGTCCATGTTGTTTTTGATGAGTCTAGATTGATTAACGAAGAATTGTCTAGTTCTTCAGTTAGTTCTACAGATCTAACAGATAGGTTGGACAAGCTAACCATCAATGAAGAAGTTCCTGCCAGGCTGGATGAAGAAAAAGATGCCAGTTATCTAGGGGGAGAACAAGCCCCACTAGATGAAGAAGACAATGTGGGGCATCAAGTTGAGGAAATTGTAGAAAGCTGTGAGAAACAAACTAAAACAAGCCGGAAGCAGTTTAAACTGAAACTTTATTATCCGAAAAAGGTATCTATTACAAAGGTATGATCTCCCTTATATAGAATGGAGGAGAGAAAAGAGAATACAAATGAGAGATGTGGGACTAAAAAATTACATGACACAAGCGGACTGTACAGACACACCGCACAAGCCGCGCGGTTAGACAGAAGGGCTAACCGCTCGGCAACTGTTAAAGAGAGAGAAAGAGAGATCGCCATGTGAGACCGCTAGACCGCCCGGTCTCCAAGTTGCTAGTGACAAACTGCTAGACCGCTTGGACCACAGACAGCAACACACAGCAACCAGACCGCTGAAGGGAAACCACCAGACCGCGCGGTCATCAACCCGCCAAGCAAGACCGCCAGACCGCCCGGTCACCAACTTCAACACTCCCCCTCAAGCTGGAGCATATATATCGATCATGCCCAGTTTGTCACAAATATGGAAAAACGAGGCGGATACTGGCTTGGTGAAGATGTCAGCTAGCTCTTTATCAGAAGTGACGAAGGGAGTGCAAATTTGTTCCTTTCAAAATCTCTTCACGAATGAAATGACAGTCGACCTCAATATGCTTGATTCTTTCATGGAAGACTGGTTTTTTGGAGATGTATATGGCAGCCTTGTTTTCACAGAACATAGGTAGAGGATGGTTGTAGACCTCTCCTAAATCCAGCATGAGAGCCCGTAGCCATTTTAACTCACAAGTGGTCGATGCCATACTCTGATACTCTGCTTCAACACTGGACCTGGAAATAACAGAATGCTTCTTGCTCTTCCAGCTTACCAGATTTCCCCCAACAAAGGTGCAGAAACCGGAGGTAGACTTGCGATCCCCTTTGTCATCAGCGTAACTCGCATCTGAGTATGCTTTAACCCTCAGATGACCATTCTTCTAAAAGAGTAATCCTTTCCCAGGGGCTGCTTTGACATACTCCAAGATCCTCAAGGCAGACTGAAGATGGCACTCCCTGGGTGCTTGCATGAATTGACTCACCTTGCCCACAACATAGGAAATGTCGGGTCTGGTCACTGTGAGATATATGAGCTTGCCAACTAGACGCCTATACCGCGTAGTATCTGAAAGAAGAGGCGAATCATCTGCCCAGGTTTTTTCTTCTCCAATAGCCATAGGGTATCGGGCAGGTTTGGCTCCAGTCAATCCTGCTTCTTTTAGAAGGTCAAGGGCATACTTACGCTGGGAGAGGACTAAGGAGTTGGGATTCCGAGAGATTTCGATCCCCAAGAAGTACTTCGGAGAGCCCATATCTTTTGTGACCAGATGTTTACGAAGATGCCGCTTTGACAAGGCTACCCCTTCCTAGTCATCGCCAGTGAGAAGAATATCATCAACATACACAGCAAGAACCACCAGCCCCGACGAGGTTTTGCGAATAAATAGAGAGTGATCGGCAGAGCTGCGCGCAAAACCAACGGCCGCCATAATGCTGCTGAACTTGTCAAACCAAGCTCGAGGGCTCTGCTTGAGACCATAGATTTCCTTCTTCAGCTGGCATACTCGTGTCTCCCCCTGAGCAACATACCAAGGAGGTTGCTCCATGTAGACGGTCTTTTAAAGATCACCATAAAGGAAGGCATTCTTAACATCCAGCTGGGAAATCGGCCAATCTTTATTGACCGCCACAGAGAGAAGGACCCGTATAGTGCTGAGACGAGCCATGGGAGAGAAGGTGTAAAAGTAATCAACCCCATAGGTCTGAGTAAAGCCCTTAGAAACAAGACGAGCCTTATAACGGTCCACAGTGCCATCCTGGCTAAATTTAACCACAAAGACCCAGCGACAGCAAACAACCTCAGTACTGAAGGGAGGAGGACCAAGATTCCAGGTACCTCGCTCTGTCAGGGTCGTCATTTCCTCATCCAATGCCAGCTTCCAGTGAGGAATAGCAAGGGCCTCCTGGTAGGAACGAGGTGTGGCAGTGGCAGAGATAGCCAGCGCAAAGGCCCTGCGAGAAGAAGTAAGACGATCATATGAAACAACAACAGCAAGGGGGTGTAGGGTACACGTCCGCACCCCTTTGCAAAGAGCTACAGGAAGATCCAGGTCGTCGGGTTCCTCGGCATCCAGAGCATCCGTGGCAGAGAGAGCTGGCCCGGGAGGAGAGAGCGACGACAGTGGAGATGAGGGAGATGGAGGCGGAGAGAGAGGAGTGGACGAAGATGGAGCAGGGGTGGATATCGCAGGAGGAGACGAGGGAACGAAGGAAATAATAGGAGAATCAGAGACTGGGGGAAGAGAAGAGGAAGCTTGGGGAAGAGAAGAGCAGTCATCCGAGAAGTAGGAGGCATTCTCGAAGAATGTAACGTCAGCGGAGATGAACTGCTTACGAAGAACAGGGTCAAAGCAACAGTAGCCTTTCTAAGTGGTGGAGTACCCCAGAAAGACACCTTTGGTGGAGCGAGGGGAGAGCTTATCACGGGTGGCAGACGGGGAATGCACAAATGCAGTGCACCCAAAGATTCGGAGAGGGAGACGAAAAGGCTCCTTCCCCAGATACAGTATGGAGAATGGGTTTTTCTCGTGGAGAACTGAGGAGGGAATGTGATTGATGAGGTAGCAGGCAAGGAGAACAGCATAGCCCCAATATGAGCGAGGGACATGCATCTAAGTCATCAATGTGCGAGCGACATCGAGGAGGTGATAGTTTTTGCGTTACGCCACCCCATTTTGTTGGGATGTATAAACACAGCTCGTCTGATGAATAATTCCATGTTGCACACAAAAAGAGGAAAAAGCATGACTCAAGTATTCTTTTGCATTGTCAGAGCGAAATGTTTTAATAGAAACACCAAACTGATTTTTAATTAAATGATAAAAGGAGAGCCATATATCAAAAAGTTCAGAGCGATCTCGTAAGAGATACACCCAAGTACATCTAGAAAAATCATCAATGAAAGTTATAAAATAAGAACTACCCAGACCAATGGTGAGGGAGCAGGTTCCCAGACATCAGAGTGCACTAGATCGAAAAGGACGAGTGGAGCCCCGACCTTGCTTCGGCAGAAAGGAGGAATGGTGATGCTTGCCAAGTTGACAAGCGTCGTAGTTGAGAGGAGTACTGGAGGGTGGGAGGTGGGGTAGAAGCTGATGTAGAAGTCGTTGTGGAGGATGACCGAGACGGAGATGGCATTGGAGAAGATCCGTACAAGAAGAAGAGAAGGCGGACAAAGCAGAAACGTTGTCGAGAAAGTAGAGGCCGTCGCTCTCAGTCCCAGTAGCAATCGTCCGCTGGGAGCTCGGATCCTGAAAAGAACAAGAAGTCGGAGTAAACGTCACAGAACACTGAAGCTGCTTGCATAAAGAGGTAACCGACAATAGATTGCACGGAAACTTGGGCACATTTAGAGTGTCTGCTAGTCGAAGGTACGGAGTAACATGAACCACTCCCGACCCATGAACCAGGGAGGGAGAACCGTCTGCAACGAGGACCGGGGGCAATTAATCATGCTGTTCGAGGAGAGAGAAGAACTGAGGATTGCCCGTCATGTGATTAGTTGCACCAGAGTCAATAAGCCATTTACCTTGAGTCACCACGTGGGCACTACCTGATGATGTGACCACAGAAGAAGACGGCTTGGAAGAGGAGGAAGAAGAGTCACCGGAGGGGCGAAGATTGGGATGCTTTGTCCAGCAGCGATCTGAAGTATGTCCGGTGTGGCCACAGTGAGAGCAAAGGTAGTGGGAAGAAGTACGTCCGCCAGACTGGTGACTACGGTTACTAGAGCCACTCCGCTGAGTTTGATTAGCATAGATGTCTGGTGGAGAAGGAGCGGACAGAAGCGGGCGCTGAAGGAGAGAGGTGACAACGGCGATGCGGGCTGCGGTGGCATCTAAGGTAGGAGATTCCGCCTCACCCAGAATTTGCTGGCGGATCATGTCATAAGTATCAGGAAGCCGGAGCAGATAACACATAACCAGAAGCTCCAAGAAGTGCTTGTGTTGTTGAGCCAAATCCGCAGAAAAGGGGCGATTTTGAAGAATCTCAGCCCCAAGGGCCTGAACCTATTGGTAGGCGGCAGCAGGAGACAAGGAAGGTCGGGAAAAAAGGTCCGTATACAATGTATAGATGCGGGACGTCTGAGCCCCTTTGAAGTACAGGGCGGCCAGATGAAGCTAAGCGGCCTTGACCATCTCATCATGACGGATGACGGGAAGGCACTCAATGGATAGGCTGTTAGTGAGCCAAGTACGCACAAGAGCGTCACTCGCATCCCAGTCATCAAAGAGAGGTGAAGTGGTAGGAGGAGGGTCATCAACGAGATGGTGGCGTTTGCGTTGCGAGCGAAGGGGAAAGGTGAAAGAGATGCTCCAATCCGGGTAGTTGGAGCCGACTTGCTTGGAAACGGTGCCAAGGTTCCCGGAAGGAGTAGGAGGGAGAGGCAGAGCCGGATTGGCGATAAGGGTGGTGGCAGGAGTGGTGGCAGTAGAACCATCAGAAAGAGCCATAGGAGCGAGCAACAGGAAGCCGCGCGGTTATGCAACAAGCCGCGCGGTAAAGAAGAAGAAGATCTGCAGCGGTCACGATGTCAGAAACCAGCGGCCAGATAAGCCACGACCAAGCCGCAGAAGGCAACAAGCCGTGCAGTTAGGCAATAAGCTGTGCGGTTAAGAAGAAGAAGATCTGTAGCGGTCATGATGTCAGACACCAGCGGCTAGAAAAGCCACGACCAAGCCACAGAATCAAGCAGAGGGATAGAAGTCGAGCGGCTAAAAGACAGTCCGCTCGAACAGAAGCAACATGAAAAACAAGGCACAGGGCAACATGACGCGACGAACAGGGCAACAGGTCGCGGCGAACAAGGGTGGAGACTAAGCAAGGAACAAAGAGGTCGCGCACACCGAGGGCAACGACAAGGAGAGAAAGAGACCGCGCGGATAGGTCGCAAGCAGGCGAAGCAAACCGCGCGGACAGGGAGGGCGCACAATAAGGAGGAAAGGATCGAGTCCTCTGATACCATGTGAGAAACGAACTAAAACAAGACGGAAGCGGTTTAAACTGAAACTTTATTATCTGAAAAAGGTATCTATTACAAAGTTACAGCCTCCCTTATATAGAATGGAGGAGAGAAGAGAGAATAAAAATGAGAGATGTGGGACTAAAAAATTACATGACATAAGCGGACTATACAGACACAAACCGCACAAGCCGCGCGGTTAGACAGAAGGGCTAACCGCTCGGCAACTATCAGAGAGAGAGAGAGAGATCGCCATGTGAGACCTCTAGACCGCCCGGTCTCCAAGTTGCCAGTGACAAACCGATAGACCGCTTGGACCACAGATAGCAACACACAGCAACCAGACCGCTGAAGGGAAACCGCCAGACCGCGCGGTCATCAACCCGCCAAGCCAGACCGCCAGACCGCCCGGTCACCAACTTTAACAATGGGTTGACCGGACATACCTGGTCGACTGCAGTCAAGCAACATCCCCAACCAAATCCCCTGGGTTCCACCTCAGTTTAATCCCAGGTAGGTTGTTAGGCCCGGGGCTCGAACCCGGGAGCTCTGCTTAGTTGGGTATCTGGTCCCTGAATAAGGGTTTGATAAAGAGGTCCCGGGTTCGAGCCCCGGGCCTAACAACCTAGCTGGGATTAAATCGAGGTGGAACCCAGGGGATTTGGTTGGGGATGTTGCTTGATTGCAGTCGGCCAGGTATGTCTGGTAAACCCATTGTGGGCCCGGCTTGGCTTCTTCTAACAAAAGCCATAATGCTGACAGATTTCCTCCAGTAAGAAGACACCTGAAGGATAATCCAGCTCACCAAATAATTGGTGATGCAAGTCAAGGGGTTCTAACTAGGAGCAAGAGCATGAACACAGTTCTATATTCTAGCTTCTTGTCTCAAATAAAACCCAGGAAGATTGAAGAAGTAATGCAAGACTCCAACTAGATTGATGCTATGCAAGAAGAGCTTAGTCAGTTCAGAAGATGTAAAGTCTGGGAACTTGTGCCTAAACCTAAGGATCACAACATAATAGGAACTAAGTGGATCTACAGGAACAAGCTTGATGAGAATGGCACCATAGTCAAGAATAAGGCCAGACTGGTAGCTAAAGGCTACAGGCAAGAGGAAGGTATTAACTTTGATCAAACCTTTTCTCCAGTGGCAAGGATGGAGGCTATTAGGCTGTTTTTAGCCTATGCTGCCTATCAAGGGTTTAAGGTATACCAGATTGATGTGAAATCAACATTTCTGAATAGGGATTTAAAAGAGGAAGTCTATGTTGAACAACCCTCAGGTTTTGTAGATTCTCACTTTCTTGATTATGTATATAGGCTTAGGAAAGCTCTATATGGTTTGAAACAAGCTCCAAAGGCTTGGTATGAGACCTTGTCTGCTTTCCTTATTGAGAATAAATTCTCTAGAGGAAAAATAGACAAAACTCTATTCTATAGGGAATCTAAAGGCAAGATAATACTAGTCCAGATATATGTTGATGACATTATCTTTGGTTCTACTAAAAACAACCTTTGTAGAAAGTTTGTTAAACTTATGCAATGAAGTTTGAGATGAGTAGTATGGGTGAGCTGAAGTTCTTCTTGGGACTTCAAGTTAGACAGACTAATAGTGGCTTGTCTATATCTCAGTCTAAGTTCACCAAGGAGTTGATTAAGAAGTATGGTATGGACTCAGCTTCAACTATGAAAACTCCAATGGGAACAAGTATGCTTATAGGCAAAGATGAGGCAGGGAAACCTGTTGATGAGTCTTTGTATAGAGGGATAATTGGTTCCCTACTTTACTTGACTGCTATTAGACCTAACATAATGTATGCAACATGTGTCTGTGCTAGGTACCAAGCTTGCCCAAAAGAATCTCATTATACTGCAGTTAAGAGAATATTAAGATATCTTAAGGGCACACCTAATCTAGGCCTTTGGTACCCTAAGAATAGAGATTTAATTCTAACTGGTTTCTCAGATGCAGACTTTGCTGGATGCAAGGAAGACATGAAGAGTACTACAGGAACTTGTCAATTCCTTGGTGGGAGGCTGGTGTCATGGAGCAGCAAGAAGCAAACCAGTGTATCTATATCAACAGCTGAATCAGAATATATAACTGCAGGTAGCTGCTGTGCACAATTGATGTGGATAAAACATCAACTTGAAGACTATGACATCCGGGTAAGTAGAATTCCACTATTTTGTGATTCTACAAGTGCTATTTCTATTACTAAGAATCCTGTATCACACAGTAGGACCAAGCATATAGAAATTAAGTTTCACTTCATCATAGAACATGTAGAGAAGGAAAATATTAGTCTAGAGTTTGTGAAAACAGATAATCAAATAGCGGATATTTTTATAAAACCTCTGGATGAATTTAAATTCAATTATTTTAAAATTGAATTAGGTATGTTGAACCTAGAATAGGTTAGCACAAGCTTCCTTAAGTAGCATATGTAAGCACCAAATTTTTCTGGAAATTTCTCTAAGTACAAAGTTTGTGTCGACACAAGCAAATTTGTGTCGACACACTCGGTATGTTGTGTCGACACACTCGGTATGTTGTGTCGACATAGAAAAAGGATGTATCGACACTGAAACATTATCTGTGTAGACAGAAGAACTGGTGTCGACACAACTCTGTCGAGACTTAAATGGCCTGTGTCGACACAGACACAAGTATGTCGACACTGACACAAGTATGTCGACACATAGATGTGTCGACTCAATATAAGTATTGTCGACTCAGACATTAGTATGTCGACACATAGTCATGTCAACTTAAACTAAGTATTGTCGAGACCTAGGTCATTTCTGTCGACATGTATGTTGATTTGTCGACCAAGGCCCATCTTTTGACCTGCCCTTGACACTAATACTATAAATAGGTAAAGCCAAAATCTGGTCGACTACACTTTCAGAATTCTTGGCTCTCCACCTTCTGTTGACAAAGACCTTCTCTTCTTTTCTCTCTCATCTCTCTCATTGATGGAACCTCATCAAGAAGATAAAGTCAATGAAGGATATGAGCTGGTTCATGCAGGGTTCACGACAGCTTCAGAAGAAATTCAGGGTGTAATTGCCCTAATTTCTGAGAATGGTTAGGAGTACATGGTCTCTGAACCAACCAAGATTTGGAAGAAGGAAGTTATGGAATTTTATTCAACAGCAAGCGTAGATACAGAAGGAAAGAAGATCAAAGCAACAATCCAGGACTCCCAAATGAAACTTACACTGAAGACAATAAGGAAATCTCTTCAGCTTCCTTTGGCTAAGGATACATATGAAATAACTCCATCCCTGACTACAGAAGCATTAAGTTAGTGCGGGCTGAGCCTTAATATCAAGATTGGATCTTCCATAACTCGGAAAGGAATGAATTCCCAAGGGAAGTTCTTGTCTGAAATAGTTGGGAAGGTGATACTATGTAAGACTGGTGGACATGATCGAATTTCAGTGCACATGTTCAATCTGATGACACAGATCATATTAAAAATGAAAACTGACTGGGCAGCAGTAATGTTTGACAAAATCCAAGAATGAGTGAAGAAACCAAACCTAGGAAGGATCCTAAGTTTATGTTTATATTCAGTAATACCAGATGTATTAAAACAAGTGGCTGGATCCAAAATCAATCACATGAAGAGAATGGATGTGAGAATTCTATCAAGGTGGGATAGGGTTCTGACCAAGAAAGTCAATACTCCTCAGAAACAAACTAAGAAAGATTCAAAAAGGAAGAAAGTTGTTCAACAAGCAGAATCCTCTAGTGATTCTGAAGAGGAAGTAGTCTTCAGCTCAGATGAAGACCAACAACCAAAAGAAGCCGAAGAACAAGTGGTGGGCAGTGAGCCCCAAAAACAACAGATAGACTCCACTCCAGGGGGATAAAATACTGAACAAACTGAGCTGCCTGCCCAAGGGGGAGGCATTGCTAAAGCTGCCCTTGAAAGTGAATTTGTTGTAGATACTATCATGAACATAGTATGTGAAATCAATAATGAAGCTCAAGACAATATTGAGAAAGAAGATAAAAATGAGCAAGTAAGTATCTCCTTTAAAAAGAGGGCCCTTGACAAAAATCTGAATGTCCAGGGAAAACCTTTTGCTGTTAAAACTAATCTTGTTCCTCCTATACAGGTGCAGCAAAAGTTCACTATGAAAGAGCTCTTTTCTGATTTACTTGCTGCAAGAACCGAGGGGGAGAAATTCCAGCTGGAAAAGGATTTGCCAAGAACTGAGGGGGAGCAATCCCAGCTGGAAAATGATTTGCCAAGGACTAAGGGGGGAGGAGATGTTACATGTCCCATCTACTAAGGACACAGTTGAAATACAAAGTACATCTGAAACTTCTGATGATGAAGAAGCCTCAATGGCTAAGAAAAGAAAACTAGTTGCCTTAAAGAAAAAGAGTTCTGGATACAAAAAGGCCTTGCAAACAGGGATAACACCACCTGCTCCAAGCATGGACTTCAGTTCTCTACTGGTCCAAATGCAAATTAAGTTGGATGAGCAAAAACAATCTATGGAGAAATATGTGGATGTAACTCACAAGGACTTGCAATTCCAATTGGCTCAGGATATCAAGTCTATTAGATTTGAAGTAAATCAAAATAAAAAGGAAATGACAGATTGCTTCCATAAGGGAGGTAATGCTGTGGTATTCCTGGCCAAACAATAGCAGGATTTGAAAGAACAAGTGGAAGATATTGTAGTAAAGCAAGGTTATATACTAGAGAATCAACTAAGAATGAATGAGAATCTTAAAGATTCACATCATGTTATCTGGGCAAAAATTGATTCTCTAACAACTGCTGTCAAAGCTGAAGTCTCAAAGAAGATCAAGGAAGATATAGCTGCTGTTCAGACCACATTTCAAGCCTCATAGAAGAATATATCTGATTTCTTGTCAAAATTCAGAGATTATTATAAAGAAGGAACTGACTATGTTATTAATCAAGTCAGATTTCAAAAAGATGATTTGAGGGATCATATTGATAAAGAAGTCATAAAGGGGGAGAGAGTAGTTGTCAAAGCCTACTCTGATCATGCCAAATGGATATCAAATAGCATCAGAGCAACTCTTGGATATCCTCCCCTATGTGATGATGACAATGTAGCTGAGTCTGGAATAAAACCTGCTCATACTGAAGGAGATCAGCCTGAAGTTGCTCAGGTGATTTACCCTCCCCCCAGTAGATTTTGAAATGATTCAAGAGGAAGTTCAGAAAATGTATAGTCCTCTACTAGAGGCACACAATGTTATTCTGAAGAAAGTAGAAATGTTAGAAGCTGCCATAGAAGCTCAGAAGGAAGCTACGCTATCCAAGAAGAGGTTCAGGGAACAGGCTGAGTTGAAGCCAGACTTTGAGCAATGGAGTCCTACTTCTAGAAACATTATACTGACTTCCTGGAAAGTTGTGAGGATAAAACCTATGATAGGGGTAAATGGTATTCAGAGCAGGAATGGAATAAGTATCAGGCTGCGCAGGAAGCCATTCTTCAACACAGAAGAAGTGCTAAGGCTGGGAAGCTATCTGCTAATGCTCAGGAGCCAAGCAAGTACTTCCCAAATCCATTTCACTATTTTGAAAGGCAGAGAATAAAGGCTGAAGAACAAAAGAAAAAAGCTCTGAAAGGAAAGAAGCCTGTTGATGATACTGAACCTCCTTTGCAGGCTAAGATTAAGTTTGGAAAAGGCATTGTAATTAAGGAGCCTAGTCAGTAATAGGATAGCTAGGCCTATGTAAAAGAACAATGTAATATTTTGTTTTTTGTTCTTAAAAGAAAATCTTGTGAACATATCATTTTTTTTCTGAATTAAATGAAATCAATTTTAGTATTAATTTTTGTTTACAATAATTATATGTTAACCTGCTGGGAAATTGATGTACATCTATTTTTATTATTATGTGTTATTATGAGAGATGTATATCTTTGACTAAGGATTATGACTTCTCCAAATAGGGGGAGATTGTTGGGTACATCGAAAAATATGTACCAGATTTGGAGAAGCCTCATCTTAGTCAATGATATGCATCAATTTGTATTTGATAGATGTTTGATTTACATTGTGCAGGTTCAAGAATTTGAAGAAAACTTTCTAAGTACAAGTGTCGACACTTATGAAGAAGTTGTGTCGACACCTAAGCTAAGTTGATACTTGTGAAGAAGTTGTGTCGACACTTAAGCTAAGTCGACACTTATGAATAAGTTGTGTCGACACTCAAACTGAGTCAACACCTAAAGAAGCAGCTGTGTCGACACCCAGAATTGTGTCGACACCTGAGGCAGAATTTATGTCGACACCCAGAATTGTGTCGACACCTGAGGCAGAATTTATGTGGACACCTAATACAGGAGCTGTGTCGACACCAAGGAGCTATGTCAACACTAGAAGCTGTTGTGTCGACACACAGGACTTGTGTCGATACATCAACTCTTAAAGTGTTGTGTCGAGATTAGAAGCAATTGTGTCGACACACAGGACTTGTGTCGACACACACTCAACGCCATCTAGACACACTCAACGCTGTCGACACACACTCAACATCTTCTATCGGCAACAGCTATGTCGAGACCAGAAGGACTTGTGTCGACACACTAGACTTATGTCGACACACGCTCAACGATATCTAGACATACACTCAATGCCATCTGTCTACAGCAGTTATGTCGAGAACATGAAGACTTGTGTCGACACACTGGACTTGTGTCGACACATACAACAGAAGAAGTGTCGAGTAGCAGAAGATTGACTGAGTCGACACATTGAATGATGTGTCAACATCATGAAGACTTGTGTCGACACTTAGCCTATTTGTGTCGACACATGAAAAGCAGTTTGCAGAGTTGACTGATGACTCGACAGCTGGCATAACCAACCGGTCTGACAACTCTGTCAGAACTGTTAGAAGGTTGTTATAAACTGGATCAACCGGTAACCATTGGGAAAATCTATATAAGAGTCAGATCTGTAACATAAGGATAAGGACACACACAACATCAGAAGAAGAAGAACAACACTAGAGTATTCTTCAACAAGAACATTGAGAACCCTTATGAAGGCAGATCCAGAGCTGTCTGCTAGAAAGATTCAAAATTCATTCTGAATTCAAGGAAGAAGCTGATTGAAGATCATCTTCTACATCAAGTGAAGATCCACCTTATTTTGTTCTATCAAGAAGCTTTGAAAAGCTAAGTCAGGTTGGATCAGAAGGGTCAGCTCATTCAAGAACTGATCAAGAAGGCTTCACCAATAGAGAAATCAAGTTGGTGAATTTTTTGTATCTTTATTTCATTCAATTTATTGTAGGATCTATTTGTTAGATCTAAGTTGTAAGCCTGAAATTATAATGGTTGTGGTAGGGCTGAGAGCTTGAGGTGTAGGACTTGTGAAATGTCTGAGTTGTAAGCCTAGGATAAAGGTCGAGGTAAAGCTGAGGCCTGAGGTAGGATTCTTGGGAAGAATCTGAGGTAGGACTTGTTTAAGTCTGAGCTGTAGGAACCATTCTGGTTCTGAGATTGTAAGTTCTGTGGATCCGAATCAGTGGAAGGAAGTTAGGCTGAATCCAGTTATCTATTGGATAGGCGAAGGGGGGAAAGTGGATGTACCCATACCTTGGTGAACCACTATAATCTGGTGTATGCTATGATGTGAATTGTGGTCTGTGCTTTGAATTATCTGTGCAGAATTTAATCTAGCTGTTTGCAAATAAAAATTGTATAAAAAGATTAGAACCTATTCACCCCCCCTCTAGGTGTTTAGGCTCTTGAATTCAAGTCTTTCAGGTATGGTCACCAATGGAATAGTATCAATCACAAAAGTGGCTTATGTGGAAGGGTTGCAACACAACCTGATAAACATAAGCCAACTATATGATCTTGGCTATGACATTGACTTTCACAAGGATGAGTGTCTGTTCAAAAGGTCAAGTTACCAAGAGGTCATTTTGACAGGCACTAGGAGTGAGAATATTTACTGTTTAAACTTTGTATGTTTAAGTTCTGACACTCCAGTATGTTTGGTAGTAAGTAAGAAAGTCTCATACTACGTGCAATAGCACAAGAGGCTTGCTCACTTGAACTACAAGTCAATTAACAAGCTCTTTTGTGAAGGGCTAGTCAGAAATGGACCCAATTTAAAATGCACCAAGGAGGGCATTTTCTTTGCTTTTCAAAAGCGCAAGTAGACCAAAGAATCCTTCAAGTGCATTGGGGCCAAGGATTCAGTGAGGTGTTTGTACCTCCTGCATATTGACTTATTTAGTCCAATGCCAATTCATAGTTTAGGTAGGAAAGTCTACACACTAGTGATAGTTGATGAATATTCCAGATATGCTTGGATTTTCTTTCCAAAGAAAAAGTCTGAAACCCTAGACATCTATATGACCTTTGTTAGGCAAGTTCAAAATGAAAAAAGACAGTTCTGTGTTCAAAATCAGAAGTGACCATTGTACTGAATTTCAGTCTGAAGGTGTGACAAAGTTATATGAAGAACTAGGGGTTTGTCAGGAGTTTTCTTCTCCAAGAGCACCCCAACAAAATGGGATAGCTGAGAGGAAAAACATGACTCTCATAGAGGCTGGCAGGACACTACTTAGTGACACTTCTCTCCCAGAATACATCTGGGCTGAGGTAGTGAACACTGCTTATCATGTCTTGAATATAGCCTATATCAATAAGTATCACCAGAAGACTCCCTATGAGATTATGAAAGACAGAAAACCAAATCTAGCCTATCTTAGGATCTTTGGTAGTAAGTTCTTTGTGCTTAATAATGGGAAGTTCTACTTGACTAAGTTTGCTGTCAAATCCTATGAAGGAATATTTGTTGGGTAAAATAATCATAGCAGAGTATATAGAGTCTATAACTTGAAAAATCAAGTTGTAGAAGAATAGGAGAATGTAGTCTTTGATGAATCATCAATGATTAACAACGAGCTGCCTAACTCCCCTAGATCTGCAGGCATAGAATTAAAGATGGATAAACTAACCATCAAGGATACTTCTCTAACTACCCCAGAAGAAGATGATGGTGTGTGCATTATTGAAGAAGGACAAAGTACACAAGATATGGCTGAAGACTAGTAGGTTCCATCCACTAAAGTTCTTGATGTTGAAGTAAGAATGCCTCCTATAGTCAGTCTTTTGAGGGATCATCCCAAAAATCAGATCATAGGAGATGATAGCCAAGGGGTTATAACAAGGAGCAGAAGCCTCAACATTGCCATGTACTCCAGCTTTCTATCTCAGGTTGAACCAAAAAGGTTTGAAGATGCCAACATAGACCCATTTTGGAATGTGGCAATGCAAGAAGAACTGAACCAGTTCAAGAGGTGCAATATTTGGAAGCTAGTTCCCAGACCACAATGACATAACATCATTGGAACCAAGTGGATATATAGGAACAAACTTGATGAAAATGGTGTTATAATCTATAACAAAGCTAGACTGGTTGCCAAGGGATACAGATAAGAAGGTATTGATTTTGATCAGACATTTGCACTAGTGGCAAGATTGTAAGATATATGATTGTTCCTTGCATATGCTACACATAAAGGATTCAAGGTCTACCAAATAGATATCAAGTCAATTTTCCTAAATGATGACCTAAAATAAGAGGTCTATGTTGAGCAACTCTCGGGTTTTGTTAATCCTAACTCTCCTAATTTTGTATTTAAGCTTAGAAAAGCTTTGTATGGGTTGAAGCAAACCCCTAGGGCATGGTATGAAATCCTGTCTAGTTTTTTCATTGAGAACAAATTCTCAGGGGGAAAAATAGACAAGACATTATTCCTAAGGAAAGTCAAGGGTAAGATCATCTTAGTCCAAATTTATATAGATGACATAATTTTTGAGTCTACTGATGATGACCTCTATAGAAAGTTTGCTAAACTTATGCAAGAGAAATTTGAGATGAGCAGTATGGGTGAACAAGTTTGGAATGGAGAGTGCCTCCACAATGAAAACTCCTGAAAGTCTTTAATTTCAAGGATAACTAAATCACCAAGAGGGGGGGGGGGGGGTGAATAGGTTTCTTAGTCTCTTGTGACTATCTTTAATTTTCTTTATTTAAGTGATTTGTGATTTAGTAGTTTTCTGCTTTCAAGACACACACAATCTACAACAAAGAAACAACACAAGGAGCACACACAAAATTTATAGTGGTTCCCCAGATTACTGTTACGTCCACTTTCCCTCCCACCTTTCTAACAACTTATTAGATAAGGCACTTCTCCAATCTCAGCTCTTAAGAGATTACAACACGATCTCGTAGGACCACTCAGTCTCCTCCAAGACTTACAGCTCAGGCACAAGGCCCTACAACTCACTGATCCAAAAATCACCTACCTTAGGCCCAAAGGCCCTATAACTCAGGTTGGGAGGACAGCCCTACCTCAGAGAGAATGACTTTCCTACAGCTCAGGCACAAAGGCCCTACCTCAGATCCAATGGATCCTACAACTCAGACTCAAGTGCCCTACAACTTAGAGAGAATGACTCTCCTACCTCAGGCTCAAAATCCCTACCTCAGATCGAAACTAGATCCTACTCTCAGGACAAATCCCTATCTCAGGAACACAGGCCCTACCTCAGATTCTCAATAGAATCCTACCTTTGGCTAAACAGCCCTACCTTAGATCCACAACTGGATCCTACCTCTGTCTAAACAGCCCTACCTCAGATCCACAACTAGATCCCACCTTAGGAAAATCTGCCCTACAACTAAGATCCAAAAGGATCCTATAGAATAGAAGTGGGTTGTTGAGTTGATTTGATACAAGAGAAATTTCTATGTGCCAACCTTCCTGGCCTGAGATAAAATCAGACCAACTTTGACTCAAGGAATATATTTCTTGAGTCTACTGCTTCCTGAACTAAGAAATACTCAGCCCTATCTTCTTCTCAGCAACAAGAATGTAGAACCTCAGGATGTTGTGGCTTGTGCTCGAAGAGCCTCAGAAATAAGCTTCTGATCATGCTGTTGATTTTCTTTTCAAACAGCCAATAGTCTTTTGGAGCTTTTATTTGTTTCCAGTTACTACAGTAAGGGTAAACACTTTGTTGCTTCCTCTTTCTCTTTCACAATTTATTCTGACCTTATTATTGGTGGTGAAGATGACAACAACTACCTTTGTTGAGCTTTCAGATGCAGCAGCTAGGTTAAGACCTTAGCTGTCTCTTCTGTTTCAGATAATCACTCTGATCTTTCTATTGTAGGTAATAATGGCAACAACTTACTTTTTTTTATCTTCCAAATGCTACAGCTAGGGTGAGCCCTTACTGCTACCTCTTTCCTCAAAGAAATACTCTGAACTTGCTGGTGAAGACAGATGAAATAACAGTTCTAAGTATTCTTTACACAACTAACCTTGATTGTAGAAATCAGTTATCTCTGCTTCTTCTTCTTCCTCAGAAAGTAAACTTTCTGAACTTACTGGTGTGGGTGAGAATGACACCATCTATCTCTTTGAACTCTTAGATCTGAATCATGAACTTCTTCTTCAGGCTCTGCAATAATGGCAAGGAAGAAGATGAAGTCTAACTGTATTTTCCAAAAGCTAATATCTTCGTTCTGAACTCCACCTTTTCTATTCTGCCGATCAACGACTATTTTGACCAGTAGGCCCCACTTAACTTGACAACTGGAACTTTACTGTAACAACCAAAAGTCGTATTGTAGGCCTGCAGCGCCGTTTGTCACATACTGTAGCCATCCCGCCTCATTTTGAATTTTGTTGACTTTTGCTGATGTCAACATCTGTGGACTTGGTCAAATTCAAGCACATCAGTATAGACATTGAGTGAACAAGCTTCACTCAACGCAAAAACACTTAGACAGATTTCTATCTAACTCAGGCATAGAGTGAA
Source organism: Platanthera zijinensis (assembly GCA_039513925.1). Lineage (NCBI taxonomy): Eukaryota > Viridiplantae > Streptophyta > Magnoliopsida > Asparagales > Orchidaceae > Platanthera > Platanthera zijinensis. Next base: position 247,900,425 of record CM077078.1, on the reverse strand, counting down.
CAAGTTTGACTCAACGCTTTTGGCCTTAGCCAAACTTTCTGCATCTCCGGCGTTGAGAGCGTTGAGTGAAGAAGCATTACTCAACACTTTTTTCCTAAGTCAATCTTACTGCATCAGTAGGCGTTGAGTGAGCCTTCATTACTCAACGCCAATGTACTTAGATAGTTTTCTGTCACTAGGCGTTGAGTGAGCCTTCATCACTCAATGCCAAAACACTAAGTCGCATTACAGAATGAAAGCATTGAGTGTAGCTTATTCACTCAGCGCTTTCTACTTTAGCTTATTTTATTGATGAGGCGTTGAGTGAATAGCCTTCACTCAACGCTTCTGTACTTAGACAGATTTTCTGTCAGCTTAGGCGTTGAATGTGTCTTCATCACTCAACACTATGTAGTCTGATGTAGTCTTAAATGCTTTGGCGCCGAGTGAGACTTCATCACTCGACGCTTCTCGACTTGTCTAGATTTCATTACTATCAAAGACAAAGCTTTGACATCACACGACGCCTTTGCTGTATTCACTCGATGCCTTTTGTTATATGAAGTTGAGTGAGTTGTATTCACTCAATGCCTTTGGACTTGGTTGATTTTTCTGCTTGCCAATGCAGAAGCTTGACAACACACAACACTTCTTGGCATATGGCATTGAGTGAGCTTGCTTCACTCAACACCTGTGTACTTAGCCACATTTCTCTACATCTGGCGTTGAGTGAGCTTGCTTCACTCAATGCATGTGGACTTAGACAGAAATTCTATCTCTCCACCAGCCTACCTCGTGACCACTTATCACCATCACTTAAACAACTTATCTAACCTTGTTCCAAGGAACATCCTGCACATGATGATCTTAAACAACATCAAATACAACTATGCTATTAGTGTTGTGGGTGATGCCTCTTAAAATCAAGTCTAGGGAACATTGATGGCAATATTCCCAACAATCTCCTCCTATTTTAAGAAGGCAGAACACCCAGCAATACTAAGAAGCATTATCATAAAAACAAATTAATATAATATAGCTATAAGCTATGTCTGCTACATCTGCTAGCTTATGCTACTTGAATTACCAGCATATCAATTCAATGTACTCCATTTCACTGCATTGACTCAACATGTTAAGTCAATGCATTCTCATACCATTTGAACAATTGCTCAAATAATATGCACTCTCCTTTATACCACTTGATACTTAAATGGATCACCACTAGAAGCACGTACCTCATAATATGCACTGACTCAATCATGGTTCAACATGTATTCATTGCATTCTTCATATTACTTGAACCTTTCTAAGTAATATGAGCTGACTCAAAATGACCTAGTCATGTCAAGTATTCCTTCTGCATCTCCAATCTCCCCCATTCCAAGTATTGCCACACCTCTTCCCCTTTCTGACTTCTTCTATAGGCATATATCTATTGAGGGAGGTGAAAGGATCAAGAGAGAATTAATATCTTGATCCTTGCCAAAGTCCCATGTTGATACCACTAAGGAAATTAGCCTAGTGATCAAATTACTTGATTTGGAGTCAAAATTTTTGTGTTGATACATTGATACAACACGTCACTACAACACTTGAGCTAGTTGTTAACATAGTTCCACTTGAGCCAATGCCACTCCATATACCAATTAAAGCTTCTGCAGAATGGAGCTATAATAAGAGAGGTGCTGGCTTTTCCTCTTGGCCTGTCGCAGCTTGTCTTTACAGCAATAGTAGTGAATACACAACAGCAGCCATCCACTAGGGTTGATCACCTCCTCAGATTGTGCATAGTCCTGAGGACCTGCTGATTAGTTGTGATGATCCTTGATCTACTGCAGCTACTGACTACCTCTTAATAGGAAGCCTTGTTCCTGCAACTCCTGGATTTGCTCCCCGTCAACAGGAGCATCTACTGTCATTCCCTTTACTGGAAACTTGAGTCCATCTTAGTCTTGATACCACTTGATATCACTTGAGAGTCTTGATATCAAATGTCAGACTTGACAGTCTTGATACCATTTTGAAGACTTGTCTACCTGCAAGAGAGGTGAGTTCTGCAAGAGAGAATTTACATGGAGCAACTGAAGCTATACCAAGTTCAACATACCCAACTTGAAGGTGTTGGACTTGACTTCAACTAGTGTCTTAGTAAAGATATTAGCCACTAGCATGACTGTGGGGACAAACTCAAGACTGAGTTCTTCCTTTTCTACATGCTCCCTAACTAATTGATACATAATCTTCATATGCATTGTCCTGCTATGAGGGATAGGATTCCTAGCAATTTAGAATACACTTGTAGAATATGAATATAAAAGAGTTCTACTTATCTGGAGGTTATGGTCCTGATACCATGGAGCTGAGATTGCAAGACTGGTTTATTTCTTGCTGCTCCAAGTAGCCAGTCTTTTTCCTAGGATTTGATAGGTTCCACCCTTACTTATCTTATCTTTCTTGTGCCCTGTGGTGGAGGTGCTTCTTCTCACCTATTCTCCTTTCATCTAACTGGGCAGTCAGCTCTGACATGCCCAACCTTACTACAATAATAACATATTATGTTTGAGAAATATGTTATTTGGGTTTAGGATCATACCTGTCTCCTTTGGAGAGCATCTCCCAAGATTTGTTGTGTTCTTTCTTGTAATGTGAGGAGGTTGAAGATTTGTTCTTTCACTGCTTTCACTTCTTGTTGAGCAAGACCTCTTTCACTTCTTCAACAACAGATTTGTCTCTAGCTCTAGCTACCTGACTGTTTGAGTTGGATGTATACCACTTGGACTATTTTTTCTCTTTTGTATAGCATCTCTGCTTGCACAGCATACTCCCTCTTGATAATGGCCATCTCCCATTGCCTTCTCCTACTTTATGACTTCAAATAGGACAGGGAGATCTTGACCATCTATCTCTTCATCTAGATGAATCACAATCCTTTGAAGCATCTATAGTCATTTCAATAACACTCTAATTATCTCAAGCAGGGAGATTTGGATGAATCTCCCCCTCAATTTTAGCATTGTCCATAGAGACATTCCTGAACTTCAGCAATATTAATGATCTATTTGGTGCAGGAGATTCTCTGACACCAATTCTCTGGCCAAGACTTAAGCTTTCCAGCTTACCAGACTATACTAGCTTTCACTTAGTGTTTGCACTGATCTTGTACAACCTTACTTTTAGTTACCATTTTTTCTACCTCAGCTAGATTGTTTTCTGATTGGTAGCCACTGACATGGACAACCCTTACTGCAAGTTTAGATGATGTTGAACCCTGCGCATACATTTCTCTTCTTGTATCCTCATAAGAGTCTAATAGCTGAGGATACCACTTGAGAAACTTTTTAGCTGAGCATTATGTGCTCCTTCCTTGCTGCTCTCAGAAGAGCTACTTCTAGCGCTTTTCTCAGAGATGAGTACATATTGGATCCCTAGTTGGATTTGGGCTAGGTTCACTAAGTCAGGATATGACCCAACATGTATAGCCAGGGTCATGGTTGTGTCTTAGAGTCTAGGTCAAGTCCTTAAAGTTAACAATACAAAGGACCAGTCTCCAACACTACCAGAAACTCAAGACTTAGAGAAAATTCAAGACTTAGAAAAAGAGTTCCACGTTCGTCGATCTCAGGTCGACGAAAGTCGTGCTCAGCTCGATGAACTCAAAGATAATTCTCTGAGCTGAGCTCGATGAACTTGGTTCTTAGATCGACGAACTCTGGACAAAGTGACAACACTTCTAATTCAAACTTCGGTCGACAAACTTAGAGCTTCAGCTAGATGAACTCTGTTCTCTGATCCCAGATCGACTAATCAGATGTTTCAACACTCAACACCAGAGAATATCACACTCAACGCCAGGATGATGATTTAACACTCAAAACCAGAGAACATCACACTCAACGCCAGAATGATGATTCAACACTCAACGCTAGAGAACATCACACTCAATGCCAGAATGATGATTCAACACTCAGCACCAGAAAATATTCTAAGTCCAGAATCAAAACTCAGGTTGACTATCTTGGACCTCAGCTAGATGATATCAGTTCTCAGGTCTCAGGTCGACGATCTTGGACATCAGATCTACGAACTTGGTGCACAGAATAGGAAAGTTGTCAAGCAGCAGTCAGCCATTCTGAGGTTGACGAACCTGGAGCTGCTCGACGAACTTGGATCTCAGCTCAACGAACTATGTACTCAGGTCGACGAATCCAGACTTGGTTGTTACCCTTTTCTGTTCTTATTTTATTGCAATGATTCCTGAGTAATTAATGCTCTAATATTCTCTGAATATTACCGTTAGACAAGAGTATTAATTGTGGTCTTCATCAGGATTATTGCCTGCCATTTTTCTAAGGGACAGTTGGGGAAACAAATCAATGTAAAATAATTCCAAGGCCCTCAGCATTAATTGCAGGAAGAATTTCAAAATTCAAATGGACTTTCACATGGAAAATATAAAGATATAGATTTCCCTTCTTCATGTAGATCATACAACACACAAGACAGAAGAGTAATAAAAATACAGAATACTCGATACACAGAAAATCAATCAGTCAAGAAATCAACTATTGCTAGACCAGAAGAAGAACAAATTTCTGAAGAAGAAGAAGAACAATCATCCAAATCAAGAGTCTTCTTCTGTCATTCTCTTAGGAATCTTCAATAGGACAACTACTACTGCATATGTCAAGAAGTTCCTGAAGTTCTTCTGTTTGAAGTTGAAAGCTTGAAGGCCTATCACCCTGAAGCAAAGCTCCATTTAATCCTGAACAAACTCAGTATCTCAGGGGGAGCTTTTGTCACCATAAAATCCACAAGTCTTCTCGGTTGTTTGAGAAAGAGAAGACACCATCACTCTCTCACCCCCTCTATAAAAAGGGTTCTCTACTCTCTTCAAAAGTGATTCCTTGTTGCAAGTCTCCTAACCAAAAGACTTGAGGTTTGGTTTTTGAGCACATTATCAAAAGCTCATTGGTGGCAGTCACCTGAACAAAAACATGAGTGGATTCCTACCAGGGTGGTAGAAGAATGGATGTACCCAGGTTGGGGAACCACTATAAAGTTCTTGTGTTGTCTGATTTCCCATTTTCTTTTGTTCTTACTGTGGCTATGTTAGTTAGGATACTGTTATTTTTATTAGTCTAATCTGTTGTGTTGTGATATATCACCCAAGTTTTATAACAAGGTATCTTATTCAGCAAAAAGTTTTAATCACCAGATATATTCTATTCACCCCCCTCTAGAGTATATTAGATCTAACCCTCACTTTCAATTGGTATCAGAGGGGAGTTCTTTTGGTTGTAAAAGCTAACCCTTGAACAAAAGATCCTAAGTTAGATATTTCCCTATTTGTGTTAGATTCACATAAACAGCATGGCCCAGAATAAGGATTATGCAAGCACCAGACCTCAAGTGTGCAATCTGAACAAGTTTGCCATCTGGAAGGCAAGAATAAAGCTTTATATGAATTTCATTGATGAAGATATCTACAATTCTATTTTTACAGGTCCCCCTTAAGCTTCAAGCTCAATAACATCAACCAGCAATAATGTTGTTCCACCACCTGAGTGGACTGAGGCTCAAAAGAAGGCCAAGATTGTTGATGCCAAGGCAATGAATATATTGGCCCAAACAATATCAGATGACATTTTCCAGAAGGTGGCTGAGTGCACATCAGCCAAGGACATTTGGGATTCCCTGAATCAAATGGTGACTTGATCTGCTGATGAAAGAAAAGACAGAAGATCAAATCTCATATCCCAATATGAGAACTTAAAGACGGAGGAAGCAGAATATGTGGCTGATATGTACAACAGGTTAAGCTCAATCATCAATGGGCTCAAAACCTTGGACAAGGACATCACCCTCACTGAGGTGAATGACAAGATTCTTATGTGCTTCCCAAGCTCATGAGATTCAAGGATCTGGCCCATCAAGGAGGCCAGAAGCCTAATTAAGATTTCCACTGAATCTCTTTTAGGAAAGTTAAAGTCCTATAAATAGCTGATCAAGACCAGGGAAGCAGCTGAGAAAAGAACACCGCCACCAGCAAGGAAGGAGCACAGCCTTGCATTCAAGGCTACTGAGGAGTCTGAGGCTCTATCTATAAATGAAGATCTGATGAGCCTGTTAGCCAAAATATTCTACAAGATGGCTAGGAAGGACTTTAGGAGGAAGTCATCTTGAAAGGATGATAAGCCCAGGTATGATAAGACACATACTAAAGAGGTAGTATGTTTTGGCTGCAGGAAACCTGGACATTTTCTCTCAGAATGTCTAGAGAACCAGAAGAAGGAGAAGAGAAGAGAGAAGGACTTCAGGAGCAAGTATTACAGTAAGCCCTCCTCCAACAAGCATAAGAAGAAGGATAAAGGCTTTGTAGCTGAAAGTTAGAGTGAAACAGAAGATGAATCTTCATCTTCAAGTTCTAGTGAAGAAGAAGAGGAGGCAAAGGCAAAGGAAGTTTTCCTCATGGCAATTGATGCCAACAGTAGCAGATCAGATACAAATTAATCTGATAATAAAGAAAGCCTGTCAGCTGAAGATCAGGTATTAGCCTCTTATGATTTTTAATCTGATGAATTCAAATGTGAATTTAAAAATTTATGCTTAGATTTGATAAGCTCTGAGAAGGAAATCAAACTTCTCAGAGAAAAATTAAAAGATCAAGATGAAATTATTTCTGAAAATGCTAGTCTATCTAATGAACTGAAGTCTGCAAATGAACAAATCATCTTTCTGAAATCTGAACTTAGCAAAGCTAAGATACTGGAAAAAACATTAAATGACAAAAGTTTAAAACAGTTAGATATAACTAGTACATTAAATACTAGAACTAATAACTATAGATTAGGGTTAGAAGCTTCATCCAGTGAACCAATTCTAATTTAGAAGAATCACCTGTCAAAACCAGTAAATTTTATATCTGATAAAGGCAAGAAAAACACTGATCAAGTCAATAAGGTTAATGAAGTCCTTAAACAAATTGAAACTAAGAACAAACTTAAAAAATAGAAGAATAAGAAAGTAATAATGTTCAGCAGTTATTGTCAAACTCAGATCAACGATACATGAACAGATCGTCGACCTCAGAACGACGATCTCTGAACACAAACTTTAGTAATAATCAATCTTTGATCTACGTTCGAAGATATCAGTATGATTTGTCGACCAGAGATCGACGATTTTGGTGCCCCAAGAATGAATACCTTCATTCTTCGAGCAGAGATCGACGATCTAATCCAACATCGTCGAGCTCAGGTCGATGATCCAACCAAAAATCGTCGATCCCAGATCTTAACAACATAAACTTAAAATCTAATAATAATTTTAATCCTTTTAGTTAATGGATAATACCACCAAGAAGATATCATCCTAAAGGTTACAAAGATCAACCTGAATATTCTTACATTTCCAGTTACAGTTATATAAATCAACAAGGACCCATGGTTACCTGGGTCAAGAACCACTAACTATTTTATTTGCTGATGAAGAGCTGTCCAGGTGAGAATCAAGTATGGTATTTGGACAGTGGTTGCTCCAAGCATATGACTGGGAACAATGAAATCCTACTCAACTACAAGTCCAAGTTAGGACCAAAGGTAATCTTTGGAGACTCAAAGTGTGGACAATCTGAAGGCTATGGATAAATAAGGATCGAGCAATTACATTCAACAAAGTAACCTATGTAAGAGGACTCAAGCATAACCTCATCTCCATAAGTCAATTATGTGATGAAGGTTATCAGGTACACTTTAATCCAACTGCCTGTACTATTTCTAATAAAAAGAAATAAACTATTTTAATTGGGAATAGACAAGGAAACATATATGTAGTTGATTTTCTTTCTGCCAATTCAGATATTTGTCTACTTAATATTATAAGTAATCAGAATGATTTATGACATAAAAGACTAGGGCATGTTAATATGAAAAACATTGCTAGGCTATCTAAAGACAACCTTGTTAGAGGTTTACCTTCTGGCCCCTACAAGAAGGAAGGCCTCTGCAGGGCTTGTCAACTAGGCAAGCAAACTAAATCTAGTTTTAAATCAGTAAATAAAAGTGATTCACCTAGGATCTTTTACTTGCTGCACATGAATCTTTTTGGACCAATAGCTGTACAAAGCCTGGGAGGGAAATCCTACACTTTAGTCATTGTGGATGACTTCTCAAGGTTCACTTGGGTGTTCTTTCTGAGATCTAAGTCAAATACCTTTAAGGTTCTTACAGATTTTCTCAGGACCATAGAGATTGAGTACTCTACTCATATTGCATTGATTAGAAGTGATCATGGTACAGAGTTTGAGTCTCTTCTTATGCATGAGTTCTGTGAGAAGGAAGGTATCAGGCACTATTTCTCAGCTCCTAGAACTCCCCAACAGAATGGGGTAGTTGAAAGGAAAAATAGGACACTGATTGAAGCTGCAGGAACATTACTTACAGATGCTTTCATGCCCCTATCCTTTTGGGCAGAGGCTGTAAGCACAGCAAACTATGTACTGAACAGAAGTCTGATACATAAACAAAAGAATATGACTCCCTATGAATTACTTAAAGAGAAGAAACCTAAAATCACATATTTTAAAGTATTTGGCTGTATTTGTTATATACATAATAATGACAAGAGATATATTAAAAAGTTTGAAGCTAAGGATGAATAGGGAATTTTTCTAGGATATTCCCAAGTAAGCAAAGCTTATAGGGTATTTAACAAATCATCCCTGAAAATTGAGGAATCAGTTCATGTTACCTTTGATGAGACTAATATGTTTTACAAGGAGAAAAACATTTCTACCAATAGTACTTTGCAGGTATCAAAATTGTGTGAGAATTTGGATGATCTAGACCTTACCCCAGAGGCTGAATCACATCCTCCTCCACATTTAGTAGCAGAAGCTGATAGTGATGAAGAAACTGTGGAAGCAGTTCAACTTCCTTCAACAGTTGATGCAATTCCACAAGAGGAATTAAATCCAATAACTATTGCTGAACCAACTCCACCTAATGATCTTGTCACACTTAGAGATCACCTTAGATCCCAAGTGATTGGAGACATAACAACAGGGGTACAGACAAGGCATCAACTCAACCAAGACCTGATGCATGCCTGTTTTCTCTCTCAAGTTGAACCTCAAACCATAAAAGATGCTGAGCAAGATCCCCAATGGATCATTGCTATGCAAGAGGAACTCAACCAGTTTGAGAGATGACGAGTTTGGGATTTGGTTCCAAGACCCCAAGACTACCCAGTCATTGGAACTAAATGGGTATACAGAAATAAGATGGATGCCCAAGGTGTGATTGTGAGGAATAAGGCTAGGCTTGTTGCTCAAGGTTATAGACAAGAAGAGGGAATAGACTATGACCAAACATTTGCACCAGTTGCAAGATTAGAGGCAATAAGAAAATTTCTTGCATATGATGCCTACAAGAAGTTTAAAGTCTATCAGATGGATATGAAGAGTGCCTTTCTTAATAGAGTACTAAAGGAAGAAGTCTATGTTGAACAACCTCCAGGTTTCATCTCTCCAACCCATCCTTATCATGTTTTTAAGTTGCATAAAGCCCTCTATGGTCTAAAGCAAGCTCCAAGAGCTTGGTATGAGACTTTAGCTAGCTTTTTGATAGAGCATAAGTTCCTTAGAGGCATTGTAGATAAAACATTGTTCACTATACATCATAAGGATCAAACCTTGTTAGTACAAATATATGTGGATGACATTATATTTGGGTCTACTGATCCCAAATTATGCAAGAGGTTCTCTGACCTCATGCATTCAAAATTTGGGATTAGTAGCATGGGTGAGCTCTCCTACTTCCTTGGTCTCCAAGTGAAGCAGCTCCCTGATGGAATCTTCATTTCCCAGGCTAAATATACTAAATAGCTTATTAAAAAGTTTGGGATGGTTGATGCCTCAGCAAAGAAAACACCTATGGCTACAAATGTTGTAATAGACTCTGATGCACATGGGAAACCTGTGGATCAGAAATTATATAGGGTCATTGTTGGGTCCCTACTATACCTTACAACTAGCAGGCCTAATATTATGTTTGCAATATGCCTTTGTGCTAGGTTCCAGGTGAACCCTAAAGAATCTCATCTAATTTTTCTAAAAAGGATTTTAAGATATATAAAGGGGTGTCCTAGTCTAGGTCTTTGGTATCCTACTGAGTCAGAGTTTGAGTTAACTGGATACTCAGATGCTGACTTTACTGGATGTAGAGTGGACAGAAAGAGTATCTCAGGAACTTGCCAGTTCCTTGGTATGAGATTAGTGTCCTGGTTTTGCAAGAAGCAATCATCTGTGTCCACATCAACTGCTGAAGCAGAATATATTGCAGCTGGCAGTTGCTGTTTCTAGATGCTGTGGATTCAAAACCAACTCCTGGACTATGGGTTCAACTTAAATAATTCAACTCTACTATGTGATAACATAAGTGCTATTGTCATAGCAAAAAATCCAGTCCATCACAGTAGGACTAAACATATAGACATTAGGCATCATTTTATTAGAGAGTGTGTAGACAAAAACAAAATTAAACTTGTCTATATCTACACTGATTTGCAAAAAGCTGACATATTCACCAAACCCTTGATGAAAGAAATCACTTATTCATTGTAAATCAGCTTGGAATGATCAATGGAGAAGACTTAGTTTAGTTTCTATCTGCACTCAAAGAACTCTTCAGATTTCGTCGATCTGAGATCAACAAACTCCCTGTTAGTAAAGTTAGTTTCGTCGACCTGAGATCTACGAACCTACTTCAGAAAACTTTCGCCGAATGGAGTTCGACAAAATATCTTCAACCCTTCAGACTGAGATCGACGAATTTTTTAACTACAAATTATTTCGTCGACCTCAGATCGAAGAACTATTTCTTTTAATGGAACGGAGTTTGTCGTTTCATATTCCGAAAAACCTTATATTTAGGTTTTTTTCGACCTCCGTCCCGCGCTTTCAGTTCTCTTGCACTTGATCCTCATTTTCTCTTGCAGGTGCTTTCATGGAGATTCCCATAGGAACTCTAGTGGCAATGAAGTTTGATACTGGTTTCGATCTGGACTTCGACTCTTTTCAGTACTCAGAACCCATCTTCCTTAATATTCTACAGTTACTTGAAGACCAATAGTTGAAGACTCTGCTCTCTACCCTCATGAAGATATCAGGAACAGAGATCAGGGAATGGGTTTATACAGTGACTACAGAGGAGAACACGATGACTGAAATAATCACGGGTAACACTGTCTCTCTTACCCCCGATATTTTAACTGAAATTTTTGGATTGAGTAATGATGATGAAGAACGGGAGATAGATTCAGATGATTTCGATATGATTCTTAACATGATGGGGTATTCGGGACAAACCCCCAATAAGTTGCTCAAGAAACATCTGTCTGCCGAGTACAAATTTCTCACAGATATTGTTGGGAAGGTGTTGCTAGGGAAGCACACCGCACATGACTACATAACCAGGCATCAGTTTCCGGTCATGTGCGCTATAGTCAATAAAAAGACAGTGAACTAGGAACAAATATTATTTGATCTGATTAAAAAGAAAAATAACAAAAAGGAGGTTTGTTTTGGAAGGGTCCTAGGGATCTTCCTTAAGGAAAAGACTGCTGAATCACTGGTCTCCCCGACCATATTCATTAATGCTAGCAAGAGACTCACTTGTGCCTTATTTAGCAAGTGGGAGAGGACCATCACTAAGCCAACCAAGGCTCCCTCCTCTTCAACTAGAACTTTAGAAAGTACAAGGGTTGTACCAGCCTCTCCCCAACCTACTGAAAGGATCCCATCCACCCCTCCACCACCTCCAGCCCCTTAAGTTCCATCCCAACTAGCAATTCAACCAACCCCACCTTCCACTACCATTATAGTCCATACCCCTACACCACCAGCATCTCCCATTCCTTCCTCTCCTACACACATACCATGCAATCCTCCCTCCCCCCAGCCTGATATATATGTACCTACACCACCCCAATCTCCTATTCCATCTCATCTTGCTGATATCCCCCACACCAACCTTTCATCACTCCCATACTTCAACCTATTATCATCTTTACTGAACACTTCCTATCCTCCAAATGACTCTCCCCTAGACACTCAAATCCCACCTCCACCTCCACCTCTAACTCCCCCAGCACCTACCATATCCACTCAACAAACCACTGCCCCAACCTCTACCTCCCCACACTTGGATTCCTCTCTTGTCACCCCACTCATTACCCTCCTCACACCCCTCCTCTAATCCCTCATAGCGGAAGCTATCTCTCCACTTGCTTCCTCCATCTCCTCTCTAGCTGCCCAAATCTCTACCCTAACTACTGCTCCCTCTTCAGTTGGGGGCCTGGCTTCAGTGCCTACTGAAACCAGGCAGGGGGAGATACTTCATGAAGAAGTAGCATTAGTTGCAGTAGCAGTAGAAGAACCAGTTAAACAGGATATGGACACAACAGCAGCAGAAGTAGAAGCTGCAGAAGCAGAAGCAATAGAAGCCGCAGTTGTTGATAATGATTCTTTTGATAGTGATTCTTTTGATTTCTTACAGTTTATAGATTCAGATATGGATTTAGATGATCAGGTCTCTGAAACTGTTGGTGATTTAGTTATAAATCCCACAGTTGACCTTATAAAACTGTTAAGACTTTTTGATACAGTTCATTTGAGCTTTCCTCCAGAGGACCACACTAAGCCATCATTGGCTATAATTCCATATACCTCACCAATAAGCCCTAAAGTTGTCAAACAACTCAAGGCCAGTTTTGTAACCCCTATCATTCCATCCTCTCAGATAATTGTTTCACCCATTGTATCATCCCCCCTAGCTCCAGTTTTTATAATGGATGACTCTCCCATGCCTGATCTAGATTCCTTGATCATGGCTGGCATTGAGGAAGAGAATAAATAAGCTGCTGTAAGCACTGATGTACATGCTTCTCCAGTTTCCCCTCCAGCTTCTTCAAAGACAGAAAAGGCATCAATCTCTGATGACACAATAAGAGAGATTGATGCTATGTATGACAATCCTCAGCCTTCTGATGATAATGATGATGATGATGATGGTTCTGATGAGGATCTAAAGAGGAAGAAAATCTCAAGGAAAAGGAAAGCTCCTCCACCATCTGCCCCAAAACCCAATCCAGCAAATGACACTCCCTATTATATTCTGCAAAACATAACTCCATACAAAGGGATGCCAGCTTAGATGTGGCTATCTAAAAATGAGCAAAAGGCAAGGAAGAAGAACATAAGATATTCTCCTCCCCCACAGAAATTCAAGAGAGGTCCTCCTCCTCCTCCTCCTGCCGCTGGTGCTTCAGGGACTACTTCTCAAAGGTCAGATGCACCCTCCAGGCCTACATCATTCACCAGAACTTATCAAAGGCAGGAAAGGCCATCTAGACACCATTCCCAAGGAAGCAGCCAGCAAAGGAATATAAGTTCTATAAAGCAAATAAAGGAGGTAGTCTATCAAAAACCAGAAATTTTCTCCTCCCAAGCAGCAAGCTCAACAAAGAAGGCATACAGAATCTCATAAGCCTAAAGTAAAATATAGTGAGACCGCACCTCCAAAGTCTCTATATACAACGAGTGATGAAAGCCAAACAACAACAATTTTTCAAGCACAGTCCACTCAATTCAGGCCTGTTACCCTGCTACCCCCTCAAGATGATCAATCATCTGTCAGTCAGGATGTTGATCCCAACTTCAGGATGGCTAGGCTCCAAGAGTTAATTAGTGTGTCACAAATTAAGAAGGCCAGAGAAGAAGGAGAAGATCAAACAAAGTTTACTACTATGTCTTCATACAGAGAAAAAGAGCTGGATAGACTTCAAGTAAGCAAGAAAGTGTTTAATCCTGCAGAATATATGGCAATACACCCAGAGGCTGTAGTACCAAGAACCTCCACCCTGATAGTGATTGGAGTAGCAGATATGTACATGTCAAAGAAAGAAGCTGCTAATCCTGACAGGGAAATCATTTTTACTCGGCCTAAAGATAAGAGCAAAGGAGCAGAGAAACAGAAGAAATAGAGCCTAAACTCCTATGTGTATGGTATACTTTTGAAAAACAGTGTTCTATAATACAAAGCTAATTGTGTAAATATATCTGCTGCATATATATTATTTCATTCTCTGCCAGATATATATTTTCTTGCTTTGTACATTTCCTTTTATCATTGATTCTGTAAATAGTGACCTCACCCAAATAGGGGGAGATTGTTGAATCCCTAGTTGGATTTGGGCTAGGTTCACTAAGTCATGATATGACCCAAAATGTGTAGCCAGGGTCATGGTTTGTCCTAGAGTCTAGGTAAACTCCTTAGAGTCAACTATACAAAGGACCAGTCTCCAACACTGCCAGAGACTCAAGACTTAGAGAAAATTCAAGACTTAGAAAAAGAGTTATATGTTTGTCGATCTCAGGTCTATGAAAGTCGTGCTCAGCTCGACGAACTTAGAGACAATTGTCTGAGCTGAGCTCGACGAACTTGGTTCTTAGATCGACGAACTCTAGACAAAGTGACAACACTTCTAAGTCAAACTTCAGTCGATAAACTTAGAGCTTCAGCTAGACGAACTCTGTTCTCTGATCCCAGATCGACTAATCAGGTATTTCAACACTCAACACCAGAGAATATCACACTCAATGCCAGGATGATGATTCAATACTCAATGCCAGAGAACATCACACTCAATGCCAGAATGATGATTCAACACTAAACGGCAGAGAACATCACACTCAACGCCAGAATGATGATTCAACAATCAGCACCAGAAAACAGTCTAAGTCCAGAATCAAAACTCAGGTCGACTATCTTGGACCTCAGGTAGACGATATCAGTTCTCAGGTCTCAGGTCGACGATCTTAGACATCAGATCGACGAACTTGGTGCACAGAATAGGAAAGTTGTCAAGCAGTAGTCAGCCATTCTTAGGTCGACGAACCTGGAGCTCAGCTCGACAAACTTGGAGCTCAGCTCGATGAACTATGGACTCAGGTCGACGAATCAAGACTTAGCTGTTTCCCTTTTCTGTTCCTATTTTATTGCAATGATTCCTGAGTAATTAATGCTCTAATATTCTCTGAATATTACCGTTAGACAAGTGCATTAATTATGGTCTTCATCGGGATTTTTGTCTGCCGTTTTTCTAAGGGACAGTTGGGGAAACAAATCAATGCCAAATAATTCCAAGGCCGTCAGCATTAATTGCAGTAAGAATTTCAAAATTCAAATGGACTTCCACATGGAAAATATAAAGATATAGATTTCCCTTCTTCCTGTAGAACATACAACACACAAGACAGAAGAGTAATAAAAATCCAGAATACTCGAGGCACAGAAAATCAATCATTCAAGAAATCAACTATTACTAGACCAGAAGAAGAACAAATTTCTGAAGAAGAAGAACAATCATCCAAATAAAGAGTCTTCTTCTGTCATTCTCTCAGGAATCTTCAATAGGACAACTACTACTATATCTGTCAAGAAGTTCCTGAAGTTCTTCTGGTTGAAGTTGAAAGCTTGAAGGCCTATCACCCTGAAGCAAAGCTCCATTTAAACCTGAACAAACTTAGTATCTCAGGGGGAGCTTTTGTCACCATCAAATCCACAAGTCTTATCAGTTGTTTGAGAAAGAGAAGACACCATCACTCTCTCACCCCCTCTGTAAAAAGGGTTCTCTACTCCCTTTAAAAGTGATTCCTGGTTGAAAGTCTCCTAACCAAAAGACTTGAGGTTTGGTTTTTTAGCACCTTACCAAAAGCTCATTGGTGGCAGTCACCTGAACAAAAACCTGAGTGGATTCCTACCAGGGTGTTAGAAGAGTGGATGTACCCAGGTTGGGGAGCCAATATAAAGTTCTTGTGTTGTCTGTTTCCCTTTTTCTTTTATTCTTGCTGTGGCTGTGTTAGTTAAGATACTATTATTTTTATTAGTCTAATCTGTTGTGTTGTGATATATCACCCAAGTTTTAGAACAAGGTATCTTATTCAGCAAAAAGTTTTAATCACCAGATATACTCTATTCACCCCTCCCTCTAGAGTATATTAGATCTAACCCTCACTTTCAGTACAACCTTCTAGTACTCCTCCCCACTAATCTGCTGAAGTGGCGGCAGTACTAAGTCCCATCAGTTAGACATCTTAGGGCTTCAATAGCTGGATCTGCTAGTCTGATTATCCAGTCACATACCACTTGAAAGACATTACCCAACATATATGTGCATTATCCACTTTTATGAATGCACACAACAGCACACCATCCTCGTCCTTTTGGGTAGTAGGAGGAGTAATCTTGATGGACAGTATATCCATCTCCAACTTCACAACTGTATATCTTAGGTCCATTTCTCACTAGAGTATGGACCTAGAGGTAACTTCCTTATTCCAGTCCCAAGTCTGGACCATCCTTTGTCCAAATGCCACATAGGGGTATGGGCACTTTGACTATCCTGAAAACTAGAGTTTACCTTACCTTAGGACCCTAATAATTATTGGGCCCTAGGTTCTTATTAGCATAAAAATTCACATGCCTTCCTGCAAATTTTCTAACAGGAAGACTAACACTAGCTCTGTCATGAAGACTTACCCTTGCCCTTAGCACACTAGGGTTGTACCAACAATCTATGGCAAAGTGACCCACTTTGCCACAAAACCAACACTCATTGATGTTATATCTCCTCTTCTGAATAGTCTTTGAAGAGTGCTAACCATCACTAGCTGCATGTTCAGAGGGGAGTGTTGTAGCCTTCTTATTTCTCTCAGCAAGAATCTGATTAAAGGTGAGTCTTCTAGTAGAAGTACTTGGCTTACTTAGAGTTTCATTATCAACAGTCTTCTTTATAGTTGACATACTATTAATTACCTTTCGAGCTAGCCAAGTCAGCCTTACTGACTGACTTACCCTTGGTCTGGGTTATTGCTGGAAGATTTTGAGAATAGGCCACTGCCTTCTCCTTGAGTATAGGGGCTGAAGCACCAAATACAAATGGTCCATGATGGGCCATTTGGAATTCTCCATAGGCAGCCTTCTATGCACTCAAACCCATGCCCTTCCTTCTTTCATTGCAAGGTACACTTGTACTCTTACAAGGAGAATTCTGATTCTTCTAGTGACCATATATGCAGTCTTGGTCATACCTGTTGGAAGGGAGGATTACCTTGTGAAAGGTGGCCTGAGGCACTACAGGAGCATTGCCTTTCCTTTTGGAATGACAAACTCTAGAATTCCACTTAGACCCTAAGGATCTCTCATTTTTTTGAGAGGTAAATGAGTTAATCAGTGGCAGCATAATTTTGGGCTTATTAAATTCAGCCGCAATCTTTCTCTCCTTTAGAAGCTTCTCTTCAAGATCCAAGATTATCTTGTTCTTATTTCTTATGGTCTCAATTTGGATTATTGAGATGACCTTTAGTTGGCAGACTTCCCTCACTTTCTGATCCAGCAGGGATGTTGTCTCAGACTGCTAGGCAAAACCTAGATGTAGAGAGATAATCTCCTCAGCCTGTATCTTGGCCAACTTCTTGCTTCCTCTCAAAGCATCAAAAATTTCACCATACTTGTCAATCAATTGATTGGCACCTACCTCAGACTAAGAGTCATCTTCATCAATGGATGAGGATGCATCAGTGTTGGGTCCATTGATCCCAATGGCCCTAATTTGATGATGTCAAATGTGTCAATGAGATAAACATAGTTGTATTTGATGTATGGTTAAGTTCATGTATACAGGTTAGTCTTTGTCAAAATGATTGGACAGCTAGTTCAAGAGATAATGACAGGTGGACTAAAGGTGAAGATGGAAACTCAGAAAACTACCTAAGTCCAAAAGCGTCGAGTGAGGCAAGCTCACTCAACGCCTTTCAGCTAACAGTGCGGAGAGAAGGAAGACAGTCAAAACTGATAGTATTGCAAAGGCAAAAAATCGGCAAAGTCCATAAGTGTTAAGTGAACTCAACACTCTCAACGCCATCAAGCAAAGTTGAAGAATCCAGAAAATTTCTAAGTCCAAAAGCGTTGAGTGAACTCAACTCACTCAACACCATACAGCTAGAAGCGTTGAGTCAAGGTTATCCTGTCATAGCCTTTCTATGAAGAACCAGAAAATTTCTAAGTCCAGAATCGCTGAGTCTACCATTCGTCGAGCTGAGCTTAACTTTCGTCAACCGGAGTTCAGAGTTCGTCGACCTCAACTTTTACCTATAAGAAGGACCCAGCTATTAGAATCGTCGACCGGAGTTCAGATTTCGTTGATCTAAGCCTTCACCTAAAGAAAGAATTGGGCTGATAGAATTCGTCGAACTGAGTTAAGATTTCATCGACAAAAGTTCAGATTTTGTCGATCTCAGCCTTCGCCTGAAGAAAGAACTGGGCTGAGAGAATTCGTCGATCTCAACTTCACTGTTTCGTCAAGCTGAGCTCAAAGTTCATTGAGCTGAGCTTGAAGTTTGTCAAACGCAGGATTTCAGAAAAGTTAGTTGATTTTGGCTAAGTCCAGAATGTTGCTGACTCCGCAAAGTCAACAAGTCAATAAAGTTCAGATTCGATGCAAATCGACATTAACGTCGCCGTCAGTCTACATTGGATCTCAAGTTAATAAAGCCGAGGTTTTAACCACTATTAATAATGAGACACGTGTCGATCATCTCGCCAATGTGACGTGATTATATATAGCAGAAAAGATCGAGATCTATTAATGATGATTGGATTAATTTCTGATTAACTTTCTAAAAAACGAGAAGCGGAGTTCGTCATCTTCATCCGCCATTATTGCAGAAGCCAAGAACCTCAAGTTCAAATCAGAAGGGATTCTGAGATTGCTGGTGTAATCAACATTCACTCCAGCAGGTTTAGAGTAATCCTCTGAGAGAGACGAATCAGCCTAGGCGTGCCCTAGCTAAAGTTATCTTCTCGATCCAAGCCGAGCCAGAATATGAAGATCAATTCAGTGGATTAAAGAAGAAGGAAGGGCTGAAATTTGCTCAGTCTAGATCATGAGATATTCCTGAAGAAGAAGCAGATTCATTTGCTAGTTGATTCCAGAACAATCCTGTTGAATCCAAAATTTGACCTCAACAAAAGTTCGAAATTAGGAGTGTAGCCAACACCTACTTCTCCCAAGCTCGGACCTCTGACTGGTAGTAAAAGACAAGAAACTGACCCAAAGCCTCAGCTGGGAGGTTCCACCTCTTACTCGGAAGATATCTGAGTGTTTCCCCTCCAAAACCAAATGCTGGGCTAGGAGCTCCTCAGAAAGCACTATAAGGACTAAGGAAAATATGAAAGCTTGCTTTCTGAGGAGCCCCTGTGGGTCTATTTATAGCCTTTGCTGGTCTAAAATTACTAAATTACCCCTGGCTGGTCTGCCAACAGCCAAACTCCGCTATTATGAGGAGCTAAATGCAGACCCTGGGGGTATATAGGTAATTTTACCTGAGGGCATTTAGGTAATTTCACCCTAGGCCTTACCCGGTGGGAGCCTTCTTGCCGAGAACTAAAGGCTCTCGCGCTTACTTCTTGCCGAGAACTCTCCTGCCCTCACCAGGTGGGAGCTAAATGGATATTAATGAATGCTACAGGTTGTGCCTACTCCCGCCCTCACGAGGTACGAGCCTTCTCGCCTGCCTCTAGGAGGGAGTATGTCTCGGCCGAAGCCCGACCTGTCTTGACGAGCGCCGAGCTCTGCTCGATGAACTTCTTACCTGAGCGCGAGCGCTCTCGTCTGCTCCTATGCGAGAGCTCTTATGTTCCAAACCTGTTCGACAATCGTCAAGATCCGCTCGACGAGACCTGAGCTGAGCTCGGCGAAATATGAATAAAGGCGTTGAGTCGAGCTCCACCCTTATTAGGCGAGAGCAAATTTTATTCAACTGAGGCTAGCCCAAAGCTAGCCCAAACCTGGCCCTTGGTGTCTTTGAGTCCCACTCAATGAATATGGGGTTGTACACAATCCCCGCTCTTTTCGAGCTAGCCCTGCGATTGAAAAGACATGTCCAACCCTTTATATTCGCTGAGCACGTGCTGTCCTTAAAATGAATCTTTTGGTGGGCCACCCCACGGCTATATATATATATATATATATATATATATATATATATATATATATATCTGCTGATAGTCACAAATCCATCCCTGCCGTTGTCGCCCCTCGTTTGAGTCCTCGCACGGTCTCAAAATGCACCCTAAACGCGCCGAGAAGCCACTCTCGCAAGGCCTGCAAGACCGCATCAACGCGGCATAAGCGCGAGCCTGTGCCAATATCTCCCTGGTAGCCCCTTGGCTGGCGAGAAAGGCGTCGGCCACTGAGCCCCCCTAGCTTAAGAAAAGGAAGAAGAAGGCGAATTCGGTCAGGCAAGACCCCTTGAACGAGAACCGGGGCTCGCCTACCCCAACCCCAGGCCGTGCGGATAATCCTTCTCCACCACAGAAGGTATGTTTCCTCGATTCTCCTGCTAGCGAGAACTATGAAATGTTGAAGAAAAGAAAGATCGATGATGGATATGTCGTACTTCTCGCAGGAGACGATTCAAGATGCTGGCACCGGGTCCCCATTAGCACCCCTAGAGTCAGCGCCTCTCCCCCTAGGGATCCACCACGGGTCCCGGAGGCCACTCCTCTGGCTGACCCTCCGAGAACCCCAAGTAACCTTTTATCCCCATTTTGCCCAGCTCTTTATTCCGATCAATTTGTTCCTCTACTGCTAAAATGACTTCCTGCAGTGCTCGCTCCCGCAAGCCCGTGTCTTGACACCCGGGGAAATGAAATCATACTCATCAACCCTATCATTTTGGCAGCTGATCTCGCCCTCCCGGTGGGAGGAGTGGCCATCGAACCCTTCGCGCCTTCACAGGGGTCTCGCTCTCCCACGAGGGAGGACGTCTCCGCCACTTCTCCTGGCGAGACCAGGACTGTTACGCGTAAGACATTCTGCCCGGGGCGAGGCAAGCCGCTCCACCTCCTCTTTATAAAGGAACCCGAGGGGGAGCTCGGACCCTCTCGCCAGTCATCGGTCGATGGCTCTCGCCATACTGCAGGTGCGCGAGAAATTCACCGCTTCCTCTTCTTACTCCCTTGTTATGACTGGAACTATCTTTCTTTTACCAGGGGTTATGGAGCCCAGGGAGGGAGCTGAAGAGGAGGGGGATGAAGATGAAGAGGAGGTTAGAGAAGCGGAAAAGGAAGACGCCGAGAGCTCCCCCTTCCCCTCTTCTGATGAGATGGAAGAGTTTCTGGATGCCGCCGGGAACGGTAGGAATCAGCGAAAGAGGGTGGCGGCGCTCCTGTCAAAGCTCGCGCAGCGGGAGCAGGCCAACTCCTCGGCAGTAAAGGAAATCTGCGGGATGGTGGAGCAGCAAATGGTGGTCATGGAGCAGGACTATTCCTACCTCATCGGCGAGATGAAGCGGCAGGATACACTTACTGCCGAGACGTCCCCAGGTCGACATGTCACGCGAATTCGGGACCAAGCGCGCCTGATTACCCTCGAGTGCACCGCCATGACGGCTTACTTCAACCCGCGAGTGCCCAAAGGACGGGAAGGCGAGGTCGAGGATGATGGTGTTGGGAGCAGTATTGAACTATGGCATCTCGCCCCTTCTTTACCCACCTCTCGGCCTGCCCTTCTCGCCATGTACCCCTTCTTGAATTATTTTTCAGACAATAACTTGAATGCTTGATTATTTTTATTATGTGGCTCTTGTCCGGCAAGAGCCCCCTTTTCATTTCTATTTTGCCTTCCGCTTTTCTGTTTCATGCTATTTTTGTGGTGCTTGCGCGAATATTAGCTTCCTATTTGTTAATCACCATCTTATCTCTAGGACGGGGTCTCGCCTAGGGGTTCCCGCCCCCATGATGGCTTAGGCAGCCAAGGCGTGTCAGAGCGGAAAGCGAGGCGCCGACTCCTCGGGACTTGACAATCGTACCCCCATCGTCTTTTTGAAAAAAACATCATTACCACGCTTTTCTATAAATAGGCTGATCCACCTACCACATTTATTTCTCTGATCTAAAACCCTTGTATCCTTCCTTACCGCTCTAGCGCCTCTCTGCAAATTCACTTGCTTTCACCACTTTCTCTCGTTCTCGCCCTCTTCCTAGCAGTTCTGCCTTGGAATTCTTATTCGCGATGCCGGGCGAGAGCTAAGGTCGTTCCAACTATGCTCAAGCCTTCCTAAAACACAAATTTCCTCCTTGTCGGCTGACCCTAGACGAATACCATCTGATAACTTCCAACTACATCCCCGCTGGGTTCACTGCAAGGAACCCAGGCAATAATGACAGGGTCAATCTCGCATAAGCGGGGGAGCTCGCCATCCCCCTAGAACACTTTGAGGTGGGTTTCCGCCTCCCCCTCTGGCCGGAAATGCGCCAAGCTCTCCGATATTATGGGGGGGGGGGGGGGGTTCTCGTCCACCTAAACCCTAACTCGGCCTCCATCCTAGTAGTATTCATCTGCTACATGCGGGCCGAGCGGATAGAATTCAGCCTGCCCATTTCCGAAAGTTATTCATCTTCCGGGCCATTTGCGGCATCGCCAACAAGAACCATCACTGGGGCGAGAAGTTCATCTATGTCTCAGGAGACTTCAGCAACATCCCTCTCGCACCCATCCAGTATGAAGATGCGACATACAAGCCACCCGCTCTTGGGTCGCGCGAGAGCGCCATCCTTGAGTTCTTTGGGACCAAGGACTTCGACGTCCAGTTCCTTAGGCGGGACCTTGATTCCCTTCATCCTATACCTCCCGACGAAGGTATGATCTCGACCTGGCCATGTGATTTTATACTTTAAGATTTCGAGCTAACTGCTGTTGATCTTGCAGGTGAGCGAGAAATCCCCCTCCACCAGCCGTTTGACGTGACCAGGGCTTTGATCGACCCTCTGGCTCTCACGAAATCCGCCGCGCTCTCCTGCCGAGATGAGCTGGCTCCCCGCTCCAAGACTGGCGCCCGGAAGTGAAAACCAAGCACCTTCTCCTCTGCCCCTCTTAAAAGACCCAGGGCAACTGCTGTGGACAAGGGTAAGTCCGTGTTGGAATCTCCCGCCCGATCTTTTGCCGAGAGCCTACCAATAGTAGGCGAGGATACTACTATTACTGAGTCTATCGCCAAGTCTCCTGCCGAGAACCTGTCAGCCATAGGTGGAGCTGATGATGAGAGGGCGGCCACCGAGACTGCTGCCCAAGTCCCACCCAAGCAGATGTCGAAAGGGCATTGAAACTTCGGCTTCGGTGACAAGTTCCTAGATGCGGAGGGGAAAACCTTGATTCAGTGGGATCTTGAAGCCAATCGGGCATCAATCTCTACTCTCCTTCCTAGATGGATGGAGCAAGATGAAGTCACCAGCGATGCCTTCGCGCTGGCCTACGGCCTCTACAGCCACAAGGATGCCGACAACTTTGACCCGTCGCCCACCCAGCTCTTGGCCTTCGACTCCATCTGGGCCTTGATGCACGGCTTCATCTCGCGCATATGTGCGCGTGTCAAAGCATCACCATAGATCACAACTTTGTTGACATGCACAAAGCGAGAGACGAGGCGGTGTCCAATGCGGCCATCCTGAAGGCCGAGCTTGCGGATGCCCGACAGCTTCTACCTCTCTGCCCGGCTGATGAGGTAAGCGAGATCCTCCAAGGACTCTCACTCCCCCCTTCGTTCATCAACCGCTTTCCTCCTTTATGTGCTGACGAGCTGTCTTCTGTGCCCAGGAATCTGCCCAGAGCTTGCTGTTTCACACGAGGATGGCCGGTCTGGAATGCGAGAATGCCCTGCTAAAGGGCCAACTCCAGCGCACGGATGCTGCTGCGGCTGTGGTACCACCTCCTCCCTCGCTGGACGAGAGGGTAAAGAGCCGCCACTACTCTGAATATGACATCGACAAGCTGCTGCAGGTCAATGCCCAGTCAACGGTCGGGCTAATGATAGAGACTCTGCGAGATGTGGGATGTCTGAATGAGGGTGGCGAGATCATCACTACCCGCAGGCTCCTTCCTTGGATTTTCGAGCATGTCCCCAAGCCCGCGGGAGCACCCGATTCCCCGCCCCTAGATGCCTTGAAGTCTCCCGTCCTAGTCGGCGGGACATCCGGCGAGAGCTCAGGCGAGAGCTCGAGCAGGATCCCTGGAGAGAGCTCCAACGTGGAATTTGGCGGAACCCCCTGAAGATCCTTGCTTCCCTCCTTATTGCAAACCTTTTCACCTTTTGTTCTTTTTGAATGTGCGAGATGCTCTCGCATGTAACCCTTTTTTGCAAACACATTCATATATATGATCAGTTTTCTTCTTCTCTTACCTTCTCATAAAAGCGATATATATTTTCTGTCTATTGCTTCTCGAGTGCGTTCTCACTGAGGCCCCAGGCCTCCTTAGGGGAGTCACACCCCTGTGATAGATTAACAGGTGGAACCTTGCCGAGAGTTCAAGGCCAAGCGTGTTTTTGCCGAACACTTTCCACTGTCTGGCCAAGAGCTTCTCGCCAAAGGTCCCCTACCGAGAACTCCTTTTGCCGAGAACCTCTTGTAGAGAACCTCTTGCCGAGAGCCTCCTGCTCAAAGAGGTTCTCAAACTCTTTCCCATGCCTGCCAAGCGTGCCTCCTGCCCTGCCCGGTTAAATGAGAGCCCGTACAACGAGTCTACCCGGAGCCGAGCCTCGCTTGGGTTGGTGCAAAAGTTTCCAAGCTAAAGTATCTCCATGAACGTTTCCGAGACTAAGTCCTTTCCCCCCAGGTGTGCCTACCGCCTTTCCCAGCTAATGAATGCCTGAGCAACGTGTCTACCCGGGGCCGAGAAGCACTCGGGGTATCCCTTACCCCCATAGGCGAGCCTTTGGACTTACCAGCTAGTGAGAGCCTGTGCATTGGGTCTACTTGGGGCCGAGCCAGACTCGGGGTAGTGCAAAAGTTTCCAAGCTAA
The DNA here is from genome assembly GCA_039513925.1 of Platanthera zijinensis. NCBI lineage: Eukaryota > Viridiplantae > Streptophyta > Magnoliopsida > Asparagales > Orchidaceae > Platanthera > Platanthera zijinensis. The sequence continues at coordinate 247,875,525 of CM077078.1, read as the reverse complement.
AGTATCTTCCTGAACATTTCCAAGACCAAGTCCTTTCCCCCCAGGTGTGCCTACCACCTTGTCCAGCCAATGAGAGCCTGAGCAACAAGTCTACCCAGGGCCGAGCAGCAGTCGTGGTATCCCTTACCCCCAAAGGAGAGCCTTCGGACCTGCCAGCTAGTGAGAGCCTGCGTAGCGGGTCTATCTGGGGCCGAGCCAGGCTCGGGATAGCGCAAAAGTTTTCAAGCTGAAGCATCCTCATGAACATTTCGAAGACCAAGTCCTTCCCCCCAGGTGTGCCTACCTCCCTGCCCAGCTAATGAAAGCCTGAGCAGCGAGTCTACCCAGGGCCGAGCAGCACTCAGGGTATCCCTTACCCCCCACAGGCGAGCCTTCGGACCTGCCAGCTACTTGGGGCCGAGCCAGGCTCGGGGTAGTGCAAAAGTTTCCAAGCTGAAGCATCTTCATGAACATTTCCAAGACCAAGTCCTTCCCCCCCCCCCCCCCCCCAGGTGTGCCTACCACCCTGCCCAGCTAGTGAGAGCCTGAGCAGCGAGTCTACCCTGGGCCGAGCAGCACTCGGGGTATCCCTTACCCCCACAGGAAAACCTTCGGACCTTCCAGCTAGTGAGAGCCTACGCAGTGGGTCTACCTGGGGCCGAGCCAGGCTTGGGGTAGTTCAAAAGTTTCCAAGCTGAAGCATCTTCATTAACATTTCCAAGACCAAGTCCTTCCCCCCAGGTGTGCCTACCACCGTGCCCAGCTAATGAGAGCCTGAGCAGCGAGTCTACCCAGGGCCGAGCAGCACTCAGTGTATCCCTTACCCCCACAGGCGGGCCTTAAAACCTGCCAGCTAGTGAGAGCCTGCGCAACGGGTCTACTTGGTGCCGAGTCAGGCTCGGGGTAGTGCCAAAGTTTCCAAGCTGAAGTATCTTCCTGAACATTTCCAAGACCAAGTCCTTTCCCCCCAGGTGTGCCTACCGCCCTGCCCAGCTAATGAGAGCCTGAACAGCGAGTCTACCCGGGGCAGAGCAGCACTTGGGGTTTCTCTTACCCCCACAAATGAGCCTTCAGACCTGCCAGCTAGTGAGAGCCTACGCAGCGGATCTACCTTGGGCCGAGATAGGCTCGGGGTAGTGCAAAAGTTTCCAAGCTGAAGAATCTTCATGAACATTTCCAAGACCAATTCCTATCCCACCAGGTGTGCTTACCGCCCTACCCAGCTAATGAGAGACTGAGCAGCGAGTATACCCAGGGCTGAGCAGCACTCGGGGTATCACATACCCCCATAGGCGAGCCTTCAGACCTGCCAGCTAGTGAGAGCCTGCGCAGCGGGTCTACCTGGGGCCGAGCCAGGCTCGGGGTAGTATAATCATCTCCTTTCCATTAGAATTTCACAATAGGTAAAAGAAAAACTGTTTAGTGAATGTAATATAATAAACTTGACTTTGAACATACAATTTCACCCCCCCCCCCCCCGCATGGGTAGAAGAGTTTTAAGTCATCACCGTTCCATGTGTGGCTCATGGACCTCCCCTCCATGTCCTGGAGGTGGTAACCTCCCATTCTCAGGACCCTTTCAACAATATAAGGCCCTTCCTAGTTTGAGTTGAGCTTGCCCACGGGTGTCGATCTCCCCGCAGCATCAACTTTCTTAAGCACCAGATCTCCTTCCGTGAACTGTTTGATTCTGATATACTTGTAAAAGTATTTTGCCATCTGCCGTTTGATCTCCTCCTTCCGGATAGCTGAGAGATCGCGCAGCTCTTCCACCATATCCAACGAGAGGCGAAACTCCCCCTCATTCTCCAACCTCAAAACCTCGTCTTCTTGCAATACGGCCGTAACTCGTGGGCACCGAACCTCAAACTCCACGGGCAGGACCACCTCACACCCATAGGAAAGTCTGAAGGGGGTCTCACCGGTGGCCATGTTCAGGGTTGTCCGCAAGGCCCACAAAACTGAGGGGAGCTGTTCCACCCAACTCCCCCTCAAATTCTCCACCTTCTTCTTGAGCAGGCTTACGATGATTTTGTTTGCCGCCTCCATCTGGTCGTTGGTCTTGGGGTGGTGGACGGAGGCAAACCTAAGGTCTACCCCCAGTTGGGTGCAGAAGCTGATGAACTCCTCACTAGCAAACTAGGGGCTATTGTATGTCACTATCGCCTGGGGAAACCCGTGTCTGCATATGATCTCCCCCAAACAAAATTCCTGATGACTTGGGAGGTGACCTTGTCCAGCGCCTTGACCTCCAGCCACTTTGAAAAGTAGTCAATCATGACTAGAAGAAACGTTCTCTGCCCACTAGTAGGAGGGAAAGGCCCAACTAGATCCATCCCCCAGATGGCGAAAGGCCATGGCGCCATGATGCTTTAGAGCCTTTGAGCGGGCAAGAGATGGAGGGGGCGTACAGTTGACACTTTTAGCACCTCCTCGCAAACTCGGCCGCATCCTTCCTCAGGGTCTGCCAGAAATACCCTTGCCTGACCAACCTTGCTTCCAATATCCTATCCCCCGAATGACTACCGCATTTGCCGGAGTGTACTTCCTCCAAGATCCTTGGGATCTTTTCCTCTGTCACGCACCTAGCCAGGAGCCATGACAACATCTTCCGATGCAACCCCCTTCAAGCATTAGGTAATGAGCTGCTTTGTGCCTGAAGCTCTTCGCATCCTTGGTCCCTTCTGGAAGCTCGCTAGTGGTCAGAAAGGTCACGAATGCATCCACCAACGATGGTCGCCGATCCACTTCCATCAACTCTCCTTCCTCGATCGCCAGTCAAAATAGCTCAGTCAGGGTCTCCCCCCCCCCCCCCCCCCGAGGTCCAAACTTATCCAACCGATCAGCTGCTATACTCTCTTCCCTGGGAACATGTTGGATTGAGAACGTTCGAAACCCTCTAATGATCACCCTTACCTTGGATAAGTATTTCACAAGGGTGGGCTCCCGGGCTTCGAACTCTCCTCGGATCTGTGATGCCACCACCAATGAGTCCGTGAAAACCTCCACATCATGGATCTCAAGATCCTTTTCCAAACGAAGGCCGGCTATCAAGGCCTCGTACTCCGCTTGGTTATTAGTGACCGGGAAGTGCAAGACAACAACTTGTTCTATAGTGACCCCCTGAGGTCTTATCAACACTACTCCTCCCCTAAGAGAATGTTTTACCGAAGCCCCGTCAACCATCATCTTCCATGCCCCCTATGGTCGTGGCTCCTCAGCCCCGACCTCAATAACATAGTCAACTAATAAGTCAGCCACTACTTGTGCCTTAATGGAGAGCCTTGACACAAACGAGATGTCAAACTCATTCAATTCAATATACCACTTGGCCAACCGTCCCGAGTGTTCCACTCCTTCAAAAATCTTACAAAGGGGATGGTCTGTCACCACCCTGATCGAATGGGCTTGGAAGTACGACCAAAGCTTCCTGGCTGAAATGATTAAAGCATACGCCAGCTTTTCTAAAATAGCGTAGCGGAGCTCCGCCTTCTTCAGGATCCTGCTAATATAGTAGATAAACAATTGCTTCTTCCCCTCTTCCCTAATCAGAACGAAGCTTATGACCTCTTCTCCTACCCCAAGATATATGGCTAGATCCTCCCCCTCCTTTGGGATTTGAAGTAGCGGCGCATGGGAGAGTTGGATCTTTAGCATTTGGAAAGCCTCTTCACACTCAGTCGTCCATTCAAATTTTTGATTACCCCGCAACACCTTGAAGAACGATGAGCATTTCTCTCCGGAACTGTAAAGGAACCTGCTTAGCCCGACCAGTTTTCCTGTCAAGCGCTAGACCTCCTTAGCATTGTGTGGTGACTCTAGCTCTAGGATGGCCTTCACCTTGTCTGGGTTAGGCTCCACCCCTGCCAGGGTCAGAAGGTGTCCAAGGAACTTCCCTCGACTTGCCCCGAAGACATACTTCAAGGGGTTCAGCCTCATCTTGAACTTCCATAGGGTAGTGAATGTATCCTCCAGTTCACGTAGGTGCGAGTCCACAAACTTGCTTTTGACCAAGAGATCGTCAACATAGACCTCCAGGTTCCTCCCCCTTTGGCCCTAGAAGATTCGATTCATCATATGCTGGTAGGTAGCTCCCGCATTCTTCAGCCCAATGGGCATCATTTTATAGCTGAAGCATCCCTCCCTCGTGATGAAGGAGACATCCTTGACATCAGAAGGATGCATTCGGATCTGGTGGTAACCTGAAAAAGCATCTAAAAAACTCATAATAGAAAAACTAACGGCTGAATCAACCAGCGCGTCGATCCGAGGCAGGGGGTAGCAATCCTTGGGGCATTATTTATTTAATAAAGAAAAGTCTATACACATGCGCCACTTTCAACCTTCTTTCTTTACCATTACCACATTGGAGATCCAGCCCAGATACTAGATCTCTGAGATGAAGCCAGCCTCTAGAAGCTTCTTGACCTCCTCACAGGTGGGTTCCTCTAGCTTGGTAGCGATGGTCCTCATCTTCTGGCGAATGGGGCGCCTCCAGGGGTCCAGGTTTAGGCGGTGGCAGGCTACATCTACATCAATGCCTAACATGTCAGCCACTCTCTAAGCAAAGATGTCGATGTTGCCCTAGATGCAAGCCCGCATCCGCTCCTGGTCCTTGGGACCTAGGCCCCCGCTGATCCGCACCCTTTGCACCTAGCCGGCGCTGGTGAAGACTTCCATCTCCACCACTTCCTCAGCCGGCTCCAGCCACGACCTCTCCCAGCCGGCAATTGCCTCATTTTCCTGCCCAAGCTCTTCCTCCCCTCTTGCTTCCCAGACTTCCATCACCTCCCCCAGGCTCTCCTGCTGCTCAACCTCCCCCCCTTGGGAACTCCATCTCAACTTCTCCTCCTCCTCGCTCTTCCTCTACTCCCTCCTTATGCCAAACCTCTTGCGGCTCCGGCCCTTCGTCCCCTAGACCTCATTCACCGCTCCTCCTCCCTAATCCTCCGCAATCTCCTCGCTCGCCTCTTCCAGGCTCACCTCCGATAACTTCTTCCTGCACCGCCATCTCCCTCTCTAACTCCTCCGCCTCTGCCATCCAAGGTATGGTGTTGACCGCCATCCTGTAACATTGTCTTGCCACCTTTGGGTCCCCCCTCATCCTAACCTGCACCCCTCTGTTGTTGAACTTGAGGCATTGGTGGAACAAGGAGGGGACGCGACGAAAGGCGCTGATGAGGGGGCGCCCAAAGATGGCTTTATAACTGCTTGGGGCGTCCACTATGACGAACTGACAGTTCCGTGATATGCCCTCCAACTTCACATGCAACCCTACTCCTCCTTCTACCTCCTTCATCTCTCCTGAAAACCCAAACAACGGTCCGTCTGAAGCTAGGACCCTCTTGGCCTTGAACTTCATCTCGTCGAAGGCCTTCTTAAAGATCATGTTTATGGAGCTCCCGTTGTCGACCAGGATCCTGGAGACCGTGAAGTTTTCCACCGCCATCTGGATCACCAAGACATCACAGAATGGGTCCTCGAAGTCTGGCATGTCTGCCTATGAGAATGTAATTTTTTCCTCCGGAGGGGGAGCATGGGAGTTCAAGGCGACCCCCCTTCGGAACATGGTCTGAAGGCTCCCCTTATGGGTTGCCTCAATCCCTACTCCGCCATGGATCACCCCTATCCCCCCGGTTTCCTATATCCGCCCAGTCCTCACACCTATCTTCCCCCGCTCCCTGCTAAACCTCCATGATCCTTACCGAATGATCCTGCCTCCCCAGCTCCCAGGCCTCTCTCATCTCCAGGAACTCTAGGCAGGTGGCCGTCGCGTGAACCTCCTCCTGGTGGAAGTCACAGAAAGGCAACCCCGCCCTACCCCCTCTTCCTTCTCCGCCTCCTCTTCTTCCAGCTCCTCCCTGAGCTCTTCTCATTCCTCATCTACCTAGACAGACCTCGATCACTTCTTGTGGTGGCGGGAAATGACCCCTCTTCCCCTGCCTCTATGCCGGCTGATGAAACCTCCTTGGCTCGCGGAAGTTGTCCATTCCTTGGAAGCCTCTGCCCTATCACTAAGGGCGACCCTCTTGGGGCCTCCAACCCAACCGGTTGTTTGTCTCTCGGGGCCCCCATCCTTGATGCTGCCCTTGTACTCAGGGCTCCTCTCTCCTTATCTCTTCCCTCTGCTCTATCTGCCTTCCTGCTCCCGGCTCCTTCATGTCATCCTCCGCTAACCTGGCTAGCTTCTTGGAAAAAGTTGTGTTGGCCCTTTCGAATTCTATCTCCTTCGTCGCCCTCTCCATGAGCTCCTCAAAAGAGAGGGGGCATTCTCTTCAGCTCCATGCTAAAGAATCCCGGCCTCAGCCCCAGGGTGAAAGCGAACATCAGTGGGTACCCTGGGACCTCCTAGACAAGGAGGATCTCCTCCTGAAACCGCTCAACATAGTGACCCAACGTCTCATCTTGCTTCCGCGTCACCGCAAACAGGCACTCCGCCTCCTTCTTCCGCTTCTTTGATGTCGAGAATCTCAACAGGAACCCTCGCCGCAGATCCTCAAAACTGTAGATCGAGCTTGTCGGCAACTGGTGGAACAAGTCCCAGGCCTTCTCCTTCAACGTGATGGCAAAAGAGACGACACTTAAAGGCGTATATCATCTACCTAGGGTCATCCTCAATCCACTACACATGCTACACAGGGTCATCCTTCCCCGAGTAGTAGGACATCTCGGGCTCTCGAAACCCCTCTAGAACTGAAGCCGAGATGATGAGCTCACTAAAAGGGTTACCGCCCCTGCCTGCCGAGAAGGCACATCTCGTGGCCTCGGTTAGCTTGCTCGGTCTGCGCTGCCTTGCCCGGGGAAGAGCTCTCGCGTAGCTACATCCCTCTCACCGACCTCCGCCGGCACATCCTTCCTGGGGCACTGCCCAGGAGCGTTCTCGCCCAAGATAGGGATCGCCTCTATCGGAACTTGAGGCGTAGCCCACTCATTCCTTGTCGAGAAGGCAAGATTGATGGTCTGCAGGTCCTCTCGCCTGAAGTCCTCTAACATCTTCCTTGTCGCCTCCTCTCCCTAAGAAGGGGAACCTCCTGAGCCTGATCCTTTGCCTTCACCTCCGGCCATGGGACTCAACTCAATATTTTCTTATATCGGCTACCTTCCACGCTCACTGCACCAGAACTGTTGAAGCCAAAATTTGACCTCAACAAAAGTTTGAAATCAGGGGTGTAGCCAACACCGACTTCTCCCAAGCTCCGACCTCTGACTGGCAGTAAAGGACCAAAAACCGACCCAAAGCCTCAGCTGGGAGGTCCCACCTTTTACCCAAAAGATCTCTGAGCGCTTCCACTCCAAATACAAATGCTGGGCTAGGTGCTCCTTAGAAAGCAATAAAAGGACTTAGGAAAATATGAAAGCTTGCTTTCTGAGGAGCCCCTGTTGGTCTATTTATAGCCTTTGCTGACCTGAAATTACTAAATTACCCCTGGCTGGTCTGCCAACATCCAAACTCCGTTATTATGAGGAGCTAAATGCAGACCCTGGTGGTATACAGGTAATTTTACCTAAGGGCATCTAGGTAATTTCACCCTAGGCCTTACCCAGCGAGAGCCTTCCTGCCGAGAACTGAAGGCTCTCGCGCTTACTTCTTGCAAAGAACTCTTCCGCCCTCACAAGACGGGAGCTAAAAGGATATTAATGAATGATACAGGCTGGTGGAGGGGGATTTCTTGCTCACCTGCGAGATCAACAGCGGTTAGCTCTACATCTTAAAGTATAAAATCGCATGGCCAGGTCAAGATCATACCTTCGCTGGGAGTTACAGGCTGAAGGGAATCAAGGTCCAGCCTAAGGAACTTGACATTGAAGCCCTTAGTCCCAAAGAACTCGAGGATGGCGATGTCGTGCGACCAAAGAGCGAGTGGCTTGTATGCTGCATCGTCATACTGGACGGGCATGAGAGGGACGTTTCCGAAGTCGCCTGAGACGTAGACAAAATTCTCGCCCCAGTGATGGTTCTTGTTGGCGAGGCTGCAAGTCTTGAGTAGCTGCCCGGAGAAGAAGACTACCCCTCCGCTCTTGGCCCGGAAGATGAATAGCTTCTGGAAAATGGGCAGGCTACATGCGGGCCGAGCAAGATTTCTAAATTATTAGGGAAGTCATCCCTACTCTTCAGTTCCTGCCTTTGCTCCTCCCACAACAGCTTTTCCCTTCTATCCTCCTACTCCTTTTATAGCTACAACTTGTGCTCCCTGAAAGTCTTTGTTTTCAAGGATAGTTAAATCACCTAGAGAAAGAGGGGGGTGAATAGTTTTCTTAGTCCTTAGTGACTATCTTTTCTTTTCCTTGTGTTGGATGCTTTATTAGTTAATTAAACTCTGCTTTCAAGACATGCAACATGCACAAAGAAAACAACACAGAAAAGCACACACAGATTTATAGTGGTTCCCCTAACAAAGGTACATCCACTTTCCCTCCCACCTATCCAACTATATTGTTGGACTAGGCACTTCTCTAAATATATGCTCCAAAGAGCTTACACCTCAGATCCCTCAGGATCTCTCAGTCTCCTCCAAGACCTACAGCTCAGCCACAAGGGCCTACAACTCAGTGATCAGTTGATCACCTACCTCAGGCTAAAGGCCCTACATTCAGGCTGGGAGGAAAGCCCTACCTCAGATCTACTAGGGATCTTACCTCAGAGCAAGCTTGCTCCTACCACTCAGATCCAAGAGGATCCTATAACTCAGAGAGCTTTACTCTCCTACAACTCAGGAAATATTGCCCTACCTCAGGCTAGTGGCCCTACAGCTCAGATCCAGTTGGATCCTACAAGATGGAGGTGGGTTGGTGAGTCTTGATTAGACAAAAGAGAAATTTCTCTATGCCAATCTACCTTGACTGAGATAGAATCAGCCCAACTTTGACTCTAGGAATATATTTCCAGAGTCTACCTTTACTTGAATTGAGATATACTCAGTCCTAACTTCTTCTTCACAGCACCAGGGATTTTTTCTGCTGGAATTGTGAAGTGATTGTAGCAAAACTTGCTGCTACCTGAGCTGAAGGAACCTCAGCTCAACTACTTCACAGCAACAAGGATGAAGAGACTTATTCTGGAAGAAACTTGCAGACAACAGTTCTGCTTCCACTTTCTTTCCTGGGCTAAGGTGAATCAGCCCTGACTTCCTCTTCACAGTCTCCTGTAAAAGATCTTTAGAGTAGAAGCTGGATCTATGAAGACCTTGCTGGTGCAGATAGAATATTACACTAGCCAACTTTCTTTCTCCTCTTCAGAGATCTGCTCTGATCTTCCTGTAGTCGATGAAGAAGACAAACAGCTAACTTTTCTTGCTCTTAGTCTAGCTAACTTGAGCTTCCTGTTCTTCAGTTACATCAATAATGGCAGTGAAGAAGAAGCACCTTGACTGCTCCTTGAAAAGCTTAGCTTTCTCTGTAGAAGCTTTTCCTTTTATCAATTATGTCCCTACGGCGCTTTGAGTAGTGGGCCCCACACATTTAATGTTAGCTACAACCTTGCTTTAATCGCCAACTGTTGTATAGTAGCTTAGCGGCGCCTTTTGGCTTGTACTGTAGCTTCCCGCTATCAATTTGAATAATGTTGACTTGCTGACGTCACCATCTGTGGACTTAGCCAAAATTCAAGCATCAACAACATAAGCGTTGAGTGAGCATGCCTCACTCAGCGCCAAACACTTAGACAAAATTCAGTCTATCTAGGTATTAAGTGAGTAAGCTACACTCAACGCCAAAACACTTAGACAACTTTTTTGCCTTTAGGCATTGACAGTGTTGAGTGAGCAACCTCACTCAATGCCAAAACACTTGAGTAAAATTTCTACCAATAGGCGTTGACAGCATTGAGTGAGCAAGCCTCACTCAATACTTTTTACCTTAGCATATTTTTCTGCTACTTGGCGTTGAGTGAGTAAGCTCCACTCAACGCCAAACTCCTTAACAGACATTTCTATTATCTGGCATTGAGTGAGTGAGCTACACTCAACGCATTTGGACTTAGCCAAATTTATGTGTCTAAAAAGAACACTCCCTTTGAGAATTAGTCAACGCATTATCACATGGTGTTGAGTGAGCTTGCCTCACTCAACGCTAGTGGACTCGGTAAATATTCATAGTTTTCCTGTAGTGTTGACTGATTGAGCTATACTCATGATTAAGAAGTTATGTCGTTGAGTGAGTAAGCTACACTCAACGCCTATGGACTTAGCAACTTTTCTGCTCATTTCTACTTAGGTTATTACAGCATTAGCCTGTCTCATAGCCTTTTGTTGTATGGCGTTGAGTGAGTAGAATTCACTCAATGCCTGTGGACTTATACACTTTTCCAGCCTGCAATTACTTTCTATTTGACTCAATAGGCTCCATTCAGTGTTATACGTCATCTGGCATTGAGTGAATAGTCTTCATTCAATGCCTGTGGACTTAGATTTCTGTCAATCCACTCCTTAGGTAAGAGTTTACCTGACTTAGCCACTTAGGCTATCTGTCCTATCAATGTTATAGAACAACCCTGCAATCACTAAACTTGAGCACAAGTTAGATCACTATATTTGTATACATTGTATGCTAGGCCTTCTTCAAATCTAGGATATTGGGATCAATGGACCCAACACTCACTTTTTTCCTTATGTTATAGGAGAGCACGAAGAGCCGTCACCGTTTTCAAAGAATGTTCGGCATGAACAACCTCCAACTAACTTCAGAGAGCCGTGATTGCTAATTTATACTGGAGAGACTGATCCAATGAAGCAACTTCAAGCTTTTGAATCAGCCGTAGCACTCAGGACCCTTTCAGATGCTACCAAATGCAAACTCTTTGTAACATCCTTTGATGGACAAGTGAGGGAGTGGTTCTATGTAATATATCCTCAGTCTATTGCTTCCTTTGCTGATTTGCGAAGAGAGTTTCTGCTTAAGTTTTCTACCTCTACAAAGAGAAAGGGCGGTCCAGAATCCCTCTTTGAGATCAGGTAATGAGAGAACAAAACTTGGTCTCATTTTGTGGATCGTTTCCAAAGGGAGATTCTGGACATTGAGATCGTCGATCAAGAAATGTATCGGGTGGCTCTAATACATGGTCTGCGTGAAGGACCACTTAAGTTTGAGGCTAATGTCCGAGCACCAAGAACATATCAAGAGTTGGTTGGCTTAGCCAACTCATACATTCGAGGTGAGAAAAGCAATCTCATCTTCATCTCCAGGCTTGTAGCAGAGAAAGATTCTTCTTCTTATTACAAGCAGCCTCCGAGGTTTCCTCGGAAAGATTTTCCATCCCACACAAGGAAGGGAAGAAGATTTCAATGTCATCAACACCCCTTCCGGGGCCAGGATCGTGCCCGAGATCAATTGTTACTATTGCCATCCCCAGCTCCGCAAACAGCTTCGGTTCATCAACAGCAAGATGATGACTTGCTGGAATCTGAACTGGATGAGGCCATGTAGGAAGTAAGCTAAGTTATGAAGAGTAAGGCTAATTATAAAAGGCCTTATCAGCCGGCAGATCAAAGATCAAAAGATTCAGATCTGTTCTATGAATTTCATAAATAAGGCGGGCATTCAACTGAAAATTGCCGAGCTCTTCGCTAGTTGATAGAAAGAATGCCCAAGCTAGGAAAATTCCATGAACTCTTCCCGAAGTGTGAACACTCTGATCCATCTACTTCAAAAGGCAAAGAAGTAGAGAACCCCTCTCTAGGCTCAAAAAGAACAAACCAAATCAACAACTTCGACTTCAATGATTGGCAAATGATGAGGGCCCCCTTGGAAGATTACAAGTCTGAGCTAGAAAAGGACATCGCAGTCCCAAAAGCTCCTCGCAATCATTATCGGTTGTTTTTTACTTTACACTCTTTAAACATTTTCTCTCTAAAAACACTTCTAAGTGTTCTTTCATTCATTTTAATAAATTTTACATCAGAGATCCCGTACTGACACTTTTCCCTTTTTGGAGTGCCTCCTCCTCTATTTTTCTCTTTGCCAAAGGGATCACTGAACCACCGAGATATCACCGAGTCTTGGTTGGGCCCCCTCGAGGTTGGACTCAAGCATAAGACCATAATGACCACATATAGTGGGGAGTGTTCGCGTATGTGTAGTGGGAGCCGTCCAACTCTCATGCGGAGGATTACAGGACTTCGGATCCTAGTCGGTATATAACACATAGCGTGCATCAAGGGAGGTCCCAGTGTGTTAGCTCTGTTGGTCTCCGCTAGGAATACATTACAGTTATGATGATCTTTGCTTGACAAGCAATGGCGATCAAGTGTAGCCTTGTATCTTTGATCATCTCATGACTGTAAGAGTCGAATACTCTATGGTACTCTCAATCCGGGCTTTCGCGGGGCCCACAACTTCGCTGATCTTTCCAAAGACAAGCAATGCTATAAACCACTTGGCGTACCTAGTCTAACTGACCAACAATGTTTGTAACCCGAGGAATGAGAGTAGTGTATCCGCCGTTCTTTCTCAGGATTTTGTGTGTTTTTCTCTTTTGTGCCCTTCTAAGGGAATGCAGCTAGTCCGCTCTAGGTAGGATTACACTCTTGATGAACCTTCGTGGGCAAGCAATGCTTAAGGCCCCCGGGGAACACCTGGGGCGCATCCGGCCTTTTTTGGTCATCTTCGGGTGCAGACCTCCTTTGTCAAATACCTTCTTACAGGTTAACAGGTTAAATCCAACCTATCCAAAGGATTTTCAAAATCTTTTTTGCTTATTCTCATCTTGTTTACTTAGCTTGCATAAAGCTCTATCAGATGATGGTTAACAAGCTCTCTGCTACTCTTATTTGATGTTTATGTCACTAATTGATTATCAGAGTATCTGGTTCTCCGTGATTAACAGACTATTCATCTGAAGTCTAGTCAGTGCATTCATCTTACTGATTAGGACTTCATATTGGGATATCTTATCTGACCACACAAGAAGATCATTACTGTGGTTTGATCTTTACTTGATTTTGCTTATTCGGTCAACAACAGGATTTCATGGATTTTCCTTCTGCAGTCTAATCATATCAATCTTATTGCACTAACTTTTAGTTTAAGAGTTATCCATAAACTCCTCAGGTACTCAACTTACCTTTCTTTTATATCTGCTGCTTACTCTTCCTTTTGCAGAGATTAGCAGATATTTGCAAGTTTCCTTTAGATACTTGCAATTTAGTTTTCTTTTATATCTGCTGCTCACTCTTCTTTTGCAAAGAATAACAGATATTTGCAAGTTCCCTTCAAGTACTTGCAACTTAGTTTTCTTTCATATCTGTTGCTTACTCTTTTCTTGCAAAGATTAACAGATATTTGCAAGTTCCCTTCAGGTACTTGCAACTTACTTTTCTATAAATCTGTTTCTAACTTCTCTTTTGCAGAGATTAGCAGATATTTGTAAGTTCCCTCCAGGTACTTGCAACTTACTTTTCTTTCATATCTGTTGTTCACTTTATTTTCGTAGAGATTAGCAGATATTTGCAAGTTCCCCTCAGGTACCTGCAACTTACTTTCCTTTCATATCTACTACTCACTCTTTCTTTTGTAGAGGTTAACAGGTGCTTGCAAGTTTCCTTCAGGCACTTGCAAGTTATTATTCTTCTATGCATTCCTCTCACCTTTGTTTTACAGAGCTCAATGGAAGACATTCACATCTTATTCGTTTTGCAAAAGCAACTCAGGTACATACAAGACGTGCCTTTTTTCGCCTGCATTATCTTTTCCTTTGTAGGAAAAGATAGGCATTGGCAAACCTTTTCTAAGGAGAGACATCAGGTTCTATCTCTCACTGCCTCTTATTTTTTCTAAGGAGAGGATCTCGATTTTCGTTGGTCTCCTACTTTTTCGAAGTTCCTTTCGGAACTTAAAAAAGTGCAGGGATTATGTTAACCCAGAAATCGGTGATCCCTTCCAAGGTAGCTAGCTTGCAAGTCGCACCCTACTCCATGTTGCCTGTGGAGGTCGCGGCCTGTCTCATCCCCCTTTCTTTGGGTCAGGCGGATAGACTTCTCTATCCACTCAGGCTGCGCGGCTAGGGCAGTCTCCCCGGTCTGACCGCCCAGGTCACGCAGCAGCCATTCATTCTACAGTTGCTGCGGACTTCTTCCACAGTCTGCCCCTGCAGGCCCCGTAGTTAGGTCAGCTAACCGCGCAATGGTTCTCTTTATTCCAACAGGTGCAGACTACCCAACTAGGTGGTAGACTCACATTTAGATCTGCCTAGACTGCTCAATAGCTGCATGCTCAACAGGAAGCGCGGTCTGCTCTTCAGCCCGCTCCTGCAGGTCGCTCGGTTAGCAAGGCTACGTTATCTCCAAGTGACCATGAAGTAGGCGACCTGCCTCTAGGTCGCCCAACAGTACGCGACAAGCATCAGGCTGCCCAAAAGGTGCGATAAGCCTATCCGTTAGCAGTTCGTGGACTCGGTCTCAGTCTGCCCAAGGAGGGTGGATGGTAGCAGGATCATCAACCCGCACAGCATCCAGCAACCTGCTCCACCTGTCCACCAGCAGTGGGCGGGTTTGGTCTCAGTTCTTCTAAGCAAGGACGGCAGCAGGACCGACAACTCTTCACCAGACCGCACAACATAACGCGGACTCAACTCTAGCCTGCTAGCAGCTACTGAACTCGCTTCATCCAACAGTATGTGCGACCTACCTCTTTAGTCCGCCAGGTCGCCAAGATCTTATCGCCCAGCAGGGGGACAAGTGTCTAGTAGGAGGCGATCTACTCGCCCTGTCCGCCATGTACGCGCGGACTCATTATGCAGTCCACCAGGAGCACTTCAACTTCCCCAGTGTCGGCTTCTTCTCAGTAGTTGGCGACCTGCCTCTTCAGTCCACAATTCTCATTCAGCATTACCAGGACCAGCCCGAGAATATAAATAGTCCCCCATACCTCTTATTCTGGGGGAGGACAGACGACAGAGCCAAGGCATAAAAATCTGCAGACAAAACTTTCTTGTTTGTGTGGCCTCCTCGATTAAGCCCTTATGGCCTGTTCCCTGGCCTTAGCTTAAGCAACCTTAGCGGTCTTCTCCGCCTCATCGCACAGTCCGCTCGGCCTGGAGTAGCGAGCTGCGGGATCAGCTGCCCGCGCGGTCTACTGACCTCTTTGGTCAAACTGTATGGTCTCTGGCATCTTCTTTCCTCTATCCGCCAGCTTCCCCTTGTATCCTTTATATTTCATGTAAAGGGATCAAATCAAGCTGTAAATCTGATTCTTAATCAAAGGAAAGTCTGTCGTAGGAGTGGCATTTAAGCCTCGGCGGGCGAAGTCTATTGTTTCCACTGCAAGCAGCCCTCTCTTTTTCTCTCTTGGCCTCAACTGCCAAAGCTAACCATAAAAGTAACCGTCTGCTCGACAGTTCCTCATCAACCTTCCCTGCTATCCCCCGCATCCTCATCAATCTCCTCTCCTCTATCCCCGTAACCTCTCCACCTCTCCCGTGAGATTCGAACACCCGTTATCTGCTGGTGCACCCCCGTTTCTAGCATCAACATCGGAAGACACACGTTTGTCCAGAACACTCGACGAAATGTCCAGACCACTCAATAAATCCAACTTCACCACTCGATGAATTTGCTCAGACCACTTGACGAATCTGACTTGATCACTCGATAAATTCATTCAGACCACTAGACGAATCTGACTTGACCACTCGACAAACCCGACTTGACCACTCGATGAATTCATTCAGACCACTCGACGAATCTGACTACATCACTTGACGAATTCATTTAGATTACTCGAGACCATTCGACGAATTCACTTAGATTACTCGTGATCATTCGACGAATTCACTTAAATTACTCGATGAATTTGACATGGTCATTTTCAGCTAGAGGAACAGGGGTATTACAAATCACCCCTCCTTTAAGAATCTTCGTCCCGAAATTAGCAGTATAGGAAAACGTACAAAAAGGTACAAAATATACAAAAATTTGTACCTAATTTGAACATTTCGGGGAACTCCTCTGTCATGGTTTTTTCGCGCTCCAATGTAAGTTCCTCACGGCCACAGTTGTCCCAACTGACCTTAACCATCCTGATCACCTTGTTCCGTAACTGCTTGATCTCCGTGTCTTTGATATGAATGTGCTTGACTTTCATCTTTAGTCCACTATCAATCAGCACTTGATCCATAGAAATGACTTGTGTAGGCTCTAAAATAGCCTTCTTAGCATTGATATGTGGAATACATCGTGCAAACCACTCAACTCAATTGAAAGAGCTAGTCGATAGGAAGCTTCACCGACCCGTTCAAAAATCTCAAATGGTCCAAGGTATCTCTGTTGGGTATTGTATCCACAATTACCTGGATTTGAAGAAGCCTCCTGTCAAGCTAAGATGAATTCACAATGTATTTGATGATATATCTTCAAGTTATGCTTGCAGTTATTCCTCGCTAAGTACACACCAATGTCAGGGTGCAGTGGGTCAATATACACGGGTTTGCGCAACATAATCCCTCGTTGAGCATATCAGTGTGTTGGCTCATGTGTACTCTCTCTATTGGAGTGTACTTATGTTCAAGTACAGGGCTGAGATAGATCAAGAGTTGACAAGGAGCAAGGATGGGTCAAAGACACCCTCACGGGAAGAAAGACAAAAAATCGTCTAAGTTATATTCGACGAGAATCACCAAGTGATTCTCGCCGATTCGACGGGAATCACTAGTGATTCTCGCCGATTCGACGGGAATCACTAGTGATTCTCGTCGAATCGTCGAGAATCGCTCGCCGATTCTCGCCGACTGTATCCGGCTGACTCAAAAGCATTCAAGAATTCTGCTAAGTCAGAATCGTCGAGAATCACTTAGTGATTCTCGACGAACCATCGAGAATGACTCTGCATTCTCGCCGATTCTTCGAGAATAGTTGTGATTCTCTCCGATTCACTCCGGATGGCAAGCTTTTCAGCAGGAATTCTTCTAAGTAGAATTCGATGGGAATCATAAGTGATTCTCGCCGATTCGTCGAGAATCACAAATGATTCCCACCGAATTTGCCTTAGGCAATTTCTACCTGCTTGCTGAACCGAACCAAGATTTCAGGTGCTGTTTGAACCGAGCTTAGGGTTTTGTCTTGTGGGGCCCATAACGATCATAAGGGGGTATTCTACAGTATATATACTCTCCTATTTTGAACTTATGAAAGGGCGAAGAAAATGATAAAGGACGGCCGCCGCGCGTGACCTAGCTGATCGCGGACTTCCTCCCGTCACCGTCGCCGCTTGCTCGCCGTCGCTGCTCGCTAAGGTGTCACCGTTGCTGGTATCGGATTCCTCTTGACCTCTCGGCGACAAAAATGAAGCTAAGCTTAGCGTCTCACGTTTCTTTCTTGAGATCCTTTGTCTCTTGGTTTGTTGAACGGGAATATCTTTCCCCTCCGAATCGATTGAGACAATCGATCCAAGTAAGATCGTTGGTAGACCTCGCTAGCTTCGTCAAGAAGTTTGGATCTACAAAGCATCGCCGCCGCAATCCTTTGTCGGCACTGATCTCGGGAATATCCTCTCTAAGAGAGTGCTCCGGTCGTGGACTCTTCGTCTTCTTCAAGAACGCTTCATAGAACGAAGAGGGACACCGAGCTCTCCATACGCAGTTTGTATTTCTAGTACATTCTATTTTACTTTTACTGTAAAGGAATTTTGTTTCCTCATTGTAAGGGTTGGGTGCAATCCGTGGTGGAGGAGTAGTGACTCCTTCAGGTGGAAGGGTTTCTTCCATAGTGAGAGGATTGGATTTCAATCCTATTTGTGAAGTGATCGAGTCGTCCCTTGTTGGGAGATAGGTTGAAGGGGGAGAGTGGACGTACCCAAATCGGGGAACCACTATAACTGTCTGTGTGTTTCTGTGTTGTGCTTGTTTTGTTTTCTTGTGCAGGTTTATTTTTTATTCCGCAAAAAGACTGCAAATCACCTATCACCCCCCCATAGGTGAAGGTAGTTGACACTAGATTTACTTTCAAGTGGTATCAGAGGGAGGTTACTCATCAAAAAGGTTAACACCTTGAGTAAAATCCTGCCTCTAGTGTCAACAAGAAAATCAGACTCAAGCATGGAGTTGTATTCTGATGTCTCTCCTCTTAGACTCTCTGCATGAACAAAGGAGTATTATCCAGTCTGGAAGATGAGAGTTTTGTTTCATCTGGAGGCCATCGACCCTCGAGCGTCACTCATTTTGGATGAGGGTCCCTTCATTCCCATGAAGGTGTCTGGCTCAGGAAAAGATCTCAAAATCCCCAAGAGTCCCGAAGAGATGTCTGAGACTGAGCTCTATCTCTCTTCAACTTGGACAAGCTGATTCGTCAGATCATCTCTGACGTCTGGTCTGGATTATCTCGTTCAAGATTGGACAAGTGCAGGACTGCCAAGTCTATGTGGCAAACTATCTCAGACCTCATGGAGGGATCAGAGACAGCAGGGACTAGTTTCCAGCAGGAGGATGAAGCCTATGTGGGGGTCCTCATTTCCGAAGATGAAGGTAAAGACCAATCTCTCAGTATAAGAGCTCCTGTGTCCTTGTCTAAGATTGAAGAAGAGGTTGAGGAAAGCAGTTCTGTTGAAGCTGACACAACAGTCTCTGCCGATCTTAACGCTGACCCTGAACATCAAAGTCAGGATCTGGTAACTTCTTCATCGTGCTCCTCTCCCCTTGGATTTCCTGAAGACAGGAACAGTTCAGAGGGTTGTCCATCTAGTGATGCAAGGGAAATGGATAGCTTCAATCAAAGGATTTAAAATCTTGATTCCCTTGAGAGTGCCCTTCAGATGAGCAACTTACTTGTTGAGGAACAAGCTAAGGAGATTGCTCAGTTAAGGACCTTGATGAATCTCCAATTGGAATCAATCAAGGTAAAGGACTCAAAGATCTCGGATCTAGAGAGTCGTCTAGAGACCGAGAAGAGGATAGTTTCTAACTTTTCCAAGATAGATGCTATCAAAAGAAAAGCAGAAAATTGGTGGATCTCCCAAATCATTAATTCATGGAGAAATGGGGAAACTGTGTTCATACCCCCCACCTCGAGTAGGAAGAGCACACATCATGCTTTCAGGTATGACCATAGGAACACCCTTGTTCACTACAAGAGGGATCGGCCCTCAGGTGGAAATATCCACAGTGCAAGAGCTGTCATGGCTACCCATGAGAGAATACCCAAGGCTCATCCTGAACCCTTTGTATTCTCGGCCTCAGCCCCAACTCGTCATGAATCTGCAGGAACCAGCTCTCGCTGCATCTCTTTCCACCCCAAGACACAGGAAAGGGGGGTTGGGAAACATGTAGTAAGTACCCATGGGGCCCCCAGATGTGTGTTGACTGAAAGGAATGCACCACCTCCCAGGCCTCATGACACTCATCACATGCTCTCTATCCACCCTCCCTCGTGTCTCGGTGGAAAGGGCAAATTTGCGAGCAGAACCTGCCCAGACCCGTTTAGACCTAAGATCATGACTACCTCAGTCAGTAGATCAGGTCAGAAATGGCGATACAACATTCATGATTGTTGGTGTTGTGGCAAGGTGGGTCACTTTGCCAAGGATTGTTGGCGCAATCCCTCTGTGCCAAGGGCAAGGGTATGTCCACTTCCTCTGGGCAGAGTTAGCCTTCCTGACAGGATTCCTATAGGAAGGCATTCAATATTTTATGCTGACAAGAACCTAGGACCCAATACATATTGGGTTCTTAAGGTAAGGTAATTCTTTTTCGCAGGATAGTCTAGGTTCCCGTAAATATGATTGGAACTAGACATGAGATGTTCCAAGAATGACATGGAACACGTATATGGGATAAGAGCAATGCTAACTACAATGGCTTACTCCAATTGGACACCTGGTGTACCTCAAATAGAGGATCTGAATGATCAGTTTAATGATCTCAGGTACATGCGTTCAGTTTCAATACTTGAGTCGTATTATAAAGATGCTTACATATATATTTATATCCACACGAATATGTCAATTCTTCTTCTAAAAAGTAAATGTTGATATATATATATATGCACATATATGTTCACATACCTAGTAAAAGGACGAAATAGTTAAAATCTAAAGAATTACGTGCATTTACATATATATAATTGATAATGTATTTCAATGGGTGTAAATCAGTCCACTTGAATTTCAAGGAGTGTGTGTCAGGGGCTATAACGAAAATTCTACGCTTTTGAATTACCTAGAATTACTCAGTAATTATTTCTAGAGTAAACATACCATTCAACTCGACCTAGGTTTTGTGATCAACAAATGAAAAAGAGGGCTAAGATTCGAAACAATATAAACTGCCCCGTTCAGTGGGTATGAAATAGCGGCTACCCGTCGGTATATATAAATAGCATAAAACCCCTATTGACTCTTCACATTCCACATCCCGCGAGCATCCCGCCGAATCCCCAAGAACTCTCGCCGAATCCCTTGGTCGTCCGGAAGCTGCTTCGCCTGGTGCTCTCCGTCTCTCCTCCGGGCTCTCGTCGACAACACCCTCAGGACGCAAGGACTGTGTCGTGCACCCGTTGGCTCCGTGCTTCCGTCATCTCCCCGTCAGGGTTCCCTCTCCCGACGACAATCTTTCTAGTCGTCATCGTCCCGCCGAAAGCCATCTCATCGCTCGGCGCTAGGGTAACGTTCCCTCATCCTTGAAGGTTCTTGTCTAGTGTAGCACCTATACTAGATATTCTTATAGGGTTTAGACACTTGGACATTTCCTGTTTAGATTTGAAATGGCTTCTAGAACCACAGCAAGACTCTTCACCGGAAGTGAACTAGTTAGGACGGGATTCTCTCATGCCTCCGATGAGTTCAGAAATATCATCCTCATGCTTGAAGAAGCCGGGCTTTCCTTTATCCTGGAGCATCCTTGCAAGATCCTAGATAAGGAAGTGCTAGAATTCTTTGCAACGGAAAAGCTACGGCGTGAAGATACAGTGATTAAGAGTAAGATTGCCAGTGTACGGATCAAGGTGACTACAGGAAAACTGACACGATATTTGCAGCTCACCAGTTCTGATCAAGAGGACTATCTGGAGGAAGAGGATCGAGCCAGGAATCTCCTATTCTGTGGACTTGCTCGAGGAACTAAATCGATCAAGCGAAGGGAAATGAATGAGGAAGGGAAGCTCCTGTCGGATATCATTGGGAAAGTACTGATCTGCAAACCAGGCTCCCACGATCACATCTCTGGTGATATGTTAAAGATCTTGGTGGCCATAGAATGTCGAAAAAGATACAACTGGGGGGCAATGCTATTTGAGAAAATTAAAGATACTCTACAAACCCCAAATTTTGGAAGGATCATCAGCTTGTATCTCAATCAGCTGGATGGAGACAGGTTTGACATGTGTAAGGGAGTTCCTCTCTATTACTTTAAGAAAATGGACTCAAGTGTATTTGACAGATGGGAAAGAAGGATTGGTCAAGCAGCTGTAGCTAAAGCACATGGTGAACCTTTAGCTGAGGCCCATGAGGAGGAAGATAACAGAGCTCTAGAAAACCAAGATCCCTTAGCTGAACCCAGTGAAGTTCCTGATCTACGGCATACAGGAACTGAGGGGGAGTCTCTGTCCATTCCTACTGAAATACACAGGACAGATCTTTTAGTCCCGGATCATGCTGATATAGTTTCTGACATCTCTCTAATTGCAAAAGATGCAGTTGAAACCCTTGCCACAAATCAGGGTGATGAGGAGGAAGACGAGGAGGACATGGACGATGTTGTAATTGACAATGAGGATATGGAAGATGAGGCTACAGAAGAAGGGGATGATGTGATTGAAAATGAAACAACCTTGAGGGAGATGGTGGAGATGGTGGAGCCACGGGATGAAGTTGAAGTTCCATCTGAGGAACGGGCTCCAATGGTAGTTCATGAGAAATCTTGTGCAACAATGGAGGGGGAGTCCTCTAAGCAAAAGATAATAAGCATTCCTGAGAAAACTACAGAGGGTGCCCCTATCCCCCTATAGGAGACTGTGCACGTATCAAGCTCCCCCAGTGATTCTGCTGAAGAAGAAGACCAAGGCATGCCTCAGGGTTATCCAATACAACCAAATCTAGCAAATCACACCGTTAACATCATTCAAGGGATAGTGGATGAACTCAAAGATTCTTTTGAGAAATCACACAATAAGGTCTTAAAAAGAATTAAGAAATCTGAGGAGCTAATGCTGAATAATGTGGTCGAAATTAATCACAAGCTGGATCTGATGGAACAGAAGTTTGAGGCCAAGTATACAGCGGCCGGCACTGCTGTCACTCTTCTCATGCAAGGACTTCAGAAGAATACGTCCGACCTGACAGTGGTTAATCAGAATGCACATGTTGTGGCTGAAAATATCCAGAAATTCGATGCCAACATGGTGATTCTCAACACAAACCAACAATCCCTACTGACTGAGTTTTCAAAGACTGTGAAGCACATAGATGAGTCACTGTATTCTTATGCAAACTCAATTGCCCAAGAAGCCAAAAAGGGGGAGGAAGAATATAAAGCTAAGATGGCAGGGCTACAACAGATTATGATCGACAACTTCAAACAGTCAAATAAGTATGTTTTTGATAGCTGTCACTGGCTCGTTCAGCAGGCATCAGGTATTCAAATTCCAATTCTGGTTCCTTCTCCAGATGAGGTTACCATTGCTGTTGATGAGGTTCCAAGTGTTGAGGAGGTTCCGCTTAGAGAAGCTGATGCCAAGAAGGCTGCTAGGGCTGCTGCCAAAGCTGCACGCAGTGCAATGTTTGACCAGAAAGCCATAGGAAAAGGAAAAAAGGAAACTCCAATAAGGGACGTCCACAGAAACTCCAACCGAAAGGAAAGTAAGATTGAAGGAGGATGAAGTGAGAAATGAAAGATGGAGTCCTGTCTCGAGGAGCATTATTTTGGATACTGTTATGCTACAACAGAGGGGGGAAATTAATCGGAATGAAGTATATAATCAGTATGAGTGGGAGCTGCATAAAGAATATGAAGCTAAACGAAACAACTTTTTTAGGACCAATACTGTGGAACACAAAGCTCCTCCCCCCAAATACTATCTGAAGCCCAAGGAATATTTTGAGAGACAAAGCAAGAAGTACTTGGCTCAACAAATGAAGGATGATCTAGCTATGGAGAAATAGGCCTAGGTCTTTGACTTGTCTTTTTATTCATGTTTGTCTATCTTTTCATGTTTTTGTATGAACAATTCCTTTGGATATATATATATATATATATATATGATTTCATGATTGACTCAAGTATTGTTCTGTATGCTTTTAATTCTCTGTGTCTTGTCTCTCTCAATTTGTTTTGTATATTACTCTGGTTGGTGAAATTCATCTTAGCTAGTAGGATTTTGGCTTCTTAAAATAGGGGGAGATTATTGGGTATTGTATCCACAATTACCTGGATTTGAAGAAGCCTCCTGTCAAGATAAGATGAATTCACAATGTATTTGAAGATATATCTTCAAGTTGTGCTTGCATTTATTCCTCACTAAGTACACACAAATGTCAGGGTGCAGTGGGTCAATATACACGGGTCTGCACAACGTAATCCCTCATTGAGCAGATCAGTGTGTTGGCTCATGTGTACTCTCTCTAATGGAGTGTACTTATGTTTAAGTACAGGGCTGAGATAGATCAAGAGCAGACAAGGAGCAAGGATGGGTCAAAGACCAACTTACGGGAAGAAAGACGAAAAATCGTCTAAGTTATATTCGACGAGAATCACCAAGTGATTCTCGCCGATTCGACGGGAATCACTAGTGATTCTCGTCGAATCGTCGAGAATCACTCGCCGATTCTCGTCGACTGTATCCGACTGACTCAAAAGCATTCAAGAATTCTGCTAAGTCACAATCGTCGAGAATCACTTAGTGATTCTCGACGAACCGTCGAGAATGACTCTGCTTTCTCGCCGATTCGTCGAGAATAGTTGTGATTCTCGCTGATTCACTCTGGATGGCAAGCTTTTCAGCAGGAATTCTTCTAAGTAGAATTCGACGGGAATCATAAGTGATTCTCGCCAATTCGTCGAGAATCACCAATGATTCCCGCCGAATTTGCCTTAGGCAATTTCTACCTGCTTGCTGAACCGAACCAAGATTTCAGGCGCTGTTTGAACCGAGCTTAGGGTTTTGTCTTATGGGGCCCACAACAGTCATAAGGGGGTATTCTACAGTAGATATACTCTCCTATTTTGAACTTATGAAAGGGTGAAGAAAACAAGAAAGGACGGCCGCCGCGCGTTACCTAGCTGATCGCGAACTTCCTCCCATCACCGTCGCCGCTTGCTCGCCATCGCTGCTCGCTAAGGTGTCGCCGCCGCTGGTCTTAGATTCCTCTTGACCTCCCGGCGATAGAAACGAAGCTAAGCTTAGTGTCTCACGTTTCTTTCTTGAGATCCTTTGTCTCTTGGTTTGTTGAACGGGAATATCTTTCCCCTTCGAATCGATTGAGATGATCGATCCAAGTACGATCGTTGGTAGACCTCGCTAGCTTCGTCAAGAAGTTTGGATCTACAAAGAATCTCCACCGCAATCCTTTGCTGACGCCGATCTCGGGAATATCCTCTCTAAGAGAGTGCTCCGGTCGTGGACTCTTCGTCTTCTTCAAGAACACTTCATAGAACGAAGAGGGACACCGAGCTCTCCATACGTAGTTTGTATTTCTAGTACATTCTATTTTACTTTTGTTGTAAAGGAATTTTTTTTACTCATTGTAAGGGTTGGGTGCAACCCGTGGTAGAGGAGTAGTGACTCCTTCGGGTGGAAGGGTTTCTTCCATAGTGAGAGGATTGGATTTCAATCCTGTTGGTGAAGTGACCGAGTCGTCCCTTGTTGGGAGATAGGTCGAAGGGGGAGAGTGGACGTACCCAAATCAGGGAACCACTATAACTGCCTGTGTGTTTCTGTGTTGTGCTTGTTTTGTTTTCTTGTGCAGGTTTATTTTTAATTCCGAAAAAAGACTGCAAATCATATATCCCACCCCTATAGGTGAAGGTAGTTGACACTAGATTGACTTTCAATCTACGACAGAGCTTTTTCAAGCATCGAATCCTAGATACACCTTTGAATGACTTGATTTTAAGATACATACAATTGCCAACTGCAAATTCAACTTTTGGGTGCTTGGCATTGTAGTACTTAGCCTGCCTATCCTAAGCAACAAATAGTCGCTCCCAAATTAAATGTATCGTCAAATTTGTATCTTCGACTTCTTTACGTTTATACAGCTATGTTTCACATGTTTCCTCCTAAGATAAAGCCATATGACACTTCCTATCATAAAGGACTTCGAAGGGAGCCATTTGAATACTCGCTTGGTAGCTATTATTGTAGGCGAACTCAATTATGTAGAGATGGTCTTCCCATTTTGTCCTAAAATCTAGTCCACACATATGGCGCATATCTTCCATTGTCCTGTTGGTCCTTTCGGCTGACCATCCATTTGAGGATGAAAGGTCGTTCTAAACTTCAGTTTTGTACCCAACAGATGGCGGATTAATCTCCAATCATTCGAAGTGAAGCGCACATCTTGGTCACTTACGATGCTATGGGGCACACCGTGCAATAGTACTATGTTATCAACATAGACCTTCGCTAGCTTTTCCACAGAATCATCTTTTCGGTTCGAAATGCAGTGTGATACCTTTGTCAGACGGTCTACAACTATGCATACAGCATCATTCCTATGCTGCGATCTTGGCAATCTAAGCACAAAATCCATCGATATGCCATCGAACTTCCATTCCAGAATTGGCAAAGACTTTAAAAATCCACCAGGCTTCTGTCATTCAGCCTTTACTAGTGCATAAGTGTGACATTTTTCCACGTAGTGAGCTATGCCTTTTTTCAAACCCAGCCACCAGAATAACTTCTTCAGGACTTTATATATCTTTGTGCTCCCCGAGTGGATTGTGTACTTGGTAAAATGAGCCTCGTACAAAAAATCCTCCCGTAACGTGCCAAACTTTGAAACGCACAAACAGTCACCTTTCTTCAAAAGTCAATCTTCGAAAGAAAACGCAGCATTGGACCCATCCACGGTCTCCGCTACATAGCACTTCATGCTTTCATCAAGATCAAACGCTCATCGAATCCAGCCCGCAAGATCACACTGCACCTCCATCCAGTTCAAGCGTGCATTCGTCATTGTACTCCTCTCAACGCAAGAGATTTCCAAGGCTTTCAAGTTGCTGATAAGATGCTCACCGTTCCTCAGAATCTAGTTTTCCTACACATAAGTCCTTTGACTCAATGCATCCATAACAACATTTCCCTTATCAGGGATATAGTGAATCTTGAAGGTATAGTCCCCTAAGAACTCCATCCACCTCCGTTGTCGTATGTTCAAGTCTTTCTGATCTATCAGATACTTTAGGCTCTTATGATCCGTAAAGATATCGATCCTCACGCCATACAATTAGTGCCGCCAAAGCTTGAGTGCGAATATCACTACCGCTAACTCAAAATCGTGGACCGGATAGTTCCTCCCATGCACTTTCAATTGGTGAGATGCATACGCAATAACCTTTTCGTGCTGAAGAAAAACGCAGCCTAAGCCGCTTCCTTAGGCTTCATTGTAGATTTCATAGCCTTCCGTACCACATGGAGAGCACATAATAGGCGTCGTGGCTAGACGATTTTCCAATTCATCAAAAGCTTATGTTCACATCGACAACCAAACATACTTCTGATCCTTCCTTGTCAAGGTAGTGAGAGGTAGAGTTATACGTGAGAAGTTCTCTACGAAACACCTGTAGTAGCCGACAAGTCCCAAGAAACTCCAGACATCCGCCACCATAGATAACACAGGCCACTCCTGTATCACAACTATTTTTCCCGGATCGACCGCAACTCCCTCTCCATTGATCACATGACCAAGGAATGCTACCGATGAAAGCTAAAACTCACACTTAAAGAACTTAGAATACAACTGACTCCTCCTCAGGGTTTCCAAAATAATGCGTAAGTGATACACATGCTCTCCTTCCGACTAAGAGTACACAGGATATCATCGATGATGACTATTACAAACTGGTCCAAATACTCTTTGAACGTTTTGTTCATCAAGTCTATAAATATAGATGGTGCATTTGTTAGTCCAAACGGTATGGCATTAAACTCATAATGCCCATATCGCGTACTAAATGCTGTCTTCAGAATATCACCTTCCCTCATTCTCAACTGATAATAATCGGACTTCAGATCCAGTTACGAGTACACAGTCGACCCAACTAGCTGATTGAACAGATGATCGATTCTCAGAATCAGATACCTATTATTCTCCGTCAGCTTATTCAACTCACGGTAATCTATACACAATTGCAAGCTTCCATCCTTTTTCTTCATAAAAAGGATCAGTGCACTCCAAGGTGACAAACTTGGGCGCACATAGCCTTGCTCTAATAGTTCTTACAACTATACTTTCAGTTTTGCCATCTCCTTTAGCGCTAAACGGTACGAAGAGCGTGATACAGGCTTGGCACCCAGCACTATCTCAATAGTGAAATCGATCTCTCACTAAGGTGGAGCTCCAGGGAGATATTTAGGGAATGCATCAGCAAGCTCAAATACTATAGGAACTCTACTCAAACCGGGCTTGGGATTTAAAGCCTCCACTAGTGTGAAGAATAACTCCGCACCTTTGTGTGCTGCCTTGACTACTTGGAGAGCAGACATCAGTATCTTTCTCGATCCCTTTATACCAGAGAAGGTAGTTTCGTGATCCGTATTCTTCCCTAGTTTGACCTCCTTGAGATTGCAATCAATGCACGCACGCTGCTTCGAGAGCCAATCCATGCCAAATATTACGTCAAATTCTACTATCGACAACAATGACGCTTCCAAGTCAAACTCTTGACTTCATATCCGCACCTTCACGCAATATACTCTATCTGGGCACATTACCCACCCATTAGGCAGCAACACATCCATTATATCTTTTGATATAAAAGAAGGCACTTTGATACGCGATAAGAAGTCCACAGATAGAAAGGAGTGTGAA
The DNA here is from genome assembly GCA_039513925.1 of Platanthera zijinensis. Taxonomy (NCBI): domain Eukaryota; kingdom Viridiplantae; phylum Streptophyta; class Magnoliopsida; order Asparagales; family Orchidaceae; genus Platanthera; species Platanthera zijinensis. Next base: position 247,847,601 of record CM077078.1, on the reverse strand, counting down.
TCTCTTGTATCAAACAGTGTTCTTGCCGGATGGTCCAAGATTAGGACAAAGCCTAATACAAACCAGTTATACGACCAATGCATAGGGCATAAGGTATAGAAAACAATAAATTTATAGTCTAACTCATTCTTGTAACCACATCTCCCTGCTTAATGTCCTCCTGCTATCCAAGATTGTAAACTCTGGGTTGGGCTAGAGCATAATAAGATGCAGTTGACTCCACTGCTTTCCCTTTTTCAGCATATGAAGCTCCCGACTTCTACTCCATATTTGGACAATCAATCCAACAATCTTGGGCATAATGTCCCATATTGCCACACGAGTAGCAAGTAATGGGGCTTTGCCCAGTAGTGGCTCGAGAAATAGTAGAAGAAGGTGGTCCAGAAGTCATAGCCTTCTTATTCCACTTTCGGAACCTAGACTTTGTAGAACTCGATACTTTGAACTCGAGCTTCTTCACAACCACGCCCTTCTTACTCTAAACTCTTATCATATCTTGCTCCAGAGATCGATCGGTGTTGACCAACATTAGAAAACCCTGCATCATCGGATCTACGAGTAGCAGCCTTTGATCATCACGCAGACCTTCTGTAATGACCCAGAGTTTACCGGAAATTGCTCACTGGATACTACCGCCCGGAGTTAGTGCTAGTACCGGTGGTAGCGTAGTTGATTTAATTGGCATAGATCTCTATGAGATACCTCCTGATGGTAGTGATTCCGCCTGGTAGTAGTGAGCTTCGAGTTGATGGAATTGAGGCCACGTGTCGACGTTCGAGTGGCGTGTTTAAATGATGGGCTTGCAGGAGAATCCACCGACCGAGTTACCGCGCAGCAGTAGCATTCAAAATATGAAACATAAATTGAATTGCGGCCACTCGTGGATCTTAAGCAAGATCCGACGCTGGAGTTGCTTCCTCGTTGAGATAAGGTCGGGAAATGAGTGTTTGAACCTCATTTCCATTGGGTCATTCTATTTCTAAGAGGTAGAGAGAGGGGATAGGTAAGGAAGTGGAAGAAGGAGATACTGCCATTGTTGGAGCTTCGGATCTCTTAGTCACGAGCCGAGTTCAGATCCGTGGAGGGGAGTCTGTTGCGATCATTTTCATCTGGCTAGTTTCTCATCTATGGCACTGAAATGAAATTCAAGGGTAACGATCTTCCTCTTTGGACATGTGAATTCCTTATTTTGGCATAGTTTTGAAGTCCCCCACTAATGGGTGGAGAGTGAAGGGATTTCCAACATGTTGATCGATGGTATCTTCAGTGAGATACTTGTATATAGAATCTAGAATCGAAGTATGGAATATGCATGATGTGTGAAGTCCATTCAGACTAGTTGGTCTGAATTGGTGATTTATTACTTTGAATTCTAGGAAGGCTCCGTGGTTTGATGTGATTTTTAGGGAGTCGTGGGGTGTGCATGTTGCTGCAATGAGAGTACTGGAGTTGGTCTCCAGGAAAATACCCAAGTTTTGGGAAGAAATCATGTTCTGTTCCCTACCGCGCGGCGGTAGCTCCCAAAGAGTTAATTGTGAGGCATATCTCTTGGAAACTAGGGGGCCAATATATTTAGTTGTGAACTTAAAGTGCCCAGCTATGGTGGCCGTGAGAGCCAGCCTTGAAACATAATGCGGTTATGTATTGTATGAATGGGCAAGGGGAGGCTGACCCGCGTCGTGGCTTGTGAACCTGACAATTTGAGCAGTGGGCTGTGTCGAACATGTGCCCACCCTATGGAGATTGACTTGGAGTGAGTCACTAGCATGTATCTAAAGGTAATAAAGTGCCTTTGACTTTGTCATAGCATAGGAGGAAGAGAGTCTTAGGCTATGGGCCGAAAAAACTAGTAATGCTCAATGTTGAACCATTGGTCTAGGACTGAGGATGGTGGTGGGAATGGGATTCCAGTATGCCAAAAAATGTGCCCTGAGTGCATGGGGGCGTGTGGTCATCCGTGCCAACATCTATGGTGAATTGTTCTTAAGTTGCACATTCTGATGCCATTATATGTACATGTTGTTTACTTATAGGGAAGTAGCACCGCCTCCCCGAGTGAGGGATAGGGTTGTTATAATTTGATCAGCTAAAGCTGACTGTTGACTTATTTGGCACATCTTCGTTGATTTTTCCTATATAGGTGCTGGGGAGCCAAGTGGAAAGTAGCAGGCTAAAGCCCTTTATGCTATGCTGACCCTCGAAGGCCAAGCGTAGCATCTTTACTACTTTCATGTGTTGTTGGCCTACGTGCCGATGTATGCAAATCACCTTAATTTCATGTCCGTGGAATATAGCATTGAGGACTTGGCTGGACCTTCTGTTATATTCTATATGATAGATGGGGGTGTTATACCTTCATAAAACCGGTTGGTCTTAAGCTCCTCATCAGTAAAGGTGGAGCCCGCATACTGCCCCAATCTAGTAAACTCATGCAAGTATGTTGGAACATCCTATTACTTATTTGGGTAAGGATCACTATGTTCATAGGAGTGTGTCTTGACCTCATTGTATAGATTTAAAAGTCAACTAGAATAGGTCTAAGGCTTAATACTTAGGTTTGAAAGCTGCCCCCAAGACCTCCTAGTTCAGATTACAAGTGCAAAAGACTAAGGCAATTATCGTCGAGCTCAGTTCAACGAGTCGTCGAACTCGGTTCGACGATCTCCGAGCTCAGATCGACGTTTCTGTCTCAAGTTAAATCCAGATCTCTGAGCTTAGTTTGACGATAGTCAAGCTCAGATTGACGTTTCCGTCTCAAGTTAAAATCCAGTCTCTGAGCTCAGGTCGACGATAGTCGAGCTCAGATCGACGATTTTCTTGAGATATCGATGATTTCAGGATTTCAAATTCAGTCAGTTATGGAATTCAAATTTCTTCATAGCCAGCATTTAATGCAAAGGATTTTGTAGCCATTTCAATCAATCTGGAGCAAGTTTCAAGGAGACTAAAAGAGAATGTTTCATAGTACTTTCCTCCAAAGACAGTAATCAATTAAGGAGAGTCATTTATGACTGGCTAACGACTATCTAGAAGATTGGATTTCAATATATCATTTCATATAATAGAGACAGATAAGAATAACAAGAGAAAACCAAGAACAATATCTGAGATCTGTGAGACACACACAAGAAATACAGGATTACAGTTTCTCATCTCTGATTCAAGTTTTTCAAGGCTTCATCAATCAAAACTCCAGACACATCACATTTCAGTCATTGCTGAAATTATCTTTTGCTGGAGATCTCATCTTCTGAAGGCCTATCACCCTGTACAAAGCTTCTTCTCCTTAACAACTGCAAATCGCAGGGGGAGCTTTGACATCATCAATCCACTAGTCTTCTCTTTGACTGTTGACAGAGAAGAACATCTTCACTCCTTTTCTTTTCTTTTACTGTAAAAGGGTTACTCAAAACTCCCTTCAAAAGTTTTGTGTTTGGTTTCTGAGACCTTGTCAAAACTCAGTGGTGGCAAGACACCTGATCAAAAAATCTGGTTTGGTTTTTGAGCACCTTATCAAAAGCTCATTGATGCCCAGGACACCTGATCAACTCATCCTGCAGTGGATTCCTACCTAGGGTGGTAGAAGAGTGGATGTACCTAGGTTGATTGGGGAACACCTATAGATCCTTGTGTCTTCTGGTTGCATGTGTTTTATTTACTGTGTGATGTGATTTTGTTTCTTGCTTTACTTTGTTTTTATTTACTACAAGCACAATACACTATAATTACATTAAGTCTTCCACTGCCAATTAATTTTTAATTTGCAAAATTATTTTAATATACTCTATTCACCCCCCCCCCCTCTAGAGTAAAGGTAGATGTTACCCTCACTTTCAATTGGTATCAGAGGCAGGTTTGTTATTCAACAACTAGATATTCACTAGGTTGGTTGTTTTTATAGGCTAACACCTGAACCAAAAGATCTCTGATAAGATCAACCTTTTATAGAGGGTTGCTATTTCTATTATAATTATTTTCCTATAAATCCATGGCACAGAATAAAGACTATGCAAGCACCAGACCTCCAGTGTGCAATCTTTCTAAGTTTGCACTTTGGAAGGCAAGGATTAAATTATACATGAATTCTATTGATGAGGATATCTTTAATTCCGTTTTGACAGTGTGTCCAAGACCTCCAGAAACCACAAGTACAAGTGTTGTTCCACCTCCTTCAGGAACAGATGCAGACATCAAGAAGTGGAAAGTTACTGATGCAAAGGCAATGAATATATTGGCTCAGACAATGTCTGATGATATATTTCAGAAAGTAGCTGAATGCAACTCAGCAAAGGAAATCTAGGACAAGCTATCTGAGCTTGTGTTAGGATCTGCTGATGAGAGAAAGGATAGAAGATCTCATCTCATAACCCAGTATGAGGACTTCAAGAAGGGAAAAACAGAGTCAGTAGCTGACATGTATAACAGACTCAGTCTGATTGTTAGTGAATTAAAAACTTCGGACAAGGAGATCTCACTGACTGAACTCAATGATAAGATCCTAATATGCTTTCCCAGTACTTGGGACTCAAGGATCTGGCCAATCAAGGATGCCAGAATCTTCAATGAGATCACCACTGAAGCTCTATTGGGCAAGCTCAAGTCTTATGAGTTGCTCATCAAAAATAGAGAGGAAGAGCAAAAGACAGCTTATCCAGCAACAAGGAAGGAGAAGACAATTGCTTTTAAAGCTACAGAAGAACAGCCTGAAGACAAGGTCACAGGCAATGAAGAGCTAATGAGCCTACTAGCCAAAAGATTCTACAAAATGGCTAGAAAAGATTTCAGGAAAAGGTCATCCAGAGACCATGAAAAGCCAAGGTATGACAAATCCAGTAATAAAGAGATTATTTGTTTTGGATGCCGGAAACCAGGCCACATTGTGCTTGACTGTCCAGAGAACCAAAACAAGGACAAGAAAGACAAAAGAGAAAGGAAAAGAGATACAGACTCCAGGAGAAATAACTATGACAAATCCTCCTCTAGCAAGAACAAGAATACCAGGAAAGGATTTTTAGCTGAGACCTGGAGTGAGACTGAAGAAGAATCAGGTACTTCATCAAGCTCAAGTGATGATGAAGATGATGCCCAAGAAAAAGACTTCTACATGATGGCTATCAATGCCTCTCAACACAATTCAGATGCAGAATAAGAGTCAGGATCTGAATCTGAACCTGAAACTGAAGAAGATCAGGTAATAGACTCTTCTTATTTTGATTCAGAGGACTTTAAATTTGAGTTTAAGGCACTGTGTTTAGACCTACTCAAGTCTGAGAAAGAGATTATCTCTCTCAGAAATCAACTGTCTGAACACAACACTTTAAAATCAGATAACCTCAAACTCACTGAGGAGTTAGAATGTTGTAGGGATCAGATAGCTTCACTGAAAAGTGAACTATCTCAGGCAAAAAAGTTTGAAGAATCCCTTAATGGGAGAAGCATCAGACTGATGGACATCACAAGTACAGTGAATTAAAGACTTAACAGTACACTGGGCTTGGGTGCTTCATCCAGCCAACCTATAGTATTAATAACCCCAATCAAATTTATCTCAGATAAAGGAAAGGGAGTTGTAGAGGTAGCTAGGAAGAATTCTGATATTCCTAAGAAAAATAAGGTTCAACGGAATACGTCGAACAGAGCTCGACAATCTCTGAACGGAGCTCATCGATCTCAAGCTGAATTGTCGAACTCAGGTAGACGATCACTGAACTCTAAACTCAGGCAAAGTCGATCTTCGATTAGAGCTCGACGATCTGACCCAAGATCATCGAACTCAGCTCAGAGATTGTCGAATAGAGCTCAGAGCTTTGAACAATCTTGTAAGGGTAAATCAAAATTCAATTCTAGAGGTCCTACATCCCAAAGCTTTAACCCTTATGCTGAATGGATAATACCTCCTAGGAGATATCATCCTGAAAGTTATAAGAGTCAGCCAGGGATGTCTTTTATTTCAGATTTTAAAGGTTATCAACTTAGGCCCAAGGTAAACTGGGTCAAAAACAAATAAATTGTTATATATGCAGGTGAAGACCTATCCAACAATAAACCAGCAATGGTATCTGGATAGTGGGTTCTCAAAGCATATGACAGGGAGCAAGGATAATCTTACATCCTTCAAAGCCAAGCTTGGACCCAAGGTCATATTTGGAGACTCAAACTTTGGACAAACTAAGGGATATGGTGCAGTCCAGATAGGGTCAGTCACATTCAAAAAGGTGGCCTATGTGGAAGGACTGAAGCACAACTTATTCACTATCAGTCAATTGTGTGATGAAGGCTACCAAGTGACATTCAACAAATCTTTATGCAAAATAAAATCAGAGGACAACACAATTGTGTTGACAGGTAAAAGGAAAGGTAACATCTATCTTGTGGGTTTTCAATCAACTAAGGTAGATATCTGTCTGTTTAATTCTGTTAGTAAACCAAATGAACTATGACATAAGAGATTAGGACATGTAAACCTTAGAACCATTGCTAGGCTATCCAAGGACAACCTTGTCAGAGGACTATCTTCTGGCCCCTACAAGAAGGAAGGACTTTGTAGGGCTTATCAATTAGGCAAGCAAACTAAAAATATTTTTAAGTCACTTAATAAGAGTGATTCACCTAGGATTTTGTATCTGTTACACATGGATCTATTTGGACCCATTACAGTACAAAGTCTAGGAGGGAAATCTTACACTTTAGTAGTTGTAGATGACTTCTCTAGATTCACATGGGTGTTCTTTCTGAGGAAGAAGTCTGATAAATTTAAGTGTTTGATAGAGTTTCTCAAATGCATACAGATTGAGTTCAATACTCACATTGTCCTGATCAGAAGTGATCATGGGACAGAGTTTGATTCTCTTCTTATGCAAGAGTTCTGTCAGAGTGAAGGGATCAGACACACTTTCTCAGCCCCTAGAACTCCTCAACAAAATGGGATAGCTGAAAGGAAAAATAGAACCCTTACTGAATCTGCTACTACATTGTTGACAGATGCTCACCTTCCTCTATCCTTTTGGGCAGAGGCAGTGAACACCTCAAACTATGTGTTGAATAGAAGTTTGATACATAAGCTGAAGGGCAAGACTCCCTATGAATTACTCAAAGGGAAGAAACCTAAAGTAGACTATTTCAAAAAATTTGGTTGTATTTGTTACATACACAATAATCACAAGAAATATATAGCAAAATTTCAAGCCAAAGCTTATGAAAGAGTGTTTCTGGGATAATCCATGATCAGTAAGGCTTATAGGGTGTATAACAAGTCATCTCTTAAAATTGAAGAATCTGTACATGTATCTTTTGATGAAACTAACATGTCTTATAAGGAGAAGAATACTTTTACCATAGAACCTTTGCAGGTACATTCTCTCTCAGAGAATTTGAATAGGTTAAACATCATTGAAGAGGATACAACACCTTCACCTATCCAACAAAAAGGTGAAAGCAGTGAAGATGAAGAGGACACTCAACATCTTGGTGAGAACCACATTGAAGAGCCAGTTGTTATTCCAAAAGAGGAAACAACAACACAGGTTGGTGAACAATCAACACTCCATGTTGATTTAGTACCATCAAGAGATCATCCAATCTCCCAAGTGATTGGAGACATCTCAGCTGGTGTGCAAACCAGAAATCAGGTCAACCAAAATCTGATGCACACCTGCTTTCTTTCTAAAATTGAGCCTCAATCCATACAAGATGCAGAACAAGATCTACACTGGATCATTGCAATGCAATAGGAGTTACATCAATTTGAAAGAAACAAAGTTTGGGAGCTAGTGCCAAGGCCAAAGGATCATTCCATTGTTGGAACAAAATGGGTGTTCAGGAACAAATTAGATGATCAAGGCATTATTATAAGGAATAAGGCAGGGCTAGTTGCACAAGGATACTCTCAAGAAGAAGGAATAGATTATGACCAGACCTTTACACCAGTTGCAAGGTTAGAGGCCATAAGAATATTTCTAGCCTATGCAGCTCACAAGATATTCAAAGTTTATCAAATGAATATGAAGAGTGCTTTTCTAAATGGAGACAACAAGGAAGAAGTCTATGTCAGACAACCCCCAGGTTTTATCTCTCCTACTCATCCTGATTATGTTTTTAAATTGCATAAGGCATTATATGGTCTCAAGCAAGCTCTTAGAGCATGGTATGAGACCTTAGCATGCTTTCTCTTGAAAAATAATTTTATAAGGGGTAGAGTAGACCAAACTCTTTTCATTAGAACCCATAAGTCCAATATCCTACTAGTATAAATTTATGTAGATGACATTATCTTTGGATCTACTGATTCAAATTTGTGCAAAAGGTTCTCTAACCTAATGCATTCAAAATTTGAAATGAGTAGCATGGGTGAGCTTTCCTTCTTTCTAGGATTGCAAGTCAAATAGCATGCTGATGGCATATTCATTTCTCAAACCAAGTATGCAAAAGAATTGGTTAAGAAATTTTGTATGTCTGAAGCATCCTCTATGAAAACACCTATGCCTACTAATATTGTATTAGATGCTGATGAACATGGGAAACCTGTTGATCAGACAACATATAGAGCAATGATTGGCTCTTTATTGTAACTTACAGCTAGTAGACCTGACATAATGTTTCCTACATGCATCTGTGCTAGATTCCAAGTAAGCCCTAGAGAGTCACATCTAACATTAGTAAAAAGGATTCTTAGGTATGTGAAAAGTTGTCCAAATCTAGGTCTCTGGTATCCAAAAGATTCAGGATTTGAATTAACTGGATTTTCATATGTTGATTATGCTGGATGTAGAGTAGACAGGAAAAGCACCAGTGGAACTTGTCAGTTTTTTGGTGACAGACTTGTCTCCTGGTTTTGTAAGAAATAAACATCTGTGTCCACATCAACTGCTGAAGCTGAATACATGGCAGCAGGTAGTTATTGCTCACAGATATTATGGATTCAAAATCATCTCCTAGACTATGGTTACAACTTAGAAAAGTCAAAAATCTTTTGTGATAACACCAGTGCTATTTCTATAGCCCAAAATCCAGTCCTCTATAGTAGGACAAAACATATAGAGATTAGGCATCACTTCCTAAGAGATAATGTTGAAAAGAATAAAATTAAACTTCAATATATCCCAACTGATTTGCAAATGGGAGATATTTTCACCAAACCCTTGGATGAAAAGAAACACACATTCTTTCTGAATCAGTTAGGAATGTTAGATGGAAGAAGTTTAAATTAAGATCCAAGATTTTGAAACTTTAAAAATTTACCAAGACTAGGCTAAAAACTTGATTTTTCTAGTGTCTAAGGTTCTTTCTGAACTCTGAACTGCGCTCGACGTTTTTCCCAAAGATCGTCGAATGAAGATCGACGTTCTCATTAAATCGTTGAACGGAGCTCAGCGTTTTCAAGATAGTGCTAGGCTATCTTTTTCCGGTCAGAGATCGTCGAACGGAGTTCAACACTCTCCAATATCGTCGAATGGAGATCGACAATGTTGAAGACCTTTCAGTTTCCTTTAGAAGCCCAGATCGTCGAACTGAGTTCAACGATCTTTCCTTTTCTGCGTCGAACCCTAATATAAAAATCATTTTTCGGCCGTCATTCTCTTTTGCGCATTCATACTTTCTGCAGAGCTTTCCTTCCCTCCAAACCCTTCTACACTTGGTCGTGTTTGTTTGTTTTTGCAGGAAAAACATGGCTGTTTCAGTTGCTGTCTTAGCCGCGATGAAGTTTAATACCGTATTTGACATCGATATGGACTCGTTTGAAGGCAATGATAAAATTTTAAAGGACATTCTAGAACTTTTTAAGGAACAACAGTTGGTCACAATCATGACTACAAGGATTAAGCTGGCTGTAGATGAAATCAAAGAATGGGTATACACAGCCCACAACCTTGATCAAAATACAGTTGTCGGGACTATATCAGGAACCCAGGTATCCCTTACTCCCGCACTTCTGACAGAAGTTTTTCAATTGAGTACTGGACATGATACTATTGAGTTGTATGGAAAAGAATTTTCTATTATGTTAGATAGAATGGGACATAATGCAGCAAACCCTAACAAGTTGCTTAAGAAAAATCTTTCAGTAGAATACAGATTTTTGGCTGATGTAGTGGGCAAAGTTCTTTTAGCAAAACATTCTGCTCATGATACAATCTCTAGGTATCAGTTTTGTTTAATGGCTGCTATAGTTGATAAGAAATATCTGAACTGGGAAGAAATCTTTTTTGATTTAATTAAGAAGAAAATTAACAAGAACTTTGTTAACTTTGGGAGGATAGTAGGCTTTTTTTTAAACAACAGATGCCCCCAACTGCTAGTGTCAAATGGCATGCACATAAATGCTTCCAAGAGACTCTCTTGTGCTCTCTTTGGAAAGTGGGATAGGAAGATTGCCAAACCCAGCAGGGGTCCTGCAGCTAACACTACTTCAGGCACCAGGACAGTGACAGTCCCTTTCCCTTAGGCAACTGCCCCACTAGAACATTTGCCTACTTCCTCCTCCTCATCTCCACCATCTCCACCTCCTGTTTCCTCAACCATCCCTACATCCCTTATCAAAGTTTCCTCAACCATCTCAACCATTTCATCATCCCCCATCTCAATTTCATCACCAACTATCTCTTCACCACCACCAGTCACTCTTCAAGAACAGTTCCATCCCCTATATTTCTATCCCCCTCTTGACATTGACTCATCCATACATTTTCCATCATTCAACCTCCTAGATGATTCCTATATGGATGATTCTCATTCATCTCCTCAAGAGCTTCCATCCTCTTCCACCTCCTACCAATAACTACTGCAAGACATTCTCGCTCAGCCCTCATTCACCCCATCCATAACCACAGTCACTCCATCCATTACCATCCTAGTTACCTCCATCACCACCATCCCCATATTAGAACCATCCATACCTCTTCCATCAACATCATCTCCCCACATTTCTGCAGCTCCACCAACATCATCAACTTCTGCAACTTTCTCCTCTACCTCTACTCAAGCATCCCTTAAGCAAGTAGATATTCCTGCTCATACAAATAGATTATATGAGATATTAGCTCCCAGGCTAACACTCCTACTGGAAGCCTCCTTGGCTCCTCTTCTAAAATCCATCTAGGATTTATCTGCAAGGCTATCTTATTCCCATCTTCCTCAGGCAATCCCTTCTTTGGGGTGCCTTGATCCAGTCCCTACTGAATCTAGGCAGGGGGAGATGCCCAATGAAGTAGTCATGCTTCCTGCTGAAGATTCGGACTTCATGCTTAGTTTAGAAGAAGTGCTAGATCTTCCAGCTCTAGCTCCAGTTCTATCCTTCAATACAGTTGACTTCAGGTCACTGCTTTCAGATTTTGATGCTCTTTATAGCAGATATCTTCCAGCACAAGATGTTGAAGATCTTATTAAGGCCATTGTGCCTGTTTCTAGTTGTGATCCCAGCTTGATATTATCATATATCAATTCAATCAAGGCTGTGGAAATTCCTGATGCTGATGTTTGTATTGATACTGCTATTGATGATAATGATGAGATACTCACAGAGGCTAGTGTTTCAGATCCTGATGATATAGTTGAGCTTGTTGTACCAGTTATTGTTTCAAAATCTCCTATTGTGAATAGGAATATTACTGCTGCTGTTGTTATTGCTCCTGCTAGTGTTTCTACTTTTGCTTCTGTCAGTGCTGCTATTTCTGCTCCTGCTACTTTTGCTTTTGCTCCAGCTCCTGTTACTGCTCCTGTTCCTGCTGCTGCTGCTTCAACTAAACAAACTAAACAATAGCAGGAATATATAAAGAGAATTGATGATATATTTGACAATCCCCAAAGTTCTGATAGTGATGAATTTAGTACTGATTCTTATGACTCCTCTGCAACCATTGCAAGGAAGAGGAAAGCTAGAAGTAAGGCTATGAAGAGAGTTCCTCCAGAAAAAGTCAATAATGATAATGATATTCCCTACTACATTCTGCATGACTATCATATTACTGAACCCTGGATGCAATACTCCAGAAACCAATTGAAGGCTATGAAGAAGAGAAGGAAATATGACCAAGGCACATCTCATCATAATCCTCCTCCTCCTCATTCTCCAGATGCAGGATCTGGTGGAAGTTCAGCTCCTCAAACCTCTCATACTACATCTCAAAGTTCCTCTCAGGTTAAAGAAAGATCTCAATCCAGAGGACATCAGCAAAGAGGCTACCAGTCAAGAAGAGGTCAATACAGAGTAAATCAAAGAGGTTATAGAGTGTATTCAAGAGGACAGTCCAGACAGCATCCTTATCAAAGGGAAGGACAAGGCCCAACTGATTCAACTTCTGGTCCATTCCCTTATAAGATCAAAGAAAGTGTTCCCTCCAGAGCTCCTCCTTCTGATACTGTTAACAGATATAAACCTCCTGTACCTTATGAAGATCCAGAGAACAACCCAGTCTCTTGGACAGCAAGAATTAAGGAGTTAGCTGCATTAGACCAGATAAGGAAAGCCAGAGAATATGAAAAAGACACTTCCAATATTTCAACATTGTCTGAACAGAGAAAGAAAGAACTTGAGAGATATTCTTCCAGAAAATTCTTTGATCCAGAAAGATATATGGAATTACACCCAAAGGCAGTTGTCCCTAGAGCAAAATCTCAAACTACCCTTGGTGCTGCCAATGACAGAAGATCTAAGAGAGAAGCTGATAACCCCAACAGGGAAATCCTTTTCAAAAAGGGCAAGGAAAAGGACTAATAGTGTAAGACTGAACTATATATATCTCTCTCTCTGAACAATCTGTGTGATTATTCATATGCTTCTGCAATGCTGTTATTTAATCTTCTACAATGTTGTATTTGTTTTTTCTTGTATGCTTTTTAATTCCTAAATCATGTAAATAGTAATCCTAACCCAAATAGGGGGAGATTGTTGGAACATCCTATTACTGATTTGGGTAAGGATCACTATGTTCATAGGAGTGTGTCTTGACCTCATTGTATAGATTTAAAGGTCAACTAGAATAGGTCTAAGGCTTAGTACTTAGGTTTGAAAACTGCCCCCAAGACCTCCTAGTTCAAATTTCAAGTGCAAAAGACTAAGGCAATTATCGTCAAGCTCAGTTCAATGAGTCGTCGAACTTGGTTCGACGATCTCCGAGCTCAGGTCGACGTTTCTGTCTCAAGTTAAAATCCAGATCTCTGAGCTTAGTTCGACGATAGTCGAGCTCAGATCGACGTTTTTGTCTCAAGTTAAAATCCAGTCTCTGAGCTCATGTCGACGATAGTCGAGCTCAGATCGATGATTTTCTTGAGAGATCGACGATTTAAGGATTTCAAATTCAGTCAGTTATGGAATTCAAATTTCTTCATATCCAGCATTTAATGCAAGGGATTTCGTAGTCATTTCAATCAATCTGGAGCAAGTTTCAAGGAGACTAAAAGAGAATGTTTCTTAGGACTTTCCTCCAGAGACAGTTATCAATTAAGGAGTGACATTTATGACTGGCTAACGACTATCTAGAAGATTGGATTTCAATATATCATTTCAGACAATAGAGACAGATAAGAATAACAAGAGAAAACCAAGAACAATATCCTAGATCTGTGAGACACACACAAGAACTACAGGATTACAGTTTCTCATCTCTTATTCAAGTTTTTCAAGGCTTCATCAATCAAGACTCCAGACACATCACATTTCAGTCATTGCTGAAATTATCTTTTGCTGGAGATCTCATCTTCTGAAGGCCTATCACCCTGTACAAAGCTTCTTCTCCTGAACAACTGCAAATCTCAGGGGGAGCTTTGACATCATCAATCCACTAGTCTTCTCTTTGATTGTTGACAGAGAAGAACATCTTCACTCCTTTTCTTTTCTTTTGCTGTAAAAGGGTTACTCAAAACTCTCTTCAAAAGTTTTGTGTTTGGTTTCTGAGACCTTATCAAAACTCAGTGGTGGTAAGACACCTGATCAAAAAATCTGGTTTGGTTTTTGAGCACCTTATCAAAAGCTCATTGGTGCCCAGGACACCTGATCAACTCATCCTGCAGTGGATTCCTACCTAGGGTGGTAGAAGAGTGGATGTACCCAGGTTGATTGGAGAACCAATATAAATCCTTTTGTCTTCTGGTTGTCTGTATTTTATTTGCTGTGTGCTGTGATTTTGTTTCTTGCTTTACTTTGTTTTTATTTACTGCAACAACAATACACTATAATTACATTAAGTCTTCCACTGTCAATTAATTTTTAATTTGCAAAATTATTTTAATATACTCTATTCACCCCCCCCCCTTTAGAGTAAAGGTAGATCTTACCCTCACTTTCAAAGTAGTTGTCAACACAACTCTCGCCCTGAGTTAACCTAAGGAATTGATTCTTCATATCAATCCTCTGTGCCGAAGGGCGATATCGAGCCAGAAACAAACTCGAGAACTCATCCATTTAGATATTGGTAAGGTATCTTCCCGCAAAAAGTGATGCAACTCTAACTCATCTCACTATAGCCTCGCCTCTCCGTCTAATAAGAAAGTTGCCATAGTGACTTTATGCAACTCCTAGATTTCCATTTCCATCATGGTTGTCTTAATCTGAGATAACAAATCTTTGGATTGCATTGGGGTTCAACTCCCCATAAAAACTAGAGGATTGAAGCTCATCGCATGCTTGAGGTTCTTCTCCGTTGCTCTTCTTTCAACTAAATGCTCTACAACTACTTATTCTGCCATTACGGGCTCAACCACACCAGCGGGCACCTAGCCCACTGCAAGGGCAGGAGGCTGCACTTGCCTCCCTGGTTAGGAATTGATCAAGGCAAACACCGCCTCAACTACTAACCTTTTCATTTTAGTAGAAGGAGGGGTTACAGACACATCATTACGTGCACTACTCTCCGCAGAGTGTTGACGTTTGGATTGCTCTACAACACTCCTAGTCACCTATAATTATGCAATACACAATTTAGTGACTTTAAAACCTAGCAAACAACAATAAAAGGAATTAAGGAATGCTTAGGTTTCACAAATAATGTTTTCTTGCATGTTTCATGTGTGTTTTTCATTCTTAAGTGAACATTCATGGGTTCTTTCTTGTTATAATGGTGACACACCTAAGTGCTCACCCCACCTTAAAAGAATTCTTCCACAAATTCGAAGAAGGAAATGACACCAGAATCTGATACCAAATTATCACACCCAATCCGTCACGAGTAATATAACAAAAGGTCTGGCCAGGTCTCCACGCCATATTAAACGGACAGACGAAAGAGTTACGCAATGAAACCATAATTCATTCTAATCTAATAACACACCCTAGCATAGATTTGCATCCTAGCGGAAGTTTAGATGGTTAAGAAGCATCCATCCAAGAATGTCCACTATTAAAACACAACAAGAATGAAAGTTACACAAATAGTTTTGTCCTTAAATTTTTACAACACCATGTTCATGTTTACAAGAATGTGATTTCCATATATCGGCACGCAGGCCGTCAACACCTGAAAATATCACACAGAACACTTAGTTCTTCAAGGGCCCACTCAGCAAAAGGACTTTAGCCCGCAACTTCCCGCTTGACTCTACAACACCTGCACAAAAGCATTCTACCAAACGGTGGCAATCAAGGCATCAGTCAGCATTAGCTGACCAAATTATAACGACCCCACCCCTTCCTCAGGGTGGCACTGCTCCTTCCCTGCAAGCAAATAACATGTTCATATTAATCAAGAATGTGCAACTTAAGCACCAAAAATCACAAACGATGGCATGACCAGCCAAACGTTCATGCACTTAGGGCATATTATCGGTGTATAGGATAACCCAGGGTCCCACCTTTTACCATCACAGGCTATCACTATTGCATTAACACCCAAACAGGTAAACTCCACGTGTCCCACTACCATCCTCAATCCCAAACTTGATGGTCTCACCTGAGCATCACTAGTCTAGCATACAGCCATGACTCTCTCATATACCAATGACAATTGTCATGTACTTTAGGTCTGTTTAGCCGAATGACATAGTGCCTGTATAGTTCAGATCTTTCCCATTGCTTAGATCGTCATGCTAATTAATGACAATAATACGGGTCAGCCTCCCCTTTCCTGTAATCCACAATATCAAGGATTTGTACTACGGCTGGCACTCATTTCCACAAGACTGGGCACTCAAAGCACATAATCAACAAGTTATCCATTGTGTCCCCAGGACACAGGCTTCACAATCACAACATGAGCCCACTCAGAGCTATTGCCTACAGAACTCCGAAACCAAACAATTTCCATGGAGTCTTCTCCGACAAGCAAAACGAAACGTCACCAATTTAGACCAACCTGTCCAGATAGGCTTCACACAATATGCCTAATTCGTTCTCACACTTTCGGATACTATAAGCAAAACATACTCGGGGATAAACCTATCAACCCGATGGAAAGCACCTTTTCTCAACTAGACGGTGAGGGATTTCATGCAAACATGCTAAAAGAGGACTTCACTTGTCCAAGAGGAGAATCGTTACCCTTGGCGCGCATTTCGGATCCATGAATAAGGATGTAGTCTTCCTCTTCACAAAGCTAGGCTCGGCCTAGATCTAACCACAACTTCTTTGGCAGAAATCTGGCCAAGTGGATCTCCAAGAAGCTACTTGGGTTGGAGAGAAAGAAGAATAAATGTTTGGCCTTCTTCCCCGAAGCTGCTCTGCTTGAACCCGTAACCCTTGGTCCTGACCTTTTGCCTCGGTTTTGAACTCACTGAAGGGCACACAGGGAACCTTCACAAGATGTTCAAGGCTTTGATCCCGCTGGAAAATCCTATACAGTACACCCGCGATTGACTCTACCTTCGGCTCAGGCAGATAGAAAGATCGAATTGTGGAAAGAATGTCTAAGTCTCTCACCGAACACTTTCTTATATCTTAGACGGGATGGAACCCTAGCCGTAAGATCTAACCTAATTAGAATGGATGACCAGGATCCACCCAAACTCTTATTTTAAAGGTAAGGTCCCACCGTACTTAGCTTCTTAAGGACCGAAAGACACACGTTTGTCCAAAACACTCGATGAAACATCCATACCACTCAAAAAATTCATTCAGACCACTCGACCAATCCGACTTGACCACTCGATGAATTTGTTCAGACAACTCGATGAATCTGACTTGAACACTCGATGAATTTGTTCAGACCATTCGACGAATCCGACTTGACCACTCGATGAATTCTTTCAGACTACTCGATGAATCTGACTAGATCACTCGACGAATTCATGTTGATTACTCGAGACCATTCAACGAATTCACTTATATTACTCAAGACCATTCGATGAATTCACTTAGATTACTCAACAAATTTGACTTGGTCTTTTTCAGTTAGAGGACCAAGGGTATTACAACATGCTTTTCCTTCATGGAAAGTCATATCTCGGGAAACAATCAGCTTGTTACTTTTTGGTTCAAAAATACGGTATCCTTTTATTTGCCTTCTATACCCCAGATGGATACATTTCTGGCTTGACACATCAAGTTTATCATGCTTTTCTATATTTTTATGTGCATAAGCTTTAAAAATAAATAGCTTGAGGTGGACAATGGAGGGCTTTTGCTTGTACAAAGCTTCATATGGTGTCATGTGTGTGAGAGCCTTGGTGGGAACTCGGTTGATAATATACATGGCTGTAGTTGTTGCTTCAGCCCAGAAGTTTTTTGGAAGTGCCTTTTGAATCTGCATTGATGTTGCCATTTCCACAACGGGTCGATTTCTTCTCTCCACTATGACTTTCTGTTGAGGTGAGCTCGGAGCGGTGAGTTCCCCGCGAATTCATACTTCTTGACACAAATTACTAAAATTAGTATATAAAAACTCTCCTCCCCTATCACTTCTCAACATTTTGATGTGCACCTCGAAATGATTTTCAAATTGTTGTTTAAAGATCTTGAATTATTGGAATGAGTCTGGCTTCTGTTCTAGATGTTGTATCCACATGTATCGACAAAAATTGTCGGCCATGAGCATGTAATACCGTTTGCCTCCCAATGATGTGTTGGAACTTATGGATAGCATCTTTTTAGTTTGATAATATCAAATCCCGTGTTCTATTTGATCATACGTGTGTTGGGTATAGTGTGCAGGTTTACAAGTACAAAATAACAAGAAAATCAATCTTTGCATCCTACCGCCAAGCACTAGTGCTACCGCTTGCGCTAGCTTGGAATTAAATCTACACGAGTTCTCGGTGACCTACCACGTGGCGTTAGCCATATCGGCAGGCACTAGCTATCTCGATGAACGTCGAGTCATCTTCGTCGAGAAGATACTGTTACTGTCACGCGATAACTTTGTACCGCGCCACGATAACACAAAAGCGAAAAAATATTTTACTTTGATATTTTTCCAAATATACTAGACAATTATCACCTTCATGCGCATCGACCTACCGCTAGGCGCTAGCTCTACAGCCGGTGGTAGATCATTTTTCAAGACGTATAAAAGCACATGTTTCTTTTCCTGGACAGTATACCAAGGAGAATAATTCATTCTAGGATTTGGCCGCCATCTGGAGGAGGACGAACTTTCATCTCCATTGAGGGACGAGTATTATTTCTTTGTCTCGCTCGTTATCAAAGAAATCCGACAAACAAAATCTTCAATGACCTTTCGTGGCTGATCGATTGAAAAGAGAAAGATATTCAAGAGCATCGATTGCGCACCATTACTCGGAGGAGTTCTACATTTGAGGGAGAAATAACTTCTAAACTCTTTATATTTTACTCTGGATTTTCTTTCTTGTCTATTTTCTTGTGTGTGAGGAAAATAAACTGGGGGGTCATCGGAATGCGTGAAGGGTTTTATGAGAAATCATCCTAGTGAGGGACATCTAGATCGGGGGATCTAGTGGGGCTCTAAGACCCTTCTGAGAAGGAAGGTGAAGAGCCAACTCGAAGACCTTTCTGGGGGGAAAGGGAGAGAGCCAACTGGTATGGGTAGAGGGTCGGTATAGAAACAAAAAGGGAAGTTTGTATTTCATCGCCTCCGATCTCCGGCGTCACAGAGATCTAGTTGTTATTGATTGTAAACCACCTTCGTTATACTTGAATAAAATTATTGTTCATTTATTCTTCTCGTAATACCATGGTTTTGTGTTGGTATATCTTTGAAGGTTGTGTGAGCCATTGTAAGGCAAAGTTTTTACGAAGAAAAATAATTTCTATGACCTACCGCTGGGCGCTAGTAAGTTAATACCCCACGGTAGCCTCCCAAACTGGTTTTCCTTGGTAAAATTACTTTTAATTCTGAATTAATCTGAAAACCTTATTCACCCCACCCTCTCTAAGGTTGGCCACCCGATCCAACAAGTGGTATCAGAGTCAGGCTACTTCAAAAAGGATTAAAATCTTGAAGTAAGATGGCCAACGCGAATCATGCTTTCCCTGAGGGGCAAGGTGTGAGTCGACCTCACCTGTTTATGGGAAGTGTCTAGATCCACTGGAGAACACGCATGAAGATATTTTTAATGACTCAAATCATGGATGTATGTGACATGATTAAAACAAAATACACTGCACCCACTACCATTGTAGGAGAACAAGTCTTGGTGCAACCGCGTGATAAGTGTGATGACAATGATAAATTGAAATGCACTAACATTGTGAAAGCTATGACCTCTCTCTTCCATGATTTAGACCAAATTGAATTTAACAAAATTTTCAACTGTGAAACTGCTTATGATATATTGCAATTACTTGAGCTAACGAAAGAAGGTACCTTATAGGTGAAGGAATCGAAGCTATTTCGACTGAAATCTGAATATGAACAGTTCCGGATGGAGATCGACATGGAGGTGGATAGTAATTACACTCGCTTCACGAAGCTCGTCAACGCCTCTAGATCTCTCAGAAAGACTTTTTCAAATGGAGACTTAATGAGGAAGATCCTGCAATCTCTGCCTCCATGATTCAACCTAAAAGTGACAGTTATTTTCGAATCACTTGACATCAACACCCTGGAGATTGAGAGCCTCATTGGGAACCTGAATACCCATGAGCTTGAATAGAAAATACAAGCCAAGGGGTATCCCAGGGAACCAAAGAAGAAGGCGCTAGCATTGAAAGTAGCAAAGGAAAAGAAGGTTGCAGAAGAGTCCGATGATGAAGATGAAGAGAGCCTCTATGTTCGAGAATTTAGAAGATTCATGAAGAATCCCAAGAGGCAAGAGAAATTCAGAAATTTTTTGAAGAAAGGTGCAGAAGAGAAGAGGAGATGGATCAAACCGTCGAAGGGGATGGAGAGTGATGAAGAAAAGTTTGTACCTAAGTGCTACAACTATCACAATCTGGGCATAAAGAGAGAGTGTCCAAAGCTCCAAAAGGAGGAAAAAGAGAGACAAAGCCAGGATAAAGGAAAGAAGAAAGTATTGAAGGTATCAACATGGGACAATGCTGGTTCTAACGAGTCAAGCACATCCAGCTCAAGTAGTGAAGATGAGGCATGAGGCAAATTTGTGCCTCATGGGGAACATCACAATGAATCTGGCAGTGAATCTAGTGTCCAGAGCGACACTGAGATAATACCTCCTTCCTATGATGAACTATATGAAATCTATGAACAATTATATAATAATCTTGATGATATGCTTCTTGATAAAAAGTTTTTTAAATATGAAAACATGAAAATGAAGAAAGACTTGGAAAAATTAACTAATGAAGTGATCAAATATGGCAAAGAGAAGATCGAGTGCCATGAATGCTCTCACTCGGTGGCGACGATCAATGAGCTAAAAGAAAGCCTCTCCAAGACTTCCTCGAAAATAAAAAATCTCACTAACGAGAAAAAGGTCTTGGAGAAAATGCTTCAAATGTCTCATGCACAAGTAGAAGAGGGTAAAAAAATAGTTCGTAAATCGGTGTGTGATGCTTGTCACGAAAAACACCGCCTTGAAAGCAAGGATCCGTGACCTGAACCTTGCCATCTAGAAATTTGGAATAGGCAAAAAATCTCTTAATATGTTGCTGGGTTTTCAGTGTCAGAGATCTGGTAAATTCATGCTGGTATATAAATACTGTGAGCTACCGCTCAGCGGTATCCCTACCACCGACGATAGCTCGTCTTCAGCGAAGCCAGTTAAGAAGCTTATAAATCATAAAGATAATAATATAAAACTGAAAGCCTACATCCATCTTCTAGCAGGATCCCCAGTATAATTCAAAAGGTGAAATCTTGTAACGACTCCACCCGTTAAATAACATATAATAGAAGTTCTGACCGGGGCCCCATACTATATGCTACAAACAGACGGTGAGGTCATAGGATAATACCATCAATGCATCCTAACACAGAGCATGCTAGCGGAATAGATACACAAGTAGCTGAACTCATAGCAGGAATATCCACTAGATATATATAAACCAATGTTATATACAACCACTCAAACGAGGGCATAGCAAATACTACAGTTTGGCCTTAAGGCCTTACAGTTCCTCTTTAAATAGTATGGATTACAGACATCGGCACGCAGGCCGGCCATACATGAATAATAGAAACTACAAAAGCTAGCCTTCAAGGGCTAGTAGCAAGAGCGGCAGCAGCAGCAGGGCATCAGCCCTTCATTTTCCGCTCGGCTCTCCAGCACCTGCACATGGATAATCCACCCAGAAGGTGGCAAATAAGGCAACGGTCAGCATTCAGCTGACCAATTTATAACAATCCTACCCCTTTCCTAGGGCAAAGGCATTCCTTCTCTGCAGAGCAATATAGCATTTGACAGATCATATATATATTGTGCTCTCACGCACAAGCAATCCATCACAACCGTCGGCCACCCGGCCCGATGATCTGTGCTCTCAGGCACACTTTTGGGTACACCGGCGAACCGGGATCAACACCATTGAGCATTCAGTCTTACTGGAGCGCAGGCCTAAGACTCTCATTATGCTACTAACGAAAGCCCAATGCCTTGGCACTTCCTTGTACAGTCAACATAATACAGGTACAGATCCGCCACCCCCCCCCCCGTTGCTCAAGTCACCTTGCCCTCACTAAGAACATCGTACTTGCGGCTATACTAAAAGGCGCGGGTTGGCTTCACCTTTCCTATTCGGCACGAGGCCTTCTAGAGCTCGCAGCTCCCAATCGCCATAACGTCCACCAAGGACTGGCATCACAATAGCCACACTGTCCACATAGGATTGGCTTCATCGTCCATCAAGTACTGGCTACATCAAAGCTACAACACATACAGCACGAGCGCATTTTCCTGGAGTTCCACATTCCAGTACTTCCTACTACTCCCCTTCACAGGCATAACCCAACGACCCCACTAACTACACGAGTATATGCAGAGTCTTCTCCGGTGCCTAAATGCAACATCAGCAATCCAGACCAACATGTCCAGATGGGCTTCACACAACATGCATATCCCATACTACTCTTTTCCGGGTCTATATGCAGACTCAAGCTGGGGATAACAACTATCACCCACTGGAATCACTCACTTTTTCCATCTTTTGGTGGAGACGATTCCTTACTCATGCATAAAGGAGGACTTCGCATGTCCAAGAAGGAAGATCGTTACCCTTGATGCTCTCTTGGGAGCCATTTAAAATCTGGCCAGTTGGAAAGCACCGCAGCAGCTTTGCCTCCACTAAACTAGCCTCGGATCGTGAATCGGACTGCGGAAGCATCACCAAAGCCTTACTCTTCTCCTCCTTCTCCTTCCTCCAAGCTCTCTCTCTTTTTCTCTCTTGATAAGAATGAGAGAAGAAGCTACAACTCAGTTTTATCACTGCAGGAAAAGACCAGGGCCATTGGATCCAAATAGAAATAATTGGATGGCCAAGATCTGCCAATAATTCCATTTTTGACTTGACACGACCTGTGACACGCCCGTGTCCCAGGCCGTGTCCCCCAAGCGGTGTACGAACCGACTCAAACTAAACCAGAACACGGGCTCCACACGCCCGTGTCAGAGAGCAGACACGCCCGTGTCAACTTTAATATGGCCGTGTGACTAGTCGTGTCATCTGTTTTAACACAAGCACAAATCACCCGAGCAGGATACGGCTAAGGCATACGCCTGTGTCCCTGGCCGTGTGTCCAACACGCCCCTGTGATACGCCTGTGTCATAGGTCGTGTTCATCACTCAACGCTATTTCTCTCAGCGCCACTCAACGTCATCGATTTTCTACCGAGCAGGACACACCCTGGGACACGCCCGTGTCCCAGGCCGTGTCACCTCTCGACGATCAGTTCTAGAGTACTCTAGTCGACGCCTCAAGAGAGGGACACGCCCTGGGACATGCCTGTCACAACCCGCATTTTCATCGCAAATAATAACATATCAGAGTAAGGGAAAATGCGCGTCATGATGCCACGTCAGCAGGGGATAACTGCGGACGCTCAGGCAAACACCTACATAATCATAAAGAGAAATTGTTTAAGTTAATTTTAAGGAAAAAAAGATTTGTTATGTGCAATAGATAGCTGTATCCCTCGGCTTAGTGGCTCATTTAGTCCATGAATCAAAATATAATTATACGCTGCGGAAAAATACTTATTTAGATTGACTCCAACATCCTACATAAGTATAAACGTCCCCGAAGGACAACTCATGCTATGCAAGACTCTAAATTTATAATAGTAGTAAGGATAGCTTTTACGGTCGCTAAATATAATAAGTTAGAGTTTTTTTAAAATTATGCAGTGCATGAAGTAATAGTAATAGATTTTATTCTTAAAAATACCTAATATGCATTCCTAGCATAAATCCTCCCAGAGAGCAAGTAATCCGCATCCACCTAGAGGGAAATAAGCAGCTAGCAAGTATCAAACAATAACAAACTGTGGGCGCAAACAACTAACACAAACCCACTTACAGAATAGTAAGTCTGAACCAGAAACAAAAATAAAAACAACAAACTACCTCGCTACGGCGAGGGGAAAAGCCACAACCAACACTGCTGCTTCAAGAACTCTAAACCCAGCTCCACTACCTGCTAACGCTCCGAACCTGAGGCATTCCAAAGACAGAACACCTCAGCAAGAAGGTACAAATGGTGGCAGCAAAAGTAAGCAAAAGAATACAAAGGTCAAACGGGGTACCAACCCAAGACCAAGAATGCTAAAGTAAGGTACATAAATAAAATTCAAGAAATAAATCAGAGAAACGAACTTACGTGAATCGTCACGTACAACAAATCATGCCGGATACCCAAAGCAAGGGGAGAGCATGATTAAATCATAAGAAAGAATGCTCCAAAACTTTATTAGCCACATGTGGTCAATTCTACCCATAAATACAGGCAGGGTTGTCACTTCTCTAGATACACCCCTCACAGATGTTAAAATCCGTCTAACCGCAGGGGAGACTTGCACACTCCACCAATCACCGAAGATGCCAAAAACCCAGTAGAATTCCACGAGTTACTAATAAAGGAAGCAAACCTTGCGGTCGGTGGATTTTACCACTAACACCCGCAACGAAGAAACACCATGAAATAAACCTCAGGACTTGGCACGTCAGATTCTACATGACATTTCTAGATTAAAGACACGGTTGATCAACCTTTGAAACGATTTACAATCCTATATAGACACTAACACGTCCAACAACGATAGACGAAACAATTTAATTCAACGATAAAACATTCTAAGGACGGTTATACACGCCTAGTAAAGATCGAAATTATCATGACCAGATTTTATAATTTTGAGTGATCTTCAAGAAAGATTAAACATAACTATAGTTTGGAGAGAAAACACAAAAAGCAAGAAAATTAAGGAACAAAGGCATAACGGTTACCATCAAACCGGACAAGAAACAACGAAGGAAAACTACCACTTATCTTGGTTGTACCGGAAAAGTCCTCTGAATCGCTCCGCGTCATAGATCGGGGCAAAAGAACACGGGAGGAGTTGAAATCTAAACAAAAATGGCCGAAAAGGGAGTTAGGGCCGAAAAACCCTAATGAGAAAACTCAAAGAAGGGGGAAAAATTTCCACGATAGCGTAGCTCTCGGTGAGAGCTTTCCGGATCTACGTTCGGATGAAGATTTCGAGCACCGGAGCACCGTCGGCGGCCACCGGAAGGTTCACGAAATAATTTCTCTCTCACGCTCAAGCCTCTCTGGTTCGGGACGAAAGGAATCGGAGAATATAAAGTTCTATTCAACTTAAAAGTCCAGATATATATATATATATATATATATACAAACGTACTTAAAAAACTTTTGTCTTAATACAAGAAAAAAACGTATACTTTGAGAGTGGCTACGGGAAAATAGAAAATAAAGGTCTAATATGACTCCGAATTGAAACTTTCTCAACATCGAAGTTGTAGATCTCGTCGAGACGAACAAATTTTATGTTGACCATTTTTTCGTACAACACCGTTTTGACCCTCAAAGCGGTGTCCGAACACAGACAGTACAGAACTACTCGAGAGAAAACAGACTTTTCGAAATGGAGGGGTTGGCTCTCGAGAAATAACTTAGTTTTCGAGAAAAAAAGTCATAGTTCCTGAGAAGAACATCATTTCTCGAGATGGGGAGGCTAGGCTCTCGAAAACTAACCTTAGTTATCGAGAACAAGGCTTAGGACTTGAGAGAATCGATCAAACAGGCTACCTGCATGCAGTCTTGGAAGAATCAAAAATAGAGGCCCAAGATGACTACAAATCAAAAAGTGTTCAACATGAAAGTTGTAGATCTCGTCGAAACGAACAAATTTCTTGTTTACTGTTTTTCCATACAGTGTCGCTCGGACCCTCCAAAATGCGCCCGAACACAGACTATATAGGACTACTCGAGAGGGAAGGGGCTTCTCGAGAAATAGAGCAAAGTTCTCGAGAACAACTCATAGTTCTCAATAAAAAAACAGCATTTCTCGAGAGGATCATGCATTTCTCGAGAATTAGGCCATAGTTCTCGAGAATAAGCAATAGTTTTCGAGAACTACAAGGGTTCTTTGGTAGAAATCAAAAATGCAGTATTTTTACGAGCTGTTTCGGGAAAATAGAAAATATGAGTCTAGAATGACTTCAAATCAAAAAGTGATCAACATGAAAGTTGTAGATATCGTCGAGACGAATAAATTTTAGTTTTATGATTTTTTTATATGATGCCATTTTGACATGCAAAACGGCGCCCAAACACAGGCCAAAACAGATATCTCGAGAACAGCATCGGACTTCTCGAGAACTAAGATAGACTTCTCGAGAACTAGGATAGACTTCTCGAGAACTAGATAGACTTCTCGAGAACTAGGATAGACTTCTCTAGAACTAGGACGGACTTATCGAAAACACTTAGTCATGACTTCTCAAGAACTCGTACGGACTCCTCGAGTACAAGCTGGACAAATCGCAAAAGTTCTGATTTGACTAATATTTTGGAGTAAATCACTGACTGTATGAATTAACAGCGTAGACAACCTTAGAATCCAACGTACTATTCTCGTGATATTAAACCACGTGCCGAGACTCCAAAAACTCTGGATTGCGACGAAACTTAACAAGCAAGTCCAAAATTTAAAAAATGCAAAAAATTTCCCCAATTACAACAAGAATTCGGCCGACTCGACCGCACGGACAAGAAAATGCCTTAACAGTATTGTGCCGTTAATTTGACATTAAAAGTAACGCCACGACGTCATAAATATGACGTTTCCTATATAAATAAAATCATCGAAAAATCGGGGGCGTTACAGTCACTCCCCCTAAAAAGAAGTTTCGTCCCGAAACTTAAAACAACTCCAAAACCACATCAAGACGATAAATCAAACATAACTGAAAACATAACGACATACTCAAATTAAGAGAAGATGCGCGGATGAGATTCTCTCATCGCTGATTCAATTCTCACGTCGCGCTCTCGACGTCTTGATTTCTCCAAAGAATCTTGACCATGGGGATGGTCTTTCTTCGCAACACACTCTCTTGAGAATCCAGAATACGAATAGGTTCTTCCACATACGTAAGGTTGGCTGAATCTTGGGCATCGAGTCGAGTACTTGACGATCATTATGAACACATTTCCGTGACTGACTCACATGGAACACATCATCGACATTAGGGAAGGTCGCTAGCAAATCTAGCCTATAAGCTGACACTCCGATGCGTTCAAGAATCTGGAAAGGTCCCACGTACCGGGAGTCTAACTTGTGGTTCCTTCCAAACCTTTTAACGCCAGACATCGGAGAAACCTTCAGAAAAACCAAGTATCCAACGGTAAACTCCAGATCAACCCTTCGTTGATTGGCATACTCCTCATAACGCTCTTGAGCCACACGAAGCTTTTCTCGAATATGAGCCACGACACAATTCATCTCCTTAAGGGCTTCCGGACCGAGCAACGGTCTCTCACCGACTTCAGCCCAAAACAACGGAGTTCTACAACGCCTCCCATATAAAGCCTCAAACGGGGCCATCTGCAGACTCTCTTGATAACTATTATTGTAAGCAAACTCCATTAGCCTCAAACGCTCATCCCACGCTCCACCGTGGTCCAAAATATAACATCTAATCATATCCTCCACGATCTGATTTACTCTTTCTATTTGCCAATTCGTCTGCGGATGGTAGGCAGTGGAATACCTCAAGTTGGTACCCAACCCCTCTTGCCAGCTCTTCCAAAAGTGAGACGAAATCTGGAGTCCCGATCTGATACACTGCTAACAGGCACTCCATATAACCTGATGACCTCTTCAAGATATAGCTCAGCTATCTTCTTCATCGAATACCCAATCTTAAACGGAACAAAGTGAGCACACTTTGTCAATCTGTCGACTATCATCCAAACAGAGTCATGCCCACGAGGAGATTTTGGTAGACCGGTGATAAAATCCATTGAAATACTGTCCCATTTCCATCTTGGAATATCAAGCGGTGTCAATTTACCACCAGGCCTTCTATGATCAGCCTTGACACGCTGACACGTATAACATTCTGACGTAAATCTTGCTATATCATTCTTCATTCCTAACCACCAAACAATTTGCTTTAGATCTTTATACGTTTTGGTGGAACCAGGATGGAAGGAAACACTAGAATCATGAGCTTCATTACAAATCTTAGCCCGAATATCACCAAAAGCGAGAATACAAACTCTACCCCGATATTTGGGAGTATCTAACTCGTCTGAAGAGAAATCAGGTTGCTCTCCCTTCAATTCTATTACAAAGGTGTAGTAGATCAAGATCGTCTTTTTGATGAAGCCACGTGAGTGAAATCCATGAAGGCTCTGCTACTTCCAACCTACTAGTCAGACCATCATTCCCAACAGTTGTATCCATTAAGCAAAGTTCATCCACCAGGCAATCCACAGAGAGGTTAAAGATCTTAGTTGCCTTCCTACTCAAGGCATCGGCTATAACATCAGCTTGCTTGGGTAATACACAATCTCAACATCATAGTCAGCTATGTATTCTAATCATCGACGTTGGCGCGAGCTCAATTCTTTCTGAGTGAAGACGTACTTCAACCTCTTATAATCTGTATAAATCTTACATTGCGTGCCATACAATAGGTATCTCCATAATTTCCGGGCATGCATCACTGCCGCACTTTCTAGATCGTGCCTAGGGTAATTCCTTTCATGAATCTTCAACTGTCTAGACCTATACATAATCACTTTTCCTTCTTACGTCAGCACGCAACCAAGTCCTACGTGTGATGCGTCCACATAAACACCATAGTCTATACCTTTCGTAGGCAAAGTCAACACTAGAGTAGTGCACAACACTTCTTTAATTCCTGAAAAGCTTCCTCGCACTCAACGCCCCAAATAAAAACTGCGTTCATCTGCGTCAGTTTAGTCAGTGGCGCAGACAACATAGAGGAACCCTCCACAAACCTCCTATAAAAACCAGCCAACCCTAGGAAGCTATCAATCACCTTGGGTGTGGCAATCCTAGCCCAATCCATAACAGCAGCTATCTTCTCAGGGTCAATCTAAAATTCTGGCTTTATTAACCGCATGACCCCAGAAAGAAACCCGAGGCAACCAACACTCACACCTGCTCAACCTAGCAAACAACTTGAGGTCCCTTAAAGCAGGTATGACTAAAGACAATGATGGGCATGCTCCACAGCATTACAAGAATACACCTAAACATCGTCTATAAATACAATCAAAAAACGGTTCCGATCTAGGACGAACTCTACGCCCCTCACAGGGGAAGACCAGGAAGATTAGCTAGGAAAACATCTGTACACTCACGCACCAGAAGGAACTCAACACAAAACACTTCACCAACCTGAACAAGGGTCAAACCATGAAGCTCTACAAAAGCGCTAGCCACGAACGGGTGGGTAGCGACAGAATCAAAAAGAACACGCGCCTAATGGTTCTTTACCTTAATCTACTAATAAAATCACATACCTAAATTATTCGAACAACAACAAAACCAGGATTGAACTAAAAACTAGCTAGAACCTAACCTGAGATCACTTGGGTTGAAGACTGAGTTTCTTCTTCGGTCGTCGCGATCAGTTTACCTTTTCCTTTGTCCTGATTTGGCGGTAGCGGCAGATCCTGAGGGGGGGCAGGCTGCAATGGGGACTGAGCCTTGGGACACGAAGACTTCTGGTGTCCCTTCTGCCGGCACTGGAAACAAGTCCTTTATTTCATCCAGCAACGACTCACATCATGTCCCTTCTTTGAAAAGAACGTGCACACAAGATCTCCTTTGTGTGCTCCTTGGATGGCGAGTGCCTGCTGCCTCTTCTGAGCGGCACTTCTCTTGAAACACCTTTCGTAAGGATGGTCGGATCGACCACAGAAGCTACAAATTACACCGTCTTTCTTTTTCAAAGAAGGGTCGGATGCCCTAGAGCTCCCATCCTAAACATCTTTCCTCTTCTCTTTCCTCGGTATCATATCACGACCCTTAGCATACCCAAAGGTATCAACTTAAAGAGCAACTTTTACTGTCCTCGCATTAGTCTCGGACTGGTAAGTATTGGCAAATTGTTGAATGCCATTTTAGAGATCGCCCAAGAAACCTTTAACCCTGCACTCCTCAACAGCTCTCAACTCATAAGAAAACTTATTAAATTTAATGATCTCACCATCATACCCAATCGCTATGGTGGTTTGCTCACCAGGCTGCCGTCCTAAGGTGGAACCCAACAATGCCTGCAACTGTGCTTGCATTGCTACGATTTGACCTGCCATAGTCTTCATGCTCTGGCGCAGTTCTACAATCACAGCCTCTTCCTGCTCACCTGACGACTCACCCTTAGACTGGGGAGTCGACCTGGTCGCAACGCGCTCAAGCTACATTCTAAAAAAAACATAAACACCTCATTAAAACTCTAGCTAAACTATGACTACACCACTTAGTTCAGACCATACTTAAAAGACACTTGCTTACACTGCAACTTGCTCTGGGATTATATGATGATGATATGTCCTACTCAGGATGATATCCTATCATCCTATTTAACTTCTGTGCCTATGACATGAATGCATGTATTCTTTATTCTCATTCAAAATCATGTGTGTACATGTGTCATCATGTAAACCTTAACTTTGCACGCGTGCTTATGCGATGATATGCAATGTATGTAGTGCTATGCATTCTAGAAAGGCCTTAATGCATGCATGAGCGACGTACACATGAAATGTTATGCATCCCATACTACATAACATCGCATGCAACGAGAAAGGAAAACGTGCTAATGGGCATTCATGTGGTGAGGTTAGCATCCCATACTACATAACTGTCACATGTTGCCACCTATGTTGGATCCATATACAAACACATATTATGCATCTCATACTACATAATATGCCTCGTATACTTCTTATCATGCAATGAGTGTAGTGACTATGCTTCGGCTAAGACGTACTGATGACACATCGGTGTGTGCATGAAATGTCACTAAACCACTAACACTAACAAGGGGAGGTTTCCCGACCAATTATCGAGCAACCTCCCTCTGATACCAACTGTCACAACCCGTATTTTCACCGCAAATAATAACATATCAGAGTAAGGGAAAATGCGCGTCATGATGCCACGTCAGTAGGGGATAACTGCGGACGCTCAGGCAGACACCTACTTAATCATAAAGAGAAATTGTTTAAGTTAATTTTAAGGAAAAAATTTTTTGTTATGTGCAATAGATAGCCTTATCCCTCGGCTTAGTGGCTCATTTAGTTCATGAATCAAAATATAATTATACGCTGTAGAAAAATACTTATTTAGATTGACTCCAATATCCTACATGAGTATAAACATCCCCGAAGGACAACTCATGCTATGCAAGACTCTAAATTTATAATAGTAGTAAGGATAGCCTTTACGGTCGCTAAATATAACAAGTTAGAGTTTTTTTAAAATGATGCAGTGCATGAAGTAATAGTAATAGATTTTATTCTTAAAAATACCTAACATGCATTCCTAGCATAAATCCTCCCAAGGAGCAAGTAATCCGCATCCACCTAGAGGGAAATAAGCAGCTAGCAAGTATCAAACAATAACAAACTGTGGACGCCAACAACTGACACGAACCCACTTACAGAATAGTAAGTCTGAACCAGAAACAAAAAAGAAAAACAACAAACTACCTCGCTACAGCGAGGGGAAAAGCCACAGCCAACACTGCTGCTTCAAGAACTCCAAACCCATCTCCACTACCTGCTAACGCTCCGAACCTGAGGCATTCCAAAGACAGAACACCTCAGCAAGAAGGTACAAATGGTAGCAGCAAAAGTAAGCAAAAGAATACAAAGGTCAAGTGGGGTACCAACCCAGGACCAAGAGTACTGAAGTAAGGTACATAAATAAAACTCAAGAAATAAATCAGAGAAACGAACTTACGTGAATCGTCACGTACAACAAATCATGTCGGATACCCAAAACAAGGGGAAAGCATGATTAAATCATAAGAAAGAATGCTCCAAAACTTTATTAGCCACATGTGGTCAATTCTACCCATAAATACAGGCAGGGTGGTCACTTCTCTAGATACATCCCTCACAGATGTAAAAATCCGTCTAACCACGGGGGAGACTTGCACACTCCACCAATCACCGCAGATGCCCAAAACCCAGTAAAATTCCACGAGTTACTAATAAAGGAAGCAAACCTTGCGGTTGCTGGATTTGCCCACTAACACTCGCAACGAAGAAACACCATGAAATAAACCTCAGGACTTGGCACGTCGGATTCTACATGACATTTCTAAATTAAAGACACGGTTGATCAACCTTTGAAATGATTTACAATCCTATATAGACACAAACACGTCTAACAACGATAGACGAAACAATTTAATTCACCGATAAAACATTCTAAGAACGGTTATACACGCCTAGTAAAGATCGAAATTATCATGACCAGATTTTATAATTTTGAGTGATCTTCAAGAAAGATTAAACATAACTATAGTTTAGAGAGACAACACAAAAAGCAAGAAAATTAAGGAACAAAGGCATAACGGTTACCATCAAACCAGACAAGGAAAAACGAAGGAAAACCACAACTTGCCTTGGTTGTACCGTAAAAGTCCTCTGAATCGCTTCGCGTCGTAGATCGGGGCAAAAGAACAAGGGAGGAGTTGAAATCTAAACAAAAATGGCCGAAAAGGGGGTTAGGGACGAAAAACCCTAACGAGAAAACTCAAAG
This sequence comes from Platanthera zijinensis, assembly GCA_039513925.1. Classification (NCBI taxonomy): domain Eukaryota; kingdom Viridiplantae; phylum Streptophyta; class Magnoliopsida; order Asparagales; family Orchidaceae; genus Platanthera; species Platanthera zijinensis. The sequence continues at coordinate 247,815,033 of CM077078.1, read as the reverse complement.
AAGGTGAAAAAATTTACAACGATAGCGTAGCTCTCGGTGAGAGCTTTCCGGATCTACGTTCGGACGAAGATTTGGAGCACCGTTGGCAGCCACCGGAAGGTTCACGAAATAATTTCTCTCTCACGCTCAAGCCTCTCTGGTTCGGGACGAAAGGAATCGGAGAAGATAAAGTTCTATTCAACTTAAAAGTCCATATATATATATATATATATATATATATATATATATATATATATATATATATATATATATATATATATATATATATATATATATATATATATATATATATATATATATATACACAAACGTACTTAAAAAAAAATTGTCTAAATACAAGAAAAAACGTATACTTTATGAGTGGCTACGGGAAAACCGAAAATAGAGGTCTAAGATGACTCTAAATCGAAACTTGCTCAACAACAAAGTTGTATATCTCGATGATACGAACAAATTTCATGTTGACTATTTTTTCGTATGACACCGTTTGACCCTCAAAACGGTGTCCGAACACAGACGGTATAGAACTACTCGAGAGAAAACAGACTTTTCGAAATGGAGGGGTTGGCTCTCGGGAAATAACTTAGTTTTCGAGAACAAAAGTCATAGTTCTCGAGAAGAACATCATTTCTCGAGATGGGGAGGCTAGGATCTCGAAAACTAACCTTAGTTCTCGAGAACAAGGCTTAGGACTTGAGAGAATCGATCAAACAGGCTACCTGCGTGCAGTCTCGGAAGAATCAAAAATAGAGGCCCAAGATGGCTCCAAATCAAAACGTTGTCAACATGAAAGTTGTAGATCTAGTCGAAACGAACAAATTTTATGTTTACCGCTTTTCCATATAGTAATGTTCTAACCCTCCAAAATGCGCCCGAACGCAGACTATATAGGACTACTCGAGAGGGAAGGGTCTTCTCGAGAAATAGAGCAAAGTTCTAGAGAACAACTCATAGTTCTCGAGAATAAAACAGCATTTATCGAGAGGATCATGCATTTCTCGAGAATTAGGCCATAGTTCTAGAGAATAAGCAATAGTTTTCGAGAACTACAAGGGTTCTTTGTTAGAAATCAAAAATGCAGTCTTTTTACGAGCAGTTTCGGGAAAATAGAAAATAGGAGTCTAGAATGACTTCAAATCAAAAAGTGTTCAACATAAAAGTTGTAGATATCGTCGAGACGAACAAATATCATGTTTATAAATTTTTTATACAATGCCGTTTTGACATGCAAAACGGCACGCGAACGCAGGCCGAAACGAATATCTCGAGAACAGCATCGGACTTCTCGAGAACTAAGATAGACTTCTCGAGAACTAGGATAGACTTCCCGAGAACTAGAATAGACTTCTTGAGAACTAAGATAGACTTCTCGAGAACTAGGATAGACTTCTCGAGAACTAGGACGGACTTCTCGAAAACACTAAGTCATGACTTCTCGAGAACTCGGACGGACTCCTCAAGTACAAGCTGGACAAATCGCAAAAGTTCTAATTTGCCTAATATTTTGAAGTAAATCACTGACTGTACGAATTAACAGCATAGACAACCTTAGAATCCGATGTACCATTCTCGATATATTAAACCACGCGCCGAGATTCCAAAAACTCTGGATTGCGACGAAACTTAACAAGTAAGTCCAAAATTTAAAAAATGCAAAAAATTTCCCCAATTACAGCAAGAATTCGGCCGACTCGACCGCACAGACACGAAAATGCCTTAACAGCATTGCATCATCAATTCGACATTAAAAGTAATGCCACGACGTCGTAAATATGACGTTTATCATATAAATAAAATCATCGAAAAATCGGGGGCGTTACAACGCCCGTGTCCCAGGCCGTGTGCCTGGACATGCCCTGGGACACGCCCGTATCCCAGGCCTTGTCACCTAGCCTGACTCCATCTTAAGATTTTTGGGTGTTACAATCCTCCCCCCCCCCCCCTTAAGATAAATTTCGTCCCGAAATTTGTACTCAGCAAATAAACAGGAATCCCAAAGCTATAACATTAAAAGAGTTGTTATAACAAAATGTACACGGTCAACAGTTTATACAAAAAGATCGGGAAACTCAGCTCGCATGGTCTGCTCACGCTCCCATGTTTGCTCCTCTCGGCCACAATTGTCCCACCGGACTTTGACCATCCTGATTATCTTGTTCCGCAACTATTTCTCGGCTCGATCCTCGATCTGAATGGGTCGAACCTTCGTCGTTAGCCCATACTCGACCGGTACACGATCATTTGCAACAATATATGCTGGTTCCTTGACGGCTTTGCGAAGTACTGAGATGTGGAAGACATCATGCAATCCACAAAACTCTGCTGAAAGTATTAGTCGATAAGCAGCTTCCCCGACTCGCTCCACCACTTCAAATGGACCAAGGTATCTGGTACTTAGCTTTTTCAACGGCCAAATCCGAGATAAGCCTTTGAAGGGTTTGATATTCAAATAGACCCAATCGCCCACCGCAAAATCCACATTCCGATGCTTGGCGTTGTAGTACTTTGCTTGTCGATCCTGGGCTATCAATAGCCTCTCCCGAATAGAGCGTATAATCGAGGTAGCTTCTTCGACTTCCTTTCGCCCATTCATCTTGGATTCGCCTACCTCCGCCCAAGCTAATGGTGTACGACATTTACGACCTTATATAGCCTCAAACGGTGACATACCGATGCTCGCTTGGTAGTTGTTATTATAGGCAAATTCAACCAAGTAAATGTATTCTTCCCATTTCTTACCAAAATCAAGGGCGCACATACGAAGCATATCTTCCATCGTCCTGTTGGTTCGCTCAGTCTAGCCATCCGTCTGGGGATGAAAGCCGTACTGAATGCTAATTTTGTACCCAACATTTGATGAATTAACCTCCAATCAGTTGAGTTGAATCGCCCATCACGATCACTGACAATGCTCTGAAGAACACCGTGCAGTCGAACAATCTGTTCCACATAGAGTTTAGCAAAGGTTTCTACTGAATCATCTCTCTTGTTTGGAAGGAAGTGAGCCACTTTTGTCAACCGGTCTACAATCACCCAGATCGAGTCATGACCGCGTTGAGATCTCGGTAACCTGTGCACGAAATCCATTGAAATATCATCAAACTTCCACTCCGGAATCTGTAACGACTTCAGGAAACCACAAGGCTTCTGGCATTCCGCTTTTACCAAAGCACAAGTATGACATCTGCCACATAACGTGCTATGTATTTCTTTAGTCCAGGCCACCAGAATAACTTTTTCATGTCTCTGTACATTTTTGTGCTCCCAGGGTGAGTTGAGTATTTGGCAAAATGCGCTTCATACATCAATTCTTCTCTTAACTTCCCTGTACTTGGGACGCACAATTGACCATCTTTTCGCAACAACCCATCATCCCAGGAGAATTGGTAACCAGGACCATCCTTTGCATAGCATTGGAGACTTTCATCAAGCTCTGTTGCTCACCGAACTCTATCTGCAAGGTCATATTGTACCTCCGTCCAGTTCAAGCACGCGTCGATCGTAGCATCCTTGTCAACACAAGATATCTCTAATGCTTCCATCTCCTGGATTAGTCGCACATCATGCCTATGCAACCAGTTTGCCCGTACTGGCGCCCTCTGACTCAAAGCATCAGCGACCACATTTCCCTTCCCAGGAGTATAGTGAATATCGAAAGTGTAGTCCCCAAGGAACTCCATCCACCTCCGTTGTTGCATATTCAGATCCTTTTGATCAAACAAATACTTTAGGCTCTTATGATTTGTATAGATATCTACTTTAACGCCATAAAGATAGTGCCGCCACAACTTTAGCGCAAAGATTACCGCCTCCAACTCTAAATCGTGGACGGGGTAGTTTTATTCATGCACCTTTAGTTGGCGTGAGCCATAAGCAATCACTTTACCAAATTACAGAAGAATGCAGCCTAAGCCGCTCCCTGAAGCATCACTGTAGATCTTATAGCCGTCCGTACCACATGACGATGTCAACACAGGAGCCGTGGTCAAACGACTCTTCAGCTCTTCAAAAGCTCGTGAACACTCCGGTGTCCAAACGAACTTCTGATCTTTTCTCGTCAACATGGTCAGAGGTAAAGCAATCCATGAGAAGTTTTCCACAAACCGTCTATAGTAGCCTGCCAGGCCAAGAAAGCTCCTGACTTCGGCCACCGAAAACATCACTGGCCAATCTCGTATGACACTTATCTTTGTCGGATCTACCGCTATGCCCTCTCCACTTACCACATGGCCCAGAAAAGCCACTGACGATAGCCAGAACTCACACTTTGAGACCTTGGCATATAGCTTATTCCTCTGCAGGGTATGCAACACCAACCGCAAATAGTTTACATGATCATCTCCCGACTGAGAGTACACAAGAATATCATCAATGAACATAATTACGAATAAATAAAATTAATCTCGGAACGTCCGGTGCATTAGATCAATGAATACCGAAGGCACATTACATAAGCCAAACGGCATCACCGTGAATTCATAATGACCATAGCGTGTCCCAAACGCTGTCTTGGGAATATCGCCTTCCCGAATCCGTAATTGATAATAACCCGATTTCAAATCCAACTTTGAATAGACGGTTGACCCCGCTAGCTGATCAAATAGGTCATCGATCCGTTGAATCGGATATTTATTCTTTTCCGTCAGCTTATTCAATTCGCGGTAGTCAATACACAAACTCAAACTACCGTCTTTCTTTTTCACAAATAGAACAGGCGCGCTCCAAGGTGACATACTTGAGCGTATGTATCCCTGCTCTAACAATTCTTGCAATTGGACTTTAAGCTCAGCCATTTCCTTTGGCGCAACGCGATATGGTGAGCGGGCCATAGGTTTTGCACCTGGCACCAACTCAATCGTGAAGTCAATCTCCCGCTGGGGTGGTAACCCAGGAAGATCCTTAGGAAACACATCTGCAAATTTAGACACAATCGGAACTTCACTTATACTGGCCTTTGGCTCAACAGCCTGAATAAGCGTGAAGAATAACCTCGCGCCCTTCTGAACAGTATTGAAGACTTGGAGTGCAGACAACAAGGTCCCGCCTACTCCTTGCATACCAGCGAACTTCGTCTCAAGTTCGGTATTCTGACCCAGTGTGATCTTCTTGGAAGTGCAATCAATCAAGGCACGCTGCTCCGAGAGCCAGTCCATGCAAAAGATCACATCAAACTCCGATAGTGGCAGCACGGATGCTCTCAATCCGAAATATCGATTTCCTATATGCACGTCCATATCACAAGTCCTATCCGCAAGCATGATACACCCATTCGGTAGTAGCACCTTTACACCATCTGTCGTCACATGACTCGGTACTCCAACTCGAGTTACGAAGTCTTTAGACAGAAAAGAATGTGAAGCACCCGTATCAAACAGGTCTCTCGTCGGATTGTTCCAAATCAGGACAAAGCCTGTAACACACACATTATGCACAAGCTACATACAAAATATGCAATCAATACAACAAGCATTAACTTAACTCGTACCTGTGACGACGTCACTTTGCTTGATAGCCTCTTGTTGGCCAAGATTGTAGACTCTGGGTTGCGCCTGCGATGCAGAGGAATCAACCACTGCTTTGCCCTTCTAAGCATAAGACGCACCCGTTTTCTTTTCTACTTTGGGTTGAGCAACCCGACAATCACGGGCTAAGTGCCCCACTTTGCCACAGGTAAAGCATGCACGAGACTCCGGCCTCGACGTTGCTCCCGATGTAACCGTCCCAGAAGTTTGCCCCCAAGGCTTGGACCTCTTGCTCCACTTCTTCTGGTAGTACGATTTGCCAGAGCGGGGTGCTTTGAACTTGGGCTTTGCCAAAGCCAAGTCCTTCCTGCCTTGCACCCGCTTCATGTCCTTTTCCAGCGCACCCACCGTATCAACCAAAGCCTTAAATCCCTGGTTCACTGAACTAGAAAATAGGAACCTCAACTCATCCCACAATCCTTCATAGAACTGATTTGTTTTTCTTTGTTCATCGACGAAGATTGTCCCTGCATACCGTCCCAATCTTATAAACTCATGTAGGTACGCATCAATGCTAGACTCTCCTTGCGTTAACCGCTGGAACTCATTCTCCATAGCAATGCGTTGTGCCGCTGGAAGATGTTTAGCCAAAAACATACGAGAGAATTCCTCAATCGATACTTGAGTCAATTGCATGCCCGCCAAATGGTGTAACTCAACCTCGTCCCACCATAACCTCGCCTCTCCTTCTAACAAGAAGGTGGCCAAAGTGACCTTTTGAGTTTACTCCGTCTTGATCGCCGTCAAAATACATTTGACTCGCGATAACCAGTCCTCTGCTTACGTTGGGGATCCCAGTCCCATGAACGTAGGCGGATTGAAGCTCATGAATTGCTATAATTGTTGTTCAGCTGCTCGCAGATCCACAGCCTCAACCGGTTCGGGTCGGACACCAACACGATCTGGCACCACTGTAGGCAGCGCCTGCCCGGTCGGCCGAATCATCACAAATAGAGCTTCAGCAACTAATCAAATAGTTTTCGTAGAGGGAGGAGGTGTTGGCACCTCAGCTGGTGCCACACTCTCATCAGAGCGCTGGGGCTCAGATTGCCCGGCACCACTATGAGTCACCTATAGGTGGACAAGACACACATTAGCGATAATACGCAAGCAATAACAACAAAGTAGGAACGCACAGATTCCTCAAACAAGTGTATTTGCATTTCTTAGTGGATATTCCAGAGTTCACTAGCATTACAGCGGTTCGCACAGACACGTGCACGCCACCCCACAAAAGAATTCAACCACGAATTCGAAAGAGGAAGACCGAGAGAAGCTGATACAAAAATGTAATGACTCCACCTGTTAAATAACATATAATAGAAGGTCCGGCCGGGGACCCACACTATATGCTACAAACAGACTGTGAGGTCACAGGATAATACCATCAACGCATCCTAACACAGAGCATGCTAGCGGAAGAGATACACAAGTAGCCGAACTCATAGCAGGAATATCCACTAGATATATATAAACCAACGTTATATACAACCACTCAAACGAGGGCATAACAAATACTATAGTTTGGCCTTAAGGTCTTACAGTTCCTCTTTAAACAGTATGGATTACAGACATCAGCACCCAGGCTGGCCATACATGAATAATAGAAACTACAAAAGCTAGCCTTCAAGGGCTAAAAGTAATAGCAAGAGCGGCAGCAGCAGTAGCAGTAGCAGGGCATCAGCCCTTCATTTTCCGCTCGGCTCTCTAGCACCTGCACAGGGACAATCCACTAAGAAGGTGGCAAACAAGGCAACGGTCAGCATTCAGCTGACCAATTTATAACATTCCTACCCCTTTCCCGGGGTAGAGGCATTCCTTCCCTGCAGAGCAATACAGCATTTGACAGATCATATATATATTGTGCTCTCACGCACAAGCAATCCATCACAACCGTCAGCCACCCGGCCCGACGATCTGTGCTCTTAGGCACACTTTTGGGTACACCAGCTGAAAGTGAGGGTAAGATCTATCTCAAATCTAGAGGGGGGTGAATAGAGTTTAATTAAAGTAAATTCACAATTTTAAACTTAGCAAAGCTTTTAAGATTTGATTTATATATATGTGTAGGGTGCCTAGCTATAGAATTAAAAAGACTGTAAAAAGGAAGAGCACAGCACACAGCAAAGAGAACACACAAGCAAACCAGAAAACACAAGGAGCTATAGTGGTTCCCCAAAAACCTGGGTACATCCACTCTTCTACCACCCTTGGTAGGAATCCACTGCAGGATGAGTTGATCAGGTGTCCTGGGCACCAATGAGCTTTTGATAAGGTGCTCAAAAACCAAGCTAGATTTTTTGATCAGGTGTCTTGCCACCACTGAGTTTTGACAAGGTTCTCAGAACCAGAATCAAGACTTTTGAAGGGAGTTTTGAAAACCCTTTTACAGAGTGAAAAGAAAGGGAAAAGAAAAAGGGGTGAAGTTGTCTTCTCTGTCTCAATCAAAGAGAGAAGCACTAGTGGATTTGTATTGTCAAAGCTCTCCCTGAGATGTTGACTAGTTCAGGAGAGGAAGCTTTGCTTCAGGGTGATAGGTCTTCAGAAGCTTCAGATCTCCAGCATAAGATAGTTTTAGCAGAGGCTGAAAGATGAGATGTCTGGAGTCCTTGGGATGAAGCTGTGATCACTTTTTGAGTACACAAAATTATTCAGCTAATTCTTCAGGATGGATCACTTGAGTTTTCTTGTGTTGATCAGAGAAATCTGTGAATCACTTCTTTCTTTTCTTTCTTCTCTGTATCTATCTGTGTATCTTGGAAAAGAGATGAAGAAGAATATCTTAATTCTCTGAAGATTTTATGTCCAAGATAGCCGTTAACCAGACATTAAATGCCTTCCATAACAGATTTTGTCTTCTAGAGGAAAGTCTAGTAAAACATTCTCTGAATAATTCCTTGAAACTTGCTCCAGAATAAATGAAAACGGCTGGCAGATCTCTTGACATAAATGCTGAGATAATTTGAAATACATTCCAAAGTCTGACTAAATTTGAATCCTTAAGATCGTCGAACTGAGGAAAAGCGTCGATCTGAGCTCTACGATCGTCGAGCTGAGCTCAGAGACTGGAAATGATCATCAGACAGAAAACGTCGAACTGAGCTCGAAGATCGTCGAACTGAGCTCAGCGACCTGGAGAATAAATGAAGAAGGATCATCGACCTGAGCTAGAAGATCGTCGAACAGAGCTCGACGTCTTAACTTAGTTGAGCTCAGAGAGCGTCGAACGGAGTTCGACGTTTCTTCGAACTGAGCTCGACAAAAAGGTCTTAGACTTGGCTCTATCTCTGAAATCTTGGAATGGTCCTGGGGGCAGCTTCAAACCTAAGTTCTAAGCCCTAGACACATTCTAATGTTGACCTTTTCAACTATACATCTAGGTCAACCTGGTTTCCTAAGAAAAACATAGTGATCCTTACCCAAATTAGTAATAGGGTGTTCCAACAATCTCCCCCTATTTGGGTTAGGATTACTATTTACATATTCCAGAAATAAAAATTATAATAACATATAGAAGAGCAACAAACAAAATAACAGAGCAAGAAATCATAGCATCATTCAAGAGGAATTTCAGCAAAAGTTCAGAAAGATTATACTGTCTGCTTACACATGTTACTTCTTCTCATTTCCTTTCTTGAATATAATTTCTCTATTAGGATTAAGGGCTTCCTTCTTTGATCTTCTGTCATCTTCTGCTCCTAAGGAGGTTTGAGATCTAGCTCTTGGAACCACAGCCTCAGGATGCAGCTTCAGGTAGTCTACTGGGTCAAAGAATTTGCTTGAAGAATACCTTTCCAATTCAACTTTTCTTTGTTCTGACAGAGTGGTAATATTGGAGGTATCTTTTCCTTGCTCTCTTGCTTTCTTCAATTGATCTAGTGCAGCCAATTCTTTTATCCTTGCAGTCCAAGACAATGGATTGTTCTCTGGGTCTTCAAATGGCACTGCAGGCTCATATCTGTTAATAGTTTCTGAAGAAGTAGGAGTTCTGGTCTCAACTTTTTCTCTGAGCTTGTAAGGGAAAGGACCTTGAGAAGAGTCTGTGAACCTTTGTCCTTCCCTAGCTTGAAATCTATGCTCTCTTTGGCTTCCTCTATACTGTCCTCTTCTTGACTGATAACCCCTTTGGTATTGCCCCCTAGGCTGGTATCTCTGATAAGACTGGGAGCAACTTTATTTGGAAGCTGGGGCTTGAGAAGCTGAGCCTCCACTTGTCCCTGAATCTGGAGGAGGAGGAGGAGGCTGAAAATGAGATGAACCTTTCTCATACTTTTCAAACTTTCTTTTCTTTCTCAAAGCCTTTAGTTGATTTTTAGAAAATTGCATCCAATGTTCAGTAATTTGACACTCATGCAAAATATAGTATGGAATGTCATTTGAATCTTTAGCTTGAGCTGGGGGAACCTTCATCATAGCCTTGCTTCTGGCCTTCCTTTTCTTGGCAATAGTATTAGAAGAATCATCAGATTCAGTTTGAAACTGATCACTCTCTGAACTTTGTGGTCTATCATACAAGTCATCAATGCTTTTTATATACTTTTCTTGTTGCTTGATTTGATCAGGGGTAAGGGCTGGAGCAGTAACAGCATCAATAACAGGAGCAGAGACAGCAGGAGTAGAAACAATTGAAGCAGAAATAGATTGAGATTCTTCTAGGTAGGTAGTAAGTTCTTTAGCAGCAACAGTATCTTCAATCACAGAGACCATTTCAGTATCTTCTGAAGGCAAACTTGTTGTAACAGCAGCAGCAGCATTTAAAATATCAGCATCCACAGCTTTGAAGGAATTTATATATATTTCAATCAGCCTAGGATCACAGTAATTGATAGGCACAATGGCCTTAGTGAGGTCTTCAGATTGTTGAACTGGCAGAGAGCTGAAATATACAGTATCAAAAGTAGAGAGCAGACTCTGAAGGTCCACTGCAAAAATAGGAGCAGAACTGGAACCTTCAGCAGTCTCAGGCACACCCACTGCTTCATGAGGCATCTCCCCCTGCCTTGGTTCAGAGACAATTGAATCAAGGCACCCAGATGAAGGTGTTGCCTGGGAAGAGATGAAGGAAGACAACTTGGTAGACAACTCCTGAACATGTTTCAGGAGTGGAGCCAAGGAGGTCTCCAGCAATGAGGTTAGCCTGGGGGCTAGCAACACATAAAGCTTGTCTGCCATGTTTGAAATATCTACTTGTTCAATATGGGCTTGAACAGAGGTAGGAGGTGAAGGTACTAGAATGAGGGTGACTGGGACTAATGGGATGGAGGATGTGGTGGTGGAAAGTGTAGGGATGGATGGCTCTGAAGGAGGAATAATGGAGATAGAAGTTATTGAGGTGGAGATGGATGAGATGGAAGAGTCATATGATGGGGTGAAGGATGGTTGAGAGAGGATTTCGTGAAGAAGTTGTTGATAGGAGGATGTTGAGGGAAGCTCAGAAGGAGAGGGAAGAGAATCATCCATAAAGGAGTCATCTATAAGAGAGAATGATGGAGAAGTGAAAGTTGGATAAGAGAATAGAGGATGGAATTCTTCTGAGGTTGTGGCTGGAGGAGGTGACATTGGTGAGGAAATGGTAATGGAGGAAGAAGCTAAGATTTGAGGAGAGGTTGAGGTGGTGACTGGGATAGAAACAGCTGGAGGAGGAGAGGAAGAGGTAGTCAATTCTTCTGCTGGGGCAGATACCTGAGGAGGAGTGACTTGTGTAGTCCTGGTGCCTAAAGCAAGTGGTGCTGCAACAGCCCTGATTGGGTTGATGATTTGCCTGTCCCATTTGCTGAATAGGGCACAGGTAAGCCTCTTGGATGCATTGATGAACATCCCACTAGAGGTCAGCAGCTCAGGGCACCTGGAGTGCAGGTAAACCCCTAATATTCTCCCAAAGCTTACATGGTTTTTGTTCAGTTTCTTCTTGATTAAGTTGAAAAAGATTGATCCCCAATCTAAATGCTTCTTATCAACCAGTGCTCCCATTAAGCAGAATTGATATCTTGATATAGTGTCATGGGCTGAGTGCTTTGCCAGAAGCACTTTGCCAACCACATCAGCCAGAAATTGATATTCGATAGACAGATTCTTTTTAAACAGTTTGTTAGGGTTCACAGTAGTGTGACCCATTCTATCAAGCATAGAGGCATACTCTTCTCCAGATAAATCAATGGAGTCATCTCCAGAACTAAGGAGGAAAACTTCAGTCAGAAGGGCCGGGGACAATGGTACCTGAGTCCCTTTTATGGAGCCGATGACAGAATTCTCATTCTCATCTGTTACGGTAAAACACCATTCTTTTATCTCTTCTGAAGCAATCTTCATTCGGGTGGTCATGATCTGAGATAGCTGCTGTTCTTGGAAGAGGTTGAGAATGTCCTTGAATCGCTGATCACTTCCATCGAACGAATTCATATCAATATCAAAACCTGTATTGAATTTCATCATTGAAATAGCAGCGCTTGACCCAGCCATCTGTACCTGCAACAATAAAACAAACACGACCAAGTGTAGTAGATTTGGAGGGAAAGAGAGAAAGTTGCAGAGGGTATGAAAGCGTAAAAGGCGAATGAAGGCCGAAGAAATGATTTTATATTAGGGTTCGACGGCGAAACAAAAAATCGTGGAGCTTAGTTCGATGAAACTTCGAACTCAGCTCGACGATTTGGGCTACTAAAGGAATCTGAAGAGACGCCAATAGTGTCGAACTCTGTTCGATGATATTGTCGAGCGTCGAGCTCCGATCGACGACCTCTGAACAGACAGAATGGAAGCCTGGAGCTAACGGAGGCGTTGAACTCAGATCGACGATTCAAGAAACAGCGATCTTCGGTCGATGATTTCTGAAAAATCGTCGATCTCCGTTCGACGATTTCTGGGGAAACGTCGAGCGCAGTTCAGAGACAAAACCTATACTACAGACACAAAAAGAGATAAGTTTTTAGCCTAGTCTTGGTCTGTTTTTAGCTTTTCAAAATCTTGTAATTTATTTTAGGCTTCCTCCATCTAACATGCCTAACTGATTGAGGAAGAAATTGTGTTTCTTTTCATCCAAAGGCTTGGTGAAAATATCTCCCCTTTGCAAATCAGTTGGGATATATTGAAGTTCAATTTTACTTTTCTCAACATTATCCCTTAGAAAATGATGTCTAATTTCTATGTGTTTGTCCTACTATGGAGGACTGGATTTTGTGCAATGGAAATAGCACTGGTGTTGTCACAAAATATTTTTGACTTCTCTAAGTTGTAACCATAGTCTAGGAGTTGGTTTTGTATCCACAATATTTGTGAACAACAACTGCCTGCAGCCAAATATTCAGCTTCAGCAGTTGAGGTTGACACAGATGTTTGTTTCTTATAATACCAAGAGACAAGTCTATCACCAAGGAACTGACAAGTTCCACTGGTGCTTTTCCTGTCTATTCTGCATCCAGTATAATCAGCATATGAAAATCCAGTTAAGTCAAATGTTGAGTCTTTTGGATACCAGAGTCCTAGATTTGGACAGCTTTTAATATACCTAAGAATCCTCTTAACTAAAGTTAAGTGTGACTCTCTAGAGCTAACTTCAAATCTAGCACATATACATGTAGCAAACATTATGTCAGGCCTACTGGCTGTAAGGTACAATAGAGAGCCAATCATTGCTCTATATGTTGTCTGATCAACTGGTTTCCCATGTTCATCAGCATCCAATACAGCATTGGTAGGCATGGGTGTTTTCATACATGATGCATCAGACATACCAAATTTCTTAACCAGCTCTTTTGCATACTTGGTTTGAGAAATAAATATGCCTTCAGCATGTTGTTTAACTTGCAATCCTAAGAAGAAGGATAGCTCACCCATGCTACTCATTTCAAATTTAGAGTGCATAAGCTTGGAAAACTCTTTGCACAAGTTTGAATCAGTAGAACCAAATATAATATCATCTACATAGATTTGTACTAGTAGGGTATGGGACTTATGGGTTCTAATAAAAAGAGTTTGGTCTACTCTCCCCCTAACAAAATCATTTTTCAGCAGAAAATATGCTAGGGTCTCATACCATGCTCTAGGAGCTTGCTTGAGACCATATAATGCTTTGTGTAGTTTAAAAACATAATCAGGATGGGTTAGAGAGATAAAACCTGGAGGTTGTCTGACATAGACTTCTTCTTTGATCTCCCCATTGAGAAAAGCACTCTTGACATCCATTTGATAGACTTTGAATCCCTTGTGAGCAGCGTAAGCCAGAAAGATTCTTATGGCTTCTAATCTTGCAACAGGTGCAAAGGTCTGGTCATAGTCTATCCCTTCTTCCTGAGAGTACCCTTGAGCAACTAGCCTTGCCTTATTCCTTACAATGATTCCTTGATCATCCAGCTTATTTCTGAACACCCATTTGGTTCCAACAATGGGATGATCTTTTGGCTTAGGCACTAGTTCCCAAACTTTATTTCTTTCAAATTGATGCAACTCCTCTTGCATTGCAATAATCCAGTGTGGATCTTATTCTGCATCTTAAATGGTTTGAGGTTCAATTTGAGAGAGGAAGCAAGTGTGCATCAGGTTCTGGTTGACCTGATTTCTAGTTTGCACACCAGCTGAGATGTCTCCAATTACTTGAGAAATTGGATGATCTCTTGTTGTTACTAGATCAACAGGGGGTGTTGATGGTTCACCAACCTGTGTTGTTGTGTCCTCTTGTGGAACAATAACTGGTTCTTCAAGAAGATTTTCTTCCTGATGGTGAGCGGCTTCTTCATCTTCACTACTATCATCCTTTTGTGTAATTTATAATCTGTCCAAGTCTTCAGCTAGAGAGTGCACCTGTAAATGTTCTATGGTAGAAGTATTCTTCTCCTTGAAAGACTTGTTAGCTTCATCAAAGGTAATGTGGACAGATTCTTCTATTTTTTGAGTAGTTTTATTATAAACCTTATAAGCTTTACTGATCATGGAGTATCCTAGAAACACTCCTTCATCAGCTTTTGCTTGGAATTTTGCTAGATATTTCTTGTCATTATTATGAATGTAACAAGTGCAACCAAATACCTTAAAATAGTCTACTTTAGGTTTCTTCTCTTTGAGTAATTCATAGGGAGTCTTGCCCTTCAGTTTATATATTAGACTTCTATTCAACACATAATTGGAGGTGTTCACTGCCTCAGCCCAAAAGGATAGAGGTAGGTGAGCATCTGTCAATAATGTAGTTGCAGATTCAATAAGGATTCTATTTTTCCTTTCAGCTACCCCATTTTGTTGAGGAGTTCTAGGAGCTGAGAAAGTACGTCTGATCCCTTCACTTTGACAGAACTCTTGCATGAGAAGAGAATCAAACTCTGTCCCATGATCACTTCTGATCAGGGCAATATGAGTGTTGAACTCAGTCTGAATGCATTTGAGAAAATCTGTCAAACATTTAAAGTTATCAGACTTCTTCCTCAGAAAGAATACCCATGTGAATCTTGAGAAGTCATCTACAACCACTAAAGTATAGGATTTCCCTCCTAAGCTTTGTACTGCAATGGGTCCAAAAAGATCCATGTGTAACAGATACAAAATCCTAGGTGAATCACACTTGTTAATTGATTTAAAGCTATTTTTAGTTTGCTTGCCTAATTAACAAGCCTTGCAGAGTCCTTCCTTCTTATAGGGGCCAGAAGGTAGTCCTCTGACAAGGTTGTCCTTGGATAGCCTAGCAATGATTCTAAGGTTAACATGTCCTAGTCTCTTATGCCATAGAATATTAGGTCTAGATATGGAATTAAACAGGCAAATATCTACCTTAGATGAATGAAAGTCTACTAAGTAAATATTACCTTTCCTGTTACCTGTCAACACAATTGTGTTGTCTTCTGACTTGACCTTGCATATTTCTTTATTGAAAGTCACTTGATATCCTTCATCACATAGCTGACTAATGCTTATCAGATTGTGCTTGAGTCCTTCAACATAGGCTACCTTCTTGAAGGTGACTGTCCCAATTTGGACTGCACCATATCCTTTTGTAGTTCCAAAGTTTGAATCACCAAAAATTACTTTGGGTCCAAGCTTGGCTTTAAAGGATGTGAAGTTGTCCTTATTCCCTGTCATGTGCTTTGAGCACCCACTATCCAGATACCATAGCTGGTTTGATGTTGGATAGGTCTTCACCTGCACATAATCAGCTTATATGTTTTTGACCCAGTTAACCTTGGGCCTAGGTTGATAACCCTTAAATTCAGAAATAAAAGACATCCCAGGTTGATCCTTATAACCTTCAGGATGGTATCTCCTAGGAGGTACTATCCATTCAGTATAGGGATTAAAGCATTGGGATGAAGCACTTCTAGGATTGAATTGAGATTTGCCTCTGAAAGAAGGTTCAAAGCTCTAAACTTCGTTCGACGATCGTCGAGCTGGGTTTGACGATCTTGGGTAAAATCGTCGAGCTCCGTTCGAAGATCGACTATGAAAGAGTTCAGAGTTCAGGAAACGTTGAGCTGAGTTCGATGTTTCAGCCTGAGATCGTCGACCTCTGTTCGACGATCGTCGACCTCTGCTCGACGTTTTCTGTTGAGCTTTCTTTTTATTAGGTAGATCTGAATTTTTCCTAGCTACCTCTACAACACCCTTTCCTTTATCAGAAATAAATTTGATTGGGGTTGTTAATACTATGGGTTGGCTAGATGAGGCACCCAAGCCCAGTGTACTATTTAATCTTGAGTTCACTGTGCTTGTGATGTCCATTAATTTGATACTTCTCCCATTAAGGGATTCTTCAAATTGCTTGGCCTTGGATAGTTCACTTTTTAGTGAAGCTATCTGCTCCCTATAGAATTCTAGCTCTTCAGAGAGTTTGAGGTTCTCTGATTTTAAGGTGCTATACTCAGACAGTTGATTTATGAGGGAAATGATTTTCTTCTCAGATTCTAACAAATCTAGGCATAGTACCTTAAATTCATGTTTAAAATCCTCAGGGTGAAATCAAAAGAATTGATTACCTGATCTTCATCTAGTTGAACTTCTGAGTCTGACTCTGATTCTTCTGCTTCTGAATTTGATTGTGAGGCATTAATAGCCATCATGCAGAATTCCTTTTCATCAGCATCATCCTCATCATCACTAGAACTGGATGAAGCTTCAGACTCCTCTTCAGTTTCACTCCATGTCTCAGCAACAAAACCCTTCCTTGTATGTTTGTTCTTGCTGGAGGAGGGTTTGTCTGAGCTGTTCTTTCTGAAGTCTTTTTCCTTTCTTCTTTCTCTTCTATCTTTCTTGTCCTTGTTCTTATTTTCTGGACAATCAGGCACAATATAGCCTGGTTTCCTGCAACCAAAACATATAATTTCTTTATTGTTATTTGATTTATCATACCTTGGTTTATCATGACCCTTGTATGATCTCTTTCTGAAGTCTTTTCTGGCCATCTTGTAGAATCTTTTGGCCAGTAGACTTAGGAGCTCATCATTTCCTGTAGCTTTATCTTCAGGCTCCTCTTCTACAGCTTTGAAGGCTATGGTCTTTTCTTTCCTTGTGACTGGAGAAGTAGCCTTTTGTTCTTCTTCTCTATTTTTAATGAGCAGCTCATAGGATTTAAGATTGCCTAGGAGAGCTTCAGTGGTAATCTCATTTAGACTTCTGGCATCTTTGATTGGCCAGATTCTTGAATCCCAAGTGCTGGGGAAGCACATTAAGATTTTGTCATTCAGCTCAGTCAATGAGATTTCTTTATCCAAAGTCTTTAACTCATTGACAATCAGACTTAGTCTATTGTACATGTCAGCCACTGATTCAGCTTCTCCCTTTTTGAAGTTCTCATATTGGCTTATCAGATGGGATCTCCTGTCTTTCCTTTCATCAGCAGATCCTGAGACAATTTCAGAGAGCTTGTCCCAAATTCCTTTGGCTGAGTTGCAGTCAGCTACCTTCTGAAATATCTCATCAGACATTGTCTGAGCTAAGATATTCATGGCCTTGGCATCTGCAGTCTTCCACTTCTTTATTTCAGCATCTGTTCCTGAAGGAGGTGGAACAGCATTTGTACTTGAGCTTGCTGGTGGACTTGGGTATACTGTCAAAACAGAATTAAATATATCTTCATCAATAGAATTCATGTAAAGTCTAATCCTTGCTTTCCAAAGTGCAAACTTGGATAGATTGCACACTGGAGGCCTGGTGCTTGCATAATCTTTGTTCTGTGCCATGTCTTTATACAAAATTAAATATAATGAAAATAACCCTCTTAAAGGATTGATCTTATCAAGGATCTTTTGGTTCAGGTGTTAGCCTGTATGAACAACCAACCTCCCTCTGATACCAATTGAAAGTGAGGGTAAGATCTATCTCAACTCTAGAGGGGGATGAATAGAGTTTAATTAAAGTAAATTCACAATTTTAAACTTAGCAAAGCTTTTAAGATTTGATTTATATATATGTGTAGGGTTCCTAACTATAGAATTAAAAAGACAATAAAAAGGAAGAGCACAGCACACAGCAAAGAGAACACACAAGCAAACCAGAAAACACAAGGAGCTATAGTAGTTCCCCAAAAACCTGGGTACATCCACTCTTCTACCACACTTGATAGGAATCCACTGCAGGATGAGTTGATCAGGTGTCCTGGGCACCAATGAGATTTTGATAAGGTGCTCAAAAACCAAGCTAGATTTTTTGATCAGGTGTCTTGCCACCACTGAGTTTTGACAAGGTTCTCAAAACCAGAATCAAGACTTTTGAAGGGAGTTTTGAAAACCCTTTTACAGAGTGAAAAGAAAGGGAAAAGAAAAAGGGGTGAAGTTGTCTTCTCTGTCTCAATCAAAGAGAGAAGCACTAGTGGATTTGTATTGTCAAAGCTCCCCCTGAGATGTTGACTAGTTCAGGAGAGGAAGCTTTGCTTTAGGGTGATAGGTCTTCAGAAGCTTCAGATCTCCAGCATAAGATAGTTTCAGCAGAGGCTGAAAGATGAGATTTCTGGAGTCCTTGGGATGAAGCTGTGATCACTTTTTGAGTACACAAAATTATTCAGCTAATTCTTCAGGATGGATCACTTGAGTTTTCTTGTGTTGATCAGAGAAATCTATGAATCACTTCTTTCTTTTCTTTCTTCTATGTATCTGTCTGTGTATCTTGGAAAAGAGGTGAAGAAGAATATCTTAATTTTCTGAAGATTCTATGTCCAAGATAGCCATTAACCAGACATTAAATGCCTTCCATAACAGATTTTGTCTTCTAGAGGAAAGTCCAGTAAAACATTCTCTGAATAATTCCTTGAAACTTGCTCCAGAATAAATGAAAACGGCTGGCAGATCTCTTGACATAAATGCTGAGATAATTTGAAATACATTCCAAAGTCTAACTAAATTTGAATCCTTAAGATCGTCGAACTGAGGAAAAGCATCGATCTAAGCTCTACGATCGTCGAATTGAGCTCAGAGACTGGAAATGATCATCAGACAGAAAACGTCGAACTGAGCTCGAAGATCGTCGAACTGAGCTCAGCGACCTGGAGAATAAGTGAAGAAGGATCGTCGACCTGAGCTAGAAGATCGTCGAACAGAGCTCGACGTCTTAACTTAGTTGAGCTCAGAGAGCGTCGAATGGAGTTCGACGTTTCTTCGAACTGAGCTCGACGAAAAGGTCTTAGACTTGGCTCTATCTCTGAAATCTTGGAATGGTCCTGGGGGCAGCTTCAAACCTAAGTTCTAAGCCCTAGACACATTCTAATGTTGACCTTTTCAACTATACATCTAGGTCAACCTGGTTTCCTAAGAAAAACATAGTGATCCTTACCCAAATTAGTAATAGGGTGTTCCAACACCGGCGAACCGGGATCAACACCATTGAGCATTCAGTCTTATTGGCGCGCAGTCCTAAGACTCTCATTATGCTACTAACGAAAGCCCAATGCATTGGCACTTCCTTGTACAGTCAACATAACGCAGGTATAAATCCGCAACCCCCTGTTGCTCAAGTTGCCTTGTACTCACCAAGCACATCGTACTTGCGGCTATACTAAAAGGCGCGGGTCGGCTTCACCTTTCCTGTTCGACACGAGGCCTTCTAGAGCTCGCAGCTCCCAATCACCATAACGTCCACCAAGGACTGGCATCACAATAGCCACACTGTCCACTTAGGACTGGCTTCATCGTCCATCAAGTACTGGCTACATCGTAGCCACAACACATACAACATGAGGGCATTTTCCTGGAGTTCCACATTCCAGTACTTCATGCTACTCCCCTTCACAGGCATAACCCAACGACCCCACTAACTACACGAGTATACGCGGAGTCTTCTCCGGTGCGTAAATGCAACATCAGCAATCCAGACCAACATGTCCAGATGGGCTTCACACAACATGCCTATCTCGTACTACTCTTTTCCGGATCTATATGCAGACTCAAGCTGGGGATAGCAACTATCACCCACTGGAATCACTCACTTTTTCCACCTTTTGGTGGAGAGGATTCCTTACTCATGCATAAAGGAGGACTTCACATGTCCAAGAAGGAAGATCGTTACCCTTGACGCTCTCTTGGGAGCCATCAAAAATCTGGCCGGTTGGAAAGCACCGCAGCAGCTTTGTCTCCACTAAACTAGCCTCAGATCGCGAATCGGACCGCGGGAGCATCACCAAAGCCTTGCTCTTCTCCTCCTTCTCCTTCCTCCAAGCTCTCTCTCCTTTTCTCTCTTGATAAGAATGAGAGAAGAAGCTACAACTCAGTCTTATCACTGCAGGAAAAGACCAGGGCCATTGGATCCAAATAGAAATAATAAGATGGCCAAGATCTGCCCAAAATTCCATTTTTGACTTGACACGGCCTGTGACACGCCCGTGTCCCAGGCCGTGTCCCCCAAGCGGTGTACGAACCGACTCAAACTGAACCAGAACACGGGCTCCACACACCCGTGTCAGAGGGCATACATGCCCGTGTCAACTTTGACACGGCCGTGTGACTGGTCGTGTCACCTGTTGTAACATAAGCACAAATCACCCGAGCAGGACATGGATAAGGCACACGCCCGTGTCCCTGGTCGTGTGTCTAACACGCCTTTGTGATATGCCCGTGTTATAGGCCGTGTTCCACACTCAACGCCATTTCTCTCAGCGCCACTCAACGCCATCAATTTTCTCCCGAGCAGGACATGCCCTGGGACACGCCCGTGTCCCAGGCCGTGTCGCCTCTCGACGATCAGTTCTCAAGTACTCGAGTCGATGCCTCGATAGAGGGACACACCCTGGGACACGCTCGTGTCCCAGGCCGTGTGCCTGGACATGCCCGTGTCCCAGGCCATGTCACCCAGCCTGACTCCATCTTAAGATTTTGGGGTGTTACAAATCTACCGCCTATATATAGTGTACTAAATGTAATAAGTTTGGTCACACTTCTGGCTCTTGCCTTAAGAGAGAAGAAAATAAAATTACTCAAGTCTGGTTATCAAAGTCCAGTACCTACACTATTGGTGGAATAACTCAAGTAACCATATCTTTACCCTCATCCTCTTTTTAGGTATGTTGGGAGACTAAGGATACGAAGAACGTGTGGTACTTGGACTCTGGGTGTTCCAAGCACATGATAGGAGACAAAGAAAAGTTCCTTAGCCTAGAGATGAAGAAAGGGGGCCCAGTGACTTTTTGTGACAACAGTAAAGAACACATTCATGGTGTCGGCCCCATAGGTAACAAAGTATTTTCTATTTCAAATGTATTGTTTGTTGATGGCTTAAAGCATAATTTAATATCTGTTAGTCAACTTTGTGATAAGGTCTTGAATGTGTTGTTTGAAACATTCACGAATACTTGCAATATTTTATATGCTAAAATGAATGTTGCATTGCTTACTACACATAGAAATCATAATATCTATATGGTTGGATTTGAGGACATATCCTCTTCTTATTTGAAATGCTTAGTTTCTAAAAATGAAGAATTAGAGCTTTAGCATAGGAGACTCTATCATTCTGGGAGTAAATTAATATTCAAACTATCAAAACAAAAACTAATCTGTGGACTTCCAAAGTTAAGCGATAGTTTGTCTTCATTATGTGCTCCTTGACAAAAGGGAAAATTTGTAAAATCTTTGTTTAAAAGCAAAAATGATATTTCCTCATCTAGACCACTAGAATTAATTCACATGGATCTATTTGGTCCTTTGAGCACCTATATTCTATGAGGAAAATGATATACTTTAGTGCTTATCGACGACTACTCAAATTTTGTTGGACTATTTTTATTGCTAATAAATCTGATGCATTTCTTGAATTTTCTAATCTGAGCACTAGATTACAAAATGAAACGAAACTAAAAATAAAATGCATTAGGTCTGATCATGGGGGCGAACTTGAGAATGAAAATTTTACCAATTTCTGTAACAACCTAGGAATTCGACGCAAATTTTTTGCCCCACGAACTCCACAACAAAATGGTGTTGTAGAAAGGAAGAACCGAATGCTTCAAGAATTAGCACGCACGATTCTTGCCGAGTTTGGCTTGCCTCGATATTTTTTGCCTGAAGCGGTCAACACAGCATGTTATATGCTGAACCAGATCATGCTTCGCTCTATTCTTAAGCGCACCCCTTATGAGCTCTATTATGATAGAAAGTCGTCTGTGTCCCACTTTCGAGAATTTGGATGCTCGTGTTACATTCTTAACCCCAAGGATAACTTACGAAAATTTGATGATAAATCTAACCTAGGCAATTTTTTTAGGATATTCCTCCACAAGTCATGCCATAGGGTCTATAATAAACATACCTTGGTTGTAGAAGAATCCATTCAAGTTCACTTTAATGAGAATACACCAAATACGGAATCTAGATCAAATAAAGAGGATGTCGATGACGATGTGCCATTGAAAGATGAGAGTATAGAGAGAGGAAGTAGTAGATGATCCAGCTTGTGTTGACGGATATAAGCCTCTAAGCACACTAAATTTTTCAAAACAACATCCACGAGAACTAGTAATAGGAGATCCTTTACATGTGGTTAGAACTCGCTCAGCCTTGCATGAATCTTTCTCAAATTCATGTTTTATATCTAAAATAGTACCCAAGAATATCTCTGAAGCATTGAATGATGAGTTTTTGTTATTGGTTATGATCGAGGAATTGAATCAATTCGAGTGAAGCAAAGTTTGGATATTGGTGGAGCGTCTTGATAACTATCCGGTTATAGGCTTGAAATGGGTGTATAAAAATAAGCTTGATGGGGATTCTAGGATAACTAGAAATAAGACACGGTTGGTCGCTCAAAGATACTCTCAAATCGAAGGTGTGAATTTTGAGGAGTCTTTGGCACTAGTTGCATGTCTTGAGTCCATTCATATGTTTTTGGCATTTGCAAGTTTTAAGCAAATAAAGTTGTATCAAATGGATGTTAAGAGCGCATTCCTAAATAGGTATATTAAAGAAGAAGTGTATGTTAAGCCACCACCCGACTTAAAGAATGGTAATCACCCAGATCATGCATACAAACTGGTGAAAGCCTTTTATGGATTAAGCAAGCACCCCGTGCTTGGTAGGATAGACTTACGATATTTATTTTAGAATATGACTTTAGGATGAGTAGTGTAGATACTATACTTTTTGTAAAGCACGGTGGTTCCAATTTGATTTTATTACAAATCTATCTAGACGATATAATTTTTAGTGCCACAAATGAGAGTTTATGTAAAGAAATTGTTACACAAATGCAATCCGAATTTGAAATGAGTTTAGTTAGAGAATTAACCTATTTCTTAAGCTTTCAGATTTCTCAACGAAAGGATGAAATTTTCATAAGTCAATCAAAATATATAAAATATATGCTTAAGCGATTCGGCTTTGTAAATCTGAAGCAAGCAAAAACTCAAATGGGCGCACCACTGAAATTAGGAAAGGAGGAAAGTGGCATTTCGGTGGATTAAACATTATATAGAGGTATGATAGGATCAATACTATATCGAAGTGCTTCTTGACCCGATATTATGTTTGTAGTGTGCCTTTGTGCTAGATACCAAGCTATTCCTAAAGAATCTCATCTTATAGCTATTAATCACATCTTTAGGTATCTCATAGGCACCCAAAATCTTGGTATTTTGTATCCACACACCACTGACTTCACGCTCCATAGATATTCTGACTCAAACTATGTTGGATGTTCACTCGATCACAAGAGCACAAGTGGTACCTGTCACTTCCTAGGTTCGACACTAGTTTCATGGTCAAGTAGGAAACGAAACTCAGTTGCCCTTTCCACTACTGAGGCCGATTATATAGCCCTCGGAAGTTGTTACGCACAAGCACTTTGGATGTCACAGACGTTGGAGGACTTTAGACTAAATTTTAATAATGTTGATCTTAGGGGCGACAATAAGAGTGGCATAGACTTGGTGAATAATTCTGTGCATCACTCTTGCTCCAAACATATTGATGTTCATCATAACTTTATTCGGGACCACATTAAGAAAGTGAACGTGAAAGTGAGCTTCATTAGGACTGACGATCAACTTGCTGATATATTTACAATACCCCTCCTTGACGCTCGTTTTTCTTTACTTCGACTAGAACTGGGCATTTTGGATCTCACTGCTTAATCGTGCTGCAATATCTACTAACATCAGGGCATTTTTTTCATGATTTTCAATCTCTGTAAGTTACCGCCGCGCGGTAGTCCTAGCGCTCGCGGTAAGTTGGTTGTCTATTTTTTGTGTTTTTGCTTTTGTATTTTTTTGTCCCTATGTTTTTTTCGGTTGTCTTAAAAATAAAAAATTTGAAAAATCCCAAAAATCTAAACACATGTTTTTCTTTTAAATTGGAATTGTTCGCTTTGTTTAATCTTTAAAACAAGAAAAAATATATAAAAGCCTAAAAATAAAAACAAACAAAAAAAGGGAACATTCATTCTTTGGGCATGCATGACTAGAACCTAAAGCATAACGATTAGTGTAATGTTTGATTTAGGAGTGTTTATTCCTGTTAACATTATTTGATTATGTCATGATGTGTCTAACCTATAGGTACTTAAGCTACTGAGTGCGACTGGGCATGATATTGTATGTTGAATATGCCTCTAGGTATATGTGAGGATTTAGGTAGCATAATAACATTACACTGTTCACACATCCCTAGAAAATGCACTCATGTAGAAATTCATACTTACATGTTATAACTCGTGATATTGTGTCTAACATGCTAGAAATAATTTGAACAATCAATGTCACGGTGTTCACTTTGTGTATAAAGTTTAGAACATTGGGCCAATATTCTATTGAAAATGTCATTTGTATACAAGTTAAAGTGTATCTATCTATGTGGGTAGATTTCGATTGATTTGGGGTCCTTGAACTCAAAAATGATATAAAATTGATAGTGAAAAAAATGAACGAAAAAATGGGTAAATCATATGCTATCAATTCATGTGTCAAGGATACCCCCAAGCACTACTCACTCCTCCTGATAATTCTTCATGAGCATTATAAGGATGAGCATATTGGTCAAGAGAATCATTTCAATCTTGTGCAAAGACTACAATTTAAGTTAGTGCCCCTTATTCAAATCTTGGTATGAAGTAGATAGCAATATGACATGATTTTTCAATTTATTTCTCTTGTGCTAGCATATTGAATTATTGAGATAAAACATGTACTAAAGATTATTTCTACTTGATGTTTTTTTGATGCTACACGTACACATATCATTATTCTATCTAACGCTTCCATGCATAAAAATTGGACTTACTTTACATTATATGTCTATAGCACAAATGTACTAGTACACGATTTCTATTCCTAAATTTTACAATGTTACACTATATTAACTCCCTAGCATTAAACTCCAAATCATGTGTATTTAGTTTCACATGTGTTGTGCAAATTTCTTTTATTCTGAAAAGGTCTTCAAATTAATTAGTTTTTCTTGTATTGGGTAGGTCTATATTCGTGAGGTTCAGCTCCAATTTTTGCCCCTTCTGCTTTTATTTCTTATGCATGTGTGCACGTTTTCTCATCCCTCTGTTTTCATGAGATATGTTTGTCAATCCTTGACCCTTTTAATAATATCAAAAAGGGGAAAGTTGAGTGTTCATGAGTGTATCTTATGCTTAGTCACCCAGGGAAAGATCTCGTGTAGGGGGAGCACACTTGTAGAGGGAGTCGTATTTAATATTTCTACCTACTATATTTCACACTTACTGATTGGATTATACTATACCATATTGTTACTATTTTATATCTATTGAACGGAATTTGATATTATCAAAAGGGGGAGTTTGTTGGAACCTTTGGTTCGCGTCTCTTTAGTTTGATAATATCAAATCTTGTGTTGTATTTGATCATACGTGTGTTGGGTATAGTGTGTAGGTTTACTGGTACAAAAGAACAAGAAAATCAATCTCTACAACGAACAACCGAGCAATAGCGCTACCGCTCGTGCTAGCTTGGAATTAAATCTGCACTAGCTCTCGGTGACCTACCGTGTGGCGCTAGCCATACTGCCGGGCACTAGATATCTTGACGAACATCAAGTCATTTTTGTTTAGAAGATACTGCTACCGCCAGACGATAGCTTCGTACCGCAGTGCGGTAGCGCAAAAGTGGAAAAATATTTTACTTTGATATTTTTCCAAATATGTTGGGCAGCTGTCACCTTCGCATGCATCAACCTACCACCGAGCACTAACTCTACTGCGAGCGGTAGCTCATTTTTCAAGATATATAAAAGCGTGCGTTTCTTTTCCTAGAAAGTACACCAAGGAGAATAATTCATTCTAGGGTTTGGTCGCTATCTAGAGGAGGACGAACTTTCATCTCTATTGAAGGAAAAGTATTATTTCTTCCTCCCGCTCGTGATCGAAGAATTCCGGTGAACAAAATCTTCAACGACCTTTCGTGGCTTATCTATTGCAAAGAGAATGATATTCAAGAGCATCGATCATACACCGTTCCTCGGAGGAGTTCTACGTTTGAGGGATAAATAACTTCTACCTCTTTATATTTTACTCTGGATTGTCTTTCTTGTCTATTTTCTTGTGTGTGAGGAAAATAGACCAGGGGGTCGTCAGAATCCATGAAGGGTTTCGTGAGAAATTGTCCCGGTGAGGGACGTCTAGATCGGAGGAACTAGTGGGGCTCTAAGACCCTTCCGGGAAGGAAGTTGAAGAATCGGCTCGAAGACCTTTCTGGGGGGAAAGGGAGAGAGCAACCAGTTTGGGTAAAGGGTCGGCATAGAAACAAAAAGAGAAGTTTGTATTTCATCGCTTCCGATCTCCGGCGTCACAGAGATCTAGTTGTTCTTGATAGTAAACCACCTTCGTTATTCTTGAATAAAATTATTGTTTATTTATTCTTCTTGCAATATCGTGGTTGTGTGCTGGTAGATCTTTGAAGGTTGTGTGAGCTATTGTAAGATGTTTTTTTTATGAAGAAAAACAATTTCTGTGACCTACCGCCGGGCGCTAGCTAGCTACTGCCCTGCGATATCCTCTAGAACTGGTTTTCCTTGGTAAAAATACTTGTAATTCTGATTTAATCCAAAAACCTTATTCACCCACCCCCACCCCTCTAATGTTGGCCACTCGATCCAACATGATGGTGTGACAGTCGATCCCCATAAGTCTACATGAAGTCATTTAATTGGGTGTGTTTCTCTTCTTTGCATTATTTGGGGATAAGACAGACTGTGGGACTTGCTCTTTGCACAAGTATCACAACTTAATTCTATTATTGCCAAGTTTTACAGACCATCTACCAATTGATGTTGTTGCATATGCTGCGAAATTGAGGTGGCCTAGTCTATGGTGCCAAAGGTGTGTGGTTTTCTCTTATGTGCAAGCTAAAGAAATTGTCTTTGTGGGTCGAAGATCAATAGTAAAAATGTTACTTGCATTTAACTGTGATGTCCCAACAACTGAGCTTGAGTTAGTGTTGGGTATTGCATCCACAATAACCTAGATTTGCTTGAAGTCACCCTTGAACTAAGATGAATTAATTTGTATTTGATATCCTTATTTAGCTGTGTGTTTGCAGATTACCATTGCTAAGTGTAGACCAATGTCAGTCTACATTGGGTCATGAACACAGGACCATACAGTGTAATCCCTCACTGTGTGATCCAAGGTGTTGACTCATGTGTAGCCTCTCCATTGGGATACGCTTCATATTCAAACCTTGGATCATGGAATGAAGATTGGACTCTTGAAGAGAAGAGAAAGATTTTTTCTAAAGTTCAGAAAATTCTCTAAGTCCACTTCTCGAGAAGTGCCTCTTAGTTCTCGAGAAGTCCTTAGAATTCTCGAGAAGCTTTGCTTCAAAGTTCTCGAGAAGTGCTTAGAGTTCTCGAGAAGCTTAGCTTCAAAGTTCTCGAGAAGTCCCAGCTTTTGGTTCTCGAGAAGTCCAGACAGCTTCAAGAATTTCTCCAAGTCTGAATTCTCGAGAAGTCTAGTGTAGTTCTCGAGAAGTCCTTATATTTCTCGAGAAGCAGAAGTCAGTTAGTTCTCGAGAACTCAGCCTTTTGTTCTCGAGAAGTCCAGACATCTTTTAAGTAGTATAGTTCTCGAGAAGTCCTGATAGCTCTCGAGAACTAAGTTTATAGTTCTCGAGAACAAAAGTTACTTCTCGATAATTGAGAGTCAAATTTTTCAGGAAATTATTTTAAGTCTAGATCGGCCGAAATTTTCAAATGACTTGACGTGATTGGTCCACGTGTCGTCATTAATGTCTTTTCTAGCCGTTAAGGGTAATCCTATATAAAGTCTTCTCATTAAGACAAAACCTAACAATTACAAGGAGCGGAATTCCGTACATTCTAAATTTTTGGATCGGCCTTCTCTCTCCAAGAAGAACAATATTCTGAAGCTGCCGCCGTCGCCCAACATGAGATCGATCTTTCTTCTTTCGATCAATAAAGACCTGATGTTCAAGAAATCTTCATCCTCTCCTTGATCGAGTAGGTCCTAAGTCTTCTCAGGTCAGATCTATAGAGGTTCTTCTTCTACAAATTCTGAAAAAGCCGCCAAGTTCAGAAGAAGACCTAGAGTTCAATATTTCTAAATTTGAGAGAAATTTTTGTTTGTATTTTCAAACCTCTTTATAAATCTTGTAGGAGATTATTCTACGAGTGTATGAGCGTTGTTCTCCGAGTTGTAGGAAGTTTTCATCTTCCGAGTGTAGATCCATTTGGATCGAGTTTGTAGGAACTTGGTTGCGAGGCGTAGGATTATTTTCAATCCAAGTTAGTGGAGTAGCTGAGTCTAGTGATTTGCTAGATCGGTGAGGTAAAGTGGACGTACCCAAGATTGGGGAACCACTATAAATCTTCTTGTCTTTCTGTGATTGCTTGATTACGTGTGCAAGTTCGTTAAAATTTTTATTCCACAAATAGACGCACGATTCACCTATTCACCCCCCCTCTAGGTGATTTAGGTTGATAACTTTACACTTTTAATTGGTATCAGAGGCAGGTTCATCGTTAAAAGGTTAACACCTTGATCAATTTCCTCTCGAAAGTTATCACTTGGATATTCAAGCAATGGACAAGGTCAAAGATTTTGCCAAGCTTCCTCTGTGCACTAAGAATAACTTTCCCATGTGGAAAAAGAGAATAAAATTTTTCATGGAAGCTGTGGACTCCCGGATCTTCATGATTGTTGAAGAAGATCCTTTCGTCCCTATGACTATCTCCGCTATAGATCCAACCAAGAATGTTCCTAAGAAATTGATGGATCTGGATAAGGACGAGATTGCACTTGTCTCTTTGGACAAGAAAGCTAAAAATATCATAGCAAGTGCATTCGATGACTCGATGCTGTAGAATCTGATTCACTGCCAATCTGCTAAGGAGATGTGGCAGTCTCTAGTAACTCTAATGGAAGGTACTGAAGAAGTGAGGGATGATAGAAGATCCCTACTAAACCAAAAATATGAAGCCTTCAGGCAAGGGTCAAAGGAGACCATTGCAGATACTTTTGAGAATTTCTTCAAGATAGTAAATGGCCTAAGAGTGTATGGCCGAGTCTTCACCAATGGGGAGCTGAATGATAAGTTTCTGAGGTCTCTCACAAAGGAATGGGATAACAAAGTCTGTGTCATTCGGTAGTTTGGCAGACTAGCTGAAACAGACCCACAAAATCTATTTGGCAAGCTGATGTCCTATGAACTGCAGATCAATTCCAGAAAAGCTGAAGAAGAGAAAAGTCACTTCTCCTCAAAAGAGAAGTCGGTTGCATTAAAGACTTACAGTTTAAGAAAGGGCAAAGCTGCCTCACCAGCACCTGCTCAAGAAGTGAGTGAAGAAGAAAACTCTGAGCCAAGCACCTAAGGCTCAGAATTATCTGAAGGAGAGTTCTCATTGCTTTCTCGGCAGTTCAAGAAATTCTTGAACAAGAAGAAGCAGTGGAGAGGCAAGGATGCCTCATACAAAAGATCACGATAAGATGGTGATCAACGAAAGAAAGGCTCAAGTAGCCATGACAGGTATACCTCTAAACAGAATAAACAGATTTCTACTGACATTGTTTGCTACTGTTATAACAAACCAGGTCACGTCATAGCTGACTGCCCCCAAAAGAAGAAGGAAGAGAGGAAAAGAAGTCCTCATACCATAAGAAGAGGATAGAGAAGAGCCTGTTGGCCAAGAAGGGCAAGACTTTCAGCGAATCCGACTCATCTGAGTCGAGTGAAGAAGAGGAAGCCTACTTTGGGCTCATGGCTCAATCAGATGACGAACAAGAGCCCCAGTTCACTAGGGAGGTAAAATATCACACTCCTCTCTCTAAATCTGAAAGTTCTTAGCATGATCATGAGGACAGCTCTACTGAAGATGAGTCGGAACTTATGGCCCAGTACAAAGAGTTGATCATGACTTACGACAAATGTCGCAGAGTCGTGAAAACTCAGGCAAAAGAGATTAAGTCTCTAAAGACTATTGAGAGCAGCTTGAGAGAAGAAGTCGCTAAGACTGACTCTCTTCAAGAGAACATCAATCTTGCTATTGAAGAATACAATCAAGCTCTTAAGCACCTCAACCTTAAAGAGAAAATCATCAAAGAGTTGGAAGAATAACTCGAAGCTGAAAAGAAACATGTTGAAAGTTTCTCCAAGCCCAAGAATGTTCTTCCACTCATTGCTGAATTCTCAGCTAAGGCCCAAGGAGCTGGACTAGGCCATGTTGACGCTCCTAGTAAATCTTCTAGGAGAAACAAGGCTCAACGGAAGAATAAGGCCGACAAGAAGGCCTTGGCCAAATAAAAAGGGAAAGCCCCTCTGGATAAGACTGTCTTTAAGAAAGTTATCTTTCCAACAAATAAGTTTGATCTGGACTCGTCCTATGGTCACTTGACCAAGTCTACTTATGTAGAGCCAAAGTCTCGGTACCAAGGATGGACTTGCCCTCGGAAATTTGGTGAGAGTGTCTTTAAGGCACCTTATGAAGAAGTGATTCTTAAGGGCTATGGTCCTTATAATCATGGCCACAACTTCAAGAAAGCACCTAAAGTAAAGCCCATTGGGGAAAGGCCTCCGAAGGAGAAGAAATCATGTGACTTCCATCACCATGAAGATTCCTCCTCCAAGAATGCTACCCCTGCTAGACCACCATCTCAAAAGGTCAAGTAGGAGTACATAAGGCAAAGATACAACAGGTTTGACTGTTGGTGCTGTGGCAAAATTTGTTATTTTGCCATCGATTGTTGGTTTAATACTAGGAAGGTTGCTACTCCTCAGGTTGGCAACATGAGATTGACCACTCAAAATGCTAATCTTTGTAGGGCGAGCATTCTAACCCGAGACCAAGGACCCAAACATGTTTGGGTTCCTAAGGCAAAGTGATTATGATTGCAGGTATGTCCAAAGGCCACCAAAATGCCAATATTGTACTTGGACAGTTGATGCTCTCAGCATATGAGCGGAATAAGAAGCCTACTCCAGAATTTCACTCCAGTCTGCAATGGACCAAAGGTCATCTTTGGAGGTTCAGATCGAGGAATAACCAAAGGCTACGGTATGATCACTAACGGTAGCGTATCCTTTTCGGATATAGCTTATGTGGAGGGATTGGAACACAATCTCATAAGCATAAGTCAACTGCGCGACAAAGGATACATAGTTGAATTCCACGCTGACAAGTGTTTGATAAAGTCTGTTGACAATATGGAAACAATTCTATCAGGCACTCAAAGCAGGAATATATTTTGCTTAAATTTCATTTGTATAGATTCTTCTACACCAGTGTGTCTTTTGGCAAAAGATAGTGCGTCTCTTGGTGACCAATGGCACAAGAGGCTAGCACATATTAATTTTAAAACTATTAATAAATTATTCTCCCATAACTTAGTATGTGATGGCTCAAATATCAAGTACGTCAAAGAGAGACCTTGTCATGTATGCGTAAAAGGCAAGCAAACAAGGGCTACCTTTAAAAGCATTATAGGCAAAAACTCTAATAGGTGTTTACACCTACTTCATATAGACTTGTTCGGTCCACTGCAAATTAGAAGCTTAGGAGGTAGGGATTATACGTTGGTAATTGTTGATGACTACACGCGTTTTGCGTGGGTGTTCTTTCTGAAACACAAGTCAGATACCTTCGATATCTTTCCAAATTTTGTCAGGTAGGTCCAGTGTTGGTTCCCTAGTTTTGATTTGGGCAATGTCATCTCAATTAGGCATATTGACCAAAGAATTATCTATGGTCAAGGGTTAGACTAAAGGTTAGTCTACCTTTGGTTAGTTGAGAAAGGATAGAAATGAAAATTAGTTAAGTATAAATGTGTTCGACGATAGTCGAACCTTGCTCGACGATCTTCGATTGCCGACCGACGATCTCAGAGTTATATGAACTCTGAAGTGGGCTCGACGATCTGCTTATTCAGATCGACGATCGTGTAGCCTTAGTCGACGATCTCTGTTAAGACAGTTTTTCTTCAGGTCGACGATCTACTTGTTCAGATCGACGATCTTCGATCTATGGTCGAAGATTTTTGTCTGCTTTTATCAATATTCATTTCATTTGATTCCTTGTTTTATTTCCTCTTATTTAAGACATATTTTATTTAGGATATTCTGTTTAATTTAATGCTTATACTTTTTGCTTATTTGCAATACTCTTTATGCATTAATTAAGAGTTTTGGCAGAATAAAGCCGTTTGTTTTATTAGAGGAAATCGTGGATTCTTTACAGCTGTAATATAGCCGTTAGGCTTTGTTTCCTGTGCCAATTTGTAAAATCAAATTGATAGGATATTTTTAATATCCTTAATTCCTTTTTGGGAATGACAGAAAAGATTATAGCTGCAGTTTCCTTATTTGATTTATTGTATTATTTGGAAAGTTTTTTAAGTGCAGGGCTCGAGGTAATTTTAAAAGAAGAAAGGTCTCTATATTAGCAGTGTAGTCGGCTGAATTCAACATATATACAACCCAGAATATTCTAATAAGAGACACAGAACTAGAACTCTCAAGAGAAAGAAAAGTTCTTCTTCTTCTTCTTCCTGAGTTCATCATGTCTTCAGGAAAACCAATACTCAGAGTTCAATCCTTCAAGAAGAAGAACCTTCCCTGATTGCTGAACATTTTTGTTGCAAATCTCCCAGATTGCAAAAGCTACTGAAGAAGAACATTCATCAAAATCTTGAGTCTTCTTCAAGGCTGCATCAGAAAGACATTCAAAGCAATCTGAAGATCCTGCACCCTGAAGCAAGGCTTCTTCCTGGACATTCTCTAAGCCAGGGGAGCTTTGATTTTTTCAGAGCAATCCACTAGCTTCTCTGAACACAGAGAAGACACTTTTAATCCTTCTTTTAACCTCCTTGTAAAAGGGTTATTACTCCCTTCAAAAGTGAACTATTGGTGGCAGGGTACCTGATCAAAAACCTGTGTGTTTGGTTTTTGGGCACCTGATCAAAAGCCTAAAGGGTCTTGAGATCTACCTGAAGCAGATCTACTGGTGGTAGGGCACTTGATCAAAAACCTGTAATGGATTCCTACCAGGGTGGTAGAAGAGTAGATGTACCCAATTGGGGAACCACTATAAAGCTCTTGTGTTTTCTGGTTGCTTTTTTTAATTAATGCTCTGTGGTTGTGATATGTTTAACTAGGTTGCTAATTGTTGTGTTAGGATAAAAGCTCAACTAAAACTTCAGTGAGCTTCTCCTTTATTCACTATACTCTATTAAGTTATAGGTTTAAAGCTTTTATCTTTCTATTCTACAAATAGCTCTAAGAGAAGTGTTTAGAGTCTCCTTCTTTTTAAATACTCTATTCACCCCCCCCCCCCCCTCTAGAGTAGTAAGTATCTTATCTCCTCACTTTCAATTGGTATCAGAGGGAGATTGATTGGTTGAGCAGGCTAACACCTGAACCATAAGATCTTGTGATAAGATATTTTGATACCATATACACTCACATTAGATTCATGGCCCAGTACAATGATTACTCTAGCACCAGACCTCCAGTATATAACTTAGCCAAGTTTGGCATCTGGAAGGCAAGAATAAGACTTTATATGAACTCTATTGATGAGGATATTTTTTTCTTCTATCTTAACAGGGCCACCAACACCACCTGCTGTAACAATTGCTACAACATCTGCAAATCTTAGTGCAGTGCCACCTCTTGACTATAATGAAAATTACAAGAAGGCCAAGATAGTTGATGCCAAAGCTATGAATATTCTGGCTCTGACTATGTCTGATGAGACATTCTAGAAAGTGGCTGATTGCACCTCAGCAAAAGCCATGTGGGACTAACTGAATCAGATTGTAGCTGGTTCAGCTAATGAGAGGAAGGACAGAAGGTCCAATCTCATATCCCAATATGAGAACTTCAAGAAGGAAGAGGCTGAGACAGTAGAAGCTATGTACACAAGGCTCAGCTCCATTATCAATGAGCTGAGGACACTTGATAAGGAGATTACATTGACAGAAGTCAATGATAAAATACTGATGTGCATCCCCGGCACATTGGATCTCAGAATCTGGCCAATCAAGGAGTCCAGAAGTACAACAGAGATCTCAACATAAGCTCTCCTTGGCAAGCTCAAATCATTTGAGCAAGTACTGAAGACTAGGGAAGCTGAAGCTGAAGCCAAAGCACCTACTCCAACAAGGAAAGAGCAAACCCTTGCTCTTAAGGCTAATGATGAGTCCAAAGTGACTCAATCAAATGAAGAACTGATGGCACTCTTTGCCAAGAGGTTCTACAAGATGGGCAGAAAGGACAATAGAAGGAAGTCATCAAAATATGATGACAAGCCAAGGTATGATAAAATCCCATCTAAAGAAATTATTTGTTATGGATGCAGGAAGCCTGGACACATTCTCCCTGAGTGTCCAGAGACAAAGCATAAGGAAAGGAGAAAAGAAAAGGAACATGAGAAGCACTACTTCAAGACATCTTCTCACAAATATAAGAAGAAAGAGAAAGGTCTTGTTGCAAAGACCTGGAGTGATACTGAGGAAGACTCTTCTTCCTCCAGCTCCAGTGAAGATGATGAAGAAGAGAAGAAAGCTAAGGAGATTTGCCTTATGGCAATTAATGCCTGCAGCAGTCACTCAGCTGTAGAGAAGACTGAAGATGAGGAGGATGAATTATCTTATGAAGACCAGGTAATTGAATCTTATGATTTTACTACTGATGAATTTAAGAATGAATTTAAAACTCTTTGCCTAGATTTACTTAGCTCAGAAAAGGAGATTAAGTTGCTTAGAGATAAACTAGCTGGATCAGAATCTCTATCTAGTGAAAACATTAGGTTAGAATCTGAACTCACTAGATAATCTGAAGAAATTAAATTTCTTAAATTAGAACTAGCTAAAGCTCATAGGTTAGAGGATTCACTTAATGGCATAAGCCTTAAGTTGCTAGAAATCACAAGCACTGCCAACACTAGGACAGGCAACAATAAGTTAGGCTTAGGTGCCTCCCCTAGTGAACCCCGATTGCTCCTTGAATACAATCTCTCTACTCCAGTAAAGTTTGTTTCTGAAAAAGGAATACACAATACTGAGGTTATTCAAAAGGCTAAGAAAGCTTTAAATAAGATTAAGAGAGACAAAAGGAAACAGAAATTCATAGAAATACAAAAATCGTCGAACGCCTATCGACGATCGCTGCACCCATCATCAAACGACAATCGATGATCTCTGAACTCACCTGCTCGGTATAACTACTTGGCAATGAGGGATCGACAATCTCAGCCTGAGTCGTCGAATAGAGATCGATGATCGTGGAATCCAGAATCCTTTTCTGTGAACCAAGATCGACGATCTGGGTACCGATCGTCGAACATCGATTGACGATCAGAATTAAATTTCCAGAATCACAACAATGCTTACAGAAACAATAAGTTTAATAGCAACCCTAGGTCTGCTAATTGGATTATCCCACTTAGGAGATCTCATCCCTTAGGATATCACCCTCAACCTGCATACTCTGTCATTTCTAGTTTTTCCTATGTGAAGAACAATGGACCCAAGGTTACCTGGGTCCACAATGTCTAATTTATCTTATTGCAGGTGAAGACCTATCCTATCACTCAGGACAAGTGGTATTTTGATAGTGGATGCTCCAAGCATATGACTGGAAATAAAGAGAACCTGTCAAGCTTCAAAGCCAAGTTGGGACCAAAGGTGGTCTTTGGTGATTCCAGCTATGGTCAGACTGAAGGATATGGTAAATTCACCATAGGGTCAGTGACTTTCAAGAAGGTAGCTTATATCACAGGACTGAAGCACAATCTTATTTCTGTAAGTCAGCTTTGTGATGTTGGCTATCAAGTTTGGTTCTTTAATACTCTGTGCAATATTACCTTGAATAATAAAATTATATTAGTAGACATTAGGAAAGGAAATATTTATCTTGTAGATTTTAAATCCACCTCTTCTGAAATTTATTTATTTAATAAGGTGAGTAGTAATAATACTTTGTGGCATAAAAGGCTAGGTCATGTTAAACTTAGGAATATATCTAGGTTATCTAAATACAACCTTGTTAGAGGTTTGCCCTCTTGCCCCTCCAAGAAGGAAGGCCTATGCAAGGCTTGTCAACTAGGCAAGCAAACTAAAAATAGTTTCAAAGTTGTAAATAAAAGTGATTCACTTAGAATCCTGTATCTATTGCACTTGGATCTCTTTGGTCCAATAGCTGTACAAAGTCTAGGAGGGAAATTCTATACCCTAGTAATTGTAGATGATTACTCTAGGTTCACTTGGGTGTTCTTCTTGAGAACTAAATCTGATAACTTTAAAGTTCTTACAGATTTTCTACTTTGTATACAGACTGAGTACTCTACTCAAGTTGCCTTGATCAG
Organism: Platanthera zijinensis; assembly: GCA_039513925.1. Taxonomy (NCBI): domain Eukaryota; kingdom Viridiplantae; phylum Streptophyta; class Magnoliopsida; order Asparagales; family Orchidaceae; genus Platanthera; species Platanthera zijinensis. The sequence continues at coordinate 247,778,279 of CM077078.1, read as the reverse complement.
AAGTGATCATGGTACTGAGTTTGTATCTCTTCTTATACAAGAATTCAATGAGAAAGAAGGTATTAGGCATAGCTTCTCTGCTCCTAGAACTCCTCAACAAAATGGGGTAGTTGAAAGGAAAAATAGAACCCTGATTGAAGCTACAGGAACATTGTTAGCAGATGCTAATATGCCTCTATCCTTTTGGGCAGAAGCAGTTAGCACAGCTAACTATGTACTGAATAGGAGTCTGATACATAAACTAAAGGGGAAGACTCCCTATGAATTGCTTAAAGAAAAGAAACCTAAAATAGATTATTTTAGAATTTTTGGCTTTGTAGTTTACATTCACAACAATAATAAAGACTACATTAGAAAGTTTGAAGCAAAGGCTTCAATGGGAATCTTTCTAGGATATTCCCAAGTATGCAAAGCTTATAGGGTATTTAATAAATCCACATTGAAAATTGAAGAGTCAGTACATGTATCTTTTGATGAAACTATCATGTTTTATAGAGAGAAGGAAACACCTTCCAGTAACTCTTTGCAGGTACCTGACTTATGCAAGAATTTGGATGAGCTGAAACTCACTCAGGAGATTCAACCCCAACCAACTCTTCAGATAGTTGATTCAGACAGTGATGAAGACCAAGTAGAAGTGATTGCAACTCTAACAACAGCCAATACAATTCCACCTGAGTAATTGATTCCAACTGCTGTTGAAGATCACATACCACCAACTGATTATGTCACACTTAGAGATCATCCTACATCTCAAGTGATTGGAGACATTTCAACTAGTGTGCAAACTAGATATCAACTAAGTCAAGATGTGATGCTTGTTTGTTTTCTTTCACAGATTGAGCCTCTAACCATAAAAGATGTTGAGCAAGATCCCCACTGGATTATTGATATGCAAGAGGAGCTAAATCAGTTTGAAAGATGTAAAGTTTGGAATTTTGTTCCAAGACCAAAAGGCCAACTAGTTATAGGCACTAAATGGGTGTTTAGAAACAAGTTGGATGCTTAAGGAATTATTATAAGGAATAAAGCAAGGCTTGTGGCACAGGGCTACAGATAGAAAGAAGGCATAGATTATGATCAGACTTTTGCTCCTGTTGCAAGGCTAGAGGCAATAAGGATCTTTCTATCCTATGCAGCCTACATGAAGTTTAAGGTGTTCCAAATGGATGTAAAGAGTGCATTCCTGAATGGAGAGCTAAAGGAAGAGGTGTTTGTTGAACAACCCCCAGGTTTCACTTCTTAAACTCACCCCTCTCATGTTTTTAAGTTGCAAAAAGCTCTATATGGACTTAAGTAGGCTCCTAGAGCATGGTATGAGACTTTAGCTAGTTTCCTATTAGAATATGAGTTTGTTAGAGGCATAGTTGATAGAACCCTTTTTATTAAGCACCATAAAAACAAGATCCTGTTAGTTCAAATTTATGTGGATGATATTATATTTGGTTCCACTGATCCCAAACTATGCAAAAGGTTCTCAGACCTAATGCATTCTAAGTTCGAGATGAGTAGTATGGGTGAGCTGTCTTATTTCCTTGGTCTCCAAGTGAAACAAGATGCTAATGGCATTTTCATCTCCCAATCTAAATAAGCCAAGGAATTGGTAAAGAAGTTTGGGATGGCATATGCTTCAGCAATTCACACTCCTATGGCTACTAATGTAGTTATTGATTCTGATGAAAAGGGCAAGCTTGTTGATGAGAAAAATTATAGGGCCATTATTGGTTCCTTATTATATCTAACTGCAAGTAGGCCAGATATAATGTTTGTCACATGCCTCTGCGCTAGATTTCAGGTCAACCCCAAGGAATCTCACTTGACTCTTATTAAGAGAATCTTAAGATACTTGAAGGGATGCCCAAATTTAGGACTTTGGTACCCAGCTGAATTAGAATTTGAGTTGATTGGATACTCAGATGCTGACTATGCTGGCTGTAGAATTGACAGGAAGAGCACCTCAGGAACTTGTTAGTTCCTAGGTGAGAGATTAGTCTCTTGGTTTTGCAGGAGGCAGGCTTCTGTTTCAACCTCAACTGCAGAGGCTGAATATATAGCAGCTGCTAGTTGCTGTTCACAGATACTGTGGATTCAAAATAAACTCTTGGATTATGGGTATACACACAAAAACACCAAAATTATGTGTTACAGTACCAATACTATTTCCATAGCACAAAATCCTGTGCACCATTCTAGAACTAAGCACAGAGACATTAGACATCATTTTCTTAGAGACTGTGTTGACAAGAATAAAATAAATCTCGAATTTATACCCACAGATTTTCAGAGAGGTGTTATTTTTACAAAGACTTTAGATGAACAGAAACATCTATTCTTTTTGAATCAACTAGGCATGATGAATGGATCTGACTAAGTGTAAAAACATGTTAAGTTGAAATCTGTTCTGAGATCATCGAACGGTGTTCGAAGATCGTCAAACAGGTTGAGCTAAATCGTCGACCCTCCGTCTACGATAGCTCTTTGCGTTTAGAGACAGGAATCGTCGATCAATGATCGACAACTCTGCTTTGGAAATCGATCGTCGATCGACGATCGACGACCGATTCTATTGATCTTCATTCAGAGATCGACGACTCTAGTTTATTTCAAACCGATCGTCTATTTAGGTCTGAAGATCATCGACGGAGCTCGCCTTTTCGTATTCTGCTTCCAGGACTATTTCGAGCTCTCGTCCCGCGCTTTCTCCTCTCTATTCTTGCGATTGTTGTCGTCTCAGTTCTTCTCGTCGATTCCATGGTGATTGCATCTGTGACTTTTTCCGTGATGAAGTTTGACGCCGAATTCAGTGTCGATTTCGATTCTTTCAGTGACTGCGAACAAGTTTTCAGAGAAATGTTGCAGTTATGCGACGACCAAGGACTCAAGAAGCTTATGTCTACAAAGATCAAACTCCATCTATCAGAGATAAAGGAATGGGTTTATACTTCTTCTTCCGATGACGAAGCGATGAAAGGAACCATCAATAGCGTGGAGGTAATTCTTACTCCCGCAATTTTGACTGAAATATTTGAGTTAAAGAATGGATCAGATGATTATGAGCAAGATACTGCTAAATATGGTAGGATGTTGCTAGAGATGGGACATGCAGAAGGCATTCCATCTAAGCTTTTGAAAGTAAATTTATCTATTGGATTTAAGTTTTTGGCTGATTTGGTTAGAAAGGTTCTGCTTGGAAAGCATTCAGCCCATGACAACATCAATAGACAACAATTTGCTTTGATGTCAGCTATAGTGAATAAGAAAGCAATCAACTGGGCTGGATTGCTATTTGAGTTGATCAGGAAAAAGAATAACAAGAAAGAGGTGACTCAAGGAAGATTGCTTGGGTTCTTTCTATCTAAGAAAGCTTCCCAAATGTTAAGCTCTACTCCTATAGCAATAAATGCCAGCAAAAGAATTGATCCTTCCTTTTTGTTAAATGGAAAAGGACTATTCAGAAACCAGTCAAGGCTGGGTCTGCCACTATAACATCTGAGGGCACATGGGCTTCTGAAGCCACTTCCAAACCTAATGAAGAAATTCATCCTTCATCTTCCTTGTCATCCACCTCCATTGAAATTCATTCATCTCCTGTTAACCATCCATCACCATCTGCATCCCCAACACCAGCTCATCTAGATGAGATACCAAATCTCAACTTAGATTCTGCGTTCACTCTGCTTACCTCATCTTCTGTTCCAGCTCAGGAGAACATCATTTCTGATGTTCATCCATCCATCATTCCTCCATCATTCAAAATTACACCTGAATTCATTACTAATATCCTGGAGCTAATTACTCCATCCATCAAAACCATGATAGCAGAATCCATTGCACCTCTTGCCCTCTCCATTTCATCTCTTGCTGCTTCCATATCTGCCCTATCAGTCCCTTCTTCATCTAGGGGCCTGGGTTTAGTTCCCACTGAACCCAGGCAGGGGGAGATGCTCAATGAAGATGCTTCAGGCTCTGCTTGGGCTCATACTATTGTGCATTCTCCAGCAGCAATGGAGTTAGAAATGTATTCAGATGAAGTTCCAGAATCAGTTGAAGTCATTCAAGATACAGTGCAGATGATAGTTGTAAATGTTCCAGTAGTTCTTGAAGATGAATTGGATGCACTTCTGGATTCAGATGATGAGTCTTCACTCTCATCCTGTGGAGACTGTTATATCATTCAGACCACTCCTTGTGTGTTTGATCCCCTTCAGGCCATTGTGTGCTATCAAAGACCAATGGGCCTTCAGATTTTAGATAGTTTCATTATTTCTGAAACTATAGCTGAAGAAGTTCTTGCTTTCAAGTTCTGTCTTGAGGAGCTATCCACTCCTGTCATTATCAGATATCTAGAAGGTGTTATTACCTCCTTCTTGGAAGATAAGTGGACTTAAGTGGAATCTTCAGATAATGTTGTTAAGGAAAATCTTGAAGCTGTTAGACCAGATGAAGCTGTGTCAGTTGCTGCTCCAAAAATTGTTTCAGAAGTTGCAGTTGCTGAATCACCTGTGCCCTCTACTATTTGGGATGGCACCCCAGGTCCAGACTTGGATTCTCTTTTGGCTCAAGATATCCTAAAAGAAGAAAGAGAAAAAGCTCTTCAGAAAGCTAAAGAAAAAGAGGAAGCTTTGTTAAAAGATATTGATGATCTATATGCAAAACCTCAGTCCTCACATTCTGAGGATGAGGATGAGGATTCTGATGACTCAGAAGGAAATAAGAAAAAGAAAAAGATTGCTCAAAAGAAGAGGAAGGCTGTAGCTCCGGCTCCTCCAAACCCAGATCATGATGTTCCTTATTATATTCTAAAAGGGATTGATCCTAAGTCTAAAAGCTTTGAGGCCTGGATGTGGTATTCCAAAAAATGCTCAGAAAGCAAGGAAGAAAAGCAGGAAGAACTCTCCTCCTCCCAAGGGGATTCAAAGAGGTCCTCCTCCTCCTCCCTCTGCTGGTGCATCAGGCAATGTAGCTCCCAGATCTTCTGCTCCTCTTGCCAGACCAAATTAATCATATATCTATGAAAGGAAGGGCAGGCAGCCTCCTTCCAGTAGTTCTTATAATCAGTGGCAGTTTAGGCATTCAAACATCCCAAGAGAGCAAGTAAAGGAATTTGTATATCAACAACCAACCTTCTCCCCTCCTCATGCTCCTAGGTCTCCTCCCAAAAGAAAAGTTTCACCTCCAAAGAAGAAACCAGTTCAATCTAAGCCATTAGATGCCAAAGGAAAAAGAGTTATATACTCTAATAACTCAAGCAGGAAGTATATTGAATGTGCTACTCCATCTAACCTTGTGATTCAAGAGCCAAAAGTTTCTGATGACAAGCCATCTCAAGAGCAAGCTGAGAGTTTTCTAGCTCAATCAGTAAAATTTAAGACTGTAAATCCATTGGATCCAGCTAATGAAAATACTTATGAAAGTCTAGAGCTTGATCCTAATTTCAAAATGGCTAGACTTCTAGAATTAGTGGGAGTTGCTCAAATCAGAAAAGCTAAAGCTGAAGGTCAAGATATCTCAGGATTATCTATAATGTCAAAGTACAGACAAAAAGAATTGGATAGGTTCTAAGTTAGTTCAGAAGTTTTTGATGCTTCAAAGTACATGGAAAGACATCGTGAAGCTGTTCTGCCTAAAGCTGGAGAACAAAAGATTATTGGAGAGCAGGACTTGAAGTTATCTAAGGAGGATGCATATGATCCTCAGAGAAAAATCATTTTCACTCCTGCTGCTTCTATTCCCCCTCCAGATTCTGTTAATAAATAATTGTGATATGTGTTTTGATTATTTGATTTATTCAAATATGTTTGATGATATATCTATTGATGTTTCTTTATTTGTTTGTATTAGATTCTTTGTTGTTTGAGTGACATCACCCAAATAGGGGGTGATTGTTGGTTCCCTAATTTTAATTTGGGCAATGTCATCTCAATTAGGCTTATTGACCCAAGAATTATCTATGGTCAAGGGTTAGACTAAAGGTTAGTCTACCTTAGGTTAGTTGAGAAAGGATAGAAATGAAAATTGGTTAAGTATAAATGTGTTTGACGATAGTCGAACCTTGCTCGACGATCTTCGATTGCTGACCAACGATCTCAGAGTTATATGAACTCTGAAGTGGGCTCGACGATCTGCTTATTCAGATCGACGATCGTGTAGCCTTAGTCGACGATCTCTGTTAAGACAGTTTTTCTTCAGATCGACGATCTGCTTGTTCAGATCGACGATCTTCGATCTATGGTCGACAATTTTTGTCTGCTTTTATCAATATTCATTTCATTTGATTCCTTGTTTTATTTCCTCTTGTTTAAGACATTTTATTTAGGATATTCTTCTTAATTTAATGCTTATACTCTTTTGCTTATTTGCAATACTCCTTATGCATTAATTAAGAGTTTTGGCAGAATAAAGCCGTTTGTTTTATTAGAGGAAATCGTGGATTCTTTACAGCTGTAATATAGCCGTTAGGCTTTGTTTCCTGTGCCAATTTGTAAAATCAAATTGATAGGATATTTTTAATATCCTTAATTCCTTTTTGGGAATGACAGAAAAAATTATAGCTGCAGTTTCCTTATTTGATTTATTGTATTATTTGGAAAGTTTTTTTAAGTGCAGGGCTCGAGGTAATTTTAAAAGAAGAAAGGTCTCTATATTAGCAGTGCAGTCGGCTGAATTCAACATATATACAACCCAAAATATTCTAACAAGAGACACAGAACTAGAACTCTCAAGAGAAATAAAAGTTCTTCTTCTTCTTCCTGAGTTCATCCTGTCTTCAGGAAAACCAATACTCAAAGTTCAAGCCTTCAAGAAGAAGAACCTTCCCAGATTGCTGAACATCATTGATGCAAACCTCCCAGATTGCAAAAGCTGCTGAAGAAGAACATTCATCAAAATCTTGAGTCTTCTTCAAGGCTGCATCAAAAAGACATTCAAAGCAATCTGAAGATCCTACACCCTGAAGCAAGGCTTCTTCCTGGAAATTCTCTAAGCTAGGGGAGCTTTGATTTTCTCAGAGCAATCCACTAGCTTCTCTGAACACAGAGAAGACACTTTTAATCCTTCTTTTAACCTCCTTTTAAAAGGGTTATTACTCCCTTCAAAAGTGAACTATTGGTGGCAGGGCACCTGATCAAAAACCTATGTGTTTGGTTTTTGGGCACCTGATCAAAAGCCTAAAGGGTCTTGAGATCTACCTGAAGCAGATCTACTGGTAGTAGAGCACTTGATCAAAAACCTGTAGTGGATTCCTACCAGGGTGGTAGAAGAGTGGATGTACCCATTTGGGGAACCACTATAAAGCTCTTGTGTTGTCTGGTTGCTAATTTTAATTAATGCTCTATGGATGTGATAGTTTTAACTAGGTTGCTAATTACTGTGTTAGGATAAAAGCTCAACTGAAACTTCAGTGAGCTTCTCCTTTATTCACTATGCTCTATTAGGTTATAGGTTTAAAGCTTTTTTTTCTTTCTATTCCGCAAATAGCTCTAAGAGAAGTGTTTAGAGTCTCCTTCTTTTTGAATACTCTATTCACCCCCCCCCCCCCTTTAGAGTAGTAAGTATCTTATCCCCTCACTTTCAATTGGTATCAGAGGGAGGTTGATTGGTTGAACAGGCTAACACCTGAACCATAAGATCTTGTGATAAGATATTTTGATACCATATACACTCACATTAAATTCATGGCCCAATACAAATATTACTCTAGCACCAGACCTCCAGTATGTAACATAGCCAAGTTTGGCATCTGGAAGGCAAGAATCAGACTTTATATGAACTCTATTGATGAGGATATTTTTTTCTTCTATCTTAACAGGGCCACCAACACCACCTGCTGTAACAATTGCTACAACATCTGCAAATCTTAGCGCAGTGCCACCTCCTGACTATAATGAAAATTACAAGAAGGCCAAGATAGCTGATGCCAAAGCTATGAATATTCTGGCTCAGACTATGTCTGATGAGACATTCCAGAAAGTGGCTAATTGCACCTCAACAAAAGACATGTGGGACTCACTGAATCAGATTGTAGCTGGTTTAGCTGATGAGAGGAAGGACAGAAGGTCCAATCTCATATCCCAATATGAGAACTTCAAGAAGGAAGAGGCTGAGACAGTAGAAGCTATGTACACAAGGCTTAGCTCCATTATCAATGAGCTAAGGACACTTGATAAGGAGATTACATTGATAGAAGTCAATGATAAAATACTGATTTGCTTCCCCAGCACATGGGATCTCAGAATCTGGCCAATTAAGGAGTCCAGAAGTACAACAGAGATCTCAACTGAAACTCTCCTTGGCAAGCTCAAATCATTTGAGCAAGTACTGAAGACCAGGGAAGCTGAAGCCAAAGCACCTACTCCAACAAGGAAAGAGCAAACCCTTGCTCTTAAGGCTGATGATGAGTCCAAAGTGACTCAATCAAATGAAGAACTGATGACACTCTTTGTCAAGAGGTTCTACAAGATGGGCAGAAAGGACAACAGAAGGAAGTCATCAAAATATGACGACAAGCCAAGGTATGATAAAACCCCATCTAAAGAAATTATTTGTTATGGATGCAGGAAGCCTGGACACATTCTCCCTGAGTGTCCAGAGACAAAGCATAAGGAAAGGAGAAAAGAAAAGGAACATGAGAAGCACTACTCCAAGACATCTTCTCACAAATATAAGAAGAAAGAGAAAGGTCTTGTTGCAAAGACCTGGAGTGATACTGAGGAAGATTCTTCTTCCTCCAGCTCCAGTGAAGATGATGAAGAAGAGAAGAAAGCTAAGGAGATTTGCCTTATGGCAATTAATGCCTGCAGCAGTCACTCAACTGCAGAGATGACTGAAGATGAGGAGGATGAATTATCTGATGAAGACTAGGTAATTGCATCTTATGATTTTACTACTGATAAATTTAAGCATGAATTTAAAACTCTTTGCCTAGATTTACTTAGCTCAGAAAAGGAGATTAAGTTGCTTAGAGATAAACTAGCTGGATCAGATTCTCTATCTAGTGAAAACATTAGGTTAGAATCTGAACTCACTAGATCATCTGAAGAAATTAAATTTCTTAAATTTGAACTAGATAAAGCTAAGAGGTTAGAGGATTCACTTAATGGCAGAAGCCTTAAGTCGCTAGAAATCACAAGCACTGCCAACACTAGGACAGGCAATAATAAGTTAGGCTTAGGTGCCTCCCCTAGTAAACCCCCATTGCTCCTTGAATATAATCTTTATACTCCAGTAAAGTTTGTTTCTGAAAAAGGAATACACAACACTGAGGTTATTCAAAAGGCTAAGAAAGCTTTAAATAAGATTAAGAGAGATAAAAGGAAACAGAAATTCAAAGAAATATAAAAATCATCGAATGCCTATTGACGATCGCTGCACCCATCGTCGAACAACAATCGACGATCTCTCAACTCACCTGCTTGGTATAACTACTTGGCAATGAGGGATCGACGATCTCAGCCTGAGTCTTCAAACAGAGATCGACGATCGTGGAATCCAGAATCCTTTTTTGTGAACCAAGATCGACGATCTGGGTATCGATCGTTGAACAACGATCTACGATCATAACTAAATTTCCAGAATCACAACAATGCTTACAGAAACAATAAGTTTAATAGCAACCATAGGTCTGCTAATTGGATTATCCCACATAGGAGATCTCATCCCTTAGGATATCACCCTCAACCTGCATACTCTTTCATTTCTAGTTTTTCCTATGTGAAGAACAATGGACCCAAGGTTACCTGGGTCCACAATGTCTAATTTATCTTATTGTAGGTGAAGACCTATCCTATCACTCAGGACAAGTGGTATTTGGATAGTGGATTCTCCAAGCTATAGGTTTAAAGCTTTTATCTTTCTATTCTGCAAATAGCTCTAAGAGAAGTGTTTAGAGTCTCCTTCTTTTTGAATACTCTATTCACCCCCCCCCCTCTAGATTAGTAAGTATCTTATCCCCTCACTTTCAATTGGTATCAGAGGATTATACTTCATATAGACTTGTTCGGTCCACTACAAATTGGAAGCTTAGGAGGTAAGGATTATACGTTGGTAATTGTTGATAACTACTCGCATTTTGTGTGGGTGTTATTTCTGAAACACAAGTCAGACACCTTCGATATCTTTACAAATTTTGTAAGGCAGGTCCAGAATGAATACAACTATTCCATAGTAAAAATCAGAAGTGACAATGGAACGGAGTTCAAACCTGGGGCCATGACAGAATTTTGTTAAAGCCTAGGTATATTTCATGAGTTTTCCTCTCCTCGTACTCCACAGCAAAATGGAGTAGCTGAGAGAAGGAATCGAACACTCATAGAGGCATGCAGGACCTTGTTGAGTGACGCTTCACTACTGGAATACTTCTAGGCTGAAACCGTCAACACTGCATGCCTCGTGCAAAATCGAGCCCTCATAAATAAGAATCATGATAAGACACCTTATGAACTTCTAAAAGGCAGGAAACCAACAATTTTATATTTTAGATTTTTTGGCTTTAAATGCTTCGTGCTTAATAATGGTAAGTATCATACTACCAAGTTTAGTGAAAAAAGTTTGAAGGTATTTTTGTAGGATATAGTAGTCATAGTAAGGCATACAGGATTTTCAATAGAAAAACTCTGGTTGTAGAGGAATCCATACATGTTGTATTTGATGAGACGAGCTTGCTGCAAAGCAAATCGTCTAGTGTGCTTGTTGAAGATGCAGGGACAAGGATTAAAGAGATCAGCTTGGATGAATCGACCGAAGGTAAAGATGAAAAGTTCATCAAGATCACCTCTCCAACCCCTATTGGAGAGGTAGAGGATCAAGATGAAAATATTGTCCAAGTTGATGAAGTCACTCCAGTGGATGAAGAAGTCCTAGATGCCAGAAATCTAGAGCTCAGACATCTGAAGGATCACCCAATGGACCAAATCATAGGAGATCCCAGGGATGGTGTCAGAACTCATCGAGGTACAACTAACGAGAATCTCTATTTAAGTTTTCTCTCGCAGGTTGAACCAAAGAAGTTTTAGGAAGCAAACTTAGACGCATCGTGGATCTTGGCCATGGAAGAAGAACTAAATCAGTTCAAGCGCTGCAAAGTGTGGACACTTGTTCCAAGACCCAAAGGTAAGAATGTCATTGGAACTAAGTGGGTCTATAGGAACAAGATGGACGAGTATGGGACGATCATAAAGAACAAGGCAAGACTCGTCGCCAAAGGATATCGTCAAGAAGAAGGGATCGACTTCGAACAGACATACGCTCCAGTAGTAAGGCTGGAGGCCATCAGACTGTTCCTGGCTTATGCTGCACTGAAGGGCTTCACAGTCTACCAAATGGACGTGAAGTCAGCCTTCCTGAATGGTGACATAAATGAAGAGGTGTATGTGGAAGAGCCCCCAGGTTTTGTTGATCCTAACTTTCCTGAATATGTTTATTTGTTATCGAAAGCATTGTACGGTTTGAAATAAGCTCCTCGAGCTTGGTACGAAACGATGTCTAGCTTTCTCCTCGAGAACAAATTCACAAGGGGAAAGATAGACAAGACATTATTTCTTAGGGAAATTAAAGACAAGATTTTATTGGTGCAAATCTATGTCGACGACATTATATTTGGTTCTACAGACGACAACCTCTGCAAAAAGTTTTCTAAACTTATGCAAGGTAAGTTTTAAATGAGTAGTATGGGAGAGCTAAAGTATTTCTTAGGACTTCAGGTGAAATAATCTTAAGATGGAATTTTCATCTCTCAGACTAAGTTCACCAAGGAGTTGATTAAGAAATTTGGAATGGAGAGTGAAACCTCTATGAGGACTCCAATGGCCTCAGCTATGTCTCTGGACAAGGATGAGAAAGGGAAACCTTTTGATGAAACCAAGTATAAAAGCATAGTTGGATCCTTGCTCTACCTTACTGCCAGTAGACCAGACATAATGTTCTCTACATGTGTTTGTGCTAGATTCCAAGTGAACTGTAAGGAATCTCACTATGCTGCTGCAAAGCGGATTTTGAGATACCTTAAAGGTACACCGAATCTTGTCTTATGGTACCCAAGAAGTAATGATAGTGAACTAATTGGTTTTTCAGATGCAGATTTTGCAGGTAGCAATGATGACAGGAAAAGAACTTCCGGGACGTGTCAGTTCCTGGGAAGAAGCCTTATATCATAGAGCAGCAAAAAGCAAAATTATGTCGCAATCTCAACGGCCGAGTTAGAATACATTTCTGCCGGCAGTTGTTGTGCACAGTTATTGTGGCTAAAGAACCAGCTAGAAGATTACAATATGAAGGTCAAAGACATTCCATTATTCTGCGACTCCTCCAGCGCAATCGCAATCGCAAACAACCCAGTCTCGCACAGTCGGACAAAGCACATCGATCTCAGATATCACTTCATCCAGGAGCATGTGGAGCAAGGGGATGTGGATCTGCAGTACGTGCCAACAGATCAGTAAGTTGCAGATATTTTCACAAAGCTGTTGGACGAGACCAAGTTCAATTTCTTCAAAACTTAACTTGGGTTGCTGAACAAAGAAGAATAGACCAAAGTGGATCAGTTCAAGGCTCAAGAATCTAGGACTCTTCAAAAAGGTCAGAAATTTCTTAAGAGGAAGCTAGTTCTCGAAAACTTACTCAACTTCTCGAGAACAAAAGTCTGTCTCTCGAGAAGTCCCTTAAGTTCTCGAGAACTAATAACTCTATCTCTCGAGAAGTACTCTGAAAGCTCTCAAGAACTTATTTCCTTACTTCTCAAGAACTATACGAAACTTCTCGAAAACTAACTCTACCTCTCGAGAAATGCCCCGTCTTTTCCAATTCTGTCTTTGCGCAAACCGACTTATTTTTCGAATTATTAAAAAGCTTATATTAGATTAATTAGACACTTAATTATCAAAATTAGAATTATATATATATAAAGTTTTAGAAATTAATAATCAACCGACATTTCAAATTTCCTTCTCTCGAAAACCTTTCAACTTCCTCCGACTCAGAGCCTCGACACCTCTATTTTCCCGCACTCCTATCATTGCCTTCTTCAGGATAAATGGATCAGCTATCAAAGATAGAAGTTGGAAGTGTGCTTCTTGTGGCAGGGATTGCTGAAATTTCAGATGACTTCAAGAACCTTCTTCTTCTCCTCCAGGACGCCGATTTGAACTTTGTTCTTCAAGAACACTGTAACATCCTCTTCCCAGAAGTTGAAGAATTTCATAAGAATTTCAAAATCAGGAGGAATAATACAGTTATTAAATCCAAGGTAAAGGGAGTCAATATTAAACTGAGCTCAAATATTGTGTCAAAACTTCTTAGACTGCCAACTTGAAATGATGAAGATGAAATCACTCAGGAAGATATCAGCAGGACTTATTATTTCTGTGGAGTACCAGAAAGCATTACCTCTGTGAGGAGATTAGCCATGAATGATGTTAGCAAGCTCTTGGTGGACATTATTGGAAAGATCCTATGGAGTAGGATAGGATCTATTAGTTTCATTCCCAATATACTATTTAATGTGATGGCTGTCATTGTCTGCAGGAAGAAATTCCCTTTTGGATTGATGATCTTGATCTGATCAGGGAGAGCATTCCAGAACCAAAATTTGTCAGGATCATCACCTTATTACTGCATGAGATTGATCCAATCACCTTCAAGACTTCCAGAGGTACACCCATCCATCATCTGAAGAAGATTTCCATTACTTCCATTCAAAGGTGGGAATTGAAGTTAAAGAACCCCAAGCGGTTAGCTAAAGAATCTACAGCTTCTGCTTCAAGGGTCAGGACCCCATCTCCTCCCTCACATGATATTGCTGACCCATCTGGTGCAGCAATTGAGGGGGAGCCTGAACCCTCTGTTCAAGTTACCAAGATTCCTTCTCCTCCTCCTCCAGCAAGATCTCCTCTCAGAATCCCAGTGAGATCTCCAATTAGGAGCCCTATGGCAGATTCTCCAGATGCCACCTTATCAGATGTTCCAGGACAGGAAACCCTCAAGGACATAAATGCAGCAATTGACAGCATGATTGAAGAACTCATTTCAGATGAACCACTTCCTCCCCTTCACAAAGAAACCTCTAAAGAACCATCAAAAGAACCTTATCCACCACCCTCACCCCAAGCTACTCCACCTCCTTCTCCCTCTCCAAGGAAAGAATCTACTCCACCAGAGACCATTCCTCTCTCTGAAGAGGATGAGCCAGAACCTGAAGAGGTGGAAGCCCCTCTCAGGAACCTTGACTTCTCCCTCCCAAGATTTGTTGATGAGGAGGCTGATACAGTATCTCACACTAAAAGAGCCCAGAGCTCTATGGTAATAGAAGAAATTCCTCCATGGAAAGCACCTCCTCCACCTCAAATTGCTACACCTAGTGCCCCTCCTACTGCCATTATTTCTGCCACTCCTGCTGTTGCTGCTGCAACTGTAAGTTCAGATATTCTATCTAAGATTGAAGGTATGCTGGCTGCCTAAAGGCAATATTTTGATGAATCTCTCAAGTCAGTCAAAGATCAGGTCATTGCTCTAGAAAAGGAAATGAGCAGAGGATTTGTAGAGATCCAACACAACACAAATTTTCTTAAAGAGCTGTTAGGAGTTGGTGGCAAAGCCATAGACCACACCATTACCAGTATTGGTCAGGTCATGGAACAATCTGTCACACTAGCAAATAATCAAATTTAGTTGGAAAAGAAAGCTCAAGAACATGTAATGAAAATCTGTGAGGAAGTAGGAACATTCAAAGAAGACACCATAGAAAATCTTTGTATAGAAATCATAAAGGGGGAGAGTTTAGTGAAAGAACAAGTGGAAAAACTTACTGCATATGCAAAATCTCTCTGGAAGGAGAAATTGATTGAGATAAATAAGAATGTTGTAGATCAAATCCAATCAGTGAAATTCCACACTTATGACACTGCAGTCTGGATGCACAACCAAATATTCCCTGACTTTTAGGCTGAACCTAATATCATTCCTCATCACCTGAACCCCCTTGTTGAAGGTAAATCCAGCCAGATGCCTCAACCTCAAATGCCTACTTTTTCTCCAAGGCCAAAAGACTAGGTACCTCCTCCTGCCTCCTATTCCCAGGTTTGGGATGATATTATTCCTCAGGATTTACTAGAAATCAACACCTCTAAAAAGAGAAAGTATGGGGAAGGCCCCTCTGCCAGCAGAAGCATCCCTAAGACAAGATCATAGAAAAGGGAAGCCCAAGAGTTTGCAGAAGTTTGGAGCCCTGCTTCTAAAAGCTTAATTCTTGATACTCTAAAATTAGTGATGGACTTTAATGAGAACAGGAATCTCCACTACAGCTCCTCTGAGTGGGAATTATATGAGAAGTCCATGACCAAGAGAAGAATATATGATAGAGAGTTTGGCAGGAATACTCCCAAAGCTCCTCCAAAGCCTCCTAGGTACTATCCTAAGCCCTTCAGCTATCAGAGGAGATAGCAGGAGAAGCAGGACAGACAGCATCAAAGCAAAGAATTAAATCTTATTGATATGCTTTTGAGAATTTGGATGAAATGGTTGTTGATTAGAAATCTAAAACATTATATATATACAATTCCTAGTTTTGCCTAATTGTATGTTCAATTAATCTCTTATTGCATTTAGATTAAATTATTCATTTCCAGTTCTTTGTTAATAATCATAATTCACCTTAGTGTAGAGGGTTGTGACTTCTACAAATAGGGGGATATTGTTGGGTATTGCATCCACAATAACCAAGATTTGCTTGAAGTCACCCTTGAACTAAGATGAATTAAGTTGTATTTGATATCCTTGTTTAGTTGTGTGTTTGCAGATTACCATTGCTAAGTGTAGACAATTGTCAGTCTATAGTGGGTCATGAACACAGGACCATACAGTGTAATCCCTCACTGTGTGATCCAAGGTGTTGACTAATGTGTAGCCTCTCCATTGGGATACACTTCATATTCAAACCTTGGATCATGGAATGAAGATTGGACTCTTGAAGAGAAGAGAAAGATTTTTTCTAAAGTTCAGAAAATTCTCTAAGTCCACTTCTCGAGAAGTGCCTCTTAGTTCTCGAGAAGTCCTTAGAATTCTCGAGAAGCTTTGCTTCAAAGTTCTCGAGAAGTGCTTAGAGTTCTCAAGAAGCTTAGCTTCAAAGTTCTCGAGAAGTCCCAGATTTTTATTCTCGAGAAGTCCAGACAGCTTCAAGAATTTCTCCAATTTTGAATTCTCGAGAAGTCCAGTGTAGTTCTCAAGAAGTCCTTATTTTTCTCGAGAAGCAAAAGTCAGTTAGTTCTCGAGAACTCAGCCTTTTGTTCTTGAGAAGTCCAGACATCTTCTAAGTAGTATAGTTCTCGAGAAGTCCTGATAGCTCTCGAGAACTCAGTTTCTAGTTCTCGAGAACTAAAGTTACTTCTCGAGAACTGAAAGTCAAATTTTTCATAAAATCATTTTAAGTCCAGATTGGCCGAAATTTTCAAATGACTTGACGTGATTGGTCCACGTGTCGTCATTAATGTCTTTTCTAGCCGTTAAGGGTAATCCTATATAAAGTCTTCTCGTTAAGACAAAACCCTAACAATTACAAGGAGCGGAATTCCGTAAATTCTAAATTTCTGGATCGGCCTTCTCTCTCCAAGAAGAACAATATTCTGAAGCTGCCGTTGCCGCCCAACGTGTGATCGATCTTTCTTCTTTCGATCAAGAAAGACCTGCTGTTCAAGGAATCTTCATCCTCTCCTTGATCGAGTAGTTCCTAAGTCTTCTCAGGTCAGATCTACAGAGGTTCTTCTTCTACAAATTCTGAAAAAGCTGTCAAGTTCAGAAGAAGACCTAGAGTTCAATATTTCCAGATCTGAGAGAAATTTGTGTTTGTATTTTCAAACCTCTTTGTAAATCTTGTAGGAGATTATTATCCAAGTGTAGGAGCGTTGTTCTCCGAGTTGTAGGAAGTTTTCATCTTCCGAGTGTAGATCCATTTGGATCGAGTTTGTAGGAACTTGGTTCCGAGGCATAGGATTATTTTCAATCCGAGATAGTGGAGTAGCCGAGTCTAGATATTTGCTAGATCGGTGAGGTAAAGTGGGCGTACCCAAGATTGGGGAACCACAATAAATCTTCTTGTCTTTCTGTGATTGCTTGATTACCTGTAAATTCCGCAAATAGATGCACGATTTACTTATTCACCCCCCTCTAGGTGATTTAGGTTGACAACTTTACACTTTCAGTTAGGATGATATATGTGGTATTTTTTGAGATAAAAACAACCCTATATCCTTTTCTGAGCAGCTGTCCGACACCAAGCAAGTTTTGTGCCAGTGTTAGTACATACTGAACATCCGAGATTAATTTCTGGACTCCCTTAAAAGGCATGATAGAAACGATCCCCTTACCTTCAATTATTTTCTTTTCCCATCACCCAGTGTTACCTCAGACTTGAAGGTTTTATTAAGATTAACAAAATAGGTTGTCATTGACCATATGACTCGAGCACCCACATTCAATGAACCAAAGTGTGGGTGAGTGATCGATTTTTGTATTCTTATAAGAAAATAGAAATTGATCATCATTAGTTTCAGTGAACTTTGCTTCTAATTTTACTTGTTTGGGCTTGAACCAACAAATTTTTTTGAGTGATTTTTGACTTTACATGTTTTACAATGAAAAAAACAATCTTTGGTGGTGTGATTTTGCTTCTTGCAAATGATGCAGCTTGGGCCAGTGGGGGACATTTCTTTATTTCTTGAAAACTCTCTTTCTCCAGATATCCTTTGTTTTGGATTTTGAAAAGTTTTATGGCCTAATGGTTTCTTCTTCTCCTTGTACTTCCCTTTAAAGAACATTTTTGTTTGGAATGCTCTTTCTAAACCCATGGTCTCACAGAGAAATAGGTCTTCATGGGATTGAAGGGACCCAAGTAATTCGGTCACAGACATTAATTCAATGTCGTGTGATTACATGATTGCTAAAACAACATGATTATAACATTTGGTCAAGGATCGAAAAATATTTTATACGATCTGAGACTCCTCCAGAACTATTTTGGTTTGCAATGTTGGTTAATTTTACAAAATACACTTGTGGTGTTTCTACCCTCATCATTATTGCATCAAATTGATGTCTAAGGGTTTGGATTTTAATTTTAAGAACCTTTTTTTTCGCCTTGTACTCCTCATCCTAAAGCCGCATCCATGCTTCATTAGAGGTTTTGGAAGCCCTTATTCTCGGGTAAATGTTTGTGGAGGCTCCTTGCTGGATAAGGTGAAATGCCAATGCATCTTTCTTACTGTCTTCTTTGTTGGGTTTTGGTACCACACCCTCTGCACCTTTTCCTGGCGGGATGCCATCTTGAACAAGTCCCCAGAGGTCTTGGGACCTCACCAATGTCTTATCTTATCTCTCCAATTCTTATAGAGCTCTCCACTGAATATGGGAATGGAGGAGTGGGAATATGATTGGTTATTAGTGGTAGATGAAGAGTCCATGGAGGAGAAGATAGGACACAATGATCACTCTTACAATTGAGACTCTGCTACCACTATTAGGTGGATTTTACTTCTAAACCTTGATTTTTTTTGTAGGTAGATGAAGACGAAGTACAAAATGATGAAAAAGGAAAGATGATTTGACTGCCCTTATAGTACATTAGGCTTATATAGACAATATGGAAGTTACTAGTTACTTGTGTTATTAAAGTGGTCATAAGTGCTAAAATACTAAGCATTGTATTTAGCTATTACATTTAGAATTAGAAACATCATACTTAATACTAAATAAATGTTGCTTTGTTATCTATAAAGATTTACGTTTCACACTTTTATTAGAGGGGTGGTGGCGCCGCGGCGGTGCTCCGACCACTGTAGGCTATATGTGACGCATCAAGAAGTTAGGGAAGAAGGAGAAGAGAAGTTCCCACCTTACCTTGAGGCCTTCTGGTTGTCTCCGATGATTTTGTCATGAGAGGTGGCAGAGGTGGTGGTAGATCTTGACTGAGCTTTTTCCGGCAAGGCGGGGCTGGGGAAGTGGTGTTGGGGACTCGACTTGAGCTGGGGAGAGGAGTGAGTCTTCTTTAGAGACATGGGGCCTATTTATAGGGAGGAAAAGGCTCCCCTCTCTTCTTTATATCGGTCAAGCTTAACCTGATAGGGTTTGTATTGGGTTAAGGTTACCCTAAACCTGGTGAGGTATCAGCCTTCTAGTGGGGGTTGTACACCCTTGTTGATAGGATAGAGGTTAATCCTATTAGGCATATGGGAGGGTGAGATTCAGACAATAAAAGAAAGGGGAAGAAAGAGATAGAGAGAGTCAGGATTGGCTCAACCAATCATATCTTAGGGCAGCTGGTAGTGCTCCATGAGGGTTGTACAGCTATGTGTTCTCATCTTATAGCAAGACTTAGGTGGGCTTGAAGTGGGGCTTTGGATTGAAGAGAAAAAGAATAATAAGTGGGGATAGGGTGGCCTCATCTTTGTCTCAAGGCCCAACTCAACCTTTTGAGTTTAGTCTAAAAATTAAAGCCCATTAGTTGGGGAGTGGACTCATTATAGTTTTGGGGAGTTGGTGTAGTGGAAACTCCACTTTAATTTTTCAAAAATTGAGTTTTTAGGGATTTAGACCTAAGTCAACCCTAGGGTGGGTTCCCTATGTGGGTCAAGGTCAAAGTAGGTCCAAGAAGTCAAGTGATGATCCAATGTTAGGGTGTTTATGAAATATTAATGCACACACGCTTTTAGATGCATCGTAAAGCGTGACAGGCCCCGTTTTGACTAGGTTGACTAAACGACATCAGAATTCAGCATGAGTTCTATTGACCTCATATTGACCATAGAAGTCCAATGCTACTGGATGGGGTCAAATCCGAGTTCATTTGCCCATTATTCCAAAAGGGCATCGTCGTGACGCACAACATTACTTAAAATTGCCATATTCACCAAATAATCTATGATTGCGATGAAACAAGTTCGGTTGCACTTGTACCAATTATATGAGTCTAAGGCAACTGACAAAACTCAAATCAGAAAATGTATACTCAGTATTCAAAATTAGTGTCATCGTGATGCTCCACGATACTCAAAGTGGTCATATTCACCATATGACCTCTGATCAAAGCGAAACAAGTCCTGTTGCACTCGTATTAACTATACAAGTCTATAGGAACTGATAAAACTCAAATCAGGGTTCTTAGGCTCTCTGCCCAAAAATCGGGTCATCTCCTACCTTGTAAGATCATGGGTCGGGGTTCTGTCACTTTCATTGGGTCTACTAGAGTTCTAATGGCCTAATAAAAGTCGGGGCGTTACATGTAGGGTCTGTAATAAAAGAATATTGGTTGTAGAAGAATCAATTCATCTACACTTTAACGAAAATACTCCAAAAGAGGACTCTATATCAAATTAAGTTGATGATGATGTTATTCTACAAGAAGAGGATAGTGTGAAGAGAGATGAAGTAGTTGTTGAACTAGTTCATAATGAAGAATATAAACCTCCAAGTGAATGAAAATTTTCAAATAATCATCCCTGAGAATTAGTAATTGGAGAGTTGTCAAATGGGATTAGAACTCGTTCATCCCTGCATGACTCATTTTCAAACTTATGTTTTATATCTGAAATTGAACCAAAGAACATTTTTGAAGCACTAAATGACGAGTCTTGGTTTTTGGCCTTGAACGACGAACTTAATCAATTTGAAAGAAATAGAGTGTGGATGTTAGTGGAGCATCTTAGTAACCATCAGGTCATAGGTGTTAACTGGATCTACAAAAATAAACTTGATGGTGAGTCTAGAATAACGAGAAATAAGGCTAGGATGGTTGCTTCGGGATACTCACAGATCGAAGGGGTGGATTTTGAGGAGTCTTTTTCACCCGTAGCTCTGAGTCCAAATATATTGCCTTAGGGAGTTCTTGCGTACAAGCACTTTGGATGTCACAAATGTTAGAGGACTTTGGTCTTTCATTCAAGAACGTTGAACTTAGGTGCGACAACAAGAGTTTCATAGACTTAACGAATAATTCAGTGCACCAATCTCGCTCGAAACACATAGACGTACGCCATCACTTCATTCGAGATCACATTAAGAAGGAAATGTGAGAGTAAATTTCATTGGAATTGACGAACAACTTGGGGAGATCTTTACCAAACCCCTTTCAGATGCATGCTTCTCGAGGTTCCGCTTAGAATTAAGGGGTTTTGGATCTATAGGCTAAATGAATAAATTCACAACTTTTCTGGTAGTTCTTTATGTTTTTTTGCTACATTAAATAGGGCTTACATCAATAAAACACTTTCTAAAAAAACATAAACAACGAAAAATGGGCTTAATTTCACAAAAAAATCGAGCCTCTGTTTGATATCTCCCGGTGATAAGCACTATCATTGGCGATAGTGTGTTTTGGTTGAAAGTCCTCGATTTTTTGCCATATTTTTTCTATTTTTGGGTTCTTCTGCTTCTATATCGGAGTGTCAATTTTGGTTTGTTTTTTTAAAAAAATCACAAAAACTCAAAATATATATATATAAACTCCCTAAATCACAAAAAATGTTATCGATTAACTTGTTTTTTTTATTTATATTTCATAAACAAAACCAAAAAATTTATAAAACCCCAAAATCACAAAAATATGTATTTGATTGGTCTTCATGTTTGTGTATTTCATTTAAAACAAAATTTCAAAAAAATGCTATAAAAATAGTACGATCATTATTTTTAGGACATGCAATCTCCACTCATAGCTTAGGAGGAAAGTCTTTTACGTTAGTCATAGTGGTTGATTTTTCTAGATTTAGTTAGATGTTCTTTCTGACAGCTAAGTCTGAAACTTTCAAGATCCTCTCAAGATTCATTAAACATGTTCAATCTAAATTCAACACTCAAGTTGCTATGATTAGAAGTGACCATGGCACAAATTTTAAAAATCAGTTAATCTGTAGATTTTGTAAGGATGAAGGGATAGGGTAAAACTTTTCAACTCCTAGAACTCCTTAATAAAATGGGATGACTGAAAGGAAAAATAGAACCCTAATTAAATCAGGAAGGACATTGCTGACTGAGTCAAACTTGCCCATTTTCCTTAATACGTAGTTTCTCTAACTCAGTAACCAGTGGGTCTTCTTCCTGCAAAATTATATTGGTGGAAGTTTCCTCCTTATAAAATGGGTTAGCCTCATTATATAATATAAGCATGGACTTTTCTATTTTGAGAGTCCTTTTATTATAGCACCTATAAGCCTTGCTGATGATGAATATCCTAAGAAAACAACATCATCAGCCTTCTTGTCAAATTTAGTAAGAAGCTTTTTTCATTATTTAATATGCAATAAGTGCAGTCAAATAACCTAAAGTATGAAAATATTGGTGTCTTTCCCTTTAGGGGCTCATAAGGAGACTTTGACATAGTTTTATGGATAAGACTTCTATTTAGACCATAGTTAGCAGTGTTGGCTGCTTCAATCCAAAAGGACTTAGGCAAGTTTGACTCAGTCAGCAATGTCCTTCCTGATTTAATTAGGGTTCTATTTTTCCTTTCAGTCATCCCATTTTATTGAGGAGTTCTAGGAGTTGAAAAGTTTTACCCTATCCCTTCATCCTTACAAAATCTATAGATTAACTGATTTTTAAAATTTGTGTCATGGTCACTTCTAATCATAGCAACTTGAGTGTTGAATTCAGATTGAACATGTTTAATGAATCTTGAGAGGATCTTGAAAGTTTCAGACTTAGCTTTCAGAAAGAACATCTAACTAAATCTAGAAAAATCAACCACTATGACTAACGTAAAAGACTTTCCTCCTAAGCTATGAGTGGAGATTGGACCAAATAGGTCCATATACAATAGGTAAAGACTTTTAGGTGAATCATTCTTATGAAATGGTTTGAATGATGATTTAGTTTATTTACCCATTTGGCAAGCTTTGCATGGGTATATTTTTCTATACTTACCTTTTAATAACCCGAACTAGATTATTTTTAATTAGCTTGGATATAGTCTTATGATTTAGGTGACCATGCCTCCAATGTCAAAGCTCATGTTTATCTTTATAAATTAAATATATAAGGCTCTTTTGATTTAGAGCTGAAGTCAACCACATACACATTGCCTTTTCTATAACATGATAGCACTATTGTATCTGACTTAGATTTGACTATTTAACATAGGTTGTGGGTAAATACTACTCTGTATTCACCATCACAAGGTTGACTAATACTAATGAGATTACATTGAATACCTTCAACACACAGTTCTTTAGAGAAGGATATGTATCCAATTCTGATCATGCCATAACCTTTAATTGGTCAAAGTTGGAGTCACTAAAAATTACCTTAGGGCCATCCTAGGCTGTATAATATTCTAGCAAATTCTTTTGCCCAGTCATATGTCTAGAGAAACTAATGTCCAAAACCATAACAGGTTTGTGGATGAACATCCCCTGACCTACACATACAATTAGTCATTAGTTGGGAACCAGGTTACTATGGGCCCATTGCTTCTGTGTTGGTTTGTTAAATCAACAGTTTATAGCATCATGTCCATTTTTGTTACAAAAATAGCATTTAGATTTGTGAGTGAAGTAATCAGTAAACAATTTATAATTATGCATATTATTTCTACACACTGGGAAGTTTTTTCGACTAGAAGTCGATACAACTGCCTGTTTGTGTCAATAAAAGTCGATGCGGGTATAAAGTTATATCGAGAAGAAGTTGACACAGATTCATATTTGTGTTGACTAGACATCAATACACCTGCAGAATTACGTTGAGTTGAAGTCAACACATGTTCCTAGTAATTAGAAGTTTTATCTTTTGAAGCCTTATTTTTTATAGGCTTATTTCCTATAATACCTTGATTGTTAGATGAATTAATACTATAGAACACTGTGAGTTTCTTAAGGTATTCATCTACTATAATTATAAGTTGTTTACCTTTAGCTTTCACAAAAGCCATGGGATTCTTCCAAGCAAGTGTGCTAGAAGCTTTTCCTAAGCATGTTTATTAAGCACCCAATCCAATATTCTTGGATCTCATTGAGAGATTCTCAGAAATATCCTTTAGCTTTTTACTCTACCATTAAGGGAGTATTTCAAGGCTTTTGCCTTTGTAAGATCTTCTTTCAAGGATTTATTTTTCGTATTTAATTCATTGATTTGTTATTTTAATTTTCCTACTTCAATTCTAAGTTGATGGTCTTAATGAGCTTATTCCTCATCAAACTTCTCATTCATTAATTTTTCTATTTCTTGTCTAAGTAATTTTGTTTGCCTATCTACATTTAAGTGATCTTGGTAGAAATCTTTAAAACATTCTTTAAAATCAGTAGAGGAAAAATCAAAATCATTGAAACATGATACCTGATTTTCTTCATCTTCAAAAAATGCTTCCACAGCCATCAGGCAGACTTCTTCAATAGTAGATTCTTCTAAAGAAGAGCTTGACTCGATATCTGAGTCATTCTAGGTTTCAGTAATGAAACATCTTCATTTCTTATAGTTCTTCTTCCTGAAGAATTGTGTCTTGTGCTCCTTCTTTCTAGCTTGATTCTTTTTTTCCTCGGGACATTCTGGAGCAATATGTCCTGGCTTTCTGCATGCAAAGCAGATAACCTCCTTATTAGGAGTCTTATCAAACTCTATCATGAAACTACTCTTTTCTCTACTTTTATAGTCTTCAATCTTTATCCACCTCCTAAATCTTCTATCTAGGAGATTGAACATCTCCTCTTTAGTATTTGAGGGATCTTCATCAGCTGCCTTTAAGGCAATAGATTTTTCATTAGGGATAGAGATCTTATCCTTTGTATTAGTCTTAGCTCTGCTCTTCAGGAGAAGTTCATAAGACTTTAGCTTGCCTAACAGGGAATCCGTAGTGATTTCCCTATGGCATTTAGACTCTCTGATGGCCCAAATTCTTAAATCCCATGTGCTTAGGAAGAACATGAGTTACTTATCATTGATCTCAATCAGTGAGATATCCTTGTCCATGTAACATCTCAATTCAAACTAGGTCCATTAAGAGACTTGTATCACTATAAGACGGCTTGGACTAGGTAGTAAGTCCTCAGGCTATAGGGTGGTCATTATTGAGTCATGGTCAACATGGGTACATGATACAAAGTTAGAAAATTTAAATTGGGAGAAAATCACAAGTACACGGGCAAGACCCATAGTACACGAGCGTTGCATGCATAGGTCACGATCATGACATATAGTACACAGGCATGACCTTAAAAGGTCATGGGCATTGCTTAGTAAAATATCATCGTGATGAGTAAAATGTCATCGTGACGTGTAATAGATCATGCAGGCTAAGCACACGGGCGTCAAATTATAGTTCAAGGACATGACTTAGTTAAATGTCGGTGTGACTTAGTCAACTATCGTCGTGATCATTGTGATGTGTTATCAATTATTTGGACCATGTATATAAGCATGACCATAGGGGTCACGGATGTGACTTAGTGAAATGAAGGAGTGACTTAGTGAAAGATCATCATGATCATCGTGACATGTTATTTATCATTTGGATAATATACATGGATGTGACCTTAGGGGCCATGGGCTGACACAGGCGTGACCTGTAAAATATCAGTGTGACCTAGTGAAATATCATCGTGATCGTTGTGATGTGTTATCTATAATTTAGATAAGGTATATGGGTGTGACCTTTATTATACGGGTGTGACTCTCAGTATGCAGGCATGTACTTTGCAAAATTCTTCCAAAAAGTGGTAGCAGATCCCAGGATACGGGAATAAGTCGACACGCCCTTGGTCACGAGCGTGACCAAGGGCGTGTAATAGGAAAATTTATTAAATTTCTCCAAATTAGCGCGGCATGGCCTCCATTAATATCTAAACTTTATTTCTGCTTGTCCCAAAACTAAAAGATGGTATTAGCCACTGAGAGGGCACATGACTTGATTTGTCCTTTTTAAGGCATGGGAAACGCCTTTCATTAAATACAAGGTCGTTGTGATCTGACATTGTCCAATAGGAGGAGGACACCTAGATTGATTTGTCTTTTCAAGACGTGGGAACAGTCTTTCCCATTAATATAGCCAAACTCTTTATGGGAGAAAATAGATTCAAACTCCTTTTTTCTTTTTCTCCTCATCACCTTCCCCACTTCTATAAGGGCAAAGACTAGCCACTTTCCTGAAGGAACCCAGCTCGGGAAAAGGAGTCGAAGCTAATCTTGGAGCAAAGTCATCGGGAGGCATCACCACCATGCCACCAAGGAGATGAACCTCGTCCATGGATATGAACAAGGTGAGCTTCCTCCCCTATCCCTTGGTGTTGGATTTTTAGATCAAAATAGAAGAGATATTAGGCTAAAAAGAGCATGATTTAAGTGAGATCTATTGAGATTTGTAGGAAGAGATCATGCTAGAACTTCTGTTCTAGGGCGAAATTTGCCGTAAAAATAGCTACAATCAACTCTCTTCAATACGAAGTGGTAGGACTTGATCTCGTGAAGATTGGTGGTCTCTAGAGGGAGTATTGGAGGAGAAAAGGATGGGAATATCCCATTCATCAGCTGGAGGAAGAAGACGTACAACCTCCCTTTGATTTACTTCAAGATCTGTGCATATTTGTTATTTACAGACATAACTGGATCTGTTTTGGGTACGTAGTCGGTTCAAGCCACCTTTTAGGCTTATTCCAGATAGATTTAGGCCTCAAGCTCAACATGGAAGTTGTTAGCCCTTTGAAAGACCTTTCTGATATATGGTTGCACGTTTTTGGGGAGTCGTATAGCTCTTTAGGTCTTAAATCAAAAAATGTTATGTCACAGCCCAACATTAGTTTAAATACCAAATAGATTCTGTCCAGTTTTACACAGCCGGGTTCAAACCCAGTTTTAGGCATAATACACTTAGATCTAGTGCTCGGGCTTAACATGAAAGGTGTAGCCCTTGGAAAGAATTTTTGAAATGTGGTTACAATTTTTTAGGGAGCCTTGTAGCTCCCTAGATCTTAAATCAAAAAAGCTACGTCGTAGTCTAACTTTAGTTTAAATACCAAATAGATTCTTTTCAGTTTTGCACAGTCGGGTTCAAACCCAATTTTAAGCATGATACACATGAATTTGGACCTCGAGCTCAGCATAAAAGGTTTATCCCTTGGGAAGACCTTTCCAAAATTGTGTCACATTATTTCTGGTCGACTGTAGCCTTCAAAAATCCTATTTAAGTAAGAGGTATCATAAATCGACAAATTTCAATATTTTGTAAATTTCTCTCAAAATACTCATCGGATGCTTATGAAATTTGGTAGATATATGCTTGATAACAATGTGGACACCCCTATTAAGTTTCAAAAAAAATTATACATACTTTTTATGGTTCTGTAAAAGGTATTGTTATAATTTAATGTGCTGAGAATAAATTTTTCTGATGTCCAATGGGGCCAAAATTTTAGTAACATACATGTAGTGGTAATTATATCTTTTGATAAAAATCTCAGAAGTTTGGAATTGAAATAATCTCTTAAGTTATTAGTTGATCGATGACACACAAGGAGAATGTATATATAATGGACTTGATTTGTTTTTTAATTTCAAGTATGTTCAAAGTTTTATTTTGAAGTTAAAGATGGTTGATCAAGATATTGGGGCAAACTATATTAGTAAACTTATCACTTTATTGGACACACAAGTAGTCCTATAGGGTCATAAGGAGATATTCCCATGACTTACACATTCCATTGCACTAGAGTTATGATAACTTAATACATGTAGCAGAATGGCTTGGTGTAGATTAAAGGATATGATTATATCATAAGGTGTTAAGGTAACACTCAGTTGGTAGTCTTTGGGTGCTAGTTATCATCAGGTTAAACTTGGAGAAATTTATACAACATAAGAATTCGATTGAAAGTCCTCGAGTACATGTTAGCTTGCAGTCATACTTGGTAAATGCTAAATATAATAAGGACTTGATTGGGAGTCCTTGGGTGCTTGATAACACATATTTAATAATAGCAATCACATTGGTGTGATGGAATACATGGTTGCATATTTACCTTGTTGATAGGATTGCTTGTGGCAAGTCTATGGGCTTATTAGTTGTCATATCGATGAAAGTTGGTAAATAGACTCTAGGTCGGTTGGTTGGGCACTTTGGTGTTTACTTCCCAAAAACCCTTTCCATGCCACTAAGACTTAGATGTGCGAGCAAGTATATATGTTCTTTGATATTTGGTTCTTAGCGATAGGGCGTACAGAGATCTTGGTATGGTAGTGTGCATGCCCATCTAGTAGTGGAGATGCTCACTCCACTATCTCCGTCTGGCTACGACAAGAGGTGCCTAAAAGGTTAGCTACCTCCAAAAAGTGGGAACTAAAGGTATAGGTCGACATAGAAAATCAAGGTGCATGAGTAAATTATAGGTGAGACAACATACATTCATAAATTCAATTGCACTGCATTAAGACTCTCATCATAAAAATTTATATGGGCACTTTTATATTATGAGTTTGTTTCTTATACCAGGTCCTTAACTTATAAATCTGTTTGGGCATTTTTATAAGTTAGGTTCAATTCAATTCTTATACTCTGCCTCGTATTACTCTGCTATTATAGTAGCACTATCTAATAAATTTCAATGATGATAATGATATTACTTTACTTATAACTACAGAATTATGTATATTGTGTTTACTTAAATTACTAGATATGTACTATAATTATGAAATATTAAAACAATTGCTAGATTAGTTATACCGACCTATCACCTGCTTATTATACTACTGAATATATTATATCCCTTATTTCATCCTTCAGTCTGGTGCCTAAGAGTTGTTGGAGGAGAGGATGTGAAATCACTTAGTCTTTATGACTAACAGTTGTTATACCACATTTTTAGGATCACTCTCTACAAAAGGGATGTCAGTCTTGGGGGACAGGACTTGTGGTCATATGGCATTCATCGACATGACCACTTTGTTGTTGCTATGAGAAATTGTAGTTCTTATTATAGGCTTTCGCTAGACCTTATACTCAGTATATTTAGGTGTTTTTTCTCCTTGTACACTTTATATACTTTTGTGGACTTATTTATACTATTTTGATTCATGGACTTCTATTGTAAATATATTTCTTAAATGATGGGTTGACAAATGATATTGGTAATAGATAGTAAAATAGGAGTTGTGTGGTAGAGGTTAGCCTGAGTGCTAGCACTACCGTAAGGATGTTGTTCTAGACATAAGGCTACCCTCGGTCATGTTCAATATTCTAGGAGGGGGTATTATAAATGTTATCATCTTGCAATGATCCTGATATAAAGAAGTTCATTACACCACTGGGCCACCCAACTCGATCATTTAGTTTGAGTACAAACTGAATTAGCGAAAGCGGCGGTGTGCCCATGTGTGATTCACATTATGTATGTCCACTAATCCCTATAACTAGTGCCAACCTAACTATGACACTACTTTGGTTTGACTTACCAAGACATTTATTGGCATATCCTAGTTTAAAATTGATATCGGGTATAGATTTGGTTAAGGTGTGAGGATACCCAAAGCGACTAAGGGAAAGAGTTTATTGTGAGAGTAGGTGTTTAAGGCTTATACTATGATGTTTCTGCTTCACTTATCTAGTGATATTATAACCTCTTAACTAAACTAATAAGACCATCTCGAATAGAATTGGTGCTTGTAATCTACTATTGGAGTAGTAAGATACTCGTAAGCTTAATTTTTGTGTTGATGACTTGATACTTCCCATTTTAAATAACATTGAAGCAATCATCGTGATAGATACTAGAGGCCGAATAAGAATTTGGATCTAGAAATGACCCATTTTTGGTTTGGTAATATATTGACCTTGAGAAGGTTGACGTAAATGGTAGCTCTAAGGGCCTACAACATGTATTATATCAATAAGTCTCAGGGTGGAACTCTAAATTTAGAATTACATACCCTTATGGATTGTGTGCAAATATGGGATAAATGTGCCAAATTGGTGGTTAAAGAAACTTAGTCCAAGTTGTTGAACCTAGAAATAACAGTTTAAAGATAGTTCAGACCAAGGGTGGTAACTTGCACTTATTTCTCCTGAGCTAAAGCACTAGGCAGGATTATTGGGGCAAGGAACCTCACCCTCAACTGATGTAAAACTAGAAACAGGCCCCAAGCTACAGTAAGGAAGTCCCACCACATACCTAAAAGACTTAAGAGATCTTCCCCTCCCAAACTAATGTTAAGTCGGGCACCTTAGAAGGCACTTGAGAGAACTCAATATGTCCACCCAAAAACTACTGTGAACGGGGAGCTTGAACTTGTAACCTGTCCACCAGAAAACCACGGTGAACATAGAGCTTGAGTTCTTGCCGACCAGAGTCAACTTAAGGGGGAAGAGGAAAGAGGAATCCATCCCCCCCCCAAAGGTGCCCATGAGGGTTTAGTTATAGTTTTTCAAGGATGGTCTGGAGATAGCAGAATTTCACCCTTTGGTTTTATTAACTATAGCCCAAATTGGTCTGCCAACAGTATAGTCTCTTTGTTTAGTAACAAGTGGTTGACCTAAATGAGGCATCCTGTGGGTTGTGAGTGTCGGTGAGGTTGGGACTCATCACTTGCCTCGAGCCTGGGGAGAGTGCAGGCCAACTTGCCCCACTCGCCCCCTATATTGCTAGAGCCTGGACTTTGCCCCTAGAGCTTGGATCTCCCCTCTAGAGCCTAGATCTCGCCCATGGAGCCCGGAACTCACCCTTGGAGACAGGACTCTCGCCCCCGGATCCTAGATTTCGCTCCATTAGCCTGGATCTCGCCCATAAATCCTAGATCTCACCCCTATAGCCTGGATCCTCGCCCTTGGAGCCTGGATCTTGCCCCATTAGCCTAGATCTTGACTCTAAAGCCTGTATTTTGGCCCTAGGGCCTGTATTTTGGCCCTAGGGCCTGTATTTTGGCCCTAGGGCCTGTATCTTGCCCTTGGGAGGTGACTTCTTCTACACTCACCCTAGGTGGGTGAGATACTCTAGGCCATCCTTGGTCGTGTCTGATCTCGATGAATTATGGGTTATACACAAGATGTATGGGGGCTTATCTCTTCATTTATTGGCCTAGTTATGTACCGACTTAGGTTTCCCTGGATCTTATTTTGAAAATATAGTCCCACAAGCATAGTAATCTCAAGGTTTTGTGTATTTGAATACTACTTGAACGATGATGAAATTTTGTACATGCATGACTTGTATGATGATAGAAAATCCCTGAAAGTTTGGAAAATTTTGGTGAAAGTTTCCCTCTAGTTTCTGTAATTATTTGAATTATTTATATAAGGGATATTAGGGAAATTAAATGGGTCAAATCAATTGACAAAATGTTAAAATATTTATTGCTTCACCTCTAAACTATAGTTCATATATGATGCAATATTGAGGTATTTGGTGGAATTATTAAGGTGTGGATAGCAGAAACTTTCATCATAAATTCTTCTCTAGATAATTACCCAAAAGACTTGAAATTTGATATATACTATCATACCCATCTTAGGAAGAGCTCCAAATTAAAGGAGCACAATTTCCCTAAGTTTAGGGGTTTAGTTAATAATTTTTACATGATGAAGTTAATGAAATTAATTTGGTTTGTTTGGTAATTTAAAATATCAAAAGTGTAGCGTGGAAGAAACATGTTAAGAATGATCATTGGTAGAGATTATAGGGCGTTTGGAATTGATTTGATGTAGTTTATCATGTTATGAATCGTGCTCTTAGTTGGGGTAGTCTATATAACTCGTTATGATGGGAAATCATTATGGACCTTACAACCTTTGATTCATGTCAAGGTCAAACATATATAATGCTTACATGTTGATTGGATGTCATTTGTACATGCTCACATGACTGTTGGATGCAACTTGATCATCGTTGGAAATGCAGAATACTTAATCATCTACTTATTGTTGACTTTTTCAATGGCATTGAAATTTTGAAGATTTTTGTTCATGATCTAATTTTTATACACACATACAAGTTACCACTAGTGTACAGAATAATACCTGAATAATATAGATGCATGTATATCGAGGATACACTATTTATGTAGAAACATTAAGAATTTTCTCAAAATTTTGAGTTAAATAAGGGAGATAATTAATTAACACACAATCAGAGGAGCGGCCGAGCTTCTATTATCGCATGATGACATCACTTATGCAAGTATAGTATAAGTCATTATGTAAATGCACAAAGAAATTGGGCAAATTACCTGTCAATGGATTTAAATTTGTGACAAAATAGGTGTTTAGAAGGAATATATATATAATTAAGCCTACATGTAAGACTATCACTTAGACAAAGCAGATTTCTCAATACTTTAATATCATAACCCAATTATTAAACAATATTTATGTTCTAGTTAATAAAGCTCACTAAATGAAATTATCTAGATCACAAGAGAAAATTGACACAAATTATAAATTTGGTGCATGTCTAAGTGGAATTTAGATTTGACAAAAGCAGGACTTGATTCAGGTCCTCATGCTCTTAGAGGTGAGTGATATGATTATAATCCGATGTGAGGTGTGTTGTCATAGACTCACCTCCTTATTGAGCCTGAGTCGATGATTCGTAATATCATTGAGATAAATTGTTAAACATCATAAGACAAACAACTATTGACTTTTGGGAATCATCGTAAACATAAAAACTACTAAGCTTAAATCCTTAAGGCAATAACATCATGTTTGGGAATTTGTGCTAGGATAATATCATGGCAGGGTCAAAAGTGATGGAGGAGGATGCTTGGACAAGGTTCATTTGAAGTAAAGCATCCCAAAACTCAATCTGCTTGGCAAGGTATGTAATAAATGGGCCACCATGAACCGCACTAAGCCTCTTATTTTCGGCTTGATGTCGATGGAATGAAGCAAGCACTGAACCTATGTTCAGTGGGGCCGCTACGACAAACTATATAAATATAGTAGGTCAGCCTGAGTCGCCACCCTATGTCTTTTGATACGAGTGGAGAGAGTAAATCATAAGAGAATGTATAAAACGTAGTGCAGGGGAGAGGAGGTGGCTACGCTTGGAATTTTTCGGTGTGTAGGAGGAAAGGTTGTCACTAATTTTAGCTCAAACATCTTGGAGATTGTAGGGCATGGGAAAATCAATGAGAAGGGCAGAATAGGCAAGGGTATGGGTGAAGGCCTCGTCACAGAAGCCCATGAAATAATTAAACTATCGCAATGAGGTAGTGTGCATCTCCCCGCCTATCCAGAACTCGAGGAGGTTGTCTGTCCCTCTCCAATGAAAATCAAAAGAGGCAAGGAATTCCATTGTAAGTTCTTGGTAGGCATGCTCCATAACGGTAAATAAAGAATTCCATCCCGGGGTGGAAGGAATTCTTGCACTGCATCTGCCTGGCCTATAGAAATGAGCACGTTCCAGTCAATGAAATGAAACTCGCCAATAAGTTTGGCATGAAGGTGATCAAACAGGTCCTAGAGGACGATCGAGGGAGAAATGAGCATGACCTCTGCATCAAGTGAGTCCTCGGGAAGAGCGGAAGAAGACGTGCTAAAATGGGAGGTTCATCAGGGTGGTATTTGGAATATAGAAAGGAGTCAAGAGAAGAGAAAGTCAGGAAGAGATGAGAGAAAGAAGGCTAGAATGTGGTGGGGAGAATTCAAAGGAGGCTCGGTGTTTAAATAGGAATAAAATTTGAGTAGTCATGCCCTCGGTCACGCCCGTGACCGAGGGTGTGCAACATAAAAAATTATTTTTTGAAGAGTACTCGAGGCGGGCCCGGTGAAAAAGCAGTTGTTTGCATGCCACGACCGAGGGTCATGCATGGGACCCTAGGGCACATACTATTTGTTAATTAATTAAAATCTAAATTAATTGATGGCCATGTTAGTGGAATTGATTCCCTAGGTGGTCACCCCCTGGTCACGGGCATGACATCGGTCGTATCTCCCAGAGAATTTTTGACCGGGGCCACGGGCGCAATTTAAATGACAGGGAAAGTCACGGGTGTGGCTCAATAATTTTATGAGAGTGATATTATTTATTACAGGCTTGACTGCCCAAAATTATTCCTAGCAAGGCTGAATCGAGAGCAGAGGTGTCCCGTCAATGTCGTACTTGAGACCAAAAATTGGTCATGCCCGTGTCATTGACAGAAGATGAATGAAAAAGGCCTCTCAAAAATAGCTCCTGGAATATTTGATTCTAGGTCAGACACACCCTCGGTCACGAGTAATATATAGGTCAGGATCGTGGATGATGCTCATGGTCCTGCACCAATGAGAAGCTTGCAAAGGAGGTGGGGCCCACGCAGTTGTGGCTTGTGCCATACACTTTTGCGCGGGGCCCTTATCATTTGTGGCTTCTCATTGGTTGTGTGGACGATGCTTACCGTCCACGGTCCTGACCTAAAAATTTTCCCTCGGTCACACCCCTAATCGAGAGTGTGTAATTTAAAAAAAAATCAGGAGCATTTTTTTGTTTGTTTTCTTTTTTTCTTCAAAATAAGAATGCAGGAAAAAAAGAAAATAAAAATTAAGCAAAAATATCGACTTGGGGGATGAATCAAAATATGTCATTATCATCTACGTGTGTGACCGTCATGTTTCAAACCACCGCAGACCTGCAAAAACTTAATAGTAAATATAATAATGATAATAATAATAATAATTAGAGAATTTTTTGTACTTATCATGTTTTTTTTATTTTTTTTAAATAGATAGAATAATAGAACATAACAAAAAAAATTTGAATAATTTTTTTTATTATATTTATTTATTTTTTTAGAAAAAGAAAAACAACTAAGAAAGTAAGATAAGCATGAAGTGCCTCCCAAGAGTGCTTTGGTTATGGTTGTTGAGCTCGGCCATAGTGGCATGTCATGTCACAAATTAGGGAGAAGAATCTCCTCCCTATGTTCATTCACATTATCACCAGAGAAAAATAGCTTCAGCGGGTACTCATTTACTTTAAAAGTGCATTTTTTTCAGGTGTGAGATAAGCACGACCCCGTAAGAACATATCTCTTTAACAATAAAAGGGTCGGACCAATGAGACTTGAGTTTTTTCCAAAAAAATTTAAACGTGAATTATAGAGGAGAACTTGATCTCCCAGTTGAAAGATTTTCGGGTGCTTAATTTTTTTTCTTGATATAATTTAGAGCACTCTTTAAATAATTTATTATTTTCATAGTCATAGGAGCGTCACTCATCAAGCTCATTGATTTGGAATTTTCGTTGCTCGGAGGATAAATTAAAATCAAGATATAAAAATTTAAGTGCCTAAAAGGCGGATCGGGATCCTCTCCATTTCACTTGAAATGGAGGGGATCCATTACAATATCTAATGGACAAGACAAGTTGGAAAGAAATCTTGTGGTGGAGATTTTTTTGATTAAAAAAATCTAAAAAAATATGGGAAATGATGAACCCGTCGGATCGAAAGCATTTCAATCTCGACCGTGAAATGGATCCCCTTCATTTCACTTGAAATGGAGAGGATCCTGATACCTAAAAGGCACGGTACTCAAGCTCAACTAATAAATGACATGGTTTGTTATAGACTAATCGATACGACGTATAACTAATAGCGGTCTTGTAAGACGTTTGTAATACTCATAGTGTATCGTCTAATTTACTGAACCAATCTTTACGGTTAGTAGAAACAATTTTTTAAAAAATTTGTTTGAGTTCCCTGTTTAGTACTTCTACCTGGCCACTTATTTGAGGATGGTAGGGGATGTATAATTTATGTATTATGCCATATTTAGATATAACTTTTGAGAATTGGGTGTTACAAAAATGCATTCCCCTATCGCTAACTTTTACCTGCAGAATTACAAAACATGAAAATATTTTTTAAGAAATAAGTTAATGACCCGAACATCATTGGTGGGAAGGCCCGCACTTCCACCCACAGAGTCACATAATCGATCACTACCCAAATATAATGATTTTCAAAAGAAGAAGGTAGCGAGCTGCCAAAGTCGATTCTCCATAAATCAAAAACTTTTATTTCAAGAAAGAATTAAGGGCATTTCATCCTGGCGAGAAATATTACCTGAGAGTTGGCATTGTTCACAACGAATTTCATGGGAGTGAGAGAATTTGAAGATGCTTGGCCAATTAAAGTCCGCTTCAAGTACCTTCCACACTGTATGATTTACCTTGTACTGCCCACCAGTGGGTCCCTAATAGAAATATTTCAAAATTTTAGCACCTTTCTCATAATATAAACATTTTCGCACCACTTGATCCGCACAAACTCGATAGATAAAAGGATCCTCTCAAAAATATTTTTTCATGTCGGGAAAAAATTCTTTTTTTCTTCATACGACGAGATAATTGGAGAAGTCAGCAAACCAAGAGATGGGGGGAGATAAAACCTTATAAAGTGTGAGAGGCATTCTTCAAGAAATATATCATCAATATCCTTCTCCAAAAACTCTTCTGAATTGGTATTCTCCAACAGAGAGTGGTAATCCGCTGCAAAAATTTTCACTCCCATTTTGTCCCAGATCTCCAAATCAAATTCTTGTAAGAGTAAGATCCATCTGATCAACCATAGCTTGGCATCTGTTTTTTTAGTAAATAATGTAAAGTCGAGTGATCGATAAAAATAATTACTTTAGATAAAGTAATATAGGAATGAAATTTATCAAATGCAAAAAATAACATCTCAGAGTTCTTTCTCGGTGGTTGTGTAGTTTTCTTGTGCATCAGTAAGTGTTTTACTTTCATAATAAATAAGATAAAAATTTTTATTAATACATTGTACTAAGACTGCACCTATGAAAAAACTACTTGGGTCGCATATAATCTCAAAAGAAAGATCCTAATTAGGAGCTATCATAATGGTGCGTTTATGAGTTTTTTCTTTAATAATAGAAAAAGATTACAAATAATTTTCATAAAAAATAAAAGACACGTCTTTTTCTAGCAAATGAGTGAGGTACTTAGTCATTTTAGAAAAAAATTTATAAATTGATGATAAAACCTGACATGCCCTAAAAACTTCTTATGACCCTAACATTTGAAAGAGGAGGTAGGTTTGTAATTATTGTAATCTTAGCTTTATCTACCTCTAATTCTTTGTTCGAAATTTTGTGGCATAGGACTAAACTCTCCCATACAAAAAATTGACACTTTTCCCAATTAATTTAAAACTAAATTTGTGTCCATAATATCTTCCTCGAGTTCATCAAAATTTGCTAGCATACATCTTTGAAATATAGTCGACGCATTGCAAATAGTTTCTCATGGTCCTCGGGCGCGATTGGAAATTGGAAATATCCTGAGAGATCATCTAAAAAACAATAAAAAGAGTGTTCGGATAATTGTTCAAGGATTTTGTCTATGAACTGCAATGAAAAGTGATCCTTACGGGTTATATCATTTAATTTAAGGTAGTTGATGCATACCGCCATCCATTAACGATTTTAGTAGGGATTAATTAATTCTTTTCATTTGGAACTACCATAATTCCTCCTTTCTTAGGCACCACTTGGATCGGACTAACCCAAGTGCTATTTGAAATTGGATAGATAATTCTTATATCTAATAATTTAATTACCTCTCCCTTGATTGCTTCCTTCATATTCGGATATAATTGGCATTGAGGTTTTGCGGGCATTTTCGTCCAATAAAACTTTATGCGTAAACATTGAAGGATTAATCTCTTTAATATCATAAATTTTTCACGTAATTGTGCGGTGATGATTTTTTAAAACATTTAATAATTTAAAATTTTAATCATTGAAAAGAAATGCTGATATAATTACAAGAAGTTTAGAATCTTCCTCTAAAAAAATATTCAAGATGATTCGGTAATTATTTTAACTTTAAAATAGGAGGACTTTGTAAGATGTTTTTAGACGATCACTTCCTAAGTTCAAATAAAGGTGTGTGAGTGATCATGTCATCATTATCTTCATGAGATAAATTATTAAGATATTCTAGATTTGTATCTTATAAATAAGGCGGTCAAATAAAATTAGTAAAAAAAATGGTGTCTTCATCATGTGAAGCCTTAAAAAAGATACATGAGTCATCATTAGAGAGTGTATGTTTCATAGATGAATTAATAGTAAAGATAACTTCATCATCTCCCACTCTAAGGAGAAGTTTACTATTATTAAGATCAATAATAGCGCACGAGGTGGCAAGGAAGGGGCGGACGAGAATAGGTGGTACCTCGGCGTCCTCTTTTATAGCTAGGATAATAAAATTTATCGGAAAGATAAATTTGTTCACTTTGACAAGCACATCCTCGATAATACCCATTTGGTATTTTGTTGACCGATCTGCTAATTGGATGAACATTTTAGTGGGATTAGGTTCCCTTAATCCTAATTTCTTAAATAGAGAATAAAGCAACAAATTTATGTTAGTGCCTAAATCGGCCAAAGCATGGTTGACTAATAAATCACCAAAAAGACAATGGATAGAGAAACTACCCAGAACGGTTAATTTCTTTGGCAATTTATTAAGCAAAATCATCGAACATTCGGAGTTCAATTGAACGGTAGAAATATTCTCAAAAAAAATTTATTAGATAAAAGATCCTTGAGGTACTTAGCATATTTTAGCATTTGAGTGATGGCCTCGCAAAATCGTAAATTTATATGAATTTGTTAATATACTTCTAAAAATTTACCATAGTGATCATCCATCCGATCTTTTTTAATTTAAAGGGGTATGGAAGAGAAGGTTGAAATTCTTTAATTTTATTTTGAACTTGATTTTAAGGAGATATTGAAGAAATGATTGCGTCTCATCCAACTGGTTTATTAGGATTAGTTACCTCCTTCCTGCTCCGTAGCTTGATTGCCTTGGCGTACTCCTTTGGATTGGGCTATGTATTGCCCAGCAATGCTCCTTGTTGACATTCAGTGAGCATCTTTGCGAGTTGCCTAATTTGTTTTTTCAAATGCCGAATATGGTGATGTTGGGTATTGTATCCACAATTACCCGGATTTGAAGAAGACTGCAGTCAAGATAAGATGGATTCACAATGTATTTGACGTTCTTCTATCAAGTTATGCTTGCAGCTATTCCATGCTAAGTACACACCAATGTCAGGGTGCAGTGGGTCAATATACACGGGTCTGCGCAACGTAATCTCTCGTTGTGTAGATCAGAGTGTTTATTCACGTGTCCTCTCTCTATTGGAGTGTACTTATTTTCAAGTACAGGGTCAAGGTAGATCAAGAGCAGAAGAAGGAGCAAGAATGAGTCAAAGACCAAGTTATCAAAAGAAGGAAGAAGGAAAATTCTTCTAAGTCAAAATCGACGGGAATCGCTAGTGATTCCCGCCGACTTCAACGGGAGTCGCTAATGATTCCCGCCGACTTCGACGGGAATCGTTAGTGATTCCCGCCGACTTCGACGGGAATCAATTAGTGTCTCCCGCCGACTTATTCCGGCTGGCAAATGTCAAAACCGAATTTCTGCCAAGGCAGAATCGACGGGAATCGAGAGTGATTCCCGCCGACATCGACGGGAATTACCAACGAATCCCGCTGATTTTATCTTGGGCAGAATTTGTCGCTCGCTGGACCGGTCCTAGTTGTCGTGCTCTGTTCGGCCAGATGTCGGGATTTCCGTGGTGGGCCCCATAATGGTCTTCTAGGGTTTTCCCTTTGGTATATATACGGACTTATCTTCATTGTCTACAGGATACTAACCGATCGAAATACAAAATACGAAAAAGAGGTCGACGCCGTGACCTAGCAAATTGCGAGCTCCGCCCGCACGCACGTCGCCGATCGGAAGTCGGCGTCTCCGCTGATCTCAGTTCTTCTCTGATCGCTGATCGACAGAACCGAGGCAAGCAGCCGGTCTTACGAATCTCTCTCGAGATCTCTTGTCTTCTGATTCATTGAATGAGATTTGTTCTCCCTTCTGAATCGGTTGAGACGTTTGATCCGACTGAGATCGTTCGAAGACCTAGCTTGCTTCGTCAATTAGTTTGGATCTATAAAGCATCGCCGCCGCACTTACTTGTCGCCGCCGATCTTGACAAGATCCATTCAAAGTGAGAAATCCGGAAGTGGACTCTTCGTACTTTTCGTGCAAGCTTCAACGAACGAAGAAGGACATCGGAATCTCCAAAGCATTATTTGTATTTTCTTTTACATTCAATTTTTTTGTAAAGGAATTTTCATTCCTAGTTGTAAGGGTTGGGTGCAACCCGTTGTGGTGGAGTTGTGACTCCGTTGTAGGAAGGGTTCCTTTCGTGGTTAGGGGAACGTTGCTCCTAGTGTGAGGATTGGATTTCAATCCGTTTGAAGAAGTGACCGAGTCGTCCCTTGGTGGGAGATAGGTCGAAGGGGGAAAGTGGACGTACCCAAATCGGGGAACCACTATAATTCTTTGTGTGTTTTCTGTATTCTGTTAGCTTAATTGTGCAGGTTATTTTAATTCAGCAAAAGACTGCACGACACCTATCCCCCCCCCCCCCATAGGTGGATTAGGTTGACACTGGAGACTTTCAAGTGATATCAGAGGGAGGTTCCTCATCAATAAGGTTAACACCTTGAGTAAGATCTTGTGTCTAGTGTCAAGAAGAAAACAAGATTCAAGCATGGAGTTATACACAGATGCCTCTCCCCTGAGACTGCCTGCCTGCACAAAAGAATATTTTCCCATCTGGAAAATGAGAGTTCAGTTTCATCTGGAAGCCATTGACCCTCGTGCTTTATACATTGTGGAAGAGGGTCCCTTCATTCCCATGAAGGCCTCTGACTCTAGAGAAGATCTTCAAATCCCAAAGAGTCCCACAGAGATGTCTGAAACTGAGTTCTCACTATTCAACTTGGACAAGCTGGTTCGACAGATCATTTCTGATATTTGGTCAGGATCATCTCTTATAAGATTGGATAAGTGTAAGACTGGAGAGTCCATGTGGGAAACAATCTCTGACCTCATGGAGGGAAAGAAGACTGCCTGGAATGAATGCCAGCAAGAAGATGAAGCATATGTTGGGGTCCTCATCTCTGAAGATGAAAGTCAAGAACAACCTTTCAATATCTGGGCTCCCGTTTCTCTATCAGAGACTGAAGAAGAGATTGAGGAATGCAGTTGTGATGAAGCTGAAACATCATATTCTGCAGACCATAACTCTAACCCTGATCAGCCCAATCAGGATCAGGTATCTTCCTCCTCTTTCTTTTTCCCTCATGTATCTCCTGAAGACAGGAGAAGTTTGGAGGATTGTCCATCAGTTGATACAAGGGATGTTGACAGCTTCAATCAACAGATTGAAACTCTTGATTCCCTTCGTAGAGCCCTTCAGGAGAGCAACTTGCTTGTTGTGAAACAAGCTAAGGAAATTGCTCAGTTGAGGACCATGATGGACCTCCAATTGGAGTCCATCAAGGTGAAGGACTCAAAGAACTCGGATCTAGAGTTTTATCTAGAGACCGAGAAGAGGATAGTATCTAATTTTTCCAAGGTAGATGCTATTAAGAGAAAGGGAGAAAATGGGTGGATCTCACGAATTATAAAATCGTGGAGAAATGGTAAAACTATTTACAGACCCACCACACCGAGTAGGAAGGGCACACATCATTCCTTCAGCTATGACCATAAGAACAACTATGGTCACTACAAGAATGATCGGCCCTCATGTGGAAACACCCATAGTGCAAGTGCTGTTATGCCTACCCCTGAGAAAATACACACGGCTCATCATGAACCGTTTGTATTTACGGCCTCAGCCCCCATACTTCATGACATTGCAGGAACCAGCTCTCACGGAACATCTTCCCACCCTAGGACAAAGGAAAGGGGAGTTGGCAAACATGTAATAAGCATCACTGGGGCCCCCGAATGTGTGCTGGCTGAAAAGAAAGCACCACCTCCAAGGCCTCATGACACTCACCACATGTTCACCATCAGACCCCCCTCAGGTCTCGGTGGAAAGGGAAAATCTGAGAGCAGAACCATCTCTGCCCCTTTCAGACCTAGGATCGTGACTAACTCCGTCAGTAGATCTGGTCAAAAAAGGAGGTACAATATTCATGAGTGTTTGGGTTGTGGCAGAGTGGGTCACTTTGCCATAGACTGTTAGCACAATCCTTCTGTGCCAAGGGCAAGAGTATGTTCACATCCTTCGGCAAGAGACAGCCTTCCTATAAAAAATCCTAGGGGAAGGCATGCTATATTTTATACTGATAAGAACCTAGGACCCAATACCTATTGGGTTCCTAAGGTAAGGTAATTTTATTTTGCAGGATAGTCTAGGTACCCATGAACATGATGGGACCTTGACAAGATGTAAGACCCCCCTTTTTTTTTCTTTTAAAACCCGGGGTCTTAGGCCCAGAGTCGCCGCTTTGCGGTGACTCCTTCACGTCCTGAAGGGTCATCACCACAAGGCGTCGATTCTGCCGGCCAATTCGATCACAGAAAGGTAGCACAATAATTGAAGTAAGAGCAATGCAGTCCACAATAATAAATCACATGTATATAAAATAAAATCTCCACGAAGGGAGTGTCCACAGAATAACAATAATCAGAGTACTATAAATGCAGGCTTATGCCCGATACATCATTTCCTCACTACAATCTCTCAAGCGGAAGCAAAAATAGAAACTACTCAAGGTCGAGACTCACGGTCCCGGCTGTATGAACTCCGGAGCTAGACTGCCCCATCTCCAGGCGCACCGATCTCTGGGGCTGCTCCTCCATGCTGGGCTCCACGATCCCCTAAATGATGCGGTTCGAAAACCGTTAGTCATAAAGACTAAGCCCTATCATCCCCTACCCCTTCCCCCATGGCTCCTAGGTACCGAGCGGAGAGGAAGAAAGGGAAGGACATGAAGGTGGAGATTAATCAAGAAACAAATGGCAGCGGAACTAATCTAGCAATTCTATAGTAAAAAAACAGAAACAGAAAGTAAGAAAGATAACCTTAACTTATGTGCGAAAGCGCATAAGCCAAGGGATCTGCTGCAAGGCTCCCATCGTATAGAGTGTCCCATACCACTTATACGTTGGGGTGTCGGTTATCAAACAACAGCATGTATATATATTGAAATTAACCTTTGATTTATAAACTTGCCCACACAAGCTTATAGACCAAGGGGTCGTTTTGCAAGTCCTAATGTATAAGCGTCCCATACCACTTATACTTTAGGTGTTAGGGTTAAATGAATCGATTATGCTATGACATGCATGTGGGTATGATGAAATATGCAAGTGCAACTCACACACCCGACTCTGTGCACACAGACCTTTAGTTCCCTCTTTCGGAGCCGTTACCTCCCAGGATACCTCCGTAGTGGCGGACGGAAGCGGTGGGTTGGGCCTCGCCCACCTCAAAACCAGTAAAAGCACCACTGGTCTGACCTATCGTACGCCTCAATGCTTGGTGCACTAAGCGGACGCCTGCGTACTCTTGCCGGCTGGCGCACCGGACTTCTGTTGGCGAAGTGCTAATTACCTCGCCAAGTCAACGATATCGGTGTCGGTGCAATCGAACTCCCCGATATCGAAAACCCACCACCTTAACTTTTCCTATTTTATGCACATGCAAGTTTAGTCGTAAACACACAAAACCCGAGCCGAAGCCCCCGGACCAAAACGTCCGTCTCCAAATCAACCGAGCCGAAGCTCCCCGGACCAAAACGTCCGTCTCCAAACCAACCGAGCCGAAGCTCCCATCAATCTTCCTGTGCCAACAGTGTTTGTGAAAGGTGCAGCCCTAGTTACTAGGTTACTCTTGCCAGTTTGTTATTACAGTTTACGTTAGCCCAGGACTGCCCCCGGTATTCCCCGTGAAGGGCTCTCAAGGGGCACTAGGAACCAAGACGGCGGCATTACGGCCCGAAGTTCCCTTTTGCAAGGCACTTATTGTTATTGGTTTATCTCCCTTACCTTTTTCCCTTTAAGAGTTACATTAAACTAAACCTAGGGTAGCTTGACTCTTCACCCTCTCCACACAGAAAGACGGTCTTCCGCCATACCCGCGTAACACCTAATCTTCCAACTACCATCAGTGCTAAACCAAACCTCCTAGGGACTCACCTAGGCTACACGATAATCAAGATTACACGTAATTTACTTTTTCATCCAAATGCCACCATTTATTTATCGGGGGTCTATCCTAACAAGATTTGCCTAAATCCAAAATATTGGAATTTTCCTAATAAATCTGATAACTTATTTATTTATTCTTAAGGGTCTAATATCATCATTTTGAACATGAGGTATAACATTCTAGTTGATTCCAGCTATCACAAAATTAAGGTAAATACTAGTAGGCCTAAATATCAAGTTTTCAAAGTTTGATAGTTTTACAATGATTTTCAAGGGCCTAAACTTATTTAATCATTGTTTCAGTTATTTCAAGCTTAATGAATAAACTACCTTAATTTGTCCCCCAAATAATTCAAATAAAATACAGGGTGTTGTTTTTATCATGAAAATAACTTTGACAGAATCCCATAATTTTCTTGCTGGTAATTAAATCATAATAAATCAAATACTAAATTACAATTTAACATGCTTTGTGAATGAAGTGCTATAACAGTAACTCTAAAAATTCCCAAATAATTCCCAGT
Organism: Platanthera zijinensis; assembly: GCA_039513925.1. Lineage (NCBI taxonomy): Eukaryota > Viridiplantae > Streptophyta > Magnoliopsida > Asparagales > Orchidaceae > Platanthera > Platanthera zijinensis. The sequence continues at coordinate 247,733,782 of CM077078.1, read as the reverse complement.
GATATAAAAAAAGGCCTAAAAACCTTAAGTTCCAGTTATCATAATTTTCCAGCAATTGTACAAGCCCTAATTTATTTTTATACTCAAAAGCCCATATTAAAGCATTGTGAATGAACCTCTAATATTTCTCAACATAAAATTCTATAAAAAATTCAGCGATTAATGTTCTACTAGTCAAGATCTAAATCCAGAATTTTAACTGATTATAATTAATTTAAAACTTCCAAATAATTGAAACAACAAATCGGGCTAATAATCATTTAACACATGAAGTGTAATATTTATTAATCATAAAATTCCAGGAAAATTACCATAAGTCTAAAACATCCCAAAACTTCCTCCTCCCGAGTTTCATAATTTTTGGATTAGATTTAGTGCTTAAAATAACTAAATTACATTTTTATCCTAATCCAAAATCTCAACTTTCGAGGTAGCTAGTTACCTCCAATTCCTTCACTATTTTAACCAAAGGGTTTTCATCATATCATCCCCCTCTCCTCCAAATTTTAAGGGCATACAAGAGCTTTTGCTCCTATGTCCTTCACAAACCTCAAAACCCTTCATTTAGGGTTTGAGCTTTGATCTAGGGTAAATCAACCCTAAACCTCACCATTTTTCTCCAAGCAGGTTAAAACACCCTTCTAACTCAGGGGTCAGAATATCAGCCTCTGTTGAGGTGATTTGACCTTTCCAAACTCTTAGTGCACTTTTCACTAAAAGATGTCTCACTAATGCCTAGTTAAGGGTAGAAGGTTTCCCACCCAAAAACTCCTCCAAATCAGTTGGAATGTTGTACAGACCTAGGTTTAATAGCCAGGGACCACTCACCAAAATTTGGGAGGGTTTGGAGGTCATTTGACCTCTTAAATAAATTCCTCTAAGTTTATTAAATTAAAACGAAAACTTTAGGCAAAGTATCTCCAAAAATTTACATTTTTGGTCTGCCGTTAGGTATAGCTAGGGTTAACCCCCTGCCCAAATTTCAGGTCATTTGGACAAGGTACGAAGAGTGGGCATCCATTTTAATTTCTGCCCAACTCTAGGTACAGCCCCCACTAAAATGGGTGTTGCGGCCGAACCGCTTACCCAAACGAGTTGAAACTGATTTTAAATTAATCTAGACTTGAAGGGCTACAACTTTCGTGACTGATCATTTTTCCTAAAACGGCCTCTAAGTGCCTCATTTCGCAGCCTCAAAATATACCCAGATAATATATCTTTCCTCTAGGTACTATATACTTAATTTATAAATTATAAAACTGATTTTACTGTTCATCTTCCACATGAACCCGAAAACAGAACTCAGAAAACCATTTTTCCTGCAAGTTTTTCGTGATCCGTCGCCGGCAGTTCGGTCACCTCCCTGGCCAGCCACCACCACCACCACCTCCGTTGAGGCGATGGCTATCGGTCGACGGTGGTTTGGCCGTCGGAGGTGGCGGTTTCCGGCGAACTCAAGAATACATTTTTCATGGTTTTCCATGAAAACGAGAGATGGGTCCGGCTCCGTTGAGCGCGAACTTCCTTTCTAAGAATCCTAAGATCTACCCATGAAAGAGAAGAAGCAGAGGAGGACCTTGTTCGCGGTTTGGAGGCGAGATGAACGACGGGGTGCCATGGCGCAGTGGTGGCGTAGCCGAACTTCTCCTACAGCAAGAACAAGGATCTGATCCGTTTGATTGAGCGTGTAAACTTCTCCTCTTGCTCCAAGTGGGCTTTTATAAGTCAGCAAGTGGGGAGGTGAAAGGGTAAAGCCTTAATGGTCATGAAGGCTCCCCTTAATAACCTTTCGGTTACAGTGAAGGGATAGGAAACGGTGGAAGATGAACAGGTGTTTGCCAGGTCGATTCCTATTGGACCAACATTTCCTTCTTTATTATATAATTACAGAAGGAAAAACAGCCCGTACTTACTCCTGGTGTAACTTCCCACGCCAGCATTTATTACCACGCGTGTTAGAATAATTTCGGGCCTGAACCGTCGTTTCGGCCAATGTTACGGGCGTGACACATAGGTCACATGCGTGATAGGCCCGGGTGACAATTCTGAGGTCGACGATCGTCGAACTGAGGTCGACGGTCGTCGAAGGGTGGTCACGCCCTAGGTCACGGGCGTGACACCTAGGTCACGGGCGTGACAGGCCCGAGTTTCAATTTCGACGATCGTCTTGCGGAGATCGACGATCGTCGAAGGAGTCACGCCCTACGTTACGGGCGTGACACCTTGGTCACGGGCGTGACATGCCCGGGCTGCAAGTTTGACGATCGGCTCATGGAGATCGACGATCGTCGAAGGAGTCACGCCCTAGGTCACGGGCGTGACACCTTGGTCACGGGCGTGACATGCCCGAATGGTAAATTCTGAGGTCGACGACCGTGGAACTGAGATCGACGGTCATCGAAGGGTGGTCACGCCCTAAGTCACGGGCGTGACAGGGCCGGGTCGAAAATTCTGCGCCCGACGATCGTCTCCCTGAGATTGACGATCGTCGAAGGAGTCACGCCCTAGGTCACGGGCGTGACGGGTCGGTCACGGGCGTGACCAACCCGTGACCCGAAATCTTGGTCGATTCATTTCAATTTTTGGGCTTCCTAGGGTTCTGTGACGACCAACCGACTCCTAGGGGTCTAGCCGAAAATGGGATGTTACAAATCCCAATAAACAAAACAAAAATTTTGTCCCCGAAATTGAGGTTGAGCCTACGGGGATTTCTATAAACTTGTAACATCCCATACAATTTTTCTATTGGGTTCAAGCGACTACTTGTTTGATAAACGAAGGCAATCTCCCCAATAAACAAAAGATTAGCCCCTACTTTCCTGCGCTTGCCTAGGTTCTCAATTTTCCTTATCTAATCTTACCGGTTTTGTACAAGAAGGTAATTTATAGTATACCAAGAGGTGATGAGGTATACCTGACTGAACAACTCCGAGTGTTTTTGCCTCATCAGGTCCTGCGGTTCCCAGATGTGCTCCTCCTGACCGTGATTTCCCCACAGAACCTTAACTAAGGGGATCTTCTTGCGGCGCAAGATCCGTACTCCTTTGTCGTCGATCCGAACTGGCTCCAAGTGAACAGATCGGTCTGAAGCTACCGACCCTTCGGTGGTCAAAATCCGTTGCTCCGGGCGTAGTAGAGCCCTTCTCAGCGATGAAATGTGGAAGACGTCGTGTAGAGCTGCCAGCTCTGGTGGCAACTCTAGCCTGTATGCTAGGGGTCCGATCCGCTCCAGGATCCGGTAAGGGCCCATATACCTAGGGCTGAGCTTCTTCCTCCGACCGCGCACCCGTGAGACTCCGTGCATGGGCCGGATCTTCAGGAACACTCGATCCCCTACCCGAAACTCCACCTGACGATGCCGGGCGTCATAGTATTTAGCCTGTCTGCTTTGCGCCTCCAACATCCTATCTCTGATCAGTCTCACCTGAGCCTCGGTGTCTTCAACAAAATCTGATCCCAACACCTTCGGATCCTCGTCTTGAACCTAAGAAAGCGGGGTCCTACATTTTCTTCCATACAAGGCTTCATAAGGCGCCATCCTGATGCTGGACTGGTAGCTATTGTTATAGGAGAACTCGACCAACGGTAACATCTTCTCCCACGGCTCCCCTCGGTCCAGTATACACAGTCGTAGTAAATCCTCCAAGGTTCAGTTGGTGCGCTCTGTCTGCCCGTCCGTCTGAGGGTGGAAGGTCGTGCTAAAATTCAACCGGGTGCCCAAATATGCCTGCACTGACCGCCACTCCCTGGATGTAAACCGTCCATCGCGGTCCGACACTATCGTCCGGGGCACGCCATGATATCGGATATACTGCTCCACGAACTTCCGTACCAGCACTCCCACCGAGTCATCCTTCCTGATCGGTATAAAGCGGGCCACCTTCGTCAACCGATCAACAATCACCCAGATCGAGTCGTTCCCCGTCCGAGACCGGGGAAGACCTTGTATAAAATCCATAGCTATATCGTCGAACTTCCACTCCGGCACCGGGAGTGGCTGAAACAATCCTGCGGGGTTCCTGCACTCCGCCTTCACCAATTGACACGCCTCGCAATGGGTCACGAAGTACGTAATGTCCTTCTTCATGCCTGGCCAAAACATCATCTTCTTCAGATCAGCGGTCATCTTTGTGATCCCCAGGTGCACAGGGTACCGGCTGTAATGCGCCTCCGTCATAATATCCTCTCGGATCTGGCCTCCTGCGGGTATATATACTCTGCCTCTGAAATGTAGCAGACCATCTCTCAGGGAATAATCTCCTGTCGAACCCTCCTCCAAGGCTCGGAACATCGGCTCTGCCCACGCATCTGTCCTCTGTCCGTCCCGAATGCGATCCCGAATATCGTCTATGGCCACCATCGATGTCAGATACTCCCTATACAGCTCTGGATCATCCTCGGACACTAGGGATATCTGCATATCTCTGAATGACCGTACTAGCTCCATGGACATAACTTGGGGCCCAGCTTCGGAAGTGGCAGCTCTCCGACTCAATGCGTCGGCCACCACGTTTGCCTTCCCTGGATGGTAGTGCATCTCATACTGATAGTCTGCTAAGAACTCCACCCAGTGCCTCTGCCTGATATTCAGCTCCTTCTGAGTGTCCACGTATTTCAGGTTCTTGTGGTCGGAGTAGATGTCACAGTGGACTCCATAAAGATAATGGCGCCAGACCTTTAGAGCAAAAACGACCGCTCCCATCTCAAGGTCGTGCACTGGGTAGTTCTTCTCATGGGTCTTCAGCTGGCGGGAGGCATATGCTATGACGTGTCCGTTTTGCATCAGCACTGCTCCCATCCCCTGGTATGATGCGTCGGTGTACACCTGGAATCCTTCCTTTCCCGATGGAAGGGCCAGAATAGGGGCTGAGATGAGTCGGTCCTTCAGCTCCTGGAAAGCCGCCTGGCACTGCGGGGTCCAAACGAAAGGTGCCTCCTTCTTCTTCAAAGATGTGAGGGGGAGGGCAATCTGAGAGAACCCCTCCACGAACTTTCGGTAGTAACCGGCAAGTCCCAAGAAACTTCGTACATCGGTGGCTGTCTTCAACTGCGGCCAATCTCGAACTGCCCGAATCTTTGCCGGAACTACTGCCAACCCGGCTCCGCTGATAATGTGGCCTAGGAAGGCCACCTCCTTCAACCAAAACTGACACTTGCTGAATTTTGCATAAAGGCGATGCTCCCGCAACCTCTCCAGAGTGAGTGCCAGATGCCGAGTGTGCTCCTCCTCCGTCCTAGAGTAGATCAGGATGTCGTCTATGAATACTATGACGAACACATCCAAGTAGGACTCGAAAACCCAATTCATGAGACTCATGAACGCCGACGGAGCATTCGTGAGCCCGAAGGGCATCACGGTGAACTCATACAGGCCATATCTGCTACTGAAGGCCGTCTTCGGGATATCCTCCTCCTGGATCCGTAGCTGGTAGTATCCTGACCTCAAGTCCAGCTTCGAGAAATAATGGGCTCCCTCCAGCTGGTCGAATAATTCGTCTATCCGTGGGAGCGGATAGGTATTCCGGACGGTTAGCCTGTTTAGTGCTCGATAATCGATGCACAGGCGGAGTGTCCCATCCTTCTTCTTCACGAATAGGACCGGTGCTCCCCATGGCGAGGAACTCGGTCTAACAAATCCTGCCTCAACCAATTCCTGCAACTGAGTCCGAAACTCTGCCAACTCCTTTGGGGCCATTCGATAAGGGGCCCTAGATGCCGGCTTGGCCCCCGGCACAAGCTGTATCTGAAAATCCTGCTCTCGGTGTGGAGGTAGTCCTGGCAGTTTCTCTGGAAAGATGTCAGTGAAATCTCGCACCACCGGGATGTCTGTCACCGACTCCTTAGCTTCCGCCATCTCAAATAGAATCCGATAGACCTCCTCTCCCTGCAGATGGGCCTTAACGGCCTGTACCGAAGATAAGAGTATACGAGAGACAGGTCTTATACCTTCAATGATAATGAAGAAGTCCCCGTGTCTCACGGTGATCCTCTTCGCCTGGCAGTCAATCTGGGCATGGTTCCAGTGCAGCCATACCATGCCCAGGATCAGGTCGTAGTCTGTCAGCTTCAAAATCGTCGTTGGAGCCTCGAATGCCTTTCCACCAATTTCTGCCTCCATATTGCAGTGATCCGTGGTAAGGAGCTCAGATCCATCCGGTAGTCGCACCCTCATCCTCGAGCCTGTGAACCGCTCCACGCCTTCCAATCCTTCTACGAACGTCTCCGACACAAAGGAGTGAGTAGCTCCAGTATCGAACAGCGTGCGAGCCGGCTTGCCGCTGATGAAGACTATACCTGGGGTGATTAGATATCTTAGGGTTCTATAGTGAGTTTTACTTTCCTTGCTAATCTATCTAGTGCGATTCAAAGTTTTAACCATTGAAAGGGAAATTCTATGAAAATAAAGAGGCATTGCAGCGTACCTGCTATGACCTGCTCCGGATTCCGAGGCTGCGCAAGGTCTAGGGCATATACCTGCTCCCTTTCATGTCTACGATCTCCCCCCTAGTATCCACGACCGCGGCCGCATCCTCGGCCTCCGTAATGCTGAGCTGGTGGGCCGCCCTGAGGTGCTGGAGGTGGTGCCCCCCTCATGGGGCAGTTCCTTCGAATGTGCCCAATCTGATGACAAAGGAAGCACTCTGGTGGGGGATACGCCATTCCCCCGGGTCTCGGCATCTCCTGCATCCGAAGAGGTGGAGGGGCCAATATCACCTGTTCCCTCGGCTCCTGCCTCACGTCCTGACGAGGCTGGTCCTCTGTCCTCCTCCCCTCTGGTACAGCACCTCGCCGCTGGTCATTTCTACCTCTCCGTCCCTGATCCTCTGCTGGCTGTTTCCGGCCCCGGGTGGCGTGCCAATCTGCCTCAATCCCGTAGGCCCTTATAGAACCTCCTGATATACCCTGCTTCGTCCAGCTGGTAGGAATCTGCGTATCGAGCCAGATGGTCGAACTCTCGATGGTACTCCACCACGGTCCGGGTGCCCTGCTTCAGCTGTAAGAACCGCTCCTCTAAATCATCCCTGGCCGACTGTGGAACGAAATGCTCCAGCAATGCGGCCCTGAACTCCTCCTAGGTAACCTCCGCAACCTCCCTATCGGCAAATGTCGTGTCCAACAGCGTCTTCCACCACCTCTTTGCATGGGACTCCAGGCAAGAGACAACCAGAGCCACCCTCTCCTCCCAGGGACACCGTATCCCGATCAGCATCTCATACATGATATCGAGCCACTCTTCCGTCCGAACTACTGACTCTGTCCCCAGGTAGGACGGGGGAGACAGTCCTCGGAAGATGCTTAGCCAGTTGGCCCCCGGATTTGGTTGCGGGGCCGGAACCTGCTGGGCCCTGAAGGCCTCCAGGATGGCAGTCAGAGTCTGTCCCATGTCTAACTGAAGGAAAGGAGTGGGGACCGGTGGAGGTGGTGCAACACCCTGAGCCTGCTGAACTCCGCCTTGTGGCGTAGGCTGTGCTGGAGGCTGCGTAACAAAAACCCATACTGAGAAAACGTTCAATCTTAAATAAAAGTGGACAATGTATATGTGATCCCCATTTGGGCACACCACGGCTTCCGCTGCTTAGTTTGTCCCCAAACTAAACTCATGCGGGGGTGACCCAGGGTTTGTGGACCGCTACTTTCTTCGGATCGATGTTTGGCTCTGATACCACTTGTAAGACCCCCCTTTTTTTCTTTTAAAACCCGGGGTCTTAGGCCCAGAGTCGCCACTTTGCGGTGACTCCTTCACGTCCTGAAGGGTCATCACCACAAGGCGCCGATTCTGCCGGTCAATTCGATCACAGAAAGGTAGCACAATAATTGAAGTAAGAGCAATGCAGTCCACAATAATAAATCACATGTATATAAAATAAAATCTCCATGAAGGGAGTGTCCACAGAATAACAATAATCAGAGTACTATAAATGCGGGCTTATGCTCGATACATTATTTCCTCACTACAATCTCTCAAGCGGAAGCAAAAACAGAAACTACTCAAGGTCGAGACTCACGGTCCCGGCTGTATGAACTCCGGAGCTAGACTGCCCCATCTCCAGGCGCACCGATCTCTGGGGCTGCTCCTCCATGCTGGGCTCCACGATCCCCTAAATGATGCGGTTCGAAAACCGTTAGTCATAAAGACTAAGCCCTATCATCCCCTACCCCTTCCCCCATGGCTCTTAGGTACCGAGCGGAGAGGAAGAAAGGGAAGGACATGAAGGTGGAGATTAATCAAGAAACAAATGGCAGCGGAACTAATCTAGCAATTCTATAGTAAAAAAACAGAAACAGAAAGTAAGAAAGATAACCTTAACTTATGTGTGAAAGCGCATAAGCCAAGGGATCTGCTGCAAGGCTCCCATCATATAGAGTGTCCCATACCACTTATACGTTGGGGTGTTGGTTATCAAACAACAACATGTATATATATTGAAATTAACCTTTGATTTATAAACTTGCCCACACAAGCTTATAGACCAAGGGGTCGTTTTGCAAGTCCTAATGTATAAGCGTCCCATACAGCTTATACTTTAGGTGTCAGGGTTAAATGAATCGATTATGCTATGACATGCATGTGGGTATGATGAAACATGCAAGTGCAACTCACACACCCGACTCTGTGCACACAGACCTTTAGTTCCCCCTTTCGGAGCCGTTACCTCCCAGGATACCTCCGTAGTGGCGGACGGAAGCGGTGGGTTGGGCCTCGGCCACCTCAAAACCAGTAAAAGCACCACTGGTCTGACCTATCGTATGCCTCAACGCTTGGTGCACTAAGCGGACGCCTGCGTACTCTTGCCGGCTGGCGCACCGTACTTCTGTTGGCGAAGTGCTAATTACCTCGCCGAGTCAACGATATCGGTGTCGGTGCAATCGAACTCCCCGATATCGAAAACTCACCACCTTAACTTTTCCTATTTTATGCACATGCAAGTTTAGTCGTAAACACACAAAACCCGAGCCGAAGCCCCCGGACCAAAACGTCCGTCTCCAAATCAACTGAGCCGAAGCTCCCCGGACCAAAATGTCTGTCTCCAAACCAACCGAGCCGAAGCTCCCCGGACCAAAACGTCCGTCTCCAAACCAACCGAGCCGAATCTCCCATCAATATTCCTGTGCCAACAGTGTTTTTGAAAGGTGCAGCCCTAGTTACTAGGTTACTCTTGCCAGTTTGTTATTACAGTTTACGTTAGCCCATGACTGCCCCCGGTATTCCCCGTGAAGGGCTCTCAAGGGGCACTAGGAACCAAGACGGCGGCATTACGGCCCGAAGTTCCCTTTCGCAAGGCACTTATTGTTATTGGTTTATCTCCCTTACCTTTTTCCCTTTAAGAGTTACATTAAACTAAACCTACGGTAGCTTGACTCTTCACCCTCTCCACACGGAAAGACGATCTTCCGCCATACCCGCGTAACACCTAATCTTCCAACTACCATCAGTGCTAAACCAAACCTCCTAGGGACTCACCTAGGCTACACGATAATCAAGATTACACGTAATTTACTTTTTCATCCAAATGCCACCATTTATTTATTGGGGGTCTATCCTAACAAGATTTGCCTAAATCCAAAATATTGGAATTTTCCTAATAAATCCGATAACTTATTTATTTATTCTTAAGGGTCTAATATCATCATTTTGAACATGAGGTATAACATTCTAGTTGATTCCAGCTATCACAAAATTAAGGTAAATACTAGTAGGCCTAAATATCAAGTTTCCAAAGTTTGATAGTTTTACAATGATTTTCAAGGGCCTAAACTTATTTAATCATTGTTTTAGTTATTTCAAGCTTAATGAATAAACTACCTTAATTTGTCCCCCAAATAATTCAAATAAAATACAGGGTGCTGGTTTTATCATGAAAATAACTTTGACAGAATCCCATAATTTTCTTGCTGGTAATTAAATCATAATAAATCAAATACTAAATTACAATCTAACATGCTTTGTGAATGAAGTGCTATAACAGTAACTCTAAAAATTCCCAAATAATTCCCAGTGATATAAAAAAAGACCTAAAAACCTTAAGTTCCAGTTATCATAATTTTCTAGCAATTGTACAAGCCTTAATTTATTTTTATACTCAAAAGCCCATATTAAAGCATTGTGAATGAACCTCTAATATTTCTCAACATAAAATTCTATAAAAAATTCAGGGATCAATGTTCTACTAGTCAAGATCTAAATCCAGAATTTTAACTAATTATAATTAATTTAAAACTTCCAAATAATTGAAACAACAAATCGGGCTAATAATCATTTAACACATGAAGTGTAATATTTATTAATCATAAAATTCTAGGAAAATTACCATAAGTCTAAAACATCCCAAAACTTCCTCCTCCCGAGTTTCATAATTTTTGGATTAGATTTAGTGCTTAAAATAACTAAATTACATTTTTATCCTAATCCAAAATCTCAACTTTCAAGGTACCTAGTTACCTCCAATTCCTTCACTATTTCAACCAGAGGGTTTTCATCATATCATCCCCCTCTCCTCCAAATTTCAAGGGCATACAAGAGCTTTTGCTCCTATGTCCTTCACAAACCTCAAAACCCTTCATTTAGGGTTTGAGCTTGGATCTAGGGTAAATCAACCCTAAACCTCACCATTTTTCTCCAAGCAGGTTATAACACCCTTCTAACTCAGGGGTCAGAATATCAGCCTCTGTTGAGGTGATTTGACCTTTCCAAACTCTTAGTGCACTTTTCACTAAAAGATGTCTCACTAATGCCTAGTTAAGGGTAGAAGGTTTCCCACCCAAAAACTCCTCCAAATCAGTTGGAATGTTGTACAGACCTAGGTTTAATAGCCATGGACCACTCACCAAAATTTGGGAGGGTTTGGAGGTCATTTGACCTCTTAAATAAATTCCTCTAAGTTTATTAAATTAAAACGAAAACTTTTGGCAAAGTATCTCCAAAAATTCCCATTTTGGTCTGCCGTTAGGTATAGCTAGGGTTAACCCCCTGCCCAAGTTTCAGGTCATTTGGACAAGGGATGAAGAGTGGGCATCCATTTTAATTTCTGCCCAACTCTAGGTACAGCCCCCACTAAAACGGGTGCTGCGGCCGAACTGCTTACCCAAACGAGTTGAAACCGATTTTAAATTAATCTAGACTCGAAGGGCTACAACTTTTGTGACTGGTCATTTTTCCTAAAACGGCCTCTAAGCGCCTCATTTCGCAGCCTCAAAATATACCCAGATAATATATCTTTCCTCTAGGTACTATATACTTAATTTATAAATTATAAAACTGATTTTACTGTTCATCTTCCACATGAACCCGAAAACAGAACTCAGAAAACCATTTTTCTTGCAAGTTTTTTGTGATCCGTCGCCGGCAGTTCGGTCACCTCCCTGGCCAGCCACCACCACCACCACCTCCGTTGAGGCGATGGCTATCGGTCGGCGGTGGTTTGGCCGCCGGAGGTGGCTGTTTCTGGCGAACTCAAGAATACATTTTTCATGGTTTTCCATGAAAACGAGAGATGGGTCCGGCTCCGTTGAGCGCGAACTTCCTTTCTAAGAATCCTAAGATCTACCCATGAAAGAGAAGAAGCAGAGGAGGACCTTGTTCGCGGTTTGGAGGCGAGATGAACGACGGGGTGCCATGGGGCAGTGGTGGCGTAGCCGAACTTCTCCTACAGCAAGAACAAGGATCTGATCCGTTTGATTGAGCGTGTAAACTTCTCCTCTTGCTCCAAGTGGGCTTTTATAAGTCAGCAAGTGGGGAGGTGAAAGGGTAAAGCCTTAATGGTCATGAAGGCTCCCCTTAATAACCTTTCGGTTACAGTGAAGGGATAGGAAATGGTGGAAGATAAACAGGTGTTTGCCAGGTCGATTCCTATTGGACCAACATTTCCTCCTTTATTATATAATTACAGAAGGAAAAACAGCTCGTACTTACTCCTGGTGTAACTTCCCACGCCAGCATTTATTACCACGCGTGTTAGAATAATTTCGGGCCTGAACCGTCGTTTCGGCCAATGTCACGGGCGTGACACATAGGTCACGGGCGTGACAGGCCCGGGTGACAATTCTGAGGTCGACGATCGTCAAACTGAGGTCGACGGTCGTCGAAGGGTGGTCACGCCCTAGGTCACGGGCGTGACACCTAGGTCACGGGCGTGACAGGCCCGAGTTTCAATTTTGACGATCGTCTTGCGGAGATCGACGATCGTCGAAGGAGTCACGCCCTACGTTACGGACGTGACACCTTGGTCACGGGCGTGACATGCCCGGGATGCAAGTTCGACGATCGCCTCACGGAGATCGACGATCGTCGAAGGAGTCACGCCCTAGGTCACGGGCGTGACACCTTGGTCACGGGCGTGACATGCCCGAATGGCAAATTCTGAGGTCGATGACCGTGGAACTGAGATCGACGGTCGTCGAAGGGTGGTCACGCCCTAGGTCACGGGAGTGACAGGGCCGGGTCGAAAATTCTGCGCCCGACGATCGTCTCCCTGAGATCGACGATCGTCGAAGGAGTCATGCCCTAGGTCACGGGCGTGACGGGTCGGTCACGGGCGTGACCAACCCGTGACCCGAAATCTTGGTCGATTCATTTCAATTTTGGGCTTCCTAGGGTTCTGTGACGACCAACCGACTCCTAGGGGTCTAGCCGGAAATGGGATGTTACACAAGAGATGTTCCAGGCTTACTCTGGAACAAGGATATGGGAAAAGAGATAATGCTAACTACAGTGTCCTCCATGTACATGACACCCTTCGTGCTTCAAATAGTGGATCAGAATGATCATCCTAGTACTCTCAGGTACACACATGCAATTTAGAAAATTGAATCGCATTACGTTATTATATATATATACAGATATATATGTAGATACTTTCAAGGGACTTGTACCAGAAGTTGCAATTACAATTATTACATTTTGAACTCACTAAGAACAAGCCAGTGATTAAGTCTAGTGTTAACCTTCCATCTAACTCGACTTAGCTATTATGACATGGAAATTTTTAATCCATCGGTTAGAAGATAAAGGAAATCAACTATACCCGGCGATGTTAAGTTTTCAAAAGTACTTCAGCAGTCCCTAGGTCATTACAAATTAGTGGAAATCTGGTATCATTCCCGTCGACCCAGTCTTCATACATTAGTGACAATCGGCACCAATATGGCTAAGTTTTCAAAACTTGCAAAAGCAATTGGTATCAGATAATAATAAATTGGCAGAAAATAGCATAAGCATTCCCCCCGACCCTTCACATTCCCGTCGATCAGAGCGGAAACCCTTCTGCTTCCCTGTGAAAAGTAGCGGAAACTCTTCTGCCTCCCGTCGACCCTGGTCTCCCGCAACCATCGTTCTCTGACTCCCGCAACCTTCGATTCTGCCTCTCGTCGCTCCCGTCGATCGTCGACCGTCGTCTCTCGTCGATCCCGGCCTCCCGAAAGCCCTTCCGCCCTGACGCACGCATCTATTCGGCTCGGTTTGCGCCTACCCTAGGGCTACAACTACTCACCGCCGCTACCCATCTCCGTCCTTGCACCCTCCGAGAGAAAAAGGTAACTAAAGTTGATTCCTTGAAGTTCAAATATATAAGCTCCACTTTCACAGGGATCACCCCTCTTTCTAGTTCTATTCCTACCAATTCTGAAGTTAGGAAGAGTTAACCCCTTGGGTTTAACTCGCTTAGGTTCAAAATGGCTCCTCGAACAACGGTCGGGCTACTCACTGGAAGTGAATTAGTGAGGACAGGCTTTGCTCATGCCTCAGACGAATTCAGAAACATCATTCTGATGCTGGAACAAGCCGGACTCTCCTTCATTCTTGAGCACCCATGCAAGGTTCTCGACAAGGAAGTTCTAGAGTTTTTCGCCAATTCTAAGTTGCGTCACGAGGACACAGTGATAAAGAGTAAGATAGCAGGCCTCAGGATAAAGATATCGGCTGCAAGACCGTCCCATCATCTCCAGCTTTTCAGCTCCGAGCAAGAAGACTATCTAGATGAAGATGATCGTACAAGGACCTTGCTATTCTGTAGCTTGACTCGAGGGACTAGGGCCATTAAACGCAAGGATATTGTTGGAGTTACCATGGTGATCTAGAAGTGGTCAAACATGTAATCTAGCTGCAGACGCGATATGAGCCTGCAAGGACGCACAAAAGAGCATGTGGAGAAGTTGGAAGATTGACTGTGTTGGTAAAGGTTACCAATCACCATACAGAATGGGGTCCGACAAATGTTGCCAAGGTGGTTCGTCGAGAATCATCGAGAATCGTCGATTATGGTTCATCGAGAATCGTCGAGAATCGTCGACTATGGTTCGTCGAGAATCGTCGACTATGGTTCGTCGAGAATCGTCGACTGTGGTTCGTCGAGAATCATCGACTATGGTTCGTCATGAATCGTCGAGAATCGTCGACTATCGAACTGTTCGATAATCGACGATTCTGATACCCGACAAATTATTCAATAAACCCTAATTCTCTGTGGTCTGCGGATAGCGATATTTCTAGGTCTTTTTATGCTTCTAGTATAAATTAGAACTTAGGTTTTTGGGTATGTGTATCCATCGCATCCCCACCCCGACCCGACGAAAGTGTTCCGCTGATTCGCTCGCTCCACCGATCTCCTCTCCGACGATAGTCGCCGGTGCTTATCTTCCTGGAGCGGACCTAGCAGTCTGTGGAAGTGCAAGGTGCGGTCGATCTCCCTTCCCGTTTTTCGTGCGACGAAGATCGTCGATCTCCCGCTCGTGTGGTTTTCTGCAGAGATGTAGACGCTATTCTATGTGGGACTCGCTGCCGACAAGAACTCATACATTGGAGCATCTTCATTGAGTTGTGACTCAACGCCGCCAAGGTAATTTTACCTAGTTATTTCTTAACTTCTTGATTCAACTTTCATGGCCCGATCCCAAATCTCTTTTGGGTTGTTCTTGATTTTACTATTTCCGCTGCGTGCACAACTGTTGTGCCACCCTGTATAAAACCCAACAGTGGTATAAGAGGGAGGTTTCGGCCATAATTGTTGTATTGGAAGTTAGGTTATTCCAGTACATGTAAACCTAGGGATTTAGATGTGTTCTAAATGTCTAGATTTAATCCTGTATCATCAATTGTTGATGAGCTTGGTACCCCGCCAGGAACGTCTGGGATTTCGTGGTAATTTCTAATTGTTATAAATTGTTGTCTCCTTAGCAGTAACCGTCCCTCGAGTGGTTAATGAACCCGTGTATTGTTTTGGATTTTGAATCCAACAAGGAGAGACAAGCTTGTCTACTGCTTTAAGTCGAGTTGCCTTTACCTTTGTCCAATGCGTGTAAATCTGAAGATTTGGAAGAGTCCGGAAGTTCAGATTTAGCCCTTTCTTCCATCAAATGTTGATAGTACCATGTTGTGCACATAAGGGATGCATGTGGATTTTAGAAAAATGTTTTTCTATGGATGTGCACATTGATCAAATGTTGATCATGGTTAATTGTTAACCTATTATCAAAAATCCCTTCATCAAATATTAAGTTTTTGGATGCCTTCTGATGGATGACACTCTTCCTGCCTCGATCGATGAAGTGTGGGCTTGTCAAAGTAAGGTGCATTAATCTATCTTGGTAAGGGTGCGAGCGGATAATTGTGATATCCCACTATCGACATCGGGTCTAACTTAATTAGGTGACCTCAAAGGTTGAGTGCTTAGATTCATAGGGTTGGCATGCACCATATGATGGATGTGAATAAGGAGTTATTCATCAACCATACAAGAATTGCATGAGGATGCAATTGGCAAGCGTTGCCTACCTAAATAACCACATTGTGAGAGAAAAGCCAAAGCTGACTCATTGTGTTGGTGAAATACGGATCTTGTCCACTAAGAGAGTAGCTCGCATGAACTCTCCGAATTGATAGTGAGGGCCATCATTTCGAATAAAAATAGTGGGAGTTTTAATTGAAGTCCAAATTAAAAATAAATTGTATTTTGAAATTTTGGTAGTGATATTATTCTGCATGAATTCTTGTAGAATTCCATAGCAAGTGGTTCACACTCCACTCTGTCTCTGAGAGCCATCCTTGAGAAGGATAAGCTCACTGGGACCAACTACATGGACTGGTACAGGAACCTTAGAATTGTTCTCAGGCAAGAGCGAAAGCTCTATGTCTTGGAAGAAGAAGCCCCCGAGGTGCCGACCGGGAACTCTTCCCGTACTGATAAGGATACTTATAAGAAGTATACTGATCACGCCTTAGACGTCGAATGCCTTATTCTTGCCACCATGAACTCTGAGCTTTAGAAGCAACATGAGAACATGGGGTGCAAGGAGATTGACGAGCATCTCAAGAAAATGTTTCAAGGGCAGGCTCGTCAAGAGGTTCGACGTCACAAAAGCGTTATTTCAGTGCAAGATGGGAGTTTGAGACTCAGTAGGGACTCACGTACTCAAGATGATTGGGTATATTGAGAACCTTAAAAGGCTGGGTTTTCCTCTAGGTCAAGAGTTGGCCATAGATCTGATCCTGCAATCATTGCCGGACAGTTATGAGCAGTTTGTCTTAAACTAAAACATGAATGAAATAGACAAGACACTGCCCGAGCTCCTAGGCATGTTAAGAACTGCCGAGATCAACATGAAGAAGGCCAAGCCTGCCAGCCCCATACTGATGGTGCATAAGGGCAAGGCCAATGGCTCTAAGAAGACGAAGGTGGGACCTAAGTCACATCTTGAGCCAAAGTCTTCTGCGCTAAAGAAAAAGAAGAGCACAGTGAAGGAAGTGAAATGCCACCACTGTGGCAAGGCTGGTCATTGGAGGAGGAACTGTCCTTCTTACATTGAGGGTCTGCAGAAAATGAAGGGAGGTATGACTTCCGCTTCAAATATTTACGTTATAGAGATAAATCTTTCAGCTCCTTCATCTTGGGTATTGGATACCGGATGTGGTTCTCACATTTGTACAAATGTGCAGGAACTGGAAAGGAGAAGATTGCTGAGTAAAGGGGAGGTGGACCTGCGCGTCGGCAATGGAGCAAGAGGTACTGCTATAGCCGTAGGGGTTTACTATCTTTCTTTGCCCATTGGGCTTGTAATAGAACTAGATAATTGTTATTTCGTTCCGGCCATAACTAGAAACATTATATCCATTTCATGCTTGGACATGATTGGATTTTCTTTTATAATTAAGAATAACTTTTGTTCTATATTTAAGAATGATGTTTGTTATGTTGTAGCCCAATTGTTTAATGGTCTTTATGTTTTGAACTTGGACCATCTGATCTATAATGTAGAAAATAATAAAAGACTAAGAACAAATGACTTGAACCCTACATATCTCTGGCATTGTCATTTGGGCCATATAAACAAGAAGCGCATATCCAAGCTCCATAAAGATGGACTTTTAGACTCATTTGATTATGAATCATTTGAGCGATGCGAATCTTGTTTGTTAGGCAAGATGACTAAAGCCCCTTTCACTGGTTATACTGAGAGGGCTGAGGATCTCTTGGGTGTTGTAGATAGCGATGTATGCGGACTAATGAGCTCCATGGTTATAGGTGGGTATTTCTACTTCGTTACATTTACTGATGATTTCAGTAGATACGAATATGTGTATCTTATGAAGTGCAAATCCGAGACCTTTGAAAAGTTCAAAGAGTTCAAGAATGAAGTAGAAAACCAGTTGGGTAAAATGGTTAAAGCACTCCGATCTGATCGAGGTGGCGAATACCTGAGTCATGAGTTCCGTGATCATCTGAAAGAGTGTGGTATTGTATCACAACTCACTCCACCTAGAACACCACAACTTAATGGTCTGTCTGAGAGGAGAAATCGTACTCTATTAGACATGGTACATTCAATGATGAGTCATGCAGACTTGCCTGTTTCCTTTTGGGGTTTTGCTTTAGAGACTGCTGCAATGACACTGAATCGCGCTCCAATGAAAATGGTTCTGAAGACACCATATGAGATATGGACTGGGAAGCATCCTAGTATGTCGTTCATTAAAATTTGGGGCTGTGAGGCATACGTGCGACGTCAAATGCCTGACAAGCTGGAACCCAAATCAGATAAATGTTATCTGGTGGGATATCCTAAGGAAACGAAAGGGTATTACTTTTACCTACCATCCGAGGGAAAAGTGTTTGTCGCAAGGACTAGAGTCTTCTTGGAGAGAGAATTCTTATCAAGAAATACTGAAAAGGTAGAACTTGAAGAAGTTCAATAACTACAAGTAGTGAATGAACTGGAATTGGATTCTGAGATAGGACTACAAGATGTTGTAGCTAGAGAACCTGCTCAAGAAATACAAGTCCTACGTAGATCTGGTAGACCAAGATTTGAGCCTGAGAGATATGGATTTCTTATGTCTCAAATAGGTAATGTGTTGCTTATGGATCATGATGATGAACCAGCAATCTACCAAGAGGCAATGAATGGACCGGACTCCGACAAATGGCTTGAGGCTATGAAATCTGAAATGGACTCCATGTACACAAACCAAGTTTGGAACTTGGTGGAACCACCAGAAGGGGTACGACCCATAGGGTGCAAATGGGTCTTCAAGAAGAAGACCGACATGGATGGGAATGTACAAACATTCAAAGGGTGACTGGTGGCTAAGATTTTTAAGCAAATTCATGGTATTGACTATGTTGGACCTTTTTCCCTATTGTCATGGTAAAGTCCATAAGGATATTGCTTGCTATTGTTGCGTATTATGACTACGAGATCTGGCAGATGGATGTCAAAATGGCTTTCCTTAATGGAAACCTCCTTGAGGAAGTGTACATGACACAACCCGAGGGTTTTGTATCCCCAAATGAAGCCACTAAAATATGCAAGCTGAATAGGTCAATCTATGGACTGAAGCAGGCCTCTCGAAGTTAGAATCTTCGTTTTGATGAGAAAATCAAAGAGTATGGTTTCATCAAAAATGAAGATGAGCCTTGTGTTTACAAGCGAATCAGTAGGAGCATTGTTATCTTCCTGATATTGTATGTAGATGACATACTGTTGATTAGGAATGACATTCCTACCCTGAAAGTTGTTAATAACAACCTAGGGAACTGCTTTTCTATGAAGAACTTGGGTGAAGCGACTTATATACTCGGTAATAAGATCTATAGAGATAGATCGAAGAAGTTGCTGGGTTTGACCCAGAGTACATACATCGAGAAGGTGTTGAAGCGGTTCAACATGCTTGAGTCCAAGAAAGGATTTTTACCCATGTCTTATGGTGTGAATCTCTCTAAGGACCAGTATCCAAAATCTTGTGAAGATAAGGACCGCATGAAGTTGATTCCATATGCTTTGGCAATTGGATCGATCATGTATGCAATGTTATGTACTCGACCCGATGTCTCCTTTGCTTTGAGCATGACTAGCAGGTATCAGTCAGACCCCGGTGAGTGTCACTGGATTGCAGTCAAGAATATCCTGAAGTACTTGATAAGGACAAAGGATGTGTTCTTGGTGTATGGTGGAGAGGAAGAGCTCGTTGTAAGTGGTTATACGGATGTTAGCTTCCAAACTGATAGGGACGATTCAAAGTCTCAGTCAGGGTTTGTGTTTTGCCTTAATGGAGGAGTTGTGAGCTGGAAGAGTTCCAAGCAAGAGATAGTTGCTGATTATATAACAGAAGCCGAGTATATCGCTGCAGCTAACGCAACGAAGGAGGCTGTATGGATTAGGAAATTCATCGGTGAGCTTGATGTAGTTCCTAGCATTGTTGGTCCCGTAGTTCTCTACTGTGATAACAATGGTGCAATTGCATAATCTAAGGAACCTAGATCCCATCAACACTCCAAGCACATACTTCGGCGGTTCTATCTTATTCGTGAGATTGTCGAACGAGGAGATATGAACATCTGTAGAGTGTCGACTGAGGAGAATATTGTGGATCCACTAACAAAGCCTCTCGCGCAGAGAAAGCATGATGGTAATACTAGATCAATGGGTATACGATACCTAAATGATCAACTCTAGTGAGAGTCTTGTGGGATGCGTGTAAACATATATTCTGTTGGCTATTTGTTATTTATTCATATGATGAATTGTGTACCAAAATATTTCTTTTACAATTAATGGCTAGTTCTTTTATTATGATTTCTCTATGCGATAGTTAAATGTTAACATAATAAATACCCTTAGAATGTTCGCTTCCATAGGACATCAAGTACGTGACTTGAATGTGAGAGCCTATGATTTATTTGAAGCTTCATTCTTGAAAGGTCCCTGGTCGTTGTATCTTCAAAGAAACTAAGGGTGATGATGATACATTAAGACTAGCACGTGCGTTGACTGATGACCATTTCTCACAGGTCATGATATTGTGATATCAAGTCATCACGTGGGTACTTGTTAATGAACAAGTTGTACTGGACAGACCTAACCTGAGACTACTTTGTGGATTATTATCTAAACGTGTCACGAGTAGGTCTCAATTGACAATGGTGTTGTGGTCCTTTGACCTGAAGTCACAGCATTCATCAAGTGAGGAAAAGCGTGCTTTGATGTCATCTAAAGTCTTTCTTGAGAAAGGTTGATGATAAGGGTGGTTGTTGGGCACGTTACGAATCATTTGGGTGTTTGTTTGTGAGCAGATATGGGATTTGTCCTCCTATATGACAGGGGTTGCATCCATGGGCCCCTTGATGGAACTGGACTGAGAAATGCATGGCCATGCTTGGTTGAGTCAATATGTGATATTTGACTCACCATTCTCTAGAAGTCCGTTCTAGATCAAGATACTTGGATTGAGCTATTATGAGGGTTACACGGACCATGCCTCTACTTCTTTCCGGATGTGAGGGACAATGGGACAAAGACAATGCTGGAACATTGTTCATAAAGGCTTATGAGTTATGAACTCTTATTGCTTGGGTAGAAATGATGCATTGATAGATGCTGCTTATTGTTTGTGAGGTTTTTGGTTTGATACTTTCAAGATCAAGTGGGAGACTGTTGGAGTTACCATGGTGATCTAGAAGTGGTCAAACATGTAATCTCACTGCCAATGCGATATGAGCCTACAGGGTCGCACATAAGAGCATGTGGAGAAGTTGGAAGATTGACTGTGTTGGTAAAGGTTACCAATCACCATACAGAATGGGGTCCAGCAAATGTTGCCAAGGTGGTTCGTCAAGAATCATCGACTATGGTTTGTCAAGAATCGTCGAGAATCATCGACTATGGTTCGTCGAGAATCGTCGACTATGGTTCGTCGAGAATCGTCGACTATGGTTCGTCGAGAATCGTCGACTATGGTTCGTCGAGAATCGTCGACTATGGTTCATCGAGAATCTTCGACTATGGTTCGTCGAGAATCGTCGAGAATCGTTGACAATGGTTCGTCGAGAATCGTCGAGAATCGTCGACTATTGAACTATTCGATAATCGACGATTCTAATACCCGACGAATTATTCCAGAAACCCTAATTCTCTGTGGTCTGCAGATAGCAATATTTGTAGGTCTGTTTATGCTTCTGGTATAAATTAGAACTTAGGTTTTTGGGTCTGTGTATCCATCGCATCCCCTCCCCGACCCGACGGAAGTGTTCCGCCGATTTGCTCACTCCACCGATCTCCTCTCCGACGATAGTCGCTGGTGCTTGTCTTCCTGGAGCGGACCTAGAAGTCCGTGGAAGTGCAAGGTGCAGTCGATCTCCCTTCCCATTTTTCGTGCGATGAAGATCGGCGATCTCCCGCTCGTGTGAATTTCTACAGAGACGTAGACGCTATTCTACGTGGGACTCGCCGCCGACAAGAACTCCTACATTAGAGCATCTTCGTTGAGTTGTGACTCAACGCAGCCAAGGTAATTTTACCTAGTTATTTCTTAACTTCTTGATTCAACTTTCATGGCCTGATCCCAAATCTCTTTTGGGTTGTTCTTGATTTTACTATTTCCACTGCGTGCACAACTATTGTGCCACCCTGTAGAAAACCCAATAGATATGAATGAAGTAGGAAAGCTTATTTCAGATATCATAGGGAAGGTACTGATCTGCAAGCCTTGCTCCCATGATCACATCTCAGGTGACATGTTCAAGAGCCTGATAGCCATTGTGTGCAGAAAGAAAATGAACTGGGGGGCCATGTTGTTTGAGAAAATAAAAGATACTCTACGCACCCCAAACTTCGGACGAATCATCAGTCTCTACCTGAACCAGATGGATGGAGATAGATTTGATATGACTAAGGGAGTTCCCCTTCACTATCTAAAGAAAATGCACTCCAACGTCTTCGACAGGTGGGAAAGAAGAATTGTCCAAGGGGGAGCTCCTGCAACACGTGTTGATGAGGAACACAGAGCACCTGAGTTCACAAATCCTTCGGATGAGCCCAATGAAGTTCCTGATCTGCTGAATGTAGGAACTGAGGGGGAGTCACTACCCAATCCTTCTGTTGCCCTCAGTATGGAAGCCTCAGTTCCATATCAAGTAAATATTGTTATTAATATTTCCCTCATCGCTAAGGATGCGGTAGAAACCCTTGCTACTGATCAGACTGATGAGGAGGAAGAAGAGGATGATGTGGACAATGTTGCTGATAGTGACATGATATGAATTCCCCTGAAAAGAGTGTTGCTGAGGATCTTGAGGTTGAGCAGGCTTGAAATGATATGGCTATGAAGGAGGTTGATTCTGAACTCCCTTCTGAGGAACAGATTCAGGTAAAGGTTCCTGACGTGATTGGCTCTACAGTTGAGGGGGAGACCTCAAGGCCTCAGGTACAACTTGATACTCTGCTGGATGGGGAGATGAGAATATATGACAACATGATAGATGCTGCTTCAATCCCTCCACAGGAGACTGTAAATTTATTGAGCTCCACAAGTGAATCTGAAGAGGAAAGTCATGACTCTCAGAACCCTATCACTCCAGAACATGACCAGGCCATACATCAAGAACATCAGTTAGGACCTAGCCTGGCAAATCACACTGTGAACATCATTCAAGGTATAGTAGACGAGTCGAAGATCTCTTTTAAACGTTCTCACAATAGAGTACTCAAACGAATAAAGCAATCAGAAGATCTGATGCTAAAGAACATTGTGGAGATAAATCACAAGATGGATAAAATGGAAGAAAGATTTGAAGCCAAGTATGCTGAGGCTGGCAATGCCATCACTCTTCTTATGCAAGGGCTAAAGAAGACCACAGCTGACCTTGCGTTGGTCAATCAAAATGCTCATGTCGTGGCAAACAACATCAAACTTTTCGATGCCAACTTGGTCACCCTCAACTCAAATCAACAAACCTTGCTGGCCGATTTCACTCAGAATGTGAAGCATATAGATGATTCACTGCACTTTTATGCAGACTCAATAGCGCTAGAAGCCAAAAAGTTGGAGAAGGAATATGTAGCTAAGATGGCGGGGCTAGAGAAAATTATAGTCGACAACTTCAAACAATCAAATGAATATGTATTTGACAGTTGTCATTGGATCGTTCAACAAGCGTCAGGTACTCCTATTCCTGTTGATCCTGAGGTTGATCCTGTTGATGATGTTACTACTGCTGTTGATGATGTTGCTATTACTGAGGAGTTTCCCTTAAGTGAAGCTGATGCCAAAAAGGCTGTTAAAGCTGCTAACAGTGCATTCTTTGATCAAGAAGTGATTGCGAAAGGGAAGAGAAAGCTTCAAGAAGGAACCTCTAAAGACAATCCAGCAAAGATGAAGCTAAGAAGAAAGGAAAGTGAAGTAAAAAATGAACTATGGAGTCCCGTTTCTAGGAGCATCATACTTGATACATTCATGTTACAACAGCGGGGAGAGCTTAACAGAAATGAAGTCTATAGTCAGTACGAATGGGAAAAGCACAAAGAATTTGAGGCAAAAAGAAATATATTCTTCAGGACAAACACAGTTGAAAACAAAGCTCCTCCCCCAAGGTACTACCCAAAGCCAAAGGAATATTTTGAAAGACAAAGCAAGAAGTTCATGGCAAAATAGCAAAGAGAAGCTGAGGCAAAGGAGGGAAAGACATGAAACCTAAATGTTTAATTTTCATTATGCGTGTACTTCTGCTCTTGTAATTAAAAATGAAAAACACTTTGGATATATATATATGATCATATGCTGATTAAATTTCTGTTTTGAATGCGTGAAACTTTATTACCTTGATTTCTTGTCTCGCATACATTTATATATATCTTTACGTTTGGTGTAATTCATCTAAGCTAGTAGAATTTTGGCTTCTTCAAATAGGGGGAGATTGTTGGGTATTGTATCCACAATTACCCAGATTTGAAGAAGACTCCAGTCAAGCTAAGATGGATTCACAATGTATTTGATGTTCTTCTATCAAGTTGTGCTTGCAGCTATTCCATGCTAAGTACACACCAATGTCAGGGTGCAATGGGTCAATATATACGGGTCTACACAACATAATCCCTCATTGTGTAGACCAGAGTGTTGATTCACGTGTGCTCTCTCTATTGGAGTGTACTTATTTTCAAGTACAGGGTCAAGGTAGATCAAGAGCAGAAGAAGAAGCAAGGATGAGTCAAAGACCAAGTTATCAAAAGAAGGAAGAAGGAAAATTCCTCTAAGTAAAAATCGACGGGAATCGCTAGTGATTCCCGCCGACTTCGACGGGAGTCGCTAATGAATCCCGCCGACTTCGACGGGACTCGTTAGTGATTCCCGCCGACTTCGACGGAAATCAATTAGTGTCTCCCGCCGACTTATTCCGGCTGGCAAATGTCAAAACTAAATTTCTGCCAAGGCAGAATCGACGGGAATCAAGAGTGATTCCCGCCGACATCGATGGGAATTACCAATGACTCCCGCCGATTTTGTCTTGGGCAGAATTTGCCGCTCGCTGGACCGGTCCTGGTTGTCGTACTCTGTTCGGCCAGATGTCGGGATTTCCGTGGTGGGCCCCACAACAGTCTTCTAGGTTTTGCCCTTGGGTATATATACGGACTTATCTCCGTTGTCTATAGGACACTAACCGATCGGAATAAAAAATACGAAAAAGAGGCCGACACCATGACCTAGCGAATCGCGAGCTCTGCCCGCACGCACGTCGCCGATCGGAAGTCGTCGTCGTCGCCGATCGGAAGTCGTCGTCGTCGCTGATCTCAGTTCTTCTCTGATCGCTGATCGAAAGAACCGAGGCAAGCAGCCGGTCTCACGTATCTCTCTCGAGATCTCTTGTCTTCCGATTCATTGAACGAGATTTGTTCTCCCTTCTGAATCGGTTGAGACGTTTGATCTGACTGAGATCGTTCGAAGACCTAGCTTGCTTCGTCAAGTAGTTTGGATCTACAAAGCATCGCCGCCGCACTTACTTGTCGTCGCCGATCTTGACAAGATCCATTCAAAGTGAGAAATCCGGTAGTGGACTCTTCGTACTTTTCGTGCAAGCTTCAATGAACGAAGAAGGACATCGGAATCTCCAAAGCATTGTTTGTATTTTCTTTTACATTCAATTTTGTTGTAAAGGAATTTTCATTCCTAGTTGTAAGGGTTGGGTGCAACCCGTTGTGGTGGAGTTGTGACTCCGTTGTAGGAAGGGTTCCTTCCATGGTTAGGGGAGCGTTGCTCCTAGTGTGAGGATTGGATTTCAATCCGTTTGAAGAAGTGACATAGGTCGAAGGGGAAAAGTGGACGTACCTAAATCGGGGAACCACTATAATTCTTTGTGTGTTTTCTGTGTTCTGTTTGCTTAATTGTGCAGGTTATTTTAATTCCGCAAAAGACTGCACGATACCTATTCCCCCCCCCCCCCATAGGTTGATTAGGTTGACACTAGAGACTTTCAGGTGAGATTTTGGATATTTACATCATTACTTGCTACACATTTAGAGAAAACCTCCTTGATAGAAGGAGGGTTTTGAGCTTGCGGTGGTGAAAATCCTGGTGGATTTGCATTTGGGGGTCACACTGTATTCCCTGGATTACTTCATAAAAAGTTTGGGTGGTTCCTTCAACCTAGATGATACGTTCTACCATAGGAGTTATTGTCTGTATTAAAGGGAGTCCATTTCGAATTATCCATGTAATCAACAAGTTTTTCCACAGTGGAAGTAGGTTCCCATGTAGGTATAGGACAGGAACCAGACATCTCTTCTATTCTTTTATAAAGAGATAAAATAGAAATAAAATCATTTTCATACATCCCAACGGATTTATTTGGGCGAGACCGAGGTGTACTCCATTGATGTGTATTCATGGTCACACCTTTTATAAGCTCTTGTACGGTCGCCAGTGTTTTATTAGCCAAGGTACCAGTGGCGGTGGCATCAATTATTTACCGAGTTTTGAAATTAAGACTATTATAGAATGTTTGGATTTGAAACCAATCAGGGTTTGCATTATGGAGCAACGACGAAGCAATTTCTTAACTCACTCTCATGTATCATATAGTGTTTCAGAATTAACTTAGGAGTAAGAAGAAATATCTTTACACAACTTCATTGATTTTGTGGGTGAAAAATATTTCGTGAGAAATTATTCTGTTATTTGGGCCCATGTAGTGATGTATCCTCTTGGTAGATAATTCAGCCACTGCTTGGTCTTCATAAGTAAAGTAAAGGGAAAAAAGTCAAAGTGGTATGGCATCATTAGAAACCCCGTTGATTTTAAAAGTATTGCATATTTCTCTAAAACTAAAAATATGCATGTAGGGATTCTCATCTTATAGCACATCAAATTGTACTCATTGTTGTACCATTAAAATGATGCTTAGATTCAATTTGAAATTATTGTTTGCAATAGCGGGACAAATAATACTCAATTGGATATCATCTAAATTCGATTGAGCATAATTGGACATAGTACATTATTCGGCCACAATCGGATTGGGATTTGGATCACCCAAATTAGAAGAAGAAGTGGGGGAAGAAGAAGGTAAAGAAGAGGGAAACAAAGAAGGAAAATAAGTGTCGCCTACGAATTCCTTAATTGGATCTTAAGAATTGGGTTCATAGAATCTCATGCGTCGCTGAATGGTTTGCTCAATTTTTGGATCCAAATCAAGTAGATCTGATGTATTCCTTCGGGTCATGCACTAAACATAAAAATTTTAAAATTAAAAATTTATAAATTGTATTTCTCAGATTTCCTAAGGTTCTCTTAATGAAGGGCTCATAAGGTACTAGGTGGTCTTATGGGATGAAAGCCCAACACTGCCCTTTTATAAGAAATTTTAATTATAAAAAATTTATAATAATTTGTTTATGAAAATAAAATATTTTTGGCTTTTTTTAAAATAAAAGAAAATTGATAAAAGTAATAGAACCTCTCTTTCAAAATATTAACAAAATTTCCCCGACAACGGTGCCAGAAACTTGATGAGTAAAATTGCAGTTACGCAATCCAAATATAATTCAATAAGGCCAGAGTACATATCACTTCATAGTATAGGATATAAAATCAAATGATGTATTATTCCGGGTCTATTGAGTACTTCTACTCACAAAGAAGAGCTATTATTTTACCGATCAAAAATTGGGTTTTGAATCGGAAAACAAAAATAAGCCATTTAACTAAAGAGAAAATTGAATGATTAAATGTATAAATTAATAAAATATAAATTCACAAGCTTCTAAATTAATTTACTTCGACTGTTCAGGTTTCCATAACATGATAGAACCTCTCTCGAGCAATACTACTAACTAACCTTATGTTGGTCGATTAAGACCCATCAGCCAGCTGTCGAAACCTTTAAGATTACTTTAAGCGATGAACCCCACTTTTGGATTTGACTCCAATCTTGAAGTGTTATGTCATCCTCTCTCAAGGAGTGCATGCAACTCTTTTTTTCTTTGAGTGATCTTCTCGTATGTACGATCTCTCAATTAACTAGAATGCAGATCTTAGATTGAAATTCATATTCACGACATATGAAATCAAAGATAAATCGAAGTAAAATAAAGAGAGCTTGATAAATTATAATAAATAGAGCATATCTTATTTCATTCAAAAGTTCATCATGATCAAGTGCTAAATGGAATTTAGCTACTCATCATGATGGAGGGAATACATGTAGAGGTAATGAGAGAAATTCTTGAAAGGAAATTCAAATACTTGAAATGAAAATTGCAAAAGTAAGAGATTAGAAATGGAAAGGAAAATAGCTAAAATTACAATAAAACATTAAACTAATGTAGGAAAATAACTCCAAAATCTAACCCCTTAGCATCTGGACATTGTTGGAATTTATAGTTAAAAATTTGAGGTATCACGCATAGGTCACACCATGACCTAGGGCGTGTCTGCTAATTAACTACCAAATAATCCCCAAAAATACATGAGTTAACTGGCGCCATTTTGTATTAATTTGTCAATATCATTCCCTCTAGTAACGGTCGTGACCCTGGTCGTGAACAATATGGAAGAAAATGCATGCCTTGGAATCAATTCTCATCATTTTGAGCTAACCATAGAGGTCACACCCACAGTCTTGGGCATGACCATGGATGTATAATCTGAAACCGAAGGCAGTGTGAACTAGTTTCTTGAATGCTATCAGGCTGAGTCATGGTCATAACATGGCAGTCACACCCCTTGGTCATGCCCGTGACTAAGGGCATATAATTTTAATTGAGTTGGTATAGTAATATAGATTGTGAGAGGAGGGTCATGGTTGTGACTAATGTCACACCTCTAGGTCATGCCCATGACCTAGGGCGTGTACTTTGCAAATTCGGCAAAAATACTTAAAATCAATTCTAGATCACATCCATGAGCTCCAAATTGCTATTTGCAGCCCAATTATTCCTAAAATGCAAAAAAGAAGTGAGTTAGCCCAAAAATATAATTAAATAATATAAAAACTGATTATTTAATACTAAAATATTATAGTAAAATATAGATAAATAAAGTATTATCATAATGCAAGATAGTTTCATTTCCATCTTGTTTTGCATAGATATATTTGTCAAATTCATTAGACTTAAATCCAAATGATAAGACTAAGAAATCAATTTTTGATTCATTGCTTAGGGGTTTGTTTTAGTCCATAAAGTGATTTAATATGTTTACAAACTTTGGTTTCTTCATCTTTAACTATAAAACCTCTGGGTCTAGTCATATAGACTTCTTCATCTAAGTCTCCATGCAAGAAGGAAGTTTTGACATACATTTGATGAATGATCATCTTATGGATCAAAGCTAAGATGACTAAAACATGAAGATATATGATCCTATCTATGGGAATATATGTGTCTAAATAATTTATTCCTTATTTTTTATTATAGCCTTTAGCAATAAGGCGAGTCATAAACTTTTCTATGTAGTCATATAGATTTTGTTTCTTCCTAAAGATCCATCTACAACATATGGATTTGGCATCGGGCCGGGAGGTAGACCTATTAGAATCCATGTTTTATTTTTATAAGATAGAATTAATTTCTAAATTTATGTCTTTTTTCAAAAGGGACAATCAGATGAGGTCATAACTTCCTTATATGAATTAGAATCTTCTTTAACTTGATAAGTGAAGTAGACTTCTCTAAAGATTCTTTTGGTTTTAACACTTTTGCCTTCCTAACTTCATCAATTTCTAATGGGTATATAGAAGAAGGTTTTGAGATATAATAAGGTTGAGATGAGTTATATAATTTATATAAGAATTTATCTTCAAAATAAACTACATCTCTTGCTTCAAGAATAGTATTATTAGAGATTTCAGAAATTAGATAATTAGTAATAAGAAATCTATTATCATTACTATCAGATGTATAGCCTATAAAAATAGAGTCTCTTATTTTAAGTCATATTTTCTTTCTCTTAGGTTCTGAAATTACCACCTTAGTCAAGCACCCCCACACTCGAAGAATAAGGAGGTTAGACTTTCTTAATTTAGATAATTCAAAAGGGATTTTATCATTTTGTATTGATGGAATCCTATTGAAGATAAAAGGGAAGGTGAGCAATGCTTCTCCCCAAAGATTTTCTAGAGCTCCAGACTCAACTAATATGTCCTTACCATATTTATTAAGGTCTGATTTTTTATTCAATTACACCATTCAATTGAGGTTAATTGGGAGTAATCACTTGATGAATTATCCTATGTTCTTGGCAAAACTAGGTTAGTTCATTCAAAGAGTATTCTCCATCTCAGTTGGATCTAAGAATTTTAATGGAGGATTCTAATTTATTTTCTACTTCAAATTTGAAAATCTTGAGATAAGAAAAAAATTTCATCTTTAGTTTTTAATAAGTATATGTAATAAAACTTGAGGAAATCAACAATAAAAGATACAAAATATTTATTTCCACCTCTAGAAGGATGGCAGTTTAAGTTACACACATTAGTGAATTAACTCTAAGGTTTTGAAGTTCTTTTAATTGATTTAAAAGGCTTCTTAGAGAATTTAGAGTGCACACAAATTTTACATCTAGCATTTGGTGTAATATTAAATTTGGGAATTAGATTTAATGACATCATTCTTTTTATACAATCAGAATTCACATATTCTAATCTAACATGCCAAAAATTAGGAGAGTAACTTGAAATTAAAGAAGAAGAAATTTAATTAACTTCCAAATCAGCAATATTTAATTTGAATAAAGCATCACAAACTAATCCTTTACCAATAAAAATGTCATTCAATATTATTACAACTTTATGTAATTCTAAGACAATTTTATAACCCTTCTTTTCTAATAAATATTTTCTAACAAGATTCTTCCTAACTCTCAGCATATAAAGCACATAGGGCTAGTGTCTTCCCGGATGTCAACCTAAGATCCACTCACCTGTATCCAAGTAAATATGTTAAAGAAGCATCTCCTAAGATCATGTTTCCTCCACTAATGTCTTGAAAGGTGGCAAAACAAGAACGATCAAAATAAGCATAAAAATTTGCTCAGGAATCAAGCCACCAATCTAATGAACAAGTGAGAAGAAAATTGGGAGTATTTAACCTGAAGATAGGTTGATCTAGTACTTGGATCATGTTGGCTTAATGCTTGAAACCATGAGATTTTCTAACCACGGGTTTTATAATCTTATATAAGTAACTTGTAGATAGATGATTTGTGCAGCCGCAGATGAAGAACCATTTCCCTTTACCTAAGATTTGGTTTGAAGAACTAGGTTTGGGATGATTGGGTTTTTTATGGCGGGAACCAGGATGGAAAGGTTTCTTATGGTTATTTCCCTTAGCTTTGATGTGGTGGTGAGAGGAATGGTTGAAATATGATTCAATCAAATTCACTTATGAATCATGGTCGTTGGGGATTCTAGAATTTTTTTTTATTTCTCCTTTATGCAGATAGCATTTTGGATTTAAATACAAGTAAGGTTGGATTGGTCATCTCTTAGTCTAGTACTAAAGACAGGATAAGAATTAGAAAGAGAATAGATGAGACATGCATCTAGATAAGTTTTGGATAGAATTGAGCTATTAGTTCAGATCTTACACAACATCTCATCTAGTTGATGGAGTTGAGAATTGACGGGCTTAGAGGCATTAATCTTGAATTTGTAGATGTTGGAAACATTATAGAATTCTACACCTGCATTGTCAAGATTATAGTGCACTTCAAGTGTATACCATAAATCTTTAGTTGTATGATATTGATGGAAGACATCGTAAAGGTTGTCGGACAAGGTGCTAAGAATTCAATTGAGACAATGATATTTATATCCACCGGATCTCTATAAGGGGTATATCTAACATTATTTTTAATGTAATTTGCACTAGATAATGAAGATGATAGAAGGGAGGAGGCGACTACAATTATAGCACTAGGGTTTTCAATTTCTAGAGGAGCATCAAATATTGCAGACAAAAGACCTACGATACTCAACCAATATTTTAGTTGAGCTTGCTAACGACAAAAACCACTTTCATTAAATTTCTTGGGTTCCTGGCAGAATCGTCAGATCTAGAGACCGTTACAGATTTTTGAAAATTAAAATACATGTAATAAATCCTAGTATATATGAAAATGAAAATAGAGAAAATTATTTTGATTATTTAATTTTATTTATCTTATTATTCTTGGACTTTCCAAAGAATACCCAATGACGAGTTCTAATTAAAACTATGCAGTTATGGGATGATAGCCCAACACGGTCCTTTTGGAAGAGATTATATGACAGGGCTTTCAAAAAAGGCTCACTTCTCTAAGGTAGAACACCTAGCTAGATCCCGAAACTCCAGTATGTGCAGACACCGAAGAAGCACAAAACATCCAAACTCTCACTTGATGTAGAAAATGTAAAGAAAATGGAAGCACGAAGGAATTCATTCATAATAGCGAGAGAGCAAAAGTAGTTTTCAGAGAGTATATCAAATGAATCAAAATAAATCTCTTATATAAAAGTCTCGCAAATATCTAAGAAATTAATCATGTGATAGTTATAATGGTAATAATTAGTAGGTTTTAATCGTGTCGAGAAACATTGGATTTTCAACGTATATGAGTAATGGCAAAAACAAATCGCAAAAGAAGCATTAAAATTTTATGTGAAATGGGTGCGAACAAAGAGAAGACAATGAATGTCCCGCCGAGTTCTTATCGATGAAAGTCGATTTCTTATTGACACAACTCAAGCGGGAAGAGTTTTTATCAATATAAGTGACAAGTCCATATCAACTTAAGATGGTTGCATCAAGTTCTTATCGACAAAACTCCAGCAACGCAAGTCGAGTGTATCAAGCTCTTTTTGACACAAGTCGATGCAACTAAAAACATAGGATTTGTAAAAGTGTCAAAACTATTTTGTTCAAAAAATACATTTCAATTATTCACCAAACCCTAAATCACAAATCCTAATCTGGTCTGGTCTGGGGCGGTGTGTGTGTGTGTGCGTGTGGCATGTGTCAAAATGAGCATGGTGGGACAAAATTTTTCATCCTTGCCTTCCTGAAAGGTTTCCCTCCAAACATTTGGATTCCCTCCATTTGGTTTTGGAGCTTTTCATCAATTATGAGGAGTCAAACACAAAACTACGCTCCAATATTAATTAAATGTTTTAATTACAAAATTTCTAATACAAATATTATTTATCATAACTAAATATATGGTAGTTAGTAACATTCAATTGAACAAGATGATCAAATAACACTATTATTAATCTTTAAGTATAAAGATCTTCCATTGAAAAAGAAAAATATTCTAAATGAAACAAACGAATGTTCTCCAAAAAAGGGAAAATATAATTAAGACTATTTAGAGTCATTATCCTTCATTATTCTAATGAACGCTTATGAAGAAACAATCAATAATACCATAACATATAGTATTGGAGAAGAATACACAATAACCGATTAGGATTTTGAATGACAATAAACCACCGTACCAAAAACACATAAAAAGAAATATATAAAGTAAATAATTGTAAATCTAGATTTCTGAACAAAAAAATCTATACATTTGAATGCACGCGAGCCAATATATAAATTAAAGAATGTGAAAATTTCAATTCAATTTAACTGATAGATACAAATAAATTAAATAAACAAAAGAAACAATACCCTGATAAAACTACCTATATATAGAACAAATCCAATTAAAAATAACCAGGTTATTTTGTTCAGGAATAAATAGCCTTATTCTTGTTTTTTATCGAGATGAACATAATCTTGACCCCCTTAATAGCCTTTTTGGAGGAGCTAAATAAAATCTTTGAAATAGAGTATTTGGGGTAAATATATACTCAGACTACTATGTAATTCTTAATGAAAAAACTTAGAAAAAGCAATTACTCACTCTTTAAACTTACATAATGTTTCAATGATCATTGGATCAAAGGTCCATAGAATCCAATGGGAATATTGTATTACAATAAATGATACCACAATATTTAGCTCCATTATGCCTAAAGCCTATAACATTATTTGAAGTCGGTATTAGAAAAATAATACAACATAAAATCCTTAATTTTAATCACTTTCAAAATGATACAGATCTTCAAGTTTTCTTTAAAGAAATTCCTCGATAAATAAAATTGTCGGAAGAAATTTTTATAGCCTTTGGTAATTCGATCACCACCAAATACAAAAAAATAAATGAAGGCACTTCTTCTAGGCCAAAAATCATTCAAAGCAACTCTTCAAATTTTAAAAATAACCCTATACTCACAAAAGTTTTTCATATCACAAATAATATAGACATAATTTTGCAACAAAACAAATAGAGTAATGATCCGGTTGAAGAATTAACCATTAAATTCATCGAAAAACTAGATGAAAATAATAAAATAAATAATCATCCTCCATCGAGACAATCACGGGTGAAAGAACCTATATAAGAAATATAAATAAACTATGACGCATTGGTCCAAGAAGCAAAGACTTACTAGTCGGTTAGATCCATTGGTCAAAATGGGAAATAAAAATTCATAGACAATGAAATTGCTCACCAAAAGTCTTTCTAATTTTGAGATACTTAAGAAAAAGATTATGGTACCACCAATAGAATTGGTAGGCATGGATACAAGCCCATTATAATGGGATACTTTGGTGGAATGGATCAATTATTCTTCCTCAGAATCATTTGACACCATCGGCTAACATACAATAAACACTTAAAGCTAGAATATTGTAGAAAAAAGTACTATAGGAATATTTTGGCAAAATATCAGAGACATGCATAGTTTTTCTTTAAAAAAAATCTAGCGAACACAAAATAATTGGATAGGATACCTCAAACCACTCCTCCACCAGCAGTATTGCTCAAGGATAATATTTCTTCCAATAATGAGATTCTTTGCAAAGACTGTCAAATTTAACAACGTAGACAAGACTCCACCACCAGCTCCCCTATAAAAAGGAAGGACAATAATACAAATAGAATTCGATTGTTTATCAATGCAAATATTAAGAGGTGACTATGTCCACCAGCAAGCATCTTCTAGTATAGTATGTGCTCGCTTTTTCACAATATTATTGTATTGTAGCACTACCACCTTTAAATTAAAAATAGACATTATTATACATATTTGTTTTTAAATAATAATTTATGTGTAGGCCTATCCAAAAAGCCTAACAGGCCCGGTGTTAGGACCCGTCAAAAAGAAAAGATTTGAGTGTGCTTTGGGCGGGTCTTGATGCCACAAACATGGGGAAAGAAACCCTGTATCTGTTAGGCAGAAGCTGATTTAGTATTATTAAATTTAAAATAAATAATTCAGTGAAAAATACATTATTTTTATGCAAGAGATTTAGAGTATTATAGTGAAAAGTTAGATGCACATGTATTTTAATAAAACTTATGACACACAATTCTGATACAAATTTTATGCAATGAACATCCCAAAGAATGAACATACAATAATATCAAATTCTAGTACATAATTTATTTAGCTTAGCAGTTATCCATAATACAAGAGAAAATGTTTGACCATAATTATTACAGAAAAAACATAATTATGATAGTACAAGAAATAAAACATAGAACCTGACACAGTAAGAAAAAATATAAATCTCTAAGAGCACAGGAATTTGACGCAGATTATACTCAAGTAACAGGCGGCGCAGTCACGGAAGCAAAAGTAAATTGCAAACAAAAGGAAAAAAGTCTCAGAACATTGATAAACATAAGCAAGGTAAAATACATAACTAGTAAGGGAAATAGAAATGTTAGCCTACTCCAGAGTATAACATATATTCATTCGTGTAATGATAAAAGTCGTAACAAAATAAAGATGTAGGTGTCTGTATTGATGCACATATTCACATTTTAGGAGGATTTAAGATCTGATTTCAAGACTTGTCATGGATTCAGGATTTATGCCCATGATCTTAAGGGTCAGCTCTTCCGACCCCTCACCCTTGAGCTGGGGAGTTCATGTTTGCTATGATCAATTATTTATTCCCGTTACGGGTTAAAAAGGGAACTCATGTCAAGGAGTTGCATCAATTAAACACTACTTTTTAGTGTTATTTATGGTGTTAATGAATTAAGTGATTCATAGTTTAGAGACTCCTAACATATTACAACATGCTATTAATTTGACGATTCAGGTGTTCAAAAGTAAAATTTATAAATATAAGAAAAGGTGTAAGAAACTAAGTTCAATGTGTGCAAGTGAAAGGGATTTCTCTACATGCCTTAAGTAAGGATGAAACTGAAGGTGGCTGCTAAGAGGCGCAAGTAAAATTTAGAAACCTTATTTCAAACATGTTTAAGCACAATTATGGATGTTATTTGAATCTAACAAACCCCTATGCTAGCACAAGCAAAATATTTCATTAAGCTTAAACATTAGACGTTTTAGCAATTTTCCTCCCTTAATAGTGAGGGGAGAAAAGAGTACCATGTGGAAAATAGAAATTGGTAGTGCTTTGGATAAATAACCCTAAATCCGAGAGTTTTGCACAATCCAGTCAATTGGTTCGGTGAGAGGCACCGAAAATCACAAACAAAACATGGTTAAACAATTATAAGGTGGGAATAACCTTAGATCATAAGATATACACAATTTGGATCACGAATAAATCATTAGGGATCAAAACAATTGAATAAGGGTGATGGAGGAAGAATCAAACCCAATGGAAGTCAAATCCGAGCCCATGGAGGAGAGGAGAGGGAACCCTAGTTGTACCTCTCACAAACACCGGCCAAAATGGGGAGGAAGAGGGCTAATGACCCCTTGGAAGAGTGGAGAAGAGGGATGTTTGAGGAAGAGAAGGAGAAAGTTTGTTTTAGCTGGCTCTTTGGAATAGGTGAATGGCATGTAGAGAGGAGGGGTTGTTGCCCTTGTCGATCAAAGAAAAAGAAGAGGGAAAGGAGCAGGAGGAGGTATCTGCTCTTGGGGAGGAGGTGGTTTTCGGCCATAGGAAGGAGGAGCGAGCGGAATAAATGGTGAGAGAAGGTAGAATTAGGAGGGCTTGTGGAAACATGAGCGGCATGTGACTTGCGTGAATCTTGTCGGAACGAGAAATACGGGTTTATCACTCGGATTCGATAAAAAACAATCTAAATAGGCTAATTACCAAGTTACCACAATTTGCTTATTGATTTAACCCCTTTCTATTTTTTATTTTTAATTACAGGTCATTATATTATCCCCTATTTAGGAAGTTTTAACCTGAAACTTTGTAGGATTCCCCGAATGGGGCCTCTTATGGTGAAGATTTTGATGCCATTCATTCTAAAAAGATTTGCAATTCAAGGCATGTAAGCTAACTATTAATATAATAAAATAAAAAGGAGAATAGGTTTAGAGACTAACTAAGATTAGGAAAATAGTTGTGAATACTTGCTATGCATATCCAATTCAAGTTCCCAAATGTACTCCTCAAACTTTCCATGCATCTAAAGCATTCTTACAATAGGATTGGTTCTCTTTTGAAGCTTGCATTCCTGATACTTCGCGATCTTAGTTGGCTTGACCTGATATGAAAGATTAGGTGAAGGAATCACATGAATTTCTTTAATGATGTGGTTAGGATCACAGATGTACTTTCGAAGCTGACTGACATGGAAGACTTTGTGAACACTAGCCAAAGTAGCAGGTAGCTCCAAACGGTATGAAGATCCTCCGACACACATTGAGATAGTGTACAGTCCCACAAACCTCAGGATGAGCTTATGATGGCGACCAATCCATTTTACCTTATGGGGAAGGTGAAACCTTCAGGAAAACTTGATCATCCACATCAAATTCTAATGGACGTTAGTGCTAGTTTGCATACTTCCTTTGTCTCTCGATGGAACGACTAAGCTGAGGTTGAGTCGTCCTTGTGGCTTCTTTCATTTCCTAAAGTAACTTAGTCCCTAAAACAACCTTTTCACCCACTTTTGACCAATAGAAAGGGGAGAGGGGTCCTACAATGCCACACGTATAATGCTTCAAAGTGGGCCATTTTGAGGCTCTCTTGATATATATTGTTGTAGGTGAATTCAACCAATAGTAGGTGCTCATCCCAAGCTCCCTTGTAATCCATAATGTATCATTGAAGTATGTCTCAAGTATCTTATTAACCCTTTTGATCTGACCATCTATCGTTAAATGGTGGCAGTGTTCAGGTTGAGTTTAGTGCTCAATGCTTGTTGAAAGCCCTTCCAGAAATATGATACAAATCTCAAGTCGCAATCTGAAACAATCTAGAAAGGAATTTTATGAAGTTTAATAATCTCTGATACATAAATTCGAGCAATCTTCTTTGTAGAATGACCTTCTTTGTACGAGATGAAGCGAGCCACTTTTGTCATACGATCCATTATGACCCAAATCGCACCACGCCCCCTCGGAGTGCAGGGTAAACCTGTGATGAAGTACATAGAGATGTCTTCCCACTTCTATTCAGGGATAAGTAAAGGCCGCAAAAGACCCCTAGGATATTGACGCTGAACTTTCACCTTCTTGCACGTTAGACATCAAGAAATGAAGTGAGCAATGCAATTATTCATACCAGACCACCGTAAAATCTGCTTCAAGTCATGATACATCTT
Organism: Platanthera zijinensis; assembly: GCA_039513925.1. Classification (NCBI taxonomy): domain Eukaryota; kingdom Viridiplantae; phylum Streptophyta; class Magnoliopsida; order Asparagales; family Orchidaceae; genus Platanthera; species Platanthera zijinensis. The sequence continues at coordinate 247,695,453 of CM077078.1, read as the reverse complement.
ATTATTTCCTAGATAACTAGGTGTGCGAAAATCATAAGCTTCTCGTAAAATAAGATCAAGTTATTTAGGACCATCAAGGATGTAGAGGAGACCTTATAAATGTAAAACATCATCAGAGATAGTGAAATCGGGAAGTGACCCAAGTTCAACCTTTCAACAAATGCGTTGGAGTACGAGATCAGATGGTAAATCATTTACCAGTTCTACCTATAACGGACCAGAAACCTCTTCTTGACCCTCGGGTGAGATGGATATATCCATCAGTTTGAGGTCATCAATCAAGTCTGCAAGTGTAGTTTATATGGGTGCATAATAGGAAACTGAAGTCAGCTCAATGCATTTGCAATGAAATTGGCTTTACCGGGAACATATGTAAGGTGCAAGTCATAATCTGCTAAGAATTCGACCCATCGCTTCTGATGAAGATTGAGATCTTTCTGAATAAAATTTACTTCTACCTCTAATGGCCAGTGTAGATATGACACTTCATGTCATAGAGATAATCTCATCAAAGCCTTAATGCAAACACCACCGTAGTGAATTCTATATCATGAGTGGGGTAGTAATGATCATGATCTTTGAACTTTCTCAACCTATAAGTGATAATGTGATCGTCCTACATCAAGACACAACCCAAACTAACTCCAGAAGCGCTAATGTAGACTAAAGAATTTGTCCCCCCCCCCCGAAAGGAAGAGCTAAAACTGGCACAAAATACAGATGCTATTTTAATTCCAAGAAGGCCTACTCACACTGATCTTACTACTTGATTCCAGCATGCCTTTGAGCTATAAGCTGTGTTAGATGAGCAGCAAGAGAGTAAAATCCCTTGGTGAAACATTTGTAGTAGCCAGTCAATCCAAGGAAACTACGAATTTTAGTGGGGTTAGAAGGCCGCTTCCAATCCATAACTACAAAAATCTTGGCAGGACCAATGGAGAGTCCATCTACTTAAATAACATGCCCAAAAAAGTAACACAATTTAGCTAGAACTCATATTTTTCAAGCTTGGCATAGAGTTAATGTTGACAAAGAGTGGAGAGTATGAGCCTAATATGTATAGCATGATCCTCATGAGTCTTGGAATAAAATATCATCAATAAATATGATGATGATCTTATCTAGATATTCACGGAAGACACAGTTCATCATATCCATAAAGAATAAAGGTTTGTTAGTTAAACCAAAAGACATTACTAAGAATTCAAAATGTCCATATCGACTCTAGAAGGCGGTTCTAGGAATATCAGATTTCTTGATCTTCAGCTTATGGTAATCGATCTGAGATCTAATTTGGAAAATACGCTGCTACCCATGAGATGATCAAAGAGATCATCCATGAGTAGAAGGAGATACTTATTCTTGACTGTAACCTTATTTAGATCCTACTAATCAATGCAGAGTTTCATGGAACCATCCTTTTTTCACGAAGAAAACAAGGGCTCCCCAAGGTGAAGAGTTAGGACGAATGTACCCACGCTCAAGTAATTCATGCAATTATAATCTAAGATCCTCTAATTTGCGTGGGCCATACTGTACGAAGCTTTAGATATGTTGTGCATACTAGGATCTATGTCAATGGAAAACTCTACATCTCGATTAGGAGATATCCTAGGTAATTTAGTAGGAAAAACATTAGGAAACTCAGAAATAATTGCAATAGATTTGAGTTGAGGAGGGCAAGAATCAGAAAGCAAAACATATACAAAACAAACAGAACATCTCTAACTAAGAATACAAATGACATGCACAACAAATATTACCTTCATGTGACTGTGGGTCTGAACATGAATGTTGCAGTTCATGCCATCGATGTTGAGATTGATCCTCTTTACCACACAGTCCAGTTTTGTTCTATATATAACAACAAATTTATGCCCAAGATCATATTAAACTCTGTCATATCCAAAACTAAAAGGGGCTTCAGCCCTCTACCTCCTGCTCGGCTCTCCAGCTCCTGTATAGGGACAATCCACCAAGAGGTGGCAAAACAAGGAAACAGTCAGCTTTAGCTGACCAAATTATAACGACCCTACCCCTCACTCGGGGCGGCGGTGCTCCTTACCTGTAGGTAAACAGTATGTATATCTCATGGCATCATAACGTACAATTCAAGCACCATTCACCATAGACATTGACTCGTAAGGTCACACATCCCATGCACTCATGACATATTATCTCTATGTACTAGATTATTAGTCCTATAACCATCGTCAATCCCAGACAGATTGTAAATCTCTGAGCTTTCACCGTTAAGGACACCATGCCTTACAGACTATCCCAAAATCAAATGGTGCATCGAGGGGAGGACTCTTCACCAACAAGTAAGGGACGGGTATGAATCGGCTTTACACGTGCTCATATCATCGGCATCGCACATGCACGATATAGGTACAGCTTTTCCTTGGCCCGTATCTGATAACAAACGTTATCCAACAATGGTCGGCTCTCATGGCCATCGAGCTAGGCACTACAGGCATAATAGCTTCTTTTTCCACCCACCTTATCCCAAGGACTTGGGCTCGCAATCTCAAATCTTCTCACTGGGAGCTATCGCCAGCGGTAGCACTACCACAACATGATACTGACAGATTCACAACATCTATTCTTCAGCTAGGCATAACAGGACTTCACGCTATCTGATGTTATGCATCCCGTCCCCAGGACCTGGGCTTCACATCCATCACAATCGGCTCGCTAGATACAACCATGAGCTACTATCGACGGTAACATTACCGTGACGCGGTACTAATAGAACTTCTATTCTACTTCAATCAAGGGTATTTTCCTGGAGCACACCTCTAGTACTTTCTACAGTAACCTGCAAAAACCCTTACTCCATAATCTACATGTTTAACCACAAAGTCTTCTTCGGCATGCAAATCAGTCATCACCAATCCAAACCAACCTGTCCGTATGGGCTTCACATAACATGCTTATTCTGTACTTCGATGCTAGATTCTATATGCAAGTTTCATACTGGGGATATCATCGATCAACCTGTTGGAAATCTCTCGTTCTTCACCAATTGGTGAGAATTTCTATGTACATGCCAAATAAGGACTTCACTTGTCAAAGAAGGAAGGTTGTTATCCTTATAAATCACTTAGGAGCCATGAACATAGATTTTGTCTTGATAGAAAGGATCGCCTTGCCTTTCTCTTCGCAGATCTAACCTTATATCGCAAATCCAACCATAAGAACTCCTTCAGCAGCTCTCCAAAGATCTTCCTCCAGCCCTAATCCTCCATTCTTCTTTTCTTCCAAGGTTGAAGAGAGGTTTTGAAGAGAGAGAAAGTGAGAGAAAGAGAAATGAGTTTCTTTCCCCCACTCCTCTGACTAAGTGGATATAGGATTAAACCCATCCAAAAGATCATTTCCTTAAAAGGAATGAAGGGCCATGATTTCAGTCGCTAAACTTAAATTAATGCTATCACCATGTGATATCCACTATCACGGTGTGATAGCTCCAGCGGTGGTCTCTTGACCGAGTCAGTGCCGCTCAATGGTTGTATTGTCGTCTTCCAATGCATGGACGACTGCCATGTGGCATGTTATCGCCTGGCGATGGCGAGCAAACGCCATTGATAGCTCCAAAGACTAACTTTTTGTTGTTTTCATTCCAGGAAACATGGGGTGTTACAAATCTCCCCCCTTCATGAAATTTCATCTTGAAATTGGACATAACAAAAAACAATATATAAGTCCAAAATATACATTTTATATATACCTCAACGAAATAGCTTAAGAAACTCCTCTCTCATAGTTTACTCGCGCTCCTATGACAATTCCTCATGGCCACAATTGTCCCAGCAAACTTTGGCCATCCCGATTGCCTTATTCTGTAACTGTCCGATTTTTGTGTCTTCTATTCAAATGGGCTTGACTTTCATCGTCAACCCACTATTGACCAGCACTTGATTCATAGCAACTTTTTGTGCAGGCTCTTGCACACTCTTTCGTGGTATCGATATGTGAAACACATTGTACAAACTACTTCATTCAGTTGAAAGACTCAGTTGATAGGCAACTTCACCAATTCACTCAACTATTTCAAATGAACCAAGGTATCTCAGACTCAGCTTTTTCAAGCGTCGAATCCTAGATACGCCCTTGAACGGTTTTATCTTGAGATACACCCAATCATCCACTACAAACTCCACGTTTCGGTGTTTGGCATTATAGTACTTTGCCTATCTATCTTGCGCAACCAATAGTCGCTCCTAAATCAAACGTATCGTCGAATTGCATCTTTGACATCTTTACGCTTATAAAGCTTCGATTCACCTATTTCTACCCAAGCCAACGGAGTACGACACTTCCTACCATATAAGTCCTTAAATGGCGGCATCTGAATACTCGCTTGGTAGCTATTATTGTAGGCGGATTCGATCATATAGTGATGGTACTCCCACCTCTTCCCAAAACCCAAGGCACACATGCGAAGCATATCCACCATCATTTTGTTTACACTCTCGGTCTGACCATCCGTCTGAGTATGAAAGGTCGTGTTGAATTTCAGCTTGGTACCCAACAGTTGATGAATAAGCCTCCAATCATTTGATGTAAAACGCCCATCTCGGACACTAATGATGCTACGGGGCACACCGTGCAATCGTACGATTTGTTCAACATAAGTTTGGCCAACTTTTCCACTGAACCATCCCTCCTATTTGGAATGAAGTGCAACACCTTTGTAAATCGGTCAATGATCACCCAAACGACATTGTTCCCTTTCTGTGATCTCGGCAAGCCATGCACAAAATCCATAAATATGTTTTCAAATTTCCACTCCGGTACTGGTAACGACTTCAGGAAACCACCAGGTTTCTGAAATTCAGCCTTTACTAGGGCGCAAGTAAGGCATTATGCCACATAAAGAGTTATGTCTTTATTCAACCCTGCCAACCAAAACAACTTTTTCATATCATTGAACATTTTTGTGCTCCCCAGGCAGATTGAGTGCTTTGAAAAATGTGCCTCATACATAAACTCCTCCCGTAATTTGCCTACATTCGGGATAAACAATCGAATATCCTTCCACAAGAGACCATCTTCAAAAGTAAACTAGGCATTTGATCCATCCCTAGTTTCTTCCAACTAGCGTTTCATGCTCTCATCAAGCTCCAATGCCTGACGAATCCTATCTGCGAGGTCATATTGCACCTCTGTCTAGTTTAAACATGCATTTTCACTAGATCTCTTATCAACATCAGTGATCTCCAAAGCCTATAAATCTCGAATAAGATGCTCATCATGCATCTATATCCAATTGGATTGCACCAGAGCCCTATGACTCAACGCATCTGTGACAATATTTCCCTTCCCTGGAATATAGTGTATCTCAAACATAGTCCCCAAGAAGCTCCATCCATGTTAAAACCAAGATTCAACTTCTTGTGGAGTCTTAACCCTTGGGGAAGGGGTGATCGCACACTTACTTCTCCTCACAAGCTCAGATGACCAAAAACCTAGAACTAGAAATGGACTCAAGGCTCCAGCACGGAGGTCCCGCCACACACTCGGAAGATCTTAGATCGCTTCCCCTCCTTAGACAAGTGCTGAGCTAAGGATACCACAGGAAGTGCTAGAAGACAAGAGAACAAGTAAGCATGGCTTCTGAGGTACCCCCTTAGATCTATTTATAGTTTTTAGAAGTTGGTCTGCCAACAACGTAACTTTGTTGTTTGGAATGGCTGTATGCAGTCCAGGTTGGCTTGCCAATAGCATAACTCTGATGCTCTAAAATGCTATGTGCTGGCCAGCGGGGGTAGAACGGTAAAAATACAACACACATTACTGGGTGAGTGGCCCTTGAAAACCTCCACTCGCATGGGGTGGCGAGTGCTCGATGGGGCTGGCACTCGCCACCTCCCTAGTGCCCTGTGCGAGTGCAGGCTCGGCCTGCCCCACTCGCCTGCTACTATTGAGTGCTAGGGGCGAGTGCGAGCCCACTTGCTCTAATCGCCCCTCTTCCATCCCGCCCTGCCTGGGCGAGTCGACAAGGTTGTCGAGCTCTCTCCTCCCTCTCGACTTGCCTGGGACTAGACTGTCTGACTTGGCCAACTCGGCTCGTGATGACCCCATTTGCCTACTGGACACCTTAGGCGAAAGGCGCCGATAGAACTCACCTCACTCAATGCCAAAGGCGGAAGGCGTTGAGTGAATTCACCTCACTCAATGCCAAAGGCGGAAGGCGTCGAGTGAATTCGCCTCACTCAATGCCAAAGGCAGAAGGCGTCGAGTGATCTCACCTCACTCGATGCCAAGGCCCTGGCTCGCGCGGTCAGCTCAACAAATACATGGGGGCAGGGGGCTCGCTGATTGAGTGACTTCGCTCATCGAATATGGGGTTGTATATAATCCCCGCTCTTTACGAGCTTCTGCGAAGTTTAGAAAGAAACATCTAACCCCAGGTATTTGATGAGCGTTGCGGGAACGGGAGGGAATCTTTTGGTGGGGTCCATAAGCCACTATAAATATATGCCCACCTACCTGGGAGACCCTTGCCATTCCCCTTACTCTGATTCTGTCGAGATGCCTCTCTCCAAGGATCTCCACCATAGACTTAGTCGCGCCCGGGAGCTCAATGCTACTCGTGCTGCCAAGCTGATCTCCCTATCACCTAGTCCTGCACCACACGAGACGCCAAAAACACCAGCCTACCAAGAAGGCCAAACCTGCCCCAGAAGCTGCCGAGTTGATCTACCGTGATTTTGGCCTCAACCCTAGATTACGGCCTCGCCTCTTCCTCTAAGCCAGCCGCTAGGCCAAAAGGAAAAGAGATCATCGACCCTCCTGCCGACCCGGACACTCATCAAAATGGTACTGAAACTGTTGTGCTGCGAGTAGATTCTCCTCGCGGAAACTCGCGCCCTTGATCATCTTCTGAAGGCCACGTGAGAAATTCATCGCCTCCCTTTGGGGCTACTGGGTTGGGTTCATTACTACTGAATTCACTGGCTCGCGACTCGCATCGGGTTCCTACCCCCGATCCAATGCTCATAGGGGGAGGTGTCGGGGACATCCCCATCCCAAACTTCAAACTGATCTCCCCAAAATCTCAAGTCCCGGGCCACGACAAGGTCCTTCAGCCTCCTCTCGCTCGTAGATTCTAGGGTCAACCAAACTCTTCTCGGCAGCTCCACCTTGGCGGGACCATCTCGTGAAGTTAGTCTATCATTTGTTATTTTTGCGAACCTCAGCTCATTTGAAAATATTGTTCTCGCTGGCCTTCCTGACCATTCCGAAGCCAAAGAATCTCCTGAGTCGGCTCGCCACATGCCACCTCCTTCACCCAATGTATTAGAGGAGTTCCTGGATGCCTCGCTGGACCCTACCGAGCTGAGGAGGCGAATTGTTAAAGTCCTCAAGAAGCAAGGACTCGCACTTTGCCGGATCCAAGAGGAGAATGATCTCGGGGAGCAGAGGCTGCAGGCGTTGGAGCGAGAATATGTGTTGCTGGCGGACGAGGTGGGGCGCTGCTCGGTAGGTGGGATGACTCCCCCAACCCCGCTTATGGATCGAATCAATGAGAACATGTGATTCATCCACCAAGACCTGGAGTAGGTCTGTAAGTTCAATAACCCGTGATGACCTCCAAGGATGGAGATACGTGGTCAGGGTAGATGGAAATGACTCCCTAGTTGTGCCTTCCGGCACTCATCCCCCAGACCCCCAGCTCGTATATCTTAATAATTCCATTGAACTGATTGCTTGACATTTGTGTGTAATAAGTGTTAACTGTTTTTTCTGTATTTAATTTTGAATGTGTGTGAATCATAAATCATGTTGTGCTTTAAATTCGACTCCCGCTAGGATAGAGCAGGTCGCAGGGTTTGGCGAGTTGGGGCTAGCGAGCCGGACTAACTGGTCAGCTCGATAATTAATTTGTTTTTTATAAACAGGCCCCTCACCTACCCCCAGACCATCACCTTTACTGTAGAATCATACCCCCTGCTCTTTACCTTCTCGCTAACTGCACTCGCGCTAAGACTTTGGGAAAGATGGCCAAGACTCGACCTGACGCTAATGGACGGTCCAAGTGTGCGAGGCAGTTTGCCGAGTATACCTTTTATGAAGGGAATACTACTGAGTTAGAGCTCGCAGACTTCATCGCCGACTACGTTCCTTCGGGTTTCATAGCACGCTAACCCGGGAGGGGCGAGGCTATCAATACTTTTTTAACCGATGAGCTCGCCTTCCCCATCTCGTACTTTGAGGTGAGGTTGCGCATTCCCCTCTGGCCGAAGATCCGCCAAATTTTGAAGTACTATGGGGCAGTTCTAACGCAGCTGAACCCGAATGCGATTGCCATGATGGTGGCATTCGCCTGCTTCCTTCGCCGAGAGCGGATAGAGTTTAACCTCATCGCCTTCCGTAAGCTATTTATATACCGAGCGACCAATGATGGGGTTGCCTTCCTTGCCAGTTCACAGCTCAAAGTTCATGAGAAGGCCAACAAGTACCATAATTGGTTCTCGAAGTTTGTCTTCATCAAAGGGGATCTCAATAACTTTCCCTTCTCGCCTCAGTAGCGGAGCAAGGAGGTATACAGGCTGCCCACCGTGATGGGCAATGATGTCGAGCTACACAAGTTCTTCCTCGGCATGGACTTCGAGGTCGCCTTCCTTCGAAGGGGCCTTGACTCGCTCCCTCCGGTTTATCTCGGCGAAGGTATAGCTTTCCTCCCTTTTTTTAGTGGCTGGCCTCACCAATGCCACCAATTTTCTGGCGAGTTTTTCCCTACAGGGGAGTGACTAATTCCCGAGCACCCGCCTTTTGCGGACTCAGGACTCTATCTCGATGCACTCTCATGCGAGCGTGCAGCCGCGGCAACCTGCTGGAAGGAATTTGAGTCGGTCAGGCCTTCCTCCAGCAAGAGGCGACCCAACCCCGTGAGCTTCAGCTCGCCTCGCCGCCCCCTGCCGCCAAAGAAGATGAAAAAGTCTGTGGCGATCTACAGGGAGAAGTAGATAATCCTCGGCTCGCTAGAGAAGGATCAAGGCGGTGGCGATCCTCCAGCTTCCCTAGTTGCCGAGGAATCCTCGGTCCGCAAGCCGGGCCTGCCAAAAGACCATCGAAACTTCGGCCTCGGTAGGAAGGCGAAGGACTAGCTCGGCGAGCTGATTGTCCAATGGGATGATTAGACTCACCGAGTTTCCATCTAATCACTCCTCCCCTCCTGGTCTGAGCGCCAACCTCCCAGCGGGCACGCCAATGCCCTAGAGTTTAGGCAATATGGCCGTGAGGACGTCGAGGCCTACAATGACATGAGCCTCCAGCGACTCGCCCACCAGAGCTTGCGAGCTCAGATGTGTACACTAGAGCTCGCGCACATGTCGACTCGCAGTAGCTTCCACCTCAGCCACAACTTGGTGAAGGCCGAGCAGGAACGAGATGTTTCCAAGGACGACGTCATCGACCTGGCGAGGCAGCTGGGAATTGTTGAGGACATCCTCAGCAAAAGTGTCGGCGGGGTGGTAAGTGTCAGCTAACCCCTCTTCAATTTACTTAGTACTTAATTTCATGACTTCTTCTCTTACCTTTCTCACCTTGTAGGATGTAGAGATCGTGAAACTCATACGCGCTCGCGCTTTCAAGCTAGAGGAAAAGAACAAGAAGCTGGAGGAGAAGAACAAGGGGCTCCACGGCAAGCTCACTCGCTTGATGGACATCTTCCTTCCCCCCCCCCCCCACTATTGGCGAGATGGGCGTCCCAGCCAAGAGGCTGAAGGTGTTCAGCTAGGCGGAGGTCACGAGAAGTTGCGAGTTAACTCTATCAACACTGATGACTACACCCTATAGTTATGTGAGACATGCAGGTATTGACGGCAGGTTGTGAGGAGATGACCGCAAGGGACCTGGTGTCGAATCTGTTCCCCTCTGCTTCCCCCTGTCGAGGAGTACATCTTCGGCTCACTCTTCAAAGATGTCCCTGGCTATCATGATGGCCACTCTAGAGGGGAGGGCGAGAGCTAGCTTGCACGTTTTTCTTTTTGTTTTACTTGTAATGATCTCCTCCCCCCTATTTTGTAACCTCACCGAGGCGAGTCCTTTTTGTAATGATCAATATACATTAATGAAAAGATAGTGCATTTTATTATTCTTCTGTACTTACTTTCCTTTGTTGTACTCGCGTGCGTGTCTCCCCCTTGCTAATGGATCTCGCTAGGGTAGACTCGTCGCTATAATGTATTTGTTATGATACATACTCGCGCAGAAGCCTTAAGATCTCGCCACCCCTTAATATTAGGGACTTGACCACTCGCCGAGCTAGACACTCGACCACCCAGCTCGCCTCGAGATTTCTTTCCCTTTAGAGATTCATTCTAGGCCCACAATTACCCAAGTAAAATCTCGATAGGGTGGAGTGTAGTTGCTGAGAGTGACCTCGGCTTGCCATTTTTTACCTTGCTTTGTTTAGGTAATGCCAACCCTTAGTAGTTGTCGAGATCCCGGATCGCAACTACTTTGCTTGCCTAGAGATTGTTCGGTCTGGTTCCCTAGCTTCTGCCCCAAGTTTAACTTCAAAATGCCTTATGTCGATTGGCAAGAACATCCTGGGATCCAATTCTAGGGCAGCAATAATGTTCACCGAGGAACCTTACACTGTCAGCTAGGTGGAAGCCCGACAACGGGAGCAACTCGGGACTTAGGCAGACTCTCTCGAGTGACATCTAGACCTGTCAGCTAGATGAGAGCCTGATAGCGGGATCTGCTCGGGGTCCGGGTAGACTCTCTTGAGTGATATCCAGCTCTGCCAGCTAGGTGAAAGCCTGACAGCAGGATCTGCTTGGGTCCGGGTAGACTCACTCAAGTGACATCAAGCCCTGTCAGCTAGATGAGAGCCTGGAAGCGGGATCTGCTCGGGGTCTGGGTATACACTCTCAAGTGACATCCTGCCCTACCATCTAGATGAGAGCCTGGCAGTGGGATCTGCTCAGGGTATGGGTAGACTCTCTCGAGTGATATCCAGCCATGCCAGCTAGATGAGAGCCTGACAGTTGGATCTGCTCAGGGTCTGGGTAGACTCTCTCGAGTAACATCAAGCCCTACCAGCTATATGAGAGCCTGGCAACGGGATCTGCTCGGGGACTGGGTAGACTCTCTCCAGTGACATCCAGCCCTGCTAGCTAGATGAGAGCCTCGCAGCAAGATCTACTCGGGGTCTGGATAGACTCTCTCGAGTGACATCCAGCCCTTCCAGCTAGGTGAGAGCCTGACAGAGGGATCTTCTCGGGGTCTGGGTAGACTCTTTCGAGTGACATCCAGCCCTGCCAGCTAGATGAGAGCCTGGTTGTAATTATGAGAGTTCTTTGGGATTAAAATTTTTTTTATGAAGAAAATTTTGGGATTTAAAGAGATTTGAAATGGTTTGAAGAAAACTTAAGAGTTAGGGTTTGATTTGCATAAATATAGTAGATCTCTAACATATATCAAATTTTTAGGTTGGTTTTTGAGTGAATGTAGTCTTAGACATAGAGATCTGAAATTTTTGACAAAAAATTCAGGATGGAGAAGCTTAACAATTATCGCCCGATGACAACCACTATCGCCCGACAGTAGTAAAAATTCGTTTTCTAATCGATTTTGGGATAATTGCAGGAATGGCTTTCAGTTCAAGAGCAAGAAAGAGTTCTTCCAGCAATCTGCATTCATCCTACCAATCCTTTCCATGGATCGAAAAAGTGACGATAGAGATTTCAAAAATTATGGAGTTCGACATTCCTCAAGACGTACATATCTACGATCTCCTAGCACATACAGGTATAATGTCACTGATCATCCTGGATATGTTTTGTTCTATATTTATGAGGGAGTTTTACAATCACTTGGAAGGTCCTGCACACTCCGGATTGAATAGAGGAGTGAGATCTCATATCCAAAGAGGAATAGTTAAGATCACTCATGAAGACTTGAGGAATGAGTTTGGTTTACTAGATTGGGAAAATGTGCTTGATATAGTGGAGAATTATCGCAAGGAGAGATTGGACAATTTGTGATGTGAATTTTCAGAATTTCTTATTTTTGTGATGTGAAACATTTTGTTTTAGTGTGTTGATTGATGTATGATTTGATATTATGTGTTATGTGTGATGTGAGACATTATTAGTTATGATAAGACTATTTGTGATGGTTTTGATTACGCTTGATAATATGTGCGAAGATTATCTTAAAGCATGTGAATCCTTATCTTTTTGTGAATAGTTTAGTTATTAAAAATTATTAAGTTTCACTGATAGTTTTAGTTTGAAATATTTAAGACTCCTAATTCTAGTCTTAGTGTAGAAAAGCATGAATCAAGAAGTGACTTTGTAAAAATATCAGCAAGTTGTGAATCGGTTCCTATAAATTTTACTTTAATAGTATCCTTTTTAATATGGTCTCTAATAAAATGATGTCGAACATCTATGTGTTTAGATCGTGAATGATGTATTGGATTATAGGTTAGATCGATTGCACTTTTATTATCACATTTCAATTCTATAATTTGTTGTTTTACCCCAAAATCTGCTAAAGTTTGTTTCATCCAAAGGGCTTGTGCACAATAACTACCTAGTGCAATATACTCGGTCTTAGTGGTAGAGAGGGCAATAGAATTTTGTTTCCTACTCGACAAGAAATAAGTGAAAGGCCTAAAAAATGACAAGTACCGCTTGTGCTCTTACGATCTAAAAAACAGCCAACATAATCAGAATCAGAATAACCATGTAAGATACCACAAACCTAATTTTGTAGTATAAATAAAATATCTAAAAATACGTTTAATTGCATTCAAATAAGATTCTTTAGGATTAGCCTGAAATCTAGCACATAAACAAACTTCAAACATAATATCAGGTTTAGATGCGGTTAAATATAATAATGATCCTATCATGCCTCTATATAAAGTTTGATCAATAGAAATGTCACTTTCATCTTTTCCTAACTTTAAAAAAACACTCATAGGAGTACTAGCTAGCTTAAGGTTTTCAAATCAAAATCTTTTAAGAACATCAAGAATATATTTTGATTGGCAAATAAAAATTCCATCATATTTTTGAGTAATTTGGAAACCTAGAAAAATATGTAAGTTCTTCTACCATACTCATCTCAAATTCATTTTTCATAACATTCATAGCATCATTACATAACTCTTCATTAGTGACTCCAAATATAATATCATCAACATAAATTTGTAAAACTACTAAATCATCATTAACATGGTTAATGAAAAGTGTACATCAGCACTACCCATTTTATAATCATTCATTACCAAATATAAAGTTAACCTTTCATACCATGCATGAGATGCTTATTTTAATCCGTAAAGTGCTTTTTCTAATTTATAAACATGATTTGACTATTTTTCATTCACAAAACCTGGGGGTTGTTCTACATAAACTTCTTCCTTAATATACCCATTTAAAAAACCAGTTTTCATATCCATTTGAAATAATTTAAATCTTTGCAAAAGCAAGAAAAATTCTAACTACTACAAGACGTGTTACGGGTGTAAAGGTTTCATCAAAATCTACCCCCTCATTTTGAGCATATCTTTTTGCTACAAGCCTAGCTTTATTTCTATTGATCCAAGATTTACTATCCAATTTATTCTTAAAAATCCATTTAATACCTACAATAGAATGATCTGATGGTCTTTCCACAAGTTTCCAAACCTTATTATGTTCAAATTGATTAAGTTCATCATTCATAGCTAAAAACCAAGACTCGTCATTTAAAGCGGTTGAAACATCTTTAGGTTTTATATTAAAAATAAAACATAGGTTTGAAAATAAATCATGTAAAAAAGAACGAGTACTTACCCTTCTTGATTGTTCTCTAATTATCAATTCTTGTTGATGATCTTTTGAAAATATAAGCTCTCTTGGAGGCATATATTCTTCAACTTCTTCTTCTCATTGTTCTTTATCTTCTTATTCTTGTTCTTCAAGGATTTCTTCATCATCTTTCTCCAAAGGAGGAAAGGGTTCTTCATCATTTCCAGTAGGATTAGCTTCTACACAAGGAATAAACACATCAAGTTTAACATGAATTAATTCTGCAACTTTTTTTGTTCGTTTGTTAAATATTTTATGAGCTTTACTTGTTAAAGAATAACGAATAATAATTCCTTCATTACATTTTTCATTAAATTTACCTAAAACATCTTTTGTATTTAAAATGAATCATTTATATCCAAAAACTCTAAAATAAGATACATTAAGCTTCTTTTGATAATATAACTCATATTGTGTAAGTTTTAAAATGGACGCAGCATGACTTGGTTTATTACATAACAAGCAGTACTAACAGTTTCAGCACAAAAAGATCTAGGTAATTTATATTCAGATAATATAATACGTGCTAGTTCTTAGAGAGTTCTATTTTTTCTCTCACTACACCATTTTGTTGTGGTGTGCAAGGAGCAGAAAATTCATGCTTAATCCCTAATTCAGTACAAAATGAAATAAATCTATCATTCTCTAACTCACTTCCATGATCCGATCATATGCATTTAATTTTCAAATCAAGTTCATTTTGAACACGAATAAATAATTTTGTAAATTTAAAATACACATCAGATTTGGAAACTAAAAAGATTTTCCAACAAAAATGTGAATAATCATCTATCAAAACAAAAGTATACTTTCTACCTCGTAGACTCTGAGTAGTAACTGGACCAAATAAATTCATATGAATTAATTGTAACGGTCTAGTTGTAGAACCAATATTTTTGCTTTTAAAAAATGATTTTGTGAATTTTTCTTTTTAACATGGCGTACATAAAGAAGAAAGCTTTCCATCTAACAAAGGTAAACCCTTAATCAATTTATTTTTGGAAAGTTTAACAATAAGTTTTGTACAAGAATGTCCAAGTTGCCTTTGCCACAATTCTAATTCATCATTTTTGGAAATAAAACATTTAAGTGAAGATTGAGAAAGATCATGAAAAGTAATCATATAAACATTGTGAATTTTCGGTGCGGTAAAAATAATTTATTGAGTTTTTGAATCAATGATTTTGCAAATGTTTAAAGATGATTCAAAAAAAATATTTAAGCCACTATCACATAGTTAACTTATAGAAATTAAATTATGTTTCAAACCATCTATAAATAAAACATTCAAAATAGTAAAAAAATCATTATCAACTACACTGATGCCCATGATTCTTCCTTTACTATTGTCGCCAAAAGTCACTACTCCTCATTTCTTCTTCTCAAGGCTAAGGAACTTGGATTTATTGCTCGTCATGTGTTTTGAATATCCTGAGTCCAAGTACCACATATCTTCTTTGTCCATAGCCTGCCAACACACCTAGAAAAGAGATGAGAGTAAAGATCTGGTTACCAAAGTGGTGTCTCCCATAGAGTAGGTGGACGCCTTAGGTACCCAGATTTATTTAATTAAACCATGACCTATCTTCCTGCAAGAGTCAGTAGTGTATCCAAACTTATTACATTTGGCATAAGTAATAAAAGGATGAAGCCTTTTTCACAACTGAATTTGGACTCTTACTGGAAGATGGTTGATTAATAAAAGAATTTTTTATTTTTTAAAATTTAATTATTTGGACTTTGAGTTATCGCATGTGGTAGTGGTTATCGCAGGGCAATAGCTTCTAGCAATATATCCAAGTCCGTACTTTGTAGATCGATGGCATTGGTTTGTTAAAATAATATCCAATAATTTTCGGCCAATTCCAAACTTCTTAATAGCTAAATTTAGATCATGGATTTGGGATTTCAAAGCGGTGTTTTCAGTGACTAACATAACACACCGATTTGTAAATGCCTTTTTGCCACTTTCTATTTGAGATTGAGAAGATTTTAAAGTTCTCTCTAAGTCCTTTTTTTTCTTTGTTAAGAGAATCTACTTTGTTTTCGGACTTAGTAAGAGCTTTTTCTAATTCTTTTATCCTTGTTGAAACGTGATCACACTCTTGACAAGTGATTTTCTCCTTCCCAAGCACTTTCAATTCACTTGATCATTTTTTATTTTATTTTAATAAAATTTAGTTTTCAAATTTCAATAGATCTATAACTTTAAGACTTTTATCAAAAAAAATTCAAGTACGTAAAAATTCAGAATATAGTTCTTTATAAGTAGGAGGAGTTACCTCAATATTGCTTTGGACACTGCATTGATCTTCAGATGGTAAAATGTTCTTTCCCATCAAACACATGTTGGCTTCCACATTGTCTTCTAAATCTGAACCACTTGAATATTCAGATGACGAATCGTCCCAAGTTTCTGCCTTCAACACCTTCTTCTTGTTCTTTTTGTCATGCCTCTTCTCTTTTTGCTCTTTCAGATACTATTGGCTTTTGCTTCTTATATGACCAATCCTTCTATAATGATAACACTCTGGTGGTGGATGCTCTTCATCTTCTACAGCATCGACTTTTCCTCTACTTTTCTTAATTCTAGAATTCTTTTTGTTAAAGTACTTCTTGAATGAATTCCTCCTCTCTAGATTCCTCATAAACCTCTTAAATTTCCTTACAAACTAAATCTCCTCATCCTCTTCATCATCTTCGTCTGTTTCACTTTCCACCTTTTTATTAGACTTCAATGCCAATGCTTTCTTCTTTGACTCCAAGTACTCTTGTTGTTGAATTTTTAACTCTACTTCATGGGTTTTCAAATTTCTGATGAGGCTCTCAATTTGAAGAGTTTTAAGATCATATGATTCCGAGATGGTGGTCACCTTCAGATTGAACTTCAGGGGAAGTGATCTTAAAATCTTTCTTACTAAATCTCTGTTAGAGAAGTTCTTTCCAAGGACTTTGAAGTCATTGACGATTTTTGTAAACCTTGTGTACACAGAATCGACGTCTTCGTCAACCTCCATCCTGAACTTTTTAAATTCTGACTCCAATTGAAACAACTTTGAGTCTTTCACCTGCAATGTACCTTCATGCATAACTTCAAGCAAATTCTAATTATCATAAGAAGTTTCACATGCGCAAACTCTATTAAATTCAGTTCTATCAAATGCACAAAATAATGCGTTCATTGCCTTAACGTTATTTTTGCAATGAAGTTTGTCTAAATCGTCCCATTTATCCTTCGGTTTTTCCATAGTTACACATCGAACTACCATTGTAGGTGGAGTGTAGCACTACTATACCATTCCCCTGACATATATATCTAACGCAATAAGAAAACATCGCATTCGAGTTTTCCAATAATTATAATATGTGTTAGTGAATAAAGGAGTTCTGCTAATTCCTTTCCCCTTAGAAAACGCGTGATTGTTATGCGCCATTTCTCCGGGTGGTAAAACCGTTTTGGAGAAATCTTGCTTTGATACTAAGTATTGGATCTTGAGGCACCCTTAGAGGGGGGTGAATAAGGGCAAACTATAATTTTACTAATTAACCAAATACTTAGCCAAATTTTTCTAGAATCAAGAAAGATTAATCACAACCAAATATTTATAACAAATCACTTTGAAATTTATGATAAAACAAAATGCAAGGTTATTTCTTAATTGATCAAAATTACAAATAAAAGATTTCAATAAAGCTTGAAATCGATGCTGTGATGAAAAAAATCTCTTTTTTGAATATACCAATCCTTCTCCCAAGGATTGGCCAGCTAAAGCCTATCTCTCCCTAGATACTACAACTAGCCTCCCCTAGATATCACCACGACCTAATCATTGCACACACAACAATGATTTCCCCCTACACCATACACGGGCCTAGTCGTCACTCACAAGGCGAAAAACTCACTACGGATTACAAAGATAATGAAAAAGGGAAAATAATCTGAGAATAAAAACTCCCTCAAGTCTTGAGCGCTGAAGAGGCCGAAAAATTCATGCAAAGATCGCTGAAGATGAGAAGCAAGAACAGTCCCTTCTTCACTCTTTAGATTTTACGAACACTTAGGAAGTTTTTTGGTTCCAGGGAGTTATCTGGCTGGATATGCACGAAATCAAGGCTCCTGGAGGTTTGTAACATCAAATTCCCGAAGTTCAGCCCATTTATAAATTTTCCACCATTGCGCGACGGTAGCGCAATATTGTCTGCGATAACTCCAATGGTTGACATGTGTCCCACTATACAATTACCGCGCTGAGATGGTGGAGGTCGTGTACGGTCGTGGGATTATCGCGCCACTATAGCACGATATCGCCAGGCGGTATCTCCGATAATGCACATCATGGTAACAGTTTTGAATCATGGCCTACATCATGGCTGAAGGCTTTACACTAACACAAGGCGGTATTGATTATTTCTTGTGATAGCTCAACTTTGTAAAAACTGATGTACGTCGCCCATCCAAAATTATCAGAGTTATACATGTTATATCTGCACACCACAAACACAGTATGATCAAATACATCTGGGATTTGTTATTTTCAAACCAAGTAGTGTGGAATGCATGCTCCAAGAACTATTAATTTGACGATTCAGGTGTTTAAAAGTAAAAAATTTTAAACATAAGAAAAGATGCAAGAAATTAAGTTCAATGTTTGCAAGCGAGAAGGTTTTCTTATACTTCCCTTAAGTAAGGCTGAAATTGACGGTGACGGCTAAGTGGTGTAAGCAAAATCTAGAAACTTTATTTCAGACCAGTTCAATCACAATTGTGGATGATATTTGAATTTAACGAAACCCTGCGCTAGCACATGCAATATATTTCACAAATCCTAAACACGAGAGAGTTTAGAAATTTACCTCTCTCTATAGTGAGGTTAGAAGAGACTACCACTTGGAAAATAGAAATTGGCGGCACTTTAGCTAGATAAACCTTAAATCAGAGAGAGTTTTGCGCGATCATATCAATTAGTTCACAGTAGAAAAAAATCACAATCATAACATGGTAGATGATTATAACGTGAGAATAACCTTGGATCATAAGATATTCATAATTTGGTGTAAGAATAAATCATTGGGGGTCAAAAAACTTAATAAGGGTGATGGAGGAAGAATCTTACCCAAAGGAAGTCAAATTCGAGCCTAAGGAGGAGAGGGGAGCAAACCTTCGTTGTATCTCTCGCAAATGTCGTCCCAAACAGAGAGGAAGATGGCTACCGGCCCCTTGGAGAAGAGGAGAAGAGGGTTGTGGGAGGAAGAGAAGGAGAAATGTTGATGTAGTCAGCTCTTTGGAGGAGGTCAAACAACCTCCTGAGAGGATGGGTTGTTTCCCTTGCCAATTGGAGAAGAAGAAGAGGGAAATGAGCAGGAGGAGGCATCGACTCTTGGATAGGAGGTGGTTACCGACCACAGAAAGGAGTGAATGTGATAAATGGTGAGAGGCGGTAGAATCCGGAGGGTATATAAAAACGGGAATGGTGTGCGACTTGCGTGCGACTCGGGGGAACATGAAATAGGAAGGTTGTCCCTCAGTTTAGAAGAATAACAACCTAAATAGGTGAATTACCAAGTCGCCACTATTTGTTATAATTGATTTAGCCCCTTTTAATTTTTTTAATTACAAGTTGTTACATCTAGGCCGGGCCCGGGCATGTTGGGCCCGGGCTTTTGCCACCTGGGCTGGGACCGGGTCTGACATTAGTCAGGCTCTAGCCCCCTCTTACAGAGGGGGTCTACTAAGGCCCCAAAGGCCAGCCCGGGACGAGCCGGACCTAGGCCGACCTTATTATCCAGTGGACCAAAATTCCTGCCTAATAGGTGGGATATTAGGTAGAATTTTCCGCTTTATTGGAAATCCCGCCAACAGACAGTATTTCCATTAGTAGGTGGGATTTCCATTAGGAATTCCCGACTGGCTGGATTTCCATCAAATCCCGCATGTTAGTGGATTTGATGGAAATCCCGAGTAACCCGCTGACTTGGGTGTTAGGCCTAGGCTAGGCCCAGTGCCCGTGCTTAGCCAGGCCCGGCCTAGGCCAGAATGTGAGCTAATATAGGGGCCATGTGGCCCACTAGAGCCTGACCAGGGCCTGTGGCAAGCTAGCCCGTTCCCGGACCGAGCTAGGCTTTTTCCGAGCCAGCCCCCCGAGCTCCAATTTTTTGAACACCGCTAATATACGTAAGGGTGAAGGAGGCATATATAAGGGAATCACCAGTTATGTATGAAGACATCTAAAATTAAAAAGCTTAAGTTTTCTCTCCGAGTTCTAAGTTTACCGCCAACTCTCCTCAAGTTTTCCTCACTTTCTAAGTCTTTCGATTGCAACTTTGAGTGATAAAAATTCATGTTGTGTGCGTGATACTACAGAGCTACTACACGCATTAGCGGGCATGTGCTAGCTACGCGTGCACGATAGCGGGCACGCAGCGATGCTCGCTCGCTAGAGGTGCACACACGATATTTGGAGCGCAGTGCTGCACTCGTGCTACCACGTACGATAGCGGGCATGTAATGTTGTGTGCACTGTTGCATCTGATCTACCACACGTAATTGGGCAGACGTCCGGTCGGTGACAATCAGGGTCGTTTGGGGTGCGGCGGGGAATGCGCGCACGTGCGCTTGCATCCTCGACTATCATGAGAGGTTCCCTAGGCGGTTATAAGCGGTTCTCACTTCCCCCATTATGAGCATTACTCATAATGGAGAGGTTACGCTACATGCAACCCAATTTTTATGGAGAATGTGCTATCCGCAACCTAGCTTAAATTAAACAAAAAGGTATCGATCAATATATAAAAATAAATAAATAACATATATAAAGGTCATTGATATTTGGAGGCCTACAACCGATATTTGCAGGTCAATATTTTAAAAATCTACCAAATTTATAACCTAAATGAAACCTCCTAATTGTAGCCCCTTAACACCCAACACTAAATTCACGATTTTCGCCTCTGTACGCCCGAACAGAACTCCCTCTGCCGTCTGGTGTGCTCGGAAATGTCGTCGGTGCCCCTCCAAAGCCTTCTTGTCTTCGCCGCCTAGAGCACTCTTCGTCGTTGTCGATATGTATTCTCACCCCTATGCTTCTCTCCAATGCTGCTCTATTCATTGCTGCCCCTTATCTCCTTTGTTCATTATTTAGGGTTTTGTGGTCCTTACTGCCATCACCGTTGTCTGGAATACTCATCATCACCGCCAATATATAGGTTTTCTTAATCCTTTTTTCCATTTCTTCCCTTTTTAGGGTTTTCTGGTTCAATATCGCCCCTATTTCAGTACATTTTCTTAGGTTTTCCTACTCCTTGATGTCGTCGCCGCCACCTGGAATTCTCGGAATAGTCGCCGATATATCTTCTCTCCACATTGCTTATCTTCACCACCCTGTTCAGATATGCCTCTCATTTCTTGCATGTTTTTTTATTTTTTGTAGGGTTTTCGGGGTTTAAATCATCGGCGTCTCTATCAACATCATAATTTGGTTGAAGATGCCAAACCCTTCATCTCTAACATTACCTCCCAGTTATGAGGTATTGTGGCTCATCAATTTTAGATTGTGGTTTTAGTTTATTTTTTTACATAGTTAGAATTGATTTTGTTTAATTTATTTCTAGAGTGAAATGCACAGTGGAGAGGTAACATTATTGACTTATGGAGATATTCCTCAACAACCACATGTAGATGTTGAAAGTGGATATAACAAACTGAAAAAAATTCTTAGAAGTGTCTACTAGTAATTTCACAACCTTATGAAAAACTTTTGATCAATTACTTATTTAACAACATATAAAGATTAAGAAGATGTTTGGGCAGAATAAGATTCATGTCAGCACATGGTTTAAAAGTTATTATACATTGAGCTAGTTGTTAACATTTCTATTTTGCGTTAAAGTTTATTGAAAAAAGAAAACATTTCTACCAAAATAAATCATTTTAAACCTAATAAAAGCAAGCAACTACTTTGTTCTTTTGAAAATCCATGAAGATTGTCCACTACCATAACAATTTTTGGTATGGTTGAGGTACCGCAAAGACATAACAGAAGAATTGTAAATTCCTTATTGAAAGATAAGTGTAGTCTAATCACCTAGGGGGGTGAATAGGCGTGTTAAGAATTTTAGGTTTTTCTTTATTTTTCTTCAGTTAAGCACAACATAGAATCAACACAACATAATACACCATGATATATATAACGGTTCCTTAATTATGGGTACATTCACTCTCCCCCTCACTTATCTAACAGAGTGATAGACTGATAGATTCATCCAGCTTCTCCAATTTTCTCAAATCTAATGATCTTACACTCAGAGTCTTTGACTCATACAACTCAGGAACAACAACAATCCCCTACCTCAGGCCTTCAACCACAAGGTCCTACCACTCATGCCCAACCCTACCTCAATCTCTACACCTAGAGATCTACACTCAGATCTTCTTTCAAAGACCCTACCTCAGATAAAAATGATCCTACAACTTAAATTCCAACTGGAATCCTACATCAGTCTCTAGGGGTGATGATGTAGGCGTACATGTTAGAGCCGAATTATGACTACAGACGCGCACGACTATCACTTCACGAACTAATTCTACGCTCACACAATTGTTCTACGCCGCTCCACGCTATTACATTCATTCAATTTCACGCTAGCGTACGGGTAGCCAAACCGTTTCGAGATCAAATAAGGGCGATAGGCCGGTATCCGATCGAGCTAAAAGGACCAATATTGGATCCGGACGAGCGAAGGTTGTACCCAAAGAGATCTACCGAAAACAATCACGAATTCGGAAAAGGTAGATCTCTCCTAACAAAAGAAACGAGGGTTTGCCAAACCCTTTGCGAAAATTAAGTTAATCAAGAAAACAACGCAAAAACAATTAAAGCCAATCACGAAATTTCAAATGATTTCAAAATTTAATGCCAGAAATTCCACCACAAGATTATTTAAGGAAAGAAACACACGAAAGTGGAAAAGTTCGTTACCCAACCGGAATGGATGATTCCGATTCACTCGGCGAGGATCGTTCTTCAACGGCTCCACCGAAATCACGCCGATAGGAGTGAAATTCGTCCGCCTTCGTCGCGTTACGCTGGAAATGGAAAGGCCCGTCGAAATCTTCTTAATATAGAAATAAATATCTTCAAGTATGGCAAGAGAGAGAAAAGGTGGTGAATTGGAAATATTAATGGAAAGAGATATTCCCAATATGGATAGTTAAGGGAATTTATGGTAGGTGATATTTTGGTTATGGAAAGAGGAGGGAGAATATGGTATGAATTTAGAATGAGTTTGGAAGGGTATCTTTTGGATTTAGGAAGGAATTTATGAGGGTGGGGGTCGGTTTGGTTTTTTTGTAGTGGAGGTGGCGGCTTGGCTTGGTGGAGGAGGAGGTGGCTCCGGTTGGCCAGATGGTGGTGGTCCGGGTAGGAGGAAGGAGGAGGGTGGTCGGCTCTTGTTGGAGGGAAAAGGAAGAGGTGGCGGCCTTAGGAGTTGTGGATGGTGGCTCGGGTAGGAGAGGAGTGGTGGTCGGGTTGGAGAAAGAGGGAGGGGAAAAACCGAGATTTGAGAGAGGGGATGAGAGGTGGCCGGCGGCCAAAGAACAAGAGGAAGGAGGAGGAGAATTTCGGCCCAAGGGAGAGAAGGAGGAGAACTTCAAGAGGAATTAGGTTTCAACTTTTCTTTTCATTCAATCACTAATGAGAAACAAAAGGGTACATGCCTATATATAGGCTACAACAAACACTCCAACTGGTTACATGCAGCCCAAACATGAAAACATGAAAATAAAACACACACATACATCATGATTTTATATTAAAACCATAATGTACATATTACATGAAATAGAAGTGCAATTATTAAAAATAAAACACACAAATCATGGATTAATAATTAATAATTATATGATAACAATTATTATTAATTATTAATAAATCGGCTTGCGATCAGGACGCCTATTATGACGATGCTCTTCACGGTCATTTGTCAGTGTGCCGTCTTCAAGGTGTTGCGCGCCGTAGTCTCCATCAATCCTCCCCCGCTCGAAAATACTCATCACTGATGAGTGGATTTGACTGTACCAGCGCGGGAGAGCTACAACCAAATGAGCTACCTCTGATCCAAACGGCCAATGGACAGCGGAGATTGGACGATCACGCCAACGAAGCAGGTAGTGGCCAACATCGCCAAAAGTAGAGGGGAGCACTTCAACCTGGAGTATCCTGTAATGCAAAAAGATGGTCCTAGGGAACCTCGGAAAAGCATTAGGCAATAAAGGAAGAAAAATTTCAACATCAACTACAAACGTACCTCCAGTGAAGACCGAAAAAGAAAGCGATCCAGGCACAAACTCACTACCCAACCCATAAGAGAACGAAGTGGAACCAAACGGACAGGCAAATAACTCAAGTGGTCGAAAAACATGCAGCGTTAAATCAGAAACATTAAAAATAGGGGTATCACCCCAATCAGTGAAAAACCTCAAAAGTATTGCACGTTTTCCTAATGTCATTAAATTCCGCAAATGGTCCAGCTCGCCAACTCGCCCACTTTCTATAGTGCCCGAAAGCAACCGTTCAGGGACGAGACGCACCAAGTCAAAATTGCAAATCATACCGTAAGACGCTCTTTTTTGTAAGCTAGCAAGAATTTGAATAGATTATGTTAACGTGGTTTGTGCTTCACTAAAGTGCTTACGTAAATAAAATTCATTGGGAGCATCATCATGCGCAAACGTACTTAGTGCATTCGGTGGTAACGAAATGACAAAAGGCGGCACCAACGGAACTAAATCTGGTGGCGCTGAGGGAATCTCATCAGGAGGCACTATAAGCGGCCCTATCCTAAACGTATAATTCGATAAATGATTTTCTTTAAAGTTCATGGAGGATAAAATTAGGATAAAGGAAATAGTCTCCACAAAAATAAAATCTAAAACATTCGAGGGTGTGACCAATGACGGACTCATAGGGTAATAGGTCGTCAAAGGGGACATGTCCAAAGGAGGAGCTAAGTCATTCTCAACGTCGAAACACGGGTTTAACGTCCAAGAAAGATCACCCGGTTGTAAGCCATTAAAGTCATATGAAAATTCAAACAATGGATTCGCCCTTACAGAAAATTCGTCCGACATGTCTACCAATTCAATAGATATATCATGTAAATCAGATTCAGTTGTCTGGTCATAGGTCGGCAACAATAATACGTGATCTGGAGGCACTAACGGGACCACATCTGGGGGTACTTGCAGAATGAACTCAGGGGGCACCGTAGAACTCCTGAAATTAATCGTACCACACTCATGTCCTAAATGTTCAGTACGTTGAGTCAACGGGTCAGGGGGACGAGTCGGTAAAATCAAACCCGGGGTACAATCCAAAAAGTCGTCCAATAATGCAACTTCCTTGCTTACAATTTCTTCTGACACACTATCCAAGTAATTTAATTTAGAATCAATTATGGTCTCAGACAAGGGTAAAATTGAGCCCAACAGAAGCTTTAAATGAGAAACGTCAGATAAAGGTGTTTGCATCAAAGAAATATCGTTCGGGCTCATAGCACTAAAATCATCCAAGCATAACTCATTCACCAACGGTAAGTCTTCCCAATCAGTCGGAACATCCAATATATCAGGATCATCAGAACAATCCTCAAAATATCTCGGTCTAAGAGGAACCAGCTCGAGTCTGAACAGATCATCTCCTAAGTCACTACTAAGTAAACTCTCATCATCAGGTAAAATGCCTACCGACTCAGGTGTAATATCAGCAGGAGTAACCATAGGCTCCAAAATGTCGTCGACGGGGGGTGGAGATGATTCCTCAGTGGTGGAATCCTCATCCATGTCACTAGGGTAACCAATATCCTCATCGTCGCTATAATCGTCAGGGATAACAGCCTCGTCCTCAATGACGGGCACCATCATAGGCCTTTCCTTTGACTCATCAGAGGAGTCAATAACTAGAGCAGGCAACAAACGGGAAGACTCAAAAGGTTCTATGGGCGTAATCATGGGAGGACACTCAATAGAACCAGTGTCATAACGATACTCACTCACAGGCTTGGTGTTGGTAGTACGGAGATAGGCGGGATCAAATTGATCCGATAGGAGGCTAGGCATCGCCTGCCAATTATGTTGATAACCACCAACACGACGCTCTTCGTTCATCCAAAATAACTGGGCCTGACCTATTAACCGCTCTCGGGCAAAGTGAATCTTTTGGGGGTCATCCCATCCGTAACACATAAAATGAAGTTCTATACCCTTAAGTCAATCCCTAAAAATTTTAGGACACCCTAAACCGTCATACGTGGGGGTCCTACTAAACGTGGGAGGATAAGTATGAGAATGAGTAACATGTACGTCATAAGCCATCTTAGCGTGAACCGGGGAGAAAAATTCACCCGGACTTGGTGCATGTGCAAGGAAAAGGGTACTAGGACAACTTAACTCTATCGAAGATGAAATTGTTCTCGCTTAACCACTAGGGTCTTAAATATGATAAAATAGGGTTTTTTTGGGAAAATATGAGGATCATTAAAAAAATTTTCTGGATTTTTTTTATTGAGAAAATAAAAATCTTGGCCGCTATTGACACACCAAATACTAAATTTTAAAATAACTTAATAAAAATAATGACTTAATGAGAAATAAATTTTTTTTGGATTTCTTATTAAAAATAAGATAAGAGAATTTCCAGAATTTTATTTTTTTAGATTTTGAGAAAAATTAAAAATTTTAGGCCGCTATTTGCAGACCAAAAATTTAAAGATTGATTTTTTTATGAAATACCATGCAACGAGTGAGTGCGTGTTAACGTGCCATATAAGAGGGGGAGGGTGCCAATTAGGAAATTGACGTGAACCTCTCTCTGATACCAAATTGATGTAGGCGTACACGTTAGAGCCGAATTATGACTACAGACGCGCACGACTTTCACTTCACGAACTAATTCTACGCTCACACAATTGTTCTACGCTGCTCCACGCTATTACATTCATTCAATTTCACGCTAGCGTACGGGAAGCCAAACCGTTTCGAGATCAAATAAGGGCGATAGGCCGGTATCCGATCGAGCTAAAAGGACCAATATTGGATCAAGACGAGCGAAGGTTGTACCCAAAGAGATCTACCGAAAACAATCACGAATTCGGAAAAGGTAGATCTCTCCCAACAAAAGAAAACGAGGGTTCGCCAAACCCTTTGCGAAAATTAAGTTAATCAAGAAAACAACGCAAAAACAATTAAAGCCAATCACGAAATTTCAAATGATTTCAAAATTTAATGCCAGAAATTCCACCACAAGATTATTTAAGGAAAGAAACACACGAAAGTGGAAAAGTTCGTTACCCAACCGGAATGGATGATTCCGATTCACTCGGCGAGGATCGTTCTTCAACGGCTCCACCGGAATCACGCCGATAGGAGTGAAATTCGTCCGCCTTCGTCGCGTTACGCTGGAAATGGAAAGGCCCGTCGAAATCTTCTTAATATGGAAATAAATATCTTCAAGTATGGCAAGAGAGAGAAAAGGTGGTGAATTGGAAATATTAATGGAAAGAGATATTCCCAATATGGATAGTTAAGGGAATTTATGGTAGGTGATATTTTGGTTATGGAAAGAGGAGGGAGAATATGGTATGAATTTAGAATGAGTTTGGAAGGGTATCTTTTGGATTTAGGAAGGAATTTATGAGGGTGGGGGTCGGTTTGGTTTTTTTGTAGTGGAGGTGGCAGCTTGGCTTGGTGGAGGAGGAGGTGGCTCCGGTTGGCCAGATGGTGGTGGTCCGGGTAGGAGGAAGGAGGAGGGTGGTCGGCTCTTGTTGGAGGGAAAAGGAAGAGGTGGCGGCCTTGGGAGTTGTGGATGGTGGCTTGGGTAGGAGAGGAGTGGTGGTCGGGTTGGAGAAAGAGGGAGGGGAAAAACCGAGATTTGAGAGAGGGGATGAGAGGTGGCTGACGGCCAAAGAACAAGAGGAAGGAGGAGGAGAATTTCGGCCCAAGGGAGAGAATGAGGAGAACTTCAAGAGGAATTAGGTTTCAACTTTTCTTTTCATTCAATCATTAATGAGAACAAAAGAGTACATGCCTATATATAGGCTACAACAAACACTCCAACTGGCTACATGCAGCCCAAACATGAAAACATGAAAATAAAACACACACATACATCATGATTTTATATTAAAACCATAATGTACATATTACATGAAATAGAAGTGCAATTATTAAAAATAAAACACACAAATCATGGATTAATAATTAATAATAATATGATAACAATTATTATTAATTATTAATAAATCGGCTTGCGATCAGGACGCCTATTATGACGATGCTCTTCACGGTCATTTGTCAGTGCGCCGTCTTCAAGGTGTTGCGCGCCGTAGTCTCCATCAGGTGAGCATGAAAAACCGCAAACCG
Source organism: Platanthera zijinensis (assembly GCA_039513925.1). Taxonomy (NCBI): domain Eukaryota; kingdom Viridiplantae; phylum Streptophyta; class Magnoliopsida; order Asparagales; family Orchidaceae; genus Platanthera; species Platanthera zijinensis. The sequence continues at coordinate 247,667,217 of CM077078.1, read as the reverse complement.
CAAAAACCGACTGCACCGCAAAAACCGCATTGATTTTTAAACCGCACCGCATAGTTTAGGTGCGGTGCGGTTTTGAACTTTTACAAACCAAGCGCTGCTCGGTGCGGTGCGGTTTTTGGATTTTGAAAACCGCAAAAACCGCACCGCACCGAATATTTTGTGTATTTAATTTTTTATAATTATGTGACGTCACATTTAAGTATATTAAGTAAGAGTTGATATATTTATACGATATATTACTGTCAGAGTAAATATAATTAGGTAAGATATTTTGCTGAATCAACTCTTCCACACACACTATAGTGAAATAAATGCTTAAAACTATAAGAAAAACATGATGTACGCATTAGTGAGAATATGTCAAGATATGACATAATAATGACGACAAATGAATCAAATGATCCATATAGCCGACCACACTATAGTGGGATAAAAGTTTGAGTGTTGTTGTATCTCTACCACACACAAAAAACTTGGATATCAATTAAAATAGTCTCTTAGTTTTAATAATCCAAATTAAAACAAAATATTGCATAAGAAGTGTTGATATATAAGAATGAATGAATCTCCTGCAATAAAGTTTAGTGTGAAAATATTTGTCTATAAAACATGATATTCATAGAATATTATATAGTTTATAAGTTGTTATGACATCTCCAAAAAAAAGACAAATAACTGTATTAAAATTTATGAAAATGAAATCACCTGTTGTAAGAAAATGATGTAATTTAATACAATAAAGAGAAAAAAAATAACAAAATATAAAAGAACTCATAAATTATCAAGCAACATTCATAGTTCTGATGCTTACCTATAGTCTATGTAATGTTAAAAACCGCACCGAAACCGCAACTGCACCGCAAAAAACCGCACCGAACCGAAACCGCACCGCATAATTTCGGTGCGGTGCGATTTTGCTCGGGAAAAAACCGAGCCCTTACGGCGCGGTTGCGGTTTGGGCCAAAACCGTACCAAACCGCACCGTGCACACCCCTATCGGTCTCATATCTAACAAGGACCTAACAATTATAAAGAAATTACAATGGATTTGACTCAAACAAAAACACTTAAGTCTTCTATGAAAGTACTGTGAAGGCTTCTTCTTTCTTGATCAACACTTGAAGATATCTGCTTGGAATGAGATAGACTTCATTTGGTTTAGCATTTAAGGCATGCGCGCTTTACCAAAACGCAATCCCCACTGCATTTTTGTATTTGTTTTTCCACCTAGGTTGGAATCGCGCGACGTTTTCTCCGAGCTATAAAAGTCGCGACCCAAAACTTGCGGGAGAGCTCCAGTTCGCCGCATTTAGGGAGGATAAAACATTTCTTGTGCCACCCTCCCGTGCCCTGCTATCTCATTTTTAGGGTTGCCGCCAAAAGCTTCGTTGTTGGCGGTCTGCCCAGAGCCCACCGATGGGCTTGCCGGACCCCGGCGAACCCACTAGGGATATCCCAGCGGCACTCCGACATGGTGACCGCCGACGGTGGCATTGACCGTGAGGCCCAGATCTAGGCTTCATGGTTAGGGCCATCTCCGGCGGTGGCCTTGCCAAAGCCCCGCCGGACTACCTCTAGCGGGATTGCTGGGGTCCGATGACCCCACCGACGGGCTTCAGGCAGGCCGCCGGTAGTAGAGCCGTGCGGAGGCAGGACAGAGGCGTGCAAAGGCAGGGCGGAGGCACGACGGAGACATATATAAACACTAAAATTATAACTATAGGGTAAATAGTATAAACAGTAAAATTATATTAAAAATAATAATTAAAAATATATATATATATTATTTTTAACAATTTATTATATATATATACTAGAGAAAAATAATTTAAAATATATAACAAAAAATATTTTATGATAAAAAATATTTATAAAATGTCATCGTTGTTTTGTCAAACGATTCTCTGTTCTGAATAGCTCTGCAAACACAGACTATCCAAACAGATCTTCATTTCCAGCAACTAGTTTCCAATAGCTCAATTTACAAACCTGCATTTACAACAACTCTTTTTACGACCGCAACCACTCTTATAAATGAAGTCTTAGTCTGAATCAAGAGTCATTTTGCCAGAGAGATAGACCTTCAGGAAGAAAATGAATCTGTTGAGCCTTGGAAGCTATCTCACTAGGGTTTGCAATTTCCGAGGACTTGGAGAGAATTTGAGAACTTGAGCACTTGCAAAGTTCTGCACAAAATCTCTATCTGTGTATGCGCTTCTCTGTGTTTAAATTTGCAAGCCTTTTATATAGTTGACTGAATCGACAAAGGCCTTGCTACTGAAGAGGAATCTTCAAACAGTTAGAAATTGTGCATAAGGAATGTTCTACAAACAACAAGGAATATGAATCAATATATAATATTTTTTCCTCTTAAGACACCGTGATTATTGTAGTAAAAAGCGAAATTTAAAATGATTTGAATGATCGTGCAATCTGTGGCAAAGTTCCAGTATGTGACCGTTAGAACACTCTTTAGGTCGATAAAAGAAATATTAGTATATGTCCAGCTTGTAGTCGATAAAATCCTTTAATACTTATATACATCATGATGCACCTGACTTGTCACTTATGATAATGTCTTAATGTAGTTAATACTCGTGGAGTCGATCCAGGAGAAATCATTCTGTCATGGTCCAGACAATGCAGTTGATAAAATACTTGGCCTTTAAGTCTATGCAGTCGATATAATTCCTTAGTCATTCAGTCGATACACTCGACAAATTTCTTAGCCTTTTAGTCGATGTAGTTGACATATTCCCCATTCATTTAGTCGATGTAGTAGACAAATAACTTAGTTTTCAGTTGATGCAGTCGACATTTTCGAGACGATGTAATTGGCATTTGACTTAGACTAAATCTTCCTCCTTCCAACCAAGTCTTTTAACTTTTTGATTTTTCTTATGTTAGTGACATGCCTAATATAAGATTAGGTCAAAGATTAATATGAGTACCTTGAGGGATTAAAAGAGCAAAACCCTTTTTTAGTGACCATAAGCCTAATACTATATTAGCTAAGCCATTTCTGTTATACCTGTTACATCAAAACTCACACATACATCAAAAACAAAATATTTATTGTCATCTTGATGACTTCTTCAAATCAGAAATCTTGTGGACAAAATTCTGAACACTTACATAATACATATTCAGAATATGTGAAATGTATGCATTTGTTCAATTGTGATTGATTTTCTACGTAATTGTTTTTAATTTATAATTCTCGATTTTTTTGTAGGTTTGTCATCCACTATATTCATGCTTATTATAAAGAGGCATAAAAAATTATATAAATATTTCGTAAGATCTTCACAACTTAAAAAATTCATTTCATGATATCAATTCAATTTTAAAATACTAAAATAAAATATTTTTAAAATTTCATGCATACTAGTGTTCATTTTGGGAAGATGAAATTGGGTTGAATGATATGTGTTCATTGCTATAGCGGAGCTGAATGATAAAAATATAATTTTTGTCATTTTGATTTTATTTGAATGATAAAATCTATATTTTTGTTTGAATGATAGATGTGTTGTTTTGGGTACATTTCATTTTATCAATTACTAGAGAATTTTTTTTTAAAAAATCAATTTTTTTTTTTTAAAAGACTGCAAATATTTATTTAAAGTTGCAAATATCCAAAATCTCAGCCCTATATAAAATATTGAAATTTATGATTCCACAAATATCAATATCAAATAAATTCCAACATTTTCGTCCTTATTCAATATAAGAAAAATAATAATTGTCTGAATCCCAATGGAGTTATGGGAACTACTGCTAAATATACGTCATTTCTTGTGAATTCACGCCGAACCCGACTTTCATCCCTTGATCAGTCTCCCAGCAGAACGCAAGGGTTGAACGTGCGCGCTCCCCGGATCAAACGGGGTAAGGATATCGTTATTTCGACTGCTGGGCGGGGTACGGAAGAAGACGTGAAGGAGAAATCCTTCTTCCCTGCCGCTGCGACCTACCTGCCCACGGATCATCCTGCTGCGCGAGGGATAGGGGTTTATCTTACTCTACTACGCTTGCCTGGAAGGGCGAAAGGGACGAAAGGGGCAAAATATGGCAGCTCGTGACCCTCGCGGCGGTGGAGGGTGCTGCCCGCCTATGGATCTGATGCGGTCGGAGCCGATGCATCTCGTGCAGATCATCATCCCCATGGAGTCTGCCCACCTCACCGTCTCCTACCTTGGAGATCTAGGCCTTGTCCAATTCAAAGATGTAAGCTACCATTCCCGGTCTCTTCCATTATCATGCCTAATTATTTATCCACTTCTTTCATCTCGGACACGATTTCACAACTCGTGCTTAGATACCCTTATTTTACCGGGAAAATGTGTTGTGTCGATGCTGATACCTTATCCATCATAAGTGCCCGTTATCTGCAAGGTGATTTGTTAGATTATAGTTCACCCAATGAAGAGTGGATATAAGAACTATAGCTTCTAGGAAGTGCGGGATTTCTTTTTCTATTCCTGTTCTTATTTCCAATTTTGTTCTTATGTCTGTTGCGTGAACTTGGGTAGACTTCCACTTTCTACTAATTTGGAATGCTGATTTTCTGTATTTCTCCATGCAATTGACTATTCTTTTCAATATTACATATTTACATCCCTCCATTACTTAATTTTAATTAATTATTTGCACTAGAGAAATTGAAGCTGTGAATTCTATTTTGTATAAGGTTTAATTAATTTTTTCTATGCATCTATAAGAATAATTCTTCAACAGAAAGCACAATGGCTGTCACTTTTTATAACTCTACTACTTTATCACACCGACAGTAAGCTGAAGAATAATGATCACATAATGGAAGCACACTCATACCCAAAGCATTTCAAATATACATTCACAGGGTAAATGCCAATACACATTTCTCCCGTGCCATCATTGTTGAAAGGATGTTTGTATTTCCCTTATGTTGAGAAAGTCGTGCTTTGGGCATATTATGATTATAAAACTTGCTATACATCTGGCCTGCAATTGAGCATAGTATAGTGGGATCAGAAGCGCATTTCCTGTTGCTTAAGGTGGTGTTGCAAGGCAACATGAAGCTGGAGTAATTCAAACATATTTTGTTACTTGAAGTGGTGTTAATTGCTTCAAGATGATTTTCATCTTTTTTGTGTTTTGGATTTTTTAGGGCACATATTAGTCATTTTTTGAGCTGGAAATATATATATATATATATATATATATATATATATATATATATATATATATACACTAATTAATTGAAATAGGTTTTCATATTGTGGTTTCTAAATACATTTGGCTTTCTGAAGGATGGTTTTTCTGTAAAGATAGCATAATTGTTGAATGAGAGTTTCGATATATTTATATCTGATAGGATCTCTTTTGTGTGCTAGAGAGAAGCTTCTTGGATATGGTTGAGAAAGAAAATTAAAGGCATTGTTCAATGCCTTGTGGATAGAGGAGGTTTTTCATTATATAGTTTGCAATTAAAAAAAGATAAAATAGATGACATTTGAAGGTAAATGATTTATTATCCAACAATAAGCAGTGTTGAAGCCGCGGCGTCGGCCTAGAAGTTCGGACTTAGGCATGGGCCGAGGTTATTGACCCACCAAAGCAAAACCCATTGACCTGAGGGCGAGAACGGGATGGATGGGGATCCTGCCACTCGAACAACTCCAAATGTCGACTAGCCGCTAGGAGGTCCCACGACACACCTGAGAGTGTAAGAACTCCCCTCCCAAACCAAACACTGTACTAGGTTGGGGGATGAAGACTCCAAATGTGCAAAAGAGAGCTCGCAAGTTCTATGCGAGGTCTCCCGTAGTTTCGTCGCATTGCCTTTTCCCCTCGACATCGTGTCGTATTTATAGGCGTCGATAGGGGGTAGGGGGTATACCCCCTACCCATAGGTGGGCCCTAACCATTTGCGAGGCCAATATGATACTCGACAAGCTGTGCCGAGCTGATCTCGATGTCCGGTGAGGTGAAGTATTGTCCTCGGCGATGTGGCTGCGAGCTCTCAAAGAGGTGTCGGCAAGACGCTGTCTACGAGGATATTTTGGCAATTCTCTCATAGTTGTCCACGTAATTTTCGACGAGCACATGTTGTACACAATCCCGCTTTTTTTGGGCTCATCAACGAGGTCAAAAAAATGTACGAAGTCAAGGATTTGGGGAGCTGGGTGAGTTCTATAAATAGGGCACTGGGAACCCTTCAATCATGCCTTCTAGAGCTTTGCCAAATAGATAAGATTGATGGTCTGAGCTCGTTCATCAATGCTTTCTCGGCTAATCCTGGCTATATTTATGAGAAGAAGAGGAAGAAAATTTGTAGAAGCCGACTTTTTAGGGAGAGCCTTCAAAGAGGCTTTCCTCCGAGCCGATGCGTGGCGATGCCCACGATACGATGACGCCAAACTCGACGTTTTCTTACCCAGAAGACAAAGTCGCGAGGGAAGAGGCCGTTGAGAGGGCCACATTCAAATGGGTAGGTATCTGGATGGCGAGTCTTCAGGTTCAGTTCGTTGCTGACACACTAAGTTTTTGTTCTCCAGGTGATGGCACAGGAGTCCCTCCACAAAGTTTTTGTTGTGGACGAACCGCCTTCTCCTAGCACGGCCGCTGGCGGCAAAGCACCCAATACCCCGCCGATGGGTATGCATGGATGCTTATTCCCGTGGTCTCCTCACCATGATCTGTAATGATTCGCTATTTGATCCTATTGCAGATAAGAGCTCGTGGAAGATTATAGAGCCCTCGACACTTCACAAGACCGGCCTGATCAAGGTGGAATTAAAGAGGGCCAAAGAAGTCTCTTTTGAGATTCTGGTGGTCCGGTGTCTTGATGCCTCCGTCAAGGCTTTGCGTGGCAATGTCAGTACGCCTGTGCCCTCCGAGACCCTAGCTGGGAAGGAGCCGCCTTCCCTTGAGCAGACAAGTGTGTCTGTCTACTCACCATCCGGCTCGCAAGCTCCTAGTGAGTCCTTCGGGTTACCTGAGTTATGTTTCTGGATATCTGCCCAGTGCCGATTTTGCAATTTTGTAGGCACTCCTTCCGAGGGCGCACTCTCAGCTAGCGAGGTGCAACCAACAGAGCCGGTGCTACCTGCCGATGTCCGTTCGACCACGTTGTTACCCTGTTTGCCCTGATGAGTGTTCTGTCAACCTTCGCTGACCTTTAGAGTCATTTGGTCACCTTCGTTAGCGACATGGAGTTGATGTGGGTGGTGGAGCTTTCCTATCTGGCTAGCCATCTCACTATTCTGAAAGCTCAGATGGCCTCGACGGAGTAGTATGAGCCTTGCTTGGAGGCGGCGAAAGATCACTACTTCTAGATCGCCTTCCAGGGGCCCACATCAACGAGTTTCGCTGATAAGTTGACAATTTGATAACTGTACAAGTAGTTGCCATTTGACAAAGGTACTCAATAGTGACTACTTGGCTTATTGTTTTTGATAGGTAAATCTCCATAGACTAATTAGTAATGGATTTAAGTAGTGCCGAAGAAGCATGAAGCCATGGAGACTTGGTAGAGGAATATCGTATTATCCTAATCCTAAGGTTGAAGTTTCTCACATTGTTTTTGGAGTAAAACTCATCCTACTATCGTAAGCTCATGAGGATTAACGGGTAGTAACGACCATATGGTATGTGCAATGACTAATGGGACGGGAAAGGCAGGGAATATGTAGGTGATTTTGGGAAGTTTTAAATAGTAGGCGACATTGTCGATACAGGAAAGAATCTTGAAAGAGTCAAAAGTGTTGTATGAGGTTTATAAAGGATCGACAGAGAACAAATTTCTGTTGGTATTGTTGGAGACGAAAGTAGACCCAATTGGCAGTGGGGAATTCTTTTTAAGTCCTTTGAAAGTTGACATTCATATTCATGTATTGTTGGACATTATGATGTTTGCTTGGAGACGACGAGAAGGATGTGCTATCATCTATTTATTGACTTAGGACACACTGGCTAACATTTGTGCATATATACTTACTAATGCTGCAGTCAAGGGTGGGGTGGGGTGGGCGGGGAGTCCAATTGCTGTGATCTTTGAATAGTGTTATGTCAATTGCCAAATAATGAGTTGTGTTATTTAAGTGTTCGACCGAACAAATGAGTTGAAACTAGTGGCTAGGTTTATCCATGCATAGACTGCCAATGTATTATTCAGCTTGCACTCATTGTACTGAGATCTTGTCGAGGTTCTTGTTTCCAAACTGTAAAAAGGTTTTTTTTAGTTTGAAATTCTTTGGTGAGTAGAAGTTGTAGTATTTAAGTAGGGTGTTCCACGTGGGCGGACTAGGTGGGAAAATAGACCAAGTTATCGTCAAAGAGGACATGAGCAAATTGTCAGAAGCATGATAGAATGTGTCGTTCATTGCTGCCTACAAGGTTAAAGATGACTTGATCAAGCCTACTGGATTTCGAGGATTAATTGTGGCCTGAGTGCAAGAGAATGCTTCTTTTAAGGATCCCGACTGATGCATATTTGGTGTAATCCATAGTGATGGCTGAATTTGGAAAATTAGATGATGTAGGTTTTGTCGAATAACTTGTTGATAGGGGAATAAGGAAAATAGTGCTTGATGCTGAGAGCGTTGAGAGTATGACAGTTAACGTAAAAATGCTAGAAAGCGTCTTTCTTGCAGACTAGGAAGGGGTGAAGAAAATGAGCTAGAGTTGTTTTATATAATACCGTTTCCCAGCATGGTGATATCCTGTTGTTCTTGCTCCTATTTTTGGAAAGGGGTAGCAACAAGGGTGAGTAGTAATTGGGATAAGTTGGGTTTAAATGCGATCATGGTTGTAGTGGCGAGTCAGAAGGTCATTTAGTTTGACAAAGAGGGGATGTGCATGGGGTGACAAGAGAGGCAAATTAGGATGTGAAGTTGACCAGTCAATAGGCGTGGTGGTGTGGGTTTTGCGACAAGTAAGAAGTAGGAGGCGAATATAAGACTTCATTTGTTCGTGGGCTAGTTCGGCGAGTTGTATGGAAGGTTTGGTGTAGTTGTGCCTTGGAGGATGAATGTGGCAGGCTTGATGAAGAAAACTGATTGTGAGTTGGGAGTAGGCAATAATGACATGACCTAGTTGTTGTAGCCGATGTATGCTAAGGACGAGGTCATCACCTGGTTGGAAATGACATCAATATCCTAATAAAAGGCCTGACCTAAGAAGATGAGGGGAACCTGGGAGTAGATGCCAACACAAGTTGTTTTCCATGGTCTAACATAGTAGAGGTGAAGGTGGATGGCAACACAAGTTGTTTAGTGACTCGCTGTTAAGTGAAGTTGTATGTGTGCTGCTGCTATCTAATGAGAGAAAGAGATGGAGACGGCTATTCATATGGTGCATGCGGTTGATAATGTCATGTGGTTGATAATGGTATGTGAGAGATTTTTGGTTGTGAAGTTGGTAGAGGTTTTGTGTTAGTATATGGTTCAATAGGGGAGTTGACATCTGGTTTGTCATCATCTCATGGTCCGATACGGGTAAGAGAAGGAATGGGTTAGTTTTGCAGTGGTTACGTTGGTGGAATTTCTCATTGCAGTTGAAGTAAGGACACTCTTCATGATGGTGTTTCTCCTCAATATGTGTAAGATGGTGTATAAATATTAGAGTTGGGTTGCCGAGTAACGTTGTCGAGTTGGGAAAGTTTGGTGCTGACGAAAATGGGTTGGCTGAGTATGAGTGAAGTGGTTGCGGGGCTGTGCAAAAAATAGGTTGTATTTCAACATATTTGTGATCGTGGAGTTTAATTAACCCCATAATAGAGACATGGTAGTGGGATTGAAATCCTTTACCCTGTGGTGAATATCAACTTGTAGGCCTGAGTAAAATACTCATATAAATTTGTCAACGGAGGATGTTTGTTTGTTTTTCTAGTGATTCAAAGCACTTTACTAGATGCACACCATTGAGGATCTTGTTAAATAGGAAAGTATGCCTTGTGGGACAACCTTTGAGATGAACCAAACGCACCCCAAGGGATGTTTTGAATGAATCCTTAAAAGAAATTGTTTGTTGGTATGCATCTATTGGTACCAAGCGATGAAGGGGAAAATCCATATGGAAGGAGGCGATGCTAAAGTGATGCTCATCTTGGATAAAACATTAAGAGAGACTAATTTTCTTTGAAGATCCGGCTGTGGGATTTAGATATTTTGAATTTGGTAAGTTGGGGTGAACATGAAGGGTTTGGAGGTTGATCAATGGACGGTCGTGCAAAGAGAATGATGGGGAAAATCCATATGGAAGGAGGCGATGTTAAAGTGATGCTCATCTTGGATAAAACATTAAGAGAGACTAATTTTCTTTGAAGATCCGGCTGAGGGATTTAGATATTTTGAATTTGGTAAGTTGGGGTGAACATGAAGGGCTTGGAGGTTGATCAATGGATGGTCGTGCAAAGAGAATGATGTTGATGACAAAGGAATGATGAATAATGATAAGCTTGCCTATGAATAATGTGAATGATGTCTTTTTGTTGCACAATGACAATCCCAAGCTTTTTGAACTCAATACCATCTTTTAATATATGAGGATTGGTGCAGGAAGCTGTAACATCCCACTTGTAATTATTATATAAAATGGGTTTGACCGGGCCCCCATAATATACAAACTCACATGCAATATATTATAAAGTGATAAAAAGAAATACAATTTACCTATCTCAAATTTTATATAAAGCTTGCAAAAGCATAATATCTGTAAGTTTACACAAAATGGAATGCTCACAACTAATACATGTCTAATCATTTACACTCGGCCTTTTGTCTGTTACATTCCTTCATTCAAAACAATATTATATCACAATGTTAAATTACATTACATTAGATTTCTTGGACATGCGGGCCCGATACAAAATGCAAAAATCAAAATAAATACTTAATGCGACAATTCTTTGTTTTTTGTTTTCTAAGCACTAACGGGCAACTTCATTCTGTCTAGAACCTGCAACCAAATACACATTGGAGGTAACAAAGGTCAACAAAAGCTGACCAACTGTTGTGTAGCAACTCCCTCCCCCGACCATCCTAGCGAACTCTGAGGTGAGCTATCATAAGCCCTGCAAGTACGCATTTAATAAACAAGTAGTATGTAAAACAAGCAAATGAAGCAAAGTACTCTACATATGCATTGCTTCAGGCATTATGCGATTTCTATGTTATAGTTAAGATTGTCCAGAGACTCACCACAACCCCCAACACAACATCGTATAAATCTAGCACTTCAGTCACACATCATTAAGAGGATTGTGGGTGCTCATGACCACACAATCACACCCTCTCATTGCGTGCACACAAGGTACCTATACGATTGGGGGTCTAGGGTCATCTCCACGTTGAATTTCATGATAGGAGGTCTAGGGTCATCTCCAGTCGAATCTCATGATATGTGGTCTAAGGTCAGCTCTAATCGAATCTCATGATAGGAGGTCTAAAGAAATGTTGTTAAAGGCACGCCTAAGGCTCCAGGCTCAGAGGTTTGCGCTTTCGTTCGCCTTTGGACATTAAAGGCTCTCCTAGGTATGATTTTTGTTGCAAACTTTTTTTTTCAAAATAATGAAAAAATAATGCAAGAACTCAATAATATGAGATTATTTAAAATGAATGTTGCTGCCCCTTGCCTTCTTCGGGCGCCCGCTGCGCCTAGGCTCCATGAACCATTTGCACCTTGGTGCGCCTTGCGCATTTAATAACTAAGGTCTAAAGTCATCTCCAGTCGAATCTCATTATAGGAGATCTAGGATCATCTCATTATAGGAGGTCTAGAATCATCTTCATTTGAATCTGTTAACTTTTATCATTCAACACACAGACATGGATTCAACAATCTCAACAAAGCGAACACGTTTAAGTCTTAAATAATTTCATGTCATAATGACCTAAATTTGCCATCTCAAGATCCTCAAACATTGGGCGACATATGGGATATTAAAATCCACTATATGCCTAAGATCCCACGTATGTATCGATAATCACACGAAATGTTTTCTGTTAGCATATGCTATGTCAAGCTTGAAATGTATTCGTCATAAATGTAATATTTCACCTACAAACATAATATATTCTTGGTACAAAATACCACATCCACAAGCTAAATGCTATAAAGATGCAAAAAATAAAAAAAATACTACTAAAAAGTTCAAAGACTAGCGAAAGCATATACATTAAAATCATAAAATATCCACATGCTACAACCAGAAATAATAATACAGTTCAACTTTTTGATTTTACATCACATCAAATAAAAAGTCAAGAGTGCAAACATGCAAATATACATAACACTTCATCGTCTCGCAGGACATAAATGAAAAAAATGGTAAAGTTAAATTATTCTTTTCCTTGAGAAGCTTTGGGCTTTAGACCACTAAAATCCACTGCGCACTATTCTACATGCAACAAACACAAGTCCTGGAAAATGAGGTCAAATATGAGCTGGCTACAAACCGCACAACGATCTCCCCTGTCGTCCTAGCGGACTCTGAGGTGTGTCACCGCACACCTGCATGTACACACGTTGAGCATGCAATATGTGTCCAAAATAGAAAGTAAAGCTATAGTGCACAAGGTGACGGCTCACACATCAATCAATCTTTTAAGTTGAGCAATGTATAAAAGGGAACCTATGAATGCAATTTCATGATGGTTGGGTTCATCGTAACTGCCTATCACAACACCGCATGAAGCTGACATAACAATCAAACAATCAACCAAGGGGGTGTAGATACTCATAACTTCATAACTGCATAACCTGATACTCTCATGGCATGCGCAATAACTACTCGATAAGAAGGCCTAGGTTCTCACTTACGAGCGTCACGAGAAGTGGCATATGATCCTCTTCAGTTCATAGTTCATTAGGAGGTTTGTGTTCATTTTCTCTTGTTTCCATCATATGAGGTCTAGGTTCATCTCCTTGACTAGATCCGTAACGGAGGTCTAGGTTCATCTCCGTCTCCAATCACAACATAAATATAAAGCCAAACTCGGCTTAAAAAACAAACAATCAATGCGAACATACTAACATATGTAAGCTCACCCACATTCTTACACTCACGATCGACGAATAACTATTTAGCCCGCTCCACACAGTGGAATCCCCAAATTACATTCTAACGGATTCCAAATGACACGATCATAAATCCATCAACATAATAACGCGACTCTCATAGTCGCCGAACAACAATTATTTCCTAGTCCCTTTCGCGCCATGGAATCCACTAAGGGCCAAATTAACGCCTGCCTACATATGATTTTTACTACGAATGGCTAAAGATCCCTAGATTCCCAAACCCCGTATACATTATGACATTTATCTCAGAGGAATTCTCTGACATGTAAACTAGGTTAGCTCTAAATGCAAATGTCATAACACTATCACCGATTGGGGCCTACGATCATTGGCATCCAATTTCTAATGCAATCTCATGTCGGGAATGCAATTCTACACCCTAGTGTTCTAGCGAACAAAAGGAGCTCATATCCTCCACTAATTAGTGGAGAAGACTCTCCTATGAAAAAAAAATTCAAAAGAGCATGGTCATACAGCGGTCCTAAGGCCAGGGAGAGGCATCATTATTCTTGGAGCTCTCTTTGGCACCATGGAAACGTTGAAAGAATGGGAGGAAGATGACCAGAATGAAGTGCTCTCCGCGGTCCTGCTTTGCCTCGTTGTTTGGAGATCCAAATCCTCCTCTAATTGCAGAGCTTCAAATCCGTAGTCCACCTTATTCCTCTTCCCCTCACCCTCTCTTAACTCCAACCAAATGATGGAAAAGATCCATAATCAACCCTATCCCGGCCTAAGAAGCTTTAGGAAATAATCTTAGCCCTTGGATTCAAAACATCCCCATCCAATGCCTCAAAACGAAATGAAATTTATTGTTTTGAGCCCGTACGCAACTTGGCATATGACCTAGACAAGCCATGTGCCAGGATGTGTACCGCTGCACAGAGCCTGTGACAGTTTTGTTTCTGACCATGGACAAACCCAGGTACACGGCTTGGTTTGGCTGTGTATAGTGCCGTGAGATACGACCATGTACACAATCACGTTCAAGGCCTTGTACGGTTCAGAAAGCTGAATTTCAAGTTTGCTGGGTAGACGACTGTTTCCCTGGCCATGTAGAGTCAAAATGTCCTCTATATGACCCGTCACTCCTCCCAATTCCGCCTTACACACTTAGGGACTCAACCAAGACATAAACCATCTATTCTATGACACAAAATTCATCTAATCGGGGTGTTACAATTCTCTCCCCTTAAAGAGTTTTCGTCCCGAAATTTTAAAGTTGGAAACATAATAAAACTTTTCATCCTAGGGGAACATCTTCGGGTATTCCTCGCGTATGGTTTGTTCTCGTTCCAAGAGAGTTCATCGGGATCACAATTGTCCCAAATGAATTTTTACCATTTTTATCGCCTTATTTCACAATTGTCGGACTTCAGTTCCCTCAATGCAAATGAGCCTAACTTTGGTCGGTAGTCTACCATCCACCAACACTTTGTCAGTATCAACGATTTGAGCAAGCTCTTGTACGACCTTTCTCAACACTAAAATGTGGATGTAATCTACTAATCTCCAACGATAGTGCAAGCCGATACGCCATTGCGCTCCTTAATCTCAAACGATCCAAAATATCGCGGACTTAGCTTCTTCAAGTATCGGATTCTCGACACTCCCTTTAACAACTTGATCTTTAAATACATCCAATTGCTCACGGTGAACTCCACATTCCTGTGTTTGACATTGTAGTACTTTGTCTGCTTATCCTGTGAAACTAACAACCTCTCATATATTGCCCGTATCATCGTGTTCTCCTCATCAACATTTTTATGCTTCAACAACTTTGTATCACCCACCTCCCTCCCAAGCCAAGACCGTATAATACTTTCTACAATAAAGTGCCTCGAAGAGCTCCATTTGGATACTCGCCTGATAGCTGTTATTGCAGAAGGATTCAATCATGTGGAGGGGGTCCTCCCATCTCTCTCCAAAGTCCAAGATGCATATCCGTAACATATTCTTCATCGTCCTGTTGGTCCTCTGGGGTTGCCCATCCGTTTGTGGATGAATGACAATGCTAAACTTCAATTTAGTGCCTAACAAGTGATGAATATGACTCCAATCATTGGACATGAAGCACCCGTCTCGACCACTAATGATGCTATGAGGAACACTGTGTAACCGAACTATATTCTCAATATATAACTTGACAAGTTTCTCCACTGAATCATCCTTCCAGTTCAAAATAAAGTGCGACATATTTGTCAAACGATCACCGAAATAGCGCCGTTGCCATGTTGCGACCTTGACTAGTCATCCAAAAAGTCTGTCGAAATGTCTCTGAACTTCCATTATGGGATCGATAAGGAATTTCAGAATTCATCGGGCTGTTGGCATTCAGCCTTCTCAAGCGCATAAGTGTGACACTTTGCCACGAACATGACATTGTCCTTTTTCATGCCTAGCCACCCAAACAACCTCTTCATATCCTTATGCATCTTTGTGCTCCCCGGATAGATCGAGTACTTAGTAAAATGTGCCTCGTACATTGAGAATATACAACTTACTATATTTTTGCAAAACCCCATCTTCGTAGGAAAATAAGACGTTTGACCCTTCCATAGTCTCCGACACATAGGGATGCATGGTCTCATCGAGCTCCAAAGCCTACCGAACCCAATCTGCAATGTCGTATTGGACCTCCATTCAAAGCACGTAGTAACCACCACACTTCTATCAACATATCTCTAGAGCTTCCAAATCACGAGATGGATGATCATCGTGAGTGATGCACCCTTCGTTGGATCGTAATTCTTACCCGTATATTTATTTTTATTATTGTCTTTCATTTCATGTACTTGTTCTCATTTCATGTACTTGTTTTGGCTCGTCGGTTTGATCGGTTGATGGGATCTTGAATAAAAGAAGGTCTTAAAATTTAAGTAGACTTTAGGACAACAGACAAGCTTACAATTATTTAAAAAGGCATAAATTTGAATAGTAAATTCACAAGACAATTTCAAAATAGGTATTCTAAATTAACTGGCAGTTAATTGAAATTTAGTTAAGGAAAGATTATATTAGGAAATTGTGTACGTGAGCATTGATAATTGTTTTGGGAAATTAATAATTAGGATCAACCCTCCCCCTGCTCTATTTAAGAAAAAAAACAAGCACAAAAGAAAAAGGAGAGACCGGACAATACAGGGGCAAGACCTAAATCTTGTCTCTGTTTGCCAGTTCCATCTCCACGCCACCACCGGTCCCGAATCGACGTCATTCCCCCTCTGCTTGGGCCACCAACATCCTGTCCGCGACCGCCGGCCTCGTCCACGCCAGAAATGGCTTTCCCCGGGCGGACGCTGTCGACCCCGACGATCCCGATTCCAGCGTCCGTTAGTCGCGGTTTCCACTTCCCCCTCTGACAGTTGCCTTCAATCCTTCTTTTGCCGGCGGAAACTTCGTCGTCGAACAGGCCACTCCGACTCCAACGTGCCAGCGGCCTCTTCAGTCCCGCCAACAGAGATCTGCAATGTTCCCAGTCCGGCATCCATCCGCTCTCTTCCACTGACCTCTACTGTCAACTACAGCAACCCCTTCCAGTAAAACTGCCGGTTACAACTGGTTCCCCTCTGCTGATGAATTTTGGACTGAATTGATTCTCTTGCAACATCCTTCGCCCTTTCTTGCTCGAATTTGTTAGTTTTAATTTATGCCACCACTAGAATAATTAAGAGCTTTCCCCGAAACGTTCTACGTCACTTAAATTTTTCGTTAATTTCATAAATTGTTGCCTGTGATTATGCTTGTGATCCTACAAATCCCGCTACGGCTCGATCTATTAGGCGCCGACGAAATTTCTTCGGATAACGAATAACGATTTTGCGGAAGTTTATCATTAAAAGCAGTGCTACGCGCGAAACTATCGATTTGGTCGCTCGGCCTCATTTCAAATTAAAAAAAATTAGACCCCATTTATTTTTCGAAACCTACTTTTATTTTATAACAAATAAAATATATTTTGATTAAAATATTTTTATTTTTTTGAAAACCTAATCCGAGTCTACATCAATTTGGTATGAGAGGGCCTTTGATTTGCTCCTATCGTGAATCAACGATCCAGATTTAAAATTTTTTAAAAAATCTTAAAAAAATGCTTATCAAATTTGCTTTTTTATTTAAATCTTTATTAAAAAAAAATCTTGTTTGTGCTTGAATTTTTTTTTAAAAAATAGTCATTATTATTATTAATATATTTTTTGAAAAAGAGAGTTCTTTTGTTTAAAAAAAGGGGAATTTTGAAATCAATTAATATACTTTTTGAGAGATTAAAACAAATTCAGAGGAGAAAATGACCGATCATTTAGAATTTAGCGTAAAACTTAAGAATAATATGGAAGGTTTGAATGCTCGTATAAAAACTTTAACAAAAATGATAGTGTCTCTCCCTAACATAAATTATGTATTGCCAGGAGAGAACACTAATCCTAAAAGCTTTGAGCACACACGTCCGAGCGATTTTTATGGACGACTAGGATCTGATGAATGCTTAGATTGGTGTCATAACATAGAATCGTTTATGAGCCGAAGTCAAGTACCCTTGAGTAGACAAATTGAGTATGTAACCCGTAGACTTAAGAGACCTGCCTTATAATGGTGGACGCAACTTCAACGCATGAGAGAAAAGTTGTGGTTGCCTCCAATCACTACTTGGGTTGAGTTCAAATCAGAGCTACGCCAACACTATATCTCTCCCGAATACCTCCACACTTTATATCGCAGATTCCAAAATCTGCAACAAAGAGGTTTGTCGGTTGATGAGTACACTAGAGAATTTCTAGTCCTTCAGACTAGATTAGATATTCAAGAGGGTGAAATGATGACCGTATCCCGTTACCTGCACGGGTTACACTATTCCATTAGGGATCAACTTGAGTTTCACCACTATCACAATTTAGAAGAAGTTTCTAGTATGGCTTGTAAGGTGGATTCTGAGATCAGTTTTACTGAAAGGCCTCTCTCTAGTTTCATCGGTGCCCCCACTTTTAAGGACATAGATTCCCCTGGTATCACCACCCCCACGAGCACCTTGGCCCCACTAGTCTCCACTATATCACCCCCTTCAGTCGAGGAGTTCTTTCATGAGCCCCAACTCCAAGAAGAGTAATTCCGTTCTCCTCATTCCCCCATCCCGACTGAAGCGGTGTCTCCACTTGTTCACACCGACTCACCAACCGTTTTCACTGTGTTTCTTCCCGAGCCCCTGCTCCAGGAAGAACGTAATAGCGATGTCACACTCACATTGGATGACCTGGTTTCTATCTCAAAGATGGAGTTGGCTAGTAATGAGTCTCATACCCTATGTGACATAGACTCGAACTACGCATACCCTGAGTCTCCTAGCCCACTACAACCACCAACAATTGAGTATATTGACGTTACGTTTGATGACCACCCACCCATAGCATTAGTTTCACCAACATATATTGATTTCGTATTTGAAGAATAGCATTTTATGTACTTACATCCTCCTATAAATATAAATACGTTTGAAAAAAATTTATTTTCAAAATATCAATATATTTTAAAAAACTTGTGTTTAAGGATAATAAGTACCCCAAAAATTTTCACTCCCAATAAGGATACAAGTTTTAAAGGATTTTTTTAGAAACTTTTAAATGATCAAATTGGAATCAATTTTAAAACTTGTAGTAGTAAGTTAGATATAAGTGGAATTGTGGAATTGCAACAAAATATTGATCATTTTATGTCATATTTTTGGAACATATTAAGGAGCCAAATGGACACCAAATTCGAGTTTAGTAGCATTTATCACTCTCTAATCGATGAACTGACTGTAATCGTTAATAAGAGTTTGGAGAATCTTCCTATGTGTTTAATCGAGGCGAATCCAAAGCAATGAGATCTTATACCTGCACAAGCAAAATTCACATGTAATAATTCTAAAAACCGCTCTCTTAATATCTCCTTTCGAGATTTTCTATGCGTTGCCCCGCCCAACTGACCGCCATCATCCTTCATTCCATGAACGCATTTCCTTCGATGCACAAGCTCATATTAATTATTTAAAAGGACTGCATAAAATTACTGCTAATATTCTGCGAACAACCTTTGAATATTACAAACTCTCGGTCGGTCGTAATCGCCATGAGTTGTACTTTTGAAAGGGAGGTCTGGTGATTGCTTATTGCAGGAGGTTGGATCTAGTTCATGTACAACATCGCATTGGGCCACCAGTTGAGCCACCCGTCGAGGCTCCAGATATTCCTCCAGATCTAGCTCTTACAATGATGCCAGATCTCTCCATTTCCAGTTTTTGCAAAGTCTCGCCGGGATCGAGCTCTTTCAACCCCGGGAGAATTGATGCAACCTTTACTGCATCGTAATTCTTACACGTATATTTATTTTTATTATTGTATTTCATTTCATGTACTCGTTCTCATTTCTGTACTCGTTCTCATTTCATGTACTTGTTTTGGCTCGTCGGTTTGACCGGCCAATGAGATCTTGAATAAAAAAAGGTCCAGAAATTTAAGTAGACATTATGACGTAACGGGCAAGCTTGCAATTTTTTAAAAAGGCATAAATTTAAATAGTAAATTCTCAAGACAATTTCAAATTAGGTATTCTAAATTAATTGGCAGTTAATTGAATTTAGTAAAGGAAAGATTGTATTAGGAAATTGTGTAGGTGAGCATATAGAGAATTGTTTTGGGAAATAAATAATTAGGATCAGCCGTCCCCCTTCTCTATTTAAGAAAAAAAACAAGCACAAATGAAAAAGGAGAGACCGGACAATACAGGGACAATACCTAAATCTTGTCTCTGTTCGCCGGTTCCATCTCCACGTCTCTGTGGCCGTTAGGTTCCTTTTCTCCTTTCTTAACCACTCAACCTCAGTTGGGGTTTTAACCCCAGAGAATGATGGAGTGTTGAATCTCAAAAAATATTTTAACGAATGCCCGTGTGCTCGCGGTTCAAAAAACGAGGCTACAACTACAACCATCACTGGGGCCGCGTTAGGAGTGGGAGGTGCTCACTATTCAGCTAGCAGAGCTACAACAACTGACATTGGGGCCATGTCAGAAGTGGGAGGTGCAACATTTGGTGTAAGCATCATCGGTAGTGCAACTTTTGCGGCGATCACCACCTCAGTAATCATTCTGCACATCTATGCAGATAGAGGACTCACAACAGTCGAAGCAGACATACTGCTGTCTCCATCATCACGAGGTTTAGAGGGACCCGTATCGCTTCTAGTCACCTAAAAATGTGAAACACATAATTTAGTCACCGAAAACCTATAACATCGGCAAACATGGTACACCCATGTTTCAAAACATGCAAATACATTCATTCCTAAGTGAACATTCATCTTAAAACTAGTCGATTAGGTAATCACACTACATGCGCACACCACCCCTTAAAGGGTTCGTCCACGAACCTAAAGACCACATGATCGATTTCCTAAAGTCGATATCAAATTTTAACATTCCACCTGCAAACATAATATAACATGGGTCCAGCCAGACCCCCAGAACATACCACATTCACAAGCTATATAAAGAGACAAAATTAAAACTCTTACTACAAAGTTCAAACATAGCGGAAGCATATACTTTAATCATATAATGTCCACAATCTACAACTAGGAATGAATGTACGGTTCGACTTTATGACTTTACATCACATCAAATAGAAAGTCGAGTGCAAACATGCAAATATTCGGTCTGTAGGTCGGAAATGCCAAAACGGAAAAGTTAAATTATTATTTTCCTTGGGCAGCTTTGGGCTTTAGCCCGCTAAGATCCGTCACGCTCTACACTACCTACAACACATACAAGTTAGGGAAAACAAGGGTCTATTATGAGCTGAACTAAAACGTGTAACGATCCCGCCCCTTGTCGTCCTAGCAAACTTCTAGGCGAGTTACTGCATGCCTGCAAGTCACACGTAGAGCATGCAATATGTATCCAAAATATAAAGTAAAATATATGTTGCACAAAGTGAAGAATCACACGTCAATCAATCTTCTAGGTTGAACATTGTATAAAAGAGAACCTATTAATGCAAATTCATGATGATTGGGTTCACCTGAAGGTTCACCGCAACCGCCTATCACAACATCGCATGAAACTAACATACCAATCACACAATCAACTATGGGGTCGTGGGTACTTATAACAACACAACCTCATGCTCTGATGACATGCACAAGAAGTACTTGATGCGGAGGTCTAGGCCATCTCACTTATGATCGTCACGACAGGAAGCATATGGTCGTCTCCAATCCATAGTTCATTAAGAGGTTTAAGTTCATCTCCTCTTGGATACATTGTAGGAGGTCTAGGTTTATCTCCATGATTAAATCCGCTGTCGAGGTCTAGGTTCATCTCCGTCTCCAATCACAACATAAATAGAAAGCCCAATTCAGATTAAACCTCAAACAATCAATGTGAACAGTATGGGTGAGCTGAAGTTCTTTTTGGGACTTCAAGTTCGACAAACTGAGAGTGGGTTGTGTCGGCGGATAACAACTACAGTCTAGCCCGCTCCGCACCATGGAATCCCCATATTACCTTTCTAACGACCTCCAAATCACGCGATCATGAATCCACCAACATAATAGTGCCACTCTCATGGTCGCCGAACAACAATTATTTCCTAATCTCTTTTGCAGTTTGGAATCCACTGAAGGCCAAATTAACGGCCGCCAACATAGGGTTTCACCAGGAATGACTAAAGATCCCCAAACCCCATTCATATTATGACATTTATTTCTGAGTAATTCTCCAACCGTAAGCTAGGTTAGCTAGCCCTAAACACGAACGTCATAACAACGTCACCTATCCGAGCCTACGACCACGGGTAGACTTCGCACACAATGACTAAATCCGTAACAGTTATCGGATTCTAATGCAATCTCACGTCAGGGGCGCAATCCCATACCCCGAGGTTCTAGCGAACAAAAGGAGTTTATACCCTCCACTAATTAGGGAGGTGACTCATCCAAAGAAATTTAAAGAGCATGTACAACGGTCCTAAGACCGGGGAGAGACATTGTTACCCTTGGAGCACGCTTTGGCATCATGTAAACATTGAAAGAATGGGAGGAGGATGACCGAAACAAAGTGCTCTCCACGGATCCGGTTTCGACTCGTCATTTGGAGCTTCGAAGAATCCTGTATGGAGGATCTTCAAATCTTTAGCCCACCTTCTCTCTTTTCCTCACCGTCTCTCAATTCCAACCAAATGAAGGAAATGAGCCCTAAACAACCCTATCCCGACCTAAGAGGCTTCAGGAAATAATCCTAGCCATTGGATCCAAAATCTCCCAATCCAATGTCTCAAAACGAATGAATTTTACTATTTTGGGCCCATATATGGCTTGCCACAAGGCCCGAGCATGTGCCAGACTGTGCATTACTGTATAGAGCTTGTGAGACACGGTTTAATTTTTGGGTGTAGGATCTAAGCACATACCTAATTGGTCCATAAGCTCGAACTTATAGAAAGGGCACTACATTTTATCCTTAAGTAGCAAAGCTCCATGGGCGGAGTGAGGGACGCTGGCACCCATGCTGGCACCCATGCTGGCACCCATGCTGGCACCCATGCTGGCACCCAACACTGGGCACGGACACGCCCAGGTACACGACTTGGTCAGGCAGTGTACAGTGTCGTGTCCGTAGATACAACCGCGTTCAAGGCCGTGTACGGCTCGGGAAGCTGGATTTCAAGTCTGCTGGGTGCACGACTGTGTCCCTGGCTGTGTAGGCTCAAAACATCCTCTAAATGACCCCCCAACTCCTTCCCAAACCCCCTACACACTTAGAAGCTCAACCAATGCATCAAACGTCTATTCCATGACACAATATTTATACAACCCGGGTGTTACAATACAACATGATTTAGTCTTACAACCGCGAATATGCTTCACACATTATACCTAATTGAGGGCCAAATTTCTAATGCAAATCTTGCCTGAGTCACAATCCTACACCCCGGGGTTCTAACGAGCCAAAAGCTGTTGTTCCTCCACTAATTAGTGAAAGGGGAACTCACCAAATGTAATAAATCAAAGCATGAAACATACCAACGGTTCTAAGACCAGAGGAATGAGTTGTTACCCTTGAAGTCCTCCGTGGAGCCATGCAAACTTGAATGATGTGGCGGAGAATGTCCGGAGGGAAGAGCTCTTCGATTCTACGACCTTGAATCTTCGATCGGATCTTTGTTCGAATCTTTAATGGCAAGATTTCCTTCAAATCATAGCTTCTCCCCCTTTCTTCCTCCTCTTCCTCTCTCACAATCCAAGACCGGCCAAATTAGATCAAAACCCCCAAACAATAATTTTTGGGCACCAGGAGATGATCTTGGCTGTTGTATTGAGATCTACGAATCAGATTAGAATTTACAATACAGTTTTACACAGACTGCACGATCGTCCGCTCGATGCGCACGACCGTACGTCAGTTTTGTTATCTATAGCTCATATTTCACATGATTGTGCTCACGACCGTGTGTGAAGACGCACGATCACAAACATGACTCTGGAATTATACCATTATAACCTCTACATTAATGCACGATCATGCAGTTTGCACGCACGATCGTGCGTGAAGGAAATTCAGGCTTTCTACCTGCGGTCGATTCGATGAGCTCACCACACGTGTTTCACGCATGCATACATATCCAAAAGGGTTTTACAAATGAAATTGGGGTGTTACAATTCTCTTCACTTTAAAAGAATTTCATCTCGAAATTTACACGAACCTTAACCGCAAAGAAATCAAAATGTTAGGTTTCAACCATTCAACTAGTGGGTTTTGGTTATACCACGTTTCCGCTGCGGTACTCCGCGACATGTATAGCCCAATCAATCGTATCGGTTGTAAATACTCATGGTAAGAAGTTATAGACTTATAGACAACAGTCCTAAGTCTTCCATGATTCCAAAGAGCGACATATGTTAGTATTTTTAAGAAGAGGTAGACATGAGATTCCCTTCGGCCTTCACTCAAAAAGGGTTAGAAGGAATTGCCCGTCACCTTAAAAAAATTCCTTTATGATTTGAAACAATCTACAAGGGCATGGTTTTTAACAAGTTTCACAAAGCTTTGACTTATTTTGATTTAGTAAGATTCACAAAGTTTGCTGTTGTGAGCTCAACGTTGAAGCCGACATAGTCGATGAGGGGCTCAACGGTCGTGCGCTTGAAGTTGAAGAAGGCGCAGTCGCTAACAAGAGTTCTGCCTAATTCCTTAATTTTGTGCGTCAAGGCTCGTGGGCTAAGGGACAAATAATCGATTACAGTCTCCGTTCTTGTGTTTTACCGAGAATGTGGAGATGTGTTGAATAGCTTTAAAACCAAGTTGTTACGGGCTTTCCCCGTAGCATGTTAGTATTTAGTCAAATAGGTGACCGAAGGTAGCGTGAGGGAGGCGGAAATACACGGGAATCATGCTCAATCGAAAGAGAGTAAAATGAAGAGTGGAGTTCTTCTCAAACCCATCTTGAGGAGGAGAAGCTGAGAGAAACTAAACAGAGAGAAATTAAGTTTAATTCATTTCTTACTTCATTTATAACCTACGGGTCTTTAAATTTAATTACGGAATGCATAAGCTTAAACAAGTATAAATAATTGGACTTATATAAAAGGAATTCATGCTAAACTCGATACACATGACACATGTATACAACAACACTCAAGCCTTTATCCCACTATAGTGGGGTCGGCTATATGGATCCTTTGTCTCCATTGTGCCCTATCTTTAGTTATAATCTCACTAAATGCCTAAGTACATCATGTTTTTTCTTATAGTTTCATTCCAAGTCTTTATTAGTCTACCCCTTCCCCGTTTAACATGCATAGTGAATAAACTTTCACAACGCGTAACTGGTGCCTCTAATGGTCTCCTTTGTACGTGTCCAAACAATCGTAGTCGAGCTTCTCACATCTTCTCTGCAATTGGTGCCACTCCTGTCTTATCCCTGATACATTCATCCCTAATTTTATCCTTTCTCGTGTGTCCACACATCCACCTAGGAATTCTCATCTCCACAACTCCCATTTTTTGCTCTTGCATACAATTCACTACCAACACTCAAAAACCTAGAGCATCGTTGGTCTAATTGCAGTACGGTAAAACTTGCCTTTAACTTTTAATAGTACTTTACGATAACATAAGATCCCTATCGCGCCTCTCCACTTCAATCAACCTGCTTGGATTCTATGTATCACATCATTATCAACACCTCCCATCTTTTTGAACATAACAATGCTAAATAATGGCGACATGACATGCATAATAATATATAATTGATCGTGTGGGTCATAACATGATGCTTTCTTGTTCTTGTTGTCATCAAACTTCTGTATATTAGTTTTGCTTAAACTGTTTATTTGATTTTTTTCCTTCACTTTTATTTTTTGTTCGTAATTAATGGAGTATTTGTTCCGATTATCATAATTTCTGAGTCCACACTAACTTTTGTAGGCTGCGAATACATTGTACAATGATATTATGTGATGTATCGTGACCCTTGTGGTAGCTTGTTATCGTTATATAGGATTGACCTTTTGGTTTGTTTGCTGTTGACATTGAATTTCTTCAACTACGGGTGTTAGACTCCCAGACGTGGCTTGCTTAGAGATCATTTGCAGCATGAGTAGATTTGACCTCCTTTTTTATTTGATGCGTGGCTCCTTGTGTGTCACCAACCATTATTATTGCATCCATTTAATTTTCCTCTCGGGAAACATTAAGTATTTGTACAAATTTGATTTTAAAATACGCTTTTTGATTTAAATTGGTGCATATGTTTTATAATGATGGGGTAGGAGAAGATTTGTCGAGTAGGCATGAATTAAGAGCCGAAAACAAAACGAGATAAGCTATACTTAATTTCACTGTACCCTATGATCTTGCAATAACAAACACTTAAAGAAATGGGGACTTTTTAATGCTTATGTAAATATTAACCATGAGATGTTTATTTATTTTTCATTGAAGAGAAGATAATTTTTTTTGTGTGATGATAATTGAAGACACGTCTTAACACGAGTATGAAAAAGTAATAAAAAATTAACAAGTTCCCTAGGATTAGATGGAAAAATTTGAATGTAGGAAAATATTACCCTTTCAAAATATATTGATAATGGAGGCAAACTAAAGTTCTTTAATTGAGTCAAATTTTAATGAGTGATAAATTTGGAAGATTGCATTAATTATTGGTGAGTTTATAAATGAATACCTCATTGATAAGTATTCTTGGGGACCAAGTAGGGAGGTTTATAGTGATATGAATAGAACTTCCTGGTCCCATAGCCCCTTCACCGAGCGCCCTCACCTTATTATCACATGTGTTCTTTTTACTATGTAGCCATATTGTCATGGTAATATTTCATATATGCTTACTATCACCTATATATGGGAGTGAGAGGAGTGTCTTAGGGTCATCTTTGGATCTTCTAGGTTGAACACTCATTTAGGGAGGGCTTCAAGAGGGAACTTGCCCTAAGAAGCTTGGCACAAGCATACTCTCTAGTTGTTTTATGGCATTTTACTTAATGAAAATTTCATTCGATAGTCAGTGCTATCAATTGGTCCAACCTCCTCATCTTTGCCACCGCTAAGTTCCACCATCAGTTAGGGTTCAATCAAGCCGTATCGGCGATCCCGATATTCCGAGCTTTCGTGTATTTGAATTTTTGCCTCCAACCATTTTCGATTCACGATCCAGTCATGATCTTGTGCATCTTCCATCCACCTCATGATCTTGTGCATCTTCCATCCACCTCATGATCTTGGCGCGATCCCATGAGTTGACTCATCTTCCTCCTCATGATCTTCCCGTTCCCTGCCCGATCGACGACCTAGGCGCGATCTAATGCATTTGCAAGATCAAAACCCTGTCCCTCTATGCGCCTTTCGTTCCATGCTCTCGACCGTTGTCGCTCGCAAAGTGTTTTGCCGCCCGCAACACACTGTTAACAACCTGACCTGATACCTACTAACCGACGCCCCTAAAGCATCTCCAAGGCACCTTCAACGACCTCATCTAGCAAGTCTTCCCTACAAATTTTCCGCCTCTAAACGACATTCTTCCTTTTCCCACTTTCGAAGAATCGACATGCATTCTAGCTCCTACATCCCATACCTATGAACCATTCATTGATCATCCACGCCGATGAGGATGCCTCTACGTTGGCATCTATCGAGGCCTCCCGTTTGGATCAGATTGAAGCTCGGCTGGACAATCACCCTCCTCTGCGAGCTTACGACCAGCTCCGCACACTGACAACCGCCTCCACACTCTCTTCCACTGTTGCCCCTATGAGCATACTGTTTACTACATGAAGTTCGTAAACTCCGTCGGGGGCACTCACCTGGTTCACCTTCTTTGTATCGAGATATTAGTGTTCGCCGCGACTAACCCCCCTGGCTAAATCGCTCTCGCAGAACAAGTATTCAATCTACAATCTGCCCCCGCGAACCAGAGGGAAAATTTACGTGGAGGTCTTGCGCTTCATGGGGTGCATTGAATGCACAAGAACACCCCCGACCTCCCCTGACCCATTCTTTAGGAAGAACTCCTTTGCCACTAAGACAATCGCCAAGTAGGGAATGCATATCAACATATCAACTCTGTTTGTCAATATGATTATGCGTCTGTTTACATCACGAAGTTCATTGAGGCCGACACACACGTGACATGCCTCTCCCCAGATCATTAATTGGGATACTTCCTTGTAGGTTTGTAGCCCCACAACCATGCGCGTCTTCGTGCCACAACCTATTGACCCTTTTTAGAGCTATGCAGCAAGCTCTCCATTTCAATGAAGAACTTTATGTGGACCACCACCTCCCTCTTCCCAACCACTCCTCCAACTGTTGCCAACTCCGAGACCCCAACTACACTCCAACGATCGGATTTGCTACCTCTTACTGAATCTCAATTACTTGCCCCACCACCACCCTTATTTGTCCCTCCACCAACAGTACCTCCACCCTGCGCCAGTCTCACCAAGAGTACCAAGAGCTCTGCTGACATGACCTTTGTTTTCTCTACAAGCATCCATACTCTCCAAGACACAAATGCCCTCTCAATGAACTGCACTTACTAATCGGTGCTGAAGATAATGTCCCGGAATTCGCAGACTTAGATCTTCTTATGTTTGTTCCTTTGTGGACAAGCTCTTCGGGCCTTGACCTTAAGGACAATTGATTTTTGAGACTGGAGTATTGATAAAAATATGATTTCTTAGGCCTATAGCCACCTCATTGAGTGCCGTCATCTTTGTATTACACGGGGTTTATTCACTATGTAGCTCTAGTGACATTTGGTAATATTCGATGTATGCTCATTCCCGTCTATATAAGTGAATGAGGGGAGTATCTTGGTGTCATCTTTGAATCTTCTAAGTTGAACTCTCATTTGGAGAGGGGCTTCAAGAGGAAACCAACCTTCAGAAGCTATGTGCGAGTATACCTCGCGAGTTATATCCCTACATTTTGCTTAATGAAATTCTGATTCGATCGGTGTTATTAAGTAGGTTGTTAATGAAGATGAATATGCTTTTAAAATGTGGCAAAAATTGAATATACACAGACTTATATTACTTGTAAGAAAATTAGAAGTCTTGTTAATGAGTACAACAAAGCTATGGATTTTGACTATTTATATAATAAGCTGTGTTAATGAATGAGATAAATATAATATCTTTGGCTAAGGTGATTTTGACTATTTATATAATAAGTAATGTCCAAGTTGAGTTGAGAGTGGAAGTAGATAGATGTGGCAAATTCAAGAAGAAGAAATTGATAATAATTATATTAAAGGAACAATGGGGCAGAATGTTACGGAGCTACACGACGACGAGCCTCCTTGGAAAGTTTACATGCGCCGGGCGTGTATATCGGGTGGCCCCACAATTACCGCAGAAGATAATTAGTAATTTATTTGTTGCTTTTTTGCTTGAGACGTTTTATTTGTTGTTTTATTTGCTTGTGCCATTTTAAGTATTTTTATATTTCCTAATTTCTGAATTTCCTTTTGTATTCGCTCCTCATCTCTATAAGAGGAAGCGTAAGCCCTGTATTTTTTTCATCCTAGAATGAATGTGAGTTTTCCCTTTCTTCCCTAAACCCTAAATCTCTCCTCTTTATCTCTCTCTCTCCCTCTTCTCTTTTCCCCGTAGCCGCCTTTTTTTCCCACCACCCCAACAACTGGTCCGACCTGCTGCTCCGCCCGCCGCTGGCCGCTGGTTGATTCTGCGATCCAAGCCCGCACATCTACGACTTGCCGTTTTGCCGTTCCGCACGTCTGGGACTTGCCGTTCCGCGACTTGCAGCGCCCGCGTGCGCCGTTCCACGCATATTCTGTGCTGACTTGCCGCGATCCAGCCCGCGACGGGCCTGTTCCACCGACTGCGCCTCTGTCCAATTTGGTTCGCTGCTCTGCCAACGTGCCGCTTGTTCCGCGTCGTGCCTCTGCATCGTCGTCTAGTCCGCTGCCGCCCGTCCACGCCCGTCCAACCCGCTCCGCGCCACCGCTGCCGCTCGTCCTTCCGTGTCCATGGCGCCGAACACCCGCTCCACCGCCGAGGCCCCATCGGAGGACGCCAACGAGGCCCTCCTACGCCGTGTCAGTACTCAGGAGTCCATCGTGACCTCCTTGCATGCCTCCTTGCTCGCCATCTACGCAAAGCTTGATGCGTTGCAACCTTCGACGGCCTCCTCCGCCAGCGGATCCGTGTGACCGGCCACTGACACGTCAATCCTCGGGGCGACACCACTTCTGCACATCGGGGACGCCACACCTTTTTTCCCCGGCCGCTCGGGCCTTACATTATACCTCCCCACCTTCGTCGGGGTAGACCCGAT
This sequence comes from Platanthera zijinensis, assembly GCA_039513925.1. Lineage (NCBI taxonomy): Eukaryota > Viridiplantae > Streptophyta > Magnoliopsida > Asparagales > Orchidaceae > Platanthera > Platanthera zijinensis. The sequence goes on along the minus strand of CM077078.1, from coordinate 247,637,305 downwards.
TGGGTGGATCACCAAGGCAGAACATTACTTTGATCTCCACCTCACACCCGAGCAGGACAAGGTCTCTACCGCCGTCGTGAGACTCGACGACTCCGCCCTCCACTGGGCCCGATGGCTCCGCCAGACCAACCCGACCATCTCCCGGTCAGAAATCATGCAAGAAATGATTCGTCGCTACGACAGCAGTTATTCCAGCTCCTCCATCGAAGACTGTGTGGAGTACGACAATCCGGTGCGCTGGATGACTACATCGATGAGTTCGTGGCCCTCGTCACCCATGTTCCCGGCCTAACACCAGATCACTATCTTTCCTTCTTCATGTAGGGCCTTCAGCCCAACATCTGGTCCTGGCTCCGCACCCACCACCCCCAGACGGTTTTCGAGGCCCTTGACATGACCCGCCTTGTGGAAGCGGATTTGTCACCTTGCCCCCCGCCGATTCCAAGCGGGCCTCCGCCAGGCGGCCGACCATGGAGGACTACTACCCCGGAGCCCCAAGCCCCTCGGCCCCCTCCGACCGCAAGGCCAGGCCGTCCTGCCCGCCTCAGCGGTTCTCCAACCGCGAGTTCGACGATCTTCGCCGCAAAGGGCTGTGTTTCCGCTGCCGTCAACCCTATTCTCCTACCCACGTTTGTGGGGTCAAGGAGTTTCATGCCATCATCGGCGACTTCGAGCCAGAGATAACTTTGACGGACTTTGAAGACCTTGAGATCATGACAGAGGACACCACAGAGGCCGCCGCTGACGCAGGCCTTTACCATTTAGAGCTTCCATGCTTTTCTGTGGCGACATTTCAGGGCCCCAAACCATGAAGTTGGCGGACAAGTTGGGCGACCGCCATATTGTAATCATGGTGGACAGCGGGGCGAGTCATAATTTTCTTTCTCTAATTTGGCCCAACAGTTACGTCTTCCAATGAAACCTTTTCTAGATTTAACTATCAGTTTAGGCGATGGTCGTCGCCGCTTGATCCAGGGCTGTTGTCCGGCCGTCTCGCTTTCAGTGGGCCCTTACTCGGTGACGACAGACTTCTACGTCTTCGGCCTTGGCGGGATCGACGCCATTCTGGGAGTTGCGTTGCTTTGCATGCTGGGCGACGTACAAGTCAACTGGGGGACTATGACGATGCGTTTACTCCAGAACGGTCGAGAGTGTTGCCTTGTGGGAGACACCGCGCTACTTCGCTCCCCCGTCTCCGTCCGCACGATTCAGCGGACTGCGAGCGTCAATTTTTTAGCTTGGCTCTGGCCCATCTCGGGCGCCACGCCACCAGCCTCAGCACCACCTCCGGACCTTCAGGCCCTCCTATCCGAGTTTGCAGTTCTCTTTGCTGCACCATCCGGGTTGCTACCAGCTCGGACGCATGATCATGCCATACCTCTTCAGCCCGATGTGCCAGCAGTCTCGGTGCGACCATACCGCTACGAGAACGTGCAAAAGCCAAAAGGATGAGATTGAGAGGCCAGTACGCGATATGTTGATGGGGGGTCTCATCCGCCCCAGTGCCAGCCCCTTTTCCAGCCCGGTCCTGCTGGTCAGGAAAAATGACGGCAGTTGGCGCTTCTGTGTGGACTATCGGGAACTCAACAAAGCCACCGTCCCAGACAAGTATCTGATTTTGGTGATTCAGGATCTTTTGGATGAGCTCCATGACGCAACCGTCTTCATCAAGCTGGACCTCCGTGCCGGCTACCACCAGATTCGCATACGGCCGTCCGACGTCACCAAGACGGCTTTCCGGACCCATGACAACCACTATGAATTCCTGGTTAAGCCTTTCTTCCTGACCAACGCACCGGCCTCTTTTCAGGCCACGATGAATGACATTTTTCGCTTGGTACTTCGTCAGCACGTACTTGTTTTTTTGATGACATATTGGTCTACAATTCTTCTTGGCAGGAGCACCTCCAGCACGTCCACCAGACATTGGTTACTCTACGACGCCACCATCTAATGCTCCACTCAACAAAGTGTTCCTTTGGGGGTTCCAGATGTGTGCTATCTGGGATACACCATCTCTGCTGCGGGAGTCACCATGGACAACGGCAAGATCGAGGCCGTCCTTCAGTGGCCGACGCCATCCTCTCTCCGCGATGTCCGGGGATTCTTGGGATTGACCGGGTACTACCGCCGGTTCATCCAGGGGTTCGACACGTTGGCCCGACCCCTCACCCATCTACCGAAGAAGTTGGCCGAAGACCCTTTCGAGTGGACAGCGGCGGCCTCCACCGCTTTTATCGCTCTACAACATGCCTTAGTTTGTGCCCCGGTGTTAGCCATGCCAGATTTGTCCCAGCCCTTCATCGTGGAGTGCGACGCGTCGGGCGTCGGTGTGGGAGCCGTATTGATGCAGGCCGACCGCCCTGTGACCTATTTCAGCCGCGCCTTTTCGGACATGATCCACAGCCGCTCCGCATACGAGAACGAGCTCATGGGCCTCGTCCTTGCTGTTCAACATTGGCGACCTTACCTCCTGGGCCGGCGGTTCGTGGTCCACACCGACCAACACAGCCTTCGCTACCTCCTACAATAGAAGATTGCTACGCCCGCTCAACAAGTATGGGTGGCCAAGCTACTAGGCTACGACTTGAGCATCGAGTTCTTGTCAGGGAAGTCGAATCGCGCGACCGACGCCCTCTCGCGCAACCCCATACTCGCAGCCATCTCCCGCCCGGTCTGGGAGGATGCTGATACCCTTCAACGGGAAGTAGAAGCCGGACCGACACTCAACGAGATACGGATAACACTCATCGCGGACGCCACGACCCACCCACCGTACTCCTTGGTTGACGACCACCTACTCTTCAAGGGTCGCCTCGTACTCGCCCCCTCCTCCCCGAGCATTCCTCTGTTGTTGGCCGAGTTTCATGCTTCACCCATGGGGGGACACGCCGGGGCTTACCGGACATACCGACGGCTGACCGCCTCACTCTATTGTCCTCGCATGTTCCGACAGGTCAAGATCTTCGTGGCCGACTGCCTCACCTGCCAGAATGCCAAGTACGAGACCATGTTTCCGGGTGGTCTACTTCAGCCCCTCCCGATCCCCGATCGCATTTGGGACGACGTCACAATGAATTTCATCACACGACTGCCCCGATCACAGGGACACGACTGCATTCTGGTCGTGGTGGATCAGCTCTCGAAGTATGCTCATTTCATTCCCCTCCGACACCCATACACGGTTGCCACAGTCGCCAAAAGCTTCATCCAGGGGGTCGTGCGCCTCCACGGGTTTCCTCGATCGATCGTGTGCGACCGCGATCCGCTCTTCCTGAGTACTTTTTGGACCACGCTGTTCCGCTTATAGGGCATCCGTCTCCGCATGAGCACGACATACCATCCGCAGACAGACGACCAATCAGAGGTCCTCAACCGGTGTTTGGAGACATACCTCTGCTGCTTCGTGGGGGAACAACCTCGCAGTTGGGCCAAGTGGTTCGGGTGGGCCGAATACTCATATAATACCGCCTACCATCTGGCGGCCGATACTACACCATTCGAGACCGTTTACGGCCTCCCTCCTCCGTCTATTGTCTGTCACCTTTCAGGGGAATGCTAGGTCGAGAGCTTGGCCACCGCCCTCCGTGGCAGGGACACCATTTTGGATCATTTGAAGCACCACTTACGCCAGACTCAACAGAAGATGGTTTCCTTCGCCAACAGGAAACGCCGTGACCTCTCCTTCGAGGTAGGAGAGAGGGTTTTCGTCAAACTCCACCCCTACCGATAGCTCTCGATGACCTGCCGACCTTGTCCGAAACTGGCACATCGTTTCTTCGGACCTTTCGAGGTCCTCGCCCGTATAGGGGCAGTCGCCTACTGCCTTCGCCTTTCAGTCGGGAGACGCATTCATCCGATTTTCAATGTCTCACAGCTACGACGCGTAGTGGGAGAACACACCCCCACAGATCACATTACGAATGACCTCGACCTCGCAGGAGAGGCACCGTACTACCCCACCTCGGTCCTCGATCAGAGATGCCATACCCTAGGGGATTGTACATCGGAGGAGGTCCTTGTGACTTGGATCGGCCGGCCCGACTCAGACGGGACATGGTTGCCCTGGGTTGATTTCCGCCGCTAGTTTCCCGACTACTGCCTTGAGGACAAGACACATTTTTCAGACGACGACATTGTTACGGAGCTACATGACGACGAGCCTCCTTTGAAAGTTTACACGCGCCGGACGCGTATATCGGGTGGATCCACAATTACCACAGAAGATAATTAGTAATTTATTGGTTGCTTTTTTTGCTTGAGACGTTTTATTTGTTGCTTTATTTGCTTGTGTCATTTTAAGTATTTTTGTATTTCCTAATTTCTGAATTTTCTTTTATATTTGCTCCTCATCGCTATAAGAGGACGCGTAAGTCCTGTATTTTTTTCATTCTGGAATGAATGTGTGTTTTACCTTTCTTCTCTAAACCCTAAATCCCTCCTCTCTCTCTCTCTCCCTATCCTCCTCTCTTCCTCTCTTCCCCGTAGCCGCCTTTTTCCCGAACCCGCAACACAAAATTTATTAAAGGTGTAATAATATAAATAGACGTGTTTTAAACATGTATGACTAAGGGTTGAAAATGCACCTCTTAGGTGGGTTGGTAGAGTTGTTGATTGATTATGAAAGAGAGAGGCCAGACTTACGTGATACATGCATGAGTCTCGCAGTCTATTTATGCAACAAAAAGGGCTCCTGTGCCTGAGCTGGTCCCGGGATGTGCATAGGGCCCATTCGGCAACCATGGTTATGATATTTCCATTTAATCTATTTTCCTCTTTATCTTATTTACTCTTTTGTATTTATCCAATATGAATAATTGCTAAATATTAACATTGTAATAATTTTATATACAAGGGGAGTAGGTTGAAGGATTAGGGCATCAAGATAGAAGTTTTTAATCTTGGAGGGGGAATAGATCCAAAGACGACCCTTTGATCCGTCCGACTACCTCACCCCATCTCTTTGTATTACATTTACTGATTTTTCCTCGTAATATTTGCTTACTTTAATCTTTCCAAACCCTAGTATTATCCTAGGAAGCACTGGTACGGGTACTGGGAACAATACGGTACGGCGGTACGCCAAAATTTTAAAAAACAAAGATACGGGTACGACATGATACATTAGAACAAATATAATATATATATATATATATATATATATATATATCACGAGTGCAATAAATAGTTCTCATAACATCGAAACATCAAACATAAATCATAACTTGAAGTACAAGTCCACAAATCAATGCAACATAACATGGAGTTTTCAAACATTAAGTATTCGTAAATATTACAAAATTTGACATCTTATATGTTTAACCAAAAGAGATAAAATTAAACTTAAGTTTACTCATCAGTTTTTTTTCTTTTTCATTGTTGGAGATCAACATCTTCAATCTCCGGTTAGTCTAGAAACAAGTTAGCCGTTTTGTTAATAATTTGTGTCGTATCAGTGCGTTCAATACACATAATTGTAAAAAAAAACGTATCAGTACCAACAACATACTCAGTACAGATACACAACTTAATAGGACGTACTAACGCTTTCTAGCATAGAGCCAACTTTTGTTACTCTAAAAAAACAGAATCCTATCACAATTTGTAGAATGATGTGCTAAGTCCAAGTGTGTCCACATAGGCATATCTGTTGAGTATCAGGTACGTACCTGTACCAGATACGTATCCGGTACGGGTGCACTGTCTTTGGGGAAGTATTCGTGCTTCATAAGTTCTATCCCTTATGGTAACTTAGTTGAAAGTTGTTCATGTTGATTTGTTTATGTATAGTCAAACACTTCATCATCCCTCAAAATAAATGAATAGAAATAAGGATTCATATAGTAACTTGATGCATCCTCCGTCGCATCCAAATGTACATGACGTCATCACGCGTCGTGACTCTTTTATTTTTATGCTTTTATTTATTGTCTTGTATTTCTCTTCCCACGCACTTATGCTCTTTGAAATTGTTCGGCTTGTCGGTTTGACCACCTGTCAAGTCCTTAAATAAATGGTCCGGTAATTTAGAGTAGCTAGGACGAGAAAAGCAAACTTAATTTTTTAAAATACGCATAAGATAATCGGGAAAAAATTAAAGTAAAAAAAAAAGATATCCCAAAATTCAAATAGGAAAGTGCTTTTTGAAAAGGTTTACACGGCAAATATTTCATATGGGGCACTATTCAAAATTTCTCCACTATTAAGAAATATCAGCAATAAAGGAAATAAATGTTTAGGAAATTAATAAATGAGAGGCCCATTAACTTTAATAAAAGAGACCTCTGCCGAAGGAAGTGGCAGCCAAAAATTTAACAGAGAACGAGTTATATAGCTCGTTTTCTCTGTTTTTCGGTGGAACCCTCCAACAACGACACAGGAGATTTGACTTTGGTCTAGTGTTTCGGTTTGGAGATGCGCCCGGTATACAAGCCTCTACTTCCACCCACGTCCGACCCTGCTGGAATCACTGCCCTATTGCTGCGACCAGATCTGCTCCGAATTCTGATGGAGACGCCCGCAAGCCGCTGCAGGTTTACAATGCCGACCTCTCCAGCTCCGCCAGCACGCCTCGTCGCCGACGATCCAAGTCGGCTCTGTCGATTCAGTTGTCGACTCCCTCTATCTACATACCGGGTGCCGTCGACCACGCCACCCCATTCCGGCCCTTCGACTGTTTTCCTTGGCCCGTTGACGTTGACTACGACTCAAAACTCCATCAAGCGGCCAACGATTGCGTGACCAATTTCGGGTGGATCCTCTCCTCTGTGGTATCCTGCATCATTCTCTTTCCCCATTTATTAGAATAAAATTATGCGAATAACTTAAATAATGTTGAGCTTGCCTTCGAGCGTTCTCGCTATTTTAAATTCCGTTATTTCATAAATTATTATCGAGGATATGTTTGTGGTTGTACAAATCACATTTTAATTCACATCGTTAGCGTTTAGTAATCTATTCTCAAACTATAATAACGGTCTTTTCGAAGTCCAAGCGTTGGTAATGATTTCCGCACAAAAAATTGAGTTGGCCCGCTCGGCCTGCAACATAAATTATTTTGCATAAAAATATTTGTTATTGAAAACCTTAATTTTGTCTACAAAATTAATTTTGATTCGCTCCTACCTCGAGTCAACGATCCGTGTTTTTCAAAATAACAATAATAATAATTTAAACACTTTTTTCGCAAAATTTTTTTTAACCTAATTTATAAAAAATGTGTTTTATTAAATGCTCGTTTAATTTAAAAATCGTTATTTTATTTATATTCTTATTTTAAAAAAAACCATCTAAATTATTTTTTCTCATTTTAAAATTTATATAATTAAGTTTTTCTTTCAAATTTTTTAATTAAGTTTTTCTTTAAAATTTTTTAATTAAGATAGAGAATCTTAAAGAGTGTATGAAAACCCTAATGAAAAACGTCGAGTTCGTCACTGCTAAATTAAAACAAAATTTGATTAAGTTGTGCACCGATGTGCACAACCTTTAAATGACAATGCGCAAGTAATATGTTTTCCCTAATCGTCCCAACTACGTATCAACTAGTGGAACTCGCGCTTCAAAAAATATATAGTCCCCTCTCTAGACTCGTCGTTTCCCGCACGAGCACCTTATCCCCACTAGTCTCCACCATGACACCCCTTCAGTCGAGGAGATCCTTCATGAACCCCAACTCTAAGAAATGGAATTTCATCCTCCTCATCCCCCCTTTCCAATTGAAGAGGTGTCTCCAGTTGTTCTCATTGACTCACCAACTGTTTTCATCGAATTTATTCCCGAGGCCCCGCTCCAGAAAGAATTTTCTAGTTGTGTCACTCACCCCGGATGACCCAATTGCAATCTCACTTCTCTCGAAGGAGTTGACTAGTGATGAGACCCTCATCTTAGGAGACATAGGCTCGATCTACATATGTCCCGATTCTCCTAACCCTCTACAACCAGCAACACTTGAACCCACAAACACTATGTCTGATGAACATTTGGCCTTAGCATTGGAATCATTGTCATATATTGATTTTATATTTGGATTTTGGAGTACATCATTTTGAGCCGTTACATCACCCTATAAATATAAATGTGTTTGAAAAGTTTTATTATCAAATTATTGATAAATTTAAGCGAACTCATGTTTTAAGGATAGATAGAACTTCAAAATTTTTTACTCATAATAAAGATACACGTTTTATAGGATTTTTCTGAAACTTTTAAAAAATAAAATTCGAATCAATTTTAAACATTGTAATATTAAGTTAGGTGTATGCGTATGTGTAAAATTGCAATAATATATTAAATATTTTATAACGAATTTTTGGAACATATCAAGGGGTCGAGAGGACACCACACTCGAGTTTAGTAACGCTTAGCACTCTCTGACCGATGGATTGACTGAAGCCGTAAATAAAAGTCTGAGCGGCCTAATTAAGCGAATAACGAGAGCGAATGTAAATCAATGTGATCTTGTACTTACCTAAGCATCATTCACATATAATATTTCTGAAAACCGCTTCCATAATAAATCTGCGTTCGAGATTATCTCTGAGTTCTTGTTACCCCACTTACTTGATCACCATTCTCCCTCCCTTCCATGAATGTATTTCATTCGATTCGCAAGCTCATATTAATTATTTAAAAACACCGCATAAATTTTTTTCTAACATGTTGCGAGCAACTTTTGAACATTACAAACTCACGGTCGGTCGTTATTACCATGAGTTGTACTTTTCAAATGCAGATTTGGTGTTTGTTTATTGCAGCAGGTTTGTTCCATTAAAAGTTCAGACGCGCATCAAACCACCTGTCGAGGCCCAAGCCGTACCACCGGATTTAGCAACAACGACCACGTCAGTTCTCTCAGTTGCCAATCTTTGCGAATTCTCGTCGGGGTCGAGCTTTTTCAACTTCGAGGGAATTGATGCATCCTCCGTCGCATCCAAATGTACATGACGTCATCACGCGTCGTGACTCTTTTATTTTTATGCTCATGTTTATTGTCTTGTATTTCTCTTCCCGCGCACCTATGCTATTTGAAATTGTTCGGCTCCTGGGTTTGACCACCCGTCAAGACCTTAAATAAATGATCCGGTAATTTAGGGTAGCTAGGAAGAGAAAAGACAAGCTTAAATTATTTAAAATACGCATAAGATAATCGGGAAAAGAATTTAAAGTCAAAGAAAAAAGATATCCAAAAATTCAAATAGGAAATTTCTATTTGAAAAGGCTTACATGACAAATATTTCATACGGGGCATTATTCAAAATTTCTCCACTATTAAGAAGTATCACCAGTAAAGGAAATAAATGTTTAGGAAATTAATTAATGAGAGACCCATTAACTTTAATAAAAGGGACCTCTGTCGAAGGAAGATGCGGCTAGAAATTTAACAGAGAACGAGTGATAGCTCATTTTCTCTGTTTTTCGGCAGAACCCTCCAATAACGACACCAACGATTTGACTCTGCTCCAGTGTTTCGGTTTGGAGAAGCGCCTGGGATACAAGCCTCCACTTACACCCGCGCCCAACCCTGCTGGAATCGCTGGCCTATTGCTGCGACTAGATCTGCACTGAATTATGACGGAGACGACCGCAAGCCACTGCCGGTTTACAACACCGACCTCTCCAACTCTGCCAGCACACCTCGTCGACAACACTGACCTCTCTAACTCTGCCAGCACACCTCGTCGCCGACGATCCAAGTCAGCTTTGCCGATTCAGTTGTCGCCCCCCCCCCCCATCTTCATATTGGGTGCCGTCGACAACGCCACCCCATTCCGAAACCCCTTTGACTGTTTTCCTTGGCCCGTTGACGTCGACTACGACTCAAAACTTCGTCAAGCGGCCAACGATTGTGTGACCAATTTCGGGTGGATCCTCTCCTTTGTGGTATCCTGCATCATTCTCTTGCCCCGTTTATTAGAATAAAAATATGCGGATAACTTAAATAATGTCGATCTTGCCTTCGAACGTTCTTGCCATTTTAAATTCCGTTATTTCATAAATTATTATTGATGATATGCCTGTGGTTGTACGGATCACGTTTTAATCCACACCGTTAGCGTTTAGTAATCCATTTTCAAACAATAATATCGGTCTTTTCGAAGTCCAAGCGTTGGTAATGATTTGCGCACGAAAATTCGAGTTGGCCCGCTAGGCGTGCACCAAATAAAATATTTTGTATAAAACATATGGTTTTGAAAACCTCAATTTTGTCTACAAAATTAATTTTGGCCGCTTGACCCATTTTTCAAACTTAAAATCGACCTAATTTCAAAAACCGTAATTTGAGTTTACATCAGTTTAGTATCAGAGGAGGTTGATTCTCTTCTACCGCGAGTCAACGTTCCGTGTTTTTCAAAATAATAATAATAATATTATAAACATTTTCTTTAGCAAGAATTTTTTTTTAACCTATTTAAAAATGTGTTTTATTAAATGTCCGTTTAATTCAAAAATCGTTAATTTAATTATATTCTTATTTAAAAAAAATCATTAGCATTTTTTTGTCATTTTAAAATTTTTATAATTAAGTTTTTCTTTAATTTTTTTTAATTATGATGGAGAATCTTAAAGAGCGCATGAAAACCCAATGAAAAACGTCGAGTTTGTCACTGCTAAATTAAAACAAAATCTGAAACAACCTTGAAACGACAATGCACAAGCAATATGTTTTCCCTGATTACGTCTCAACTACGTTTCAACCAGTGGAACTCGTGCTTCAAAAAATTGATAGTCCCCTCTCTAGACTCGTCGTTTTCCCCACGAGCACCTTATCCCCACTAGTCTCCACCGTGACACCCTCTTCAATCGAGGAGATCCTTCATGAGCCCCAACTCCAAGAAAAGGAATTTCATCCTCCTCATCACCCCATCCCAACTGAAGAGATTCTCCACTTGTTCACATTGACTCACCAACTGTTTTCGAGTTTATTCCCGAGGCCCCGCTCCAGAAAAAATTTACTAGTTGTGTCATCACCCCGAATGACCCAATTGCAATCTCACTTCTCCCGAAAGAGTTGACTAGTGATGAGACCCTTATCTTAGGAGACAGACTCGATCTACATATGTCCCGATTCTCCTAGCCCACTACAACCTCCAACACTTGAACCCACAAACACTTTGTCTGATGAACATTTGGCCTTAGCATTGGAATCATCGTCATATATTGATTTTATATTTGGAGTACATCTTTTTGAGTCATTACATCACCCTATAACTATAAATGTGTTGAAAAGTTTTATTATCAAATTATTGATATATCTAAGCGAACCTGTGTTTTAAGGATAGTGAGAACTCCAAAAAATTTCACTCCTAATAAAGATACACGTTTTAAAGAATTTCTCTGGAAATTTTTAAAAAATAAAATTGGAATCAATTTTAAACATTGTAATATTAAGTTAAGTGTAGGTAGATGTGTGAAATTGTAACAATATATTAAATATTTTATAACAAACTTTTAGAACATATCAAGGGGTCGAGAGGACACCACACTCGAGTTTAGTAACGATTATCACTGTCTGACCGAAGGACTGACTGAAGCCGTAAATAAAAGTCTGAGCGGCCTAATTAAGCGCATAACGAGTGCAAATGTAAAGCAATGTGATCTTGTACTTACCCAAACATCATTCACATATAATAATTCTAAAAATCGCTTCCATAATATATCTCTTTTCGAGATTATCTCTGAGTTCTTGTTACCCCACTTACTTAAATCGCCATTCTCTCTCCTTCTATGAACGTATTTCATTCGATGCGTAAGCTCATATTAATTATTTAAAAACACCGCATAAATTTATTTCTAACAAGTTGCGAGCAACTTTTGAACATTACAAACTCACTGTCGGTCGTCATGGCCATGAGTTGTACTTTTCAAATGGAAATTTGGTGTTTGTTTATTGCAGTAGGTTTGGTCCATTCAAAGTTCAGACGCGCATCAAGCCACCTGTTGAGACCCCAGCCATACCACCAGATTTTGCAACAACGACGACGTCAGTTCTCTCAGTTGCCAATCTTTGGGAATTCTCGCGGGGTCGAGCTTTTTCAACTCCGGGGGAATTGATGCATCCTCCGTCGCATCCAAATGTACATGACATCATCACGCGTCATGACTCCTTTATTTTTATACTTTTATTTATTGTCTTGTATTTCTCTTCCCGCACATCTATGCTATTTGAAATTGTTCGGCTCGTTGGTTTCACCACCCGTCAAGACCTGAAATAAATGGTCCGGTAATTTAAGGTAGCTAGGACGAGAAAAGGCAAACTTATATTTTTTAAAATACGCATAAGATAATCGGGAAAAAAATTTAAAGTCAACAAAAAAAATATATCCAAAAATTCATATAGGAAATTGCTATTTGAAAAGGTTTACACGACAAATATTTCATATGGGGGCACTATTCAAAATTTCTCCACTATTAAGAAATATCAACAGTAAAGGAAATAAATGTTTAGGAAATTAATTAATGAGAGGCCCATTAACTTTAATAAAAGGGACCTCTACCGAAGGAAGAGGCGGCCAAAAATTTAACAAAGAACGAGTGATAACTCGTTTTCTCTATTTTTCGGCGGAACCCTCCAACAACGACGCCAGCGATTTGACTCTGCTCCAGTGTTTTGGTTTGGAGAAGCGTCCGGGTTTTGGTTTGGAGAAGCGTCCGGGTTTTGGTTTGGAGAAGCGTCCGGGATACAAGCCTCCGCTTCCACCCGCGCCCAACCCTGCTGGAATCGCTGCCCTATTGCTGCGATCAGATCTTTACCAAATTCTGACGGAGACGACCCCAAGCCGCTGCCGGTTTACAACACCGACCTCTCGAGCTCCGCCAGCGCGCCTCGTCGCCGACGATCCATGTCGGCTTTGCCGATTAAGTTGTCGCCGCCCTCCATCTGCATACCGGGTGCCGTCGACCACGCCACCCCATTCCGTCTCCCCTTCGGTTGTTTTCCTTGGCCCGTTGACGTCGAGTACGGCTCAAACTTCATCAAGAGGCCAACGATTGCGTGACCAATTTCGGGTGGATCCTCTCCTCTGTGGTATCCTGCATCATTCTCTTACTCCATTAGCGTTTAGTAACTTAAATAATGTCGAGCTTGCCTTCGAACGTTCTCGCTATTTTAAATTCTTTTATTTCATAAATTATTATTGAGGATATGCTTGTGGTTGTACGGATCACGTTTTAATTCACACCGTTAGCGTTTAGTAATCCATTCCCAAACAATAATAACAGTCTTTTCGAAGTCCAAGATTTACGCACAAAAGTTCGAGTTGGCCCGCTTGGCCCGCAACGAATAAATTATTTTTCATAAAAAATGTATGTTTTTGAAAACCTCAATTTTGTCTACAAAAATAATTTTGTCCGCTCGGCCCATTTCAAACTTAAAATCGACCTAATTTCAAAAAGCCTAATTTGAGTTTACATCATAACCCCAAATAGTAGGGGCAAATTTATTGTTGATGATGATGATGGTGACTTTTTATCATATCAATATTTCTGACCTCATACCATTTTATTTTCAGCTGAATGCAGAAAAGAGTCCTTTCCAAAGAACATATGCTAACCAGGTAACTTAACGTTCCAGACCCAGCTTCTCTTTCGGTGTAAGCTCCTAGATTCTTTGTTAATATATGCTGTCATCTGTATAAAGCTTTGGAAGAAAAATAAATGTTTTTTTACTGCAAAAGTTTATGGGCCTTAAAACTAAACGATACATTTAAATTTTTGTTGAAATCAAAGAAGGGATCCTACGATAATTTGATATTTTTCCCATTAGTTATTTAAAATTCAAATTCTTTTCCTATTCTTTGCCTTCTTTACAAAAATGGGTTAAAATAGCTTAGAAATGGGCATTAAGGGAAATATCTCTAATAATGTGCTTGTGATCATTCTATTATTTATTTTTATGAAATTTTATTCTGAGATTTTCTATAATCATTAATGTTATCATCAGATTAAAAGATGCGGAGAGATGGCACGAAAGCTACGTTACACTAGGGAGCAAATGCTGAAAGCTGGTATTTCTCCATCAGCTACACCATTAACGCGTACCAATATTGATTTTGATGATCTAGAGGTATGCTTTTCGGTGTTATGTTTTTGTTTTGTTTTACAAGTATGCTTTATAACTTCCTCGTTATTCTGCATGGCCTAGATAAAACTTGAGGAGCTTGAGACAGAGTTAGTGGAAATTAATGCTAATAGTGGAAAGCTGCAACGGACGTACCATGAACTGTTAGAGTTTAAACTTGTACTCCAGAAGGTAAGGATTGCCAAAATTGCTAAATAGAAACAATTTTGTGTATTTTATTCATCTTAAGTTCCATATGTATCTCAAATACTGCCTTTGGTTTTTTTGATGTTGCTCAATGAACTTATAGAGTACACTTTTACTTCAGAAAACATTTTGTTTATTAATAAGTAGCAATATGCTTGTTTCTTATATGAGATTAACATCTCAAAAGGATACCCACGGGTTGTTTTATGCAATATGTGAATTGTGAAATTACAGATTCCATGGGTTATGAAATGTGCACACTTTGTGGATTATAGCCATATTGATGAATTTTCTAATTATGATCATATGGATATTCAAGGTTACGTATGTCGGATGTTGGGAAAACGTTAGTAAACGTCGTTTTAAATATTTTATGTCGATTTAATATGCCTGGGGAATACCGGGTTTCAATATTTAATTATTTATATACATAATTATCTATAAATCAAACATTTTTTAATTTATATACATTAATATATCAACAATTTAATATTCATTGAAATTCTAGTTGAATTAAATCATTAGTTGTAGCCTATGAAGCACCGTCACTTCAAAATGCCCACCGTGTCAGTGTCGGAGAGTCCGACACTCGTCTGACTCTCCGACACTCGTCCGACTCTCCGACACTCGTCCGACTCTCCGACACTCTCCGACACTCGAGTTGAAAATTCGATATGTTGACTCACGCGGGACTCGCGTGTCTCACTCAATTGGACACGCGTGTCCTGCTCAATCGGACACGCGTGTCCTGCTCAATCAGACACGCGTGTCCCTAAGTTAGCTACTCATGGTGAGGCGGGTGGCAATTTGTCTTGGAAGTGTCTTTACCCATTTCTAGCATTTCAAGTAGTGAAAGTGGATCTACTAGTGACGTAGATATTTTCTCTTGAAAAAGGAAGATTGAAAGTGAAAAAAAAAGTTTGCATGTGAATCCATTATTTTTACTGATGAATTGTAATGTGTTAATGTTCTATCATTTTTTTGATCATTTGTTAAGTTTTGCATTTAAATATTTGATGAGTAATATTTAAACATGACTTAATTTATTTAAATATTTGTTAATTGTTATTTTTTATTAAATGTTTTAGGATTTTCATAATTATAAAAAATGAATATTTAATATAGGTGTCCCAGCGTGTCAGAATATGATATTTTTTGAGAATTGACGAGTTGCGTGTCGTGTCGTATCGCGTGTCCCGTGTCGGTGTCGGTGCAACATAGGTTGTATTATATTGTAAAAGACCCACTATAGAAAGGCCCATTATTTTTCTTATTTTTTGGGTCTTCACCCATTGTGTATAAATAGAAGACATTGCTTTGAAATGAAGTTGAGCTCATTATTTTTTGTCTGACTTGGTATAGAGGTGCTGTCTTCTTGGCGTGACCGTTCTGTCCGCTCAGTCTGACAGTATGGTGGTTTTCCTGGCGTGACCGCCACGTCCTCTTGCGTGACAACTTCTTCTTCCCCACGTGCTCACCGTGAGCTCTTGACATCTTCCTCATAGTTTCCCTTTCACGCATTCTCAATGGACTGTGCGAGCTCTGTGGTGGACCCTCCTTCCTCACCGTCTTCCCTATGCGATCTTTCTCCATATGGTGGTCTCTTCTTCCCCGCATGCAATCTCTGAGATTGTGTGCCTGTCTGTCTGCTACCCTTGTGTGGGATCTCGGCTACTTGCGTTTGCAGAAGAAGACAGTCTCTCTTCCATGGTCTATGTGCTCTCCTCCTCTCAATGACTGCTCATCCTTCATCTGGCCCGTGCGATCTGCCCTTCTTTGCGGATGTCTCCTTCCGCAGCAAGGTCGTGCGACTTCAAATGGCTAGTGCAGCCTCAGCCTACCGGTGCGACCTCTTCTTTAGCTCATGCAACCTTGTCTCCCGCTCGGCTGGTGGTGTGGCCTCTTCTCCGGCTAGTGTCGCCTCTAGCGAATGGTGTGGTTTTCTCAGCTTGTGCATCCACTTCCAGTTGGTGTGGCCTCTGGCACCCTATGCGGCCTTCCCTTCGTTTCGTGACCTCCCTAGCGAAGTGAGGTCCCTTTCATCAACATGGCTAACTCCGCGGGCTTGAGTATTCAGTCTCCTTCCTCAAATATTCCTCCTTCGGGTAGTGATTTCTCACGGCCTCACGGTTCCCTCCGTATTACAACTATTCCTTTGGATGACTCAAATTATTTCAAGCGGTCTCACGCAACACAACACGTTAGCCACATCCATCAACTTTATGGGTACATCGATGGGACGATTGTTCAACCGCCGTGAGCGAATGCTCGACAGTAAGCACGAATGGCAATTCAACACAATGATGCAAGTTGTCACTCAGATGATATCGCAACAAGTGGCAACTCATCTTGGCGAAGCCGCGACTCCCCTTAACTGTTCGCCCACACCTATGACCGCGATACCTTTGCGGCCTCCAGAGGCAGACTTCGCCGTTGTCCATTGCGATTTCTTCAGAGCAGCCGTGACTTCCAGTCCGACAAGAGTGCTCAATATCAGGCAGGGTATTGATACCCTCCCGTTGCTGAGAAAGATGAGCCCTTTCCCTTTTCTGACCGTTTTCGTTGGGAATCCGTCCTACACAGATTCAGGGAGCCTCACTTCCCCCGTTTCACTGAGAGGGAAGACCTTTCCTGCCATCTACAACTTTTGAGTCCGTAAATTCTATGCGGACTCTCACTGGTGGGAATCCGTCCTACACAGATTCAGGGCACCGACATCTTCTATTGCAAGTTGGTTGCCATCACCTTTGATGACAAGGCAAGAGAATGTTTTTACAAGTTACCGTCTCAATTAGTGACTTCTTTTGGAGATCCGCGAAGAGAACATCTTCTGAGGTTCGCAAGTTCGAGAAAGTGTAAGAGTGGTCATCATTCCTTTTTCCAAATTAAGCAGGGGAATAATGAAACCTTGGCATAGTTTGTTGACAGGTTTCAAGTGGAAATTCTCAGGATTCACGATGTGAATCCCGCTATGTACCAAGTTGCTCTTGTTTGCGGCCTTCTAGAAGGCCTTTTTAAATTAGAGGTGAGCCGAAAGCCACCTAGCTTCTATTAAGAGCTGATCGATATGGCTAACCATTTTATAGATGGGGAGGCAACCAATTTAAATCTTGTCTCTTTTCTCACTCAACTCATCCAGAAGAAGCAAGGAGTCTTCTCCCAGCCTCCAGTTACCTTTCAGCAGCCTCCAAGGACTCACCCAAAGTTCATTCCACCTGGAGCAGAACGTGGGAGAAATTTTCTTCACCATCATCCACATCTTCCTCATCGTCAATTTCAGCAAATGAGGCCTCTGAGACCTCATTATCCTCTAGAAAGCAGGCATCAACCTCCTTGTCCGGTTTACCCATCATCATATCAAGTTCATCCCACACTGTACGATAACTCCCAAGAGCAATATACAACATTCTGCTTCCCAATGGAGGAGGTTTTGCAAATTTTTCCAAAGCAACCGGGCTTCAAGATGCCTCCTCTCAAATCAGACTGGACTAGGCGAGATCAAGAACTATACAGCGAGTACTATAGAGACTTTGGCTATCTGCTTAAGGGGTGTCGGGCTCTCCGCAATGCCATTGAAAAACTTCTGAAAGCCGGTAAATGACATGGGTTGGTAACTCGGAAGCCTGATGATACCAAGGGGAAAGAAGTTACAATAATGCACCTCTCGGATCAAAATGACTGCATTGAAATCGAAGATGTCGGTTCCCTCAGAAACATTTAATTACTAAAAGGAGGAGACATCTCAAGAGCATGGAACGCAGATGATTTAGAAGAATCCTATTTTACAAGTCATTTATGTATCCTTGCACTTTTCTTTCCTTTTTGATATACTCCATAGTGGACTCAAGATGTAAGAACACTCTAAATGAAATACAAACCAACCCTTTTTGCATGGAGGTGCCAGGTTCAATCGAGGGTAATACAACCTCCATGATCTGCGACCCCAGATTCAAAATCTTAAGGGTAGATAGTAATGTATGAGAAATACATCTCCCTTTCGCATAGAGGTACTGGGTTCAATCTTCTCGAGGGTAATAAAACCTCCGTGATCTGCGATTGCGGAGCCAAAATCAAGGGAAGATAGTAATTAAACCACTTCGCATGGAGGTGTGCTAGATTCAATCATGTCGAGAGTAATATAACCTCCATGATCTGCGAACCCGGATCCAAAATCCGCCAAAATCATAAGTGTAAATTAACTTAAAGATATCTGTGAAATCATTTACAAAGTATGTCCTTACCTTAGATATGAAACCTTCGGCATGTAAAACAGCCTGACATTTGAATTCTTCAAGCTTTCATAGTGGTTGTGAATATAATTACTGTGTCCGCGCAGACTCAGACTTCTTATTTTCATAAGCGAGCTTCATATACTTATCTCAACATAATAGTGAAGTGCTTGCTCAAAGGGTGTCCTAACACATATTGGTTATATCCGACTTACAGTTATCAGTATTATACAACCCCGTATCCGCCGAGTGGGTCCACGAAAGCCAGACCGGCCGGTCCAGACCGCCTCTCGGCCGGGCAGGGTTCACCGCCGAGCTCGAGCTCGGCAAATCGTCGTACCGAGCTCGGAGATCGTCGGGCGGCCGAGCTAAGGGTTTTTTCTTTCAGCCGAGCCCGCATTCGCCAAACCAGAGCTGCTCGCCGGGCGAGCTCGCACTCGCCATCGCCGAATCCAGCCGAGCCCGCATTCGCCAAACCGGAGCTGCTCGCCAGGCGAGCTCGCACTCGCCATTACCGAGCAGAGGATCCAGTGGCCATCCCGCCCCAGGTGGCCTGCCTCTGGCCTCTCATAACAGCGGAGTTTGGCTGTTGGCAGGCCAGCCCAAGGGGGCTTTCAGTAATTTCAGACCAGCAGAGGTAGGCTATTTGCAGGCCGTTGTCGGTTCTCTATAAATAGGACCCAAGGGGTACCTCAGAAAGGCATGCTGACTAATTTTCAGGTCTCCTAGCGCTTTCTGAGGTACCTTAGCCCGACAATTGGCTAAAGAGGGGAAGCGCTCTAAGATCTTCCGGGTGTGTGGGGGGACCTCCGCGCCGGGCCCTTGGTCTAGTCCTTTGTTCTTCACTTTCTTGTCGTTTTCTTGCAGGAGCAGAGTAAGTGCGCGACCACCCCTTCCCCCACGGGTCGAACTCCACAGGGACCGATTTTTCGGTTTCAACATTTTGGTGCGGTGAGCGTTGAGAGTGGCCAGCACGGAAAGTCTTCTGCAGGTTCGATGGCCGGAGAAGAAGGACAAGGATCAGGCAGGGGCAACTCGCCACCCCCTCCTCCGCCCCCAGCGCCGGGTGTGCCAGCGGAGCTCAGGGAGGAGATCCTCGGGCTCGTCAGGACGTCACTCGACATGCAAGCAGAGAGCGCGACACCAGCAGTCCCGGTGGTCGCCGCCCCCGCGCTCGGTGACGACGCGCCGCTCAGGAGACCAGGGAAGGAGCCCGCCGAGAGAGGCGAGCGCGAGTTCCAGGGGCGAGTCCTATTCCCCGGCTCGGCTGCCGAGTACCACTTCAGCGAGACAGCAGGGAGGGAGTTCCCATCTCGCCCGGCTGAGGGGGGAAGCCCCTTTAGCGAGTTCGTCTCTTCAGCCCCAGTTCCAGAGGGGTTCCGTGAGCCAGAGATGTCCTATTACTCCGGGAGAGGGGACCCAGTCCACCACATCCAGTGGTTTGAGGACATGGTCTCTATCCGACAGATGTCGGATGGCTTTAAGTGCCGACTCTTCGCCATCACCCTCAGGGAGAAGGCGAGAGAGTGGTTTCATCAACTCCCGACCGGGTCCGTCTACTGCTTCGAGGACCTGCGACGAGGGTTCATGTTGAGATTCACCACTTCCAAGAAGAGGAAGGAGGCGGAGTCTTTGTTCCGCATCAAGCAGAGGGCGGGGGAGACTTTGGGAAGCTATCTGGACAGGTTCCAGGAGGAACTGTCCCAAGTACAGGAGATGTCGGGACACACCATGATGGTGGCCTTTACCCTGGGTCTCCAGTCCGGGTTCTTCGCGATGGAACTGAAGAGATCACCTCCAGTATCTTTTGAGGCACTCCTAGAGAGGGCGGCCAGAGAGGCTGATATGGAGGCAGCGCATCCGGAGCTTGTGCGGAGGTTGGCCAAGTGGGCCGTGGAGGAGGAGAGGCCAAGGGGTGGTCGAGCTCAGGAGGAGAGGAGGGCTGAGCCCCGGCAGAGGGAGCAGCCACAGTAGCAGCCACAACCCAGGTGGGGGCGTCCGGAACAGACCCACCGTTTGGGATGGAGACCGGAGTGGCAGGACCAGGCACCCCGGAGAGGTTATCAGGGAGGGGATAACCGCCAGGGGGGCAGGGTGCAGTTCAGCCCCCAGGGAGGTAGGCAGGGCCAGAGGCCCCCTCTCCCCGACCAGGAGGAGGCAATGGCAATCGCCATGAGAGGGAGGAGGAGAGGACAGTTGAGGAGAAGAAGGGAGGTCAGGGTGGACCGGCCCTATTGCGATTTCCATCAAGAAGAAGGGCACCTCACGTCCACGTGCCCGGAGTTCCTCGAGATGAGAGGGAACAGGGAGCAACAACCGCGAAACCATCAGGAAGTGCGGATAGAGGAAATCCGGCCTCGGGTGGAGGAGGATCGGTGTGAGGACCGGGTTGATTTAGGCACCTGAGGTAGGATTGGAGCAATCCACGGTGGGGCTGGGATCGAGGCTTCCCGTAAGTCAAGCCTCCACACCATGTACCGTAGGAGCATTGGCTCCACGTCCTAGTCCCCGCCTCCGGATGAGAAAATCATCTTCTCTAGGGAGGATATGCCAGGTCACGAGGACCCTTTTGCGATGCGCTGGTCATCCAGACAGCCATCGATGATTTTACCGTCTCCCGGATCCTCGTCGACAATGGAAGCTCAGTCAATGTCATCTTCAAGAAGGCGTTCGACGCGATGAAAGTAGATGCCAGAAGAGTGTTGGCCTCGGACGGACCCCTGTTCGGCTTCTCGGGAGAAAGGAAAGAAGTCGAGGGAGGGGTGAGACTCCACGTCACTCTGGGGGGACAGTCCCGTAACTGCAAGTTCGTCATCGTGGACTCCCCCAGCAGTTACAGCGCCATCTTCGGAAGACCCCTCATCAGCGCCTTCCGCTGCGTCCCCTCGTCCTTCCACCAGTGTCTAAAGTTCAATGTCGAGGGGGTCCAGATCCGGATCCGAGGAGACCCTAAGGAGGCAAGGGAGTGCTACGTCTCGGCAGTGAACTCCATCTCTTGGCTGGAGGGGGCCGAGGAGATGGGGCGGAGGTTGGAGGAGGTGGAGCAGGAAGCTGGTAGAGAAGAAATGAAGATAGAGGAGTGCCGTACCCAGGCGGGGGTCGCGGAAGAGGCCTGAGAGCCGGTCGAGGCAATGGCCGTGGAGGAAGCTGAGGAAGAAATCCTCGCCCCCGGAGGGGGAGGTACCGAGTAATGGGGGAAGCAGTCTCGTCTGGAGGCAGCAGAGGAGGTGGTGGAGATGGAGGTTCTCACCATCGGAGACAGAGTGGAGAAGGTCCGCGTCAGCGGAGGATTGACCCCGGAGGCTCAGGGCAGGATGCGTGAGTGCATCCAGAAGAATGTGGACGTCTTCGCCTGGAATGCCGCGGAGATGCCAGGGATCGACCCCAACGTGGCCTGCCACCGCCTCAACCTGGACCCGGAGGTCCGCCCCGTCCAGCAGAAGAAGAGGCCCATCGCGGACAAGCTCGCCGAGCCCATCAGGGAGGAAGTCGCCAAGCTCCTCAAGGCTGGCTTTGTGTCCGAAATCCAATATCCTGGCTGGGTCTCCAACGTTGTAATGATTAAAAAACGAGACGGTCGGTGGAGGATGTGTATTGACTTTTCCCTTCTTAATAAATCATGCCCGAAAGATTGTTATCCCTTGCCTCGGATCGACGCGCTGGTCGACTCAGCTGTCGGTTTCCCTGTAATGAGTTTTCTGGATGCTTTTTCAGGTTATCACCAAATTAGAATGCACCCCCCGACGTCAAAGATGTCTCGTTCGTCACGGGGGAAGGATGCTATTGCTATAAAATGATGCCCTTCGGGCTAAAGAATGCGGGGGCTACCTACCAGAAAATGGACATGGTCTTCCGAGAGCAGAAGGGAAGAAACTTGGAGGTATACGTGGACGACCTCATGATCAAAAGTCTGGACGTCGATTCCCACCTCCGGGACTTGGAGGAGACTTTCGCTACTCTCCGCAAATATAAGATGAGGTTGAACCCCCTGAAATGCACCTTCGGGGCAAGCAGGGGGAAGTTCCTGGGACATCTCCTCACCCCAGTCAGTGTGGAGCCTAATCCGGATAAGGTAAGGGCAATCGTGGAACTACGGTCACCGCGAAATGCTAAGGAGGTACAACGGTTGACAGGGAAGTTGGCAGGGTTGAGCAGGTTCCTCTCCCGGGCTGGGGAGAGGTGCTCCTCGTTTTTCAAAACCTTGAGGGGGAATCAGAAGTTTGAATGGACCTCGGAGTGCGAGGAGGCGTTCCAGGCCTTAAAGAAACAGCTAACTCAGGCTCCCCTGCTTCAAGGGCCCAAAGGGGGGGAGGACTTATTTTTGTACTTAGGGGTCGGGGCGGAGGCCTTGAGCTCGGTTTTAGTTCGGGAAGAGGGGAAGAAGCAACTCCCCATTTATTATGTGAGTCGGGTATTGAGGAAGGCCGAGCTTCGGTATCCCATCTTGGAAAAGTTGGCCTTCGCCCTGATCATCTCGACCCGGAGGCTCCGACCCTATTTTCAGGCACACTTGATCCGAGTGGTGACTGACCACCCCCTCCGCAGCATCTTCGAGGGGGTGGAGCATTCAGGCAGGTTGGCCAAATGGTCGGTGGAACTGAGCGAGTTCGACATCTCCTTCGCTCCCCGCCTCTCGATCAAGGCCCAAGCTATGGCTGATTTCTTAGCAGATTATGTGGTCGAGGTGGTGGAGGAGCAACTCACTCGTCCGGTCCCTTGGAAAGTCGTGGTGGACGGTGCCTCGGGGAGACATTCTTTGGGGGTATGAGTCATCTTGGAAAGTCCCCAGGGGATAAGAATCGAACAAACCGTGGTAGTGCATTTCCCTATCACCAATAACCAGGCTGAATACGAAGCTGTAATCGCAGGTCTGCGCCTGGCAAGGGAGTTAGGGGTGCATGACGTGGAGGTCCTCACTGACTCCATGGTGGTGGCTTCCCAGATCAATGAGGAGTTTGAGGTAAGGGAGCCCACCCTGCAGCTCTATCTGACAAAAGCAAAGAGAATTATAGGAACCTTCCAGACCTTCTCCATCAAGCACGTGCCTCGAGAGGAAAATGAGCAGGCGGATCAGCTGGCAAAGCATGGCCCCAGGGTGGGGGGTACCATCACAGATCTCTTCCGACCTTCCATCGAGGAGGGGGAGCTAATGGAGGTGGAGCAGCATCCCTCATGGATGGACCCCTTCGTCACCTTTCTGTCCACAGGGGAGTACCCGGAGGGGATGGATCGTAGAGGGCTCAAACACAAGGCAGCATACTACCTCCTGCGCGAGGGGGAGTTGTACCGCAAGACCCTCTCGGGGATGCTGGCTCGTTGCGTGGCCGAAAGGGAGGTGCATAAAATTTTGGAGGAGGTCCATTCCGGCGAGTGCGGAAGTCACTCGGGGAGCCGGACCTTGGAAGGGAGGATCATCAGGGAAGGGTACTTCTAGCCTACCCTCGGTCAAGATGCAGCCGAATTCGTAAAAAAATGTCATAAGCGCCAGCTCTATGCCCCACTCCAGTTACAGCCGGCTCAGAGACTAAGAAGCGTCATGGCACCATGGCCCTTCGCCATATGGGGTTTGGATCTCGTAGGGCCTTTCCCTCAGGCCAGCGGGCAGAGAAGGTTTTTGCTGGTCATGATCGATTATTTTTCTAAATGGCTGGAGGTGAAGGCTCTAGCCAAGGTAACCTCCCAGGTGATCAGGAATTTTATCTGGGGGGAGATCATCAGCAGGCACGGATTACCACAGGCAATCGTCACGGACAACGAGCTTCAGTTCGCCAGCACGGAGTTCATTCGCTTTTGCGAACAACTGGGATTTGGCCTTCGGTTCGCCTCTGTCCACCACCCCAGGAGCAACGGGCAGGTGGAGGCGGCCAACAAAATAATCGTGAAAAAAAGAAAGTGGAAAATCTGAGGGGGAGCTGGGTGGAGCAACTCCCTTCGGTCCTTTGGGCCCTTAGGACCACTCCCAGTACGGCCACGGGAGAGACGCCCTTTAAACTTTCTCATGGCTGCGAAGCCGTTCTACCCGTCGAGTTCGAGGTCCGGACACCCCGGGTCGCCGAGGCGGAGGCTGGAAGGGAAGAGTGGAGATCAGAAAATGAGGAGGAGCTCCAACTCTCCCTTGACATGATCGAGGAGTTACGTGACTTGTCCACCGTTAGACAGGAGGAGGTCAAGCGGAGGATGGCCAAGTACTTCAACAAGCACGTCCGGGTCAAGCAGTTCGCGGAAGGAGACCTTATACTGAAAAAAGTGGATGCGGCAGGGAGATCGGCCGCTGTGGGAAAACTCCATCCCAATTGGGAGGGCCCCTACATTGTACAGGAGGTCTTAAAATTAGGGGGGTATCGCCTCCAGGATGTAAAAGGGGATACCCTCAGCCACACTTGGAATGACGATGATCTGAAACGTTTTTACCCTTGAAAATATTGTAGGTACTCTTATTCCATGAATGAAAATGAATCTCATTATCATATCTTGTGCTTTTGCAAAACTATGATGGCAGGAGGGCTCGCGATTCAAAGCCCCAATAGGCAAATGTTTCTAAATCTTCTCGCTCTGGGGTTAGGTCTCGTCACTCCCCTGCCAGGCTTCCACCTAGCTGGCACGACTGAGTCTCGATGAATATCGCTATGACCCTGGGGCTGAGCCCGGAGGATGTTCAACACCCGCCCTCAAGCTTTCACCTAGTTGACTGGCCCGGTGGTAGCACCCGGAATAGGCGAATGTTTCTAAGTCTTCTAGCTCTGGGGTTATGTATCGTCACTCCCCTGACAGGCTTCCACCTATCTGGCACGGCTGAGTCTCGATGGACATCGCTATGACCCTGGGGCTGAGCCCGGAAGAAGTTCAACACCCGCCCTCAGGCTTTCACCTAGCTGACTGGCCCGGTGGTAGCACCCGGGATAGGCGAATGTTTCTAAGTCTTCTCGCTCTGGGGTTAGGTCTCGTCACTCCCCTGCCAGGCTTCCACCTAGCTGGCACGACTGAGTCTCGATGGACATCGCTATGACCCTGGGGTTGAGCCCGGAGGATGTTCAACACCCGCCTTCAGGCTTTCACCTAGCTGACTGGCCCGGTGGTAGCACCCGGGATAGGCGAATGTTTCTAAATCTTTTCGCTCTGGGGTTAGGTATCGTCACTCCCCTGCCAGGCTTCCACCTAGCTGGCACGGCTGAGTCTCGATGGACATCGCTATGACCCTGGGGCTGAGCCCGGAGGATGTTCAACACCCGCCCTCAGGCTTTCACCTAGCTGACTGGCCTGGTGATAGCGCCCGGTATAGGCGAATTTTTCTAAGTCTTCTCGCTCTGGGGTTAGGTCTCGTCACTCCCCTGCCAGGCTTCCACCTAGCTGGCACGACTGAGTCTCGATGGACATCGCTATGACCCTGGGGCTGAGCCCGGAGGATGTTCAACACCCGCCCTCAGGCTTTCACCTAGCTGACTGGCCCGGTGGTAGCACCCGGGATAGACGAATGTTTCTAAGTCTTCTCGCTCTGGGGTTAGGTCTCGTCACTCTCCTACCAGGCTTCCACCTAGCTGGCACGGCTGAGTCTCGATGGACATCGCTATGACCCTGGGGTTGAGCCCGGAGGATGTTCAACACCCGCCCTCAGGCTTTCACCTAGCTGACTGGCCCGGTGGTAGCACCCGGGATAGGCGAATGTTTCTAAATCTTCTCGCTCTGGGGTTAGGTCTCGTCACTCCCCTGCCAGGCTTTCACCTAGCTGGCACGGCTGAGTCTCGATGGACATCGCTATGACCCTGGGGCTGAGCCCGGAGGATGTTCAACACCCGCCCTCAGGCTTTCACCTAGCTGACTGGCCCGGTGGTAGCACCCGGGATAGGCGAATGTTTCTAAGTCTTCTCGCTCTGGGGTTAGGTCTCGTCACTCCCCTGACAGGCTTCCACCTAGCTGACACTGCTGAGTCTCGATGGACATCGCTATGACCCTGGGGCTGAGCCCGGAGGATGTCCAACACCCGCCCTCAGGCTTTCACCTAGCTGACTGGCCCGGTGGTAGCACCCGGGATAGGCGAATGTTTCTAAGTCTTCTCGCTCTGGGGTTAGGTCTCGTCACTCCCCTGCCAGGCTTCCACCTAGCTGGCACGGCTGAGTCTCGATAGACATCGCTATGACCCTGGGGTTGAGCCCGGAGGATGTTCAACACCCGCCCTCAGGCTTTCACCTAGCTGACTGGCCCGGTGGTAGCACCCGGGATAGGCGAATGTTGCTAAATCTTCTCACTCTGGGGTTAGGTCTCGTCACTCCCCTGTCAGGCTTCCACCTAGCTGGCACGGCCAAGTCTCGATGGACATCGCTATGACCCTGGGGCTGTGCCCGGAGGATGTTCAACACCCGCCCTCAGGCTTTCACCTAGCTGACTGGCCCGGTGGTAGCACCCGGGATAGGCGAATGTTTCTAAGTCTTCTCGCTCTGGGGTTAGGTCTCGTCACTCCCCTGCCAGGCTTCCACCTAGCTGGCACGGCTGAGTCTCGATGGACATCGCTATGACCCTGGGGTGAGCCCAGAGGATGTTCAACACCCGCCCTCAGGCTTTCACCTAGCTGACTGGACCGGTGGTAGCACCCGGGATAGACGAATGTTTCTAAGTCTTCTCGCTCTGGGGTTAGGTCTCGTCACTCCCCTGCCAGGCTTCCATCTAGTTGGCACGGCTGAGTCTCGATGGACATCGCTGTGACCCTGGGGCTGAGCCCGGAGGATGTTCAACACCCGCCCTCAGGCTTTCACCTTGCTGACTGGCCCGGTGGTAGCACCCGGGATAGGCGAATGTTTCTAAGTCTTCTCGCTCTGGGGTTAGGTCTCGTCACTCCCCTGCCAGGCTTCCACCTAGCTGGCACGACTGAGTCTCGATGGACATCGCTATGACCCTTGGGCTGAGCCCGGAGGATGTTCAACACCCGCCCTCAGGCTCTCACCTAGCTGACTGGCCCGGTGGTAGCACCCGGGATAGGCGAATGTTTCTAAGTCTTCTCTCTCTGGGGTTAGGTCTCGTCACTCCCCTGCCAGGCTTCCACCTAGCTGGCACGGCTGAGTCTCGATGGACATCGCTATGACCCTGGGGCTGAGCCCGGAGGATGTTCAACACCCGCCCTCAGGCTTTCACCTAGCTGACTGGCCCGGTGGTAGCACCCGGGATAGGCTAATGTTTCTAAGTCTTCTCGCTCTGGTGTTAGGTCTCGTCACTCCCCTGCCAGGCTTCCACCTAGCTGGCACGGCTGAGTCTCGATGGACATCGCTATGACCCTGGGGCTGAGCCCGGAGGATGTTCAACATCCGCCCTCAAGCTTTCACCTAGCTGACTGGCCAGGCGAATGTTTCTAAGTCTTCTCGTTCTGGGGTTAGGTCTCGTCACTCCCCTGCCAGGCTCCCACTTAGTTGGCATGGCTGAGTGGGTCTGGGAAAAGCTCCAGGGACGAGCTCGCCAGCCAAGACGGCGAGTTAGGGATATTCTGCCCCCCTCTAGCTCGCTACCAAGGAGGTCCTGGTCCCATCTCGGACTCAGGAGGGAGGGGGGGGGGGGCAGTTCCCTCAAGCGAGTCCGACCTCGCCGCAAGCACCGGTAACATCAGCGAGTCCAGCTATGGTCGGCGCCTAAGGTCTCGCCGCAAACGCTCGTCCTAGCTCAAAGACATCCTACAGACAGGGCCGGACTCGGCAGGATCGCCTAAAGGGGTATCGCGCTCACAGTTACAATGTCGCAAGCAAGCTTAAAAAGAAGATAGAAAAATTGTGCGAAAATTGTTTGTTTTACTATTATGATCACAAGGTAAGGCTTGCCTCGGCAAGATACAAAAAAAAGGAGAAGAAAACAAGGATGAAGGGGCCCAGTCAGCTCTCGTCTTCCTCCCTTGCGCGGCGATCCTCCTCGCCGCCGAGCCGAGTGTCCTTCTCTCCCACCCCTGCGAAGAGCGAGTCGAAGCTATCTTCTTTCTCGCTGGGCGGGCTGGGTGGGAACAAGGTCGGCAAGAGATCCCGGACAGTGACTCCTTCGCGGCCTTCCGCCAAAATCCCCGTCCCCCGCATGGCCTTCAGGAGGCACTCGGCAGACTCAATGGATTTGACTCGCAGCCGCTCGGCGACGTCAGCCTCGCCAAAGACCCGAGGCCTCTTGTAGGGGAAGGGTGGCTCGCTGGCGCCTGGGGGAATGAGAGTTTCAGCCTGGCGGAGGACCTCGCCGTGGAGCTCCTTGTTCTTCTCCTTCAGCCCCGCCGCCTCCATCCTCAGCTGGGCAGCAACAGCCTCTTGCTCCCGAGAGTGCGTCCTCTGCTCGGCAAGCTGAGTCTCCCGCTCGGCAAGCTGAGCTTGCAGCTGAGCCACCTCGCCTCGCAGCGCGTCGGCGGCTTCGGCATCCTGCGGGACTAGGGTTCAGAACAAGCACGGGAATGATCCTAAGTAAGATGAGCAGAGATATCCAGTGATTACCAAGCCACCGGCAGATTTTGCGAGTAGAGCGTCGGCAAGGCCGAACCGCCTTTCAGCGTCGGCCGCGCTCTCCTTCGCCAGGTCACGTTCCTGCTCGGCAGACAGCAAGGCGTTGCTGAGCAGGAAGCCGCGGCGGACCATCATGTGGTGAAGCTCGAAGGCCCGCAGGTGGGCCTGCAACCCTTCATGGCCGAGCTGGCGGTGGGTTAGCTGCTTATACGACTCGGCACTGTCGCGGCCGTAGAGGCCGAAGCCGAAGGCGAAGGCATGGCCAGTGGGAGGCCGGCGAGCTCCCCAGGAGGGGGCGCGAGTAGAAACAGAGACCCGATGGGCCCCCTCATCCCATTTCAGGATAGGCTCGCCGACCGCATCCTTGCTCCTTCCTCCCTTGCCAAAGTGGGGGTGATCCTTCGGCAGGCCGGGCTCGCGAAGGACGACCCCCTCGGCAGAATCTGAGGAGGAAGGACCATCCTTCTTCTTCTTCTCCCTTCGGGGGGAGGACGCTTCTTTCAGCTGACTCATCGGGGGCTCGTCGGAGGAAACCTCCGGCGAGCTCATGAACTTGGCGGGCGACGAAGGGAGATGCAGCCGCCCGCTCGAGACCACCTTGGACTTTTTCTTCTTCGGGGCTGAGGGATCTGGGCGCGAGCTTGGCCCCCCGGTCTCCAAGCGCTTCTTGCTAAGGGATTGGCCCCGCGCTTGTTCGTCTCGGCAGGCCTCCGCCGCTGCCCGGGCCCGCTCCAGAGGATCAGAGAATATCCCCGGGTTGGCAAACGGCGGGTGCTCCGGCAGAAGCCGCTCCCCTGCAGAAAAGAAAAAAGGGCTTGATCAGAAAAGTTGAGGTTCACCTTGATAGAGTTCGCGAGAAGACAGGGCGAGGTATACCTTCACCAGGGAGAACGGGTTGAAGCGAGTCGAGGCCGCGGCGGAGGTAAGCGACCTCGAAGTCCTTGTGAAGGAAAAATTTGTGGAGGTCGGCGTCGCCGCCGGACAGGGAAGGAGGACGGTAGATGTCCTCGCTTTTCTGCAGAGGCCGGAAGGGGATGTTGCCGAGCTCGCCCTTGATAAAGACGAGCCAGGTCATCCAGTTATGGTTCTTGTTTGCGAGTTCGCGAACCTTGATGAGGGATCCGCCGAAGTAGGCGACCCCATCGGGGGTTGCCTTGTAGGAGAACAGCTTACGGAAGACCATGAGATTGAACTCGATCCGCTCTCGGCGGAGAAAGCAAGCGAACGCCACCATTATGGCGATGGCGTTAGAGTTCAGCTGCGCGGGCACCGCGCCATAGTACTTCAAAATTTGACGGATCTCTGGCCAGAGGGGGAGGCGCAGCCCCACCTCAAAGTGCGAGATGGGGAAGGCGAGCTCACCCTTAGGGAACGAGTTGATAGCTTCGTGCTCGGCGGGCTTGCGAGCCTGGAAGCCGGGAGGGACGAACTCAGCCGTGAACTCGGCGAGCTCCTCCTCTGTGATGTGCCCCTCAAAGAAGCAGTGGTCGATGATGTAACACCCCAGAACTCAAAATATGGTTGTACACATTTTTGAGTAGCAGGCTGGTAGACACGGCCTGGGACACGGGCGTGTCCCAGGGCGTGTCGGGGGTACACGGCCTGGGACACGGGCGTGTCCCAGGGCGTGTTCGATTTAAATTTCAAAGTTGGCCTATTCGGGTCAGAGCCGTACACGGCCGTGAACACGGCCATGAACACGGGCGTGTCAGGCTGGACACGGGCGTGTCGGCTGCCGTGTTCCGACCCGTGTACTGGTTTTGGAAGTCGATGGGTGCCGTGTAGCAGGGGACACGGGCGTGTCTCAAGACTGACACGGGCGTGTCAGGTTCGACACGGGCGTGTCGAGCCCCGTGTTGTTCAGTCGGTTCCAAACCGCGTGTGCCGCTTAAGGGCACACGGCCTGTGACACGGGCGTGTCACAGGCCGTGTCAGGCAAAAATTGGGGTTTTGGGCAGATCTCGGCCGTTCGTTTCCTTCTATTTGGATCGTGTGGTCCATAGCTTTTCCAGCCTCTTTAAGGCCGTGGATTGAGTTGAAAGCTCATTCCACTTAGCCTTTCTTCTTAAGAAAGAGAGGAGAGCTTGGAGGAGGAGGAGGAGGAGGCCGGTGGAGCTTCGTCGAGCCGAATAGAGAGCCGAGTGCAGCGTTGCGGAGGCAAGGCCGCTGCGGTGATTTCCATCCGGCTAGTTTTCTATGGCGCCGAAGCGATCGTCAAGGGTAACGATCTTTCTTCCTTGGGCAGGTGAAGCCCTTTGTTTTGCATGTGCATGGGATCCTCCATCAAGAGATGGAAACGCGGAAGTGATTCCAGCAGTTGAGTCTGCATCTAGAGCCGGAAGTCTGTAGTACGGCATAGGCATGCTGTGTGAAGCCCATCCAGACGTATGTCGGGATTGGTGATGTTTATATTGCGATCCGGAGAAGACTCCGTGTATTCATCGTTTAGCCTGCGGAGATGGTGAGGACGATGTGTTTGGTGAGGATGCTTTGTATAGCTCCTTTGGTTGTATGCTTGTAAGAGCTGGTTGATGGAGTGCGGACACCTCTGAGTGGGTGGGTGCGTGAGGTCTTCAACAGGGGTTTGGAGGCTTATGCCCACTCCACCAAGTGGCAATGTTAAGATCGGGTGAGCGGTCGATTGGTAGCAAAGCAGCAGGGCGAGTTCCCTAGGCTTGTTACACTACGGGGGTAGGTCGACTGATAGTGCTCACGGGTTTTGGTATGGTGCGTACCTCTGAGTAAGACGGGTGCGTGAGGTCTTCAACAAGGGTTTGGAGGCTTATGCCCGCCTACCAAGTACAAACCATAAAAGGTGCCCTGAGTGCACGGAGCGCCTGGCATTGAGGCCGGCGTTTGTGATGTTGTGTGTGTGCTATGTTGAAATTGCTATACATGCAGGGAAGGAACCACTGCCCCGGGTAAGGGGTGGGGTCGTTATAATTGGTCAGCGGAATGCTGACCGTTGCTTTGTTTATCACCCATGGGGTGGATGTCCATATGCAGGTGTTGCGGGCTGATGGATTGAGCGGGCAAAAGCCCATGCTGCTGGTAGGCCCTTGAAGGCCGTGCGAAGTGTTGGATTTCATGTGTGGCCGGCCTGCGTGCCGATGTATGAAATGATATGTGTTGTTAAGAGTAACTTGTAAGGCCGTAAGGCCGTGTGCGGTGTGGTTTTGTAAACATTCCTGGTTATCTATATAAATGTGATATTTATATATTAGTGGACATTCAATGGTATGAGTTCTTGCACTTAATAAGCTTCCGCTAGAATGCTCTGAGTTAGGGCTCGGTTGGTTTGGTATTACCCTGTGACCTCACCGTCTGTTTGTGGCATATAGTGTGGGGCCCCGGCCGGACCTTCTACTATACGTCATCTAACGGATGGGGTCGTTACATTTTGGTATCAGAGGTGTGTGTCTTCCCTTCTGAATTCGTGGTCGAATTCTTTTGTGGGGTGGCGAGCACGTGTATGCTAATGAACTCAAGAATGTCCACTAGGAATGTGTGTGTGTGTGTCTTTTCGGTGAGTTTGCCGTATTACCATGGAAAGTAATGCTATCTTGTTCACCTATAGGTGACGAGGAGTGGAGCTGGGCAGTCGGAGCCCCAGCGTTCGGATGAGAGTGCGGCACCACCTGAGGTGCCTACACCTCCCCCTTCTGCGGAAACGGTGCGCTTAGTTGCGGAGATGATCTTTGCTATGCTTCAGGCACAACCTTTTGGGCAAGCAAGGCCCACTGTGGCGCCAGTGCACGTTGGTGCGAGGCAAGAGCATGTTGAGGTTGGTGCGAGGCAAGAGCATGTTGAGGTTCCGGTTGCTGTGCAAGCAGTGGACGAGCAACTTAAGCACTTTATGGAATTTAATCCGCCTACGTTTGTCGGGGCAACGTCTCCAACAGAGGCCGAGGATTGGCTCTCTAGAGTGAAAAGAATCCTGGCTGCGCTCAGGATTAGTGAGGAGCAGAAAGTCCCGTTAGCCACTTTCCTCCTGGAAGGAGAGGCGAGGCTTTGGTGGGATGAGATCGAGTTGCACCAGTTGGGCGGGAGAGATTTGGGCGAAATATCGATGGACGAATTTTCTAGATTGTTTTGGGCGAAATATTTGCCAATGGCGTAGAGAATTGCAATGGAAAATGAATTCCAACGTCTGGTGCAGGGTGATAAGACCGTAGACGATTATCTGCATGCGTTTACCAGACTTGGTCGGTATGCGGGATCGACGTTTGCGGAAGAGGCGCGAAAGACGAATAGGTTCTATGAAGGGCTGCGTGATGAGCTGAGGTTGGCTCTCCCAAGTTCAGTGAACCAAGGATTCCAAGCATTGGTGCATACCGCTAGTGCGCTAGAGAAGGATTTGAAGCGGGTGCGGGAGAAGAAGATCATAGCGGTGGAAAAGTCCGACTACAAAGTTCCGCCATCAGAGCAGTCCGATTTCAGGAAACGTGATAAGAAGCGGTTCAGGCCTGCTGAACAAACTTCTTCCGATGTTGCGTCAGGAGCAACGTTAGGGCAAGAACGGGTTGAGCCGCGGACATGTTTCATTTGTGGGAGGCCAGGACATATCGCGCGATTTTGCTGGAATGGTGCGTCCAAGGGTGAAAGAAAGTCAGGTGCGTCTTATGACGAGAAGGGTAAAGCTGTGGCAGAGTCGTCTGCATCGCGGGCGCAACCGCGAATATACACTCTTGAGATGCAGGAGCCGCAAAGCTCAAATCAAGCAGAACAGCAAATCCGTGCTTTGGACTTAATGGAGGCCGCTAGACGGATTCTGCGAGATGCGGAGAAGCCGAAATAAAGTGGAGTGTGCACTTTATTTTGTTGTCTATTTTGTTGTCTGTTGTATATATGTATGTATGTTTTTCTGTTTGGGACAAACAGTGTGGTGGTACGATTCCATGGGGCGAGCCAAGCTGTGGCCTCTGAGCTCTAAACCTGGATCGTTTTGGGTTGTATCGCAACAGCGTGGTTGTGTTGATATTTGTGCGTTGCGCTAAATTTCGGGACGAAATTTCTATAAGGAGAGGAGGGTTGTAACACCCCAGAACTCAAAATATGGTTGTACACATTTTTGAGTAGCAGGCTGGTAGACACGGCCTGGGACACGGGCGTGTCCCAGGGCGTGTCGGGGGTACACGGCCTGGGACACGGCGTGTCCCAGGGCGTGTTCGATTTAAATTTCAAAGTTGGCCTATTCGGGTCAGAGCCGTACACGGCCGTGAACACGGCCATGAACACGGGCGTGTCAGGCTGGACACGGGCGTGTCGGCTGCCGTGTTCCGACCCGTGTACTGGTTTTGGAAGTCGATGGGTGCCGTGTAGCAGGGGACACGGGCGTGTCTCAAGACTGACACGGGCGTGTCAGGTTCGACACGGGCGTGTCGAGCCCCGTGTTGTTCAGTCGGTTCCAAACCGCGTGTGCCGCTTAAGGGCACACGGCCTGTGACACGGGCGTGTCACAGGCCGTGTCAGGCAAAAATTGGGGTTTTGGGCAGATCTCGGCCGTTCGTTTCCTTCTATTTGGATCGTGTGGTCCATAGCTTTTCCAGCCTCTTTAAGGCCGTGGATTGAGTTGAAAGCTCATTCCACTTAGCCTTTCTTCTTAAGAAAGAGAGGAGAGCTTGGAGGAGGAGGAGGAGGAGGCCGGTGGAGCTTCGTCGAGCCGAATAGAGAGCCGAGTGCAGCGTTGCGGAGGCAAGGCCGCTGCGGTGATTTCCATCCGGCTAGTTTTCTATGGCGCCGAAGCGATCGTCAAGGGTAACGATCTTTCTTCCTTGGGCAGGTGAAGCCCTTTGTTTTGCATGTGCATGGGATCCTCCATCAAGAGATGGAAACGCGGAAGTGATTCCAGCAGTTGAGTCTGCATCTAGAGCCGGAAGTCTGTAGTACGGCATAGGCATGCTGTGTGAAGCCCATCCAGACGTATGTCGGGATTGGTGATGTTTATATTGCGATCCGGAGAAGACTCCGTGTATTCATCGTTTAGCCTGCGGAGATGGTGAGGACGATGTGTTTGGTGAGGATGCTTTGTATAGCTCCTTTGGTTGTATGCTTGTAAGAGCTGGTTGATGGAGTGCGGACACCTCTGAGTGGGTGGGTGCGTGAGGTCTTCAACAGGGGTTTGGAGGCTTATGCCCACTCCACCAAGTGGCAATGTTAAGATCGGGTGAGCGGTCGATTGGTAGCAAAGCAGCAGGGCGAGTTCCCTAGGCTTGTTACACTACGGGGGTAGGTCGACTGATAGTGCTCACGGGTTTTGGTATGGTGCGTACCTCTGAGTAAGACGGGTGCGTGAGGTCTTCAACAAGGGTTTGGAGGCTTATGCCCGCCTACCAAGTACAAACCATAAAAGGTGCCCTGAGTGCACGGAGCGCCTGGTATTGAGGCCGGCGTTTGTGATGTTGTGTGTGTGCTATGTTGAAATTGCTATACATGCAGGGAAGGAACCACTGCCCCGGGTAAGGGGTGGGGTCGTTATAATTGGTCAGCGGAATGCTGACCGTTGCTTTGTTTATCACCCATGGGGTGGATGTCCATATGCAGGTGTTGCGGGCTGATGGATTGAGCGGGCAAAAGCCCATGCTGCTGGTAGGCCCTTGAAGGCCGTGCGAAGTGTTGGATTTCATGTGTGGCCGGCCTGCGTGCCGATGTATGAAATGATATGTGTTGTTAAGAGTAACTTGTAAGGCCGTAAGGCCGTGTGCGGTGTGGTTTTGTAAACATTCCTGGTTATCTATATAAATGTGATATTTATATATTAGTGGACATTCAATGGTATGAGTTCTTGCACTTAATAAGCTTCCGCTAGAATGCTCTGAGTTAGGGCTCGGTTGGTTTGGTATTACCCTGTGACCTCACCGTCTGTTTGTGGCATATAGTGTGGGGCCCCGGCCGGACCTTCTACTATACGTCATCTAACGGATGGGGTCGTTACAGATGAAGTGCCGGGCGCACTTGGACTGGCCATCCGCGTCAGGGTTAGTTTTCACCATTCTAGCAAACAAAGGAAAAGCGCGAGCTCGGGGTGACGGAGGGGAGGTAAGGGTTCAGAAGCAATAAAGGCGTACCCAGGGGGGTAGGTGAGAGGGCCTATTTATAGAAAAAGAAAGTAAGGCAGGGAAGGGCGAGGGCGAGCCGACCGATCCGCCCAGCCCTTCCACGCCGCCTCGCCGCCCTCTGCTCACCAAGTCCGCGAGCTAGCCCAGTCCCAGAAGGAGGAATTCGAAAGGACGCTTATCAAGATATCGAAAACGCATCTTCACATATATACGAGGTCACATGAAATTAGTTTAAATTATTACAGACAGTTGAATTATTCAAAGCAGGGAAAAGTAAAGGCGCGAGGACCACGCGAGGGCGAGCGCGAGCACCGGTCGGCCGACAGAGGAGCCGTCTTATTCTCCCCGGTCTCGCCGGTCCGCCGTCGCAGATCGCCGCGCGTGGAGCTCGCGAAGCCGCACCATATTCCTATTCACCACCCGCAGGTTCTCGTCAATCTCATCCATCAGAACTAAGGAAGACGCCTCCTCGAACGCCAAGCTGACCCCCGCCCCGTCCGCAAGCCGCGAGCACTCCCACTGCAGCCTGCTGTTGTCCTTCCGCAGGTCGTGGAGCTCGCGCACCAGTTTCTTGAGAACCTTCCGCTCCCGTTTTGCACGCTCGGGGCTGCTCAGTTCGGGGTCCAGGAAGGCGTCCAGGGCGCGTGGAGAGGGGAGAGGCGAGTAAGGGGGTCGATCCACGGACTCGCCGTCTTCAGTCCTGCCGAGAAGGTCTACATAAAGAATCGAAACAGCTTGAAGAGCGGGCACCACCAGAGCAGGAAAGTATAGAGCTGAAGACTTACCGCGCGGGCCTGGCTCCTCCGGGTTGACGCGAGGAGAGAAGTGGCATAGGTCCTTGCCACGACCATGCATTAATTCCTGATGGATGGGTTGATAGCCGGGGACGGGGATATGCCCGACGCCTCCCCCCGCGAGTACAGAACCAGGGGACGGTTGCCGAGAAGGGGGACGACTCGACGACGCCAACTTCCGCGAGTCCGGCTCCTTGACCTCGGAACCCCGTTTTGGCGAGCTGTCAGGAATGCTTTTGGCCCGCGGGGCGGACGCCTCACCACTATTCTCCCGGCTGGAAGAAAGCTCCACGAGATCTTTTGCAGGAGAACCAAGAGCCGGCTGGTTGGAGGAGCCGGCCCCGCTCCCCAAGGCCGCTGTAAAATCGGCTAGAATGGGTTCGGCCCCCGGAGGAAAGGGTTTCGCCCGCT
This sequence comes from Platanthera zijinensis, assembly GCA_039513925.1. NCBI lineage: Eukaryota > Viridiplantae > Streptophyta > Magnoliopsida > Asparagales > Orchidaceae > Platanthera > Platanthera zijinensis. The sequence goes on along the minus strand of CM077078.1, from coordinate 247,600,096 downwards.
TAGCCGAGCCAAAATCAGTGAAGCGGCGAGCAGGGACCTCTAGGCTGGTCAGGCCCGCAGCTTGAGCGGCGATCTCATCACGAGTGTGTGCGAGCCGCTCTAGGACTTCCTTGGGGAGCGGCATCTTAGCAGGATTTCAGGAAGGGCAAGGGTCAGTCAAATGCGTAGGGGCACATATATATAGTTGCTTGTGGGGCCTACCAGAAGATTCTTCCTTTAGCGCATGCCCCCCCACTCGCCGAATCCTGCGGGGTTGGATGTATCTTTCCGAGCTTGTCCCAACCTCGCAAAGAGCGGGGATTGTGTACAACCCCGTATCCGCCGAGTGGGTCCACGAAAGCCAGACCGGCCGGTCCAGACCGCCTCTCGGCCGGGCAGGGTTCACCGCCGAGCTCGAGCTCGGCAAATCGTCGTACCGAGCTCGGAGATCGTCGGGCGGCCGAGCTAAGGGTTTTTTCTTTCAGCCGAGCCCGCATTCGCCAAACCAGAGCTGCTCGCCGGGCGAGCTCGCACTCGCCATCGCCGAATCCAGCCGAGCCCGCATTCGCCAAACCGGAGCTGCTCGCCAGGCGAGCTCGCACTCGCCATTACCGAGCAGAGGATCCAGTGGCCATCCCGCCCCAGGTGGCCTGCCCCTGGCCTCTCATAACAACGGAGTTTGGCTGTTGGCAGGCCAGCCCAAGGGGGCTTTCAGTAATTTCAGACCAGCAGAGGTAGGCTATTTGCAGGCCGTTGTCGGTTCTCTATAAATAGGACCCAAGGGGTACCTCAGAAAGGCATGCTGACTAATTTTCAGGTCTCCTAGCGCTTTCTGAGGTACCTTAGCCCGACAATTGGCTAAGAAGGGGAAGCGCTCTAAGATCTTCCGGGTGTGTGGGGGGACCTCCGCGCCGGGCCCTTGGTCTAGTCCTTTGTTCTTCACTTTCTTGTCGTTTTCTTGCAGGAGCAGAGTAAGTGCGCGACCACCCCTTCCCCCAAGGGTCGAACTCCACAGGGACCGATTTTTCGGTTTCAACAAGTATTATTTTTTGCGACCTCAATATGTATGTTTAGACATGCTTTATTGTACTGGTCTTCATTCTGTCGTCACACTGAAATAATTTAAGTGTTGTACACACATCACCTAAATGCGGATACTCATCTTGAGACCGCAGCTTCTATGACTGTGAGCATCTAAGAGAATGATATCAACACATATATTAAATGTGGTCAACGCTATTGTGTCCGTTTGGACTTACGGTGTATCTGGACTTCACTTAATCAGCCGACATTTTCATAAGCATCATGGTATTCATGGACAATCACTATTACGTTTTCCTCACCCTGGTTTCATATATATATATATATATTGTCTTCATATATCTGCTTGGGCAAACACTCACCTTGAGACCGCGCCAACTATACCTGCAATTCTTCTAACACAAACTTATCAAAATCTAACAAACGAGCATTTGAGCAAATCAACAAACATATAATGACAATTATAGTAAGTTCACATAAAAGAGGCGAGGTAATGTAAAAACTTCATCCTTCATTTCCTTTGAAAAATCTTACAAGTGTTAATGTCCACACTTACCAAAAAATGACGTGCGAACCCCTTTAGTGAAGCAAAAATTACATATAAAGATGCGATCACTAATCATTCTTCACGATGCTTGGCCTTCTTTCGCTTCTTCTTACTTGGCCTTGATGTCCACGGTCTTTCAGACAAGCTGGAGGAAGACAAACTAGAAGAACCGTCGCCAGGGAGCTCCTCGGGCTCTTCCGTCTCTTTGCTGTCCTCTTCCGCCTCCTTAGTGCTCGGGGTGGGGTCACCACCTTCAACCTCCGTGCCCTCGCAGACAGAATCAAAAAGCTCTATGTCTGCATATTCCAGGAACCATAAAGCATAGTCAAAGTCCGCGAACTCTGGATTGAAGCCTTCTTTGTTCTTGATGGCCTTGATTGTATCTTCAACGAACTCTCGACTGTATTTGTACATGACCTTGCGAAAGGCAGGGTTTTTGACACTATAAGCTTCCTGTAAACATAAGTGGATAGAGCATTTGTGCGTGTGGATAGGTAACTTGTGACCGCAACAACTAGTGCAAACTATACTCACATCAAGTTATTTTTGTAGGAGATCGATTTATTTTTCTGTAAATCGATATTGTCCAACGCATTGTCGAGTTTGAAGACGGCGCTGGCTGAGAACGGTGCTCCTCAATGTTGCTTGGGAGGCCATGTAAGGAACGTGGTTTGTGGGAACTTTCTCTTGTTTGTTCAGACCCTGATGCCCATATAACACCGAGCCAACGACAAAGGCGTGGGAGGTGATATGGTTAGTCTCCTTCCAGTTACGAGTAGTGCTGAGTGCCACGCTCTTGACTTCGCAGTCCCTCTCCATCAAGGTCCCCGTGGTGTATCCTTCAACTCTTCACCGAAGCCAATAAAGGGAAAAGGCTCCTCAGCAGCAAACCACGCGTGTATTTTGCGCGAGGTTGAAGAGCTAGCGCCGACTCCAACTTCTTCCATTTCCTTCTCGCACTTTTATTTCTTCTCGCGAGCAGTAGGAACATATACATTGGGTTCAAGGGGCCGGTTCTTATGAATCATCAAGACCACAACAAGTGGACCAATTCAAGTCAGGTAGCAAGAATAAATTTGTTCGCGCAGTCACAAATGTGTTGTCTGTGTGCCCTTACTCTATCCTTTCGCAACGCCCAAGACCTTTTCTTCCACAGCAGTTAGTGATCTATGCACAAGCCCGCAACGGACATGAACACAACTATTTTAGCTTCAATTCCCTTCAACTCGGGAGTTATGAATACGTTCTCATTTTGGGGCTCCAGCTTAATCAAGAGCCTTCCGATATGCCCTTTGAAGAAGGTAAAGGGGTCATTTCAGTTGTGAACTTTGTTCGACAAGTTCAGGATCCTCATTTTTGTTTTCCCGAAGTACAACCGACCTGCAAAGTGAACGTCCTCACCACTGCCTTTCTGCTTGAGACCACATGAAGAATAGAGTCTTGAAGATACCAAGGATAAAATGGATTCTCTCTGTCCGCTAATAGATAACAAAGGAATAAATCATTGCAATCGAGTTCGGCGGGAGTTGTGCGGGAACAACCCCGCAGTGCCTGAATATCTCTGCGAAAGGGTGGGAGTCTTATTCCATAGTTGAAGTGGTCAAGTGGAATAACGAGCTTATGTTCGCTTATGGTACTTAACCTCCTCTCTTTTTGGTGGCTGCAACCTTCATGACATACTGGTTACCTAGTGGGCTTTGTGTCAAAAAGTTTTTATAATCTAGTTGAGTCATCTGCGACTTGGAAGGTTTCACAGATAGGAAGAACTCGGCAGTAGAGGTATGCGTAGACACCATCTTGAATGTTCACCCGGATTTATGTTTCGATCGTATCCGAATAAAATGATTCCTTTGCTAGGAATCACTCCTATTTATAGTTTTCCCTAGTGGAAGTCAAATAAGCGGAAGTCTAGTGACTGCTCGACCTGCTTCAGTGTTTGTGCCATCTCGCCTTCATTTCTTGCAATTAACAATCAAAATAATAAGTATTGTTTACAGACATCATATTCATGTCTGCACGGACTCATCCTTATTCCTGCAAATATCAAACCGGAAACAAGCAGTATACACGAAAAATGTGGAAGCGTCCGCACCAACAACAATACACCCGGACAATGTTCGTAAATAAATTCACAAGGTAAGAACAAAATATCTCAATATTTTATTGATATTACTAAAATATCAGTGATCATAGAGTTCAAAAGTAAGAGTTACAAAGTCCTGCATATTACAAATCAAACATCAAGCAACAAAAAGCAGTTAAAATAGTTATTCTCACGACCGCCCGCGCTCTTTTCCGTTGTGGGCCGCATCGTCTTGTAGTTGACTAATCGCGGACAATGCCTGATACATGCAACGGGTGACTTGGTATATAGATCGGCGTATCCGCACAACATCCCTTTGCACGTGAACTTCAAAAGGATCCGCAACTGCCTCTACTGGAGCTTCCTTGTCGCAGACTTGTGGTGTAGCCGCCACGACCTTGAAACCTTCTTTAGATACGAAACCTCCGTGGATAAGGCGTGCACCTTGACCTGATAATGCTTGTTATCTTTTTCATGATAATGTTTCCGCATGTGTAGTGTCCGCACATCCTTAAAGAGATCTTTCTACCTCTCTTTATTCTTCATCTCCCTAAACAACGGTGCCAGTGATTCCTCAAGAGATGGAGGAAGAGCGGTCACTACACATGCAACCACAAAAACACATCAGCCAGTTATCAAAAGAAAGTAAGCAGTAGAGATCACGCAAGACCTCGTGTTCATCATGGGTGTCACATCGTTTCCCTCTTCAGATGATCGGGCGATCAACACTTGGGAGTCCACTCGATCTAGTGCTCCAGCTATCTGCAAGCAAGTCGTCTTCCGCGGTGGCATGGGCGGATAGATCTTCCGTGCCCACGCAGCCTGCCGGTTCTAGCCTTTGCAAAATAGATGATTTCTTCCTCGTTAGCTCGGGTGGTCAGTCTTCAGAGATTTCTTGGCCTTGTAGTTAGCTTAGCTCTATTCTCTTCTGTGCTATTCTTTGCCTAAGCTCATGCAAACACTCATGTCGTTCCCGTACGGTCTAGCTTTTTAGGCCATTTGCACACCATGTAACCTTTCATCCACGCCCGACTCTCCTGTAACTCGGGCAACCCATTTTCTCTTTTTCATGTTGTTCGGCAGGTCCCCACTAGTATAAATAGGGGTGAACTGTAACTTGAAAGTATTCCTGATCTGATCCGAGACCCAACTTCTGCCTGATGCTGGCTCAAATTTATGCCATTTTTGTCACTGCGTGCTCCTCCTAGTGGTGGCCTCTTTTGTGTAACCATTTTTGAGTAAGAAATAAAGTCACCCACAACAAAGAGTTGCAGTTGCGGGAAGTTTGGTCTCGCCGCTTGCGGTCCCCCTCTCTTGTTCTCCTCAGCTCACTCGTGACGACCACAAAGTAGCCGACCTATCTCAGTTTACCCCTCATTCCCCTCTTAGCAGAGCGTGAGATCGTGGAGTGCAATTTATGCACCAACACAAAATATGTTAAGAAACCTGACTGAATGCCTTTACCAACCCACTTACCACCGTTCATATTATAATGCACCAAACTTATATAACCCATATTATTACTATTAATATCCTTTGGTATTGAACACGTAGTTTGGTCTTGCTGCTTGCAACCCCATCTCTTCTTCTCCTCAACTCACTCGTGACAACCGCAAAGTAGCTTACCGCTCTCAGTTTACCCCTCATTCCTCTCTTAGCAGAGCGTGAATCGGGGAGTGCAATTTTTGCACCAACACAAAATATGTTAAGAAACCTGACAAAATGCTTTTACCAACCCACTTACCACCATTCTAAATGGATTTCAAGCACATCTTTTCATATTATAATGCACCGAACTTATATAACCCATATTATTACCATTAATATCCTTTGGTATTGAACATGTAGATGTCGTTGATCTTTTATCATTTGTTTGTTTTTCTTGAATATATTATCTTGAATATTTTCGATCATTAATTCACTGGAATAGCAAGTTAACAATAAAGAATGGAGAAACCCATAGGAGGAAGGAAAGTTTCATGGTGACGTTTTAGTATGAGAAGTTTTAGAGGTTGAGAGGCTGCATAGATGAAGGAGAAGGTGACGAGGGAGAAGAAGACGCCAGAGAAGGCACTGCTGGCCTGAACACGGAAATGACCTGCTGAGCAGTAAAGCGTTAATTTTAGGTAATTTCATTAAATTGACTTGTAATTAATCAAAAAATTGGGAAATATAAAACGATAAAATTAGAAATGTAGGCTATGCTTCTATGTCACCTTTGACCAATATATCTTATTTAATCCAGCATATCAGCTGATTTTTACTAAAACAATATGTTTTGAGGAAAATCATGTCGTTTTGGATCCTAAGAGCACTAACCGTCTGACATTTAAAATGCTCCGACTTGTAAGCCACAATTCTCTTATTAGGAGGATTGCACTGAAAGGTCACCCTGTTGACCATATCCATTACGAATTCCATTGCAAAGTCATACAACTCCGGGTCATCACAAATTTCTGGAATCTTTTCAAGTTCTTGATATGCTTCATATTATACGTATTAGTTTTGAGAATGCGTCTAACCTACTAATTCTTCTACATAGGATACTATACATATATTTTTACCTCCATTTTCTTTTTACCTTTTTAGGTATCTTGTTCCAACCTGTTAGAGAATATTAGAAAAACATGATGTATTGACTCATTAATAAGGCCCATATAGGGGTTAGTGCTTAGTCCCACATTGTTTGTATAGCTTAGTTTTCCTCTCTTCTCTCCTATATATTTGTACTCATACTTGTATTTTTGTATTCAAGAAGGATATACAAGGTTTTCATCTTTCTCTACATGGTATCAGAAGCCAACGTTCTGGCCTGATTTTTCTCAAACCGCCAGGTCTCCTGTTAACTGAGCGGTCTGTCTTCTTGCCTAACCGCGCGACCTTGCGACCTCTCCGTTTTCTACCCGCCGCCATCACTTCTCCCGTGGATCCACTCCCTCCTCTTCTACGCCTTTTTATAGCCTTCCCTTTCTCTGGCACGTGGCCCCCTCGTACGGACTGGTCTTATAACCGTCACGAGTTACTTTCTATCCGCTGCGGCTTCCCGTGTTAGCCGGGCAGCTTCTCGCGATTTTCTACTATCCGGCTTCCTGCTCAAACCGCTGCGGTCTCTTTGCCGCGCGGTTTACTCTTTGCTGCGGTCTCCCTTGCCCCCTTGGCAACCGCCTTGCCACTTCTCACTTCGTTAATAGCTCTCCTATTCGCGCAGACTGCCTTTCCGCTCCGGTGCGGGTTGCTTCTAACCGCACAGACTGGTGCCTATCCGCCGCGATTGTGTCTTGGTGCGGTCTGCTCTTAGCCGCCCGCGTTAGTTTCTATTTGCTTGCGGTCCGCTCCTAGCTGCCCGACCTAGTTCTTGTTTTCCTGCGGCTTGCTACTCGCCGCCCGACCAAGCCCTGCTTGTCGTGTTGTTCGGTCTGTTGCCGCGCGATTTTCCCGCGGTTTGCTATCCGCACGGTCTCTCTCTAGCCACTCGGTCTCCCTCTTCCTACTGGTCTGTTTTCCGGCTTCTCCCCTCTATACTCGCTGCCCACCCAGCTCTTGCCATCATCAAACCACTGCGGTCTCATGGCGTCCGAGAACTCCAACACCTCCTCGGTTCTTCCCGATCGTGTTATGGCCCCTGGTTCCGAGCATCACGATGAACTTCACATTACTACTATCTCTCTCAGTGGGAAGCACAATTTTGTCGAGTGGGTTCACTCGGTTCGTCGTGTCCTGCAGACAAAAGGTCTTCTACACCACCTCTCAAAGGTTACTCGAACCGCTCCCACTGATGAGTAGCTCCGCGATGATGGTCGCGTCCAATCTTGGCTACTCAACTCTATGGACACTGAGCCCTATCGGATGTCGATGTATCATGACACGGCGAAAGCCATGCGGGAGGAACTCCATTCGTTCTACTCGGGCCAGAATAGTTTGCAATACCTGTTTGACATTATCTCGGATTTTCAAAATCTAGATCCCGGGGAACCCGGTGATATGATCTCCTTTGTGGCTAAAGCCAAGACCCTGGTAGAGGCCTGGATCCAGCATCAGCCTCCCACTACAGATCTAACTACTCAGCGAGCCCAGAAAGAGGCTGTCGGAATTGTTATGATGATGTCTCGGGTCCCCTCTCACCTCCACAATGTTCGGGCCCAGATTCTCTCTACAAACACACCATTTCTATCTGATGTATGCTCTATGCTCCTGAAGGTCACCCCGCCCCCGGATACTCCTATTACTCTCTCCCCAGCACTCCTACAACACTCTTCACCAGTTCCACATGCTTGGGGGTCCTCAGCTCGTGGCGGCCGTACCACGACTCCGGGACGCGGTCGGTCTGGCAAACCTCCTTTTAAGTCCACCTACTGCGGCCGAGATGACCATCTTGAGGCCACGTGCTATCGCAAACACGGCCTGCCTCCTGGCTGATCCTCCTGTTCCTGCCGCTCCTGCCCCGGATTCTGCTGCCTCTACTCGGGCAGATATTGATGCTCTACGCACTCAGCTTCAACACCTGCAAGGGGTGATCTCTCGCTCGTCTGGCTCCGTCGCCTCTATTTCCAATGAAGGTATTTCTTGGCTCTCGCAAAGCTCTCGCAAAGCTCTCACTAGATTGTGGACTCAGGAGCCACACATCACATCACTTCGCAACGCCCTACGCAGTACTCCGTGACTACTCACCCCAAGTTCATAACTGTGGCAAATGGTGATACCACCCCCGTCTCTGGTGCTGCTGATATACCCCTCACACCCACTCTGTCTCTGACCCCTGCTCTTCACGTTCCCGGTTCCCCATTTAATTTACTCTCCGTTAGCCGCCTTACACAAGACCTCAATTGCTGTGTTACTTTCTCACTATCTACCTTTGTTGTGCAGGATCAGAACACGCAAAATATCATTGGTAAGGGACGACTGTCAAATGGGCTCTACCTCCTCGATGTCCCTCCTTCCGCCTTCTCTACTGTTTCTACTACCGACTGGCATCGTCGTCTCGGGCATGCTCCCCTCCAGACTCTCAAGAAAGCTCTTCCGGATGTCTCTCTGCAAGAGTTCTCTTGCGTGTCGTGTATCTTTGACAAACAACATTGTGTTTCCTTTTTTCCCCATTGTACTCGGAGTGATACTCCATTTGCATGAGTTCATTTTGATATTTTGGGCCCTTATAAAACCCCTAGTATGTTTGGTTATCGTTATTTCGTCACATTTATTGATGATTTTTCACGACTAACCTGATTGTGCTTACTTCGGGATCGTACTGAACTTACCTCTACATTTCATGCCTTCCTTAATGAAATCCGTACACAACCTCTCCTTTAAAGGTTATTCGTACGGATAACGCAAAGGAATACACTAGCCGTACATTTGCGAATTTATGCACGGAGTTCAGTAAAATACATCAAACTTCTTGTGCTTACACGCCTCAACAAAATGGTGTGGCAGAGCGGAAGAATCGTCATCTTCTTGATGTGGCGCGATCCCTAATGCTTCAAATTATAACGGCCCAGAATCCGCCACAATTTAATTCGATCTTTCTGAGAGGGTTTTTCATAAACGATACGCAGCAGAATAGAAAAACAACAGGGTGTACCAGTGAGAATAAAGAACATCACAATTTATATGTAAGCAGAATATACACACTATCCCAAAACCAGGTAAGGAAATTGTCTACATCGAGTACATGTCATCTAGCTATCATAGTACAAGGAGAACAGAACTCAGGCTAACCCGTTGACGGGTCACATCTTCAACTGGTCTTTGATCTGCATCTGCCTGCGCCCGCCTAGCGGGGTCTAGTACGCTGGTACTTTGCTCCTGAAAGAAAATTAGGAACCAATTAGTTTTGAAAACTAAGTGAATTCCTTACCCTTACCGGTATCTTCGCACTGCAATCAGACAAGAGAGTCAGCAACAATAAATCTATAGGAACATGTTTCGAAACCAGTAACAGGAAACATCGACATTTCTATTTCATTTATTTTGTTTCTATCAAGTTTCCATTTATTCGTAATGTGCTTCTTGAAAACTAAGGGTCTTTCAATATCTCAATCATCCGGGTCCATCGACCCTTCTTATCAATCCGCTTTAGGGCGCTCAAATGCGCAGCAGGCTTCCACGCCTCCTAAATTGGATTCATCATATTCTGTAGGAGTTCGACCCCTCCTACGAGGTGTGAGAGTTCTACCCCTCTCACGAGGTGTAGGAGTCTGAAGCAACCCCCCCTACTAGGCCGACCCTTAGCTTTTATTCTATCGTTTCGTTTCATTTCATTTTCTTAACAAAAGATGATTTATTTGTATGTTTTCCCCTCAGAAATCTATCGCTCGCTAAGCCACGTTAGCGTTTCGGCGATTCATATATTTCAGTGATATCATTTACAAGAAAGTAACTAGCTTAACTAGTTCACCAGAAAGTAATAAGGACTCACCCCAACTTTTCCTTTGCCCTTGTCCCTCGAAGGAGTCACATCACGTCTATCGCCGGACGCCATTCTCTGCAGTATCAAAATACCCATGATAGAATTCCAATTTGCTCTGTACACAACCACAAGGGTTGCCACCAAGACAACACCAAGGGTTGTGAATAGCAGCTCAAGTATAAGTCCATTTTAAAATAGCCGGACAGCTAACACAAGCATCCCAAGCACAACCAGCATCCAGGTAAGGCACAGCCGACACACTCACAACACACACAGCACTATCCAAACACAGTCGGCACACACACAACACTATCCAAGCACAACCGGCACATTCACAGCACACACAGACTAAGGAGATCAAACCCTAGCCTCCATATAAGATTCTAGGGAAAAACAGAAACTTTTAAATCCAAAAGGGAGTGAAGAAAATCAAAACCCCCAAACCCTAGATTTTCACCCATCTCAAATCCTTACATCAACTTCAAAATCAACACAAGAGGAGTTGAGGGAAGGAGATTACCTCTCAATTTCAAGAAAATCTCAGAAATCGGAGAAGAATCGAGCCCGGTAGCACAAGCGGCGGTAGCGGTTTCCTCCGTCTATTCCTCCCGTCGAAATGAGAAGGAAGTGAAAGAGATAAGAATGTAAGCTCGGGATACAACACCGCCTAACCGGTAGAGCCGGTTTACCAAAACAGGTAACCGGTTCCCAACACAACCGGCCACAGGAGATCAAACAGCCCAGCCCCAGCCGGTCCAACCAAAGAAACCCCAAACGAAAACAAGCCCAAACACCATTCAGCTCATAAAACATCCGACCGACTCAAGCCATTCCTATTTAAACGAAAACGAAACGACTGTCGCAGAAATCAAACGGAAAAGCCGAACATAAAATTTTCGTGCGACATCGAATCAGCACTTTGTTTTCATCATCGGGGAGGAATCACATAATTTTTATTTTACAAAATTAAAACAGTTATATCTGTTCGGTTATTACACAAATGCATGTTTCTACTCGTTTTTGGAACTTTGCTGTCTCTACGACATGTCATCTCATCAATCGCATGCCGTCTTATGTGCTCGATCATGCCACTCCGTTTAGTCTTCTCTTTCCATCCCACTCCCCGTTTGCTCTTACGCCTCGTGTGTTCGGGTGTACCTGCTATGTTCATAATCTCGGTCCAATCACGGATAAGTTCGCTCCCCGAGCTCGCAAGTGTATATTTCTTGGTTACTCTCGGACACAGAAAGGATATGTGTGTTATTCTCCGCCTCATGACAAAGTCATTATGTCTGCTGATGTCACCTTCCAGGAGGCTCAACCATTTTACGACTCATCGTCTGACATTGCTCCTCCTTTCCCCCCGCCAGTTCCTCGACCGACTGTTCCCGTCACGTCTTCTTTACCACAACTACTTCCAACTCCTCCGGCACATGTTCCACCTCCACCATCCAAGCCACCCCTTATTCGTGTTTACACTCGCCGTTCCCCGGTCTTTGGAGATCTACAACAACCTCCCTGTACCAGTGCTATCTCGCGGACTGACGATCCAACAAAATCCTCTACCGCTCACCCCATGGAGAATTATATCTCTATGCATCGCCTTGCTCCATCTCTACGCAAGTTTGCTCTCTCCCTCTCCTCCATTTCTATTCCTAACTCCGTGCAGGAGGCTCTTTTACATCCAGGGTGGCGCGCGGCCATGGACGAGGAAATGACTGCTCTTTGGTCCAACCAGACTTGGGATCTGGTTCCTCCTCCTCCCGGCCAGTCATGTGTCAGTTGCAAGTGGGTGTTTACTATCAAGCATGCTCAGGATGGGAAAATTGATAGGCTCAAGGCACGGCTTGTGGCGCGTGGGTTTACACAACAACAGGGGCTTGATCATGAGGAAACCTTCTCTCTCGTTGCCAAGCTGAATTCTGTTCGTGTTCTGATCTCCTTGGCTGTACATCGCCACTTGCCTCTCTATCAGCTTGATATTAAGAATGCTTTTTTGAATGATGACCTTCAAGAGACAGTCTCCATGTATCAACCACCCGGGTTTGAGACCACGAGGGAGTCTCGTGTATGTCTTTTTTGGAAATCGATTTATGGTCTCAAACAGTCTCCCCGGGCTTGGTTTGAAAAGTTTAGTAAGGCTGTTCGCGATGTTGGATTCAAGCGGAGCTCGATCGACTTCTCTCTTTTCACTCGACATCAATCAACTAAGACTATCATTCTCTTGGTATATGTGGATGATATCTTGATCATTGGAGACGACACCACAGGGATACAGAGAATTAGGCAACACTTAAACTCTGTTTTTTAGGCAAATGATCTGGGAGGATTGAGGTACTTTCTTGGGCTTGAGGTTGCAAGACGCCCCGATGACCTTGTTCTGTCACAACGAAAGTATTGTCTTCATCTCCTCCATGATGCTGACTATTCTTGGTGTAAACTTGTAGAAACTCTGATGGACTCCAACCACAAGTTATGTGGTCATGGGTCTGACTCCGATTCCCTGCTTACGAACCCTGAGTATTATTGGCGTCTTGTGGGAAAATTGATTTACCTAACTGTCACAACACCTGATATTTCATTTTCTGTTGGAGTTGTTAACAGATTTATGCACGCCCCTCACACTTCTCATCTTTAGGCAGTGGAACACATCCTCAGATATTTGAAGACAACTCCTGTACAAGGATTGGTATATAAGCCATCTTCCTCCCTATCTCTTGTTGCATGCTCAGATGCGGACTATGAGGGTTCCCTAGATGATCGACGCTCTACTACAGGCTTCCGTACCTACTTTGGGGGAAATCTTATTACTTGGCGTAGCAAAAAGCAGTCTGTTGTTGCTAGATCATCCGCTGAAGCTGAGTATCGTGCAATGGCAACGGTTGTATCTGAACTCACCTGGCTTGAGGGTCTACTTGGTGATTTGGGGGTCACTTTACCCTCACCTGCAACCTTGTTTTGCGATAGTTAGGCTGCAATTCACATCGCGAAGAATCCTGTGTTTCATGAGCGGACCAAGCATATCGAGGTTGACTGCCATTTCGTTCGTGAAAAGGTTCAATTAAAGAACTTAGAGCTGGAGCATGTTTCTGCGTCTGGGCAGGTTGCCGACATTCTCACCAAGGCATTACCACGACAAATGTACCATCAGTTCTTATCCAAGCTTGGTGCATACTACTTGTACGCTCCAGCTTGCGGGAGAGTGTTGGAGAATATTAGAAAACATGATGTATTGACCCATTAATAAGGCCCATATAGGAGTTAGTGTTTAGTCCTACATTGTTTGTATAGCTTAGTTTTCCTCGCTTCTCTCCTATATATTTATACTCATACTTGTATTTTGGTATTCAAGAAGGATATACAAGGTTTTCACGTTTCTCTACACAACCTATAGTTTGTGCACCCACCCTTTGGTATGCAAGTTTAATGTATCTCACATCCTTGCTCATCCATACTAATATATATATGTCTACTGTAATATCACACATCAAAATTTTGTGTCTTCGGTAAACATAAATGACATTACATTTGATGAGGGGAGCCAAACGCCATTACATGTTGCTGCAACTAAACTATATATTTCGTCCATTTTTTCCTCTACTTTCAGAGATATTCAGGCATAACTTAACTTATTTTGCAGCTGGAATTATGTAATCAAGTGAAAACTACAATTTTCCTTCTCTTTTCAATTTATCCTATTTATTCTTTAACTTCATGTAAATATGCAACAATCCATTTTGGGTTTGAAATTTACCATCAAAATTTTCCAACCATTCTTAATGAAATGTGTAATGGGTCTATTTCCCAATTCCATTTCTATTAGACGCAAATCACAAAACACTGGGACATGTGTTATCTTTCATGTATAATTTTATTGCTGATCAAAATAGGGATAAACTAATTAGAAAATTTTCAGTTTTTTTTAAATTGATGTGTATAAAGGGGTGAAGAAAGATATACATGGAGAGGGAATATAAAAGTATTTCTGTAACATGTATAGTTCTAAGAGCTCACACAGGAGGGAAAAATTGAGATCATATGAAAGAAATACATAGAGAAGAAAGGAAAAGAAGGGAAATAAATGCTCTCATCTTGGGCTCAATGGTTAATTGGGTGAAGACCACATGCTGAAGAATGGAGATTCAATACTGGAGAAGATGGAGTAGATTCAATTGCATATGATTAGCGAGGAGCTTATGAACCTTAATACGGTGAAATCTTTTAAAGCTCTGATAGGAGAATATAATAATGCTATTTCAGAGTAACGGAACACAACTTATTTCATGTCCACACACTTTGGATGTGACATTGTTTTGAGCATATTGATTTCTCCACTGGGTGGTTTTTCGCCATTTTGGGATGGCTTCCTTGAAAACCGTGGCATACTGCTCCAAAAAATAGTAGACAGTGGAAGAATCTATTCACCTTTTTCCTAACTCAAGGCTAGTATACATATATAAGACACCAAACACATGACATATCATGTGTAATGTGCAGAGGTAAAATAACAAATTAAAAATAAAATACGCATTTTCAACTCTCTTCCTCAAGTTGGGAGTATATATCAATCATTCCTAACTTGACCATATCGTCCACAAAGTTGTCATAGCTTAATCCTTTGGTGAAGACGTCGGCCAATTGATCACGAGAGTTCACGAAAGGTGTACATATATTTCTCTTGTCTATGTGATATTTGATGAAATGTCGGTCAACTTTAACATGCATTGTTCTATCATGTTGAATCAGATTGTGAGCAATATTGAGGACAACTTTGTTGGCGCAATAGATAGTAACAGGTTTGTTCACCTGGAGTCCCATATCCTAGAGAATTGTCTTCAACCACAACCCCTCACATACTCCTTATGCCATAGCCCTATACTTTGCTTCGACACTTGAGCGAGCAACAACATTTTGTTTCTTGCTTTTCCACGATTCTAGATTTCCACCCACAAATGAGCAATACCCGGTAGTAGATTTTCTATCGTATTGTCTACCAGCCCAATCAACATCTGTAAACACTTCAATTTTTAAGGGTTGGTTTGCCGAGAACAAAATCCCACGTCCTGGACAATTCTTGAGATATCTCAATAAGAAGTCTGCTGATGACGAGTTGTGGGGGGAATGCATGAATCTACTTGGGACACCCACGACATACGTAATATCAGGGCGAGTATGAGATACATGTATAAGTATCCCAACCAATCGTTGGTACCTTGAGATGTCAACTTTCTCCCCTTTAGTATCAACACCAATCTTGTGATTAACCTCAATAAGTTTATTCATAGAAGCACATTCAAGCATACCCGTTTCCTCCAAAAGATCAAGGGTATACTTTCTCTGAGAGATGAAGATCCCCCGATGAGACCTTACTACTTTAATCCCCAAGAAGTATTTCATCTTTCTTAGATCTTTGACTTCAAATTCTTTGCCCGACTATTCTTTCAAATGCATGATTTCGTCCAGGTCATCTCCTGTAATGATGATTTCATTTACATATACAATGAGTATCGATATTTGAGTTTCTTTCCTCTTGTTGAAGAGAGTATGATCAACATATCCTTGAGTATAACCTGATTGTAGCATGGTTTTTTTAAATTTTCCAAACTAGACTCTAGAGGATTGTTTCAGGATATATAATGATTTTTGCAGTAGACAGACCTTTCCATTGGACCCTCCTTTAGTAAATCCAGGTGAGATAGTCATGTAGACTTCTTCCAGATCACCATGCAAGAAGACTTTTTTGACATTAAGTTGTAACTCTCACCCAAGACATGCAACACAAGAGAGATCACACAAATAGAATATATTTTTGCAACATGGGCAAAGGTTTATTGGTATTCAATTCCTTGGGTTTGGGTATACCCTTGATCGACCAAGCGCGTTTTATATCGCTCGACCACTCCATCTTGATTCTGCTTAACAGAGAAAATCCATCGTGATCCAACTGTTCGCTTCCCAGGGGGAGGGCTTGCAAGTTGCCATGTTCTATCTTTTTTCCAGAGCACACATCTTTTCTTCCATAGCCTGTTTCCACTTATGTATCTGAACAGCCTTCTGTCAAGTCTGAAGAATCACAATAGAGGAAAGAGTTGAGATATAAGTTCTGTGAGCATGAGAGAGGTGATGATAAGAAATGTAATTGACAATGAGTTATTTGGTGCCACCAGTATTACCTTTAAGTAGAGCGAGGGGAACATAGAGGTCATCATCCGAATTTGGAGTAGAAGCGGATGCCGACATTGGAGGGACATCCACGGACGGTACTTGCTCAACGGTCTGCGGTCTGCTAGAGTATGTATATAATATAGGAGAAATAAAAGTGAGAGGAACAAGAGCAGTACAAGAAGAAATAGGGGGAGGTGTAAGAATATGAGGAGAAGCCTCTATCGGAAGAGGAAAGTCGAGGGTATTTTCAATATTACTACTCATCTCCCCCTGACGAGGACAAAAATATGACTCCCCCTTACGAAAAGTAACATCAACAATACAGTAGAAGCGACGTGTAGGAGGGTGATAACACCGATTGTAACACCCCATCCTAGTTTAACTACAAATCAGTAGTCTGACCAAGTTCAGTGATAAACAGTAAATTAAGAAACAATATTAAAACTAGTACATAGCAGACATGAATGAAAAGAACTGAAATTTAACTTACATCGAAAGTTGAAAGCGCAACTAAAGGTAAAAGTGTACCTCAACAAGCGGAATTCACAGAGCCACTAAAAAAGAAATAAGAACCAAACAACTGAACATCTAAAATACTATAAACTGTCTGGTACAAAGAAAACTCTTAGACGTTAATATTACAATTGTCCACGACCTAAACAATATTGTGCTAAAAGGAAAAAACAACTAAAAGGAAAACAAACTATAGGAGCAACTCCATAAACACGCTCATCCTAGGCGTAATTTTCCACCCGAGCCCCCTGTAAAAACATGTCCAAAAATGGGTCAGCCCAAAAGGGGAGTAAGAAAAGTCATTCCTCCTAGTTACACTAAAATTATCTGAAAAAAATTGTAAGCATGCTTTAAAAATAAAGTTTATGCTATAAAAAAATCATATGCTAGTGTACTATGCATGCTTTTCTAAAATAAAGTTTGCAACGCAGATAACTGTTTAGTTAATTTATAATAGGCATTTCTACTCAAGTTTTGAAAATTTGGTTAACTAAAATGGGTTGGTAAGCTACGATCTATACTTGAGTTCTAAATGGTTAATGATTGCCCTTCTATAATGCTCTAGACAGAGTAGCTTCTATCGCACAATACTAGTCTAGCGATCCGAGTCCTACTAACGAACTCAGGTGTTCTAGTATCTCACAGACACAGACTTAAATCTACTATCTTCTAGAACATGGATAACATCTCCCAAACTTTGAGACTCATAGGGTACACTATTCCCTATGCAAAAGATAGTGCGCCTCTATCTAGCACGCAAAGAAATCTCTTTGTGCCTACTAGATCATATTCCAACTCTTGCTACTCTGCTTCCGAATTTATCTTTATATCATAGACAATACTATATGTCATTTATTCGGCAAAGTTTCTTATTCCTGAGTTTACTATTTCCCGCTTCATATTAAATGCGAGTGTATAAGATTCGTAATTTACACTAACTCAGAAAGTCCAACTGTTTGGACAATTTTGAAAGTTATCTATAATCTACATATACTAATTGTATGATTGCTAGGTCACTACTTTCTACGATCATAACAGTTCTTTATGACTAACATTATTTCGAAATTCTAAAGAACGTCTAATGCAAGCTATCTAATATGTCTAGGAAGAAAGAATAAACATTTCTTACAGCGGTGTTGCAACGCTCGTACACCTGTCGCGGCGGCATAGTTTTTAGGTTACGTTGAAAATGCTAAAGCCTCTCTTTTTGGTTCTCCCTATAACCCAGAAGAGCAAATAAACTTAAAATCATTTCTTCTAAACCTAGGGAATACTATTGCACGAAAAAGGAAAGGAATTTACCACTCCTCTATCAGTGAAGGGTTATAATTTTTCTGAAATTAAAATGGTCACAACTAAGCCGAAATTGCCGAATTGGCCGTAATTGCAAAAGACATTCACTAAGCTGAATAACATGCTAGAGAAATTTTCATAGCTAAGATTTACATGGGAGAGAGATCAATAAAGGTTCACCTTGACAAAAAAGTGAGATTTCCTAAAAGCCACGAAACCTGGCTGCGCGTGAAGATTAGGGTTGAGGAAATCCCCTTTTACTCTAGAAGGGAGGATGAATTCATGAGGTTGCTGGTACTGCAGGGGGAATCGACCACCAAAAAATATGCGGAGACTTTTCCAATGCCTGGAAGAGAAGTCTGGACTTGAAGCTAACTGTCGAAGACCCTCTGGACTGTAGTGGAAGGCTCGACAAGGTCAAACAGAAAGGGGAAAAATGAGCCAATAGTTTCAACCCCAGGGAAAAGGGTTCACTCGGCCGCTCTGCATACAAGAACTGGACGGAACAACCTCACTGGTCGCCAGTTGCTGGTGAACAATGAGGTAACGCCACAACCCCAAGAAGCACTGCCTAGAGGCGGGTCCGATGATCGACTGTGAGAGATGCTCTGATGGGGAAACCGTCGAATGCGGGAGGGAGAGAAGAGCGGCGGTTATTGTGAGTAGGGTTACGCAGGGGTAACGAGTTTTACAGGGCTTTTAATTTGAGTAGTGAACAGGAGTGCGGTTGCTCAAACCGAATGGGAAACGAACCGAGGCACCTATTCAAAAAAAGACTTAGCCATTTTCGTCTAATTACGAAATTGCCATTTCCCTCTATCACTAGAGTTTATTCGCTACGCCCTCGTACCAGCATGCGTTGAAAAAAAGTAATATTGTGGCTACAACTTAAATATTTATTAACGCGCAACAAAATACTCACTCGTCGCACCTCGCCATGACGCTGTCTCGATCAAATTCGCTCGAGATCGGATCCTATAATTAAATTTATTTCCGCATCAATTAACGGATGTTACACCGATAACTTTTGGTGGTAGGAGAGTAGCCAACAAAAACACATTTAAGAGAACGAGCTTTTTATTTATCTCGATGCGGGGTATGAACATGAACAAAGCAAACAAAACCAAAGATGCGAAGCGAGATGTGAGAGGTGTCGACAATATGTTTTTGGGATAAATCGGAAATGAGCATATCGTAGTGAAGGGAGCACGATGGTGTAGATGTTTAATGAGATGAGCTGCAGTCAAAATGACATCATGCCAATAGAACTTAAGAAGGTTCATGACAATTAACAAACACCGAGCAATCTCCAATAAGTGCCTATTTTTTCGTTTGACCGCATCATTTTGAGTCAAAGACACATGTTGTTTGGTGATGAATGCCATGTTTGGCAAGATATGCACCAAACGCTCCCTGATCATCATACTTCCCTCCATTATCACTACGAAACACACACATTATGCCATTGTACTGTGTCACGAACATTTGATGAAAGGAATGAAAGCAAGTAAACACGTCACTCTTCCTTTTTAACAAATACAATTAAGTAGTACAAGAATAACAATCAATAAATGTAACAAATCATTTATAGCCAGATAAAGATAACACGGGGGAGGGACCCCAAATATCAGAATGAATTACATCAAACAGACAGGAACTAGGAAAAGAAATATGACTGAGACTATAACGAGCATGTTTTGATAGTTCACATGTGTCACAAGTAAACGATTTAATTAAACAACTAAAAGCAGAAAATAGTTTGGTAAGATATAAAGTAGAAGGTTGGCCAAGACGAAGATGCCAGCGCCAAATGTCATGCAAAGTCGTAGCACGGGTGGTGGAGAGAACACTGGGAGTCTGGGAGATAACGACTGGTTCAGCAAGTACACTCCGCCAATGTTTCTACCACTGCCAAACATCCGTTTCGTATTCAGATCCTGAAATACACAAACATTAGGGAAAAAAGTTACAGAGTAGTTTAAAGACGCAGTTTAGTGACTAATGAAGAGAAGATTGCGAGGAAATGAAGGGACATGCAAGACCAAAGAAAAGGACAAGTCAGGATAACAAGCAATGGTTCCTTTGCCAGCAATAAAAGAAAGGGAACCATTGACAACAATAACCTTATCACGTCCGGAGAGAGGAGTGTCGGAGGTAAAATCTGAGGCAGAGCCTGTCATGTGATCAGTCGCACCCGAGTCAATGATCCACTCGGAATGGGATGAAGATGTTAAGAGTCAAGCTAACATATGCTCACCGGGAGTTGACCATAACCAAAATAGTGTTTGATTGCATTTAAAGGAGATTTGTTGGCTAGCTCGGGTAAAAAAGAAATACGAAGGCGGAAAACCCTAAAGTGCGCTCTCCTCTCGAACTCTCTCTCGACATAATATCAGAGCCGGTGGATCCCCCATCTTTGTTGACCTGAAGGCTCAGCTTGTGATCGTCGATCGTCTTCATCCCGAGCTCGCCCGGCTTCATCTTCATCCCGATCTCGCCTGGCTTTCACGTGTCGTCGTGCCTGCTTTTTGCTGTTGCTGTTCGTCCTGTTTCTCGTCGAGAACTTTCGTGGTGAGATCGTCTGACGCCAACGGTGCTCACTCTTGTTCCTGTGGCTGCTGTTGAAGGGGACTACTCAGACAGTTTTGTTGTTTTGGAGGGGCTGAAGCCGTCGAGGCTCCTCTCTATTTCTTTCTGCTTTTGTTGAAGGTGGTTGCTGCCACGATGTTCTGGTGTTCATGTCTCTTACCCAGGAAGGGTTTGCCGGTGCTCTCTCTTCTTTGTGGCTGTTGAAGTTAGAGACCGGGCGGTCTGACGGTCTGTCTTGGCGGGTTAGAGACCGCGCGGTCTGGCGGTTTACCTTCAGCGGTTTGATTGCTGTGCTGTTGCTGTCTGGTTGCCGAGCTCTCAGGCGGTCTCCCCTTGCGGTCTCTCTCTCTCTGGTGGTAGCCGTGCGGTTAGCCCTTCTGTCTAACCGCGCGGCTTGTGCGGTTTGTTCTGTACAGTCCGCTTAGTCCTGTAATTTTTTAGTCCCACATCTCTTATTTGTATTCTCTCATCTCTCCTCCATTCTATATAAGGGAGGGCATACCTTTGTAATAGATACCTTTTTCTGATAATAAAGTTTCAGTTATACTCGTTCTGGTTTGTTTTAGTTCGTTTCTAACATGGTATCAGAGGATTCGATCTTTGACTCCTGATTCTGTGCGTTCTCCTGTCCGTGCGACCTGCCTCTTCTTCTCGCGGCCTGTCTCCCGCGGCTTCTTTCTTCCGCCTGTTTGCTTGCGCCCTGTTCGCGCGGCCTGTTTCTGTTGCTTGCTTCTTTCTTGCGACCTGTTCTAGTCGCCTCTTCCTCCTTCTCTTCTCTAGTCGCCGCGACCTGTCTCCGCGGCCTCTTTTGCCTTGTTCGCTTTTGCCTCCCGATATCCTCCACTTCTGTTCGCGCGGTCTGTCTGCTAGCCGCCCGACTTCTCTCCCTCTGTTTGGTTCTGCGGCTTGGTCGTGGCTTTTCTGGCCGCTGGTGTCTGACATCGTGACCGCTGCAGATCTTCTTCTTCCTATCCGGGCGGATAGTTTTCTAACCGCGTGGCTTCCTGTTGTTTGCGCGACAGATCTCTTTCTCCTAACCGCTGCGATTTCTCTCTGTTCGCGCGAGTTCTTCCTTGTTTAGGCGGCCTCTCTGCCCTTCTTCCTTCGCCGCTCTCTCTCTTGTCCCCGCGACCTGTCTTTAAGTCGCAGCGGCTTGTTCTCCTCTGTGCGGCTCCTCCTTTAGCCGCTCCCGCTTGTTAGTCGCAGCGACCTCCTGTTGAGTCGCGCGGCTTGTGCTTCCCTCTTCATCCCCTTTTGCCTTGCTCTGCATCTTGGTCGTGGCCCTTCTTGCCGCTGGTGTGCTGTCACCGTGACCGCTGCAGTTCTTTTGTTCCTCCCTTCATGGCTTCCATATACTCCTCAAAGCCGTTCGCCTCGGTGGTCACGTCTTCTGGTAGTGCCCACGTTGTTACTCAAGGAAAATGGTTGATCGACACCGGTGCTACTAATCATATGACCGGCAATCTCCAGTGTTTTTCTCTCCTAGAAACACATGGTCGGTTGCCCCCGGTTACTCTCGCTGACGGCTCTTCATCATCGGTTCATGGGACGGGAATAGTTCATGTTACTCCGTCTCTTCGCTTGGAGGATACTCTCTACGTGCCTAAGTTCCCGTGCAACTTATTATCTGTTACCTCTCTATGCAAGCAATTACACTGTTCTGTTACTTTTACTTCTACTACTTGCTCTTTTCAGGATCCGGACTCCCAACGGACGATTGCTACTGGGACTGAGAGTGGCGGCCTATACTTCCTGGACAACATTTCCGCTTTCTCCACCTTCTCCTCCACCTCCACAGATCTTCTCCAATGGCATCTCCGCCTTGGTCATGCTCCTCCTCATCTTCTTCGTCAACTTCTGCCCCACCTTCCTCCCCAAAGTCCTCCGCTCAACTGTGAAGCCTGTCAGCTTGGCAAGCCTCACCGCTCCTCCTTCCCTCCAAAGCACGTTCGTGGATCCACCCGTCCGTTTGATCTCATCCACTCCGATATTTGGGGTCCTTCTCCTACTCTTACGGTTGGTCGGGGTAGTTCATATTTTGTCACATTCATTGATGATTTCTCTCGCTGTACGTGGGTGTATCTGTTAAAAGATCGCTCCGAATTATTCTATGTCTGGACGTTATTCTATCTCATGATCAAAACTCAGTTTGATGTTTCTATTAAAGTTCTTCGATCTGATAATGCCCAAGAATATATCAGTCATGACTTTTCTGCCTTCTGCATGCAAAATGAGATTATTCATCAAATGAGTTGTGTCTATACCTCACAACAAAATGGTGTGGCAGAACGCAAAAACCGTCACCTTCTGGATGTCGCTCGCTCCTTGATGACCCAGATGCATGTTCCTCGCTCCTATTGGGGCTATGCTGTTCTCCTTGCCTGTTACCTCATCAATCGCATTCCCTCCACCGTTCTCCACGGAAAAACCCCTTTCTCCATTTTGTATCCGGGCAAGGAGCCGTTTCCTCTCCCTCTCCAAATATTTGGATGCACTGCCTTTGTGCATGCCCCTTCTGCCACCCGTGATAAGCTATCTCCTCGCTCCACCAAATGTATCTTTCTGGGGTACTCCACAACTCAAAAAGGTTATTGTTGCTTTGATCCCATCCTTCGTAAGCCGTTCGTTTCGGCTGACGTCACCTTCTTCGAGAATACCTCCTACTTCTCGGGTGACTCCCCTCCTCTTCTCCCAGCCTCTGATTCTCCTGCTGTTCCCTTTGTTCTCTCGTCTCCCACTACGATATTCACCCCTACTCCGCCCCCGTCCACTCCTCTTCTTCCACCTCTCTCTCCCTCTTCTCAACTCCCGTCTCCCACATCTCCGCCGCCGTCGCTCTCTTCTCCCGGGCCAGCTCTCTCTGCCACGGATGCTCCGGATGCCGAGGAACCTGCTGACCTGGATCTTCCTATAGCTCTTCGCAAAGGGGTGCGGACGTGTACCCTACACCCTCTTACTGCTGTTGTTTCATATGATCGTCTCACCCCCTCTCGCAGGGCCTTTGCTCTAGCTATCTCCGCCACTGCCACGCCCCGCTCCTACCAGGAGGCCCTTGCTATTCCTCACTGGAAGATGGCCATGGATGAGGAAATGGCCACCCTAACGGAGCGGGGTACCTGGACTCTTGTTCCTCCTCCCTTCGGTACTGATGTTGTCGGCTGTCGCTGGGTCTTTGTGGTGAAATTTGCCCCAGATGGCACTGTGGACCGTTATAAAGCTCGTCTTGTTGCTAAGGGCTTTACTCAGACCTATGGGGTTGATTACTTTGACACCTTCTCTCCCGTGGCTCGTCTCAGCACTATACGAGTTCTTCTCTCTGTGGCGGTCAATAAAGATTGGCCGATTTCCCAGCTGGATGTAAAGAATGCCTTCCTTTATGGTGATCTTCAGGAGGCCGTCTACATGGAGCAACCTCCTGGGTATGTTGCTCAGGGGGAGACACGAGTATGCCGACTGAAGAAGGCAATTTATGGCCTCAAGCAGAGCCCTCGAGCTTGGTTTGACAAGTTCAGCGGCATCGTGGCGGCCGTTGGTTTTGTGCGCAGCTCTGCCGATCACTCTCTCTTTACTCGCAAAACCTCCTCGGGACTGGTGGTTCTTGCAGTGTATGTTGATGATATTCTTCTCACTGGCGATGACTAGGAAGGGGTAGCCTTGACAAAGCGGCATCTTCGTCAACATCTGGTCACGAAAGATATGAGCTCTCCAAAGTACTTTTTGGGGATCGAAATCTCTCGGAA
The DNA here is from genome assembly GCA_039513925.1 of Platanthera zijinensis. NCBI lineage: Eukaryota > Viridiplantae > Streptophyta > Magnoliopsida > Asparagales > Orchidaceae > Platanthera > Platanthera zijinensis. The sequence continues at coordinate 247,575,743 of CM077078.1, read as the reverse complement.
GCCCAATTCCTTAGTCCTCTCCCAGCGTAAGTATGCCCTTGATCTTTTAAAAGATGCAGGATTGACTGGGGCCAAACCTGCTCGATGTCCCATGGCTGTTGGAGAAGACAAAACCTGGACAGATGATTCGCCTCTTCTTTCAGATACTACGAGGTACAGACGTCTGGTTGGTAAGCTCATATATCTCACAGTGACCAGACCCGACATTTCCTATGCTGTTGGCAAGGTGAGTCAATTCATGCAAGCTCCCAGGGAGTGTCATCTGCAGTCCGCCTTACGGATCTTGGAGTACGTCAAAGCCGCACCTGGGAAAGGATTGCTTTTCCAGAAGAATGGTCATCTGAGGGTTGAAGCTTACTCAGATGCGAGTTACGCTGATGACAAAGGGGATCGCAAGTCTACCTCCGGTTTCTGCACCTTTGTTGGGGGTAATCTGGTAAGCTGGAAGAGCAAGAAGCAGTCTGTTGTTTCCAGATCCAGTGCTGAAGCAGAGTATCGGAGTATGGCGTCGACCACTTGTGAGCTAAAATGGCTACGGGCTCTAATGCTGGATTTAGGAGAGGTCTACAACCATCCGCTACCTATGTTCTGTGATAACAAGGCTGCCATATACATCTCCAAAAATCCGGTCTTTCATGAAAGAACCAAGCACATTGAAGTCGACTGTCATATCATTCGTGAAGAGATCTTAAAGGAACAAATTTGCACTCCCTTTGTCACTTCTGATAAGGAGCTGGCTGACATCTTCACCAAGCCAGTTTCCGCCTCGTTTCATCATATTTGTGACAAGCTGGGCATGATCGATATATATGCTCCAGCTTGAGGGGGAGTGTTGAAGTTAGAGACCGGGCGGTCTGGCGGTCTGTCTTGGCGGGTTAGAGACCGCGCGGTCTGGCGGTTTACCTTCAGCGGTTTGATTGCTGTGCTGTTGCTGTCTGGTTGCCGAGCTCTCAGACGGTCTCCCCTTGCGGTCTCTCTCTCTCTCTGGTGGTAGCCGTGCGGTTAGCCCTTCTGTCTAACCGCGCGGCTTGTGCGGTTTGTTCTGTACAGTCCGCTTAGTCCTGTAATTTTTTAGTCCCACATCTCTTATTTGTATTCTCTCATCTCTCCTCCATTCTATATAAGGGAGGGCATACCTTTGTAATAGATACCTTTTTCTGATAATAAAGTTTCAGTTATACTCGTTCCGGTTTGTTTTAGTTCGTTTCTAACAGTGGCTATTCTCATGGAAGACAAGTTGAAGGGTGTTATTGTGTTAATGCCTCTAAAAGGGTGGTTGATCAACCTAAACACTATAATGGAGTCAGTCCTAACATGGACTTCATTCAGGGGGTGACTCTCATCAAGCTGAATGAGAGAAATTACCTCTTGTGGGCTCAATCTGTGCGGATATTCATTGGGAGCCGTCAAATACTTGAGTTTATCACCGGATCAAAGCCGGCCCCAAGCGAGACTGATCCTCTATACGAGGAATGAGAAGGTGAAAATCTTATTGTGATCAATTAACTTATCAATTCTGTTAGAAGATAGTTGAATAATATGTAAATCTCATTGTAATTGTAGCCCATTTATGTGCCCAAGTTGTCTTAGGTTTTGTCCCACATTGTAGATTTGTGATTTCTCTCTTCTTTTCTTCCTATATATTTGTACTCATACTTGATGTTTATACAAGAAATACTACCCACAAGTTTCATTACTCTTACTTTCTACATGGTATCAGAGGAAGACGGTCGCCTGTCCCTGTCTGTCCGATTGGCCTGCTTGCTAACCGGGCGGTTTGGTCCCCGGATTCCTTCCCCTTTTCTAACCGCTGCTTTTATGCGGTTATCGGTTTCCTTACCGCCCTCTTCTCTTTTGCTCTCTCTCTCTCTCGTGGTTCCACCCCCCGTTTTATAATCTCTCGAACTGGTGGTCTCCCCCCCTGTTCGCTGCGGTCTCTGCCCCTATCCGAGCGGCCTTCTTCTCGCTTCGGCTTCCTCTACCTTTTTCCCCACCGCACCTTGGTCGCGGTAACTCCTTTTACCGCGGGTGTTCGCACCGAGACCTTGCGGTCTCCGCTCTTTAGTCACTGCGACTTCCCTTCCCGCTGCTGCTTCTCCCGTCGCCGACGACTTCCCTTCCCGCACGGCTGTTCCTGACCGTTGCGGTTTTCTTTCTCGCTGCTGCGTTCTAGTCGCGGCGATCTCGGTCTCTTCCGTGGCTCTGCGAGCTTCCCGCATCAGCATATCTTACCGCTACGGCTTCTCTACCTGCAGCGGGCTCCGCATTTTGGTCGCGGCCTCTGCCCGCTTGCGTGTTGACGCCGAGACCGTGCGGTTTCTCTTCTTCTCCCCGCCTTGTGGTTGCAGGTTGTCTCCCTTAACCGCTGCGGTTTATCTACCCGCTGCGGTCTCCGCACTTGGTCACGACCTCCTGCCGCCGGTGTATTGTCACCTAGACCATGCGACCTCTCTTCTGTTCCGCTTCTTCTGGTTCTGCCTGCGGGTTCTTCTTGCGCGACCTCCTAGTCGCGTGCGGCTTGTTCTTACCGCTGCCGTTTTTCTTCCTTGCCCGCTGATCTTGCCGCTGGTCTTGCTCGCTGTGGTCTCTGCTTGCGGTTTCTCCTAGCCGCAGGACTTGTCGCTGTTTCTTTTCTAGCCACTTCGGCCTGTCTAGCCGCTGTTTTTGCACGCATGCTGTTTTTCTAGCCGCTGCGGATTGGTGTTCAGTTTTCCTCATGGATACTACTACAAACTCCGGGGACTCCGCTGGTACTTCTTCTCTTCCACCTCGGACTGCTTCGCCTGCTACTGAACTACGGGATGAACTCAGGATTACCACTATCTCTCTCACGGGCAAATAGAACTTTTGTGGAATGGGTCCACTCTGTTCGTCGGGTACTCCTGACGAAAGGACTACTTCATCACCTGACCCGGGCCACTCCTACCCTTCCCACTGACGAGTGGCTTCGTGATGACGACCGTGTGCAATCTTGACTCCTCAACTCTATGGATACCGAGCCCTACAGAATGGCCATGTATCATGACACGACAAAGTCCACGTGAGAGGACCTTCAGTCCTTCTATTCAGGTCAAAACAGTCTGCAACATATGTTTGACATCATTACTGATCTTAAATCCCTTGATCCCGGGATACCTGGAGATATGACGTCCTTCGTTGCTAAGGACAAGACACTTGTTGAGGCGTGGATTCAACACCAACCTCCTACTACTGATCTGGTTGCACAAAAAGAAGCTATCGGGATTGCCATGATGATGGCAAGGGTTCCTCCGCATCTGCATAGTATTCGTGCTCAGATACTCTCATCTGCCACCACTTCCTCTCTCTCCGATGTTATCTCCATGCTTCTAAGGGTCACTCTGTCTCCCGAGGCTCCTTTGCCTCCCTCTCCAGCTCTTCTGCAGCTACCTTCACAACATCCCTCCACTCGTGGTACCTTGACCTGTGGGGGTCGTAATTCGTCTCAGGGACTAGGATGTGCTGGAAAATCCCCCCTAAAATGCACCTTTTGTGGTCGAGAACATCATCTGGAGGCTACCTGCTATCGTAATCATGGTCTGCCACCCCATCTTGCTGCTGCTTCAAAGGCTGAGTCTATGCCCGTGGCCTCTAGCTCGACTCCTTCAAATGCTCAGTCTGATATTGATGCTCTCCGCACCCAGCTTCAGCAACTCCAAGGAGTGATTGCTCGCTCATCGGGTTCCGTGGCCTCCATCGCTAATGAAGGTATAACCTGTCTATCTCGGGGTTCCCACTGGATTGTGGATTCTGGTGCCACCCACCATATTACCTGCCAGAAGCTGCCAGAATACTTGGACTCTCCTCATCCCAAGTCCATCACTGTCGCCAATGGTGACTCCACCCCTCTCTCCGGAGCTGCTGGTATCCATCTCACACCCAACCTCTCCTTCACCTCGGTTCTTCATGTTCCGGGCTTCCCGTTCAACTTACTTTATATTAGCCGACTTACACAGGACTTTGATTGCCATGTTACTTTCTCATCATCTTCTTTTGTTGTGCAGGATCGGCAAACACGGAATATTATTGGTAGCGGACGGCTGTCTCATGGGCTCTATCTTCTTGATGTCCCTCCTTCCCTCGCTGTCGTCTCCTCCGTCGAGTGGCATCGTCGTCTTGGACATGCTCCCCTCTCGATTCTCAAGCACGCTCTTCCAGATATCTCCTTACATGAGTTTACTTGTTTGTCATGTATCTTTGGTAAATAACATCGCGTCTCGCTTAGTCCTGTCTGTAATCGGAGTAGTACTCCTTTATCCATTATTCACTCTGATATTTGGGGCCCTTATAAGGTCCCTAGTGTATTTGGGTACCGCTATTTTGTTAGCTTTATTGATGATTACTCTCGTGTGACATGGTTATATTTACTACGGGATCGTACCAAACTCACCTCTATATTTCGTACGTTCGTTACTGAACTTCAGACTCAGTTCTCTTCGCCCCTTAAAATTATCCGCACTGACAATGCAAGGGAATATACTAGCCGAACATTTGCCTCTGTTTGTGCTGAATTTGACATTATCCATCAAATCTCCTGTGTTTACACTCCTCAGCAAAATGGGGTTGCTGAGCGCAAAAATCGGTACCTTCTTGATGTTGCCTGCTCGTTAATGCTTCTGATGCATGTACCCATCGAATACTGGAACTTTGCAGTTTCAACTGCTTGTCATCTCATCAATCGTCTACCCTCCTCCGTTCTCGACTTCGTCACTCCATTTAGTGTCCTCTTTCCTTCTCAATCTTTGTTTCCTCTTGCACCTCGGGTATTTGGGTGTGCTTGCTATGTCCATAACCTTGGTCCACCTACAGATAAATTTTCCCTCTGTGCAACCAAGTGTATGTTCGTAGGGTACTCTCGGACTCAAAAAGGGTATGTGTGCTACTCTCCTATCGACCGGAAAGTGGTTGTGTCCGCTGATGTTACTTTTCTGGAAAACCGACCATTTTTGTCATCTACTTCGATACTTTCTGATGGGCAGCCTGTGCCTCGTCCTGCTATCCCGGTCACTACTTCTCTACCTCCTCTTCTTCCAACGGCCCACGTGGAACCACCTGCTCCCACACCACCAACATCCAATCAACCAGCCACCAAACCTCCTCTCATCCGTGTCTACACTCGCCGTAATCTGAACTCCGGAGCCCAACCACTGCTACCGTTTACCAGTACGATTTTGCGGCCAGCTGCCCCTGCCCCTGCCTCAACGGCTCATCCTATGGCCAACTATATTTCCTTACATCTGCTCTCTCCTCCTCTTCGGAAATTTGCTCTTGATCTTTCCTCTATTTCTCTGCCTAACTCTGTGCAGGAGGCTCTCCAACACCCTGGGTAGGCGTGCGACCATGGAAGCTGAGATATCAGCCCTTCGGGCTAATCATACTTGGGATTTGGTACCTCTTCCGTCTGCCAGTCCCGCGTTAACTGCAAATGGTTCTTTTCTATTAAACATGCTCCGGATGAGACTATTGATCTCCTCAAAGCCCGTCTTGTGTCACGTGGGTTTACTCAGCAACAGGGCTTGGACTATGAGGAGTCGTTCTCCCCTGTCGCCAAGCTGAATTCTGTTCGGGTCCTCATCTCACTGGTTGTTCACCGTCGTTGGCCTCTACATTAGCTGGACACTAAAAATGCTTTTCTTAATGGTGATCTTCAGGAGACAGTTTTCATGAACTAATCTCCCGGGTTTGAGACCATGGGGGAGTCTATGGTGTGCCGACTGTGTAAATCTATCTATGGTCTCAAACAGTCCCCTCAAGCTTGGTTTGAAAAATTTAGCAAGGCCGTTCGTGATATTGGTTTTCAGCGCAGCTCGGCTGACTTCTCCCTTTTTACCCGTCATCGATCAACTGAGACTGTAATTCTCTTAGTCTATGTGGATGATATTTTGATAACTGTTGATGACTCTAACGGGATACAACAAATCAAGCAACACTTAAACTCTGTCTTCCAAACAAAAGATCTGGGAAACCTTCAGTACTTCCTTGGTCTTGAGGTTGCTCGAAGACCTGATTGCCTGATCCTATCTCAACGGAAATATTGTCTGGATCTTCTTCAGGATGCTGGTTATTCCGGATGTAAACCCGCTGAAACACCTATGGATGTCAACCACAATGCACAACCCCATATTCGCTGGGTAGGACCCAGAAGCTTCAGTGGTCTGAGTTGGGCTAGCCTCAGGCTAGCCCAATGGCAAATCAACAGAGTTCCCGCTTCTTAAGGGGCTCCCGCCTAGCTGTAGGCGAGACCCTTCGCGCCAGGCTTCGGGCTTCAGGCTAGACGAGCTTCTGCCTTGAGTGAGCTCCCGCCCAGAGGTAGGCGAGAAGGCATTGGGTGAGCCTTCAACGACAATGGCATCAAGACCACCAAGGGCGAGAACCTTCTTGGCCGGAACTCTCGCCAAGGTAAGCTCAATTGGGACCCGGCGAGAGCCTTCTCGGCAGGAGTTCTCTCCAGGTGGGTCCATGTGGTAGGGCCTGGCGCCCAGGAAAAGATTATTTTATTATTTCATTATCCTCGGGTAAAATTACCTATATGCCCCTGGGATGACAGCAGAATTCGGCTATTGGCAGACCCGACAGGGGTATTTCAGTATTTTCAGGTCAAGGGAAGGCTATAAATAGACCCATAAGGGCTCTTTGGAATGCAGGCTTTCATTATTCTCCAACTCTAGTGCTTTCTGAAGAGCTCCCAGCCCAGCATTTGGCTTTAGAGGGGAAGCTCTCAGAGATCTTCCGGGTGTGAGGTGGGACCTCCCTGCTGAGGCTTTGGGTCAGTCTTAGGACCTTAACAGCCAGTCAAGGGTCGAGGTTTGAGAGAAGTAGGCGTCGGCTGCACCCTGGTTTGTGAACATTCATTGAGGTCATTTTTGGCTTCAACAGTTCTGGTGCGGTGAGCGTGGAAGCAGTCGGTGCAGAAAAATCTTGAGTCAAGTCCCATGACAGGAGGTGAAGGTGAAGGATCTGGCGCAGGAGGATCCCCCACCCGGGGATAGGAAGCAATAAGAAAGATGTTAGAGGACTTCAGGCGAGAGGTCATGCAGACGATCAACTTGGCCTTCTCGGCAAGGAATGAGTGGGAGACGCCGCAGGTTCCAGTGGAGGTGGTCCCGCTGTTAGGCGAGAACGCCCCAGGGCAGCGCCCCGGGAAGGAAGTCCCGGTGGAGGCAGGCGAGAGGGATGTGGCAGCGCGAGAGCTCTTCCCAGGCCAGCGTCCCGAAAAGAAAGTTCCGGTGGATCTGGGCGAGAGGGAGGCGACAGTGCGGGAGCTTTTCCCCGGGCACGGTCTCGCGGATCGGTCCAGCCAGCCGAGGTCGCGGGACGTGCCCTCTCGCCAGGCAGGGGGCGAGACCCCTTTTAGTGAGCTCATTATCTCGGCTCCAGTGCCGGAGGGGTTCCGGGAGCCGGATATGACCTACTACACCGGGAAGGATGACCCGGTTCAACACGTGCAGTGGTTCGAAGATGTGGTGTCGATCAGGCAAATGTCGGATGCCTTCAAGTGTAGGCTTTTTGCCATCACTCTGAAAGAGAAGGCCCGGGACTGGTTCCACCAGTTGCCGGCGAGCTCAATCTACAGCTTTGAAGATCTGCGCAGGGGTTTTCTGTTGAGGTTCTCGACTTCGAAGAAGCGGAAGAAGGAGGCTGAGTGCCTGTTTGCAGTAAGGCAGAGGACGGAGGAGACGTTGGGTCATTACGTCGACCGGTTCCAAGAGGAGATTCTCCTGGTCCAGGAGGTCCCGGGGTACGCACTGATGCTTGCCTTCACCCTGGGGCTGAGGCCGGGATTTTTTAGCATGGAGTTGAAGAGAGTGTCCCCTCTCTCTTTTGAGGAGATCATGGAGAGGGCGGCAAAGGAGATAGACTTCGAGAGGGCAAACCCTGCGTTTGCGAGGAGGTTGGCTAGGTTGGCAGAGGATGATGTGAAGGAGCCGGCAGCGGGAAGACAGAGAGAAGTGAGGGAGCAGAGGGAGCAGAGGGAGCCAAGAGAGGATAGGAGGAGAGAAGAACCCCGAGGGCAGGGGCAGCAGCATGGGGGGGCCAGGGAGCTGAACAACCGATTGGGTTGGAGGCCTCAGGAAGGTCGTCCCCAGGGCCAAGGGGGTCTTCAGGGAAGAGACAATTACCGGGAGCAGAGAAGGCTTGAGCAGGGAGGATGGAGGCAGGGACCGAGGGGTCACTTCCCACCACCGCAGGAGGCCATGGAGGTGGGAAGAGGAAGATGAAGAAGAGTTCGAGGAGCCGGGAGAAGGGGAGGAGGAGAAGGAAGAGGGGGCAGGGCGGCGTTGCCCTATTGTGACTTCCATCAGGAGGAAGGTCACGCAACGACCACCTGCCCAGAGTTTCTGGAGATGAGGGAGGCCAGAGGAGCTGGGAGGCAAGATCCGCCTGCAAGGATCGTTGAGGTGCAGCACGGAGAGGCTGAGGATAGATGCGAAGACAGGGTTGATGTGGGGACCCGGGGGGGGATCAGAGTGATCCATGAGGGAGTAGGGATCGAGGCAACCCGCAAGGGGAGCCTTCAAACCATATTCCGCAGAGGGGTCGCCTCGACCTCCCTAGCTCCCCCCCAGAAGAAAAGATCACCTTCTCATCCACGGATATGCCAGACTACGAAGACCCTTTCTGCGACGCGCTAGTGATCCAGACGGCGGTGGAGAACTTCACAGTCTCCCGGATACTGGTGGATAACGGGAGCTCGGTGAACGTGATCTTCAAAAAGGCCATCGACAAGATGAGGGTGGAAGGGAAAAGGGTCCTGGCTTCTGATGGACCGCTTTTTTGTTTTTCTGGAGAGAGGAAGGAAGTAGAAGGAGGAGTGGGCCTGCATGTGAGGCTTGGGGGCGTCTCACGGAACTGTAGGTTCGTGATCGTAGATGCCCCAAGCAGTTACAACGCCATCTTTGGCCGTCCCCTCATCAGCGCTTTTCGCTGCGTCCCCTCCTCGTTTCACCAATGCCTCAAATTCAACAACGGAGGGGTGCAGGTTAGGATCAGGGGGGATCCGAAGGTGGCGAGGCAGTGTTATGTGACGGCAGTCAACACTGTGTCGTGGATGGCTGAGGCGGAGGAACTGGAAAAGGAGATGGCTGGACAAGAAGGAAGTGTCGAGGAGGGGGAGACGAGCCTGGAGGAGGCGTTGGAGGTAGCAGGGGAGCAAGTGGTAGAAGTGGAGGAGGCAAGCCCGCAGGAGGCGGAGGAATTAGTGATGGAGGAGGTAGTGGAAGTAGAGGAGATAAGCCTGAGAGAGGCAAGGGAAGAAGAACAGAGGCAAGGAGAAGGCCTGGTGGAAGCGATTGAGGTTGACGAGGCTGGAGGAGAAGAGCTTGAGCAGGAGGAGGCAAGGGCAGGTTGGGAGCGGTCGAGGCTGGAGCCGGCCGAGGAAGTGATAGAGATGGAGGTGCTCACCAGAGCTGGGCAGGTACAAAAGGTGCGGGTCAGCGGAGGCTTGAGCTTCGAGGATCAGGAGCGGATGCGAGCCTGCATCCAAAGCAACATCGACATCTTCGCCTGGAGCGCGGCAGACATGCCGGGCATCGACGCCGACGTGGCTTGTCATCGCCTGAACCTGGACCCCAGGACTCGCCCCATACGCCAGAATATGATGGCCATCGCCACCAAGCTGGAGGAGCCCATCCGAGAGGAGGTCAAGAAGCTCCTAGAGGCAGGCTTCATCTCAGAGATCCAGTATGCAGGCTGGATCTCCAATGTGGTAATAGTAAAGAAAGGGGGAGGAAAATGGCGTATGTGTATCTACATCTCTTTGTTGAATAAATCATGTCCTAAAGATTGCTACCCCCTGCCTCGAATCGACGCGCTGGTTGATTCAGCCGTCGGTTTTTCTGTTATGAGTTTTTTGGATGCTTTTTCAGGTTACCACCAGATCCGGATGCACCCTCCCGACGTCCAGGATGTTTCCTTCATCACGAGAGAGGGGTGCTTCAGCTATAAAATGTTCCCTTTGGTTTAAAAAACGCAGGGGCAACATACCAACGCATGATGGATCAGGTATTTCAAGATCAAAGGGGAAAGAATCTAGAGGTCTATGTCGATGACCTGATGGTCAAAAGCAAGTGCGTGGATTCACATCTGCGAGACTTAGAAGAAACATTCGCCACCCTGCGGAGGTTCAAGATGAGGTTGAACCCCTTGAAGTGTGTCTTCAGGGCTAGTTGCGGGAAGTTCCTCGGACACCTCTTGACTCCGGCGGGGGTAGAACCTAACCCTGACAAGGTTAGGGCTATCTTAGATTTGGAATCACCTCGCAGCGCCAAAGAGGTCTAGCGTCTAACCGGAAAGTTGGCCGGGCTAAGCAGGTTCCTCTCCCGGTCCGGGGATAGGTGCTCTTCTTTCTTTAAAGTGCTTCGTGGTAACCAGGTGTTCGAATCGACGGTCGAATGCGAAGAGGCCTTCCAAGGGCTGAAGAAGCAACTCTCCCAAGCTCCGCTACTTCAAAGCCCAAAGGAGGGGGAAGATCTAGCCTTGTATCTCGGGGTGGGGATAGAGGCTGTGAGCTCCGTCTTGGTTAGGGAAGAAGGAAAGAAACAACTACCCGTCTACTACGTAAGCCGAATCTTGAGAAAGGCGGAGCTCCGATACCCCATCCTAGAGAAGCTGGCGTATGCCTTGATCGTCTCGGCTAGGAAGCTTCGTCCTTACTTTCAAGCGCACTCGATTAGGGTGGTAACCGACCATCCCCTTCGTAAGGTCTTCGAGGGGGTAGAGCACTCAGGAAGGCTGGCAAAGTGGTCCATCGAACTCAGCGAGTTCGACATCTATTTTGTTCCGAGACTCTCCATCAAAGCTCAGGCCGTGTCGGACTTTCTGGCAGACTATGCCACTGAAGCTTAGAAAGAAGAGCCGAAGCCGCAGGAAGCGTTGAGGATGATGGTCGATGGGGCCTCGGGAAAGCACTCCCTGGGAGGGGGTGTAGTGTTGGTGAGTCCTCAAGGGGTTACCATAGAACAGGCGGTGGCTTTCCACTTCCCCGTAACCAATAATCAAGAGGAGTATGAGGCTGTGATAGCCGGCCTTCGATTGGCAAAGGAGTTGGAGATTCAGGATGTGGAGACCTTCACTGACTCGATGGTGGTAGCATCGCAGATCCGAGGGGAGTTTGAGGCTCGGGAGGCTACCCTCGTGAAGTATCTATCCAAGGTAAGGGCAATCATCGGAGGTTTCCGTTCTTTCTCTATTCAACATGTTCCCAGGGATGAAAACACAGCAGCTGATCGATTGACAAAGTTTGGGCCTCGGGGAGGAGGAACCTTAACTGAACTATTCCGACTGGCAATTGAAGAAGGGGAGTTGATGGAGGTAGGTCAGCGATCCTCATGGGTAGACCCGTTGGTGACCTTCCTTACCATAGGCGAGCTGTCAGAGGAGGTCAAGGATGCGAAGAGCTTCAGGCGAAAGACAGCCTACTACCTGATGCTGGAAGGGGGCTTGCACCGGAAGATGTTGTCAGGGCTCCTTGCGAGATGTGTGACCGAGGAGGAGGCCCCGAGGATCCTGGAAGAGGTACATTCGGGAGAGTGCGACAGTCACTCAGGGGGAAGGACGTTGGAGGCAAGGGTGATAAGGCAAGGGTATTTCTGGCAGGCCTTGAGGAAGGATGCAGTTGAGTCTGCGAAAAGATGCCTAAAGTGTCAAGTGTACGCTCCCCTCCAGCTCTTGCCCGCTTAAAGGCTTCGAAGCATCACGACACCATGGCCCTTCGCCATTTGGGGCATGGATCTAGTTGGACCCTTTCCTCCAGCTAGCAGGCAGAGGAGGTTCCTCCTAGTCATGATCGATTACTTCTCAAAGTGGCTGGAGATCAAATCTCTAGCCAAGGTTACCTCCCAGGTCATCAGGAACTTTGTTTGGGGGGAAATCATATGCAGGCATGGGCTACCCCAAGCGATAGTGACGAATAATGGTCCCCAGTTTGCCAGCAAAGAGTTCATCAGCTTCTGTACTCAATTGGGGATAGACCTCAGGTTTGCCTCTGTCCATCACCCCCGGAGCAATGGCCAGGTGGAAGCGGCGAACAAGATCATTGTGAACTTGCTCAAGAAGAAGGTGGAAAACCTGAAGGGTAACTGGGTGGAGCAACTCCCTTCTGTCCTGTGGGCCTTGCGAACAACTCCGAACACGGCCACAGGGGAGACCCCCTTCAAGCTCTCTCATGGATGTGAGGCTGTCCTCCCGGTGGAGTTCGAGGTTCGGTCTCCACGGGTCACGGCCGCGGGTGAAGGAAGCGAAGCTTGGTGGTTGGGCAACGAGGAAGAGTTGCGCCTCTCGTTGGATATGGTGGAAGAGCTGCGGGATGTTGCTGCCATCAGGCAAGAAGAGATCAAACGGCGAATGGTCAGGTACTTCGATAAGCACATTAGAGTCAAACAATTCGCCGAGGGGGACCTAGTGCTGAAAAAGGTCGACGCGGCAGGAAGGTCGGCCCCGGTTGGCAAGCTCAACCCCGGATGGGAAGGGCCTTACATAGTAGAGAAGACTCTGGCTAATGGGGGTTACTACCTCCAGGATGTGGAGGGAAGGACCTTGAGCCACACCTGGAGCGGTGATGACTTAAAACGCTTCTACCCGTAAGGGGAGAGAAGGATTGTAATGTTGTAAATAAATATTATCTTTTCAATGTTACCATTTCAAAACATTGACTGTCTCCAAAAATGCTATCATAATGCTTTTTGCTTTGACCGACTATGTCTTCTCATCCTGATGGTAGAATAGGTCTGGTTGAAGGAATCTTCATCAACACCCCGAGCTCGGCTCGGCCCCAGGTAGACCCGCTGCGCAGGCTCTCATCTAGCTGGCAGGTCCGAAGGCTCGCCTGTGGGGGAGAGGTTTGGTTTGATCTTCATCAAAACCCCGAGCTCGGCTCGGCCCCAGGTAGACCCGCTGCGCAGGCTCTCATCTAGCTGGCAGGTCCGAAGGCTCGCCTGTGTGGGAGAGGTTTGGTTTGATCTTCATCAATACCCCGAGCTCGGCTCGGCCCAGGTAGACCCGCTGCGCAGGCTCTCATCTAGCTGACAGGTCCGAAGGCTCGCCTGTGGGGGAGAGGTTTGGTTTGATCTTCATCAACACCCCGAGCTCGGCTCGGCCCCAGGTAGACCCGCTGCGCAGGCTCTCATCTAGCTGGCAGGTTCGAAGGCTCGCCTGTGGGGGAGAGGTTTGGTTTGATCTTCATCAACACCCCGAGCTCGGCTCGGCCCCAGGTAGACCCGCTGCGCAGGCTCTCATCTAGCTGGCAGGTCCGAAGGCTCTCATCTAGCTGGCAGGTCCGAAGGCTCGCCTGTGGGGGAGAGGTTTGGTTTGATCTTCATCAACACCCCGAGCTCGGCTCGGCCCCAGGTAGACCCGCTGCGCAGGCTCTCATCTAGCTGGCAGGTCCGAAGGCTCGCCTGTGGGGGAGAGGTTTGGTTTGATCTTCATCAACACCCCGAGCTCGGCTCGGCCCCAGGTAGACCCGCTGCGCAGGCTCTCATCTAGCTGGCAGGTCCGAAGGCTCGCCTGTGGGGGAGAGGTTGAGTTTGATCTTCATCGACACCCCGAGCTCGGCTCGGCCCCAGGTAGACCTGCTGCACAGGCTCTCATCTAGCTGGCAGGTCCGAAGGCTCGCCTGTGGGGGATAGGTTGAGTCCTTGACTCTTGGTCCTTGGTTCTTGATTTGTAGTTACTCTGTGTTACGACGAGCTCGGCTCGGCCCCAGGTAGACCCGCTGCGCAGGCTCCCATCTAGCTGGCAGGTCCGAAGGCTCGCCGGTGGGGCATAGGTTTAGTTTGTCGGAAGATGTTTTGACACGGCCCTGGCCTAGATCGGAGACGAGGCCCTAAAGGTCTCGGCCAGTAGAGGTCTCGGCCCGAAGGTCTCGGCTAGAGGGACCTCGCCAAAGAAGGCTTCCGGCAGATCTGGGCAGGACGACCTAATCGATAGCGCAAGGCTCCCGCCTAATTGATCCCTAAGGAAGGTTACCCTAAGGAGACTAAGGGTCTCGGCGGAAGCCCGCGCGGAAGTCACTTGGCTGACTAACCTACTCATTCAAGCAAACACATCGACAACGAGAAATAAAACATCGCATTATATTTAATAATAAATTACAGGAGTTTGGAGCTTCTCGCTCATTACAAAAGAGAATAATAACAAAAGAAAAGACCCTTCAAGGGGGCTCGCTGTAATCACCGCTGGTGCTCTCGCTCGAATCCTCGTCGGATCCCTCACCAGAGCTCGCCTCGGACGTCTCGCCGGCAGCGGTAGAAGGCTTCGGGATGTCCGAGGGCGGGGAGTCGGGCGCGCCTGGAGGCTTCGGGATGGGGTCGAAGAGCCATGGAAGGAGTTGGTCGGCAATGATGGTCTCACCCGCCTCCCGCAGCAGCTTCCCGTCCCGCAACGTCTCGAGGGTGAGCTTGACGGTGGCCTGAGCATTCGCCTGCAGCAGCTTGTCAATGTCGTACTCCGAGAAGTAGCGACTCTTCAGCCTTTCGTTAAGCGTTGGAGGAGGCGGGCCTTTCGCCGCTTCCGCACGCCGGAGTTGGTCCCTCAGCAGGACGTTCTCGTAGCGCACGCCAGCCAGCTCCGCGCGGAGCGCCATGGATGGGACGGAATCCTGTGGAAAAGAGATCAGCTCAGAGAAATGTTGCACAAACATGGCTTCAAGAAGCGAGAACAGGGGTCCAGGAAGGTCTCGCTTACCTCGGCTGCGGGGCGTAGGGATAGCAGTTGTTGAGCATTCGCCAGCTCTTGCTGAGCACTCGCGAGCTCTTTCTCCAAGGCACGCGCTTGTGCCACCGCTCCCTCCCTCGCCTTGTACATATCCGTGAAATTCTTATCTATGCTGATGCTCCGGCGAGCGCACATGTGCGCGAGCTCGAACCCGCGCAGCAGGGCCCGGGTGGAGTCGAAGGCCAAGAGCCGGGTGTGCATCTGCTCGTAGACGCTGGCGTCCTCTCGGCTGTAGAGGCCGTAGCCTAGCGAGAAGGCCTCGCCAGTGACCTCGTCTCGCTCCGCCCAGCTGGGAAGGAGTGTCGAAATCTTGATCAGGTTGGACGCGGGGTCCCACTGGAGCTGAGGCTTCCCCTCAGCGTCGAGGTACTTCATGCCGAAACCGTAGTTTCTGTGCCCTTTCGGCACCTCCTTGGGCGGAGTCCGGGCAGAGGTCTCGGCAACGGCCCCTTCTCCCCCAGCCTCGCTTGCGGCCGGTGGGTTCCCGGCGGAAGCCTCGGCACGGATCCTGGCAGCAGCATCCATCTCGCTGGCCCTCTGTAGAAGCCCTTCGAAGGACCTGCCGGGGGGGGGGGGGGGAGATTGGACGGGCGAGACTGTCAAGGATTTCCCCTTCTCGGCAGTAGACGACTTTGGCCTCTTCAACGATCGGAGGGCGGGAATGGTGCCTTTCCGCTTCTTGGCTTTTGGCGGCAAGGGCTGAGCCGGTTCATCCCGGCAGGCGCGAGCGCTAGCTCTCGCGAGAGCGAGAGAATCTCTCGCGGCCCGACTCTCGGCACCCTGGGCCTCAGCGAAAGGTTGGCGCAGGGGGACCTCCTGCTCTCCTGCAAAGTTGCCACTATTCAGCACAAGAAGATCCTGACAAGGAATCAAATCTAGGGCAAGACCATACCTTCGCCCGGGTGGACGGGAGGAAGGGAGTCGACGTCTCGCCGGAGGAAGTGGACGTCGAACTCCTTCGTGCCAAAGAACTCCAGAATTGCGCTCTCGCGCGACCCCAGAGCGGGCGGCTTATAGGCGGCATCCTCGTACTGTACAGGCTGGAGCGGGACGTTGCCGAAGTCGCCGGTGACGTAGACGAACCTCTCGCCCCAGTGGTGATGTTTGTTGGCGAGACCGGTGGTCTTGAGCAGCTGCCCGGAGAAGAAGACCACCCCTCCTTTGGCGCGGAAGTTGAACAGCTTCCGGAAGATTGGCAGGCTGAACTCGATCCTCTCGGATCGCATGTAGCATATGAACGCCACAAGGATCGCGACGGAGTTCGGGTTCAGCTGGGCGGGAACTACCCCGTAGTAGCGGAGAACTTGGCGAATCTCCGGCCAGAGGGGAAGGCTGAAACCCACCTCGAAATGTTCGAGGGGGATGGCAAGCTCTCCCGCCCCCGGGGTATTCACCTTGTCATGATTACCCGGGTTCCTCGCCGAGAAGCCAGCAGGAATGAAGCGGTTGACGATCATGTTGTACTCGTCCAGGGTAAGGGTGCAGGAAGGAAAGAGATGCTTTCGGAACGCTTCCGCGCAATGAGCGCGACCCTCGTTCTCGCCCAGACATTTTGGTTTATGGGTAAGAGCGAGAGCTATAGAGAGGTAGAGGCGGAAGCAAGAGTGCGAGAACACTGAAAGGGAGTTGAGGTTCCGGATCGGAGAAATAAATGCGGTTGGTGGACTTCCCTATTTATAGGGAACCGTGATCATTACGGCTCCGTCCGATAGAGAGAAAAAATAACGACGGAGTACAACTGTCACGATCTGGGCCGGCGACACCTCGGTTTTCCCCCTCGGGATGACAGCAATCAACACTCGTTTCTAATCGGCGCAAGCATCCTAGTTTCGGCGCAAACATCCTATTTTCGGCGCAAGCATCCTAGTTTTGGCGCAAGCATCCTAGTTTCGGCGCAAACATCTTAGTTCCGGCACATATTCTTAAAATCGCAGCACAATAAAAGAAGAGACAGATAATGGCATGCTCTCGCTGACGAGAGCTGAATAAAATTGACAATAATAATTGTTATTACAAACAAGCATGAAGGTACATTGGCAGAAAAGGAGGCTACGAAGAGAGAAGAGGCGAGATCTAGAGGACTAGTAGGGTTCCCAGCGCCATCGTCCTCGTTCCCGCCGCCTAGTTCTTGGAGGCACCAGCTGGTTGAAATAGGATGACAGGGTGGTACACCCTAGGTTGATCCGCCGAGCATGATCCCGGATCTGCGCGATGCATCTCCCTGGCGAAGACTCGGCAGTAGGCCCTCCCGGTCGATCAGTCTCGCCCAAGAAGAAATCTCGCTCCAGAGCTTCCAGCCTTTGCTCCACGGATTCGCGGAACGCTTTCGCCGCGGAGGTATGAGCACGGTCTCGCTGGATGAGCTTGGACAAAAGGGCCGAGATCTTCCTCCTTCGCCCCTTCGCGTTCCCGGCGCTGTTCAAGGTTTCCTTTATCTCGCCAGACGAAGGGAGGGGGGAGCCCTCGCCATCTTCTTCTTCTTCTTCTTCTTCTTCCTCTTCTCCCTCGTTGGCTCCCGACCGCAAGCTGGGATCCCCTGCAAAAGTGCGCCCAAGGATTTGATTAAGACGTAACGATTAGCTGACAAGAATGTCTCGCATACCTGCAGTCCGGCGAGAACCGTCGACTGACGTCGGACGAGAAGGCCCGACCCCCCCATCAGTTCCATAAAGGAGGTGAAGAGGCTTGCCTCGCCCCGTGCGGAATGGCTTGCGCACGATGATCCCGGCCTGGCCGGAAGCATGGGGGAGTTATCTTCTCTCAAGGGATGATCGACATCCTTGGGAGTAGCGGAAGGTTCAGAAGCCACCCTTCCCGCCTGCAGGGCGGGATTAGCCGCTGGGGGAGGCAGTTCAACAGTTCTCGCCTCATCTTCCCGGGTGACGAGACACGGGTCGGCGGAAGCTGGCACTGCGAGAAGACAGTTCAGAAAAGAAAGGGCATGGTTAAAGTATTGAGAAGTGACAAAAAATGTACCTATCATCCGGGTCTCGACCGAAGGAATTACCTCCGAGACCCTCGTTTGATCCTGAGGAGGGGGAGCTGACAAGTCTGGGGGAATTGGGAAGACCCGGTGTTGTCATTTGGAACAGACTCCTGCGAGAGGTCACGTTAGCTATTGGTCCTATAACGCAATCATCTCGGTAGGCATGGTCGGAAGACATACCTTTTGCGGGGAGGGGTCTCCCGCGGGATTTGGAGTAGGAGAAGGTGAATTCCTGTTTTCGCGAGCAAGGTCTCGCCGGACCACCTTCGCTTTTTTCTTTTCTTTTTTCTTCTTCGGCTCAGAAGGATCAGCGATTGGAGATTTCCTCGATAGTCAGGGTGCTACCGCAGCACTGTTAGCCAGGGCTCGCGCCTGAGCCGCGATTAACCGATCTTGAAGGTCCTGCGGGAGTGGCTTGGCAGCGCGTTTAGCATACATCGTGGTCTCGCGCAAAAAATCCCAGGCGAGAGCTCAGTCAAGAAACAGTAGTTCAGAGACAAGACTTATGGTCGCCTGTCAGCGCGTATTTATAGCCGTAGTAGGGCCCACCGAAAGATTCTCTTGGCTGACAGGCACGTGTCCAACGAATATTTTGGGGTTGGACTTGTCTTGTCGAGCGCAGGGCTAACTCGAAAAGAGCGGGGATTGTGTACAACCCCATATTCGCTGGGTAGGACCCAGAAGCTTCAGTGGTCTGAGTTGGGCTAGCCTCAGGCTATCCCAAGGGCAAATCAACAGAGTTCCCGCTTCTTAAGGGGCTCCCGCCTAGCTGTAGGCGAGACCCTTCGCGCCAGGCTTCGGGCTTCAGGCTAGACGAGCTTCTGTCTTGAGGGATCTCCCGCCCAGAGGTAGGCGAGAGGGCATTGGGTGAGCCTTCAACGACAATGACATCAAGACCACCAAGGGTGAGAACCTTCTTGGCCGGAGCTCTCGCCAAGGTAAGCTCAATTGGGACCCGGCGAGAGCCTTCTCGGCCGGAGTTCTCGCCAGGTGGGTCCATGTGGTAGGGCCTGGCACCCAGGAAAAGATTATTTTATTATTTCATTATCCTCGGGTAAAATTACCTATATGCCCTGGGATGACAACGGAATTCGGCTATTGGCAGACCCGACAGGGGTATTTCAGTATTTTCAGGTCAAGGGAAGGCTATAAATAGACTCATAAGGGCTCTTTGGAAAGCAGACTTTCATTATTCTCCAACTCTAGTGCTTTCTGAAGAGCTCCCAGCCCAGCATTTGGCTTTGGAGGGAAAACTCTCAGAGATCTTCCGGGTGTGAGGTGGGACCTCCCTGCTGAGGCTTTGGGTCAGTCTTAGGACCTTAGCAACCAGTCAAGGGTCGAGATTTGAGAGAAGTAGGCGTCGGCTGCACCCTGATTTGTGAACATTCGTTGAGGTCATTTTTGGCTTCAACACACAAGCTTAGTGCTCATAGAGCATAATCAGACTCTCTTCTTACTAATCCAGTATATTATTGACGCCTTGTGGGAAAAATGATATACCTAACAGTTATATGACCCGATATCTTTTTTGTTGTTGGAGTGGTCAGTCGATTTATGCATTCACTAAGGATATCTCATCTTCAGGCTGTCGAACACATCCTCAGGTATTTAAAAGCTGCCCCGGGACAAGGGTTGGTATACAAGCCATCCTCCTCTTTATCTCTTGTTGCGTACACTGATGCTGATTATGCAGGCTCACTTGATGATCGACGATCCACCACTGGCTTCTATACCTACTTTGGAGGAAATCTCATCACCTGGCGCAGCAAGAAACAATCAGTTGTTGCTCGTTCTTCTGCTGAAGCTGAGTATCGTGCAATGACTGCTGTTGTCTCTGAACTTACCTGGTTAGAGACCCTTCTTTATGATTTGGGTGTTAATCTCTCCTCTCCCGCTACTCTTTTCTGTGACAGTCAGGCTGCTATACATATTGCGAAGAACCCTGTGTTTCATGAGCGAACAAAACACTTTGAGGTTGGTTGTCATTTTGTTTGGGAGAAGGTCCAACTAAAAAAACTTGAATTGGAGCATGTTCTAGCCTCTGAGCAAGTTGCTGACATCTTTACCAAAGCTCTACCTCGGCCACTGTATCAGCAGTTTCTATCCAAGCTTGGTGCTTACGATTTGTATGCTCCAGCTTGCGGGGGAGTGTTAGAAGATAGTTGAATAATATGTAAAACCCATTGTAATTGTAGCCCATTTATGGCCCCAAGTTCTCTTAGATTTTGTCCCACATTGTAGATTTAAGATTTCTCTCTTCTTCTCTTTCTATATATTTGTACTCATACTTGATGTTTATATAAGAAATACTACCCACAAGTTTCATTACTCTTACTTTCTATAAATTCTATGGAACCCAAGATTGCAAGTCACTTTCTTTTCTGTCAAACTACGAAAGAAATGTGAGAGTTAATCGAACGAAATTATTCAAAAAAAGACTTGGCTAAAATATATCAACTCCAGACTGAGCAGATCCACATGACAGAGATGAGTGATTTCGAGGAATCTTATAGCAAACTGACCTATAAGTGGGCAAAAATTGATCAATATTCTGCTATTCAGACTATAAAAGACTACAAGACGGAACTTATGCAACGAAGGGTGTTTGAAATTTCTGTCTAGTCTCCCTCCTGAACTTAAATTTCAGAGAGTTCAAATGTTGGAAAGAGATTCTGTGCATGATCTGAAGACTGTGACCCACTATATTCGAGGGGAGGCAAGCCGTATAAACTCCCTTCGTTCAGATGTTCATATTGGTCATGAGAAATTTTCCCTTACTGCTGAGCAAAAGAAGTGACATTCAAGAAATATGAGACAAGAAAAGTAAAATAAAGTGCCTTCACTGTTGGAAGAAAGGATATGGGAAAAAGAAATGCTTGGATCTTCATCCTCACCTAGTTCCTTCAGGTTGGTTTCCTAGTTCTGATGGGAAATATATGAGATCCCAAACAACTAAATATGACAATCTAGAGAACACTGAGTATCTTCTGGCGAAAACGAGAGTTGACTAGAGAACTCAAGGTTCTGAAAACCAATGCCGCTGGAAGACCTTTTGCTGGTGACTTGGCGGGTACGACTGCTCATGTTCATACTACTTCTGTGTCCTCTAAAGGACTATCGACCCCTTGGATCATTGACTCATGGGTATCCGACCAAATGACCGGGCCTTCTGTGGGTGTTTCCTCTATTTCCCCTACATCTGGCAGTGTGAAACTCGCTGATGGATCCTCAACTTCAGTGACTAGTAAATGAGTTATTCATCTTTCTCCCTCTGTTTCTCTCAAATTTGTGGTTATTGTTCCTTCATTCCCCACAAATCTGTTATCTGTGAGCAATTTAACTCAACAGCTTAATTGTTCTATCACCTTTTTCTCTTTTCATTGTGTTTTTCAGGATCTGGCGAGTGTGAAGACGATTGGTGGTGGACATGAGTCAGGTGGTGTGTATGCCATGGACAACGACCAAGCTCTTGGTGTTCAGAAGTCTACCAATTTTGATCAGTTGATGTTGTGACATAAGAGATTTGGACATGCTAGTTTGAAGATCTTAAAAGCTATCTTTCCGCATTTTCTTAATGTTAAAAAAACTACTTTTGATTCTCAGTAATGTGAATTGGCTAAGCATTGTAGAACCTGTTAGAACTTGTGGTCTTGGCGGGCTGACAGTTTGGCAGTTTGATGGACTGTCGGTCTGGCGGACTGGTTTTGGCGGTCTAGTCATTTGCGGTTTGACAGACTTCTAGCAGACTGGTTCTAGAGGTTTGACAGACTGCCTTGGTTGTCTGATTCCGGCGGTTTGGCAGTCTGGCTCTGGTGGGTTTGGTAGACAGCTCTGGCGGACTGGTTTGGCAGTCTAGCTGTCCTGAGGATCACTGAGACCGCGTTTTTAATAGAGTAAGGAAAGCTTGGTGATTTAGCCGTTATGAACTGGCGGTCAGGTGACTGAAGCCGCTGTGAACTGGCGGTCAGGAGGCAGAAGCCACTGCGGTTAGGAGGCAGAAGCCACTGCGGTCTAGCGGTTATAGTTGTATAACCGCGTCTGATGCTTCTGGTGGTCAGCTGTGGTCTGTGGAGTAGAGACCGACAAATACTTATCATTGGGTGGATAGCTTGTCTAACAACACATCTCGCTGTGGTCTGTAAATATCTGTTCGCCTAGTTTGCCTGTTGTAATTTAGTCCCTAATCGTCTGTTGTATTCTCTCTCTATCTCCTCTCCCCTATAAATATGGGGTCATACCCATGTAATTTTAAGTTTTGAAAATGAAAATGCCTGTTATTTAGATTTTCTCACATGAGATCAGAGGATAGCTCGGTCCTTGCGGACTCATTTTTTCTAACCGCCTACTGAGCTCCTCTACGGTCTCTGCGGACTCCGTTTTTCTAACCGCCCGCTGAGCCTTTCGGTCTGTTTCACCCACTGATCCTTGCAGTCTCTTTCTGTTCGCTTCTTGTGAACTCCACGGTCTCCGCTCTTGTGGCGTAACCTCTTTCTAACTGCTCGGTTAGAGTAATTTGCTTTGTGCTCTTCACGCGGTCATCTTTCCTCGGACCGCACGAATAGTCTTTCTGTCCGATTTCTCTATGGAGACTCCGACTCTCTCTTCTTTTACCCTGTTCGCACCCGCTCTTCAGATCGCTACCTCTAGTTGCACTCATTCCGGTAATCTTGGAACTGCTTCCAAGCTAACTAGCTCAAATTATCCAGATTGGAGTGTTTCCTTCGTTTTGTTATTGCGGTCTCAACGCAAGGGTCATCATCTTACTGATGACCCTTTCGCTCGAGGGTCTGCTGACTTTGATGACTGAGACGCCAATGATGATTTGGTTAGAACGTGACTTGCTAATAGTATTTCGGATGAGTGCTTACCCGTCATTCGTCATGATGAAACGGTTAAGGTTGCTTGGACTCGCCTTGCTGCTCTGTACTCCAAGGGCGCTCAAACTTGGCGCATATACACATTATATGCTGATCTGTTTGCCCGCCCAACTTTGACTCCTGCTGCTGCTTAGCTGGAAGTGTAAGCTCTTGGCGCCGAACTTCTTCATCATCACCCCTTCTCTGCTGATTTTGTGGAACAACAAACAATTTCAGGAACTTCTGGTTGTGTGTTATCTTCTTCGCTTTCCAGAGTCTTATGATATGATTAGACAACAAATTCCAGGAGAGGTTGACTCTCCCACTCTTGATGCTACTGCTGCTCGTATCGCAGCTGTTACTACTTATCTTCAGCATCCTCTGCTTGCCTCCCCACCCCACCCTGACACTAT
The DNA here is from genome assembly GCA_039513925.1 of Platanthera zijinensis. Lineage (NCBI taxonomy): Eukaryota > Viridiplantae > Streptophyta > Magnoliopsida > Asparagales > Orchidaceae > Platanthera > Platanthera zijinensis. The sequence goes on along the minus strand of CM077078.1, from coordinate 247,552,758 downwards.
TGCTCATCCAGTTTGTTCTTGCAATCCCAGTGGTTGTGGAGGTCACTCCGGTGGGCGTAGTCTGTCTCACCATCTCTGCCCTCATTGTGGTAAGACAGGGCATCTTATAGATTGTTGCTGGGTCAAGTATCCCCATATTCGCCCTTTAGCGAGTGACACCACAAGGAAATCCATATCCCTTGCCTCCTCTTCAGGAAGTGCTAATATTGTCACTCAGGGTAAGTGACTTATTGACTCTGGGGCTACTAATCACATGACCGACAATCCTTGTTTGTTCTCTCGTTTGGACAAGCATAACCGGTCACCTCCGATTTTTGTTGTGGATGGTACTCTGTCTCCTGTGTGCGGGACTGGTACAGTCTATGTCACTCCGTCTCTACGACTTGAGGACACTCTCCACGTCCTACTTTTCCATGCAATTTACTTTCAATTCTTGCTCTCTGTAAACAATTAAACTGCACAGTTACCTTTACATCCAATACTTGTTTTTTCAGGATCCTCACTACAAGGAGAAGATTTATACTGAGACTGAAAACAACAATCTCTTTTTCCTATACAATGTCACTGCTTTCTCCACTTCTATTCTGCAATGACATCTTCGCCTTGGTCATCCTCCTCCTCGCCTCATCTACCAACTCTTACCGGATCTACCTCAGGGGGACTACTCTCTGAACTGTGAAACCTGCCAACTTGGCAAACACCATCGCTCCTCCTATCCAGCAAGAAAAAGACGTAGTTCTTTTCGTCCCTTTGATCTTGTCCACTCAGATATTTGGAGTTTGGTGTGTCTATTAAAATTCTTCCCACTGATATTGCCAAAGAGTATCTTAGTCATCAATTTTTAGATTTTTGCATGCATCGTGGTATTATGCATCAAATTAGTTGTTCATACACTTCTCAACAGAATGGCGTTGCTTAACGCAAAAATCACCATCTCCTAGATGTTGCTCGCACCATTCTCACACAAATGAATGTTCCCCATCATATTGGGGTCAAGCCGTCCTTCTCTCTTGTTATCTCATCAACCGTATTCCTTCTTCGGTTCTTCATGGCAAAATCCCGCTCAATCCTGTATTCAGGAGCCTCACAATTTTCTTTACCTCTACGTATTTTTGGCTGTACTGCGTTTGTCCACTCTCCTTCTCCTGATTGTGACAAACTTTCTCCTCGTTCTGTTAAATGCATTTTCTTGGCTACTGTTCGACTCAGAAAGAGTATCGGTGCTTTGATTCTCTACTTCGAAAACAGTATGTTTCTGCTGATGTCACGTTTTTTGAAGATACACCTTACTTTACTCGTGTTTCTACTCTCTCACCACCTGATGATTCTTCTTCTATACCTATTATCTCTGCACCTCTACCTGAGCCTACACTTTCTCCTATACTTCTTCCTCCTCTTCCTATACTAGTTTCTGTTTCTCCACCTCTGTTTCCTGATCCTACTTTGCCTTTGGAGCCATGTTGATAGTTTCTGGGCCAGTAATCTCTCCAACGGATGGATCTACTACAGAAGATAAGTCGGGTCTAGATCTTCCCATCGCTCTACAGAAAGGGGTTCAGACGTGCACTAAACATTACATTCATGATGTTGTCTCCTATGCTCATATTTCCCCAACTGGAACGAATTTTTCTCCCGCTCTCTCAGCTACTGTCACCCCGACCACCTATGAAGAAGCTCTTGACATTCCTCATTAGAAAGCTGCTATGGATGAAAAAATGAAGATCTTGACCGAACGGGGTACTTGGACTCTTGTTCCTACCCCTCCACGTGCGGATGTGGTCTGTTGTCGGCGGGTATTTGTCATCAAGTTTCATCCTGATGGAACTATTTATCGCTATAAGACTGGGTTGGTTGCCAAAGACTTTACTCAGACATATGGTGTGGACTTCTTTTGACACTTTCTCTCCGGTTGCTCGCATTAACACAATCCGCGTTCTTTTCTCTGTGGCTGTTAACAGAGATTGAGAGATGTCTCAGTTAGATGTAAAGAATGTCTTCATTTATGGCGATCTGCAAGAAGTGATATACATGGAGCAACCTCCTAGGTATGTTGCTCAGGGAGAGTCTCATGTGTACAAGTTGCGGAGGACAATATATGGCCTAAAGCAAAGTCAACGGTCTTGGTTCGACAAGTTCAACAAAGTTATCTCAGTTGTTGGCTTTGATCGAAGTTATGTAGATCATTCTCCTTTCATACGCAAGACTTCTAAAGAGCTAGTTGTTCTTGCTGTCTATGTGGATGACATCCTCCTTACCGGTGATGATAATGAGGGAATTGATATAGCAAAAAGACATCTTCTGCAACATTTTGCTACAAAAGATATGAGATCTCCTAAGTACTTTCTAGGAATAGAAATCCCACGAAAACACAACTCTATAGTGCTCTCACAACGAAAATATGCGTCAGACCTTTTGAAAGAGACTGGTCTTCTTGGGGGCAAGACTCACTCGATTTCCGATGGCCGTTGGTGATGACAAGTATTGGACTGAGGATTCACCTCTTCTTCCAAATAGTACTAAGTACAGACGACTGGTAGAAAAACTCATCTATCTGACTGTCATCAGACCAGATTTTTTCCACGCAGTAAGCAAGGTCCGTTAGTTTATGCAAGCCCCCCGGGAGTGTCATTTTCGTTCAGCCTTGAAAATCTTGGAATATGTGAAAGAGTCTCCAGGAAAGGGGTTATTATTTCAGAAGCATTACCATATGTGGATTGAAGCCTACTCCGATGCCAGCTATGTTGACAATAAAGAAGATAAAAAATCTACATCTGGTTTTTGCACCTTGGTGGGAGGAAATATGGTTAGCTGGAAAAACAAGAAACAATATGTTGTGTCTCGATCAAGTACTGAAATTGAGTACAAAAACATGACCTCGACAACTTGCGAGTTGAAATGGTTACGTGCACTTATGCTTGACTTATGGGATGTTTATGATCATCTATTGTTAATATTTTGTGACAACAAAGCTGCTATGTATATATATCGAAAAATCTAGTTTTTCATGAAAAGACAAAACACATTGAAATTGATTGACACTTTATTAGAAAAGAAATATGGAAAAATCAAATCTGCACTCCGTTTATCACTTTCGACAAAAAACTTGCAAATATCTTTACCAAACAAGTTTCCGCTTCTCTTTCAGATGTTTGTGACAAGCTGGACATGATTGACATATATGCTCCAGTTTGAGGGGGAGTTAGAATTTGTGGTCTTGACGGACTAGCAATCTGGCGGTTTGGCGGACTGGCGGTCTGGTTTTGGCTGTCTGGTAGTCTGCTTTGGCGGTCTGGTCATTTGTGGTTTGACAGACTTCTGGCAGACTAGTTCTGGAGGTTTGGCAGACTGCCTTAGTGGTCTGATTCTAGCGGTTTGGCGGTCTGGCTCTGCCGATTTGGCAGACAGCTCTGGCAGACTGATCTGGTAGTCTAGATGTCCTGAGGATCACTGAGACCGCGTCTTTGATAGAACAAGGGAAGCTTGGTGATCTAGCCGCTGTGAACTGACGGTCAGGAGGCTGAAGCCGCTGTTGACTGGCGGTCAGGTGGCAGAAGCCACTGCGATCTGGCGAATAAAGTTGTCTAATCGCGTCTGATGCTTCGGGTGGTCAGCTGCGTTCTGTGTAGTAGAGACTGACAAATACTTATCATTGGGCGAATAGCTTGTCTAACTGCACAACTCGCTGCGGTCTATAAATATCTGTTCGCCTAGTTCGCCGGTTATAATTTAGTCCCACATCGTTTGTTGTATTCTTTCTCTTTCTTCTCTCCCTTATAAATAGAGTGTCATACTCCTGTAATTTTAAGTTTTTAGAAATGAAAAAGTCTGTTAGATTTTCTCATAGAACCAACTATGCTCCTAGTCTGAGTCGAAGTGTGAAATGTTTTGATTTGATACCTCTGATGTCTGGACATCTCCTATTTGCTCTGTGAATGACTTTCAGTATTTTGTTTCTTTTATTGATGCTCACTCACGCTTTACTTGGGTGTACCTCATGAAAAGTAAAAATGAGGTTTCAGAAATATTTCAGTTGTTTTACCATCATGTGCATACTCAATTTGGAACTAAAACTAAAGTTCTTAGTAGTGATAATGGTGACGAATACACATGCAATGATCTTCAGAGTTTCTTGGGACACCATGACATTATTTTCCAAACTTCCTATCCTGGAAATCCTCAGCAGAATGGGGTAGTCGAAAGGAAGAATCGTCATATCTTGGAGACCACTCGTTGCCTGGTGCAAGAGATGCACGTCCCTAAGGGACTTTGGAATGAAGGTGTCCTCACCTCCGTCTATCTAATTAATCGCATGCCTTCTAGTACATTGGAGGGAAAGTACCCCCTAAAGCTTCTTTGCCCAAATATGCCTCTATTCAATCTTCCTCCTAAGATATTCGGATGTGTTGCTTTTGTTCATATTGTGCTGCCTCATAAGGATAAATTAGGTCCGCAAACGATAAAGTGTGTCTTTGCAGGATATGCTACCAACCAAAATGGGTACAAGTGTCATTCTCCTGCTCTCCGGTGAAGGTTTATATCCAAAGATGTTACCTTTTTTGAAAGCACTTCCTATTACTCCAATGAGGGAAAAATTGTCACATTTCAGGAGGAAAGCAAAGATGAGAGGGACACGTTGCCACCCTTACCTGTTCTTGTTGATGTGCTTGCTCCGGGAAGTGTAGATATTCTTGTTTGAAAGGAAGCTCCCACCAATGATCTTCATGTGACAGGAGGAAGGATCTTCAAGTCTACCAGAGAAGGACAAACAAAAATATTGGACTAGAATGTCACATTCATGCTCCACCACCCACCACCACTCTGCCAGATCCAAGCAACAACACCAATCACGAGACCACTTCTGCTCTTCAAATTTATAGTGGTTGTAATAGATATCCTATTGATAAGTATGTTGGGTATCACTCTATCTCACCCTCATTACAAGCATATCTTGCATCTGTTTCCTCTATTTCTATTCCTAACAATTTTTCCGAAGTTAGCTTTAATTCCCACTGAATAATGGCAATATAGGAGGAGATATATGCTCTCCAACGTCAAAAGACTTGGGAGATTGTCCTTTTCCCGCATGGGCGTCACCCAGTTAGATGCAAATGTATATGTACTACTAAATTTCTTCAAGATGAAACTCTTGATAGATATAAAGCGAGATTGGTTGCAAAGGGCTTCACTCAGATTGATGGAGTTGACTTCCAAGAGACATTTGCTCCGGTTGCTAAACTGAACTCAGTCAGAATTTTATTGTCTATTGCTGCACATAAGTCTTGGAATTTGCACCAGCTTGATGTAAAAAATGTCTTCCTCCATGGTGAATTGGAGGAAGAAATCTATATGACTCCTCTTGGTATGGATGTTCCTAAAGGACATGGGTGTCACCTTAGGAAAACCTTGTATAGTCTCAAACAGTCATCTCGTTCCTGGTTGCCAAACTAAGCGACAAACTTGTTCATCTAAATTTCACTCGTTGTACTTTAGATTACTCGGTCTTTGTCTACAAAAAGGAGGAATGTACCACTATTCTCATAGTCTATGGGGATAATATCATTATTATCGGAATTGATGACCATCACATTACTCTGGTTAAAGAGGAATTGGCTTCTGTTTTTGAAATCAAGGATTTGGGTCTTCTTCGGTGCTTTCTTAGAATTTAGATTGCTCGATCTGCAGGAAAGATTATGATCTCTCTGCATAAATACGTCCTTCTCAGTGACGTTGGATATTTGAGAGTCAAACCTGTGGATAGTCCTGTGGACACCCAAATTATGACATTCACAAGGAGACTTCTCCTGATCTTGAAAGGGAATTCAGAATTTCAACGTATCGTGGGAAAGTTGATTTATCTGACTATTACCAGACCTGATATCTCCTTCGCTGTCTGCTTAGTCAATTCATGCACAACTCTAAAGTTTATCACTATCAAGATGTTCTGCGGATTCTCAAATATTTCAAAAAGGATCTCGGAAAAGGCCTTATCTATCAAGTCATGGCCACCTTAAGGTCCACGGGTACTGTGATGCTGATTGGGCGGGTTTTTCTTGGACAGAAGATCTACGAGTGGATATACTATCTTTGTTGGTGACAATCTTATTTCGTGGAGAAGCAAAAAACAAAATGTATTCACGCGTTCCTCCACTGAAGCAGAGTATCGTGTCATTGAAGTTACTATCTGTGAACTCATCTGGGTTAAATCTATCTTGGGGGAAATGGACTTCCCTGTTCTTGAGGCTATGCACCTTTACTGTGATAATTATTCATATATCCAACAATCCTGTCTTTGATGAGAGAGCAAAGCACATTGAAATCGATTGCCACTTTGTGCGGGATAAAATTCAGGATCAGACTGTTACCATGGGGTTTGTGCCATCTGAACATCAACTTGTTGACATGCTCACCAAGGCTGTATCTGGTAAATCTCTTCATTCTTGCTCCCTTAAGCTCGTGATGCTGAATGCTTATGGTGTTAACTTGAGGGGGGGGGGGGGTGTTAAGAGTTAAGCTAATATATGCTCACCGGGAGGTGACCAGAACAAAAATAATGGATGATTGCATTTAAAGGAGATTTGCTGGCCGGCTCGGGTAAAAAAGGAATACGAAGGCGGAAAACCCTAAGGTGCGCTCTCCTCTTGACCTTTCTCTCTCTTGACAGAAGACACAACATGAGCACTGGAGATACTTGAAGTAGTAAATGCGGCGGTGGAATAAGTCGATGTAGAATCAGAATGAGAATGCAACATACGGCAAAAGGCCTCTAATTCCATAACAGAAAGGCCCCTGGGGGGGGGGGGGGTTGTCCTCATAAACTGTAGTCGAATGCGCAGAATACTGTGTGCAGGTACCAGTCTGACGACCACCTCTTCCACGGGAACTAGATCCCCGACCAGTGGGAGCAAGATGAGGGTGTAGACGAAAACAGATTTCCTTAATATGTCCTTTCTTTTCACAGTAGCCGCATACAAGAGAGGAGAAAAGAAGAGGGTCACGACCAATCCCAACTAGGGCAGAGTGGTTGGTAGAGTGACCAAAAGAGCGACGACGGTTCTCATCACTGAGGAGCATACTGAAGGCTTCCCTAAGAGAGGGAAGAGGCTTGCAGTGGAGGACATGTAGACAAACAACATCAAAATCCATATTGAGCCCCATAAGAAAGACGTGAACCTTAAAGCGGTCTTGATCCTTTTGAAGTGCCTGCGCATCGACAGTGCGTGCACCAGTAAAGGTGTTCAAGTATTCCAATTCCCGATAAAGACGTCTGAACTTAGAGTAATAAGCAGAGACAAACATGGTTCCCCGCTTCAGCTTCAAAACATGTGAGTGAACTTATAAATCTGCGTCGAACTGTCTGCTTGTGAGTAGGTGCCACATGCCCTTTTCCAAATTTCGTGAGAAGAATCCAGAAGCATATAACATCAAAACACCTGAGGGGACATAGAGTGAAGTAACCACGAGACAACCAAGGAATTGTCCGCATCCCATTTTTTCTATGAGGGATCAGTACGCAGTGGCTCAACAATGGTTCCATCAATGTCCATATGGTTGGTGACTTCGAATAACATGTTGTGCTGCCCTAGATCATTCAAGATATTTTGTGCCATCGAAGACAACTGTAGTGATCTTTAAGCAACCAGATTAGCCGTGACTCTGAGGAGGATCTCCATAGGGACCTGTGTGGGGGGAGACTATGAGATTTCAGAGGAGTCACCCATCGATGACCGTCTGAAGGCACTAGCAGAAGAAGAACTCAATACTGAAGAAATCACATCTTACGAGTGTCCCTTAGATCGTTCCGTCAGAGAGGACACCAGAGAATGTGACCACGATGTCTCCGGCGGCCCCCATGGAGGACAAAACGACCGAAGATAAAGGGCCGCTCGTAAAATGGGGGGAGAAAGGCGCAGAAGTCTGCAAACACCGCTGTAGGAGGAAGCGGAAGAAGCAATGTTGCTGGAAGCCCTAGGCCCTGGAGACGGCGCTGGAGACGACGGCGCTGGAAGCCCCAGGCCCTGGAGACGACGCCGCTGGAAGCCCTAGGAGCGGAGGAAGCGACACGCTGGAAGATGCGACGAGTTGAAAGCGGCGGAAGCGAGATCGAACGCTCCTGCGAAAGCCAGATCAAACTCGGCGGAAGAGGATTGAGCTCAGCGGAAACTGTGTCGAGGGTGGCCGAAGCGGAAGCGGGATCGCATAACCAAGCTCTAATACCAAGTAGATGGAGGGGGAATCTATTCACCTTTTTCCTAACTCAAGGCTAGCATACATATACAGGACACCAAGCACGTGATATATAATGTGTCATGTGCAAAGGTAAATAACAAACTAAAAATAAAATACACATATTCAACTAAAACTGTTCCAATTGGCCCTTGATGTTCTCTAGTGGAGACAAATGAAACATACCTAAGATGGTGATTTCATTAAAAAGATTGCCGTAAATATTTTAGGAGAGTCTAGTAATATATGATAGAGTGATAAAGTTACCTGGTTGTGGAGTGAGGAGGTACAAATAAGTATTAAGAAAAATAAACGTACATGTAAGTGATAAAAATTAAATACCATCAATACGTACAGCACTCATAAGAAAACTAGAGAAAAGCTACATTTTTTTAAGATTTATATAATAAATGCGGTTTTAAGAGAAAATGAGATAAAGTAATTAAGCAAATGGACAAGAGATCTTAAGATTTTCATCAAGTTTGATGCATTATAAGTGAAAATAATAAACTATTAATTAAAGTCGCAGAGATCATGGTGATACTAAAAATACTAATTTGAGAACTTATTGAGGATTTTAATAGAAAGCTTTCTGGAAGAGCTTACAGTTTCTTTGAGATTTGGAAGGTTATAAGGGAAATTATAGTGGTTTAATTGACTAGTTTTTTCAATAAACTTTTGAAAACTAGGAGGATAGGAATGCCATGACTGGAGAATAAGTGTTTTAAAAATAAAGTGTTTAAGAATGCGTTAATTATAGATAAATCAAACTTTCGAGCTAAACACTACAACAACAACAACACTCTAGCCTTTATCCCACTATAGTGGTGTCGGCTATATGGATCCTTTGTCGCCATTGTGCCCTATCTTTTGTCATAATCTCACTAATGTCTAAGTACATCATGTCTTTCCTTATAGTTTCATTCCAAGTCTTTATTGGTCTACCCCTCCCTCATTTAACATGTCTAGTGACTAAACTCTCACAACGCCTAACAAGAGCATCTAATGGTCTTCTTTGTACGTGTCCAAACTATCTTAGTCGAGCTTCTCGCATCTTCTCTGCAATTGGTGCTACTCCTCTCTTATCCCTGATACATACCTTCCTAGTTTTATTCAGTTTCGTGTGTCCACACATCCACCTAAACATTTTCGTCTCCACAATTCACATTTTTTGCTCATGTACACAATTCACTGCCCAACACTCAGAACCATAATGCATCGCAGGTCTAATTGCAGTACGATAAAACTTGCCCTTAAGTTTTAGTGGTATTTTACGATCACATAAGATCCCTGACGCGCCTCTCCACTTCAACCAGCCCGCTTGGATTCTATATGTCACATCTTTATCAATACCTCCGTCTTTTTGAACAATCGATCCAAGATATTTAAAACACTCACTACGAGAAATATCTTGATCACCCAACTTAATAACAAAGTCATCCGTCCTTCTTGTACTGCTAAATTTAAGCTCCATATACTCCGTCTTTGCCCTGCTCAACCTAAAACCCTTCTTTTCTAAAGTATCTCGCCAAGATTCAAGTTTTGCATTTATACCCTCGCGTGTCTCATCAACCAAAACGATATCCGCAAACAATAAACACCAAGGTATTGCTTGTTGGATATGTCTTGTGAGCTCATCTAAGATAAGGTTAAAGAGATATGGGCTTAAAGCTAAACCTTGATGTAAGCTAACAGTGATAGGGAATTCCTGTGTTAATCCTCTAGATGTCCCCACGCTTGTCACTGAATTTGTATACATATCTTTGATTATGTCAATATATGATACATTTACACCTTTCTTTTCCAAGACTCTTCATAAGATCTCTCTTGGAACTCTATCATAAGCCTTCTCAAGATTCAACTTTCGAGCTAAACACTAAAACTATAAAAAAGTAGAGGAACATATGCTTAGAAAACAATTGCATCAACAACAACACTCACGCCTTTATCCACTATAGTGGGGTCGACTATATGGATCCTTTGTCGCCATTGTGCCCTATATTTTGTCATAATCTCACTAATGCCTAAATTCATCATGTCTTTCCTTATAGTTTCATTCCAAGTCTTTATTGGTCTACCCTTGTTTAACACGCCTAGTGACTTGACTCTCACAACGCCTAACAGTTGCCTCTAATGGTCTCATTTGTACGTGCTCAAACCATCTTAGTCGAGCTTCTCGCATCTTCTCTGCAATTGGTGCTACTCCTGCCTTATCCTTGATACATTCATTCCAAATTTTATCCAGTCTCGTGTGTCCACACATTCACCTAAGCATTCTCATCTCCGCAACTTTCATTTTTTTGCTCATGTACACAATTCACCGTCCAACACTCAGAACCATAGAGCATCGCTGTTTTTTTGGTGCAATTGAATTGTTTAGAAAACAATTGCATCAATTTAAAAAAATCAATTTGATTTCATGTAGGAATATTTACTAGAAAAATGATATTATGTTGAGAAATTTAATGTAAAACTATAGAGCAAAGAAAAGATTTTCATATTCTTATTTCCGAGCTTAAAAGACATATGATTTAGCTCCACAACATTTAATTTGATGTGCATAAAGGAAGAAATACGTGTCATTGATATCTTCATGTTATTAAAGGTATGTGTTATGAAGCACTAATTTATAATAGTAGTTATGGAATGAGCAAATATTTTTTAATAATAGTAGGTTTACTTACATCAAGGAATGTGAAGATGCTTACAAAGATATCCAAGCAATGTGCCTTAGTGCATATTCTTTGTAAATGGCATTTTTAATCAGTGAGGTATCTAGTAAGTTAAGTGAACAATTAAAATAATGAAGATATTACTTAGAAGATAGATGAATTGTAATTAATAGTATAAAGGCTGGGTACATGATACCCAATTTTAGGCTCTATATGGGAGTCCGACGGCCTTCCAGTGAGGTAGCAAACGCCACTGGCGGGGTGGACTAGAGGGAGGGGGCCGGATTCGCAAACGGAGAGATTTATCGGTGTTGCTCGAAAAATGGGAGCAAACGCCACTGTGGAGTAAGAAAACACCCGCCACACCCCGCTGCTGGCATTTGCTCCCTCACCGGAAGGCTGCTGGCCTCCCAAACAGAGCCTTAGTGGTGATGCTGTTAGCAATTATTAATTTATCTTATTAGAATATAATAAAAAAATCAGATGTGATAGGCGTTCAGTATCTTTGACAAGGATGTAGATAATTATATAACCTTTAGAGTGAAAATTTGGCTCTTAAAACAGAGCAGTGTTATGACAAGAGGATATCATGGAGACTTTTAAAGGTAAATTTAGTCACAATTAGGCCGTCTTACAGATACTTGAGCATTGGGTAGTAAAAACGTGGTTAATTTAAAAGTTTGTGACAAAATTGAGATTGTTACTTTGTATGCGTGGAAAAGCTCGTAAAATTAAATAGTGAATGATTATATTATAGGAATAGTACAACGGGAATGATATCTATTAAACATAAACTATTAGAAAATAGATTTAGATGATTTGGGCATGTATAATATTGGATAGGACTGATACAGAACTCAACTGAGCAGATAGAGTTAATGATGAAAAATTAGGTAGTAGAGGGGAGTAGACCCGAGTAACATGAATGATTGTTATTCAAGATGATTCCGTAGTTAAAGCTTAATACCTCATGCAAAACTCACAAAGAACAAGTTGTGACATGACTATTGGTTGTGATGATGAATTTATCAAGTGTTTTTGTTCTTTGTACATCACTTCTGCGCGTGATCTTGAATCTGCCTCGATCATTTATATTGTCAAAGAATTTTGTGGTTAATTCTTTTAGGTGATCTATTATTGGTTCCACTAACTGGAATTAACTGTTTTTTTCAACGGCTTACCTGAGATAACAAGTAGTCATTTTTTGTAGTTTACTTTATCAAGCAACTTACCATACATATCTTGCATTTGTTTATATTATTTTTAATCGTGTATTACTTAGGTTGGTCGTTTACGTTGCTTATTTGTTCTATTTGACTTTGTATCTCATTTAGGTTTCCTTATGAGGATCTTGACTCTACATTGTCCTGCAATTGATTTTTCCTTGTATCCGATTTTCTTGTTGTTTTCCTTCTATTTAAGACTATCCTGTATATTGACACAAGAACAAATCTTGCTTTTCAAATACTTGGTTCATGGTATCCTGGCTATATAACAAATTTAGAATGACCTATTTTATCATCCAAGTGACAGTTTTTTTGAAGAGTTTTTAGTTTTATGAATGTGAGCTAGAGGAATAAATCTTTCAAGAAATTTACTTCTTATATTGGACTGAAAAGGGTGCTTATGCACTATGTGCAGCCCTTGTTTAGAACTTCAGTGGACTTTATAACCTGTCATTTAATTTAGACGGGACTAAAGATTTACCTTCTGATTTTGCCTTCCAAATGCTTAAATTTTGTTTATCAAAATCTGTTAATGAGTTGTGATTTACTTAGTGAAGGACTTTCCTCCCTCTTCTGTTTCAGGCTGGTGAATTTTTTTATTCAGTTCAAACTGTTGCTACAACACAACATAGAGAGACTGAAGCACGACCAACTGGTGATGCTTCTCTTGATAGTCCTTTATTGTTGGAGCAGGTACTGTAAATTGATTTGCTTTTTTTATTTTCCTTGAGTACATCTGTGAATACTGTCGATCTGTTAAGTAATCTCTTAAAAATACTTTTGTTCAGGAGATGCTAACCGATCCATCAAAGCAAATAAAGCTTGGATTTCTTAGTGGTCTTGTTCCAAAGGAAAAATCAATGGCTTTCGAGAGAATCTTATTCCGGGCTACCAGGGGTAACATGTTTCTTAAGCAAGTTCCAGTAGATGAGCCAGTCAACGATCCAGTCTCAGGAGAGAAGGTTATTCATTTGAAGTTTTAAACCGTTTCATGCCATGGACAAATTTTTTACTCAAGTTATAATCAGTAGTAGAGATTATCCGTATATGTAATGTGTGAATCTGTATAATACTAAAATTTCGATATTCAATCATCAATTGATTGTTCGCCTTTATGTTTATAATTTCCTATTTATGCTATCATAATTTTTTGATGAAAATAACAATGAACAATAATAAGTCTTTGTTGCATATGCATATGTGTATACATATATATAATATTTCTACCATAATCATTCATTAAAAAATTGTATCTTAGTTGAGGAAGTGGAGCTCTCAATCTCACCTTGACCCTTTCATTTGTAGCTATGCCACCAGTGACCTCATCAGTCCCCATCTCCATGTCTAGCTAGCCAATCTCCAGGACCACGCTAGGTCGTGCCTCCAGCAACCTCGCTATTCCCTCTCTCTATGACCTCGCCAAGCTCCACCTTTGCTTCCAATGATATTGCCAATCTCCATCTCCAACGAGCTTACTAGGTCTGCCTTTGTCTATATGATCAATCTCACCAGGCCCTGTTCCACTGATTTCTACAATTGTCATAACTTTGATAGTTCACGGGACTTTGTCCTCATAAGGAGCTCACTAGTCCTCATCTTTTTCGGTGGCTACCAGAGCGCCTCATATTATCACCTTCCGCTACCCTCTACGACGAGTGATTCTCTAGTGTGGTTTGGACTAGTTTTGTAATCTATTCTTGCTCCTTTTACTTGCGGATCTACTAATGTGTGTTTGGTCCCGTGATTTAATTATGTGGGAGCTTCTTTGGTTTCTTCATCTAGCAATCAAATACCTCAAACTAAGACCCCGGATGATCCCCTTGGTACTGATGGTCATTTTGGTTCTTTGAAAATTACTACATTGAATGATCAAGAGCAACACAACATATGATCTGAAGCTATCTGTTGTTTGGATACATTGATGTGAATGGTTGAGCCTCTGTGGACTGACTCCACTTGGAAGAAGTGATATTTAAAGAATTCATTGCATCATGGTTACTTCAATCAATTACCCATATTATCTACCACAATTATATGGTTATGGAATATGCGGATGAGATTTGAACTCGAGCTCGTGAGACTTACTCACAGATTAGTAGTTCAACTCAAGTGTATGAGCTGTCTAGATAGGTTCTTAAGCTGAAGTAATGATCCATGCCTGCTTTGCTTATTTTTTGAGTTTGAAAGGCTTTACAAAGAGATGGATTACTTCGGCGATTTCATCTCAGAAGTACTCCTGACACCATTACAATAACAACACTATAGCCTTTATCCCAACATAGTGGGGTTGGCTATATGGATCCTTTGCCTCCATTGCGCCCTATCTTTAGTCATAATCTCACTAATACTTAAGCACATTATGTCTTTCTAGTTTGATTTCAAGTCTTTTTTGGTCTACCCCTCCCTCGCTTAACATGCCTAGTGGCTAAACTCTCACAACACCTAACATGTGCTACTAATGGTCTCCTTTGTGCCTGCCCGTACCATCTTAATCAAGTTTCTCTCATCTTCTCTACAATTGGTGCCACTCATGTCGTATCCTTGATACATTCATTCCTAATTTTATCCAGTCTAGTGTTTCCACATATCCACTTATGAATTCTCATCTCCGCAACTCCCTTTTTTGCTCATGTACACAATTCACTGCCCAACATTCAGATCATTGAATCATTCTCGTGTGCACATCTTCTTCATGAGATTAAACATGGGATGTTTAATTCTGCAGGAACCCATGTTTTGCATGGCACTTTCCTTCCTACTCTACGTGAGGCATTTATGATGGTCCAATGCGATGATGATTGTTTGAGATCTCAGAGTTCTATTACTTTGACTACCTCCTTTGCTCTAGTTGGTTTTTGTATAGTTCATCCTCCCTCTTTAATATTCGTACGCTTATCTATGAACGTTGTGAGATGAAAGACATATTCAAGAGTCTTGTTACTAATTGTATCCTCATCTTATTTGACCTGGTAGACGCACTAATGGGCGTGATAATGGCTATGGTGGTAGTTGGCAATCAAGTCCACACTCTCAGTCTACTGCTCATTCCACTAAGTTTCATGAGTACCCTGTTCCTCCCTCTGGAAACATTGCTCCATCAGTTTTCTATCTAGTCTACTGCTCATTCCACTAAGTTTATCAGTTTTCTATCTAGTCTACTGCTCATTCCACTAAGTTTCATGAGTACCCAGTTCCTCCCTCTGGAAACATTGCTCCATCAGTTTTCTATCTGTTGATGTTGATAGTTTATCTTTCAAGACAACCTAAACACCTAGAGGGGGGGGGGGTGAATAGATTCTACTTATTTATAAAAACTTCTAGGCAGAATTCAATTTAATGGCTAACACAATAATCACAGCAATCACAGAAAATAAAACATCACAGATTGCACAATGTTTTATAGTGGTTCCCCAAGGTCTGGGTACATCCACTTTCCCCCTTCACCTATCTAGCAGTATGCTAGATTCGGCCAAACTTCCACTAATCTCAGATCAACAGATCCTACAACTCAGAACCCAACTGGTTCCTACAACTCAGGCACAACAGCCCTACCTCAGCCTTGCCCCAAAGCCTACAACTCAGAGAAGACCCTTCTCCTACACTCAGGCAAACAGCCCTACCACTCAGAGTTCAACACTCCTACACTCAGCCTTTATAACACAGGCTTACAACTCAGATCTGTGTAAACAGATCCTACAGAAATATAGAAAAGGTATTTTGATGTCTTGCCTTTGTTGAGAGAGAAGAGGACAAGACACTTCTTGATCAGCTGATGAAATCAACTGAATCTGAGCTTTCTTCAAAGCTTCTTGAATCTGAACTTAGCTGAGTTGATTTCCAAACAGCTTCTTGAGAATCCACTGGTGGTTTCTTTCTTCTTCTTCAAATTCTGGCTTGATCTCTCTCTATCCAGCACTTTGAATGATTCTTCTGAATTCTGATTAGAACTCTTCTTTGATCTATCCTTAGATAGTCTTCTTAGATCTTCCGGAGAAGATCTTCTTAAGTGCCTAGCACTTTCTTGAAATGAATTGGATTGTAATCCTTCTCAACTTTTTTTGATTCTCATCAATGTTTTCAAAAGTTACTTTCTCCTTCTGAATCTGTCTATTTATAGACTTTCTTCATGGTAACCGGCTGATCCGGTTTCTAACCGTTTTCTGACAAGTCTGACAGCTTCAGTTAACCGGTGGCAACCCACAGCTGTCAAGTCTTCAAACAAGTCCTGTGCCTTAGTCTTGAACCACAAGTTGTCGAGACAGTCTGTCAGAAAGTGTCGAGACCATCTGTCTATCTGTGTCGACACAATTGACTTTGGTGTCGACACAGTCTTCAGTGATGTCGACTAAGTTGCCTTTGAGTCGACACAGCTTCTTCTGAAAATAACTTGGTCTTGACTCTTCAGTGTGTCGACACAAGTCCTGTGTGTCGACACAGTTGTTGTAGAATCATAACTTAGTAAGTGTCGACTTAGCCTTCAGGTGTCGACACAGTCTTCTTTTAACTCTGCTATAATGTGTCGACTCAATCACAATGTGTCGACACATTCTGCTGGTGTAGACAAACTTGAGGTCGACTATATTCTTCTGTGTCGACACATCCTGCTGGTGTCGACAAACTTGAGGTCGACTATATTCTTCTGTGTCGACACATTTTCCCAATGTTGAGGTCGACGCTTTTCTTCTGTGTCGACACAAATTCCCAGTGTTGTGTCGACTTACTTCTTCTGTGTCGACACACTTTCCCAGTATTGTTGTAGACTAACTGTTATGTGTCGACACTGCTTCCCAGTGTTGTGTCGACTAATTTCTTCTATGTGTCGACACATCCTTCTCTGTGTCGACACTTGGACTTAGAATTTTTCCGCATACTTTATTAATTCTTCACCTGCACATGTCAACTCAAAACAACATCAAATACACCTTGATGTATATCATTGAGCTAAGTTGGGCTTCTTCAAATCAGGTACACATTTTCCAATGTACCCAACAGATGTGGTATCCTCTGCTCTCATTGTGATTCCTTGCTAGCTAGATTTTGCACTGCGTTAGTTACGTCAGCTGTGACAATTGCCAATGCTGCCTCTACTCACTCTAAATGGATCATAAACTCCGAAACCATTAATTAAACCACTAATTATATGACTGAGTTTTTTGTCAAGTTTTGCATCTTATGACAGTTATTAAAGTGGTTGATTCGTCATCCCCTATTATGAAGGAATGGTTTCTAATTTTTAACTCTCTCTCTTTCCTCCATTATATATGTTACCTCATTTCCTATAGTTTCATTCTGATCTGTCATTTGACAAAGTCTTTGATATTTCTTGTAATTTTTTACTTCAAATGTATTTTCAGGAATTTGATTATGTAGCAACGCATTGAAATGTTAGAAATCATGGGGGACTGTACTTCTTAGACCACGAGCAACCTTTACATGAATTATTTCCCCACAGTTCTCCCACTATTGATGATAGGAATTACTAGAGGGAGAGGGAGAAAATTAGAGAGAAGAAGGAAAGAGGCTAGGGTTTAGAGGAAGGAGAAATACCTTAGGGTTAATTTCTTGCCTCCAATTGATGACATCCCCGGGTATAATACCCGGGCCAAGGAGGGAGTCGGCCGGCCCCTCCACATAGGGCTGAACCGGTTGGTTCAGCCCTTGGCTGACCGGTTCTACTGAGTGGGGGCTGAACCGAATGGTTCAACCCCTTCGTTGCTCGTCGTCTCTTTGCGCCTGCGAGCATAATAACGCCCCGAGAAGCGGGCCCCGATCGGGGGCATAACATTCCCTTCCCCATCAAGAGCCAGCTTGTCCTCATGATGGAATTCTGGGTATAGCTCCTTGAAGTCCAACAGATCAACCCAGGAGTTATGTGCTTCCGATAAGTGCTTCCACTTGACCAAGAGTTCGGCCCGAAACTCGGCGCCCCGCTGCTTCCACCTGAGTAATAGAACATTCTCCGACATTGGCCGAAGTTCGCCTGCGACGGTAGCTTCTGCCAAGAAAGGGCTCGGTTGGGCACTGTCACCAATCTTCTTCTTGAGCAAGGAGACATGAAATGTCGGATGGATGCGGGAGCCCGCGGGAAGCTCCAACGTGTAAGCGACCGGCCCCACCCTTTTGAGAACACGAAAGGGGCCATAATATCGAGGAACCAACTTCTGATTTGTACGGCGAGCCACGGAGAGCTGTCAGTAGGGTTGGAGCTTAAGGAATACTTCATCGCCCACGACAAACTCCCTCTCCTTACGGTGCTTGTCCGCCTGGGCCTTCATGCGATTCTGGGCAAGGCGAAGATTCGCTCGCAATGTCACTAAGGTGCGGTCGCGGTCGCGGAGGGCCCGATCAACTGCCGGTAACGCCGTGCTGCCAAACTCATAACTGCTCAAAGAAGGTGGTGGCCGGCCGTAGACCACCTCAAATCGTGTCATCTTGCTGGCGGAGTGGTAAGCAGTGTTGTAACAATACTTGGCCCGGTGTAGCCAACTGGTCCAAGTCCGAGGCTCATCCATGACGAAACACCGGAGGTATGTCTCAACGCTGCGATTAAGAACCTTCGTTTGGCCGTCGGTCTGAGGGTGATTTGCGGTGCTGAAACTCAAGCAAGTCCCTTGAAGTCTGAAAAGCTCCCGCCAGAAGTGGCTTACAAAAGTGGGATCACGATAAAAAATGATGGCGCGTGGGAGGCCGTGCAAGCGGACGACTTCCCGAGTAAAGAGTTCGGCGACCGACTCCGCCGTATAAGGGTGACAGAGCAAGGAAGTGACCATACTTCGATAGCTTGTCGACCACCACCAGAATCACTGACTTGCCCTGAGACTTGGACAATCCATCAATAAAATCCATCGACACAGTATCCCAAATGTGCTGCGAAATCTCAAGTGGGTGGAGCAACCCGGCAGGAGTGGTGGTCTCTTACTTCTATCGCTGACATGTCTCACACTGTCGTACAAACTGCTGCACATCTCGGCGTAGCCCCGACCAAAATACATTTGCTCTCGCCCTTTGGAGGGTACGGAGCACTCCTGCATGCCCCCCCCACTGGAGAGGAATGAATGAAACTCGTGGAGCATAACTGTCTTCCATGCTGAGCCTGGGGGTATGACTACTCGGCCGTGGTAATGTAGTCGCCCGCTCTGTAGATGATAACCTGGCGTCACCATATCCCCACACTGAGGGCCTCCACGAGGGCGCGTAGAGAGGGATCCCGCAAGACCTCCTCATGTATGTCATCGAGCGAGTCGAAGACCGGCCCCAAAATCTGGGTGAGTGCACCATCAAGTAGGCGGGACAAGGCGTCCGCCACCACATTCTCCTTGCCCTGGCTGTAAATGATCTCATAATCGTAGCCCAAAAGTTTGGTGACCCACTTTTGCTGAAGAGGATAGGAGACTCGCTGGTCCAACAAATGCTTCAAACATTGGTGATCCGTACGAATCTTGAAGTGCCGCCCCAAAAGATTTGGCCGCCAAAGGGCCACTGCCTGAACCACTGCCAACAACTCCTTTTCATACGTGGACAGTCCCAACGTCTTAGGTGCCAACGCCTTATTATAAAAAGACAGTGGGCGGCCCTCCTGCATCAATACTGCACCCAGCCCCACCCCTGAGGTGTCCGTCTCTACAACGAACTCTTTAGTGAAATCCAGGAGGGCTAACACTGAGGTGGTCGTCACCGCTTGTTTCAGTGCCTGAAAAGCCGCCTCAGCGTCATCCTGCCACGCGAAGGCATCCTTCTGCAATAGCTGAGTCAGTGGTCGAGCAATCTTTCCATAATCCCGCACGAACCGTCGGTAGTAACCGGTGAGGCCCAAGAATCCCCGCAGAGCCCGAACAGTCTGGGGCTGCGGCCAAGAAACCATGCTCTCAATCTTCCGAGGGTCTGCTTTGACCCCTTCAGCCGAGACCAAGTGACCCAAGTACTCGACCTCCTCCTGTCCAAAAGAACACTTGGAGCGCTTAGTATAGAGCTGATGCTTGCGTAGAATAGAAAAGACCTGTTCAACATGACACAAGTGATCTTCCCAATTAGCACTGTATATCAACATGTCATCAAAGAAAATCAGTACAAAAAGGCGAAGTAGTGGGCGAAAGATCTCGTTCATATTGGCTTGGAAGGTGGATGGCCCGCCAGTCAGCCCGTTGGCCATCACCAGAAACTCGTAGTGGCCGTCGTGGGTCCGGAAAGCCGTCTTATGGACGTCCTCTTCCCGCATAAGGATCTGGTAGTAACCCGACCGTAGGTCAAGCTTTGTGAAGCGAGTCGCCCCGTGTAGCTCATCCAAGAGCTCTTCAACCAATGGAATTGGAAACTTGTCTTTCAAAGTGATGCCGTTCAAAGCCCGGTAGTCGACACAGAATCGCCACGAGCCATCCTTTTTCTTGACGAGAATAATCGGGGCCGAAAAGGAGCTCGTGCTGTGTCGGATGATCCCGGCGTCGAGCATCTCCCGGACGCTGCGCTCGATCTCTGCCTTCTGCATGTGTGGATATCGGTAAGACCGGATATTGGTAGGCTCCGCTCCGGCCTTGAGTAGAATCCGGTGATCCCGAAACCGCGATGGCGGTAGTGTACGTGGCTCCTGAAAGACGTCAGAATACTGCTCGACTAAGGACAACAACTGTATGGGTACCTCAGACGACCCGGCCTCATCAGACCGTACCGCCAAAAGGACTGCCATCAAGCTCCCTTCCACTCCGAGCTGCTGCATGCTCCGAAGAGAGACTTCCTTTACTGGCGAAACTATGAGACCCTTCAAACAGAACTGTCGGCCACGCTGCAGGAACTCCATCGTCATGAGCTCCCAATCAAAAGTGACCCGCTTCAGCTGCTGCAGCCACTGAACTCTGAGTATCATGTCTGATCCCCGGATGGGTAGAAGGTATACATCCGTGCTCCCATTGTATCCCTGAATCCGCAACTCCACTCCCTTCATGACCCCTTCGCACTGCAACTTGCTGCCGTCAGCCACCATAATCTGGAATGCAGCTCCCCTATCAATGTCATGCCCAACCCGCTGAGCAACGGTCGGATGAATGAAATTGTGGGTGCGCCCACTGTCCACTAATATTGTCACTTTCTCCTGTCCAACCCGTCCGGCAACCCGCATCGTTAGGGGCGGATTGCACCCTTCCATGGCCTGGATGGAGACCCCAAACTCCGTCACATCCACATCCTCCTCCAATAGCACCTCCTCGACTGCTACCTCGGGCGAAGACTCGTCGGCCACCTCTTCATGTGGCATGAAAACCTGTAGCTTCTGATACTTATGCCCGGGCACAAACTTCTCGTCACAGTTGAAGCAGAGACCCTTCTCCTTGCGGGCCTGGAGCTCGCCCCACGACAAACGAGATACCGTAGGCTTGGCAACCGCCTGTGGCTCTCTCCTGGCTATGGCGGGTGTGGCAAGAGGCTTCCCCGTGGTTTGTGATCGCTGCCGGTTGAATCGCTCCTCCTGAATGCGCGCTAGGGTGATAGCGTGATTCAAGCTCCGTGGCATATAAGCATGAACCTCATCCCGCAAATGATCCTTCAAGCCCGACACAAAACAACTCAGCAGTGACTTCTCTTCCCAGTGTACCCGGTTGACCAACTTCTCGAACTCTGTCCGGTACTCAGTCACTGTCCCCTTCTGTCGTAACTTCTGCAGCAGTGCCTCAAAGTCCTCATATTCGAGTGGCCCGAACCGGGCCGTGAACCCCTCCACAAAATCAGTCCAGGATACATAATCTCTACCTCTCAGGAACCACTGAGTCCACTGAAACGCGTCGTCTTCCAGATGGAACAATGCTATTTGCATCCATTGCCCCTCCGAGACCTCCTGATAGCTAAAGAACAACTCCACCTTATGAACCCACTCCAACGCATCCCCCCCTTTGATTTTGGGGAAGTTCATACGTGTCAACTTCGGTGGCATGTACGCACGCGGCCCGACCTGCCCTTGCCAGGCCTGTCGTCCCACATGCCCATCGTGTCCACCCGGGTAGCCTTGAGGTGGCTGACCCTGATGAGGAACGTGTTGCCCGGCCCACGGAACGTGGCCTCCAAACCCGCCAGGAAGAATGCCGTCTCGCGGGTGAGGAAGAAGCCCCGCTGCACCTCCTGGATCCCGTACAACAGCCCCCTGCCCTCCATCAGCTTGTAGCCATGTCTGCCGCCCGCAATCCACTGGTCCAGCATTCCAAAGCCGCCGCCCGGATGTCTGGACGGCCTGCACTCAGCCGGCCCAGCAAAACTGGGGCCGTCGCCTCCTGCTGCTGCCGCCGGCCACGTCGCCGCTCCCCCGCCTTCGCCGGTGATGCCCCAGGGCTGGGAGAACCCGACGCCGCTGTTTCCGCCCAGTCCGGGCACTCCAATGTTCGCCGGCCCAGCAAAGCTTGGGCCGACGCCCCCTGCTGCAGCCGTCGACCACGCCGCTGCCCCGTGCCCTTCACCGGTGGTCCCCCAGGGTCGGGAGAGGCCGATGCCCCCGTTTCCGGCCAAGGCCGACGCTCCCGTGCCCAAACGCCCGGATCGGGCGTTCTGGATGCTTCGGCGGACCGATCGGGTCTTCCTCCGATCGGTTCTTTCTCGCTCGGCCTTTTTCCTTTCAACAGTGCTTTAAGCTCCTCCATACGCACGTCTATACGCTCCTTCAACCGCTGTGTAGATGTGCGCATCTCTTGCTCGATTGCGGTTACCGAATCCATCAATCCACCATAGTTCTCCTCCAAGGCCTCCAAACGGGTGACCTCCTCTTGCGTGCAAGTGGTGACCATCGTTGGAGAAATACCGCCTCTGATACCAAATGATAGGAACTACTAGAGGGAGAGGGAGAAAACTAGAGAGAAGAAGGAAGGAAGCTAGGGTTTAGAGGAAGAAGGAGAAATACCTTAGGGTTAATTGCTTGCCTCCAACTGATGACATCCCCGGGTATAAATACCCGGGCCAAGGAGGGAGCCGGCCGACCCCTTCACATAGGGCTGAACCGGTTGGTTCAGCCCTTGGCCGATCGGTTCTACTGAGTGGGGGCTGAACTGGATGGTTCAGCCCCTTCGTTGCTCGTCGTCTCCTTGCGCCTGCGAGCATAATAACGCCCCGAGAAGCGGGCCCCGGTCGAGGGCGTAACAATTGATGAAATCCATTGCTAGTCCTGCATACTTGACCATTCATCTCCTTGTTTTCTATAAACAAATATTTCTTCTTTTGTATTTTGTTAATTTTTTTATTTGTTTCATAACTGTCTCATTTTTTATCTATTTGTTATATTATTTTTCTATTTGTTATAAGGAAAGACACGATGTCTTAGGCATCAGTGAGATTTTGACAAAATATAGGGCGCAATGACGACAAAGGATCCATTTAGCTGACCCCACTATAGTGGGATAATGGCTTGAGTGTTGTAATGCTTATGAATTTCTAAATATGTTCTCCATAATTCAGTATTGTTTTTTACCTGGCTCCCTACCTTTTGATGATATTCATTCTGATGTATTGATGCCATCCCCTATTATCTCTTACCGATTTCCATTAGTTTGCCACCTTTTTGAATGATTTTCTCTTACTATTTGGATTTGCTTGCTAAATGGGGAAAAAATTAAGTGTTTAAATGCCTTAAAGTTTTCCACAACTTTGTAGTAATTCAATTTGACGAAGTTATTGGAGTACTTCTTAGTGTAATTGAGGTATGGCGACAGAGGGGCGTTTGAAAGTTATTTAGTTGACCACATTCTTCATGAAACTATTTGTGCTCAAGCAGCTACACAAAATGGTATAGATGAATGAAAAGTAAATGCATTCTTGAGGTTGCCCTTCGCTTGCTTGGCACGATGCACCTTCCTAAGTCTTATTGGGGGTGAGCTATTTTGATAGTTGTTTATCACATTAATCACTTTCCTTCTTGTGTCGTGTCCTACAATATGCTGCCCCTATTGCGCACCTATGCACCAACTGTTTAGTTCATGCCTCTCACTTTCTTCCAAGAGTATTTGAGCGTGTTTATCCACAAAATGCATCATTTAAAATTGAACTCTTTGCTTCAAAAATGTGTCTTTGTTGATTACTCCTCTATTACTGAAGGTTAACCTTGCTATCACCCTCCGCCTCGTCGATTCTTATGTACCATGGTTGTCTTCTTGATGGGGTTCCGGGTAAGAGGGAAGAGGTGCGATGTTATGAGAACGGGAGAGGGAGAGAGGGAGGGAGAGGAAAAGAGAGGGAAAATTAGGGTTAGAGAGGAGAGGAGGGAAAAACACACATTCATCCAAGATAGTTCAAACAAGTACAAGCGAACAGAGGCGCAAATAATCCGCCAAAAACAAATGCTGAAAATAAAATACAACACCAAAACATAAATGCCGAAATAAAGATATGACGTGGCTAAGCCGTGATCTCCTCCGCGGGCTCGATGAGGTCATGTGGTAAACGCGCGTGGCACGTATACACTTGCCACAGGGGCTCGTCGTCGTGTAGTTCCGTAATAATGCCGTCGTCTGGAAAATGTGTCTTGTCCTCAAGATAGTAATCAGGAACTGGAGGCGAAAATCATCCTGGGGAAGCCACATCGCGTCTGAGTCAGGTCGACCAGTCCAAGCCACAAGAACTTCCTCTAATGCATGGTCCCCCAGAATGTTGCATTTGCGATCGAGGATCAAGACGAGGTTGTAGGGCGCCTCCCCGGAAAGGTCGACGTCGGCCGGGAGGTGCTCCGTTGTGGCGTGCTCGCCCACCACACGCCACAGCTGCGAAACATGGAAGACCGGGTGGATGCGGCTTCCTCTTGGGAGGCGAAGGCGGTAAGCGACCGCCCCGATGCGGGCAAGGACCTCAAAATGCCCAAAGAATCGGGGAGCCGATTTCGGGCACGACCGGTGGGCCACCAAAAGCTGACGGTAGGGGTGGAGCTTCACGAAGACCTTCTCTCGTATGTCGAAGGAGAGGTCCCGACGTTTCTTCTTGGCAAAGGAAACCATCTTCTGTTGAGCCCGTCAGAGGTGGTGCTTCAGGTGATCCAGAATGATGTCCCTGTCGCGCCTGTTGCGAAGAGAGGTGGCTAGGCTCTCCACCTGGCATTCCCCTTGGAGGTGGAGGACGATGGACAAACGAGGTCGGCCGTAAACGGCCTCAAACGGGGTAGGGTCGGCTGCCTGGTGGTGGGCGGTGTTATACGTGTACTCGGCCTACCCGAGCCACTTGGCCCAGCTTCGCGGCTGCTCCCCCTCGAAGCAGCAGAGGTAAGTCTCCAAGCATCGATTGAGGACCTCTGACTGACCTTCGGTTTGGGGATGGTACGCTGTACTCATGCGAAGGCGGGTGCCCTGCAGGAGGAACAATTCCGTCCAGAAGGTACTCAGGAAGAGCGGGTCCCGGTCGTTGACGATCGATCGGGGAAACCCGTGGAGGAGCACGACCCCCTGGATGAAGCTGTCGACCACTGTGGCTGCAGTGTATGGATGGCAGAGGGGAATGAAATGAGCATACTTCGAGAGCCGGTCCACCACGACCAGGATGCAGTCGTATCCCTGAGAGCGGGGCAGTCGTGTGATGAAGTCCTTGGCGACGTCATGTTGCAGTCATTAATCGGGAGGGGCTGATGTAGGCCACCCAAAAAGACGACTTCGTACTTGGCCTTCTGGCAGATGTGGTAGGAGGCCACAAAGACTTTGACTTCTCCGAATATGTGCGGCCAATAGAGTGAGGCTGCTAGCCGTCGGTATGTCCGGTAAGCACCGACGTGTCCCCTCGTCGGAGAGGAATGGAACTCGGCCAATAACTGAGGAATACTGGGGGAGGAGGGGGCGAGTACGAGGCGACCCTTAAAGAGTAGGAGGCCTTCCACCAAGGAGTAAGGAGAGTGGGCCGTGACGTCCGCGAGGAGCTCTATCCGGAACCCATTGAGCGCCGGGTCTGCTTCTACTTCCCGCTGGAGGGCGTTCACATCCTCCCAAACCGGGCGAGAAATGGCTGCAAGTATGGGGTTGCGAGAGAGAGCGTCATCATCGGCGCCCTCGAAATGATTCTCTGGTTCGAAGTCGCCGATGATGGCGAGGAACTCCTTGACCGCACAGACATGGATTAGAGAGTAGGGCTGCCGGCAGCGGAAACACAACCCTTTGCGTCGGAGGTCGTCGAATTCACGGTTGGAGAACCGGTGAGGGGCGTCCAGTCTGGCTGGCCGAGTGGCTGGAGAAGGGCGAGGAGCTTGGGGCTCTGGAGTAGCGGTTTGCCACGGTTGGCCCCCTGGCGAGGGTCTGCTTAGAGTTGGAGGGTGTCGAGGCGACAAATCTGCCTCCACGAGGCAGGCCATGTCGAGGGCCTCGGACACCGTCCTGGGGTGATGAGTGCGAAGCCGGGAGCGGATTTGGGGCAGAAGACCATGCATGAAGAAGCCGAGGTTGTGTTCCGACGGTAAGCCCGGAACATGGGTGAAGTGGCGCACAAACTCATCGATGTAGTCATCTAACGAACTAGCTTGGCGTACCCCACACAACCGTTCGATGGCAGAGCCGGAATAACAACTATCGTAGCGGCGGATCATCTCCTGCTTGATCTCCGACCAGGAGATGGTTGGGTCGAAGCCATTAAACCCAATGTAAGGCGGAGCCGTCGAGTCCCACGACGGCGGTGGAGACCTTGTCCTGCTCGGGGGTGTGGTGGATATCAAAGTACTTTTTCGCCTTTGCAATCCATCCAATTGGGTCCACACCGGCAAAGGTGGGGAGGTCCAGGGCGAGGGATGGACGACCTTGCAAAAACGGGGCGGCGGAGTCTCCATTGTGCGGAAAGGGTGCCACTCCGAGGAGGTACACGCCGGAGGAAGAGTCCGCGGATCCGTTGGCGGAAGAGGCGACAGAGGGTTGGATGCGGCCTGGCGGTGCGGGGCGCAGACAGCGGCGGTGCGGGTGCTAGCAGCGGGATGCGGCGCGTTGCAGGGCGCGGGTTGCTGGGTGCGGGAGCGTGCAGCAGGGTGCGGGGCTGGTTCTCCGACAGCCTAGGGCAGGAGAAAACGACGGTCGAACCAGTTTGATGGGGTTCCGGGTGAGAGGGAGGAAGTATGGTGTTATTAGAACTGGAGAGGGAGAGGGAGAGGGAGAGGGAGAGGGAAAGGAAAAGAGAGGGGAAATTAGGGTTAGAGAGGAGAGGAGGGAAAAACACACATTCATCCAAGATAGTTCAAACGGGTACAAGCGCTCCCCTTTATATTAGCTGGATGCGAACAGATGCGTGAATAATCCGCCGAAAATAAATGCTGAAAATTAAATACAATGCCAAAACATAAATACTGAAATAAAGATATGACGCGACTATGCCGCGATCTGCTCTGCACGCTCGATGGGGCGATGCGGTAAACGCGCACGATGCGTGTACACTTGCCACGGGAGCTCGTCGTCGTGTAGTTCCGTAACACATCTTCTGTGAGGAGTCTTAATTTCCTAATAATACTCAAGATTTCCTTTAGGTCGAGAAGTGTGAACTAGAATGTGGATTTACTAGATCTCTTTGCACATCTTTCTATAATTCTTATACTTGTAGTTCTCACTATATCTCCTCAACTTATTGTACTTGTTCCATCTTTTTATAATTGATCATCTAACTTACTTGCTATATCTTCTCATCCCACCTCACTTGTTCCATCTTCTACTCCACCCACTATATCTTCTTAGTCCACCTTACCAATTGTACCTCTCATACCTCTAGATTGTACTAACGAGTTCTTCTCTGACAATATCAGAGAGATTTGCAACTTGAATGTGATTTGAATTTCAAATCAATACAATCACACACAACTAATGGTTCAAGTTGTGCGACAACTGGTCTCGCCGTGCTCGACATCTCTTTTTCCGTTCGAACTTTTGTCATGCAGAGTACCATTCCACCTGCAATGCTTCCATAAGTCTCATTTTCTCTTGTGTGTGGAGTTGAGGCAGTTGAGGTTCTTTTTACCCCAACACTATAATAACCACATAGGGTTAAAAATAGTGAGAAAATAGTGGTAAAAGAGTGCCTAAGTATCTATATGAATAACACTCTTCACTTTGTTGGTGCGATTGGGCATAAAGCAGAGTGACCGGAGATTGGACGAAGCGAGCGGGGTAGTCAATGAAAGGAAGGGATGTCCCATCATGGGAGGGTCTGGCGCTGAATAGAAGGCCCACAACCGGTTGAAATGAGCAAACACCGGGAGTTGGCGCCGAGATGACTGCGCTTGATATAAGGGCATCAAAAGAAGGGAAGCAGTTGCTGGGAAAGCTGCAGAAGGAATTGGAGGCTCGATCGACAGATGCTGCAGTAGGAAAGCTGGATCGTCACTAGTGTGTAAGGGATGGGCGTGCATGCATAACAAGTGGTGTCAAGTATTGACATAGAGTGGAAATCACCGCTGGATGTGCGAAAGTCTGGATTAGTGGTGGAGAAAATGTCGTCTTGGTAACCGTAAAACCTGACCGTGCTTGTGAGGGACCGGATCACGTACGAGAGACTAGGCGTAGACTCGGTTGTTTAAACCATTGTGCGGTGGTGCATAAGCGGGCTGGATGAACGATGAAGATGTGTTGGACGAGGTTGGGCAGAGTCAAATCCTAGACGGCGGCCCGGTCGGACTAATTGATAGCACTGATTATCGAATCAAGATCATTAGAGAAAGATGCGGGGAAAATAACTCGCTAGGTATGATTACTATGATCATGTCTAGCTTCTGAGACTTGCTTCCCCTTCGAAAGCCCAATCCCTTATATATGTAAGAGTAGACATCTATGGAATATTACCAAAATAGACATGTGTGATACTAAGGTGACTGCGCTCTGCTTGTATCAATTTGTATGATTTGGTATGGCTTGATTTTGTTTTGGAATCTTGTACATGAAAATCATGTTTTTCATGCATGCTTCAGATATTGTTTATGCTACTTCACCTTTTTTTGTTAATTCCGGTGGTAAATACTTTTTCATTGAAGGGGCTTGTAATTGGAAGGTTGTGGTAGGCTTTGACAAGCAACTTGACGGGTCTGATTAGCTTTTTTCTAAAGTTGAATGTACTGTATTTCTTATATTTTTTTGTCAATGTTTTGGGCGTCTCCTTTTCTTCTTATGTTTTAGGTCAATGATACAAATATGCATCTATTTGTTTATGGTATATGGGATATATATGCAAAGTATAATCAATCTTTTGCTTGCCTTAAGCTTGGTGCCTTGAGCAGTATTTTGGGAGTAATTTTTTGATAGTCTGGAAATAAGTATATATGATTTGGTATTATGATTGTGTTTCTTCTGTTGAAATCAGTTCATATTTCTCCACAAGGTGAAAACCTAGTTCAATTGTGGATGTCCACAGTTCAAGCTTAAGTTGTTATTTTCAGTTAGTGATTTATTTCTACTTTGGCCATTTTGAATAGACTAATTCTCTTTTTTCTTGCTATCTTATTAAGATAAGATTGTCTATCAGTATGATTAGTGCTATGAGATTTTGTTGCCTATTCCATTATTTATTGTCTTTTGTTGTTTCGTCACTCAGGTCCTTTTACATAACAATTTCCATCTACTCATGCATCGTGCTATTTGTTTTGCTCATCCATGCAATGCTTTCAACTGGGCAATGGGGTTTCACCATGTAAATTTCTCTACAGATTGCTAAAAATGTGTTTGTTATATTCTATTCTGGAGAAAGAGCCAAGACAAAGATTCTGAAGATCTGTCAAGCTTTTGGTGCCAACAGGTATCCATTCACAGAAGACGTCAGCAAACAAATGCAGATGATAAATGAGGTATGTTCCCAATCTTTGCTGCATAGATAGTCATTTTCTCTTCATTATTGTATTATTTATAAAAATAGAATGCAAAATGTTTTGTTTCATTATAATGTTTTTTGCAAATGCTTGCAATAACCATTGACCGTAGTTCTTGTGGTTCGATTCTATTCTTAGTCCGTTAAATTTATATTAGCAACTCTTCAAAGATCCGTAAATGATAGTTCTGTATGGTTGATATTTCTTACATCTTTTATCATTCCATGTAACTTTTTTCAACCATTACATTCTCAGGCATCTTTTAAAATTCAAGAGTTGAAGACTACTATAGATGCTGGATTACTCCAGCGAGATAATTTATTGAAGAACATTAGGTACCAGTTTGAGCAGTGGAATTATTTGGTGAGTTGAAAATGTGACAACTATGGTTTGCTATATCTTTTTTCTTGTTGAATAAAATTTTTCTTGCTAGGGGCTTTAAAGGTATATATCTCATTCAGGTAAGAAAGGAGAAATCTGTTTATCACACTTTAAACATGCTAAGCCTTGACGTTACAAAAAAATGTCTAGTTGCTGAAGGATGGAGCCCAGATTTTGCTGCAAATCAGGTACGTAGCATTTCTATTGATATTGTCTGAGTAGTTCTTGTATACTTAGTAGTAGCATAACTTGGAACCACTCAGCTTATAATCAATCATGCAGATTCAGGATGTGCTGCAGCGAGCAACCTTTGATAGCAAATCCCAAGTGGGATCAATTTTTCAGGTTTTGCACACAAAAGAATCTCCACCTACGTATTTCCGAACAAACAAATTCACTTCAGCTTTTCAAGAAATTGTCGATGCATATGGGTTAGTTATCTTAAAGAGAAGTTTGAAAGGAATCTCTATTTTTTGTGTTGTTTTCAAGTGGCATCCTTGACTTATTGCATCTGCTTGCTATACTAATATGTGGAAATAATTGCTAGTTCTATAACTCTGCTTAGAATACATATTATATAGAAATGTATAGCTACCAAAACTACTACTCTATACCATGTTTTTATGTTTGATGCACATGTTGCTTTAAATGCAATCTTTCTATAGTGTGATCTATGTGCATACTGTATGGATTAATTTAATATGAGCACATTTTCCTCTCAATGCATGCAAATTATTGGTAAAGTTTTATCATTTAGCTTATCCTAGAATGTCATGAAGAATTTGTCAATGTACATTTGATATGACGGTCCAAGTTCTTGTGATGGTAATTTTATTAACTATTCCTTTTTTTAGCACAAGCAATTTAGCTTAACTGGATATGGCGATGTAGAATGTCTTAGGATTTAGGTATCTATTGCAGATTTGATATGGGAGGCAAAAACCATGCATTTCCTTCACGGAAATCCATGAATTATCATATGCATTATGCAAGCTTGTGTATGAGGTAAATTGATACCCACCCTATGTAATGGAGACTATTTATCCAACGCTATCTGTCATTCTTGTAGATAATGTACAACAGAAGGGATAAGTAATTTAGATGAGATTTGCAAAATCATTCCTTGTGGGTGACTCTCTCATTCTCTTATTGTAAGTGTAGGAGAAAACAGAACCTTGTATATATGTTCACTTGTGTCAAATACAAACAATGAGTACAAATATATAAATGAGAGAAAGAGAGAGGAAGGTCCTATACATGATGTGAGACTAAAGAGGAGAGAGAGAAAAACAATAAAAAATACATAATGAGCCTAGATTAAATGGGCTTCTCTAACACTCCCCCGCAAGCTGGAGCGTATAGGTCATATGCACCCAGCTTGGACAAACACTGGTAAAACAAGGTACTAGTTAAAGATTTCGTGAGAATATCAACAACTTGATCAGTGCCCAGAACGTGCTTTAATTCAAGTTTATTCATTTGGACTTTCTCTCGAATAAAGTGACAGTCGACCTCGATATGTTTCGTGCGCTCGTGAAACACCGGATTCTTTGCTATGTGTATGGCTGCTTGACTATCACAAAATAGAACAGCAGATGAAGGAAGTTTTACTCCCAGGTCAGTAAGGAGACTTTCAAGCCATGTGAGTTCTGAGACAACTGATGTCATTGATCGGTATTCAGCGTCCGCGGAGGATCGAGC
The DNA here is from genome assembly GCA_039513925.1 of Platanthera zijinensis. Classification (NCBI taxonomy): domain Eukaryota; kingdom Viridiplantae; phylum Streptophyta; class Magnoliopsida; order Asparagales; family Orchidaceae; genus Platanthera; species Platanthera zijinensis. The sequence goes on along the minus strand of CM077078.1, from coordinate 247,520,797 downwards.
GACCATGGCTTGTTTCTTACTTTTCCATGTAATGAGATGACCACCAAAATAAGTACAAAACCCACTTGTTGACCGCCGATCGTCCAGGGAACCAGCATAATCGGCATCAGAATAAGCAATCAATGCTGGAGCAGAGTTGGAGGTTTTGTAAACTAGTCCTTGACCCGGAGCTGCCTTAAGGTATCGGAGAATCCGTTCAACCGCCTGGAGATGAGAAACCCGGGGAGCATGCATGAACCGACTGACAACCCCAACAACAAACGATATATCAGGCCTCGTGACTGTTAGGTAGATCAGCTTTCCCACAAGATGTCGATAGTATTCCGGGTTCTGGAGAAGCAAATCATCATCAGAGGCATGAACACAATGTTTGTGATTTGCCTCCATCGGGGTATTAGCTGGCTTGCAACCAGATTGGCCAGCGTCTTTGAGAAGATCAAGACAATACTTTCGTTGGGAGAGGACAAGCCCATCCGACCGTCTTGCGACCTCAAGACCGAGGAAGTAGCGAAGATGCCCCAGGTCTTTGGTCTAAAACTCGGTGCTCAGATGCTGTTTGACCGCTTGAATCCCCTTTGAGTCATCCCCAATAAGTAGGATGTCATCAACATAAACCAACAGAAGGACGGTTCCAGTTGCCCTGTGTCGGGTGAATAAGGAGAAGTCTGCAGAACCCCGAGTGAAACCCATGTCCCGAACCGTCTTGCTGAACTTGTCAAACCACGCCCGAGGGGATTGTTTGAGACCATAAATGGATTTCTTTAGAAGACACACACGAGACTCCCCCGTGGTCTCAAACCCGGGCGGTTGGCGCATGTAGACGGTTTCCTGAAGATCACCATTCAAGAATGCATTCTTGATATCCAGTTGATGAAGGGGCCAGTGGCGATGCACAACCACGGAAAGTAGGACACGAACGGTGTTGAGCTTGACCACCGGAGAGAAGGTTTTCTCATAATCAAGGCCCTACTGCTGAGTGAAGCCACGAGCCACCAGGCGGGCCTTCAGACGGTCAACAGTGCCATCCGGACCATGTTTGATGACGAAAACCCATTTACACCCAACAGGTTGGTGACCGGGAGGTAAAGGAACAAGCACCCAATTCTGGTTGGCCCAAAGGGCCTTCATTTCTTCGTCCATGGCAGATCGCCAACCTGGATGTTGAAGCGCCTCCTGTACACAGTTAGGAACAGAAACAGAGGATAATGATGTGGCAAAATGAAGAAGTGGCGGGGAGAGGCGTTGTAGAGAGACATAATTCGCCATTGGATGAGCTGTGGAGGCTGGAGCCGGAGCCGGAGCAGCAGGTCGCGGAGCATCAGAGTTCGAAGCCGACTGTAGTGGGGCAACAGGATGAGGAGAGCGACGGGAATAGACCCGGATGACAGGTGGCTGTGGACGTACCGGAGGCTGGGCAGGAAGAGGAGACGGTGGGGAACGGGGAACAGAGATGACAGGACGTACGACGGGCTCTGGAAGAGGAGCGATATTCAGATCAGAAAAGAATGGAAGATCTTCCCGGAACGTGACGTCCGCAGAAACAGTTACCTTTTGAGTATGCGAGTAGTAAGCGAATAACACACATAGCCCTTTTGAGTGTGCGAGTAGCCCACAAAGACATGTTTGGCTGCACGGGGATCCAACTTGTCGGTAGAGGGGCCGAGGTGGTGAATGTAGCAAGTACACCCAAAAATGCGGGGAGGAATAGGAAACGCCAGAGTGGAGGGAAATATGAGGCCGAATGGAATAGCATTCTGGAGGACAGGATGGTAGACGGTTGATAAGAAAACAGGCCGTGGAAAGCGCAAAGTTCCAGTATGGTTTGGGAACTGCATTTGAAGCATAAGGGAGCGAGCCACATCAAGAAGGTGACGATTCTTGCGCTCGGCGACACCATTCTGTTTTGGGGGTATAAGCAAACAACGTTTGGTGAATAATTCCAAACTCAGAGCAGAGGGTCGCGAAGTCATGAACAGTGTACTCACGCGCATTGTCTGTACGAATCGTTTTAATGGGCGCAGAGAATTGAGTACGAGTCTCAAGGATGAAGGCCCGGAAGACGCGGGGAAGTTCAGAACGATCGCGAAGGAGATATAACCATATCATGTGAGAATAATCATTAATAAATGTAAGAAAGTAACGGTAGCCAGAAATACTAGGAATCTTGTATGGACCCCATATATCGGAGTGTACCAACACAAAAGGAGCGGAGCTCCAAGTACAATGAGAAGGAAAAGATGAACGTGGCTGCTTGCCAAAAATACATGTTTCACACTGAAAAGCAGGAAGAGATACATCCGGGAGAGCCTTCTGGAGGACTGGGAGAGGAGCATGACCAAGACGCCGATGCCAATCTGAAGAAGAGACAGATGCGAGGAGAGTAGGAGAGTCATCAAGAAGGTAGAGCCCGTTCTGCAGTCGCCCCCTACCAATGATAGTCCGCGTCTGCTGATCCTGTATCATAAAAGAAGATGAAGTAAATGTCACGGAGCAATGCAAGTCAGTCGTAAGGCGACCAACAGAAAGTAAATTGAAGGGAGAGCCTGGAACATGAAGAGCCGAGCGTAGGAGAAGGGAGGAGGCGAGAGGAATATCAGCACAGCCCGAGACGGGGACAGCTGCCCCATTGGCCCTAGTAATGTACTTCGGGTGAGGAGAAGACAAGTACTGAGGTGGTCGAACAGAGGTGATGTGATGAGTGGCACCCGAATCTATGATCCATCGCGGGCCAGTGGAGAGGTAGGCGATACCTTCATTGGAGATAGAGGAGGGGGAGGCAACCGAGGCCGGCGGGCGACTGAGCAGGCCATGAAGATGCTGGAGCTGAAGGCGAACCTCGTCGAGGTCAGTACGAGTGGGAGAGGAGTCAGTGGCAACAACAGAGGCCTGCGGACGAGGAGGACGACCATGCTTGCGATAGCACGTGGCTTCAAGATGCCCGTCTTTGCCGCAGAAGGAGCACTTAAGCTGCGACCGGCCACTACGACCACGTCCCCGAGAATCAGACCGTCCCCCACGAGCCGAGGGCGGGAGAGGAAGTAAAGGCCCAGGGGCCTGCTGGAGCAGGGCCGGAGAAGGAGGGTCAGAGAAATCCAGAGGCGGGGAGACCTTGAGAAGCATCGAGCACACATCCGAGAAGGATGGAGTAACAGTAGAGGAGAGAACCTGAGCCCGCACACTGTGAAGGTGATGCGGGACCCGAGCCATCATCATGGCAATACCAACGGCTTCCTTTTGGGCACGTTGGGCAACAAGGTTCAAAGTAGGGGGCTGATGGTGGATCCAAGCTTCGACCAGAGACTAAGCCTGGGCAACAAAGGAGGTGAGATCAGCCGCGCCTCCACTATCTAGAGCCTGAAGAGCCGTGGTGATGTCATACAAATGATGGAGACTATCTTTGCCAGAATAAAGGGTATGGAGCTCGTCCCACATGCCGTTGGCCGTCTCGTGGTACATTGCCAGGCGATAAGACTCAACATCGAGAGAGTTGAGAATCCACGTCTGAACACGGCCATCGTTGCGTACCCAATCATCAGTGGGAGTACCAACAATAGCCTGAGTCAAGTGATGAAGAAATCCCTTTGACTGGAGGACTCGGCGAACAGAGCGAGCCTATTCCACAAATTTTTTCTTGCCGGATAAGGAGATAGTAGTGATCCAGAGTTCATCACGAACATCTGGAAGAGAGGCCGCGCGGGGAGCAGGAGAGTCCGTCTGGCCGGTGGAATTAGCGGACAAAGCCATCAGAAACCGCGGCTAGGAAAGACGAGGCGGCGAACAGCCTGGGCGAAAAAGGCGAACAACAGAGGAGGCCGTGCAGTCACGCCGAACACCAGCAATCCAGCGTGTTGCGACCAAGATGCGGAGAGGGGAGGGAGTCCGCACGGTCAGGTGAGTAGGGGAATGAGAATGAGAGCAGTCCGCGCGGATAAGAACAGGCCGCGACATATAAGAGTAAGAGTCCAGTCGGATAGGGAACTTCAGCAGGAGGCCGCTCAGTCACACCTAACACCAGCAATCAAGCAGATCGCGACCAAGATGCGGACAAGAGAGGGAGTCCGCACGGTCAGGTGAACAGTAGACAGAGATAGAGAGCAGTCCGCGAGTAGAGCTCGAGCGGATAACGAGGAGAGTCCGCGACTGGCAAGAGAGAGAGGCCGGGGCGGAGAGAAGAGCAAGCCGAGCGAAAAGGAGAAGATCGCTGCGGATAGAGACGGATATCAGCGGGAGAAAGAGACGAGCAGGAGATCGCAGCGAGCGATTAGGAGAAGAAGGCTGCTGCGATTACTGGAAGAGCGCATCGAGTAGAGAGAGGATGAGATCGCTGCGGAAAGGCAGAGGACAAGCCCGCATCGAATAATTGGGAGGCCGTAACAGTTAGGCAGAGGTGGTCCCCACGGAATAGAGGAGAAGAAGGCTATAAGTAGCCGGAGGTGGGGGGGGGGGTGGATCCACGGGGTGAGAAGGAAGAGAGGCGGATAGGAGTTGCGAGACCGCAGGAAGCAAGGAGAGCAGAAGGAGGCTGCCAAGGAGAGGGAGGCAAAGAGAGAGGGCGGAAAAGAAATAGTCCGCACGAGGCCGCGTAAGGCAGGCGGTTAGAAATTTTCAGACCGCCCAACGAGGACCGTAGGCTCTGATACCATGTAGGAGAAAACAGAACCTTGTATATATATTCACTTGTGTCAAATACAAACAATGAGTACAAATATATAGATGAGAGAAAGAGAGAGGAAAGTCCTATACATGATGTGGGACTAAAGAGGAGAGAGAGAAAAACAATAAAAAATACATAATGGGCCTAGATTAAATGAGCTTCTCTAACAGTAAGCAACCACAACATATAAACTTTCTAGAACTTATTAATTTTTTTTGCTTTATTTTTTCTCCTCATGTATTACCCTCTATATATAGAGGGTATTATTATTCAAGATATTAAAATTAATTCTCACGGTTTGACATGGTATCAGAGCTAACCCGTGTTTTGCCCTAGCCGCTCGCCGGTCTCTTCCCATCGCTCGATCCCGCAGCCCAGCAACCTCGCCGTCGGCCTCCCACCTCCCTTCTCTCCCTCCTCTACTTTCTCCCCACAGCTCGGCTTCCCTCCGACATGACAGCGACGCTGAGCGTTGTGCAGTACGCCGATCGGTGCCCTGGATGGCTGCTCCTCTGGCAACCGTCTGATGTGCCCCTCCCTCTCCATTTACTTTCTCTCATGAAAAGAACTCTAACTCCTCCTTCAAGCCTCCTTTGACTTCAACACTCAAGGATCTATTGCTCTAGGATCCAAGACGGTCTTTCTGGTGGTGTCCGACATATTTTCCGGCATCGCCCTTTTTCCGCTGATCTTTTGGAGGCAGTTTTTTGACATAATCCGGAATTCTTCGACATTTCTTTGTTCTCTGATTTCATGATGTCTGACGTGGTTGATTCTCCTGACTTATCACAACCTATGTTATTAAAGGTGCGCCTAAGGCTCAAGGCTCACCAGACTCAGAGGTTTGCGCCTCCGTGCTCCTTATTTACGCCTTAGAAATTTAAAAGGCGCGCCTGAGTGAGATTTTTGTTATAATTTTTTTTCTTAAAATAAAATAAAATAATGTAAGTACTCAATAATTTTTTATTAATTTAGTATTTGTGAAATATAATTGTGAGTTGAAACTTTGATATGATGCAAGTGACCACATTGATTTTATTTTTAAGAGATTTAAACGATAATAATGAATGCTTAATTAGTAAACTAGATAAAAAATTTGATCGAGAAGCTGAAATGATGTTTGTTGCTGATTATTTAAAATGGATGTGGTTGCTCCTTGCCTTCGTCAGGCGCGCACCTGCGCCTTGAGCCTTGCGCTTAGGCTCCAAGGCCCTTTAGGGCTAGGTGGGCCTTGCATCTTTAATAACTAAGATCACAACCCGATGAATCTACCCGGGTTGGGCACAATCATACGACATCTCAGCTTGCCACGATTCGTCTTGATACTACAAATTACCTATCATGGTCTCAATTTATTGTCTTGGCCCTTAAGAGTCAACGTTTGTTTGACTATGTTAATGAGACTATTAAGGAGCTAGAGAAGACTGCATTTACGCGAGCTGAATGAGAATCGGAGAACTCTTTGATTATGTCATGGTTGATTAATTCCATGCAAGAGGCTATTGCACGGAATTACCTATTCTTGGATACCGCTGCGGATATTTGGAGTCGTGCCGAAGCTATTTATTCCCGAAAAGGAAACACTGCTCATTTCTTTCAGCTACGAAGGAAGATCTTTCTCCTTTGACAAGGTGATCGACCACCGTTCGCCTATTATTTGGAGTTCACTCAGGCCTCAGCTATATCAGGAGTATGACCATTTTACCTCCCGCGACCTTGTCTGCACTGCTGATGCTATCCTTTTTTGTGCTCATGAAGATCAGAACATGGTGTTTGAGTTTATACATGATTTACACCGGATTTTTGATCAGATTATTGTTCGAATCTTTGACCGCATTCCAATCCCTTGGTTGTTAGATACCTATGGTATTGTCCAGCAGGAATATGACCGTCGTCAGTCTTGGAGTTCAGAGGTTCTTTCTAGTGGTTCTGCTCTTGTAGTTTCTCGTTCCGGAGGTACTAATCCTCTGGACTTTAAGCTCAGGACCACAGTCAAAGACCACTTGATGTGTGATTATTGTGGTCGGAGTCGGCATACTCATGACACCTGTTTCAAATTGCATTGAGAGGTTGAATGGTTCCTCGTGGGGGTCGTGGTGGACGTGGTTGTGGCCGCTTCAATTTCAGCTCTTCTCGCTCTGCTCACCTGTCTGAGTTCATTGATGATAGTACCTCATGTTGCCAGAACTCTGAGCCCCGGTCCCTATCTGGGGCCTTTTCTACTGATGAGATGATGACCCTCCATCGCATGATGCAGGAGTTTTCCACGAAGACCACTTCTGGTCCATCCTCGTCCTTTGCTCATTCAAGTACTCCAAGTGATCACTCTGCTGCTGTACCGCCTGACACTCATTGGATCATTGATTTTGGAATCACAAATCATATGATTGGGTCATCGTCAGGTTTTTTTTTCTGTTCACCATTGTCTAGCAGAGACAAGGTAAGTATTGCTGATGGAATCTTTTCCTCTTGCAAGAAAAGGCTCTATCACTTGCTCTTCTCTTACCTTGACTTCTACCCACGTCCCTTCTTTTACTCGCAACCTCTTATCTGTTAGTCATATTACAAACTCCATGAATTGCTCCGTCATTTTTTTCCTTCTTATTGTGTCTTCCATGACCTGCAGACGAAGAAGATGATTGACTTTTGTAGGATGCGTGATAGATTGTATGTGTTTGATGCTGCTGTTCCTCAGGCCTTTTATGCTCACTAGATTCCTCAGTTGGCTACTTGACATTGCCGCTTGGGCCATCCCTCTATTTCTACTATGCAGCCGTTATTTTCCAGTTTTTCATCTTCTGTTTTTAAAACTTTTATGTGTGATGTTTGTGAACTTGCTAAACATAAACACGTCTCTTTCAATCACGTGTCTAAGCCTTCTGTTGTACCTTTTCATATTATTCATAGTGATGTATGGGGCCCTTGCCCTGTTGCTTCGATCTCTAGTTATTATTGGTTTGATACTTTCAATGATTATTTTTCTCGCAATACGTGGGTTTATTTGATGCGTAGTAAAAGTGAAGTATTCCACCTTTTCCAAAAATTCCATAAAATGATTGCCACCATTAAAATTCTTCATAGTGATAATGATCGTGAATATATAAATACCAAATTCGAAAATTATTTGAGTGATCATGACCCGCAATGCTCTATGGTTTTGAGTGTTGGACAGTGAATTGTGTACATGAGCGAAAAATGAGAGTTGTGGAGATGAGAATGCTTAGATGGATGTCTGGACACACGAGATTGGATAAAATTAGGAATGAAAGTATCAGGGATAAGACAGGAGTAGCACCAATTTCAGAGAAGATGCGAGAAGCTCGTCTAAGATGGTTTGGACAAGTACAAAGGAGACTATTAGAGGTACCTGTTAGGCGTTGTGAGACTCTAGTCTCTAAGCATGTTAGACGAGGGAGGGGTAGACCAATAAAGACTTGGAATGAAAATATAAGGAAAGACATGATGTACTTATGCATTAGTGAGATTATGACAAAAGATAGGGCACAATGGGGACAAAGGATCCATATAGCCGACCCTACTATAGTGGGATAAAGGCTTGAGTGTTGTTTTATTTGAGTGATCATAACATCGTTCATCAAACCACTTTTGTGCATTCTCCTATACAAAATGGTGTTGCTGAACAAAAATTTTGCATTTTCTTGAAGTGACATGATGTTTGTTTTTTATGATGTCTCTTCCAAAATATTATTGGGGTGATGCCCTTCTTACTGCAGCTTATCTCATCAACCGTATACCGTCCCATCATCTGGATAATCGCACTCGTCTTCGTACCCTAGGTATCCCTCCTACTACTCTTGCACCCTGTGTGTTTGGATGTTTAGGTTTTGTTCATATTCATAACATTACTTGAACACAACTTGATCCTCATGCCCTTCGTTGTGTGTTCATTGGTTATTCCTCTACACAAAAAGGGTAGAAATGCTATCATCCTGCTAGCAGAAAAATATTTGTCTCAATAGATGTTACTTTTCATAAAAGTACCTCTTATTATGAATCCTCACTTCACATGGAGTATTCATACTTGGAAGCGAGTGCTCCTACTCTTCCTCTTCCTATTCCTCCTCCTCCATACATTACCATTCAGGAGGAGAGTGCAGATATTCTCAAAGATATTGCCAAAGAAAATGAGTTGCAAGTGTACACTTGGTGAAGCAAAAGATCAAACACTCAATCACATCCCATAATACTAGAGCCTTGAAACTCAAACTTTCTCGTGAATTTGGATGGTTAGTACAAGTGATAATATGGATGAGATTTGTTTCTTGAAACTCAAACTTTCTCGTGAATTTGAAGTGAAAGACTTAGGTAAGTTGAGATATTTTATAGGGATTGAGATGGTAAGATCTAAATGTGGTATTCATATTTCACGGCGAAAGTTTGCCCTTGATTTATTAAAACAGACAAGAATGAGTGGGTGCAAGCCTGCTGATACTCCTATTGAAGTGAACCACAAACTTAGACATGATGATGAGGAATTAGTGAAAGATATTTCCGGTTATCAGAAGCTGATAGGTAAACTGATCTGCCTATCTCATACCCATCCTTACATCTCATATGCAGTAGAAGTGATAAGCCAATACATGCATTCCCCTAAAGTTAGACAGCTTATGTTGTGCATAGAATTTTGAGGTACTTGAAGACCTCGCCCGATAAGGGAATTCTATTCTCTCTTAGTGATCACAAAAAAATTGAAATATATACTGATGCAGACTGGGCTGGATCAGTTGATGATAGAAGATCTACTACATGATATTATTCTTTTGTTGGGGCTAATCTGGTCACTTGGAGAAGCAAGAAACAACATGTAGTGGCTCGCTCTAGTGCGGAGGCTGAGTTTAGAGCCATGAATCATGATACATGTAAGGGGATGTGGCTTCGTTCCCTCTTGAATGATATTGGTTTTTTAGAAACCGACCCCTTCAATTTGTACCGCGATAACATGACTTCAATCAGCATTGCTCAGAATCCTGTCCAGGATGACCGCACCAAACATGTTGAAGTTGACTGACACTTCATTAAAGAAAATATTATGAAAGGAATTGTTTGTACTCCTTTCGTTCACTCGGAGGGATAGTTTGCAGATTTTCTCACTAAGACATTGAGTGAAAAAACTTTTGCTTCTATTGTTAGCAAGTTGGACATGAAGAACATTACATGCCCAACTTGAGAGGGAGTGTTAGAACTTATTAATTTTTCTTGCTTTATTTTCTTATGTATTACCCTCTATATATAGAGAGGGTATTATTATTCAAGATATGGAAATTAATTCTCACGTTTTGACAAAACTCTATGAAGGAATAAACACTTGCTGTGTGAATGTTCAAGGTTCTTAGATTAATAAGTGGAGATTCCCCCTCTTCTTCACTTTGATTCCACCTTTATTTATGGGCTATGGTGAGTAATAATTATTTTTGGAATTGGATACAAACATTGTGACTACAATTCTTCTATTATTGTTGTTAGGTGCTATTATAATTTTTTTGTTCTAAAGTAGACCTAAAATTAGAAGAGCACGTCTGACTTGTGGCTACCATCCTCCTATTAGAATTGTTGGGCACTTTTAAAATTTTTTGATCTAAAGTAGATCCAAATTTCCAAGAGCATGTCTTACTCTTAAAGCCAGTTCCTCTACAGGACGGATTACTAGCATTCTCCTTGATGAGAAAAAATACTTTTCATGGGCCACATCGATGAAAGTAGCCCTTGCCGACCGGAATAAGCTTTTATGGCTGACCGACGACCCCTTTATGCCTCAATCGACCGACACAGATGACAAAAAGAAGTTAGTCAAGTGGTCGACAAAAAAGTACATTGTTCTTAGATGGATTCAGTGCTCGATGGAGCCTCGCATTTTAGTCAGTTCGTTCGCTTTGAGGACATCTCCGAGCTTTGGTCCGCTCTCCAGCGCACCTTTGGGCACACGCGTGTTGATGCCCAAATTTTTGGCATCTTTCAGGATATTGCTTCCGCTACCCAGGGAGAGCGTTCCATTCATGAGTACTTCACTTACCTTCAGGATCGTTTTCTTGAACTTAACGATCTTGAGCCTCTTAGTGCCCTGGAATCTCCTGTCGATATTGCTCTTATTCGAAAACAGCGATAACATCGAGAGACATACCAGTTCTTGATGGGGCTTCGCCTCAAATACGATTCTACCCGTGTTCAGACTGTGGGGATGTCACCTTTGCCCGATCTTCTTGAGGCCTACTCCATTGTTGCGGAGCATGAGAGACGTATACAACGGCACTTTGGTCTCTCCTCCACTCGTGCTATCTCCTCTCTGCCTACTGAGCAGATGAACCTTACTGTCTCTTCTTCCTCAGGTACTCCGTTTGCTTGCTCCGCGACCACGATTGATCAGGATTCGTCACCCTGGGTGATTGATTATGGTGCAACCGACCACATGACTGGTACGTCTTCCCACCTGCTTTAGGTTGCCCCCTACTCTTCCCGGGACGTGCGCCTCGCTGATGGCTCGGTTACCCCTGTCCTCACCCAGGGCACCGTCCCTCTCTCGTCTTCTTTCTACCATGACTCTGTTCTTCTTGTACCTCGATTGACCCTCAATATATTATCTGTTAGTAGTATTACTCGCTCTTTGAACTGCTCAGTAACTTTCTTCTCTGATCGTTGTGTTTTTCAGGACCCGAGATCCGGGAGGACTATTGGTACGGGATATGAGAGGAGTGAGATGTATTACCTGGAGCTACCTTCTCCCACTGCTGCTACCACCACCACCACTGACACCTGCCCGCCTACCTCTCCCGCTTCCCCTATTATGTCGTCGAGTTTTCTTTGGCATGCACGTCTCGGCCATGCTGGCCCTCAGCGGATGTTGTCTGTTTGTCCTTATATGTCTTTTGTTTTCCTCTTCGCTGTGATGTATGTGAGCTGTCAAAACACACGCAACACGTATGTTCCTTCTGTTAGTTGTGCTACTTCTTGTTTTGAGTTGATGCATTCTGATGTGTGGGGCCCTTCCCTGTAGTGTCATTTGATGATTTCTTGTACTTTGTAACTTTTATTGATGACTACTCGTTGTTTATTGGTTTATCTTCTAAAACATAAATTTGAGTTCCTATCTGTATACTCTCATTTTTACGTATGATACAGACCTAGCATGACACTTCTGTTCATATCCCCCGCTCCGACAATGGAGGTGAGTACACTTCTCGTCCTTTTGATCACTTTATTCGCAATGAGGGCACTCTACACCAATTTTCGTGTCTAGGTACCCCCGAGCAGAATGGGGTGGCCGAATGCAAAAACCGCCATCTCTTAGACTTTGTTCGTTTCCTTCTTCTGGGAATGAATGCCCCTAAGTCCTATTAGAGTGCTGCTCTTCTTACCACAACTTTCCTTATTAATAGGACTCCTTCTCGTCCCCTTGGTGGTGTTACCCCCTTCAGCCTCGTTCACCCTCCAGTCTCCGCCTTCCCCATCCCTCTCCGGGTCTTTGGTTGTGTGTGCTTTGTCTAGGATTGACGTCCCTCTAGGACCAAACTCGACGACAAGGCCATCCGCTGCCTCTTTCTCGGCTACTCGACTACCACCAAGGGTTATCGCTGCTATGACCCCCAGTTGCATCGTATCATTTATTCTATGGATGTGACATTCCATGAGGAGGTTCCTTTTTATCCTGCAACTTTGACACCCCTTGCACTTCCTACTATTGTGCAACCTCTCCTAGTCTTTTCCTCACCACCAACCACTGCCCCCCTGCTGCTCCGTCTGTCCTGCTGACATACTCTCGCCGCCATCCGCCCCTCCACCAGCTACACTCACTTCTCCTCCAGTCCCGGATCAGCAGCCTCTTCCGGACGCAGGTAACTCTCTTGAGTCTCTCCCCTCTACTTCTTCTGTTGACTTACCTATTGCTCTTCGCAAGGGTAAACGTACTTGTGGTCGTTCCTCTGTTACTGAGCATCCACTGGCTAGTGTTGTTTCCTATCAACGTTTCTCACCCTCTTACCAGGCTTTTGTGGCTACTGCTGATTCTGTTCGCCTGCCTGCTTCGAACGCTGAGGCTTTCCATGACCCGCGGTGGGTTCGGGCTATGGAGGAGGAGATCTCTGCTCTCCGTCGTACTGAGACATGATCTTTGGTTCCTCTTCCTCCCGGGAAACGTACAGTTGGGTGCAAATGAGTCTATACAGTGAAGTACTCTGCTGATGGTACCATTGATCATTATAAGGCTCGTTTGGTGGCCAAGGGATTTACTCAGACTCCGGACGAGTTTGGTGCCACCTTTGCTCTCGTGGCTAAGTTGACCAGTGTTCGTCTTTTGCTCTCGCTTGCGGCTTCTCGGGCGTGGCTGCTCTACCAGCTCGACGCCAATAATGCTTTCCTGCATGGTGATTTATAGGAGGAAGTCTATATGGTACCTCCCCCCGGGTTTGCTCTTCAGGGGGAGTATTCGGGGAGAGTTTGCCGTCTGCTCAAGTCTCTGTACGACTTAAAGAAATACCTCGGGCCTGGTTTGAACGGTTCAGCTCAGTTATTCTTCAGTCAGGTTTCACTTAGTGCTGTGCGAACCACACTTGATTCATTCGTGCGACTCCCGAGGACCGTCGGGTTATTGTCTTGGTCTACGTGGACGATATTATTCTCACGGGGGATGACCCTTCTGACATCTCTGAAGTGAAAGCTACACTTCGCTCAACCTTCGAGGTGAAAGACCTTGGACCTCTCCGCTATTTTCTCGGGATTGAAGTAGCTCGTTCACTGCAGGGCATCTCGATATCGCAACGCAAGTTCACCTTAGAACTTCTTCGGGATATGGGCCTACTTGGGTGTCGCCCTGCGAGTACTCCTATGGATACCAACCATCGCCTTCATGCTGAATCTGGCGATCCTCTAGCAGACCCCTCTCAGTACCAGCGTCTGGTTGGCCCCTTGATATACTTGACCAGTACTAGGCCTGACATCAGCTTCTCAGTGGGCGTTTTGAGTCAGTTTATGCATTCTCCCAGGACATCTCCCCTAGAAGCTGCTCGACGTGTTATTCGCTATCTTAAGCGCGCCCCTGGTCTTGAGTTGTTCTATCAGGCTAATAGTGCCTCCAGTCTCTCCTGCTTCACTGATGCAGATTTTGCTGGCTCTTTGACTGATCGGCGGTCAATGACAGGTCTTTGCGTATTCCATGATGATCACCTTGTTTCGTGGCGGAGCAAGAAACAACCTATAGTATCCCACTCTTCTGCTTAGTCAGAGTACCGCGCTTTGGCTCTCGGCGTCACTGAGTTGGTTTGTCTTCGATCATTGCTGACTGAACTTGGCCTACCTCTTGCTACTGGTTCGAATTCTACTGTGATAATAAGTTAGCTCTCCTACTTACTCAGGACTCGGTACTACATGAGCGCACCAAACACATCGAGATGGATGTTCATTTTCTGCATGACCACGTCCGTACTGGGACTATCCTTCCAGCTTTCGTCTCCTCGACCAAACAGCTTGCTGACGTCTTCACTAAAGTTATTGGTCCTACTCGTTCAGATTTGACTATTTCCAAGCTGAGCATGATTGACATCTTTGCACCAGCTTGAGGGGGAGTATTGAGATTATTGTTATTTTATGATATTTTTTCTGTAAATAGCCTGTATAGGTCATATTGTATTTGATATATATATATATATATATATATATATATATATATATATATATATATATATATATATATATATATGCTTGATCTCCTCAAGGGGTATCAAGGCTTTTCATTCTACAACAGTTCCAATGATGCTTAAGTCTTTCAATTCATAATTTGCTTGGTAAAAAGTGCACCATGCCCGATTTTTTTATCCCATACCAAACTGAACAGGGTTGGCCCAGGTGGCATCAACCCGGTAAGATCCCTTCTTGGAAATTAGGGGCGACAAGAGGATCTTATCGCACACCACCGCCACCCTGTAACAAAGAAGGGAGTAACAAAAGAGTATAAATATGAAAGTCTCAACCCTCTCCTATCATTCTCTCCTAACGTTAGTAACTGACGATGGTGCTATGTGAATAACCAACACACCACATATTGAGTATGTCATAAGCGGTAGCGAATGACTAACAACCATGTAGTAGATCACAAAAATATTAAGTAATAGGAGAAGATAGAAAGCAACCACAACAACGACACGATGACCCCACAGTTCATGTACAACAATCTATAGAAAATCCGGGAGCTCGCAAGTGAACATGTCAAGTTGGATAAATACTAATATACAAACTAATGTAAATCTATTAGCCTACTAAGCTAACTAGATGACTGATGATGTTGCTAAGGATAACAACAGTTCTCTGTAAGTCTTCTATCTCGACGTCAAGTCCACGTCATATCTCTTGGAACACCTGGGGTAGCAACCAATGGTTTGGATTAACAGTACTATATTTGTGCTCAAGGGGACAATAAAATGTCCTGTAGTAAGTGTCAGCACAATGCAATATATATATATGTATAACGTAATATAAAAGAATGTGAACAATTGTATATTTAAGAAAATGCTGTAGAAGAGTATAAATGGAGTGTGGGGTAATAAAGAGTAAGTAAACTCTTAATTAGTTTTATCGTAGCGGTGCCCACAATACATGTACACTCGTAACACATTATATCTCTGTTTGAGACTCCGCTCTCTCCTGAGAAGGGAGAGGAATGCTGCCGGAGTTTCAGACTGGAGGTAGCGGTGGAGACTGGGAATGGCGGTATTTCGCTGCTTGTAGGGGAGGAGACTGGGAATGGCGGGGGAAGGATGACAAACAAATTATCCTAGCTCCTAGTGGCGGCTTTCGCTGCAATCGCACCGGAGCGCATTCACCCTCCCAAATAGAGCCTAAATGTTATAAATAAAAGTGCAACATAAGGTAACCAATCATATAAAAACGCTCATACGAAGTTATATGATTGTGGTTTTGCATAGCACAATATAAACTACACTATCAAGCATAAGAAATTATACATATATCATCACAACCTATGCAAAACTAAGCAAGCGTATCCTCGTCAGAAGAGTGTCACTACTCACTATCCGTAATCATTGCGACTAATCCGAGTCACACTAAACAAGTACAAATGTCGTTATCATCACATCTAAGCAGACACACACGCACAATGTTGACATAGATTCATCATGCACAACGTCGAGTTGTAATCTCCCGATCATAATTGAGTGTAGAGTATTGACTGGGATCACTTATTTGTAGGGTAGCTAAGCCCACCTGCATCATCGTTGTGGTCAAACTGTGGCAGTGACACGCCCTGGCCACCATGTTGTTAAAGACACGCTTAAAGCTCATAGCTAACCAGACTCAGAGATTTGCACCTTTGTGCACCTTTTTTTGTGCCTTTAGAACATAAAATGTGCGTCTGGGTGCGACTTCTGTTGTAAATTTTTGTAAAATAAAAAAGGAATTATGCAAAAACTCGTAATTTTTTGCATGATTTAGAATTTTTGAAACATAATCGAGCTTTGAGACTTATATATAATGTAAGTGACCACATTGATTCTTGTTTTTTAAGAGATACAAATGATAATAATTAATGATTAATGAGTAGAATAAATGAAAAATCAGATCAAGAAGATGAACTGATGTTTGATGCTGATTATTTAAAATGATTATAATTACGTCTTCCCTCGTCAGGTGCGCGCCTGCACCTTGATCTTATGCTCTAAGTGTGAGGCCCCAATTCAGACCCCACAAGAAATCTGTATCTAAGTAACTTTTAAGTTATTCGCCCCAGAGTGAAGTAAGGAGAGTGTGTAAAAAATAAAACACATCATAAAAACTTAACTCATACCTTGGGTCGTTCTCGTTTTTCATTAGTCAACATAGCTTTTCTTTGCGCACTCATGATCGTCTCAATTACCTAAACAAAATGACGACGGGCTTAGTCATAAAGTATGACTAAGTGAGGAATATATCTCTTTAACTGCTATACATGCAACCAAGAATCAGTATCAATATGCACGAGGTTTAATATCTTAATTTATTATAAACATGCAATATCAAAAGCAATCAACAAAACAATAATGTCCGCAACATTCTGTTTTTTTTCAACTTATGATATTCAATTCTTTAAGTTATTCAATGTATCCTTTGTTTTGCTTGATGTCAAATCAATCTTTATTCAATGATGAGTTCAATCATTCCATCATTCCTCTCAATCAGATTCAAAATTTTCAAACATATCATTCACGCATTAATTTAATTACATAGCTCAGGAAATGTCAAGACATGCATAAATGTGGGCTGCAAAATTTAGGCAAACCTCCTACGTCGGAAATCCATAAGTAGGTGCCTCCCTACATCATATTATTCAATTATCTTAATACCAATATTTACCATTGACACGCCAATTATACTATTTGCACTAATAAATAAAAAAAATTTATTCTATCTTTTCTTCTCGTGATAAATATTAGTACATCGCCAGAATCACGTCAAATGAACACAAATTTATTTACTCGTGACATGAATTTTATTTCTCTTCACAGGGGATTTATTTAAATGTTTTACTTCATGTTAATTTGAATCGTTACAAATTCTTTCCCTCTTACAGGAATTTTCGTCTTCGAAAATATAACACGATTTTAATTTACAATAACTTACCTCTTTTGTCCTTTACTTGATGTTCCATGTAATCATTTTCGTTAACTCGCCCATCATTCTCTTTCTTTCTTATGTTCAACCTATTCAGATCTTTATATCAAGTTACAACTTATTACAGTTCTTGACCTCATCTATATCTTACCAATGTTGGATCTAACCTTTACATTACAAATCTTTATTCTTTATTTTTATTTAGCTACCATTATCTTTGTAACACCTTCAAAACTACCTACTATATAAAGGATCTGACCAAAATCAAAAATATAATATATAGAATGAAAGCAGAATTACAATTCTTATTACATCATCTTTTCAATTTCTTTATCGTGTAATTCAGCTTTTATTTGTTTAATCGAGCTCATGTTTAATTAAAACTTATTTTAACATACTTTGAAGTAATTTAATGTCGTGGCGATGCGGAATTCATTTCAGTGCCATCAATTTCTCACGGGATTCCTCGTAAACATTCAATTATGATAATCTTATCAACATCTAATTCATCTTGCCTTAGGTTCCTCTATAATTCATTTAGATTGTTGACTATAATTCTCATTACGCCTTACTGTTCTTGGTTTTTTCTCAAACCATTCTATTCAATTCGACGAATCGACGACCGTTAAATTCTTATTTTGTGTACTTATTCAGTAATCACTATAGCCGAACTTCTTGAAAACCTGGCTCTGATACCACTTTGTGAGACCCAGTTTAGATCCCAAATGAATTTTGTATCTAAGTTATTTTCAAGTTATTCGCCCCAAGATAGAGTAAGGAGAGTGAGTACGTAATAAAGTACATCATAAAAACTCAACTCATACCTTGGGTTGTTCTCGTTCTTCATTAGTCAACATAGCTTTTCTTTGCGCACTCAAGATTGCCTCATTTACTTATACAAAATGACGACGAGCTTAGTCATAAAAATATGACTAAGTGAGAAATATCCCTCTTTAAAATGCTATACATGCAACCAAGAATCAATATCAATATGCATAAGGTTTAATATCTTAATTCATTATAAATATGCATATCAAAACTAATTAACAAAACAATAATGTCCACAACATTCTACTCTTTTTTGAATTATGGTATTCAATTCTTTAAGTTTTTCAATGTGTTCTTCCTTTTGCTTGATGTCAAATTCTCAAATCAATCTCATTAAATGATGGGTTCAATCATTCCATCATTCATCATTCAGATTCAATTTTTCCAAACATATCATTCACGCGTTAATTTAATTACATATCTCAGGAAATGTCAAGACATGCATAATTGTGGGCCCCACCCATTTAGGGCAAAATGTAGGCAAATCCCCTACATGGGAAATCCATCAGTTGGCACCTCCCTACATAATATGATTCAATTTTCTTAATAACAATATTTACCATTGGCACACCAATTGTACTATTTGCATACATAAATAAACAATTTTTTATTTTATCTTTTCATTTCATGATAAATATTCGTACATCGCTACGATCGCGTCAAATGAACACAAAAATTTCTTAACTCGTGGCACATTTTATTTCTCTTTATAGGGGATTTATTTAAATGTTTTACTTCATGTTAATATTTGGATCGTTACACCAAAACCCCTTTGCACTTTGGTATGCCTTTAATAACTAAGTCTAGGCACTTCTTGGGTATTTAAGCACAATTATCCCTAGGCCTTACGTACAACTGTCCCAGCCCGTACTTATTTTTCACCCATATTGGTGGTGTAACCAAAAGAACAATGGTATAACTCATGTCGAATTCAAGGTGACTAACACCTAAACAAACTAAAACTAGGCTAAACAACATGTCCTTCGACCATGGCGCTATCCATGAGCCACTGTACTAATAACCCTCTAGAGTTTGCTGCCGGCAGGGCCAGTCGACCCACTAGATACATTCACATGTATTATCATTTCTTACAGACAGAGTACACTGTAATTCATTACCAATTAGGGTAGGCGATCAACCCGCTACTCTATGTTCTCAGGGAACTAATCATCCTCATATCTTTAATCATGTTATCTTGTTACTTATGACCATCTAGATTTAAGTGTGATACATCACCTACTATTTCAATTCAGATTCAGTCTCATAAAAGTATTGAGCTAAACTAACAAGTTGATTTGTTGATTTAGGATAGACCGGGTCGTTAGACATGCAAAGATTTATATATTTATAAATTAGATCCACTTGAGGTTCTCAATCCAACCTCAATTGTTTGCCACAATCTAAGTACAAGAGTCTATAGAAAGTCTGAGGGCTCACAAGTAAACTTGTCAAGTCGAATAAATGTTAATATGCAAACTATTGTAAATCTATAAATCTATTAAGCTAACAATAGGACTGATGGTGTTGTTAAGGGTAATAATCCTCTGTAAGTCTTATATCTTTACGTCAAGTCCATGTAATAGCTCCTGGAACACCTATGGTGGCAACCGATGGTAAGGGTTTGCAATACTATACATATTTGCTAAGTTGTTCCGCCTCTCCCCTTGAGCCCCTAATGTGCTCAAGGGAGACAATAAACTATCCTGCAGTAATTGTCATCACAATGCAATATATATGTATATATAATATGAAACATTGCGAACAATTGTATATTTATGAAAATGCAGTAGAAGATTATAAAAGGAGTGTGCGCTATACATAAATAGTAAGTAAACTCCTCATTGGTGCTACACTAGCGGTGCCCACAACACACACTCGTAGCGCGTTAAATGTTATAAATAAGAGCACAACATAAAGTAACCAATCTTATTAAAACGCTCATACAAATTTATATGATTTGAGGTCTTCCACAATTTAAACTACTGCACATTCTTATCTACACTATCGGGTATACGGAGCTATACATATATTATCACAACCTATGCAAATCTAAGCAAGTGTATCTTTGTCAGAAAGAGTTTCACAACTCATTACCAACACGACTCATCTGAGTCACACTAAGCAAGTACACACACACTATGTAGACATAGCTTCATATTGCACGGTGTCGAGGCATAAGGACCATATCGTAATCGAGTACAGACTAACGACTATGATCACTTATTCGTGGGGTAGCTAAGTCCACATGCATCACAATCGTGGACAAATGATGGCAGTGACACGTCTTGGCCACTTCTAGGATATTTAAGCTGTTAAGCACAAGAATCCCTAAGCCTTATGTGCAGCTGCCTGAGCCCACACTCATTTTTCGCCCATACTGACGGCGTAACCAAAAGAACTGAGTTATATTTTATGTCGAACTCCAGGTGTCTAACACTTAAACAAACAACAAATACGCTAGGGCACACTATCATTCGACCACGACGTTATCCATGAGTCACTGTCCTAACCCGTCAGAGTGTGCCACCGACATCTAATCGACCCTCCACATACATTCACATACATTATCATTTTGTACAGGCAAAGTACATTCTAATTTATTACCAACTAGGGGAAGCTATCAACCTGCAACTCTACCCTCTTAGGGGAACTAATCATCCTCACATCTGCCAATCTATAATCATGTTATTTTGTTACTTATGAACATCTAGATTTTAGTATGACACATCACATATTATTTCAATTTAAATTCAGTCTCACAAAAGTATTGAACTAATCTAACGAACTGATTTGGTTATTTAGGACGAGACGGTCTGTTAGTTATATCTAAATTAAATGCTCTCAAAGTCCTCAATACAACCTCAATTGGTAATCACATTAATCATACTCTATTTTATATTTGTCGAAGTCTTCTTATAGATTCATAATCTCGAGACTGCAATCATCATTTTGTACTCTATCCTGGTTTCATCATAATCTCCTAAGCCAACTAATTATCTAAAATCTAAGTTCATTATATTTGTTTTGGTCCTATCTGTACCGCTCGTTCTTTAAATTGAGGTTTTCCTCAAGCTCTTACTAGTCTCGAACGGTTTGATCATCTGACTCCTTAATATCCCACCAGGGCAACCCCCTGTATCGCGTCGCTTTATTGGATGCAACATCAAGTGGCAAGTCGTCATCATGCTCACAGATGTTATAAAGAACTACAGAGATCTGACATGGTGACATTGCTTGCTGAGGGGAACTCCTAGACATAATATCTTGAGTTGGTGTGAGTGTGCTCGATGGTTGTGTACAGTCGAGGGTGACCAGGTACCTTGTTCAATGTGAGCTGCGAGAATTAGAAGCATCAACGTTAGCTGTGGGGCCATCGTTAGAAGGAATGACTCAAGAGGGGCAGACGGAGTAGCTAGCTTTAGCGGAAGGCACTGGATGGAGTCGGCAGGGGCTGATGCGATGGTGCCAGTTGTGTGAACTACGGAGGAGAAAAATCTGAAGTGTTGGTGGGGCACCTGAACATGCGAAGACTGGTGGAGTTTCCTTGTGCGGTAGTTGGATCTACAAATGCTCCGGTGGTATTGGGCCCCTGAAGTGTCAATACTGGCGGTGAGTCACGAAATCGCGACTTGGTGGGAAGCCGACATCTCCAATAACTTCTAGAACATCGAACAAAGATAATTTGCTCGTCAAAGCTCATCACACTATTGTAGTAATCAATTAATCCGTTGATAAATAAATAAATAAATTAATTAATGCCTTCGAAAACAATTATTAATATTTGCCCAATAAGTAATTAGGCGTGTCGTTGGAATGTACCGATGTGGGAGCTTGAGGAAACTGCTCCACTGGACTGAAGTGAAGGGAATATCTAGTCTCAACTTAACTGACGGAGCTAAGCATAATGGATCCCTTCAGAATTTTATCTCTTTTCATTGGAATGTACCGATGTGTCGTTGGAATTTCTAGTTCCCTTCCGAATTTTATCTCTTTTCATTTATCTAAATTTCCAACGTTGTTCAGGCATAATGGATCCCTGTCGAGGTTTCATTTTTTTGTAGTGACTTAATCAGAAATATAACACATGTAAGCATTTAATATAGAAATCAAATGCAAGAAGTATGAACTCACTCCAATTTTACCCTTCCCTTTGTTCTTCCTTGGGCCGTTATCCCTTCCTCCGCGCGATGCCATTTCCTATATAAGTTATTGCGGATCAGTATTTAATGGCCCGAAGATCATATGTTTTGCACGTTATATTATTTCTCCAATGTTCTTTCCTCTCTCATGCGATCTACATTTGCGTGGGAGTAAAGACCCTAATGTTCTTAGAAGGGTCGGTGTACAACGTCTACATAGTAATGCGCACATGTCCAAACATTTAAGGCAATATGGCTAAATGAATGCACACAAGTCAACAAGCATTACATTTTGTGTTACAAGTGCTGCCACCACATGTTTATTAACGACCTCATAAAAATTCCAAGTTCTTTTCCAGAGTGTCATGAAAACACAAAAAATGACAGTTGACCTTCTACTTCCAGTTTATTGCTCACATATTATTGATGTATCTTGCTGCCTACATCCTCCCGGTGCCCATATATATGTTTACATTTAACTTAATAGTCCAAATCAGCCATATACAACCTTCAAGCCGACTGTCCTTTTAAAACAACACTACTTTTTGCATAAAATAATTAAATCGACGCATAACAGTCCATAGTCATCATCCACAAGAAGAAAATGTGGTAAAATCATGATTTTAACGTTAGGGTTTACTTCCTTTTGGATCAAATTCAGAAAGGAAAGAAGCCTTGGCATGGGGAGTCACTTCAAAAATCTCTAATAATCATCTTGAGTGAAAGGAAGAAGATACAAAATTAGAAAATAAGAGTCTATAATTGACGGTCATGATTCCCCGATCATGTCGGCCCTCAAAATAAAAATCCGGAAAATAAAAAATATATAACTACAATCCACAGATCATTAATCCGTACAAACTAGATGGCTCCGATCGTATTGTATGCCTACAAGTGACTTGATCCCCATCAGTTGGCCTCAATGGAGACACAGGGTTCAAGAGACAGTTGTGTTGGGCTCGATGTGAGGAGACGGGCAGGGTACATCCTGAATGGGAGCAATGGATAGTGAATGGTGTGTCTGTTCGCGTCGGACGAGTCTTTTAGATGCGGGATTGATGAGGCCGAATGATCATGTTGGAAGATGAATTGTAATGGAGGAGCAAGGCCCCTGTACTCGCAAGGTTGTCTCATGGTCATTGACTAGGAGGAAGGGACCTGCATGGTCCATTAGGAGATGGGGTGCCCTTTGAGGGGACGATCATGCAACACGAGCTTAGGGAATGCTGGCGTGGCCTGGTTGGATTCTCTTAGCCCTAGACTGAGACAAGTGTAAAGTTGATGGGGATCACGTGGACATTACTGAAGCTGATCGAAGGAGCCTCACAATCACGTTAGGAGAGCAAGCACATGATTGGACGACAGATTGTTGCTATTGGAGAACAAATACACGAGGGTGCCGACCTGTGGTCTTGGGCAACACTATTGTAAACTTTCAAAATCTTCTAAAAAGAAGAGGAAGAGGAAGTACACATTGATACCAAGTTGTTACATGTCTATCTCATATGACATTTGGCTTTCGTTAGAGGTGGTCTTGTAGGCGAAGATACAAGGGAGCTGAAATCAACCTACAGAGAATGCAAGGTGGAGAAATGAGTGGTGCTCTACCCTAACCCTTGAAGTGGATGAAGATTGAAGAACTACTTTTCATAATTTCTTTCATATTGTCATTCATGACCCTAGGGGTCCTCATATAGAATTAAAAATGACATGCTCATAATAATTCCGAACATCTGAACTTTTATAAAATATATTAAAAGACACTTAAAGGCTTCTAACGACTCACAACATAACAACTTAGATAAAGCATACATAAAATTAAATAGATAACTGATCGCATGGGACCATATTAGTTAGTTGGTTTGAATAGAAAAAATTTATGGAAGGGACCAAGTTGGATTAACCAGCCTAAAAATTGGACATAAATGGATTTTAGGGTTTTTTTGAGTTTTTTTTTTGTAATTATTAAGGAAAGAGTCTTCATAGACATTGTAGAGGCAAAAGAAAATGCTGAAAATCACAACATTTTGAAACTAATCATGAGCGAAAACCCAAAAATACTAACATAGTGGTAAAAGAAAAGAACAATTTTCTTGAGAAAAAAACTGTAGGTCCCTGTTCGTTTGGGGGAAATTTGAATTGGATCCTCAATTCCAATTCCACCGTTCGGCTCCCATAAAAATCAGTGGCATTGGAATTGAAATCAATTCCATGGGAATTGAAAGCAACCCCATTTTGCTTCCTCCTAATTATGACCGCGCGTCCTAAGACTTGACGATTCCACTTGGTGCACGCATATCCTTCAATTTCCTCTACTCGCGCAAAAAAGACGAACGCTGTGCCTCCTCTTGTGAGAGACGACTACTGTGCTTTTTCTCCGACGATGATAACTGGTGCAACCTTAGTTGCACGCATGTCTAATTTATTTCACTCAATTTTATTTGGTATTTTGTAGCGTGCATGTATTTTATTTCATGGACTCGTACAACTTATTGGAGTGATCTAACAGTAAGTCCCTGAATCCAGAATCCGTCAAATTAAGTAGTATTTTAATTAAAGCAAGCATGCTAAAAATATAAGAAAAATATGAGATATTTATGTATTAGTTAAAATGTAAATGAGATTAAATAGCTATTTATTCTCCCACCTTATTTGGAATTGTTTTAAAAGTTGAAAACTAAAAAAATGGAGCCTTAAATTATTTCTTGACTTTTATCAAAATTCTTCTTTTGTTGCCGGTCCAAATGAAATAGTGAAAACCTGAGATATATATGGTCCCTCCTTTATTGCCTATCTATTTTTAAATGCCTAAAAAGAAAAATCAGCTAATTATAGATCCACCCCCCTTGTTTCCCAAAAAATTTAGCTTGAAAAATAATCCGGACATGGAAACTTCTCTGTTTTCCGACATCCTAGCACCGCTCCTCGAGTGTCCTTGCCGCCTCCGTCAGTTACTCCTAGGTCTTCTGACGACTCCTTGTCTAACCCGACAGAGTCGACGAGCCACCGTTGTTTCCCTTCCATCCGACCTTCTAGTATAAACTGCTCCTTTTCCTCATTGATTTTCGATGCTTTAACCAGATTCTGAAGGTATAATGATGCAGGCTACGTCTCCCGACGAACCGGAACGGACAAACGACATTGAATTGTTCTCACTCGTTCCAATTCTATGATCGCACAATTTAAACGCAGCACACCCGAGTCGCAATAATATCAATCTAAGTCTAACGCACGGGTTCGCTACACCCTTAGAGATCAAATAGAGGCGATGAACCAATATTCTCTCAAGCGAAATGGACCGACCCGATCCGTTCGAGCGTGTGTTGTACCAAAGGAGATCCACCAAAAACAAACGATTCAGAAATGGTAGATCTCTCCCAACGAAAAGAAAACGAGGTCCGCCAATTCTCACAAACTTAAATACACCAAAAGAAAACACAAAAATCGTTCGGATCAAAAAACTACAATAAAATCAAAGTATCGCAAGCAACGCCAAAGAAAACCACCACAAGAGTTATATCTAAGAGGGAAACGCTCAAAGGTAGAAATTTCGTTACCCCAATCGGAATAGATGATTCCGAGTTACTAAATTGGTTCGCTCTTCAACTGCTCCGCCGGAGTCATGCCGAATGGAGAGAAACTCGTCCGCCGTCCTTGCTTCACGCTGGAGAAGGTTCGTCGTCGCCGTTGATCTTGCCCTTGGCCGAAACTCCACCAAGAAGGGCTGAATTAGATTGGCCGAAATCTATGAGAGAAGCCAAGAGATGGCCGAATTCCTCAAGGGGGGTTAGCCTTCGAATCCTTGTGGGGGATTGGAGAGGAGAAGGGTTGTTAAGGTGGAGAAGAGAGGAGGGAAGAGGGGAGAAGAATTGTGGACGAAATCCACAAGGAGGGGAGAAGGGAGGGGGCGCCCAAGGAGGAGAAAAAGAGGGAAATCTCAATTCAAGATTAAGGTTTCAATTTTCATTAATCAATCTGATAAATCCTTCATAATCATGACCTTTTATAGCCTACACCACTCAATCTCCTCCATTCAAATAAAATAAACACATGATGGTTATATGCACCAATCATAAACATGACATAACAAATACAATAATTAAATGCATGAAATAAAAACTCCCAAATTAAAACAATGCAACTAGGAAATAAATAGATATAATAAAACATTATAATTATTAGATTATTGTCGCGGCGATGGCGTTGTAGCGGCGATGGCGTTGTAGCGAAATTATTGTCGCGACGCTAGCGTTGTAGCGGCGATGGTGTTGTAGCAAAATAATTGCCGCGGCGATCGTGTTGTAACAAAATAATTGCCTCGGCGATGGCGTTGTAGCGGCGATGACGTTGTAGCGGCGATGGAGTGCATCGAAATTATTGTTGCGGCATCGTCCATCCGAGTCTTCAAACGTACGGTTGCGTCGGCGATCAACATAATGCATGGACTCGGCGTCGCCATGGAGCTCGCCAAAGAACTCGTCAGCACCATCTGCAACGTCATCACGAAAAAATGGCGGGACATCATCGCCACCAATCAAACGGTCACGATCATCACGAGCAAGTGGCGGGACAACGTCGCCATCATATAACTCTTAATCGACCTCTAGTTGGTGAGCTGTTAGAATAATCCTATGCCTAATTTTATTTGATTAGTAATTTCAAAGTTTTCGTTTCCTCTAATTCTCATAGTATTTGTTTGTCATTAATTTCACATTCTCACATCTCCCTGACTGCGTGCCTGTGGAATATTTTTTTTATATTTATTCTATGTTTAAATGTTGGTATTTATGCATGTATGCGAGCCCAGGATCACTTGTCGCTCGCGATTATTTGAGAAATCTGTTTTGCGCTACACATTTTATAAACGAACTTGAGTTTTTATTTTAAATAGACCGTTGAATCCGATTTACATCAGTTTAGTATCAGAGAGGGTTGTGATACATTTCTACCGTGAGTTATGCGATTCCTTATTTAAAATTGTTGATTATTTAAATTCCAAGAACAAAAAAACTATCTCTTTTCTAATGAATAGTTTCAAGTATTTTAATAATAAAAAATTTTTGTTCTTAAAAAAGTATCTTGAGTATTTTAAAAGAGGTCATTTTTTGTAGGAAGTCTTTTTAATTTACAAAATGTTGTTTTTATGTTTTTAAGTTCAAAATTTCACGAGGATCTTTATTCTTCTTTGTAGAGAAATCCTCAAACTTGTATATACTATCTCAATAATTAAATACAAGGTATGAATACACATTTATAGGAGGGAGAAAGAGAGAAGAGAGTCCTATACATGATGTGAGACTAAAGAGGAGAAAAGAAGAAAAACAAATAAATGGGCCACTTTACATGGACTTTTCCAACACTCCCCCGCAAGCTGGCACGTACAAGTCGTATGCACCCAGCTTGGACAGACACTAGTAAAATAGGGTACTTGGTAGAGCCTTTGTGAGGATATCAACAACTTGTTCAGTACCCGGAACATGCTTCAATTCTATCTTCTTCATTTGGATTCTCCCGGATAAAGTGACAGTCAACTTCAATATGTTTTGTTCTTTCATGAAAGACTGGATTCTTTGCAATGTGTATAGCCGCTTGGCTGTCGCATAACAGGATGACAAATGAGGGAAGTTTTACCCCTAGATCGGCAAGGAGACTTTCAAGTCAGGTAAGCTCAGAGACAACAGATGTCATCGATCGGTATTCTGCTTCAGCTGAGGATCGAGCAACCACTGCTTGTTTCTTACTTCGCTGGGTAATGAGATGACCTCCAAAATAGGTACAAACCACTGGTTGATCAACGATCATCCAAGGAACCCACATAGTCTGCATTAGAATACGCAACCAATGTTGGAGTAGAAGATGAGGTTTTGTATACCAATCCTTGACCCAGAGATGTTTTAAGGTATCTAAGGATGCGCTCAATAGCTTGAAGGTGAGATGTTCGCGGGGCATGCATAAACCTGTTGACCACCCCAACGACGAAGGATATATCCGGTCTTGTGACCGTTAGATAAATCAATTTCCCAATCAGTCGTCGATAGTATTCCGGATTTTGAAGAGGAAGATCTGCATCAGAAGAATGTGCACATAGCTTATGATTTGCATCCATTGGAGTAGTAGTAGGCTTGCATCCAGAGTAGCCAACATCTTGAAGGAGATCCAGGCAGTACTTTCTTTGGGAGATGACAAGACCATCCGGTTGCCTTGCGACCTCAAGACCGAGGAAGTATCGAAGATGCCCCAGATCTTTTGTTTGAAAGACGGAGCTGAGGTGCTGTTTGATCTCTTGGATGCCCTTTGAATCGTCTCCAGTGATTAAGATGTCATCAACATAAACCAATAGAAGAACAGTTCCCGTTGCCTGATGACGCGTGAACAGAGAGAAGTCAGCTGAACTCCGAGTAAAGCCGACATGCCGGACGACCTTACTAAACATGTCAAACTATGCCTGAGGGGATTGTTTGAGATCATAGATGGACTTCTTAAGATGACAAACTCGGAACTCCCCCGTGGTCTCAAACCCGGGAGGTTGCTGCATGTAAAACATTTCCTGGAGGTCGCCGTTGAGAAACACATTTTTGATGTCCAGTTGGGGTAGGGTGCATTGGCGATGCACAACCACGGAGAGAACACTAACGGTGTTAAGCTTGGCCACTATGGAGAATGTTTCCTCATAATCGAGAGCTTACTGTTGGGTGAAGCCACGAGCCACCAGGTGGGCCTTCAGACGGCCAATCATCCCATCAGGAGCATGTTTGATGACAAAGACTCATTTGCACCCAACAGGTGTCTGACCGGTAGGTAGAGGCACCAAGTTCCAGGTCTGGTTACCCAAGAGAGCTGTCATTTATTCTTCCATGGCCGCCCGCTAGCCAGGATGTTGGAGAGCCTCCTGCACAGAATTAGGTATAGAAATCGAGGATAATGAAGTGACAAAAGTTTGAAGGTGTGAAGATAGGCGATGTAAGGATACATAATTTGCCATGTGATGAACTATAGATTCTGGTGCCGGATCAGCAGGACACGGAGCATCAGAGGTCGAAGCCGACTACAGTGGGGCACCAGAGGCAGGTTGGCGACGAGTGTAGACAGGTATAACAGGTGGCCTGGAAACAGGGGGAGCTTGGGCAGGAATGCTTGGTGGTGGAGTTGTAACGGGAATGACAGGACGTATGACGGTTGGTGGTAGATGTGTAGGATCTGGAGCAGAGAAGAAAAAAAGATCCTCCCGAACGGTAACATCAGCAGAGACTGTCACCTTGCGGGTAGCCGGAGAGTAGCAGACGTAGCCTTTCTGAGTCCGGGAGTAGCCAACAAAAATGTGTTTGGCTACCCGGGGATCCAATTTATCCAAGGATGGACCAAGAGTGTGAACGTAGCAGGTGCACCCAAAGATGCGGGGTGTGAGAGAGAATGCCAGAGTAGACGGGAATATGAGGCTGAACGGAGTGGCATTGTGGAGTATGGGGGAAGGAAGACGGTTAATCAGACAGCAAGCTGTCGAAAAGGCAAAGTTCCAATAAGCTTTGGGAACGTGCATTTGAAGCATGATGGAGCGGGCCACATCGAGAAGATGGCGATTATTACGTTCATCGACTCTGTTTTGTTGGGGGTATAGACACATGAAGTTTGGTGAATGACCCCAAAGTCAGAGCAAAGAGTCGCAAATTCGTGGCTAGTGTATTCGCGAGCGTCATCAATGCAAATAGTTTTGATGTTCGTGGAGAATTGCGTGCGGGTCTCAAGGAGAAAAGCCCGAAAGACACGGGGAAGCTCGGAGCGATCACGAAGTATAGCCACGTCATTCGCGAATAATCATCAATAAAAGTTAGAAAGTACCAAAAACCAGAAATACTAGTGACTTTGTACGGACCTCAAATATCGGAGTGTACTAAAATAAAAGGAGATGAAAAAGAGGAACGATGCTGCTTGCCAAACACACATGATTCACACTGAAAAGAAGGTAGAGATACATCTGCTAGAGCCTTCTGGAGGACTGGTAAAGGGGCATGCCCAAGACGCCGATGCCAATCGACGGAGGAAATGGAAGAGAGGATAGCCTGAGATTCATCAAGGAGGTAGAGCTCGTTCTGCAGACGCCCCTTACCAATGATAGTCCGCGTCTGTTGATCCTGTATCAGAAAAGAAAAAGAGGTAAAGGTCACAGTGCAATTTAAATCATTAGTCAGGCGACCAACAGAGAGTAAATTAAACGGGGAGCCCGGAACTTTAAGAGCCGAGCGCAGAGAGAGAGAGACGAAGTGAGAGGGATATCAGCAGAGCCGGAGACGGGAACAATGTCCCCATTGGCCACTGTGATACACTTAGGATGAGGAGAATCCAAGTATTGATGTGGCCTCAGGGAGGTGATGTGATGAGTGGCACCTGAGTCCACTATCCAGCGCGGACTAGTGGAGAGACAAGCGATAACTTCTTGAGAGATGGAGGCAGCAGAGGCAACGAAGACAGGTGGGCGGCTTAGCAGACCATGGAGTTGTTGGAGCTGAAGGCGGACCTCTTCAAGGTCAGTACAAGCAGAGGAAGAGTCGGTAGCAGCAACAGTGGCCTGTGGACGAGGAGGAAGCCCATGCTTGCGATAGTAGGTGGCCTCAAGGTGGCCGTCCTTACCGCAGAAGGAACACTTCGGTCGAGGCCGACCTCCCCAACCTCGATCCTGATATCCAGAACGCCCTCCACGAGCAGGAGGAGGGGAAGACAGTAGGGGTGCAGAAGTCTGCTGAAGGAGAGCCGGTGACGGAGGAGCATGACTATCAGGAGGTGGTGAGACCTTGAGTAGCGTGGAACACACATCTGATAGTGAGGGGGTAGCAGCCAGGGAGAGGATCTGAGCCCGAACAATCTGAAGATGAGGTGGTACACGAGCCATCATCATGGCAACACTGACAACTTTTTGAGCACATTGTGCAGCCAGATCTAGTGTAGGAGGTTGATGTTGGATCCATGTTTCAACCATAGTCTTTGCCCGAGCAACAAAGGAGGTGAGGTTGGTGGCCCCGCCAACATCAAGGGTCTGAAGATCAGTGATGATGTCATAGAGGTGCTGAAGACTATCTTTACCCGAATATAGAGACTGGAGCTCATCCCACATTGTCTTGGCCGTTTCGTGATACATGGCCATGCGGTATGGTTCGGTATCAAGGGAGTTGCGGAGCCATGTCTGAACCCGACCATCGTTGCGCAACCAATCATCAGTAGGAGCAGCAGCCAAGTGATGCAGAAAGCCTTTGGACTGTAGGACGCGACGAATAGAGTGTACCCACTCCACAAAGTTCTTCTTGCCGGCTAACGAAATAGTAGTAATCCGCAACTCATCACGGAGTTCAGGGGCGGAGGCCGGGCGATCTCCAGATGAGGAAGCCGTCTGTCCGGTAGAATCAGGAGAGGACCCCATGGCACGACG
This sequence comes from Platanthera zijinensis, assembly GCA_039513925.1. Taxonomy (NCBI): domain Eukaryota; kingdom Viridiplantae; phylum Streptophyta; class Magnoliopsida; order Asparagales; family Orchidaceae; genus Platanthera; species Platanthera zijinensis. The sequence goes on along the minus strand of CM077078.1, from coordinate 247,489,149 downwards.
GACAAAAAAAATAGTGAACAGAGGGGAGACCACACGGTCTTGGTGACAACACACCAGCGACAAGGCAACGAAACTGCCGCGACCAGAATGCGGAGCGGTTAGCTGGGAGAAGCCGCCGCGACTAGAGACGGCGAGAAGCCGCACGGTCACGGTGATAACACACCAGTGGCCAAGGAGTATGCCGCGACCAATATGCGGAGCCCGCAGTAGAGAGGAGAAGCCGCCTTCGAGGAGATAAGTCGCATCGGGTAAGCAGAGAACAAGCCCGACGAGTAGGCCGCACGGTCACGGTGGGTACACTAGCGGCAAGGGAAGATGCCGCGACCTAGATACGGAGCGCGCCGGGAAGAGGGAAGCCGCGGAGACTAAAATACCAACTTGTGGCGAGAAGAGAAGCCGCAACGACTAAGACAAGTTGCGGCGAGCAGGAAGCAGAGCAGCGAGCAGGGATCGGCGAGAGAGAAGCCGCAGCGACTAAGAGTCCAACTCGCGTCGAGAAGATAAAACCGCGGCGACTAAGACAAGTCGTGGAGAGCAAGGAGCAGAGCAGCGAGTAGAGGGGAAGCGCGAGTGGGAGGGCCCCACCTGATAGAAAGGTTATAAAACAGAATGAGGAGGAGAAAAGGAGGTGGAAGCCAAGAGAGAGAGAGCAGAGGAAGCGGTTAGAAAAGACTTAACCGCGCGGGAAGCCGCAGTTACAGAGATTCTAACCACCGGAAAGTGGTTAGAGAGAGAGCAGACCGTAAGACACTGCGGCTAAGCAGGAGGACAAGCCGCCCGGTAAGCTGGAAGAGCAGGCGGTTAGAAAAAAAGAGGCTGGAATCTCCCTCTGATACCATGTAGAGAAATCCTCAAACTTGTATATACTATCTCAATAATTAAATACAAGGTATGAATACACATTTATAGGAGGGAGAAAGAGAGAAAAGAGTCCTATACATGATGTGGGACTAATGTGGATAAAAGAAGAAAAACAAATAAATGAGCCACTTTACATAGGCTTTTCCAATAGTCTTAAAAAAATATTTGCTCTTTGAGATAGAAAAATAGAATTCGAGTAACTTTAAATTAGGCATTTCCTTAAAAAAGAGAAGAAAATTTCAAGCTATTTTAAATTTTTTTAAAAACATTATTTACAATAGAAGATTTAGAGCTTACCGTCTGTAGCTTCGATGAACGCCTTAAAAATCTAATGAAAAATGTTGAAATTTTCTCCAATAATATTAAACAGGATATGAATGAGTTGTGCACATTATTAAAGTGTCTTGAACCGAAAGTACACAAGTCCTACATTTTACCCGACTACCTCCCAACTTCGTATCATATAGTGGAACCTGATGTTAGGACTGTTGTTAGTCCACTTTCTAGTCACAACATTTCCCCCACGAGCTCCTTGCCCCCACCTATCTGCACCCTGACACTACCTCTAGTTGAGGGATTTTTTCCCGCGCCTCAGCTCCAGTAAGAAGAGCGTTCTCCTATTTCTGTCATCCAGACTGAAGTTGTGACCCCACTATAACACAACCCTTAGCTACTGAGTTTATTCTTTAGCCCTTGCTTCAAGAAGAACTTACTAGTGATGTGTTTCTTACCTTGAATTACACATTTGATTTCGGTATTTATTGTCTTGCCTAGTCTACTACCGTTGCCTATCCATGAGCCTGCAAGCGTGTTACTTAATGGTCACTTGACGTTCACACTCAGTCACCACTAAATGTTGACTTTGTATTTGGTGATCACATTCTTTGTCCACTTCACCATCCACTTAGTTTAGGCAAAAGATATTGAATATGACAATCACTTGCCTGTGGTAAAAGCATCAACAAAAAATATTGATTTTATAATTAAAGATCGTCCATTCATGTCACTACATTATCCTAAGAATATAAACTTGTCCGACGAACTCTATTGTTAATGTTGATTAAAAGATGTACAAAGACCCATAATAAGGCCCAACTAGAGTCCATTATATGTTTGGGTTTAGTCTCACATCTTAGAATGAGATTATTGCTCTTTCTTCTCTTCCTATATAAGTGTACAAATACTTGTACGTATATATAGATGAAAAATTAATAAAATATTTCTTTTATTATTCTCTACACTGTGTTTTTTTCCACTTGATATTAGAGCGGCTTATCCTCTCTACATCGCAATGCCCTTGGTTTGTGTGATCTGGCAATCTTGCATAGCAGTTCGCAGCTCTGTTTGTGCGGTCTTGAGATCTCGCGGCATTGTCCGCCTCTCTCCACTCTGGCTCCGATTCCTCTATAAATTCCCCTGATCTTCGAGTTTTTATAGCCTTTTCTCTGGTGACAACCGGGTCCCACCTGACTGGGCATTGCCACAACCTCTTCTTTTCTTCCTATCCGCCGTGAGGTCTTCCACGATCTTTCTATCGCCAAGCTCCCTCCGGTTGTTGGCTCCAGTGATCGCCCTCCTCAGGTCGCTATTACTCTTCAAGCTGGTCGTCGTAATTGCCTGGTCGCAGAGCCTCTAAAGTCTCCATAACCGCCTTGTTATGCTCTTCTGGTCGCGCCTTTACTCTCTCAAGTAGTCGGGCTCGCTCATGTTAGCACCCTTCAAACCGCCGTTCTCGCATAAGTCCTGTGGTTGCCTGGGAGTCGTGCCTTTGTTTGCCAGCTTCTCTGGTCTGAGCTTCTCCTCACCGCCCTCTGTCCGCTGGAGCCTTGTCTTCTTCACCTCTGTCCGCAGAGGCCGCTTCTTTCTACCTCCTGACTGCTATAGCCGCTTCTCGCTGTATTATTCTCGTATCAACCCCTGAGATCGATTCCTATCTTCTTGAGGTCGCTCTTCCCTCCCTATATCTCATGGATTTGAATGATGCAAACTCCCTTCCAGTCCGTGTTGTCTCTAATCTCACTGAAGTACAAGATGAACTCTGAATCATGACTATATCCCTTGGCGGAAAGAAAAACATTATTGAGTGGGTGCACTCCGTTCGCCGAGTTATCCAGACTAAAGACCTTCTTCAGCACCTGACCAAGGCTATTCCCATTGAGCCCATCGAGGACTGGCCGTGGGAAGATGACCTTGTCCAGTCATGAATTTTGAACTCTATAGACAATGAGCCTTATCACATGGCCGTTTATCACGAGACAACCATGGTTATGTGGGAAGAACTTCACTCCGTCTACTCTGGCAAAAACAGTTTGCAACATCTCCTCGACATTATCTCACACCTTCAATCTCTTGAAACAGGGACGAATGGTGATCTGAACCCCTTTGTTGCTCAGTCCAAAACCCTTATCGAGGCTTGGATTCAAGATCAACCTCCCACAACGAACCTAGATACCCAACGTGCCCATAAGAAAGCTGTGGGCATTGCCCTGATGATGGCTTGAGTAGCGCCTCATCTCCATAGCATTTGTGCTCAGATCCTTTCATCCTCCATCATTCCCTCACTCTCAAATGTATGCTCGATGCTGTTGAAAGTCTCACCACTCCCTGATTCTTCTAGGGCCCTCTCCTCGGCTCTCCTCCAACAAACTTCTTCTCGCCCCATTCATCCATCAACCTGTGGAGATCGGGGCACTTATCGGGGTAGAGGCCACACTGGCAGGACTCGCCCTCAGTGTACTCACTGTGGATATTGATGCCTTGCACACCCAACTTCAACAACTTCAAGGGATGATGTGCCATTCATCTAGATCCGTTGCATCGATCTCCAATGAAGTTATGTTATACTTCTCCCATAATCCAATTTGGATTGTGGACTCTGGTGCTACACATCATATTACTCAGCAGAAAGTACCACAGTACTTGAACTCAGCGTTCCCGAGTTCATCACAGCTATCAAAGGTGACACCACTCAAGTTTTCGGTTCTGCTAATATGACCCCCACATCATCCCTATCTTTTCTCTCGGTTCTTCTTGTTTCGGGCTCTTCTTTCAACCTTCTCTCCGTTAGTCGTCTTACTGAAGATCTTGATTGCTTGGTAACCTTCTCTTCCTCCTCGTTTGTTGTGCAAGATTGACGGGTGCAGAATATCATTGGTAAAGGGCGACTGCCCAACGAGCTCTATACTCTGGACGTTTCTCCTATAATTCTCTCAGTCACCTTTGTTGATTGGCACCGACGTCTTGGGCTTGCTCCTCTCCCAATTCTCAAGAATGCTCTTCCCAACTTCCCCCTAACTGATTTTAAGTGCGGGTCTTGTATCTTTGGAAAACAATATCGTTCTTCCTTTTCTCATTATACTCGGGGTACCGCTCCTTTTGTTTTAGTACATTTTGTTATATGGGGCTATATAAAACTACTAGTGTTTTTGGTTATCGCTACTTTCTCACATTTATTGACGATTACTCCCATATGACCTAGTTGTACTTTACGATTGTTCTGAACTAACTCGTGTGTTTCATGCCTTTATTACTGAGACCCGTATGCAGTTTTCAACTCAATTAAAACTCTTCAAACCGACAATGCAATGAATACACGACTCATGCTTTTACTACTCTCTGTACTGTGTTTTTGATAATCCAACAAACCTCATGTGCTTATACCCCTCAAACAATGAGATGTAGCTGAGCGGAAAAATCATCACCTCCTTAAGGTCGCTCGATCATTTATGTTTCAAATGCAGGTTCTCAAGCTCTATTGACACTTCACAATCCCTACCGCTTGTTACCTCATCATTGCCCTCTATTCTCAACTTTGAGACTCCATTTAGTCTTCTGTTTCCCTCCACACATCGCTTTCTCGTTACACCCTGCATCTTTGGCTGCACCGACTATGTTCACTATCATGGTCCCTCTACTGATAAACTTGCTCCTAGTGTTGCCAAATATATGTTCGTTGTTTACTTCGCATACAGAAAGGTTATGTCTGCTACTCTCCAGTTGATTGGAAGGTTGTTACATCTATTGATATTAACTTACTCGAAGACCAGCCTTATCCTTCTTTACCTCTTACTCCTCTATCGACTCCTAAACCTCTGCGACCTATCCGTTCCTATTACTTCTCACCTACCACCACTTCACCCATCACCGATCACCATACCCATCAAACCACCTCTCCTTGGTATGTACACTCGTCGCTCTCTTCGATCTGATACTCTACCATAGTTACTCTCTACTAATGATACCTCACGCTTTGAAGATCCGACATCTGTATCCACTGCCCATCCCCTTTCCATTCATGTACCCTTGCATCCTTTCTATCCAGTACTCCAAAAATTTGCAACTACGTTTTCCTCTATTTCCATCCCTAACTCTTTGCACGGGGCTCTTCAACATCTGGGGTTGCAGACAACCATGGATGAGGAAATGACTGCTCTTTTGGCCGATCAGAGTTGGGATCTTGTCCCTCTTCCTACTGGACAGACCTGTGTGAGATGTAAATGGGCCTTTGTGCTCAAACATAGTTCGAACATGATGACTGAACGCTTAAAAGATCCTCTTGTGACTCGAGGGTTTATTCAACAATACAACCTCGATTATGACGACACCTTCTCACCTGTCGCAATTTTGAATACTATTTGTGTCTTGATCTCTTGAGTTGTTCACCAACAGTGGCCGTTATATCAACTGGTTGTCAAAAATGCCTTCTTTGGCCGTGGTTGGCTGCCCGAAGGCTGTCCATTATGTTGATGTTGATTCGGTTGCCTTCTTTGGCCAGGAGCATTTTGATTCCACGAAAAATTTGGGTGATTTCTCACCATAGGATTGTAACTATTTGAATAAGGATAGGATATATTTTGGTTACTTATAAAATTAACTTTTTCATCTAAATAAACATTAGTAAGTTCAGACGTAGGCTCACCAGAGGGGCACTCATAAGCATGATGCCCGGAAGATTCACCACTTTGACATGCAATTGATATTATTTGAGCGGAGATTTGAGTTGTGGGCTTCAGGAGAGAAATGTTTTTGGAATGTTGAATGAAAGGATCAACTTGATGTGATTGGGTCCCAATTTTATATAGACCCACTGTTCTCCTCGGAACATTTCTCCCTGCTGTCCAATAAGAACTGTGTGACACAATGTCTTGCAGAATTCTGAAGGCTTCCTCCAGAGTACGGTTCATGAGAGTCCCTCCCGCAGCAATATCAATAGTATCCCTGTAATGTGGGTTAAATGAGAAGTAATTTTTTTTGACCAGGTGCCACTGTTGGTATTCATGCTGCGGGCATTTTCTTAAAAGATCATTGAAGCACTCCCAAGCTTCGGACAATGTTTACCGGTCCTCTTGACGAAATGTTGCTGTCCCGTGGCGTGCTAACAATCTTATTAGTTGGGTGAAATTTTGCAATGAATTTCATCGACGGTGCTTCCCAAGTAGCTGTCGTTCTTGGAGTAATGGTGTGTAGCCACGCCTTTGCCTTGTTTCGAAGAGAGAATGGGAAGAGTCTCAATTTCACCATATCATTAGGTTATTCCTGCTTAACAGGAATGTGACACTGATTTCAAAGAAAGTAGCCAAGTGAAGATGTGGATTTTCACTCAGCAAGCCGGAGAACTGAACATTATTATGAATCATGTTGAGGATGACAGGCTTGATTTTGAAATGATTGTTGGTAATGGTCGGTCCGAATGTGGGATGCACACTCCCAACAATAGGAGTGGTATAATCTCTCTCATTATGCGTGGTGTTGCAGGACGCCGCGTAGGGTTTGCGCGTCTGTCGACTTTTTTTTTAGGAAACCCTATTGCATGCGAATGATTAATGGAGTTTGCAAAAAAAATTCGAACGGGTATCACATAAACTTTTTAAAAAAACCTTTTAAAATAAACAAAATTTAAGCATAAAATTAACTTTGTTGTTTCAAAAGTGAATCACTTGAAAAATAGGTCAAGGAGAAAATCCAGGAAAAGAAAATTTGTGACTTTTGTTCCTTTCCCATCGTCGTAGCAAGCGAAAATAGTGAACTCAAAATTGCGTTTCCAATTGGCGATTCGACGTGGTGTTCGCTGACAAAATTCTTATTAGAAAGTCCAAAAATGAATCTAATTTTACCCTAGGGAAAAGATTTTGATATGCGCAAAGGAGGGGGAAGAAACAATTTACTTACAGATAGAGACGTCTTTCCGCAAACAAAGTCGACAGCAATATCGCGTGGTGTTCCTCGTCACCTTTGATCTTCCGCTCCTGAGGTCGGCCGCTATTGCACACGAGCGCCGTAAATTATTTTCTTTCTCACACTAGTGGTTCCACAAAATCTCACAAAGCAGGGAAAAAATAAATTTCACTCCACTGTTTACTGAATTGAAGCATCATGCTTTCATCCAACTTTTAAATGAAGCCCAAAAACAATTCTATTTTTCATTTAACTGAACTCAAACAATAGCATCAACATTGATTTTCATTCAACTCCACGAAAAAAAATTCCCTTTTTAGAGCATCGACCAAAGAAATAAAAAAACTTTAAAAAAAGAACAATGGAAGCACTCATCCTCCACGATAGGCGGAACAGAAAAACTGGGTGCCGCCTCTAGACTTGTTGCTGAAGTGGGCAAGGGAGGGAATCGTGGCCGAAAGTTTCGCTTGGACGTGGGCAGAAGACGCGCTGGGAGCCACGCACTGGAAGCCCTAACCGATGAACTCGGGGAAGACGTCGACAACTCTGGCCGAACGTGGAGGAAGAACCGGTTTTAACCTGGGTCGGTTCTTATGTTTTAATGTAGCTACTTTTTTGTTTTTTAGGAGAAAATAAAAATAATGAAAGACTTAAAAGAGGCTACGCATGCAGGCGTTGCAAATAACAATGTCCCAACATAAAAATTGCAAATAACATTAAAATGCCAAAATAACATAAAACACAAAATAACATTAATCAAAATGCAATAACTCAGGGCCGGTAGGGTTTCAGACGAGTGCGACGTCGGGTACTTTTGCGTCGTCCTGATATGTGCTGGTCTCCACCACGTGGCCTTGGCCCCACCACCTCATACTCATCGTGAGCTTGAACATTATTGGGGTCGACATTCCCCCTTAGATCGTTTTGGCTAGACATTATTCCCCACCATTCTTCGAGCTAATCGATGCCGCTGTGCTCGCAACATTCTCTCGATTTGAGGATCTAAAATTGTCAACTCACCGAGGATTTCTCCCCTTCATACAACACTAGAAAGGAAAAGAAGATCAAATACAACTTCCCTTTAGAACTATTTTTCTTAACAACAAGAAAGACAATCACAATTGCATTCTTCGACAACGACGCCAAAAATTTGATGTGATTGCGGCAAGTGCACCAGTCGTTCAAGTAATATAAAACGAGGAGTAGCTCCCTGAGTATTGATCTCGCGTGGAATGCGTTTTCATTATTAAGAAAATTAATTGCAAGGTTATTAGATGATGATTTGCTTTGGTGGTGGTGGAGAATGCTTAGAATGAGAAATGTGCTCAAATGTGGGTCGCCTTCAACGCGTTGTTTATGAGAGTGAGAGTGAGGGTCGCAAACGCCTCTTTCACTTATCATCAAATGCTTTTCACAACTCGATTAATCCTAGATTTACTACCTTTACATGCTAGCTAGGTGATTCCATTTCCCAAGCATAAACAACACAAATGTTTAAGAAAGTCACAATGAAAACATTAAGCATTTAAACAATATGTTCTGCAAGGCCATCATCATCAATGTTAGTGACATTGCACCATAAAATCCTAGAGATGCAGAAGATATGGGGAGAAATAGAAACAACGAGTGAGACTATGCCGTAGAAATGGAAGGATGCACCGGGTTGTCAATCCGTGTCCTACAGGCCACTTATCGGTTGCATCCGGGGTCGGGGAAGGCTGTCACCACTTCCTAAGCTCCCGTCCTTCTCATTTGTCTACGCCATCCACATCAATCCCTTGCTTCTTCTTATCTTGGCGGAGATTATGGAGTGGAGATCACTTCCTTTTAGCTTGGATGAGGGGAATCACCGTAGGGACTCAAACCCTAGCTTGGAGGATGGAAAACTGTTGCTGGAGATCAACCCAAAAGGGTTTTAGTGGAGGTTCCCGAAATGAACTGAAAATACAGCTTATATAGAAAGTTAGATATAATTTGTTCACGCACAGGTCTGACGCATGGTTGTGCATGTCAACCATGCGAGGCCATTATATTTGAAAAGACATTTCGCTTCCGCATTCAGCACAGATATTCTAGTTAAAAGGAACTACGAACGCCCGTACTATTTATTCACGCATGGTCAACATAGATCCGCGCGAGAAAGAAATCGCACGAGTAGCGGTAGATCGCAGAAATTCGGCTTGATGAACGCGCACGATCAAAAATGCCCGTGCGCAGAGGAGTTCACACGACCGCGTAATTTAGGCTAATTGCACATACCCGTGTGGTTTTGGTGATGCACGGTTGAACCCAACCGTGCGAGGAAAAAAGCCCACGGGTAGCAGCAGTTCACTGTTTTTTCGGCATTTCACAGAATATGAACGCGCACGGTCGAAACGAGCGTGCGCGAAGGACACACGTACGACCATGCGTTTTCAGCATAATGGAATTCTAAGTGTGTAATCTGTCCGCATGCACACAATCGCATTTCCAAGGCGAATGACCACCGGCCCGTGCAGAAATATTGCCAAATATCAAGATAAAAATGACGGGGAAAGCGACACGCTATCCCCGATAAATATTAAGCGTGCAATTGCACACCACCACAGGATAATCATGCGCTTCGTGTGTGTTTTGTGCTTTAACAAAATGAGCGTTAATCCATTAAAAGTGAAGCGAGTAATCATGAAAATAGGCCTAAATGAGTATAAATATGTTATTATAAAATTGACTCATCAAATACCCCTAGACTTACCCATTTGCTAGTCCCGAGCAAACAATCCTTCATAGGTTAGGAAAATTTAGTGCTAGCTAGAAAATTGAATGTTGAAGTAAAATGTGAAATCTCATGCTCGCATGCGTAGGAATCTTAGCAGGACCTTCTCCATATACAAATTAGTTTATAAATTTCTAAAATGCATTTCAATTTATTATTCCTACTCTTAATTAGAATTGATGGTAGATCCTAAAGTCATGTATATGGAGAAAGTAGCGTGATCACTCAGAGCTACATTACTTGACGACGGAGATCGGGGCAGCCTCCAAATAAATCCATCAATGACGTTGGCCATAGGCTTGCCCTATCACACCCTCTTCACGACTCTAGTTAAAATTCATAAGCGTGAATCAATAGTACTTAACTAGCATTAAGCGTAGGTTTAGGTTTCAGTGTGGTAAACAAAAGATAAATACGAGGGCTTGCACGCCTAAATTAAACACGAGCTTGCAGTAAATGATATCCCAAAATTTGGCATGCATGTAAGACCCCTAGACTTGGGTGAAACAAAGTAGGTCATGCACGCTGCCTATTCCCAAACGCACTATTTATTTTCATTCTTCATTCAATTTTTTTTGTTTTCAGATTTTAGATTGATCTTCCTTTTGCTTCTCTTTTTTCAACAATTTACAAAATGAAAACATTCAAATATTTGATTTTCAACATAAAAACAACCACCACATGAAGGGCATCATATCACTCCCAACATTTTTTAAGCTCAGATTTTGGTGTGTGATTAGGTTGCTCCTTAGGATTCGGTAAATTGACGGTGTAGCTGAATCAACAGGTAGGGAAAGACACATTGGTGTGGGCAAGGATATATCATGTAGGCGTGGTGCAAAAGCTCAGACGGGCCAAAAAATGGCCTATATCACGCTCACGCTAATCAACTAACCTATGCAAATGTATTGAGGGTCGCTTGTGGGAAAGTTCAGGGTTTTAGGGTTTATGGTCCAGTCAATTTTTTCAACCACCTTAGGCTTGTTGGATACCTACCACGTCCTCTACGCCATAGTTGTGTTTGTTTCCAAGTTGTATGTCATTTATTTTATGCTGAATCAGTATCTTTTCACAGTTCTAATTATATTTGCTTTGCAATTATTGTTACCGAATTTTTGTAACTTTGTATCTCCCTATTTACTTGAGTAACTTTATTGTGTTCTCTCGCACTTATATAGGTGCACATGTTTTCCTATTAGCTATGATTCATCAACTATACCCTATCTATTATAATTTGATTTAAAATTTTATGATTGCAAGATAATTGTCGGATTTGTGTCTGCATTTAGAAAACACTCATTATCCCCCAATAAAACCTTACCCTGCATCACTTTCATAATCATATTTTTCAATATTCGTCCTCCCTAAAATGAAACTCTTAGTAATTGATAATAACACAGATTGCTCGACCACAACATAAAACACAAATTTAAATTAATGTCTTGTAAATATTTATCATGTTTTTTAAGAACTTTGATACGCCCATGCTTGAGCCATGTCAACGGGCTGTGCTCGTATATTCGCATAGGGTGCATAAAGAAGCCAGTGCCTGCAGTTAATTAATTTTGTGCGTATTGAGTTTCCTGTTTTTATTTCAGAACCATTTCTATTAGATCTTTTGGGGATCTCATGTATAAGGAGGCTTTGTATCTTTGCTCTATTTTTTTTATCTTGGAGATTTTTCTCTGAGGGAGGAGGCTGACCCTCCAGTACAAGGGTGATATTGAAAGATTATTAAAGGTATCGTGTATACATTACGATTCCTAGGTGCAGTTAATAATATTTCATGAGAAATAGCGTTAATAATTTTCCATATGTTAGTGGATGATTCAAATGAACATTTAAGCCTGTATGGGATAGTTGAATAATAAAAATTAGGTTATGTTTTAAGCCATCAACATACAACACATTAGAAATAGAAAAATAATTTAGATGAGAATTCTAGAAAAATGAAATCTATTTATCTATCTGAGATTTGATTCCTAGAAAAAGAAATCTATCTATGATTTCTTTTCTTCTCTCTTGCCGACCGGTGCTAGAAATATTTTTGAGATTTTTTTTCTTCTCTCTTGCTATGATTGAACAGGTGCTAAGCACCAGACTTGCACATAAACATAAAATATGATTGCAGAGCAACATAACCATAACATAAATACTTAAACTTGCATCTTAACATTTTGCAATGACTATCACAAGGAAAGGAATTTTGGATCTAATAGAAATTTACTAATTGGGTTCTCTTATATATGCCTCAAAATTTTATTTAGTATCATTAAATTTTAGTTAATCAGTCATAAAGAATTCCTCTTGCAAAAATGCAGGGTAAGCTTTGCCTACATGTCACCCTTGTGGTGGAATCGTTCCCGGGACCCTTGGTGCGCTGGCATGCTGTGCACCAGACTGCCATTTTATTCATAAAGAATTCATTGCTCAGTAGTTAACATAGAAGCTGTTAAGCAAAATCCTTTAGTCTGATCATATAAAAACACATAAAAGTAAATGAAAATAAAAAGGCATTGTTGACTAAGTTAACACTTGAATATAGAGCACAATCAGAATAAATTTATTCCACATAGCGTAGTAGATAGGAGAATTGGATCCAATTTATATAGAACTCCGACTGAACATCAAACTCAAAAACCAGTCAAAGGAGAGACAAAAGAAGAAAAACCTCCAGAAAAAAAATTTTGCTAGCCATGTTCAAGGATATCTTTTTTAAACAGTAGTAGGATATAAAGATAGAAGGGGATCCTTGGCGCACCGCTTAAGGTGTTGCCTCTTGCCCGTGTGACCTTGAAGTTATGGGGTCAAGTTCTGAAAGCAGCTGTCACGACCCGTCTCGACGGAAGTCAGAGTGCGCTTCGGGCGGGCCGTGATGCCACAGGCATGGGCAGAAAGGAACCATGCCTGCCAAGGCGGATGCGGTGATACTGAAAATAGTTTTTAAAAATAGTAATTTTGTTTGAACAATTTATTGAGTATAAATGTACCGAAGCACTTAAAGTTTTAAAACATGGAGAATTAATGCATATGTATTTTCTTGTAAAATTTAATGCTACACACAGTGCTGAAACAGAAGTAAATGCAATAATAATAGTAGTGGAAATGTTATAGATAAGATGATCTAATACATCATAAATATTCTAGGAGTTGTCCATGATACAAAAGAAAATGTCTTACTATAACTATTACATGATAGACAGACAGTAAAGGGATCATAGAACCTGATGCAGACAACTATAAATGAAAAACCTCTGAGCAAAGCAGAAGCTGAACGAGAAGTAGCTCAGGGAGCAGGCGGCGCAGTCACGAACCCTAAGGCAATTTCAAGACAGAAAGAAAATGCCTTAGAACTTAGAATTTAAACATGAGCAAATTAATTATTTTAAAATGAGAGCAAAAACAACAGATATAACCGAGTACTGATATATCTTGTACAAAGCTACCAAACATACCAAAAATTAGGTCAACAGACATATATGAAATATTAGCCTACTCCGGAGTATAGCCTAAAATTTATATATGTAATATGTTGTAAGTCGCGATCAATGAAGTGTGTACGTACTATAGCGGGCGCACATGGCTCACGATCAGATCTGAGTGCAAGTCTTATCGGAAAAGTAATCCTGCTTGTCGTGACCATGCCAGCAGACAGATGCCTAGTTAGACGCTACAATTCAAGGATTTCGCTTATAACTACGAATTTGCCTTATAGTTTCGTACTTAGGTGATTGCCTATCATATTTTGTTATGTCAACATTTTTAGAGTTTAGAATTTGTAAAAAAGAAATTATTTGTAAAAGAACAGGTAACCAGATTACATCTAAAGTTTTGCAAGTGAGAGGGGGTTCTCTACTTGCCTTAAAATGATGTTGAAAAATGCTCGCGACGGCCAAGTGGCGCAAGCGAGGTTAAAAGCTCTAGCTACACCTGTTCGATATTAAAAATGCATTCCAAAACACGTTTTTATGTCATCACATGCGTTTGATAATCACTACACACAAATGAAAGGAGTTTAGGAATTTACCTCCCTCGAGAGTGAGGGGAGAAGTGACTACCGCGAGGGATCGGGAGTTTTGGCGGCGTTTGGAGGAGAAAATCCCAAGCTTGGCGCGATTCCACCACCTAAGCCCAACGAGAGGCACCGAAAATGCAAACAGAACTGAAATTAGTTGACTTTACGACAAATCCAAGGGGGATCGACAAAATTACGTTAATCGGAGGGCGGAAATCCTCCCAAAAAAATTAGGGCAAACTAAAACGGAGGGATTGGAGAAATTCCTTACCCAAAGAGACCCGATCTGGGCTCAGAAATCCACGAGGAGGGATTTCGAGCGAAGCCCTAGGAGTCCCTCACGAAAACCATCGGCCGGAACGAGTAGGAGCTAGGGTTGCCGGAGAAGAAATGATGTCCTTGCCCTCACTGGCCGGAGAAGGAGGAGAGGAAGGGAGAAATAGGTTTCTGCCGGCCCCTCTTGGAAGCAGTCGGCCAAGAGAGGGGTTGTGCGGGAGTTGCCGGCCAAGGGGAGCACCGGAGACGTCGGGGAAACAAAAGGAATAGGCGCTGGGCCTGGAGGAAGGAGTTGTCGGCCACTACAGGCGGAGGAGAGGGTTGTCGGGCGCTCGGGAGACGAGGGCGTGGCCGACGTAGCGGGATCGGGAGATGCCTGTGGGATCTTCCTTGCGGGTTGCGGGATTTAGAACCGGGAGGGGGATCAGGATTTTTATTAAAGGAGGGGGGGGGGTAGGTTTAGACCGGGGGTTTTCTTTGGTCTTTGTTTATTATTAATTTTTTTATGTTTTTATGTTATTATTATTATTAGTATTAGTATTATTATAGGGGTTGTTACATTCTCCCCTACTTTGGAAGTTTCGTCCCGAAACTTGCATGAGAATTATCTGAATGAAACTATAACAACGAGTTTCAGACGACATATACTTTAAACAGAAGTTTGCAGATTAACGCATGAAAGCTAACCATGAAAGATACTGAAATAACAAGGAAATCGGACTTAGAGACGTACCAAAAAATCAAGAGAAGAGTTGCGGGTACTTGTTGCGCATGTCAGACTCGAGTTCCCAAGTGTACTCCTCAGACTTGCCATGCACCCAAAGTACCTTTACCATCAGAATGGTTCTCTTGCGAAGCTTGCGTTCTTGAAATTCGACAATCTTCGAAGGCTCGATCAGATAAGACAGATTGACTTCAGGGATCATTGGAACTTCTTCAAGAACACGATCAGGATTGTGGATGTATTTCCGAAGCTGACTGACATGAAAGACGTCATGGACGCCGACCAAAGAAATAGGTAGATCCAGACGATAGGCAAATCCTCCAACACGCTCTGAGATGACGTATGGTCCCACGAACCTCGGGCTGAGCTTATGATGGCGACCGAACCGTTTCACCCCAGGAGTAGGAGAAACCTTTAGAAACACTTGATCACCCACAACAAACTCTAACGGACGGCGGCGCTGATTTGCATACTTTCTCTGTCTCTCAATGACACGACTGAGCTGAAGACGAGTCTTCTTGGTAGTTTTCTCCATTTTCTGAAGTAACTCAGGACCCAAAATCACCTTTTCACCGACTTCTGACCAGTAGAGCGGGGTCCTATAGCGACGTTCATACAGTGCTTCAAAGGGGGTCATCTTGAGGCTCTCTTGATAACTGTTGTTGTAGGTGAATTCAACCAAGGGTAGATGCTCATCCCAAGCTCCCTTGTAATCCAGAATATAGCACCGAAGCATGTCTTCAAGAATCTAATTGACCCTCTCGGTCTGACCATCAGTCGTCGGGTGATAAGCGGTGCTTAGGTTAAGATCAGTGCCCAAAGCTTGCTGAAATCCTTTCCAGAAGTGCGATACAAATCTCGAGTCGCGATCAAAAACAATTCGTAGAGGAATCCCATGGAGCCTAACAATCTCAGAAACATAAATCCGGGTCATCTTCTCGGTGGAATGACCCTCCTTGTATGGGATGAAGTGAGCCACTTTAGTAAGCCGATCTACTATGACCCAAATCGCATCATGCCCTCTCGGAGTGCGGGGCAAACCCGTAATGAAGTCCATAGAGATATCTTCCCACTTTTATTCGGGGATAGGCAGGGGTTGCAAAAGTCCACCAGGACGCTGACACTGAGCTTTTACCTTCTGACACGTCAGACATCAAGAGATGAAGCGTGCAATATAGTTCTTCATGCCAGGCCACCACACGATCTGCTTCAGGTCATGATACATCTTGTTGTTGCCAAGATGACCAGATGTGCGGGACTCGTGAGCTTCCCGACAAATACTATCCAGCAACTCAGGGACATCGGGAACACATAGGCGACTTTGGAAACGTAGAACATCGTCAGAGATAGAGAAATCTGGGAGAGTACCAAGTTCGACCTGTCGGCTAATGCGCTGGAGTGCAGGGTCAGATGGCTGCAGATCCTTCACTTGTTCTACCCATAACGGATCAGAGACTCCTCCTTGACCTCCAGGTGAGAAGGATATGTCCATCCGCTCGAGGTCATCAATCAGGGCCGTGAGAGAAGCTGACATGGGTGCACAGGCGGCAACTGATGCCTGACGACTCAAAACATCCGCTACTGAATTGGATTTCCCGGACACATAAGTGAGCTGCAGGTCATAATCTGCTATGAATTCCAGCCATCGCCTTTGACAAAGATTAAGATCTTTCTGAACGAAAATATACTTCAAACTCTGATGGTCAGTGAAGAAGTGACACTTCATGCCATAGAGGTAGTGACGCCAAAGCTTCAAAGCAAACACTACTGCAGCGTACTCCAAATCATTAGTGGGGTAGTTGCGTTCATGGATCTTCAACTGCCTCGACCCATAAGCAATAACACGATCCTCTTGCATCAGGACACAACCCAAGCCCACTCCGGAAGCATCGGTATAAATTGAAAAGTCCAACCCTTCTGAAGGAAGAGCTAAAACTGGCGTTGAACACAAACGTTGCTTCAAATCAGAAAAGGTCTGCTCACACTGATTTGACAACTCAAATCTAGCATGTTTTTGAGTTAGTCGTGTCAGGGGGGCAGCAAGAGAGGAGAATTTTTTGACGAAACGCCGGTAATAGCCCGCCAAACCAAGGAAACTGCGAATCTCAGTAGGGGTAGAAGGTTGCTTCCAGTCCATAACAGCGGAGACCTTGGCAGGATCAACGGAAAGTCCATTGCCGGAAATGACATGCCCCAGAAAGGTAGCACGATCTAGCCAGAACTCACATTTCGCCAATTTGGCATAGAGCTGGTGTTGACGAAGAGTGGAGAGAGCGAGTCTAAGATGGGTTACATGCTCCTCACGAGTCTTGGAGTAGACCAAGATATCATCAATGAAAACAATGATGAACTTATCCAGGTAGTCGCGGAAGACACGGTTCATCATATCCATGAGAGCAGAAGGGGCGTTAGTCAACCCGAAAGACATTACCAAGAATTCAAAATGCCCATACCGAGTCCGGAAGGCTGTTCTGGGAATGTCGGATTCCTTGATCTTCAGTTGGTGGTACCCCGACCTGAGATCTATTTTGGAAAAGACGGTACTGCCTTTGAGCTGGTCAAATAAGTTATCCACATGCGGGAGGGGGTACTTATTCTTGATGGTTACCTTGTTCAGGTCCCAGTAGTCGATGCACAATCTCATGGATCCGTCTTTCTTTTTAACGAAGAGAACAGGGGCTCCCCAAGGAGAAGAGCTGGGACGAATGTACCCATGCTCAAGCAACTCATCCAATTGCGATCTAAGCTCCTCCAGTTCTCGGGGTGTCATACGATATGGAGCTTTTGATATGGGGCGCGTTCCAGACTCTATATCGATGGAGAACTCCACTTCACGATCAGGCGGCATTCCAGGCAACTCGACGAGGAACACGTCAGAAAATTCGGAAACAAGCGGGATAGACTCGAGTGGAGGTATGACAGCTTCGGAATGTGAGGCATAAACAAAGCAAGCAAAACATCCCTGGCTAAGAAGTCAAGAGGCGCGCACAACAGAAATTACCCGCAGGTGGCTGCAGGTGGTCTGAACATGAACGCTGTAATCTTTACCATCGATACTGAGATTGACCCTCTTTGCCACACAGTCCAATTTTGCTTGATACGCGACCAGTCAGTTCATACCCAAGATTACGTCGAATTTCGTCATGTCCAGGACTATGAGATCGGCGACGACTTGCAGTTCACCGAGCAGTATCGGACAATTGAGAATGCCTCTAGTAGATAAGTGCAAATGACCGGGCATAGAAATCTCGAAAGGGACATCAAGTGGCGAAGTAGGCCAACTATGGAGATCCACGATATGATGTGCTATAAAAGAGTGAGATGTCCCAGAATCGAATAGGATTCGCATCCACTTGTTTTTGACCCTACAACTCCCTAGAAATGAACATTACAAGTGCATTCAAGATCTTTTGACATTAAGGCAAATAATGAAAAGATGCAGAAAATTTAAAAATTCATATAAAACATACCAGAGATGACGGAGGTAGATGCGAGCGCCTCTCCCTGAGTGGTGACATTCAGCACAGCCTTCCCCTTATCTTGGGCACCAGAAATAGCCTGTAGGGGTTGAGCGGGGATCAGGCTTTCCTTCACGCGGCAATCTTTAATCTGATGTCCAAACTGCCCACATCTGAAGCAAGTATTCTGCTTGCGGCGGCAATCATTCACCAAGTGGCCCGATTTCTTGCAGTAGGTACAGATGGAGGAGGCAGAGGCAAGCGTAACCTGGGGCTGTTGGGCGGGCACAACCATCTTCTGCTTCTTCAGGAGGTATCGACAGACTATGACGGTATGGCCAAATTTGTGGCAGTAGGCAAACACCTCCTGAGACTTGGGACCTTGCTCCTGAGGTGGAACACTCTTGCGCTTGTGGTCACGTACAACGACATTGCTCGTACCATGCTGAACTTTCTTGGCAGTGCGATCCATCTCAATAGCTTCAACCTTCAAGGCAACTCCAACGGTTTCGGCGTAGGAGGTGGCGCCATGGGCTACCACGTGCTGGCGGAAATCGTGTCGGAGGCCCTTCACAAACCGACTGATCTTCTTGGACTCATCGGGCACGAACTCTGCGGTAAGGAGAGATAGACGAGAGAACTCTATCTCATATTCAGTCACGGTTCTGCCAGGCTGCTGAAGGGATAGGAACCTCTTAGCTAACTTGTCTCGTTCCACGGACGAAAGAAACTTTTCCATGAGCGCATTCTTGAACTGCTCCCAGGTCATAGCGGAAGAATTGGGGAGACTGCGGCGCTGAAGCCACTAGGTGTATGCATCCTTGGTCAGCTGGTAGGCCGCAAGATGAACCTTGTGTGCCTCAGGAACACCGGCATACTCGAAGTGCTTTTCCATCTAGGAGAGCCACTCTGAGATGACGAAGAAATCACGATTGCCATTGAAGGATGGCGGATTCAGCCTCTTGAACATCAACGTATCTGCCATTGCTACAGGAGGAGCCACCAGCCCTGTCATGAGCAGGACCGCAAGGGTGTCAGTAAGCAAGCCAGTTCCTGAACTAGGTGCAAGTGGGGTGGTTCCAAGAGCGGTGGTAGCAGTGACTCCAACTGTCCCTGCACTGCCAGAATCAGGAGCTGTGTCAGGAGTTTGACGATCTTCCTCTAAGCGAGTGAGACGCTCGAGAATCTGCCTCAATAGCTGGGCAGTGGCGTCTACAGGAGCTGCCCTGGCAGGAGGGGTAGCCTTCTTGCGCTGAGATCGCTTAGGGGCCATCTAGGCAGGGACACAATGAAACGAGTAAGAGAAACAATCACGTCAATCATTGGATATTAAGGAACAACAAGTTCTAGCATTTTGATACTGTCGAATACATAAATCATATATTAGTTACAACATTTTTATTGGACAACTCTAGGTGATGCTTAATGACAAGAAATCACATGCAATGTCAAGCAATTTACAAATCCATGTGTGTACGATCATCATCTGTTGTTCTTGGCTTAACATTTGTGTAATGAGTTATGTTATGCATGTAATGCAATCATGTCTAAAATGCATTCCTACGAATGTTCATGAATGGATACACATGTCATGTTAAGCGCCCATATCACTTAACATGTTATGCATATTATGATTCTAATGACAACGCACTTGAAAATATTAAACCGCTCATACAATTTAATATTCGCAAGCGGTGTATAGCCTAGTGAAAATTCATATGCACAAAAATGTTAAGTTTGCCCATAACCCCTTAACATTCGTGTGCATACTACTCATGATTATGAGTGAGTGTGTGCGATGTCTCAGCCGCGAACAATAAATAATGACAGGCTGAGTGAGATATGATGCATGTACATGTATTTACGTAATAGAAGTTAAAATATTTGAAAATTTCAAAATACTGCATTTTTAAGAGCTAACCTCGCTCTGATACCAACTATCACGACCCGTCTCGACGGAAGTCAGAGTGCGCTTCGGGCGGGCCGTGATGCCACAAGCATGGGCGGAAAGGAACCATGCCTGCTAAGGCGGATGCGGTGATACTGAAAATAGTTTTTAAAAATAGTAATTTTGTTTGAACAATTTATTGAGTATAAATGTACAGAAGCACTTGAAGTTTTAAAACATGGAGAATTAATGCACATGTATTTTCTTGTAAAATTTAATGCTACACACAGCGCTGAAACAGAAGTAAATGCAATAATAACAGTAGTGGAAATGTTATAGATAAGATGATCTAATACATCATAAATATTCTAGGAGTTGTCCATGATACAAAAGAAAATGTCTTACTATAACTATTACATGATAGACAGACAGTAAAGAGATCATAGAATCTGATGCAGATAACTATAAAATAAAAACCTCTGAGCAAAGCTGAAGCTGAACGAGAAGTAGCTCAGGGAGCAGGCGGCACAGTCACGAACCCTAAGGCAATTTCAAGACAGAATGAAAATGCCTTAGAACTTAGAATTTAAACATGAGCAAATTAATTATTTTAAAATGAGAGCAAAAACAACAGATATAACCGAGTACTGATATATCTTGTATAAAGTTACCAAACATACCAAAAATCAGGTCAACAAACATATCTGAAATATTAGCCTACTCCGGAGTATAGTCTAAAATTTATATATGTAATATGTTGTAAGTCGCGATCGATGAAGTGTGTACGTACTATAGTGCGCGCACATGGCTCACGATCAGATCTGAGTGCAAGTCTTATCAGAAAAGTAATCCTGCTTGTCGTGACCATGCCAGCAGACAGATGCCCAGTTAGACGCTACAATTCAAGGATTTCGCTTACAACTACGGATTTGCCTTATAGTTTCGTACTTATGTGATTACCTATCATATTTTGTTATATCAACATTTTTAGAGTTCAGAATTTGTAAAAAAGAAATTATTTGTAAAAGAACAGGTAACCAGATTAAATCTAAAGTTTTCAAGTGAGAGAGGGTTCTTCTACTTGCCTTAAAGTGATGTCGAAAAATGCTCGCGACGGCCAAGTGGCGCAAGCGAGGTTAAAAGCTCTAGCTACACCTGTTCGATATGAAACATGCATTCCAAAACACGTTTTTATGTCATCACATGCGTTTGATAATCACTCCACACAAAGGAAAGGAGTTTTGGAATTTACCTCCCTCGAGAGTGAGGGGAGAAGAGACTACCGCGAGGGATCGGGAGTTTTGGCGGCGTTTGGAGGCGAAAATCCCAAGCTTGGCGCGATTCCACCACCTAAGCCCAACGAGCGGCACCGAAAATGCAAACAGAACTGAAATTAGTTGACTTTACGACAAATCCAAGGGGGATCGACGAAATTACGTCAATCAGAGGGCGGAAATCCTCCCAAAAAAATTAGGGCAAACTGAAACCGAGGGATTGGAGAAATTCCTTACCCAAGGAGACCCGATCTGGGCTCAGAAATCCACGAGGAGGGGTTTCGAGCGAAGCCCTACGAGTCTCTCACGAAAACCACCGGCCGGAACGAGTAGGAGCTAGGGTTGCCGGAGAAGAAATGATGTCATTGCCCTCACTGGCCGGAGAAGGAGGAGAGGAAGGGAGAAATAGGTTTCTGCCGGCCCCTCTTGGAAGCAGTCGGCCAAGAGAGGGGTTGTGCGGGAGTTGCCGGCCAAGGGGCGCACCGGAGACGTCGGGGAAACAAAAGGAGTGGGCGCTGGGCCTGGAGGAAGGAGTTGCCGGCCACTACAGGCGGAGGAGAGGGCTGCCGGGCGCTCGGGAGACGAGGGCGTGGCCGATGGAGCGGGATCAGGAGATGCCTGTGGGATCTTCCTTGCGGGTTGCGGGATTTAGAACCGGGAGGGGGCTCGAGATTTTTATTAAAGGAGGGGGTGGGGTAGGTTTAAACCGGGGGTTTTCTTTGGTCTTTGTTTATTATTTTTTTTTATATTTTTATGTTATTATTATTATTATTATTATTACTATTTGTATTATTATAGGGGTTGTTACAGCAGCCTCTTGCAAAAATGCAAGGTAGGGTTTACCTACATTTCACCCTTGTGATGAGACCCTTCCCCGAACCCTCACTGCGTGGGGATGCTTTGTGATACAATGTAGGTGATTCCGATCACTTTGTGCACCGGGCTGTCCCTTCTTAGTAGGATATAAAGATATAATAGGGACCCTGGTGTGATTTAAAATTTTCCTTATATGTAGCATCTAGCCATGTACATTCATATTCTCATTTTTTACCAAAATAAACTGTCATCCTCATCAATAAACTCATCTCACTTATTTGGGCTTGGCTTTTTGCAGCCTCACTTTTGATTTATTTTTGCGGAGTGTTTTCTAAGGTGCTAAACTTAAGTTGCGGAAATACAACTTCCATCCATATTAGCATGTATCTACCTCTGTTGTCTAATTCTTCGACCCTATCTTTATATACTCATTGAATTGTTGCATTTTTCCATTGCTCTACATGCACATGACACTTAAAGTCTTAAAGTATATTTCCTATTATCTTATATTTGATAGATATCATTCGCTATTGTTGCTGTAATAAAATAAAATGAGCCAAACAATTAAAAATCAAATAATTTATCTTTCAAATAGATCATTTTATCAAAGACAATTTTCCTTTTTAATGACTACTTTGATACCATTAAAACATAAGGGCAAGTTTTACCGTAATGCAATTAGACCAGCGATGCTCTATGATTTTGAGTGTTGGGCAGTGAATTGTGTACATGCTTAAAAAATGGGAGTTGCAGAAATGAGAATGCTTAAATGACTGTGTGGACACAGGAGACTAGATAAAATTAGGAATGAATGTATCATAGCACCAATTGCAGAGAAGATGCAAGAAGCTTGACTAAGATGGTTTGGACGCGTACAAAGGAGACCATTGGAGGCATCTATTAGGCGTTGTGAGAATCTAGTCACTAGGCATGTTAAACGAGGGAGGGGTAGACCAATAAAGACTTGGAATGAAAGTATAAGGAAAGACATGATGTACTTAGGCATTAGTGAGATTATGACAAAAGATAGGGCACAATGGCGACAAAGGATCCATATAGCCGACCCCACTATAGTGGGATTAAGGCTTTAGTGTTGTTGTTGTAATGACTACTTTGATACCTTCATCATCAGGAGTATTGTATCAACCGAGTATTGTTGATTTGGTTAATGTGAATGAGAAATGTTCTTGTTTTGATAGTTAGGATTTTTTACCATGATTTGGGGCTTTGATATCATTTTTGGTTTTCTTTCCGTATCTTTGTAGAACGATCCTTAAGCTGTAAGAAGACAATTTCCTTCAGTATCAAATTAGTAAGATTATCACATAGTATTAAAGGTTGCTCTTATCAAAACTGCCATCCTTTCTTATATATTGAGGTGTATAATTCCAGAAACATGCTCTTTTATTATGTAGTTTTGTTAATTGATTTATGTAATACAAAAGAAAGATTGTAAAACAACCTTGAATTTTTAAATAAGCAGTTTGATTTTTTAAGCTCTCCTCTGATTTCAGGGTGGCCAAGTACCAGGAAGCAAATCCTGGTGTATTTTCTATCATTACGTTTCCTTTTTTATTTGCTGTCATGTTTGGTGACTGGGGTCATGGATTGTGCTTGTTAGCTGCAACATTGTTTCTCATATTCAGAGAGAAAAAGTTCTCTTCACAGGTCTGTTGTTCTTGATTTAAGTATGCCACAATTTCTATTATTCTGTTAGCTTATGCATAATTATCATTTTCTTTATTTATTCTCTTTAAGTCTCTGTCCTAATATTGATGAACCAAACGAACTTCTTATATGTGGTTCTATCTCAGTATACATGCAATTCCTATATATTGAGTATTATTATTAATCTAGCTTACTAATTTTAAAAATTAATGCAATCAGGAATCACTCTGCATAATTTTTACATAGAGTTGTTGTTCATTTAACCTAGAAATTAAAGCATGTACTCAATAACTTCCTCAACTTTGTTATAATTGAAGTCCATGTTTTTGATGAATTAAAGCCCAATTATAAAGAAAGAGTTTGTTATAGATTATTCTTCTCTCTTGTATTTAATCTCACATTTCCTAATGGAGATTGTTCCTCCTCTACTCTATACAAACACAAGAGTTCCAATGTAATTGGTAGTTTTATTTTGGAATAATATATTTTATATTTCAAATTTCTACATGGTATCAGAGCTTAACGATTTTTTTCGCTGCTCTCTCTTGCTTACTCCTCTCGCATGAATACTCTTAGTCTTGCACGAACCCCTTCCGTCTCACGTGAACACTTCCGGTCTTACATCACTGCTCTCTGCCTATGCAACCGCTATCCTTTTCTTCTAGAACGTTCATACTCGCTCCCAAAACTTTTGCGCGATCCACAATAGCCGCTACTTCTGCTCAGCAGCGACTTTTGCTCGATCCACTTCCCGCGACTTTTAACTACCAGACGAGAGTTTTACAACACCTCGTGCCAACAACACCTCCCGCGCTTTCTTCAACCTAAAGCAATTTCCACGCGTTTCTCCTCCCCGCGCCTTTTCAACCTGACACGAGCTCTCCGATGCATCCTGCAATTTATTCAACTCTGTGTCTCCTCCAAATCTCTACGCCTCAGACGAGTTCTATCACCCACCTCTTGCGACTCCTTCAACCCAGTGATTTCTTCAACCCATTGGCTTCTTCATACCCGCTAGTTCCCCAGCCTCGACGTGTTCCCAAACCCCGATGACATAACCAACCTCGAGTTCACCAGTGCGCGTATACTCCAGCCTGACAAGTTATTCCGCCCACACGTGTTCTTTAGCCCGGGAGTTCACCAGTAATCCAACCCGCAAGTGCTCCATTCCGACGAGTTTTTCAATGCGCTCTTAAGCCCGCGGGGCTTGTCGACTTCTGTCAAGTTCTCCTTTAACTTGTAATGTATTATGGGTACACCCTCTCTCCCAGTATCCAAATGCAACTTCTCCTCCGCCCACAATCCGTTCCAATATCTCTGGGAATTTTGTGGTGACGTCCAAGTTAACTGGACTCAACTATGTTTATTGGAGTGTCTCCTTCACCTTCCTTGTGTGATCTCATTGCAAGTGACATTATCTCAACAATACTACTCTCCGCTCTAAATCTCCAACCTATGTTAACTGTCATGCCAATGATGCTTGTCTCTGTACGTGGCTTGCAAACACACTTTTTGATACCTATTTGCCTATCATTTGACATGATAAAACTATGTTGGCTACTTATATCATCTCGTTGTCTCTTTGCAAATAGTTTTCTTATTTACAATCGACATCTTTTGAAGTCTTTCTTGAGCGAAACACATTTCTTTGGAAAAATAAAATATTTTAGAGTAATACATGTAATTATTTTCTATGAATTCTATGGTTCCTCAAAGAAACTTTCATACATTATGTTCAATATCAAGGAAAAACAATTCTGGCCTCAAAGGGAACTCTAATTCTGATGAAGAAATTGATATTTCATCTTGTTCATTTCCAACTCCAAATATGAAAAAATATCGTGCATCCACACCTGCTACTCAGATTTCTTTGCTCTATCGATCCTCTGTCTAGAAGTTTTTTTACTAGGAAGTTCATTCTCTCAGCGCAAAAATTCTCCAACATCGTCCTTTTTCTATTGACTAGCAACTAAACAAAAGGATTTTTGTGAGTTGTTGTATATAATCTTTAGTGTCTTCTCAAGTCCTATGAGATGATACCTCAATAGATATTGGGAGAACCTGACATTCCCACATTAGATGCTACTTCCACTTATTTATCCACCATGACGAATATCCCGAGTTGACCTCCGATAGTCCCCTCCCCACAATTCGAGAATTATGTCCATGCTATTGGTCATGGAGCACAACATGGCCATGGAACCACATTGGCAGCAAAAAAAGAGATTTTGTTTGCATCGCAGCAAAAACAATAAAGCATTAAGTAAAAAACTGAAGATTCGGCAGATATGTAGAGCAAACTTGCAATAGTATATACATATATATACATGATTCATAGTACATAGGGATGCATAATAATGTACTACAGACTCATTATTTATATATATATATAATCCACCAGCTAAGGACACAAAATAGTCACTAGTGAATATCTTCTTGCAAAATAGTGTTGACATTCCCCACCAACTAAAGAACAACTTAGGGTCTGCAAGTGCATAATAGATCGTCATTGATCATGTATAATATTACTTATCATATGCACAACACATTGAAAAGAAAGAAAGAGCAAGATAATAAATGCAGAAATAAAAATCTAGAGCAATTAATTCAGACGACACATTAAATTTTATAGAGGTTCCCTTAAATTTGGGTACTCTTGTCTACTAGTAGAAATCCACTGAGTTTTTTGATAAAGAGACTCTTAGAACTAGCCTGAGTCTTTTGATAAGAAGACTCTTTGAACTAGCCCGAGTTTTTTTGATATGAAGACCCTTAGAACCCAACTGAATCCTTTAGAAAGGGTTTCTCAAAACTATATACAATGACTGTTGAATTAAGATTTGGTTTTTTTTCACAATATGAAGCAATCTTCAACTAGTTTAGATCAGTTCTACGTGGATTCAAAATTCTTTAATCTCTTCCTATTCTTCTGAGAGAAAGGGAAGAAATAATAAGGACTTCTCTAAAGATAACAAGAGGAAGATAGCTAAAAGCTTCATAGAGATTTGGAGAAGAATATAGTCATTTGGTTTTCACGATTCTGTTTCTATTTTTTTCGACAGTTGTTTTCCGTCCCCATTCTCGACCTTTTATAAGCCGATTCAAATGACTCCTTCAGATAAAGATAGTGAGGAGGCTTCCATATCTACATATTCTGGCAATGGTATGTTCTGTTTTCAAAAATATTCTTCTTTATTCAGTTGTCCAAGAAAGCAACACCTTCCTTTTTCTATTTTCAACGACTTTATTTTGAATCCCGTCAAAATTCTAGTTTTGGTCAATAATTTGCGATCCTTGTTCTTCAAAAAAATGAACTTTCTTTAGTGAACCTCGATCCTCAGCACTTCCAATCGTCCTCCCCATGGTTAGATCCTAAAATGCATCATGGGAAAGAAAGTTACATTGCAATTTAGCTCGGTAATTATTTTATGGATAGAAATAAGGTTGGTGAATACTTTAGGAACATGAATGTTATTAATTAGGTGAATGGATGGAGATAACTCAATGGTTCCCTTACTGATAACCAATGTTTGGGATAATTATTGTGAGAAAAAGGTAAAAGGATGAGTAATAAGCTTTATAGGAAACCATGTGATCAGTAGATCCTCTGTCAATGACCTTTGAAATACAAACACTAGTACTTGAAGCACTAAATGATTTTAAACTTAGGTTATTATCTTGCACATCAAGAGTGCAAGTAATAGATGACTTACTGATGGAACTAATAAGTGTTTGCTTGCTTTCTAACTCATCTTTAGTGAGAGTTGGGATATCATCAACAACTCCACCTTTGACTTCATGATGGAGTCCCTCCGTGGTTCTAGATGCGAGTAGGTTGGCCTGATTTTGGTTGATCCCTTTAAAGCCCCACGTACGACCAAGAACTTGGTCCTTCCCATGTAGTTTGAGGCAATTCTCCTTAGTGTCCATTTTTTTTCAATAGGTGCACAAAGGTTGTACCCATTGGTTCGGGGAGCATGCTTCTCTTCACCTTTAACCGTATAAAATTTTCAAATAGGGTTGAAAGTTTTTCCTTCCCTGGAACTTGCATACAGTTGGATCAAACTCAGAGTTCAGACATGAAAGAAACTCAAATATCCTATCTCTTTCAACAAAGGTAGCCAAGGTAGAGGAATCCTCATGGCATTCCATTTCAAGTTCTTATACTGGTCCGGTTCGATCCACAGTCCATTCAATATTCAATAGTAATCCATAACAGAGAGGTTCCCTTGCTTTGTAGAAAAAATATTTGACTTCAACTCATCGCAGGTGGCAATATCTTACTTCATGGAGTAGGTTTGACGCAGATCTTCCCAAATGCCCCGTGATGTGGGTAAGAACATACAACTTTGACTCAACTCGGGTGTCATGGAACACCACAGCGAAGCCACGATAGGATAGTCTTCATCATTTCAATTTTGAAACGTGACATTAGTGTTGATAACTTGGGCCCATTAAAGGTAATTCCTTCAATGTTATTCAACTATTTTTGTATTTTTAGACTAGTGTTGATAACTTGGGCCCATTAAAGGTAATTTTTTCCATTGAGACAATAGTTGAGATCCACAGTCCATTCAGATTCTTATACTGGTCCGGTTCGATCCACAGTCCATTCAATATCTAATAGTAATCCATAACAGAGAGGTTCCCTTGCTTTGTAGAGAAAATATTTGACTTCAATTCATAACAGGTGGCAACATCTTGCTTCATGGAGTAGGTTTGACACAGATCTTCCCAAATGCCCGTGATGTGGGTAAGAGAACATACAACTTTGACTCAACTCGGGTGTCATGGAACACCACATCGAAGCCACGATAGGATAATCTTTAACATTTCAATTTTGAAACATGACATTAGTCTTCGCAAGGGTAATTCCTTCAATGTGATTCAGCTATTTTTGTATTTTTAGACTAGTGTTGATAGCTTGGGCCCATTGAAGGTAATTTTTCCATTGAGACAATAGTTGAGATGGAGGACAGGAAGATCATTGGGGCTATAGATGGAACAATGCCCTAGTTGAGGAGCTGGCAACTGAGTTAGAGTGGTCCGCCATTCTAATACACTGGAACAACAGAAGATGATGATTTGAATAAGCAACTACACCCAATAGATGCAAAAACCAAAGGATAATGAATGTTGGCATCAGGAAAGACTAGGTGGCCTAGTCCAACATAGGGTGTTGATGCCACAGGTTCATCGAGAAACATAAGGATCGTCGGAAGCGTCCGTTTACAAGATCAGTGTCTGCAGAAGTATACCGGAACAACATCAGCATGCATGATCATATGTGCAGAGAAGACTGGATTGTCAATGAGGTCTTCTGTAGTAGTCGCAGTCTCACAGACAAGATTGACGTCGACATCAAATCGGCTCGACTTTGTCAAAAGGAAGTTGGAATCAATGTTTGTAGAGGAAGACAAAATCTATGTCTGTAGCAGAAGACATGATTGACATTGGAATCAGTGACAAGCATGGGATTCCCCTTCATCATTAAGCACAAAATGTTACTTTTTCGTCTTAGTTATTATAGGCGCAAGGTGCACCAAGGCGCAAATGGGTCTTGGAGCCTAGGCTTAAGGCGCAGACGCGCGCTTGACGAAGGCAAGACATAACCACATTCATTTTAAATAATCAGCATCAAACATCATTTCAGCTTCTCAATCAAATTCTTCATCTAGTCTACTAATTAATCATTTATTATTATCGTTTATATCTCTTAAAAAATTAAATCAATGTGGTCACTTGCATCATATCTAAGTCTCAACGCATAATTATCTTTCGCAAACACTAAATCAATAAAAAATATTGAGTTCTTACATTAATTTTTTCTTAATTTTTGAAGAAAAAAATTTACAACAAAAATCTCACTCAGACGCTCATTTTATATTCTAAAGGCGCACAAAGGCACAAACCTCTGAGCCTGGATCCCGAGGCGCGCCTTTAATATCATAGTTTTTCGTTGTCGAGGACTTCAATGAAGTAGACAACAACTTGGCAGCGTGCCTCTTCAATCGCGTTGAGCACTGTAATGATGGCAGTTGGTCGTCAGCTTGGTCACACAATTCCTACGAGAAAGTTCTGACGAGAAACTCTATTTCATACTTACATGGTACTCATTAAGGCAAGGAGGAGTATATATACACTTCCATTTGGGGGGCATTAAGACCAGAAACCCTATTATAATGAAAATAAAAATACTGTTGAACCGGGTGAAAATATTGAATTAATTTTAATACAAGAAGTCCACCTCTATATATAGAGGTGAATACAATCATATGAACAAAGTTAAAAACATAAAGGATAATCTAACACTCCCCCTCAAGTTGGACATGTGATGTTAACCATGCCCAACTTGTCCACAATATTGTTAAATTCGTTCTCACTCAATCCTTTGGTGAGAATGTCAGCTAGCTGCCGGTCGGAGGGCACAAAAGGTGTGCACATGATTCCTCTCTCAATGTTCTCCTTGATAAAGTGTCGATCCACCTCGATGTGTTTAGTTCGGTCATGTTGCACAGGTTTGTGCGCAATGCTGATGGCTGACTTATTATCACAATACAGCCGGATGGGTCCTGCTTCAATAAGACCAAAGTAGATCACAGAGCGAAGCCATAACCCTTCACAGACCCCGTGAGGCATAGCTCTAAACTCTGCCTCAGCACTAGATCCTGCCACAACTTGTCTCTTCCTACTCCTCCAAATAACAAGATTACCGCCTACTAGGGTACAATATCCTAAGGTTGATCGCCTATCATCAACAGATCCGACCCAATCAGCGTCAGTATAGACTTCAATATTTAGACCAGTATTGGGAGCAAACAGGATACCCCTTCCTGGTGTATACTTGAGGTACCGGAGGATTCTGTGAGCAACATCCACATGACGAGTTTTTGGAGCATGCATGAACTGGCTAACGACGCTCACCGCATAGGAAATATCTGGATGAGTGTGGGACAGGTATATCAATCTCCCCACTAATCTTTGGTACTCAGAGATATCAACAATTTTCTCTCCATCATCGCGCCCAAATCGGTGGTTTGCTTCAATCGGGATGTCAGCTGGTCTACATCCACTCATCCCCACCTTCTCAAGGAGATCTAAAGTGTATTTACGCTGGGAGATGAAAATCTCCTGCTTGGATCGAGCAACTTCAATACCAAAGAAATACCTGAGTTTACCCAGATCTTTGACCTCAAATCCTCTAGCCAATTTTTGTTTCAACCTCTGGATTTCTTCGATATCATCCCCTGTTATGACTATATCATCAACATACACAATAAGTGCAGTGAGCTTTCCATTCCTTCGTTTAATAAACGGAGTATGATCAGCATTGCTTTGATGAAAACAAAAAGATAGTATGACCTTGAGAAACCGCCCAAAACACGCTCTTGGAGACTGCTTCAGCCCATATAAAGCTTTTCTCAATCTGCAGACTTTTCCTACAACACCTGTAGGAATGAGGCCCAGAGGAATAAACATATAAACCTCCTCATCTAGATCACCGTGAAGGAAGACATTTTTCACATCAAGTTGCAGGAGCTCCCAGCCTTTGCAAGCAACACTGGATAACAAGACCCTGATAGTATTCATCTTTGCCACTGGAGCAAACGTCTCCAGATAGTCAATACCAAGGGTTTGCGTATAACCCCTTGCCACCAACCTAGCCTTGCATCTTTCAACAATCCCTTGTGAGTTCTGTTTCACAGTGAACACCCATTTATAACCAACCTTCTTTTTTCCATAGGGAAGGGGAACCAAATCTCATGTATGATTTTTCTCAAGAGCATTCATTTCCTCAACCATCGCCTCACGCCACATAGGGACCTCCAGAGCTGCTGCCAAGATTCAGGTATGAAAGAAACAGTAAGGGAAGAAACAAAGGCCTTGTAGGTAGTAGAGAGAGAATCATACGATACATAATGTGATAATGGATGGCGAGTGCAAGACCGGATACCTTTCCTGAGGGAGATCGGAAGGCCCCGAGTCAGGTTCCACTGACTGTCCTGGTAGCATAGTCGGATCTTGCGTGCTTGTCTGCTTTGTACGCTGGGTATAAACCTGCAAGCTCGGAGGAGGAGGCTCAGGAGGAGGACATATGTCCACTGGTAGAGGAGGCATGGGAGGAGAGATCACTTCCACTGGTTGAGGAGGCACGAGAGGAGGACTCACTTCCACTGGTAGAGATAGAGGCTCCCCCTGAAGTGTGGAATACGATGGTGGTATGGGCAGAGGAACCGAGGGAAGAGAAATGGGAGTATGCGAGGGAGAGGCATCCGAGATAGGATAATATGCCTCAGATTCACGGAATGTAACGTCCATAGTGACAAATACTTTCTTGGTAGGAGGGTGAAAACATTTATACCCTTTTTGCGTTGGAGAGTAGCCAATGAAGACACATTTTAGTGCCTGAGGATCGAGTTTGGAAGGACGGGGCTGGTGGATATGAACGAAGCAAACACATACAAACACCCTAATGGGAAGCCGAGAAGGGGGCACCTGAAGAGTGTCAAGGGGTGTAGTATTCCCAAGAACACGAGTGAGCATACGATTGATGAGGTATGCCGCAGTAAGAACGACATCACCCCAGTAGAATTTCGGAAGATGCATAGTGCACAAAAGACAACGAGCGACTTCCAGGAGATGACGATTCTTTCGCTCAGCCACACCATTTTGTGCGGGAGAATTCGCGCAGGTAGTCTGGTGGAGGATACCACGATCAACAAGATATTGCTCAAAATTCGAATCGATGTATTCACGACCATTATCACTACGAAGAATCTTAATTTCGGAGTGAAATTGAGTGGAGATCATGTAATGAAACCGTCGGAAAATCGAGAACACATCATTTTTGTTACGCATCAAATTCAACCATGTAGTACGAGAGAAACAATCAATGAAAGTAACAAACCACACACATCCAGAAATAGAAGTTGTCGGGTAAGGATCCCGAATATCAGTATGAATAATAGCAAAAGGAATAGAACTTGGCAATGAAACATGCGTAAACGAGGTACGATGATGTTTGTTTAAGCTACATACATCACAGACAAAAGAGTCAAAGACAACAGTAGATATAGCAGGAAATAACAATTTCATAACAGAAACAGAAGGGTTTCCTAGGCGACAGTGCCAGGAGTACACAGGATGGGTAGTGCTGGAATGAAGAGCCAGAGGAGACGTAGCCTGGCCGGAGTTGAGCACATTAGAGTCCATTTACCATGCTACCAGAGCCAAATCACCTTCCCTGTCGCCAGGTCCTGAAAAACACAAGAAGACAGAAGAAATGTCACAGAGCATTGCATGGAGTTAGTTAGATGACTAATGGAAAGAAGATTGCGAGTAAAATTTGGAACATGGAGGACAGAAGATAAGGTGAGGGAGGAGCAGGAGATGGAACCCTTGCCGGCAATGAAAGAAAGGGAACCATCAGCAATGCTCACCTTATCACGGCCAGAAAGAGGAGTATAGGATATAAAACCTATAAAGGACCCAGTCATATGATCTGTGGCCCCAGAGTCCACAATCCACTGGGTAGAAGGAAGAGAAGCAGCAGAGTGAGCACCTGGGAGACCCATGTGAGCGTAGGAGGAAGAGGCAGAAGGCTCTGTAGAAAGGTCCTGTATCATGCATCGAAGAGCCAACATTTCATGCGCTGTAAACTGAAGGTCACCAGGAGGGGCAGAGCCATCAGAACTGGAATAACCAGGAGGGACCGCGGCAGAAGCATCAGTAAGATGAGCAGAACGTGGAGCAGCATTACGACCAGAGGAGCGTCTAGAACTACGAGGCGGAGCACCCCCTCTGGGGTTAGGAAACCCATGAAGCCAGAAGCAGGTATCCCGAGTGTGACGGTTCTTGCCACAATAATCACATAGCAGATGATCCTTATCAGAGCCCTTCAACCTGGAGTCCCGAGATGGACGAGAACCAAGAAGAGAGGGGGCAGTAGCCACCAAAGATGACCCCTCAGGCATCGGGTCTGGAAGAAGAGTCAGGCGACGATCGTATTCCTGCTGCACAATACTGTATACCTCAGGAAGGGATGGCATCTGCGGTCGACCCAAAATATGAACACTGATCTGATCGAAGTCGCGATGCAGTTCATGAAGAAACTCAAATATACGATTGCAGTCATCCCGGGCCCGAACCATTGCCTCATCAATAGGGCTCACAAAGGTGAGAGGATCAAAGTGATCATATTCCTGATACAGCTGCATGAACTCCAAGTAGTATGCAGACGGCGGACGGTCACCCTGCCGAAGTAACGAGATCTTCCGGCACAACTGAAAAATCTGAACAGCATTGCCGCAACGAGAGTAGGTAGACTCTACGCGGCGCCAAATGTCGGCAACGTTGTCGAGGAATAGGTAGTTTTGGGCAATGGACTCCTGCATCGAGTTAGTAAGTCAGGACATGACCAAAGAGTTCTCCGACTCCCACTGCGGCCATTCAGACGAATTCATGTTGGGCTCCATCATTTTGTCGGTGACATAGCCAAAGAGACGTCGGCTTTTGAGCGCCAGAGTGATAGAGGGAGACCACGAGAGATAATTGGAGTCGTCAAGACGTATGGTAGTGATTTGAGGTGTATTATGATCATTGGTGCCACGGAAGAGGACCGTTGGGGTGGAGGCACGGGAAGAGGGAGCAACCCCAGAAGAGGGAATGGGAGATTCAGCATCTCCAGACATGATGGCTCAGGAATAAAAATCCAGAGACAACACATGATTAGGGCATCAAAAAACCGGAGGGGAAAACGAAGAGATCCCGCTCGCATTCCGCTCTCCGCCTCGCCCAGCCCGCTCGATCCCGCTCACCTTCGTGTGCTCGATCCGATCCCGCTCGCCTTCCGCTCTCCGCCTCGCCCAGCCCGCTCGATCCCGCTCTCCTTCGTGCGCTCGACCCCGCTTCTTCTTCTTCTTCCTCTTCTTCTTCTTCTTCTTCTTCCAGCCGTGTCTCCAACCCTCCTTCCCACCATCCGACGCCGGTATGCTTAAGCCGTGAGGCTAGGGCACGCGGAACACCGTGGCCTCTGATACCATGTTGAACCGGGTGAAAATGTTGAATTAATTTTAATACAAGAAGCCCACCTCTATATATAGAGGTGAATACAATCATAGGAACATAGTTAAAAACATAAAGGATAATCTAACAAATACAATCAAAATATAAGTAGCCTTAATTACAGAGTATCATGTCCCACTGGACCTCAAGAATATGATAATTCTTTTACACGTTCTGACGAGATGTATAAGTACATGATGAATAAAGAAAATTCCCATGAGAATTGAAAAAACTTTAACTTAAGTTCATGTTCTGGAGCATTATCAATGCCCTAAATTTTGGCAATTTTCTTAGATTGATTTTTTATTTTCAGTACAAGCTTATAGAAAATACATACTATAAAATGTCATCGTTTTTAAAAAAATCACTCATAAATGACCCAAAATACTTAAATCAATAGAGTAAAGTAGTATGATATGGTCCCCACACATCACTATGTATTAAATCAAACAACTGTTTAACACAATTGTTAATCTGGTGAGCCTACGAGACACACCAATTCTTATCCAACTCACGAGATAACTATAAACTAGAGTCCTTACTAAATTTATGAAAAGATGCTTCAACATTAGCAAAGAGGAATTTCCAAAATGATTATGAAGCTGAAGAGTAGAAGATATCAATCTATGCATAGAAATTTAACAAGTGATAACTGATCAATATCTAGATAATATTGTTGGTCGCACTTGGCCTCGAAACCAATAATCCTCATTGTTCCTTTTTTTCGGGATTGCACAAGAAAATGAAGAAAAAGATTTGATTCAGTCATAATTGAGATACATACAAAAATCTTAAAGGGAATTAAAGTTACATGTAAAATCTGATTTAAAAAGAAGGATTGAGGGGGTGGTGATACAAAGCCAACACCCTTAACAATGGACTAGGACTCATTTGTTAAAGTTATGATATAAATAATTTTAAAAGAGAAATTGAAGCAAATGTGCCTGATTTTGCTCTTTAGTCGACCACCCTGATCTTCAGAGTGGCATAGAAGAATGTCATAGTTGTGCTTGTGTGAATGTTGGTAGCAATGAAGGAAGCAAGGTCCAGTTGATATGTGCTTTGACACCCAAGCAGATATCTTCTACTTTGTCCACTATCATCACATTCATCTTTGTCCAGGAGGCTTCCTATGGAGTTTCCAATACTTGGCCTTACACATCACCACAATGATAACACTCTCCATCAACTTCTCTTCTTTATTCACCCTGAAATCTGACCTATTATTACGCTCACAACCTCTACCACAATTACATAAGCGTCACTAAAATATCTAATAATGAATTACTTCCTGAAGACTTAATAATTATCTAGAGTGTTTTCTCTTAAGTATGCATATGAAATGTACTTTGAGACATCTCCTAAAATATGGGGCCTGATGACATTAAACTCTAGCCTCAAGTGACCCAAAATTTCATCATAGCTAGAAGCTTCCTTTGCTCAATCATGGACTTCACTAATATGCATTTTGTCATGTAGTGGGACCTCCATCTACATAAGGAGCCTCTTAGGTAGTGAGAGATTATCTTTAGAATTGTAGTCTTTTGGATCTCTTGGAGAGGGAGTACCTTGGAAGACCCATCATCTGGGTTCTTGGCGAGAGATTGTCTCTCGATTGTAACAATGTTTCCTTTTATGCAATGCAAGTTGGTGTTCTTTGTTCTAGATCTTGATGCGACACAACTAGCTTGTATCAATTGGTCCGACCTACCACTAAATTAGGGTTTTTGCCGAAAAACTAATTGGACAGTCCGCCTGTTCTATCTCCAGCAAGCTGTTCACCATTCTCGCATGCTAATTCCGTGTTGTTCTTGCTCGACGCGATTCTGCGCTTGGCCTTCCATGCGCCACTGTATTTATTTCGAGCCTAACCAACGGAACTCCTTTCAGCATCCTTTTCCTCAGTCCCGCATCGACCTGCTCCAGCTTCAACTAGCCTTTCCTCAGTTCGGAAGTAGCCTTCTGACCTTCATGTTTTCTGTAGCTAGTCTCAGTAGCTATGAACCCGATTCTACCGAGAATACCTGTTTTGCGGCCCCGCTTCAATATACCATTCCGTTGTCGGTCGCACCTCCCCTCCGTAGTTCTGCACGGACCTCCATATCGCGCCCTTCAACCCCCAACTTGCTATCCAACTACCTCGGTGACTATCGACCATTCTTAGGCACTTCCTCTACCGCCGCCGCCAACACGCACAGTCCACAACATCCCTAACACTTCTCTCCACCACGCCCAACCGCCATTCCACCCCCATTCAGCCTCGTAGCTTGCTGTCTCCTTCCCACACCTCTGTTCCATGCCCGTGACTCGTTCAATGTCCCTCCACGCCGACGAGAATGCCTCTGCTGACTCCCCTCTCTTAGATCTATTTGAAGCACCACTTGAGGATCTCACTTTCCTCCTTTGAGAGCTCACGACCACGGAGGTAAACCACCCACCGGCCCCTCCGCGGACATCCACCCGACCCATCTCCATTGGATCGAAATCCCTGCATTCGACAACACCGACCCTCTAGGTTAGATCCCCGAACCTAACAGTTCTTCAACCTTCAGTCCACCCCCGCCAACCAGAAGGTTCTTGGCCATTATCTATATGGAGGGTTCATCGCTCCATTGGGTGCGTTGGATGTGCCAGCAGGTTCCTGACCTCTCCTGGCCCACGTTGAAGGATGAAATCCTCACCATTATGACGTCCTCCAGGAAGGCAATGCCTACGAGAGCCTTAGATCCGTGCGCCAGTCCGACACCGTGGCCATCTATATTGAAGTGTTCACCGAAGTTTCCACGCATGTACCCGAGCTCTCCCCTGACCATTACCTGGGATACTTCCTTAGGGGTGTAGAACTCCACCTTCAGGCATGCCTCCAGGTCCACATTTTGACAACTCTTTCCCCCGCCATGGAGCAAGCTCATTTCCTCAATGAGGAACTTTACACCACCCATACGTCTTCCTTGGCCCGACCTCCCCAAGTCGTTACCACCAAAATCTCCCCCTTTTGCCTTCTTGGATCACCTACCCTTGCTTGGGCCCCAGCTCCTCAGTCCACCTCCTTCGCCGCCATCTCCTCCTCCGTCGGTGCCCCGACGGCCTCACTGCAAATCTCATGAGTAGCACCTCGAGCTTCGCAATAAGGGCCTTTGCTTTCACTGCTAGCAGTCGTACTCTCTCACCCACGTTTGAGCTTTCAAAAATTTGTGCGTGTTGGTGGGATCTGAAGACAACGGTCTTGAATTCAGGTGCTTAGACCCCTTGATGCTTGCAGATGACCTCTACGGATTTCCACCTTGAGGACAAGGTCATTTGTTTTCGGGAGGGGAGTGTTTATGTGTATTTTGTCATGTCGTGTCTTGTCCTGTAGCGCGGTCACAAAATTAAACATATATTAAACCTAACCAATTATGATAGAGGATATATACAATATACTTTTCCATCACTAGTAGAAAGGAATAATTTTCTACTTCATTCACTTATTAATCTACATTAGGAGGAACAAAGAATTAAATGAGTAAAACACCGTTGCACCATTTTTAGTATGAAAAGATATAGAGAAGATATCACAATTACATCATGATAATTTTCTTACATTATCATATCATGATAGGCCTATTGCTATGTGCCTATCTTCGATGTTTCCTCAGAAGTAGTGGTAGAGGTGGCGATACAAAGGGCTAATCCTAGAATAGGGACGAAGAGGGGAAGAGGAGCTAGTGGGAGAAGGAAAACAAGGCTTGAGAGAGAAGGCGAAGAGTTCGATTGAGAGTAGGAAATTTTGATTTAAATCTTGCATACCCCATAAATGACCCAAGGGTCCCTATATATAGGACCCACAATGGCACAAGTGTAAATAATCCCAATATAATAGATGCATAAATAACTCTTAACTATGATTCAAATCGATTCGACTTATGTATTCTAAGTAGGCTATGGCTAGATGCTATAGAATAAGCCCATATAGTCTATATAGACCATAAATATAGTTTATAACCTATATATGTAGAAGTCTAAAAGCGTATAGCCTATATAGTCTATGGTCTATATATATGCTATAACTGTTATAACAACACATGACCTTTAGATATTGAGTGGTTGATGAACATCAGTTGCGATGAAGATGTAAGATTTAGCCTAAAATACACCCAAACAGAAAACAACTATAACTTTTGATCCGCTCGTTTGTTTTCTGCCGACAACACCTTTTCAGAAAGAGTCGTAGAGATCTATCTAATGGTCAAAACAACACATGACCTTTAGATATTGAGTGGTTGATGAACAACAGTTGCGATGAAGATGCAGGATTTAGCCTAAAATACACTCAAACAAAAAACAGTCATAACTTTTGATCCGCTCGTCCGTTTTCTGCCGACAGTATCTTTTCGGAAAGAGGTCATAGAGATCTATCCAATGGTCAAAACAACAGGTGACCTTTAAATATTGAGTGGTTGATGAACTCAATTCATACAATCGACTCATACACTCTACTTGATAGCTAAAGACTCATAATAATATAACTCATAATATTATAATAATTAGATAACTGACTGTGTGGAACCCATAACATTCCACATATCCTTCAAATCGAGTTTTCCCTCAAACTCGAACGATACTTGGATGACCTGATCATCGGGCTCTTTGATTGCCATAAAAGCTCTCGGTAACATGTCGTTGCAAACACTACATCGAACAGTAGGTCGTGCATAATATCTGGAGGCGGGTTGAGGGCGTCCGATGGTTGTGAACTGTCGAGGGAGACGGAGGACCGTGCTGCGATGAATAATAGCCGTAGTCGGCGGGATTAATGCCTCTAGAGGGCCGGTGGAGCAGGTGGCTAGACCGGAGACTGCGGAATAGATACTGTTGGGACGGACGTCCGCGACACCAAATGTGGTGGCACTACCGCTAGGTCGAAGGCGACGATGGCAGTATTGTAAACTGTGGCAATGGCTGAAGTGGAATCTGTGGGGGAGGTGGAACTGCGTCAAGAGGTGGTTCGCTTGGTCTGACAGTGGTAAGAGTTGCAGCGCTATATTCGACGACCTTGGGGGAGCAATCGTAGGCTGTGTTATGACTAGACAAGCTAGGATGGATGGGGGGCAACCTGTTGTGTCTGGGGTGACAGATGCATTGGTGAAAGTGAAACCTCAAAATGCCCCGACGCCATCAACCATTCGATGTTTTCGTTTATGCATGATATGACAACCAACATCTCCCATAACATCAGGCAAAGGGAGGCCTCTTCTGAAGCACTTATCTCTATGTCCAACTTAATTGATTGAGTAATTAATCCAATCAAAAATTAATTCATTAAATCAATTAATTAAATCCAGAAGAAGTGCAGGCAACTCTAGAAGGGAATTGCATGTGTCCAACAGGAAAGAAGCATGGAACGAATAAGATGCAGGCAGCTTGTTGTACTTGAAGCTCGACAGCTCAGGCACTGGCAGGACACTACACAACAGACGGAGAAAGTGCAGGGCTTGGTCGTGGCTCTGGAGATCGACTGCACGAGGGAGAGAATGACGAGGAATTGCTGAGACTTGTTGCCTATTGAGATTGGAACATCGACGTCTACTGGGAGACTCGGCGGCAGTCCTAAACCTTGGTATGAAGAACGCCACATAATCGTAGGATTGTCGATGAAGTGGGCTCGACGTGGACGATGTCGGGGATGGGGAGGATTGTAATATTGTCGATGAAGAGGATCGCAGGATCATCGAGGTCAAGTTGTTGGGAAATCGATTATTACCGCACGCAGTCGGAGTCACAGTTGAGTGGCAGGTGTTCCCATGCGTATGAATCGCGCAGTCAGAGTCGCTAGAAGAACGTAGTGGATGAGGGGAGAATGATCAAAGGCTCTGATACCAAGTTTGTTATGTTCCTATCTTTGATGTGATGTCGGATGTAGTGGTGGTGGTTGAGATAAAGGGGCTAACCCTAGAATGGGGATGAAGAGGAGAGTGGAACTAGAGGGAGAAGGATAAAAAGGCGCGAGAGAGAAGAAGAAGAGTTATAAAGAGTAGGAAATTCTGTTTTTATTCTTGCATACCCTGACTCAAGAGTCCCTATATATAGGACCCACATTGGCACAAGTTTAAATAACCCCAACATGGGAGATGCTTAAATAATTCTTAACCATGACTCGACTCGATACGACTCATGCAACTCAACTCATACATCTCGATTCATACACTCGACTTTATACCTAAAAACTCATAATAATGTAACTCATAATTATATAATTACTTGATAACTGACTTCGTGAGGCCCATAACACATACTTCCATCACGTCATGAAAAATTATGTACTCACACCTAAACTCTAAACAAATGACCCGTCAACATTATCATAACATGGCAACCTAAGCTAGAACAATGTTTGACCTTTTTGTTTTACCTCAATGGGCTTTATACTACAATACTCGTGGTAAGAAAAGAAACAAGGCAAATTATATTAGGGTCCCTAAGCTAGAACATTGTTTGTCCCTAAACCACCTCATTTGTGTATATACATATCTTATCTTGCTCATATTATTTTCTCTTTTTCATATTTTTTTTACTAAACCTTTTTTCTAATTTTTTTATGAGCAGAAACTTGGAGATATTATGGAGATGGTATTTGGTGGTCGTTATTTAATTTTATTAATGGCTATATTCTCTATTTACACTGGGTTGATATACAATGAATTCTTCTCTGTACCATTTAAAATATTTGGACCTTCTGCCTATGCTTGCCGTGATGCTTCCTGCAGGTAAACAATTGATTGATGCTAAGAAATAATTCAGCTCTTATATAGTCGATTGATATGTTTCTTTTCTTTGTACAGGGATGCTACAACAAATGGCCTAATCAAGGTAAGAGGTACCTATCCTTTTGGTCTTGATCCCACATGGCACGGTAGTCGAACCGAGTTGCCATTCCTCAACTCATTGAAGATGAAGATGTCAATCCTTCTTGGGGTATCTCAAATGAACCTTGGAATTCTGTTGAGTTATTTTAATGGAAGCTTCTTTAGGAACAGCCTCAATATTTGGTAAATTAATCTCTCATCCATTGAAGCCTAATATAATCGCTTTACAATTCCTTTGATCAATTACTGCTAATTTTGTTTTTTTTTAATCCTAAAACTAACAAAGACTGAATAATTACCAGATTATGATTAAAAAGATTCCGTGATTCCGCCATCTGACTTCAATGTTGTTCTTTACTAAGGTCCCAATCATCAGGTTGCTACATTGCTTATAATAAAAAGAATAGATCCAATGGCTTTTTCTCCTAGTCCTTATCTTTTTATTTGCAGATGGGTTTGCTCTAAAGGTTCTAAATAGTTTCTTGAATTTAGTAGTTGTCTGCTTTCGGGTTTTTAAAATTTAAAGGCTTCTTAAATTCAAAGCATTAGTTCCTTTAATTGTAATATCTGTTAATGTTGTTATAAAGAATCATAGAAGTTTTTGTAGCTCTATAATAAATAATTTCCATTGATCTGTGAATTTTGTTATTGTAACTCCTTATGCTGAATAAATAATTTAGGAATTAGTTTATTGATGTGTTTATCTTGCATGGAACTACTTGCTTTGGCCTTTATTTAATTGAGGTTCAATGATTTATGTTCTTTTGTTCTTAACTGAGATTATCTACTTCGTCATTATGAAGATGTTGACTACCCATATTGAATGTGATTTGAGATGAACATGATTTATTTCTGATGGGGTTTTCCCCAGAAATCTTCAGGC
Organism: Platanthera zijinensis; assembly: GCA_039513925.1. Taxonomy (NCBI): domain Eukaryota; kingdom Viridiplantae; phylum Streptophyta; class Magnoliopsida; order Asparagales; family Orchidaceae; genus Platanthera; species Platanthera zijinensis. The sequence goes on along the minus strand of CM077078.1, from coordinate 247,446,448 downwards.
TTGAGTGGAAATCTTCAGGATGACTCCGCTCCTTTTAGTGATTTTAATTGAGTCATCTGACATTTTCAGTGTTATATAATGTAGGTTTCTGTAAAAATGCTCTCTGTAAAAATATTATTTGTATTCCTGCATATCCATGAATTCTAGGCTTCTGATTAAATCAGATCCCAATATTGTTGGTTTTTAAATTTAATTTGTCAGATGCATTGTGTACTAAAGTTTCCATTCGTACTGCAACTTAGTTTACTTATCTCTTGCATGTTTTGTAGGTACCAATTTATTCCTCAGCTTATCTTCCTCAATAGTTTGTTTGGGTATCTGTCTCTACTTATTATTGTGAAATGGTGCACTGGTGCTAAGTCTGATCTATATCATGTGATGATATATATGTTCCTTAGTCCAACTGATGATCTTGGAGAAAATCAACTTTTCCCTGGTCAGAAGACATTACAGGTTTGTACTACTATATTAATATTATTTACAATTTGCTGCACGAGGACCACTCACTTTATGAAAGCCATTATTTCCAGCTTGTACTTCTCCTCCTGGCCCTTATTTCAGTTCCGTGGATGTTACTTCCCAAGCCATTTCTCTTGAAGAAGCAGCATGAACAAGTAAGTTTCTGTTCTTCACTTTCTAATTCTTTTACTTTATTCCGCTTCATTGTTTATTTTTATATTCCTTTTGTTTTCAGAGACACAGAGGACAGTCATACACAATGCTGCAGAGCACTGACAATGGCTCGCTTGAGGAGCTAGATCATGGTGCAAATGACCATGAAGATTTTGATTTCAGTGAGGTTTTTGTGCACCAACTGATTCACACTATTGAATTTGTCCTCGGAGCAGTCTCCAATACTGCATCATATCTTCGGCTTTGGGCTCTGAGGTATGCGTCTCAAACCATTGTTTAGGTGAAAATTTGTTACTAACTGTCCATGATGACTATGCCATTGGTTAATTGATGTTTGGGCCACTGTTCGATATTATTCAGTCGACTGAGACAATGTCAAATCATATATTGGCCAATGGACCGATCTGGAGCCTACTATGGCTCGCCCTTTTTTGACCATGCCTATTAGGCTCTATCCTTTAGGACTTCTAAATGTTGATTATATGCGTGAAAGAGAAATTCTTGTCATTTCTATGATGCTTGCGTGGATTTTGTTTTTGAACATGTTTTGTTTAGTATGAGAAAGCCTCTATTCATAGAGGCTCAGAACATGCTAAAGAATTAATACATTAAAAAGTGTAGAAATGCATAAAAAAAATAATGGACTTCTATGTGCGAGGGTACGTTGGGCTTAGAGTCTCCCGGAGGTGACCACATCACTTCATAAGTGAAGTTACTATAGAGATGGTGGTTATTAGGTCATGAAGGTAGACAGTTCGTATATGCTTGGGCTATTGAACGACACTCATCTTCATGTATCCAGATCTGTGATACTTTTACCTAGTATTGGAGCGTTTGATCGTTCTCATTGGAGGTCCATGTTTGAGTTTGTGCGGTGTTCCTGTCGATGAATTCTTTATTGTGTTGTGATTCTATTTTCGAGTTTGTGATATGCAGTTATCTCATGTCTCTAAATGTAGTGATTTCGTCGGTGTGTGCTTGAAATTGATTTCGTCGGCGAATGCTTCCTTTTCATCGGCTCGATCGTGCTACAATCGGTTGTTATTGGGTGCTTCCGTTATCAATTCCTGAGGTAGTTGAAGATTGTTATTGGGTGCTTCTGTTATCAATTTCACTGATCACAAAAGTCTTAAGTACATCTTCGACCAACAAGAGCTCAAATTGAGGCAACCGAGATGGTTAGAGTTTCTATCAGATTATGAGGTGGATATTTAGTACCACCCAGGGATGGGGAATGTGGTAGCTGATGCACTTAGCCGTAGGGGATCGAGTTATTTTCTCCTTACTCAGCAAAAGGATCTGGTGCGTGAGTTGGAGAGGTTGGAGATCGTGAGGTATTGCGCTCTAATTTTGGATCTGTAAGGTTGAGTTGGATGGAAATCACTTGCGACATCAAGGATAGGATCAGAACAGCTCTACCCTTAGATTCAAAGATGTTAGAGATTTGGGCTTTGACTCGGGCAAGTTGGAAGGAGAAGTTTAGTATACTTGAGGATTTACTATTGCACGATGGTAGGATGTGCATTCCAGATGTTATCCACCTTCGAGAGGACATACTGTTTGAGGCCCATAATTCTAGATATTCGATACATCCAGGTAGCACGAAGATGTATGCTGATTTGAAGAAGATAGTCTGGTGGCCAGGTCTGAAGAGTGACATTGCAGAGTATGTTGGGAAATGTGAAATTTGCACGTTAGTTAAAGCTCAGTGCCCGAGGGCAAGAGGCAAGTTGCAGCCACTTCCCATTCCCGAGTGGAACTTTGAGGACATATCAATGGATTTTGTTTATGGTATTCCAAGACCGTAGAGTGGGAATGATTCCTTATGGGTTATAGTTGACCGTCTCTCTAAAGTTGACCACTTCATTCTCAATAGGAGGACGGATCAGGGTCCCAGATTGGCGCAGTTATATGTTAATGAGATTGTTCGAATTTACGGTGTTCCTAAGACCATAGTTTCAGACAGAGATGACATGTTTACTTCTAAGGAGTGGAGATATGTTCAAGAGCGGTTGGACACTAAGCTACATTTTAGTACCGCCTTTCACCCCCAAACAGATGGACAGACTGAACGTACAAATAGAACCTGGAAGATATGTTCGGATGTGTATTCTGGACTTTGGAGGGAAGTGAGAGAAATATGTTACTCTTGTTGAGTTTTCCTACAACAACAATTATCAGGCAAGTATTGGAATGACCCCTTTTGAGGCACTTTATGACAGACGTCGGACGCCGTTATGTTGGGCTGGGAATGAAGAAAGATCTTTCATTAGTAAAGATTGAATTGATAAGACCACATATCGAATCAAGCTTATCCAGGAGCGTATGAAAATAACTCAGGATCGTCAAACCAAGTATTATAACCAGAGGCACAAGACAGTGAAATTCAGTGTTGGTGATTATGTTTATCTGAAGGTCAGACCAGCTAGAGGAGTCTCTCGAATCAAGCGGATGAAGAAATTGAGTCCTAGGTTCGTTGGTTTTTTTGAGGTTCTGGAGCAAGTGGGTGAAGTTGCATACCCGAGGAAATGAGAGGTTTACATGATGTATTCCACGTCTCCTATCTGAGGAGAGCAGTTAGAGATCCAAGCCAGGTAATCAGTACCGAGGAAGTACCCATCGAATCAGATCTTAGTGTTGGTGTTCGACCAGTCAGAATAGTGGACTCAAGGATTCAGAAGCTCAGGAGCAGAGAGATCCCGTTTGTAAAATTCTTTTGGATGAACTATGGTCTACCAGAGTATACTTGAGAAAAAGAAGATGAGCTCAGGAAATTTGAAAACTTTGCTTTCCTCTTTGACTCAGGTATGTTTGTAAATTTCAAGGGCAAAAATTTTATTAGGAGGGGAGATTTGTAACATCCGTATTTTTGACTCGACAATATAATTTAATTGCAGGGTCTGATCGTGAGCGGAATCGATCGAGTAATTAGCTTGATAAGGTATGGCGTTATAATCATTTGTCGCGCGTTAATAAATAAGTGTGGTTACTATTTTAATGTTTTGGTTGTGTGTTAGCGCGCTGGCATAACAAAAATACTCTGTTGAAGGGTAATGGCAATTAGGTAATTAAATGGAAATGCTTTATTTTTTTGTTATAGACTTGCCGGTTCAACCCCCCAGCAGTTCCCGTAACTGTTGAGTGCGTCATTTGCTTGTTGTTAGATGGGGAAAAATTATTATTATTTGCAATAATAGTCTCCCTTTATATATAGAGGAGAGACAAAAAGATACAATGATACAAACATGTTATTTGCACATCTTAAAAATAAAGTAAACTATGCTAACACTCCCCCTCAAGTTGGGCGAGTGATGTTAAACATGCTCAACTTGTTCACAATCTGGTCGAAAGAATTCCCACTTAATCCTTTGGTGAGAATATCGGCAAGTTGCCCGTTAGAGGGCACAAAGGGTGTACATATGATTCCTCTTTCAATATTCTCCTTAATAAAGTGTCGATCCACCTCGATGTGTTTTGTCCTGTCATGCTGAACTGGATTGTGCGCGATACTAATAACTGACTTATTGTCACAATACAGACGAATAGGTCCATCTTCCACAAGACCAAGGTCCCTCAATAAGGCCCGAAGCCATAAACCTTCACATACCCCATGAGCCATAGCTCTAAACTCAGCCTCAGCACTAGATCGTGCCACAACCTGTTGTTTCTTGCTCCTCCAAGTAACAAGATTTCCTCCAACAAGAGAGCAATATCCAGAGGTGGATCGCCTATCGTCCACTGACCCAGCCCAATCAGCATCAGTATAAACTTCAATCTTTAGGTCAGTACCTGGGGAAAACAGGATTCCCCTTCCTGGTGAGGACTTGAGGTACCGGAGGATTCTGTGTGCCGCATCCACGTGCCGTGTCTTTGGAGTATGCATGTACTGACTCACAACACTTACATCATAGGAGATATCCGGACGAGTATGTGACAGATATATCAACCTCCCTACTCACCTTTGGAACCCTGAAATATCTTCGATCTCCGCTCCATCATCACGCCCCAATCGATGATTAGTCTCAATCGGAGTATCAGCCGGTCTGCATCTGCTCATTCCCATCTTCTCAAGGAGATCTAACGTGTATTTCTGCTGTGAGAGAAAGATTCTCTGCTTTGATCTTGCAACTTCTATTCCCAAAAAATACTTTAGTTTTCCAAGTTCCTTGACCTCAAATTCTCTGGCAAGCTTCTGTTTCAGATTCTGAATTTCTTCATGATTATCACCAGTTATGATAATGTCGTCAACATACACAATGAGGACTGTGATTTTTCCAAGCCTACGTTTGATGAACAACGTATGGTCAGCATTACTCTGAGAGTATCCAAACGACACCATCGCCTTGTGAAACCGGCCAAACCATGCTCTTGGAGACTGCTTCAGTCCATATAGAGCCTTCAGCAATCTACAAACTTTCCCTGAGGCACTAGCTGGAGTAAGACCCGGAGGAATAGACATATAGACCTCCTCTTCCAAGTCACCATGGAGAAAGACATTCTTCACATCAAGCTGCAGAAGGTCCCAAACTTTGCAAACAACAATGGACACCAATACCCTGATGGTATTCATTTTAGCAACCGGAGCAAACGTCTCCTGAAAATCAATGCCATGGGTTTGGGTATAACCCCTTGCAACCAACCGTGCCTTGCACCTTTCAACAATCCCTTGTGGATTCTGTTTCACAGAAAACACCCACTTACACCCAACAGGTTTTTTCCCATGAGGAAGAGATACAAGATCCCAGGTATGGTTCTTCTCCAAAGCCTTCATTTCCTCAACCATCGCATCACGCCATATAGGGATCTCAAGAGCCTGTTGCCAGGACGCAGGTATAGAAGAAGTAGCAAGAGAGGAGACAAAGGCCTTGTAGGAGGTAGACAGGGAGTCATAAGAAACATAATTAGAAAGCGGATGACGAGTACAAGACCGGATACCTTTTCAAAGGGCAATCGGTAACTCTGAGGTCCCTGAGTCAGGATCCACTGACTGTTCTGGTATCATAGCAGGCTCCTATGTGCTTGTCCCCTTTGTACGCCGAGTATATACCTGCAAGGTCGGGGGTGAAGGCATAGAGAAGGGAGGATCCATGGAGACGGGAGGAGACATGGGAATAGAGGCCACCTCCACTGGAATAACAGGACTCACTTCCCCTGGTAGAATCTCCCCCTGAAGTGAGGGATATGGAGGAGGTATGGGCAAAGAAACGGAAGGCGTACCCGTTGTGGAGGAAGCAGACAAAGGGTAGTAGGATTCACATTCACGGAAGGTAACATCCATGCTAACAAACACCTTTCTTGTAGGGGGGTGAAAACACTTGTACCCCTTTTGCGTCGGAGAGTAACCGATAAAAACACACTTAAGAGCCCGTGGATCAAGTTTGGAGGGACGGGGGTGATGGATGTGAATGAAGCACACACAACCAAACACCTTTGGAGGAAGGCGAGTAGTAGGAACACCAAGCGTGTCCAGGGGAGTAGAGTTCCCGAGAACACGAGTGGGCAAACGATTGATGAGGTATGCAGCAGTAAGGACAACATCTCCCCAATAGATTTTTGGAAGATGCATCGTAGACAATAGACACCGAGCAACCTCCAGCAGATTTGCGGTTTTTCCGCTCAGCAACGCCATTTTGTGCTGGGGAATACGCACAGGTCGTCTGGTGTATGATACCGTGATCAGCCAGGTAGCACTCAAATTGGGAATCCATGTATTCACGACCATTGTCGCTACGAAGAATTTGAATTTTCGACTGAAATTGGGTAGAGATCATGGCGTGAAATTGCCGGAAAACAGAGAACACATCACTTTTTCAATGCATCAAATATAACCAGGTAGTGCGAGAGAAGCAGTCAATAAATGTAACAAACCAAGTACAACCGGAAACAGACGGAGGAGAGCATGGCCCCCAGATATCAGTATGAACCATAACAAAAGGAATAGAACTGGGTAAAGAAACATGCTTAAAAGAAGTACGATGATGTTTGTTAACACTACAGACATCACAAACAAAAGACTCAAAAACATCATCAGACATTGCAGGAAATAATGACTTCATAACAGAAAGAGAGGGATGTCCCAAGCGACAGTGCCCGGAGTACAGAGGGTGAACAGTGCTGGAATGAAGAGCAAGAGCAGATGTAGCAGCGCCAGAGTCAAGCACGTAGAGGCCATTCACCATGCTACCAGAGCCAATCACCTTTCCCGTCGTCAGGTCCTGAAACACACAAGAAGACGGAAGAAATGTCACAGAGCAATGCATGGAGTTGGTTAAATGGCTAATTGAAAGTAGATTACGAGTAAAGGACGAGACCTGAAGGACAGAGGACAAGGTGAGAGAGGAGCAGGGGATGGTTCCCTTCCCAGCAATAGGAGAAAGGGAACCATCGGCAATGCTCACCTTATCACGCCCAGAGAGAGGAGTATAGGAAACAAAACCTGTAGAGGACCCGGTCATATGATCCGTGGCCCCGGAGTCAATGACCCAATGAGTGGAGGGAGAAGAAACGACAGAATGAGCACCTGGCAGTCCCGTATGAGCGTAGGAGGAAGAGGCAGAAGGCTCTGTAGAAAGACCCTGCATCATGCGTCGAAGGGCAAGCATCTCGTCCGCAGTAAAACCACCAGGGATGGCAGAACCATTAGGACCAGAGTATCCATGAGACATATCCGTAGTAGCATCAGTCAGATGGGCCGCACGGGGAGCAACAGAACGACCTGAGGAGCGTCCATAACCACGACCACCACGAGGCGAAGCACCCCCTCTTGGGGTAGGAAACCCATGAAGCTTGAAGCATGTATCCCGAGTATGGCGATTCTTGCCACAATAATCACATACGAGATGATCTTTATCGGAGCTCCGATGCTTGGTATCTCGAGAAGGACGAGTGCCAAGAAGGGAGGGGATGGAAGCAACCAAAGCAGAGCTCTCTGGCACAGGGTCTGGAAGGAGGGTCTGGCGACGATCAAACTCCTGCTGCACTATGCTGTAGACCTCAGAAAGGGAAGGGAACTGAGGACGTCCGAGAATCTGAACACTGATCTGATCGAAGTCGCGATGCAATCCATGAAGAAACTCGAAGATGCGATTGCGGTCATCTCTAGCCCGTACTACCGCCTCGTCAATAGGGCTAACAAAGACAAGAGGATCAAAGTGATCATACTCTTGATAAAGCTGTGTGAACTCCAAGTAATACGCTGAAGGAGGACGGTCACCCTGCCGGAATAAGCTAATCCGGCGGCGTAGCTGAAATATCTGAGCAGCATTGCCGCGGCGAGAGTAGGTAGACTCCGCACGGCGCCAAATATCAGCAGCACTATCAAGGAAGAGATAATTGCGGGCAATGGACTCCTGCATCGAGTTGGTTAGCCAAGACATGACCAAGGAATTCTCGGACTCCCACTGCGGCCATTCTGGAGAAGTCCTATCGGGTTCCGTCATGTGACCGGAGACATAGCCAAAGAGACGCCGACTTTTGAGCGCCAGTGTGATAGAACGGGACCACGAGAGATAATTGGATTCATCTAGCCGAATGGTAGTAATATGAGAAGTATTGTGATCAGTGGTTCCACGGTAGAAGGCCGGCGAAGGACCACCAGAAATAGCCGGAGGAACACCGGTAGAGAGGGAAGGAGAACCACCAGAAAGAGCCGGAGGAATACCGGCAGAGAGGGAAGGAGAATCCGCTCCACTAGATCCCATAGCACAGGAATAGAAATCCTGAGGGAAGGAGCAAACCAGAATAGAAATCCGGTAGGGAGGAAGAAGATAAAAAACAAGGACTTAGGGCATCAAGAAGTAAGGAGTTCCATCCAGTGAAGCATCACAAGAGCAGGTGGCGCCGGAGAAAGCAAGAGCACTGTTCCGGCGCCATAAAAAAGAGCAGAAGCGGAGAAGAGGAGGCGGGCGGAGGCGGAGCCGGAAGCGTGCGGGAGCGCTGTCGAGCGAAGCGAGGCGGAGCCGGATGCGTGCGGGAGCGCTGCCGAGCGAAGCGAGGCGGAAGCGGAAGATCAGCGAGCGGAAGATCGCCGGGCGAGCGCGGACTGCGTAGTCGGGCGGAACAAACACGAACGGCGGGCGGGCGGTCGAGCGAAAAGCGGAATTAGGGCATTCCCTCTGATACCATGTTAGATGGGGAAAAATTATTATTATTTGCAATAATAGTCTCCCTTTATATATAGAGGAGAGACAAAAAGATACAAGGATACAAACATGTTATTTGCACATCTTAAAAATAAAGTAAACTATGCTAACACTTCTAAAACCCGCATCCCCTCCCTTCCGTGACCTATTTTCGTCGTTCGTTTGTGGAACCGTCGCTCGCATCTCCCAGCTGGAGTCTAGTTGCTTTCGATGATCGAATCCCTCCTCTGGCGCTGTCGAAGCAGGTTCCAGCCCCGTCGTCGTCGCTATTTGGCGCTGATTTCCTACAGCCTAGGCGCAATTTCAGCGACCTTGGTGCATCCAGTAACTTGCCCAGTCTTTCTCCTTCAACTTCCAAGCCTTGTCTGACCCCCTCTTCCACCTTCGAGTCAAAAATCGAGAATTCTTGCTAGCAGTTACCTAATGTTACCGTCAGTGGTTGTTTTCAGCGTGAGATGATTTCCTCTTTACCCTAGCTTTGAGATTTCAGACAGGTGACGTGATTTTTGGGTGTTTCTCATACTACAAAAATTTATGAAGTCTTCAACGAGGCTCCTCTATTGAAGCTAGTGGTCGGTCGACCCTTCGTTCCCGTTTCCGCTCAGATTTTGTACTGTTACTCCTTATTTTCAGTCAACCTTTATGTTAAAACCTCCTTGTGGTTGTATGGAATTTTATTAGGTTTTGTACGACAACGCCTAGTGTAGGCGAGGACGTTTTTCATTTCAGAAATAACAACCTCCACTAATAGAGAAGTGGTATCCTTTTTTTTCCTCATCTCGAAATGAATTAGTAATTCTAAAGTTTAGTAAGCCTTATTGATGCGGAGCAGAGACGAGAACGCGCTTTGGGCCTGTTTAGGGCTGATTTGACAACATTCCATATATGGCGTTCCCGGATCAACGATCGGACTCCGCGATTGCGCCCGGAGCGTCGCCGCGAGTCAAAATCTTATATTACTTTATTTTTTTTTTGGACTTTTATTTCTTGTATTTTGAGGCATCTCCCGCCGGCCAATCATAGCCCTAGTGCTTCTTTTATTATAAATAAGAAGGGTAGGGGGCTGAATTCAGATCATTGCAGATTTTGGAGACATTGAATCCCGGAATCCCGCGATCCCTCCCCGGTGCCGTCGTCGTCGTGGAACCCTAGGTGGCGATCTCCTAGGCCTCCAAACTCCTCCCCAAGGTAATCGCTACCCCCACCTTCATTTTCCACCCCTTTTCCCCACTTACCCCGCCGCCGGCTCCCCCCCCCCCCACAACCGGCCGGCCTGCTGTCCCTGGACTACCGCCGCCGACCCCTAACTACCCCGTCGTCGGCCTCCCCTTAATCTCCAGCCCGCAGCCACCCCTTCCCCCCTTCAAGCCGACCAACCCCTTGCAACCCGCCATCCAACCGAACACCCTACACTCCTCCCCACCGCCCGGAAACCATCCAAAACCCTAGCCGACCGCTCCTTAAATTCCTTTCACGTGGATCCACCTTCCTCTAGTCCAAATTCACAAGATCGATTCAGATCATGGAATTTCTGGCCCCGATCCGTTATTTCCACCTTTCACACTTTCCAATTTGGCCCGGATCCTCTCTTACATATCAGGATCTACCCTCCCCCGGCCCGGATATACTTATACGCGACCGGATCCACCGTTTTATTGCCCGTTTTCACCGTTTTTCCGCCGAGGACCGCCACCGTCGCCTCGCCACCGGTTCCATCTCCGATCGCCGACCTACACATCCGACACTCCAAATCTTCAGTGTCTCAGTTCAGCCCTGTACTTTGTGAGCTTTTGTAGTATTGTACTATTTGATTTAACATTTTCATTTAGTTGTGATTCCGAAGTGTATCACCGTGGCTAATGGGGCGATTGTTCCGATCTCCGGCTGTGCTAACATCTCTTTTGCTTGTGATTCCTGTTTGTGGAGATTTTTTTTGATGCCCTAATAACTTGCAGGAGGAGACATTTGCCGCGTGCTTCGCTTTGGCCCTTCGAGCGGAGGAAAGACACTATAATATTGCCAAAATAAATATTTGCTTTTTATTTTAATATCTGTGTGGTGCTGAAATTTGCATTGCTTCCATTTATTCATCAAATATCGATCATTACATTGCATGTAGAGTTGGATTAGCGTGTCACCCTTGCACTATCACCTAGTGTTGTAGGTTTTGTGCACCCGTAGCCTACCCCTACATCACTTATGTTGGATAAATTCTTGTTAGGGTTTTGGTGGAGTGTTGAGGTTAAACCTCTTTAATAATCTGAGATAAAAATAGTGATTCAAAATATTTTTCTCTAAGGAAGCAATGTCAGCCGCGTCAGGTGCACGAGCGACGTAATAGCACAGTAAGAAATCCTTATTCTTTCTGGCTAGACACATCAGATTGCTTGTTTAGTAGCGTATATTATAATTCAGTAAATTTAATATTGTCGTGTGGAATCACTACTATTGTTAGAGATTTGTTAGCTCTTATTACCACTTCACTACTATATGATGTTCATAATTAAATTATAAACATCCCAAGCAGTTAGTCCATACAAATTACATGTAAAATTACTCTTATGATGAGTTGCCTTTACTACGCACATATTGTTCGCAAGCTGAGTAGTACTAGTAGAAGATGTTTAGTGGCACGCTGAAGATTTCCTCCCGTGTTTGATAGAGGCGCACTTATCTTTCTCGTGGGATGTAGTGAACTCTATGAATCACATGGTTTGAGAGATATATCCCGATTTATATGATTAGCAGATTCGAGTCTGTGTCCGTGAGACACTAGAACACTTGAGTTCGTTAGTAGGACTCAGATCGTTAGACTTTTGTTGCGCGATAGAATCTAGTCTGCCTAGAAATTTGTCGAAGAACAACCATAAGTGAAATTAGAACTCAAGTTTAGACCGAACCCTAGAAACTCTCAGTTAATCATATTTTTCGAAACTTGAGTAAACTTCGTACATTATGAGTAAGTAGAACAGTTATTTATTTTGCTAGTTTTATTTTTAGAAAATCATGCATAGTACACTAGGATAAAGTTTTTCTATAGCACAAAAACTATTTTCAAAACATGCATAATTTCCTTCAAAACAAATTTTAGTGTCACTAGGAGAAATAATTTTTCTTACTCTCCCTTTGAGGCTAATCCATGTTTGGGCATGTTTTTACAGGGAGCTCAGGTGGGAAAACTGCGCCTAGTATGAGCTTGATATTGGAATTGCTCTTATAATTTGTCTTCCCTTTCAGTTGTTTAATTTTTAGTACCTTACTGTTTAGATTTTGGACTCGTGTAATATTAATGTTTAAGAGTTTCTCTTTGCACCTGACATATTACAGTATTTCAGATATTCAGTTTTTTTACTTTTCAGTATTTTTAGTGGCTCTGTGAATTCAGCTTGATGAGATACATTTTTACCCTTAGTTTCCTTTTCAACTTCCACTGTAAGCTATCATTTTAGTTCTTTTCATTATGTTTGCTATGTACTAATTTTAATACTGTTTCTTAGTTTACTTCTTATCACTGGACCCGACCGGATAGCTGATTGGTTATTAAACTAGGTTGGAGTGTTACCGTTACAACTTTGCTGAGCCATATTTTCGTGGTCATCACTGCAATCGTCTATTCTGGCTGGAGGTTGATGACCCTTCTGCGGAGAGGGATGCTAACACGGATAGGGGCGATCCAGAGACCTCCGCCAGTGTACAACAAGCTTGAGGGCAAGCTTGTCGTCGGGAACGGCGGAGATGTTGTGGTCCCTCATTCAGTCGCGTATATCGCCGGCGTGATCGCGCGGCCCTTACCTTGTTTCTATTTTTAATTACACGCTTTTTGATCCTCCGTGTCTAAGCCCAAGGAGGGGGCATTTTCGGAACCATTTGTGACTCTTATTAGGGCCCGATTGGGGCAAGATTTTTATCCAATTCTATCTCTCTCTATATTCCTCTCCTTCTCTCCAAGTCTTTCGTAAACCAACTCGCTGCAACCCCACTCGCCCGCCGCAACAGCGCCCGCCTCCCGCACGTCGCAACAACGCCGCCTCCCTCGCCTCTCACCGACCAACGTTCTCCTCTCCACCATTGTGGTCGAGGGTTACAAGAAGAGATCCGCCTCCCTCCTCTAGGACTTCCTTCTCTGTCCTCTTTGCACGAGATCATAATCTAGGGCACGTAACAGGTGCCTCCCAAGAACGCTTGTTTAACATCTTTTAGTTGGACCAAATACCCGTTTTAGCAATTTATAATATTTGCTAGGCATAAATAAAAGAGTAGAAGTCCTAAAATTCTAATTACTACTAATACAAGCTCATCAAAATGATCAACTGTACGTTGATTTGAAATAGTGATTAAAGATAATGGAAAAGGGCTGAAGGAACAGTGGTAGGGGTGGATAGGTGGAGGTCTAGTCCTCCCCCATATTTCCTCCTTTTTTTGACTTCTCCTCCAACAACACTTCATCGTAGAAGTATATTTTGCCTACTTGCAGCCCATCCTTCAAGAGACGCAAAAACAGTAACGACGGGGTGGAATAAGCATGAAGTTGAACTTCCTCTTGTGAGGGGAAATGATTCCTCTCACATAGAAGAGAGGTCTCTTCCATGATTTGCAATTCGGGTTTAGCTTCCACCTGATGAACCTCTGCTAACTCACCCTGCACATGCTCAACCGAAGAAAGGAGTTCAGGAAATAAAATGGAAGAAAGACAAATATTCAGTAATTGGAGGAGTGGTCCCGGTCCCACTCCCAGCAAGTTCCAAAGATTGATTGCGGTCAGTGTCATACGAATCATAGCATGGGGCACCCGAGAACTCAAGGGCCTCATTGGTAAGGTGGTCCTCACGTCCAATGACGAAGTGCAAACCTTCTCATCAAAAAGGATATCCTCATCCTATTTTGGTGCAGCCTCGGGTTCCTAGTCCTCACCCTGAACAATATATTTGTCATGATCGTCATAAATAGGTGTAGAAAAATCATGCAAAGAAGGCGGAGGAACGGTATTGATAGCATCATCAGAAAATGTGGTCAGGTTCCTCTGCAGGTGAATCAAAACAGGTGATGAATCATGGAGAAACGTCACTACAATATCAACATGCTGATTAGCCGCAATTCTCTACAGCGGCCCCTAGAAACCAAGGGGGCACTGCTTCCTCCATTTGTCGTTTAAAAGCGACGCAATCCTTCATGCCAACCCGTACTATGACAAAACAAACACTTGAGATTAACCCTTGACCTCGAAAGAGGCAGGATACAGTATTGGGATGATGTTCATTGTGGAGGCACATTGTTATATTTGACGCACAATATGGAGAACCTGAAGATTCAGATTTATTTTATTCTGCAAGGAGAATTTGGCGTTGAGAGCCTAGTCACTAGGCATGTTAGACGAGGGAGGGGTAGAACAATAAAGACTTGGAATGAAACTATAAAGAAAGACATGATGTACTTAGACATTAGTGAGATTATGACAAAAGATAGGACACAATGGCGACAAAGGATCCATATAGCCGACCCCACTATAGTGGGATAAAGGCTCGAGTGTTGTTGTTGCAAGGAGAGTATGGTGCTCAACACTCCCCACATAACACATCACAAGTATGATCAAATGATCCACATCACATGCATCTCACATTTGTGTACATTGTGGATTTGCTATGGAAATAGAAAAAATTTCTTTGCAAAAATTAACTACACGTTAATTTTTTTTAGACACGGATAACCTACTGTAAATTATAAAATAAAATTAGTAAATAATAAATGTAAAATGTGTTATTTAGAAATAAAAACAAGGAAAACAGAAAAGACAGAAATGATGTAATATACAACTGGAAGTACTTTCTCTCGACTCCCTCTCCAAAAACTCACACGAGGCGTGTTCCCCGACAACGACGCCAAAAAAAGTATCAATCTCACGTGTAACACGTCGGGGTGAGAAAGACACTTGAGAATGAAGTTCTTTAGTCGAAATTTTACGGGGGGGGGGGGGGGGGGGGGGGGGTTGATTTGGCGAAAGAAAAACACAACTACATCAACTATACGGGTCGCCTTCCTCCGCTTTGCTACTCTGCGGGTTGTCTTCCTCTGCATCACACTTCCGCGGGCCGCATGGCGTGCGCTTCACACAAACACCACTCAAACCATGCACAATCACAATATGCTCACAAAAAGAACTTTGAGAAAAATACTAGAAGAGCATCTACTCCAAACCATCCACAGATGAAAGCATATCTACAAACATCTACAATCAATGATCATGGTGTGTAGATGTTTTAGATTACCGCAATATGATTATAAACACTTTAAATGAGTGGGGAAAAATACAAGTTACCATCCTTGCACAGAGCTAGTGAAGACTTGTCTCCTCAGAATCGAAGGAGAGCCCGACTTCCTCCTCCTTGGCCTCGTCCACGATAGGAGTAAAGTTGTCACCTCCTCTTAAAGCGTCTTCTTCCGGGTTTTCTCGCCTCATTACTAGGTATTCCGGCTTTGAACTCCAATGGCACTTTGGAAATCACCTTCTACACCTTTGAAATGTTTGGGGGAGGTTGAAGGAGGTGAAGAGGAGAATCCCTGAAGATTTCGACAAGCTTACAACCTAGGCTGGAGCTAAGAATGCAGAGAAATCTATGCTCCGAGGTCTGCGCACACGCAATTGCATGTGTGTGCATGCGCGTGCGGAAATACCGCATGCACAAATTCAGATCGACCCAAACTGCATGAAAACCACAAAATGACCACGCAAATGCAAATGCACTTGTGCTCACACGTGCAATAATATCGCACGCGTGTGCGTGAGCCAAATTGAACATAACCTCCCTAAATATTCACGGAAATCCACACCTATGCAATAAAATCACCCCAACAGCCCAGACGAGCAATAAATATCAATATGAACACAGATTCTGCGCATTAGCACAAAAATGGGAGAAAACGATCAGAACACTAAAGTGAAAACACTATAAAATACACGTATCAAGCTCTTTGACTGAGAGTTTGGTAGGAGAAGTTCAGTCAAGAGCACACTCAAATAGGTCTCGGCGGGACAGGGTTAGTTGGGAGCTCTGGAAGCGCTCGGTTGAAGGCCGACTGGAAGCTCATGAAGAGCTCCCAAGAGAGCTCGCAGGAGAGGTGGACAGCTCACAGAAGATTCAGAAGATTCGACTGGATAGATCGGTATATCTACGAAACTGAGCTCGCAGGAGCTGCGACTTGGAGCCCTGGACAGACAGTCGATATCCTATAAAAAGGAGGGATCAATGGAGCTTACAGACTTCTGCCGATTCGGGGTTTCACGAGTTCAGGCGACACAAATCTTGCGAGTTTGCAGCCTCTCGTTGTCAGGCCAAGGAGATACGCCTAAAACTAGATAGGTTTTTGTGTGACAAGGAGAAATTACGTGAGGCGAAATCAGGCGATAACAACGAAAAAATTCGTCGTGCTCTAAATACCATGTGAAAATTTGAAATACAAATAATTATTATCCCAAATTACTAACTTATTGCATAAGTCTTCTCTTTATTTAGAGTAGATGATGAGGATCGACGCTGGATTACGGGTCACCATTCGGCGGGGCCCGCACTTGTGTATTATCGCAGGAGGCGCTGATCGGATCGACGATCCGAGATGGCGAGTGCGTCCGGATCATCGTTTTACTGTTTGTTTGTATTTATATTTTATTTTATTTGGGCTTTTATTTATTGTTTTAGGACACCGGATGTAATAGTCAATCATTTGTTCAAGCCGGGTGCTTAACCGCCCACCTGTTATAAATAGGGTTGGAGACTTGCATTTTGGTTCATTGTTTGTTTGTTAGAGAGATTCCAGGTCCAGCAATCATTCACGATACGATGTTGCGTGACCCCTGGGTTCGACGTACCGATTATCTTTTCAGTTATTTTGCATTTTCTCGTAAACCCCCTCATCACTCCATGATTTCCCTCAATCTCAGCGCTTCACCATTCGTTTTCCACTCCAACTTCCCCACCTAGGCCACACGATTGCAAAAAACACCCGCTCTTGCATCGTCTTCGTCGCTCCTCATCGTCTCCCACCCGCCGGAAGGCGCAAGTCGCACGACTATCTCTGTTCGTTATCATCTTGCCGCACATCCATCTCCTCCCTCTTACATAAACCCACCACGATTTGGTCGCTAATCCTTCTTTTGGCCCAGTCTCCACTCCAATGACCACTGTTTTCCCTTGCATCGTGATTCCAGTGCCTTCTTTGCCACCCATTGCAGGCCCAACTAGCCCTCCACCCCTCCTCTCCTCTGTCCAGCATAGTTAACAACAAGCCACCCCTTCGAGTGTATTCCACTTCAACTGAAACCGCATGCCATAATCCTCCCAACCGCTCCCCCCCCCAATACCCTGTTCCTCCACACTTCATCATTTCGATCATATCCTTCCACTGTCACAACACCTTCCCCTCCTCTCGTGAACATTTACCTGCCGCAAACCCCAATCCTGGCCAAAATTCCTGCAATTGAATTCGTCCTCACAGAGCATCCGTCCGCCATCACTTGTCCAATGGCGGTTCTACATTGCTATGTGAGTTCTATTGTATTGTGCTACGTACTTACATATTTCATTATTGAATATTGAATGAGTATTTCTTAACTGCTTAGGAATTAGCCTTGCCGTGCTATTGTTTAATTTTTTGATTTTCTTATAAGTTATCATTTGTTGCCTTGTAGTGTAAAGGCACTCCGAGTGAAAGTGAGCGTGATTTTGCTGAAGTATTTGAAATTGAAATTTATATCTTGGTAAATTTGCTATGCTTATAAAATCATTATTGCAAAATTCTATTTCCGAATTAATTGAAAATTGTTCATGCATCATTTTGGTTGAGGTCGTTGTGTCTGTCTTGCATTTTTCCACTTAGGATTGCAGTTGCATCGGCACACCCAAGTCACATATTTAATAGAGTAAGAACATACTCTTGGAGATGTGGGATTAAATACCACAAATACAAAAATGCACGGTGGAGCCTCTTTGGGGATTTTTTGTTACAAAAGGGATTCAACAATCTTGAAGTTTTTTTATTAGTAAAGGGCGTCAACAATCTTTAAGTTTTTTTATTAGTATGAGAAGGCATCTATTTACAGTTTACAGAGCCTAAAACATACATAGAAAAACTCCATGGTAAAACCTATAATACTCGGGGGGAATGAAAAATATAGGTAAATTGCTTAGGCTTCATTTGGCGCGGCGGGTGGAGGTTGCGTTTGTGGCAAACACCGCCGCAAGGCGGGTAACCAAACGCCCGGCGGCGGCGTTTGCTACATCTCCACCCGCCGCGCCTTGAGGAATGGAGCGGATAGCTATGTTTCGAATGACAGCCTTCCCCCTCCGTTTCGAGCAGCGGCCCAGCTCCTCCCGCCCCCGTCTCCACCCGCCGCGCCAAATGAAGCCTTAGAAAAGAATGGATTACTCTAAGAGCAAAAATTTCTAGAAGAACGCCCTTGTTCATACGGTTAAACCTTAATTACCTACTAATCATGTTGTGATCCATACAATCTCTGCAGTCTTGCTCATTCCGAACTATCCAGCGTGTTCTATGACAAGGTTCTCCTCCTTGCTTGGGGGTAATCCACTCTCTTCCTTACATCACATTATTTTTATGTACCATTGAATGGTGTGTTCTCAGAATGATGAAATATTTTTGCATTCCAGGTTCAACAATGTGTTCATTCTAATCATCGGTTTCATAGTATTCATTTTCGCCACCGTGGGTGTTTTGCTCGTGATGGAAACGCTCAGCGCATTCTTGCATGCTCTGAGGCTTCACTGGGTTGAGTTCATGAACAAGTTCTACGAGGGAAATGGATACAAGTTCTCACCATTTTCCTTCACATTGCTTTCAGAGGATGATGAGTAAGTACAGTTTTGTGCAGATGCTTGTATAACTGAGTTATGCTACTTTCTTTTTTCTCTTTTTTCACTAGCAGAAGAAATGAATTCAAGTTTGGCTCATTCTCAATGTTGTTGTCTCAAATGTACACTGTGGGGGTGGGGGGTGGTTGGATCGCCTGAATTGTTAATGAGTTATTTCGGTCATTTTCTCCATTTGTTTTTGGCTTATTTAGAACATCTCAATAAATATCTGTTCCTGATTCAGATTTGATAATTGATAAAGTTTATATGCAGATGCCTGGACGCCTTTTGTTCGTTTAAGTAGCTTCCATTTTATTGTGTTTTAGTTAGGTTTGCATAGTTTGAGGTATAAAAACGATCAATTGAACAACTTATAAAAGATCAATTGAAACTCTTATTTTATATTATTTTTACTCAAATATATTTAATTTATTATATAAACCGACTCTTCTCAATCCATTAATGGTCTTAATTTATTTAGGTAATAGTTAATAAATTTGAGTTGTCTATTGAAACTACAACGGGTGCATGGATCGCACACATAATATTAAAAAGGAAAAACACCCTTTACTTTTCTATTTTACCCCCTCATTACAAAATTTTTATAAACATTTAATATTAAAAAATGTGCTCTCTTAGGGATAGAACTTAATCATGGTCCTAATTGGTAATAGGGGCAAAGCCCTGTGGCAGTAGTAGTGTCCAAAAAAACCGACCGGGCTTGGGCCGGGCCGGTCGGGCCTCGGTTTTTTGCCAATCGGGCTCGGCCCCGGCTCGGGCTCCCTCTCAAAGAGGGGGCCTGATAAGGTCCTTCTGGCCTGAATAACCAAAGGTGGGATTTTAATCCCGCCTATGATTAGGCGGGATTATTAATCCCGCTTATGATTTAGGCGGGATTAAAATCCCCCTATGATTAGGCTGGATTAAAATCCCCCCTATGATTAGGCGGGATTAAAATCCCGCCTATGATTAGGCGGGATTAAAATCTCACCTAATCATAGGAGGGATTAAAATCCTGCCTTGGCGGGATTTCTGCCTTAGCCCGGGTGCCAGGCTCAGGCTAGCCCGGTGCCCGGGCTTTGCCCGGCACGGGCAACCAGCTAAAATGGGGGCCCGGTAAGGCCCCCAAGCCCGGCCTTGGCCCGGGTCGGGCCTAGCCGGGCTTTTGCCGGGTCGGCCCGGGCTTTTTGCCCACGACTACGTGGCAGGCACATGGCTATGCCCCTACAGTCAATCGTGATAGTTCACAGGCTGTGATAGGCACGGAGCTCCTCCTTATCAGTTAATTAATGCAGCTTAAAATAAATACACTATCAATTAATTAAAGCAGAAAGTTATTATTCATCATGATTTAATTTTTGTTAAAAAATCATTCATGCATATTAAACCAATTTTAATAAAGTTGATAGTAACTTTAATAAAATTGAATGCTTAATAATAGCTCCTTGAAAGTACTGCTAACATGCTTAATGACAAAATTTCTCAACAATAAGGTGAATGAGTATTGTAGTGGGTATAAGAGTTTTACTAAATTTTATTGTATTTTATGGATTTTCAATGGGACTTTAAATTTTGAGATATGGTGTAATTACATGAATGAGTATTGTATTTTTATTTTGTTTTAAAATGAATTATAGAATATATTAAGTCCTTAAATTAACATAATAAGATGATAATTTTTAATGTTTCACTCAAGGCAATTTTTTCAAATTAATATTGTAAAGATATATGTTGCATGAGGTAGAAATAATAAGTATGAATTAAATGTAAAGTTATACTTATTATTTCTACTTCATGCAATATATTTCTAATTTTTTTGATTCCCTCCAACTTACATACGAGTTTGTATCAACTTTACATTGTTGTCTCTTTAAGCAGTTCTTGTCCAACCAAACTCTATCACCAACTTCATAACAACACAAGGGTGTTGGACATCTCCTGCTGTATAAAGTTTCATAAGGAACTATTTGGATACTAGCATGATAGCTATTATTGTATGTGAATTCAAATAAAGTGAGGTGGCCCTCCCAGCTACCACCGAAATCAAGAAGACAAGACCTTAACATATCTTCAAGTGCTTGAATAGTTTGCTCAGACTATCCATCAATCTGCGGATGGAAAGCGGTGCTAAAGTTGGGCTTCGTGCCTAATGTTTCATTTTGAGCTTCCCAAAACTTCAAGGCGAATCTTGGATCTCTATAAGATATAATTGTCACTAACACGTCGTGTAACTTTGCAATTTCATCTATATATATATATTTGTGCAAACTTATTCATTGACTCGCTAGATTGGTAAGAAATGAGTAGACTTTGTTAAGCGATCTACAATTACCCATATGGTGTTATGCCTCATTGGAGTTCTTAGAAGCCCAGTCACGAGATCCATGGTGATATTTTTCCTATTTCTTTTTTTAGCACTAGCGATGACTACAATAATCCTTTGGTTCTCTTATGCTTTGTAACACTTCTCCACAAACTTGGTTATATCTCTTTTTGTTCCCGACCACCAAAACACAGTTTGTGTCTGACCTAAAGAATAGAATGGTGGAATGTTCAATAATGAAACTCAGTGATTTGTACATACCAGTAAAGATCAATGTTATGCGATGAATTTGATAGTAGAGGATTTTCATTTGAAGATGTCATGAAGAATGACTATAAATAAGTAAACTAATTAACTATTGAAGCACAATATGTTGAACCTAGAAACCACAGTTCAAAAGGAGTTTGGACTAATTGGGATAGCTTGCTCTTACTTCTCATGAGTTAGAATACTAGACCAGGCACTATGAGCAAAGAACCTCACTCATAATTGTGGGCTACTAGAAACATACCTCGCGAGCTAGGATCAAAACGAGCTTCCCCTCCCAAACTAATACTAAGGTGGGCACCATAAAGGACACTTGAGAGCACTAGTCTGTCAACCTGGAAACCTAGGTGAACAGGGTGCTGAAGCTCTCACCAATCAGAACCAGCCAAAGTAGAAAAGAAGCAAAAAGTCCATTCCAAGGTGCCCTTGTGGGTCTATTTATAGTTTTTGAAAATGATCTGTGAATAAAGGAATCTCGCCTTTTGGAAATGGTAGTTGTAGCCCGAATTGGTCTGCCAATAGTGGAATCCTGCTATTTGAAATGACTAATTGCAGGTCAAAATGACATTCCTTGAAAAACAGAATACCTCCCTCAGGGGAGTCCACGCCGCTTAAGGCGTGCTCACCCAGTGGTGGCAAGTACCAGATGAGATTGGGTACTCACACTTACTCGAAGTCGGGGATAGGTGCGAGTCGTCAGGGGTGCACTCGCCCATAGTTGGCGAGTGCACTCCCCCTTGCTACACTCTCCCCTCCTTCAGGATGCTCTGCTCCTACCTTCAAGTCTATTGGGTCTACTCAGCAAATACAGGATTGCACACAGTACTCGCTCTTTGTGAGTTTGCCTCAAGCTCGGAAAGACAGTTCAACTCTAACTATGTGGCGAATGGACTGAATTAGAGTGAATCATTTGGTGGTACCCACTGAGGGATATATATCATGGGGGAGTGGGAGACAACTCCAAGGACCCCCTCCCACTTCCCCTCCTTGCTTCCCTTTGGTCTCGCCCTTCCTAGCCATCATGGCGCCCTCTAAAGTAATTCTAGCTACCCTGCTGCCCTTAAGGAGAAGAATAAAGCTTTCTGCTCTGGGCTCATGGCCCTTGTCGCTAAGCACTCCTCACGTACTCCTTAGAGGCACGTGCAAACAAGAGTCATCAAGAAAGTCAGGCGCGAGTCCCTGAGAGAGGTAATGACTCCGCTCGTGCTATAACCCGGGTTCAACCTGAGCCTTGAGATATCTGACCAGGTGCGAGTCCCCCTATCCTTCTGCCCTCTTATTATTCCATTTCACATAATTCTTCCTGTTAACATCCAAAATTCTTACAGCACAACCTTGTCGATGTGGACGACACGGGAGGCCGTGCGTACGTTGATCATGATGGTGTGAGTACTCAAGTGAAACCCGACACTGTCCCTCAACCGTCTGGTAAACAATTAACAACCTTTTCATGCTCGAACTGCATTTTGTGAGAACCATTAAGTACTTGTCCTATTCAGAGTGCGTCCGTATATCGACCTCGTCAGTTGGCCCCCACTACAGAAGTCTTCTACTCGTGACCTCACCTCGGAGCTTGCCGACATAACTCTCACCGCGATGAGCATTGCTCCTAACCTCGTCGCTGCCCCTATAGTGCAGGGCCCTGACAAAGCTCCTCCATGAGTGAGTTCAAGGAAGTCCCTGGTACTCCCCCTCTCCAACCCTTTTGGCAAGACGCTAAGGTTGCCCTTAAGCCTCCACCGCGAGCCCTCTCCACATCGCTAGGGGAAGGGTGTTATAACTTCATACAGTAAGTTAATGAAATCGTTTATTTCCTCTCCTCGTACTCCACAACAAAATGGATTGGCCGAGAGAAGGAACATAACACTCATTGAGGCATGTACAACAATGTTAAATGACACTTCTTTACCAGAATACTTCTAGGACGAAGCAGTCAATACAACTTGTCACGTACAATATAGACCTTTAAAGGCACCTTATAAACTTCTAAAGGGCAGAAAACTTACTGTGTCTTACTTTAGGATTTTTGGAAGCAAATGATTGTTAATAGGGTAGTAGATTAAATCACTTAGAGGGGGCGGGGGTGAATAAGTTGATTGAAACTTTCTTATTTTTACTAGATTGTTTTAGGCTTAACCACACAAATATAGAAAGCACACAATTGTTTATAGTGGTTCCCCAAGGTATGGGTACATCCACTCTCCCTCCCACATTTCTAACAGTGAGTTAGACAAGGCAAACTTCTCCAAAATCAACTCAGAGAGCTTACAACTCAGATCCCTAAGGATCTCTCAAGCTTCCTCCAAACACTTCCTCATATCCACTGCCTTACACACTCAGAGTAAGCTTTACTCCTATAACTCAGTAACCCTCCAGGTCACCTACCTTAGGCCTATTAAGAAGCCCTACAACTCAGGCTAGGAGGATAGCCCTACCTCATGCACACAGGCCTTACAAAATCATAACACTGATGTTCTTACAGAGAAATAATGTATAGTTTACAACAGAAGACTTTATTGAATTTAACCTTCATCTTTTTGGTCTTCTATCAAGAATGAACAGTAGAAAGCTGTCTTGGAGTCGGGCAGGAGATTTGTTCTTCAGCTTTATCCCTTGCTCCACCTTGATCTTCTGCCTTCTGTAGAAAGGGGAGAAGATCAACCTCTGAGCCTAGATGGACTCAACTTCTTCTTAGATCAGATTTGGGAGTATCTACTGGAAGCATAAAGCTTTTAGCTCATTCACATCACTTCTAGTTCTCAGCAGCAACTCTAGCACTTCACAACACTTTGCAACAACTCTTACTTTGATTGATCACTTCTCTGTGTTCTTCTTTGTCCTAGAAGATGCCTTTTATATGCCCCCCTAATCTGCAACGACTCTTCAGTTGATTTGTCATCACATGACTGAAAATGGAAAGGGTTATCCTTCTTTATTAGCTTTCCGCCAAAAATGGATCGCGCCAAGTTAACGACTAGATTTGAATTTGTCTCAGTGGTTGGGCTGAGACAGGCTTCTGTCTAAGCGGTAGATTGACTGTCTCAGCGGTTTTGCTGAGACCAGTATGCCTTCTCAGTAGGGCTGAGATAGGCATTTGTCTGAGTGGCAGATGGCTGCGTTCCAGCAGTTCCGCTGAGACCAGACAATCTTCTCAACGTATTTTCACAGAAGGGCTGAGACAATTACATCAACTTCTAGGAATGTTCTATCCTTTTTTAGAACAATTTAAACCTATGAATAATTAATGTAGAAGGTTAATCAAATAAACCATGTACTTAGCATTGATGCTGATGCTACTTCAAATCTAAGGAACATTGAGGGGCAATATTCCCAACAATCTCCCCTTATTTAAAGAAGGCAGAACATATAGTAATGCCAAGATGCATTAATACATAAAACATATAAGGATGAATTGGAAAATTGGATTCATCAATATCATGATAACATTGCAGTGAACTGGCTAACAAATATAAGCAGTAAGCAATTGTATTTAACCAACCAGAAATTAGACTAAACTATTTCATGATAGTTTAACAAATATAATTTTTTCAAAGTTTCCAGTTTAATACAATGAACCATCATATTAAGTTTAACAAATAGTTTTTTTAATAAGAGTTAACCGTACTACAATTGAAGGTTTTACACACAGTGTTCAAACACAAAATTGAAAGAACTATAACTAAGATTCAGTTTTTCTCTTCTTTGTTGCAGAGCTTGATCATTCATCTTGAACAACACCTTACAGGTTTGCACTCTGGGCTTTATTCTCCTGCCTTTTGAAGTAGAGAAAAGGTTTAGGTAAGTATTTTGGAGGCATCTTTCTAGGATTGTTCCTCCTCACCAATTTTTTTTTGAAAATCCTCTCTCTTAGAGAGTTCCTTTCCAGATGCTTGATCCATTCTTTAGAGGAGTATACACTGTCAGTGTTCTTGAGTAGCGGACCATGGCTCAACCATGCATTGATAATGATCTTTTCTGAATCATCACTTAGGTATTCATAATCAGGATCATCTGCATTATCATCTCTCCTCTTAGACATGAACTCTTCAGCTAATAGAGTTCTCTCTCTTTTCCTTTTGTCTGCAAGTTATGCATCCTGTGCCACTCTAGCTTGAGTAGGGAAATCCAGATCTTTTGTCCTAGACCTGTCCAGTAAAGGCAGGTGTAGAGCAATTCTTGTGCCTTGAATTACTTTGAAGGCTTGCTCATCAATGAGTTTGTCCATCTTGGCATTGCTCTCCTCCCCATTTCTGGCT
Organism: Platanthera zijinensis; assembly: GCA_039513925.1. Taxonomy (NCBI): domain Eukaryota; kingdom Viridiplantae; phylum Streptophyta; class Magnoliopsida; order Asparagales; family Orchidaceae; genus Platanthera; species Platanthera zijinensis. Next base: position 247,420,968 of record CM077078.1, on the reverse strand, counting down.
TATTCAATAAGTTTGTTTTCCAGCATTAGGGTGTTGGCTTCAATCTTGCTGGACAGTGTTTGGAAACAACTTTCATTATTAGCTAGCAATTCATCTTTGAGCAAAATTGCTTCCTCCATGGTTTTGATGGCTGTAGTAGTGATGTGGGTGTTGACATGATCTGCTGCACCCCTGATAACATCATCCGTTTTACTCACAAAGTTCTTTACATAGCCCATATCAGTTGTAGAGAATTTTAGGCTTTTATCCATGGATCTGAGAATGGTGGATTAGGCCTTGACAGATTGAGCAGCTTTGTCAAACTAGCTAGTCACTTCGTTGTTCAGGTGAACAGTTTCATCCTTTGTAGCCATGATCTCTGTCATCATCTCATCTTTGACTTTAAAAATGGACTGGTCTATGTAAGCCTTCATTGATGTGGTTTGTTCATCCAATAGAGATTTTATAGTTCTGAGGAGGGATTCATCTAGATTTGTTGATCTCTCAGTCAACAGAGTGGATGGAATGACCTCATCCTGAGTAGGGACTTTTGAATGCTCACCCTTAACTTCAGCATTATCTTTTGGAGGAACATCATTCTTGTCCAACACTGTGTTTGCAGCAATATTTGACTCACCATCTTTAATTGAGTCAACATCATCCCCTTTAGAGGCATTAACATTATATGAAATAACCGGTGTATCAGTATAAATGATAGTTGTATCAGCATCATTACTTAAGTCAACAACATTGCATGTAAGAGTAGTGGCATCTGCAGCGGCCACAATCCTTGTAACCATGCGATTAAGAGCTGGCTCATCTATTAGCCCAAGCTCCCCCTAAGAAGGTGCATTCACCTCTTCTGGTATAGATGATTCTAAGTAATCTTCAAGGTCTTGTGCTGGCCCAATGAACTCTTCTTTGTCATTTGGCACATCGGGTGCAACACATATTGTAGGAATGTTCACAGACTCATGAGCATCATGGATTTCATCAACATGCTCTCAACCAATTTGACCCCTCTCTGAGTCCATAGGAACATGTATGATGGCAGAAGATTGACTGGGGTCAATATCAACTATAAGTCCAACATCTGCAGGAGATGAAGACTCTGTCTCTTAACTTGAACTGGAAGAACTGGCAGACCCAACTATCTCCTTTCCTTTGTCCTTGTACCTGACCTTTATCTCAGAAGGTTGACTCATTGGAAGAATTCTTATAAATCTGTCCAAGGTCTTTATGTTCATCCATTTGAGATAGTGGATCTTAACACCTTGCTTCTGGTTGAAGCTGTCAGAATATGTGTTGATTAGAAATAGAGATAGAATTCTACCCATATTAGGTGCCAGCAGACAGTCAACTAATCTTTGGAAGATGATGTTTGTCCATGAGGTCTGCTAGTGCAGAATTATTCTTGTGATAATCTCAAACATTGGTTTGGAGATTGTGTCATGAGACCCTAGTTTGCACAATATGGCTTTCCCAGCAATATCTTCCAGTAACTTGCCTCTTTGGTTAAAGAATTTCCTTCTTAGTGATCCAACTTTGGCATCACTATACTCATACCATTTTAGTGCTTTATCTTTGTCCTTGTTGGAGATGGCTACTTCTTCATCACTGCTAGTGGAGGGCAGCTGAAGGGCCTTACTCAATTTTCTATAAGTAATTTTATCTTCATCCCTCCAATCTTAGATTTTAGTGATGTCTTGGAAGGGAAAAGCTTATCATTTGAGAAGAATTCCAAGCACTCATCTCTTAGAATGATGGAAGGTTCAGAGAGAATGTATTCCAGATCTAGGGCATCCAACATCCTAATCACTTCTCAGATTTCTATTGAGGCATGAACGAAGCCATTCCTGACGATCACATACCCTTCTTGCAGATCTTTTGAAGATTTTGGCGCCATTAAAGCTGGAAGTCGAGACACTGAGAAGGGTTTTGGTCTCGACGGATAGGAAAGAGATTAAGGTTTAATGTCTTTCGATTTACTGTGTATTTATATACATATGTGATTTTAAACTTTAAAGGGATGACCTGGATTCTTAAATTGACTGATTTGACATTTAAAATGAGTAGATTTAATTAAAAATGGCTCATCTCAGCGGATACGATGAGGCAGTGTAATAAGGCGCTGTGACAGGGTAATTCATATACCTGTGGGAACCGCTGAGACTGTCTCAGCGGTCCCAGCGGTTCAGCTGTATCTTTTTCAGTTGATTCAGTTGATCTCACTAATTTTCAGTGAATAATGTCTAACCATGTTTGATATACATTAATAGTTAATTTTGGAATTTTATCAAATTAATTAGGAATAAAGATGGTTAACCTAACATTCTGATAGGGTTCTTTTAGCAGCTAAGCAATTTGGTAATTCAACTGATATTTAATTTAGCTAGTTAAAGTGATTAACAACTCTCTATCTAATAACATGGCAGATTAAATTCCTTGTGAATTGAAAACAAAGATATAAACAAGTAGATCTATATCAGAAACACTAAATATACATTAGTTATTCAACATTAAGCATTCCTAACTCAATTATGAAAGAATTAAATTTAGCCTCATCCAATGGCTTAGTGAAGATATGAGCAATTTGATTGTCAGTGGAGACAAATTCAAGGCAAATGTCTTCACTTTCTACGTGTTTTTTAATAAAATGATATCTAATTTCTATATGCTTAGTTCTGCTATGTAAGACATGATTCTTAGCAATAGAAATTGCACTAGATGATTCACAATATAAAGGGTGAATGACTTACCTTGAGATTGTAGTCCTCTAGCTGATGTTGTATCCACAAAAGTTGTGCACAACAGTTCCCTACAGAAATATAATCTGACTCAGCAGTGGATATATCAACACTAATCTGCTTCTTGCTGCTCCATGAAATCAGCCTTCTCCATAGGAATTACCAAGTTCCACTTGTGCTTTTCCTATCTTTCCTACAACCTGTAAAGTCTGCATCTGAATAGCCAAATAGTTTACAATCATTGTTTCTAGGGTACCAAAGGCCAAGGTGTTTGCTTCCCTTAAGCTATCTCAAAATCCTCTTTACTACGGAGTAGTGAGATTCCTTAGAGCATGCTTGGTACCTAGCACAAACACATGTTGCATACATAATATCTGGCCTACTACAAGTCAAATATATCAAGGATCCAATGACACATCTGTACATAGATTCATCAAAGGACTTACCTTTCTCATCTTTGTTCAGGGAAATATTGGACCCCATGGGAGTTCTCATGGTGGAAGTGGATTCCAGCCCAAATTTCTTAATAAGCTCCCAAGTGTACTTGGTCTGAGAGATAAAAATCTCTTCATCACACTGTTTCACTTAAAGACCTAAGAAGTACTTGAGCTCTCCCATACTACTCATCTCAAACTCCCATTGCATAAGGTTAGCAAACCTTTTGCAATGGTTGTCATCAATAGACACAAATATTATATCATCAACATAAAATTGGACTAGGAGATACCTTCTCTTTATTTCCCTAAGAAATAATGTGTTATCTATCTTTACCCTCAAAAATTTGTTCTTGATGAGAAAGGTAAACAAGGTTTCATACCAAGTTTTAGGAGCTTGCTTTTACCCATATAAAACTTTCTTTAATTTGTAAACATGATCTACAAGAATAGGATGTACAAAACCTAAGGGCTGCTCCACATATATCTCTTCCTTTAGATTGTCATTCAAGAATGCTGACTTGACATCCATCTAGTAGACTTTGAATCCCTTGTGTGCAGCATAGGCAGGGAACATTCTTATGGCCTCTAACCTTGCAACTGGGGCAAAAGGTTTGGTCAAAGTCTATTCCCTCTTCTTGCCTATAGTCTTTGACAACCAGTCTTGCTATGTTTTTGATGACTATCCCATTCTCATCAAGCTTGTTCCTATAGATCTACTTTGTGCCAAAAATATCATGTCCAGGTGGCTTTGGCACCAACTTCTATACCTTGCATCTTTTGAATTGTTGCAACTCTTCTTGCATGTCATTTGTCACAACCCGCATTTTCACCGCATTTAACAATATATCAGAGTAAGGGAAAATGCACGCATGATACCACACCAGTAGGGGATAACTACGGGCGCTCAGGCAAAACTCCTACTTAATACATAAATAAAGATCTTTAGGTTATTTGGAGGAAAATCCAATTTAAGTATAATAGTTAGCCGTATCCCTCGGCTTATTGGCTCATCTAGTCCACAAGAAAGTAGTTAAATGCCTCGGAAAAAATACTTCTTTTATAAAAATTAGATATCCTACATGAGTTTAGAGGTTTCCAGAGGACTCCTCAAAGTATGCAAGTTCTAAGTTTATAATAGCAATAAAATTAGATTTTTACAGTCGTTAAATATAATGATTTTATATTTTAAAATATGTAATGCATGAGGTAATAATAGTAATTTTTATACTTGAAAATAACTATTATGCAATCCTAGCATAAAACATCCCAGAGAGTAAGGAATCCACATCCATAGAAAGAAAAACTAAGCAACTAGCAAGTATCCAAAAATAACAATCTCGTGGGCGTCAACAAATTTACATGAACCCACATATAGTAAAGTATGTCTGAACTAGTAAAACAAAATAAATAACTAACTACTTCGCTAAGATGAGGTAACAACCATGGCCAACACTGCCACTCTAGCACTCCAAAACCAGCACCGAACTCAGCTACAGCTCTGAACCTGAGGCATTTCAAGACAGAACACCTCGGCAAGAAAGTACAAGTACTGGCAGGAAGATAAGCAAAAATAAACAAAGGTCAGAAGGGGTACCAACCCAAGACCAACAGTACTGAAGTAAAGTACAAAAGCAAAGCATCAAATAGGAAAAGAACACTTACGTGAATCGTCACGTACATCAACAAATACACCAGATGCACAAGGCTATAATGTGACAAAAATAAGTAAATCATAAGGAAGAAATTACACAACCTTTATTAGGCACCTGTGGTCGGCTCTACCCAAAAAAAACACGGGCGAAGTGGTACTTCAACTGGACACACAACACACGAATATAATATCCTTCTAACTGTAGGGGAGTCTCATACCCTCCACCATACACCGCAGATGCCCAAAAACCCGGTAGAATTCCACAAGGCACCAATAAAGGAAAAAAACCTTGCGGAAGTGGTTACGTCCACTAACTCCCGCAATCAAGAAAACCCAAAGAAACTACAACACATATAACTCGAGACTTGGCACGTCGAATTCTAAAAGACGCGGTTGATCAACCTCTAGGAAGTGTTACAAGGCCTAGATAAATTCTAACACGATCAACAACGATGGATAATTCGATTAGAGCCGCTAATAAAACACTTCAAGAATGAATAAACATGGCCTGACAAATTATAGGTTTACCATGACAAGATCTTATAACATCAAGTGATTATTATGAAAGATTAATTACTGTGATACCATGGGGGGCAAAAGTGTAGAAATTTAATAAACATGAAGAACTTAACAGTTACCATTAACCGAAGAAGAGGAAATGAGGGTAAACGTTCACCGAATTACTCCACGTCGTAGATCGGGGCAAAAGAAGACGGGAGGAGTCAAAATCTGAACAAAAATGGCTGAAATAGAGGTTAGGGCCAAAAACCCTAACGAGGAAAACTCAAGGAAAGGGGAAGATTTTACCACGAGGGCAAAGCTCTCGTCGAGAGCTTTTCGGATCTATGATCAGTTCACAATTTCGAGCACTGGAGCACCGTCGGAGGCCACCGGAAGAAGCACGGGAGAAACTTCTCTCTCTCGCTCACGCCGCTCTGGTTCGGAAAATGAACAGGAAAATTCGGTCCAAATGATGGAGGAATAAGTAGGGAATTTATATTTTTATATATATAATAAATATATTATAAAAACCTTTACACTTAGAAGAATGAACCAGGGTCGGCTGAACCGGTTTCCGGGATGAAGACTCGGAGTACTCGAGTACTATTAAGTTACTCGAGAACTGAAGGTAAAATCCTCCCGAGTAAAGAAAGAGAGTATTCGAGTACTAGAGAGTTACTCGAGTACTGAAGGCAGCATTACTTGAGTTCTAGGGAAGAATTTACTCTAGAGCTAAGACACTTCTCGAGTACAACATCACCTCTCGAGAATAATGGAAGGACCTTCTCAAGAACACCAAAGACATTCCTCGAGAGCACTAGAAGACTACTCAAGAACTGAAGGTAGGACTACTCGAGTACTAGGGAAGAATTTACTCGAGAGCTAAGACACTTCTCGAGTACAATCAACACTTCTCGAGAATTACAGGGCTTCTCGAGAATAAGAGGAGGGTTTCTCGAGTACTACTGGACCACTCGAGAACAAGAAGGGCACTACTCGAGAGCTAAAACCAGACATCTCGAGTACAATCAGCGCTTTTCGAGAACTAGAAGGGCTTCTCGAAAACATTAAGTCATGACTTCTCGAGAACAAACTGGGACTTCTCGAGAACAAAAAGAGGGATCTCGGGTACAAGTAGGACAAATTCCAGAAGTTCCGATTTGACTAATATTCTGGAATGAATCGCTGACTCTACGAATTAGCAGCGTAGACAACCTTAGAATCCGATGTACCATTCTTGAGACACAACATCAAATGCTCTCATAAGCAAAAGAAATCACCACAAGGATCCAAACACACGCCGAGACTCCAAGATGCTCGGATCGCAACAAAACTTGACGAACAAGTCTAAACTTACTTAACTTAATTTCCAAATGCAAAATTTTCCAATTACAACCATAATTTGGCCGACTCGACCGCACGAGCGCGAAAATGCCTTAATGACGATGCGCCGACAACTTCACGTTAAAAGTACGCCATGACGTCATAAATATGACGATACCAAATCAAATAGAATCATCGAAAAATTGGGGGCGTTACAGTCACTCCCCCTAAAAAGTAGTTACGTCCCGAAACTTAACACAACTCCAAAACTAAACCAAAACGAGAAAATCAGACATGATTAAAAACATAGAAACATACCCGAAACTAAGAGAAGAGGTGCGGATGAGATTCTCTCATTGTCGATTCCAATTCCCACGTTGCACTCTCGACGTCCTGATTTCTCCAAAGAATCTTGACCATGGGGATGGTCTTTCTCCACAACACACGCTCTTGAGATTCCAAAACACGGACATGCTCTTCCACGTATGAAAGATTGGGCTTAATCTGGGGCTCCGAGTCAAGGACTTGACGACCATTACGAACACACTTATGCAACTGGCTCACATAGAGCACGTCATGGACACCAGGGAAGGTAGAAGACATTTCCAGCCTATAACCTGACACTCTGATGCGCTCAAGAATCTGAAAGGTCCCACATACCGGGGGTCTAACTTGTGGTTCCTTCCAAACCTTTTAACACCTGACATCGGAGAGACTTTCAGGAAAACCAAGTCCCCAACCACAAACTCCAGATCGACCCTTCGTCGATTAGCATACTTCTCATAATGCTCTTGTGCAACACGAAGCTTCTCTCGAATATGAGTTACAACACAATTCATCTCTTCAAGGGCTTCCATACCTAGCAACGGTCTCTCACCAACTTCAGCCCAAAACAAAGGAGTTCTACAACGCCTCCCATATAAGGCCTCAAACGGGTCCATCTGTAGACGATCTCTTGATAACTATTATTGTACACAAACTCCATGAGTCTAAGACGCTCGTCCCAAGTGCCACCATGATCCAAAATATAACACCTGATCATATCTTCTTTGATCTGATTTACTCTTTTCGTTTGACCATTTGTCTGCGGATGATAAGCTGTGGAATACCTTAAATCGGTACTCAACCCCTCTTGTAAACTCTTCCAAAAGAGAGACATAAATCTAGAGTCTCGATCCGATACGATTCTAACTGGCACTCCATGTAATCTGATTACTTCATCAAGGTATAATTCAGCTATCTTTTTCATAGAATATCCAATCTTAAAAGGCACAAAGTGAGCACATTTAGTCAATCTATCGACTATCACCCACACAGAGTCGTGCCTATGTGGAGATCTCGGTAAACTAGTAATAAAATCCATCGAAATACTCTCCCACTTCCAACTAGGGATATTAAGCGGGGTCAACTTACCTCCAGGTCTTCTATGGTCAGCCTTTACACGTTGACACGTAAAACATTCCGACACAAACTTCACGATATCATTCTTCATTCCTGACCACCAAACAATTTGCTTTAAATCTTTATACATCTTAGTGGAACCAGGGTGGTAGGCTACACTAGAACCATGAGCTTCAGTACAGACCTTATCCTGAATGTCTCCAAAGGCGGGGACACAAAATCTACATCGATACTTCAAGGTACCCAACTCATCCAAGGAGAAATCCGGTAGCTCTCCCTTCACAGTTCTATTCTGGAGGTGTAACAAATCCGGATCATCCTTCTGATGTGCTCGAGTAAGGGAAATCCAAGAGGGCTCTTCTACTTAGACTAGCAGGCACAATACTACTCCCAACCTCAATATCCATCAACAGGAATTCTTCCACAAAGGACTGTACCGACAGATTAAAAATTTTGGCGGTCTTTCTACTCAAAGCATCGGCTACTACATTAGCCTTTCCTAGATGATAAAGAATTTCCACTTCATAATCAGCCACATATTCTAACCACCGACGCTGGCGCAGATTTAGTTCCTTTTGAGTGAATACGTACTTCAAAATCTTATGGTCCGTATAGATCTTACATAGCGCGCCATACAATACGTGTCGCCAAAGTTTTAGCGCATAAATTACAGCAACGAACTCCAAATCGTGCGTAGGATAGTTTCTCTTATGAATCTTTAGTTGCCTCGACCCATACGCGATCACCTTACCATCTTACATTAAAACACAGCCATGTCCGACGTGTGATGCATCGACATACACAGCATACTCAACTCCTTCAGTAGGTAAGGTTAAAATTGGAGCATTGCATAATCTCTTCTTCAGTTCTTGGAAAGCCTCTTCACACTTATCACTCCAAATGAACGCAGTATTCTTCTGAGTAAGTCTAGTTAAAGGAGCAGACAACACCGGAAATCCTTCCACGAATCTTCTATAATAGCCAGCCAGGCCTAAAAAGCTCCTAATCTCCTTAGATGTAGAAGGTCTCTCTCATTCCATTATAGCAGAAATCTTAGTTGGGTCCACAGAAACACCGTCCTTACTTACAATATGACCCAGAAAGGACACCTGAGGTAGCCAGAATTCGCACTTGCACAACTTTGCATATAAATTATGCTCCCTCAAGGTCGACAAAACCAAACGCAAATGCTGAGTATGCTCCTTAACATTGTGGGAATACACCAGGACGTCATCTATAAACACAATAACAAATCGGTCCAAGAAGTCCTTAAACACCCTATTCATCAAATCCATGAAAGCAGAGGGTGCATTGGTTAGACCAAAGACATCACCAAAAACTCATAATGCCCATGCCGCGAATGGAAAGCGGTCTGAGGGACATCTACCTCACGAATTCTCAACTGGTGGTAGCCTGAGCGAAGATCGATCTTTGAAAATACCGAGCTACCACGCAACTGATCGAACAGATCATCAATCCTTGGCAGAGGATATCTATTCTTAATGGTCACTTTATTCAATTCTCTGTAATCGATGCAAAGCCGCATCGATCCATCTTTCTTCTTGATGAACAAAACAGGAGCACCACACGGAGAAGAACTTGGTCTAATAAAACTACACCTCAGCAACTCATCGAGCTGAGTACGCAACTCATCTAACTCATGCGGAGCCATACAGTACGGTGGTTTGGCAATAGGACGAGTACCTGGCTCGAGGTCTATCACAAACTCTATCGCTCTCACCGGAGGAAGTCCTGGAAGACAGTCAGGAAAACATCTGGAAACTCTCGCACCACCAAGATATCCTCAAGACGTGGTGTAACAAAAGCAGTTACCAAAGCGGAAATAGAAACCAAAAATGCCTCGCAACCAGACTCTATAGTACGACAAGCACGTACCGCAGAAATAATAGGGGAAACCCTGTCCTGAAATCCATTGACGCTCATAGGTTAGCCATTGTCCATCCTGAAGTCCAGTCTCTTTGCCTTGCACTGGATGACCGCATCATACATGGACAGCCAGTCCATGCCAAAATCACGTCAAAGTCTGCCAACCAACACCATCAGATCTGTAATGGCTAGGAAATCACCTAGGTATATAGGGCATCTCAGAACTCCTCTATTAGATACCACCGAATCACCGGAGGGAAGCTTGACGTTGAAGGAGTCTCCTAATGGATCCACATCCAGACGATGTTTATCTACAATCCTCCGGGCCATAAAGGAATGGGTGGCACCTGAATTGAAAAGAACACGCGCCCACCTATTCCGCTCCTTAAACTCCCCTAAAATCATAGCATACATGACTAAACATACAATAACTAGGGCAACAACGATAAATAAAAAGGATAAATTAAACTGGGGCTAACCTGAAATAACTTGCGTAGAGGTTTGAGCTTCCTCGCTGGTCACCATGCTCAGCTTTCCTTTGCCTTTGTCCTGGTTTGGTGGCGGCGACATAGCTCGAAGCGGGGCAGGTTGCACTAGGGACTGAGCCTGGGGGCACGAAGACTTCAGATGCCCCTTCTGCCTGTACTAGAAGCAAGCCTTATCCTTTGTCCAACAACGACTCACGTCATGTCCCTTCCTAGAACAGAATGTGTACACCAAATCTCCCTTGGGTGCACCTTTGATGGCGTGCACCTACTGCTGCTTCAGGGTGGCAGTCCTCTTGAAACACCTTTTATAAGGGTGGCCAGGTCGACCACAGAAGCTACATATTTCTCCACTTTTCTTTTTTGAAGAAGGGCCGGATGCCCTAGAGCTCCCATCCTCAACACCCTTCCTCTTCTCTTTCCTTGCCGCAACACCTCGATTCTTAGCGTTCTCGATCGCCTCGACTTTTAGTGCGGCTTCCACTGCCACAACATAACTGTCAGCTCCATAAGCGCATGCCCACTGCTAGACATCACTTCTTAGTCCTTCCAGGAAACATTTCAGTCTACCCTCCTCCGAAGCTACCAAATCAGGATCAAACTTACTCAGTTTGCTAAACTCAATCTCGTACTCGCTCACTGTGAGTTGTCTCTGCTTCAGATACAGGAAGTTATTCCTCAGACAGTCCTGCTCGACCGAGGGTAGAAACTTTTTCATCAACATCTTCTTAAAAGACTCCCAAGAACAACCTTCCTTCAGACTCTCCCTTTCCCGAATCCACCAACTCTTTGTCAGGCCTTTTAACTAATAGGCTGCAATTATTACCTTCTTACCTTCTAGAATTCCAGAATACGAAAAACATCTCCTCGATGGAGATGATCCAATCATCTAAAATCATAAAGTCGGCACTCTCGTCGTAGGTGGGAGGTCCCAACCTTTGGAAGTGCGATATGAAATTTATTTCTGGTGGTAGCATCACCAGGGGCACCAGAGGAGCAGGATCAATAGGTAGGGCCTAACCTGCGATAGAATCTTGCGCTATAGGTTGCTGCGCGGGAGCGGCAGACAACAATGACTGAATCTGCGACTGCATTTCAACTAAGTGCCTCGATAGAGCTTCATTGCTCTGACGCAAACTCTCGATCAACGCCTCACTCTGTGCACCCGACGAATAACCCTCTGACTGGGGATTTGACCTCGTCGCAGGATGCTTAGGCGGAATTCTAAAAGACAGCAAACAACTCATCAAAATCCTAGCTTACAACAAAACCACTCAACTAGTTCAGACCATACTTAAAAGAAACTTGCTTATGCTGCAACTTGCTCTAGGATTTTATAATGATGCTATGTCCTACTTAGGATGATATCCTCTCATCCTATTAACTCTTGTGCCTAAGACATGAATGCATGAATTCTTTATTCTTATTTAAAATTATGAGTGTACATGTGTCATCATGTAAATCTTACTTAGCACGCGTGTTTATGCGATGTTATGCTATGTATGCAGTGTTATGCATTCTAATAAAAGCCTTAATGCATGTTATGAGCGGCGTACAAATGAAATATTATGCATCCCATACTACATAACATCGCATGCAACGAGGAAAGAAAACGTGCTAATGGGCACCCATGTGATGGGGTTTGCATCCCATACTATATAATCGTCACATGTTGTCTCCTATGGTGGATCCATATACAAACACATATTATGCATCCCATACTACATAATATGCCTCGTATACTTCTTATCATGTTATGAGTGTAGTGACTATGCTTCGGCTAAGACGTACTTATGAAACATCGGTGTGTGTATGAAATGACACTAAACAACTAACACTACAAAGGGAAGGTTGCCCGACAAATTGTCAAGCAACCTACCTCTGATACCAACTGTCACAACCCGCATTTTCACCGCATTTAACAATATATCAGAGTAAGGGAAAATGCACGTCATGATTCCACACCAGTAGGGGATAACTACGGGTGCTCAGGCAAAACACATACTTAATACATAAATAAAGATCTTTAGGTTATTTGGAGGAAAATCCAGTTTAAGTATAATAGTTGGTCGTATCCCTCGGCTTAGTGCTTCATCTAGTCTATAGGAAAGTAGTTAAATGCTGCGGAAAAATACTTATTTTACAAAAATTAGATATCCTGCATGAGTTTAGAGGTTCCCAGAGGACTCCTCAAACTCCTCAAAGTATGCAAGTTCTATGTTTATAATAGCAATAAAAGTAGATTGTTACGGTCATTAAATATAGTGATTTTACATTTTAAAATATATAATGCATGAGGTAATAATATTAATTTTTATACTTGAAAATAACTATTATGCAATCCTAGCATAAAACATCCCAGAGAGCAAGGAATTCACATTCACAGAAAGAAAAACTAAGCAGCTAGCAAGTATTCAAAAATAATAATCCTATGGGCGTTAACAAACTGACACGAACCCATATACAGTAAAGTATGTCTGAACTAGTAAAACAAAATAAACAACTAACTACCTCGCTAAGATGAGGTAACAACCACGACCAATACTGTCGCTCGAGCACTCCAAAACCAGCACCGAACTCAGCTACAACTCTAAACCTGAGACATTCCAAGACAGAACACATCGGCAAGAAAGTACAAGCAGTGGCAGGAAGATAAGCCAAAATAAATAAAGGTAAGAAGGGGTACCAACCCAAGACCAACAGTACTGAAGTAAAGTACAAAAGTAAAGCATCAAACAAGAAAAGAACACTTACGTGAATCGTTACGTACATCAACAAATACACCAGATGCACAAGGCTATAAGGTGACAAATATAAGTAAATCATAAGGAAGAAATTGCACCACCTTTATTAGGCACATGTGGTTGGCTCTACGCAAAAAAAACACAAGCGAGGTGGTCACTCAACTAGACACACCCCTCACGAATATAATATCCCTCTAACTATGGGGGAGTCTCATATCCTCCACCATACACCGCAGATGCACAAAAACCCAGTAGAATTCCACGAGGCACCAAAAAGGGAAAAAAAAACCTTGCGGAAGTGGTTACGTGCACTAACTCCCGCAATCAAGAAAACCCAAAGAAACAACAACACATATATCTCGAGACTTGGCACGTCGAATTCTAAAAGACGCAGTTGATCGACCTCTAGGAAGTGTTACAAGGCCTTGATCAATTCTAACACGATCAACAACGATGGATAATTCGATTAGAGCCGCTAATAAAACGCTTCAAGAATGAATAAACATGGCCTGACAAATTTTAGGTTTACCATGACAAGATCTTATAACATCAAGTGATTATTAAGGAAGATTAATTACTGTGATACCTTGGGGGGCAAAAGTGTAGAAATTTAACAAACATGAAGAACTTAACAGTTGCCATTAACCGAAGAAGAGGAAATGAGGGTAAATTACCACTTGCCTTGATTTTACCGGAAACGTTCACCGAATTACTCCACGACGCAGATCGGGGCAAAAGAAGACGGGAGGAGTCAAAATCTGAACAAAAATTGCCGAAATAGAGGTTAGGGCCAAAAACCCTAAGGAGGAAAACTCAAGGAAAGGGGAAGATTTTACCACGAGGGCGAAGCTCTCGCCGAGAGCTTTTCGGATCTACGATCGGTTCACGATTTCAAGCACTAGAGCACTGTCAGCGGCTACTGGAAGAAGCACGAGAGAAACTTCTCTCTCTCGCTCACGTCGCTCTGGTTCGGGAGATGAACAGGAAACTTCGGTCCAAATGATGGAGGAAGAAGTAAGGTATTTATATTTATATATATATATAATAAATATATTATAAAAACCTTTACACTTAGAAGAATGAACCAGGGTCGGTTGAACCGGTTTCCGAGATGAAGACTCGGAGTACTCGAGTACTATTAAGTTACTCGAGAATTGAAGGCAAAATCCTCCCGAGTAAAGAAAGAGAGTACTCGAGTACTAGAGAGTTACTCGAGTACTAAAGGCAGCATTACTCGAGTGCTAGGGAAGAATTTACTCGAGAGCTAAGACACTTCTCGAGTACAACAACACATCTTGAGAACAACAGAAGGACCTTCTCGAGAACACCAAAGGCATTCCTCGAGAGCACTAGAAGACTACTCAAGAACTGAAGGCAGGACTACTAGAGTACTAGGGAAGAATTTACTCGAGAGCTAAGACACTTCTCGAGTACAATCAGCACTTCTCGAGAACTATTGGGCTTCTCGAGAACAAGAGGAGGGTTTTCTCGAGTACTAGTAGACCACTCGAGAATAAGAAGGGCACTACTCGAGAGCTAAAACCAGACATCTCGAGTACAATCAACGCTTCTCAGAACTAGAAGGGCATCTTGAAAACATTAAGTCATGACTTCTCGAGAACAAACTGGGACTTCTCGAGAACGAAAGGGAGGATCTCGAGTACAAGCAGGACAAATTCCAGTAGTTCCGATTTGACTAAAATTCAGGAATTAATCGCTGACTCTACGAATTAGCAGCGTAGACAACCTTAGAATCTGACGTACCATTCTTAAGACACAACATCAAATGCTCTCATAAGCAAAAGAAATCACCACAAGGATCCAAACACGCGCCGAGACTCCAAGATGCTCGGATCGCAACAAAACTTGACGAACAAGTCCAAACTTACTTAACTTAATTTCCAAATGCAAAATTTTCCAATTACAACCAAAATTTGGCCGACTCGACCGCATAGGCGCAAAAATGCCTTAACAGCGATGCGCCGACAACTCGACATTAAAAGTAACGCCATGACGTCATAAATATGATGATACCAAATCAAATAGAATCATCGAAAAATCGGGTGCGTTATATCATTGATCCGGAAGTTGTCCTTGTTTGTCTCTTTAAACTTTTTGGGCTCATTTTGAGACAGGAAGCTTAGGAACAATGCTTTATTATGAGTCTCGCTCCTTGTGATTACACCTTGATGTTCATCCCCAATGATGAGATTTCTTGGGTGATCTCTTAGGATCCTGGTTGCACCAGGCAACCTATCTTTATCCTGCTGATTATCATCTATAACATCTGCTCCTCCTTCATTTTGAACACCTATAGCCTCTTCTATGAGTGCCTCAACTTCTGAAGTGACTGTGTTGGGGCTAGGTCTGTCCTCAACAGTCAGCTTTTGCAACTGTTGATCAATATCTGCAATAACAGGAGTGCTGGATCAACCCTTATAATATAGGCTAGTCTCATCAAAAACTAAATGCATTGATTCTTCAACTACATGAGTCTTCTTGTTGAATACTCTATAAGCTCTACTATGTGAGCTATATCCAACAAGAATACACACATTGTATTTTTCAGGAAACTTTGTAAGTTGAGATTTTCCATTTTTCAAAATATAGCATTCGTAACCAAAGATTCTGAAATATGAAATAATTGATTGTTTGCCTTTCAAAATTTCATTGGGGATTTTATCGCTGGCCTTATTAATGGAGGCTCAATTCAGAACATAGCAAGCTGTATTGACTACCTCAACCCAGAAGGATTCTAGTAGAGAGGAGTCACTAAGCAGTGTTCTGCCAGCCTCTATTAAGGTCATATTTCTTCTCTCAGCCACTCTATTTTTTGTGGGGTTCTGGGATAGGAAAACTCTTGGGTGATACCAAAGTCTTGACAGAACTTTGTCATGGCCCCAGATTGAAACTTTGTACCATGGTCAGTTCTAGTTTTGACCACTGTACATTATAAGTCATTCTGGACAGCATTGAAATGATTCATAAAGACACCAAAGGTATCTGACTTCTTCTTAAAGAATAATATTCATATGTACCTAGAGTGATCATCTACAATCACTAGGGTATACAACTTCCCACCTAGGCTTTGAATGGGCAAAGGACCAAATAAGTCCATATGCAACAGATAGAGACATCTTTTAGTGTCTTTGGAGCTAATGCTTTTAAATATGACCCTTATTTGCTTGCCCATTTGGCATGCATGACATGGACCACTTTTAACATATTTTAAATTTGGGCTATTTCTAATCAAGTTTTTAGAAAACAATTTGTTCATTGTCTTGTAGTTAATGTGGGCAAGTCTCTTGTTCCATTGAACACAAAGAGACTCTCTCGCATTAGCCTCAAGACACACATGAGATAAGGAATTATTGCAAATAAAATCTAAACAACATACATTTTCACTCCTAGTGCCTGAGAGGATGATCTCTAAGCCAACAGACTTCTTGATCAAGCACTTGTTATTGTGGAATTCAATGACATAGCCCAAGTCACATAGTTTACTTATTTTTATAAGGTTGTGTTGCAACTTTTCCACATAAGCTACCCTTTTTATTGAGACTATGACATTGGTAATCATACCATAGCCTCTGGTGATGTCCTTGTCAGAGCCACCAAAGATGACTTTGGGTCCATTCTTTACAGGAACATAGTCTTTAAGTAAGCACCTTATCCCAATCATATGCTTGGAACACCCACTGTCCAATTACCAAATCTGATCTAGAAAGGCACTTGGACTAACCTGCAAAATATGATTTACTTAACCTTAGGAGCCCAATTAATTTTTGTCCCTTGGTGCATGTTAGCAACATAAGAATTTCTAACAATACCTTGCCTGGGTTGAATGCCTTTCTTTGCATTAGGCACATTAGAATTGTGCCAATAATTTATGGCAAAGTCTCCCACTTTCCCACAACAACAACACTCATGGATGTTGTATCTTTCTTTCTGAACAGCTCTTGAAGTAGATGCTTCAGATTTCTGTTTATAATGGAAGACTGAAACATTCTTCATGTTGGTCTCAGCAATAATTTGGCATTTTTCCTGCCTATAGTCAGTCTTAGCAGGCAATATGTGATGGGTATCATTAGGACTCAGCTTGGGGGTTGTGCACAAGTTGATAGCTTCAATGATTGCCCTGTGAGATTGAGTTATAGGCTAAACAACAGCCAACTATTTAGCTGGTAGGGACTTGAAAGTTGATGCTCCCTAATCCTTGAGTGAGGGGGCTGAGGTATTAAATACAAATGGTCTAGGATGGACACTCTGCTATTCCTCATATGGGGCCTTAAAGGCACTCAAGCACATGCCCTTACTTCTATTATAGCTGTGAACATTTTTGTTCATACTATTGGATCTTCCATTCAACCAATGACCATACATACTACTTCTATTATAGCTGTGAACATTTTTGTTCATACTATTGGATCTTCCATTCAACCAATGACCATACATACTCTCTTGATCATACTTGTTGGATGACAACAGAACTTTCTCAAAACAGATAGCAGACTGGATTGGAGCCTTGACCTTACTCACATTCCTTCTTCTAATATTCCTCTCAATGTACCCCGACCCCTTCTTATTAGTTTGGGAGGTGAAGGTATCAATGAGTGACAATACTGATTTGGGTTTATAATATTGAGACAATAACATCCTCTCTTTGAGGAGCTTATCTTCCAATTCTTTAATTAAAGAGTTCTTATTATTTATGGTTGTGACTTGGATAATGGTGATTGCTTTAATTTGGGATATCTCTTTGCTCATTTGACTCAGTGTGCAAGGAGATATCTTCTCTTAAGGAGTCAATCTCCTTAGCTTGTCTTTTGACATGCAACTTGCTCTTCTTTAGAGCTTCCAAGATTAAACCATAATTGTCAATCAATTGATTGACATTTTCGCCAGATTCTGAGACATCTTTATCACAAGATGATGGTGCTCCAGAATCAGGAATTGTTTTATAATCAGATTCAGAGGAGGAGATGGAATGAATTAATACCTTATTTGGATCAGACTTATCCTGGCTGGAGTCTCCTTCTACCATGGACATAAGTCCATAACAGCCACTGACATCTTCATCCATATCATTATCACTATCTCAATGTGATAGAGGGGCCTTGATTCCTATCCTTGTAGCTAGATAGTACTCATCCTCTTCAGTAGCAGCAACAACAAACAACCCTATATAGGCTTCATCTTCTTCTTCAGAATCAGAAGATACTAAGTCAGTTTGACTGCAGCTCTTCTCATTCTAGGCAATGAAGGTCTTTGCCTTCTTGTCCTTGAGGTGGTGGTGCTTCTTTTCACCTTTATCTTTTCTTTTGACCGGGTAG
The DNA here is from genome assembly GCA_039513925.1 of Platanthera zijinensis. Lineage (NCBI taxonomy): Eukaryota > Viridiplantae > Streptophyta > Magnoliopsida > Asparagales > Orchidaceae > Platanthera > Platanthera zijinensis. Next base: position 247,402,480 of record CM077078.1, on the reverse strand, counting down.
TCAGCAATGACATGCCCATGCTTGTTTCAACAATAACATTTTATGTTAGAAGAAATATGTTTAATGAGTTTTGCATCATACCTGTCTCCTTTGGAGAACTTCTTCCCCAATTTTCTATGATCCTTCTTGTAATGTGAGGAGGAAGGTTTGTTCTTCCACTACTTTCTCTTCATCATCTTCTGGAATTGCTTTGAGAAGGCAGCAAACTCCCCATCTGACATGTTGTTGTCAGAAGAGCAGAACTAAGAACTTTTTGAATCAGCTGTCCTACTTGGGGGAGAGACAATTCTCTCCTTGCTCTTCTTAGAGCTCTCAGCCTTGAGAGCCACTATCCTCTCCTTGGCATGGGACTTGATGGTGGTCTCCTCCTCCTTCCTGGCAGATAGTCACATCTCATAGGAAAGCAGCTTTCTAAATAATGTGTGAGGTTGAGTTTCAACAAGCTTGGCCACTTCCCTAATAACACAAATCTTTGTGCCTCAATCTCTGGTTAGAGATCTTAGGAACTTATCATTCAGCTCATAATTGCCGAAGACCTTCCAATAGGTCCTCAACTCATTTACCACTCTGAAAAATCTTTCTTAGCACTCAACTATGCCGTCCTTATTGCTTTGTCTGAAGGCCTCATATTCCTGATTAAGCAGAGATTTCCTATCATCCCTAACTTCCTCAATGCCCTCCATATATACAATCAGGGTATCCCACATCTCCTTTGCTGTCTTATTGTGCACCAAGTTCTGAAAGGTGGAATCATCAATATCACTTACTATGATATTTTTTGCTCTTTTATCCATAGTAGCAAGTGCTACTTCATCGCTAGTCATTTCTGTATAGGTCTTGGGCACTCTTAAGTTAGGATCAATGGTGGATGCCTTTCGGGGGATAAAAGGTCCCTCCTGAACAATAATATAAATCCTAGGGTCAAAGGCATCCATAAATAACCCGACCCTTTGCTTCTATATGCCAAAGGTCTCCTTCCTGTATATGGGCAACTTCATAGAACACATCTCCTTATGAGCTTCTCTAGCAGACATCTTGGATTAACTAAACTACCCTTTTTAGGATCTGGTCAGACTGTTAAGTCCTTTTTGACACCCCTCCCTCTGACACCACTTGATAGTTAATAGGGTAGTAGACTAAATCACTTAAAGGGGGGGGGGTGTAACTTTCTTATTTTTACTAGATTGTTTTAGGCTTAACCACAAACACAAAAAACACAGAATTGTTTATAGTGGTTCCTCAAGGTATGAGTACATCCACTCTCTCTCCCACCTTTCTAACAGTGAGTTAAACAAGACAAACTTCTCCATACTCAACTCATAGTGCTTACAACTCAGATCCCTCAGGATCTCTTAGGCTTCCTCCAAACCCTTCCTCAAGCTTTACTCCTACAGCTCAGTAACCCTCTAGGTCACCTACCTTAGGCTTATCAAGAATTCCTATAACTCAGGTTAGGAGGATAGCCTTACCTCAGGCACACATGCCCTACAAACTCAGGCACACATGCCCTACAAACTCAGAAAACTTATGTTCTTACAAATAAATAATGTATAGTTTATAATAGAAGACTTTATTGAATTTAACCTTCAGCTTTTTAGTCTTTTGTCAAGAATGAAATGCATAAAGTTATCCTGGACCAGGGCAGGAGATTTGTTCTACAACTTTATCCCTTGCTCCACCTTGATCTTCTACCTTCTGCAGAAAGGGGAGAAGATCAACCTCTAAGCCCAGATGGACTCAACTTCTTCTTAAATTAGATTTGGGAGTATCTACTGGAAGCACAAAGCTTTTAGCTCATTCACAGCACTTCAAGTTCTCAGTAGTAGCTCTAACACTTCACAGTAGCTCTTACTTCGATCCAGCACTTTTTTGTGTTCTTCTTTGACCTAGAAGATGCCTTTTATATGCCCCACTATTCTGCAACAGCACTTCAGTTCATTTAACATCACATGGCCAAAAATGGAAAGGGTTATCCTGCTTTATTAGCTTTTTGCCAAAAATGGATTGTGCGAAGTCAATGACTAGATTTGAATTTGTCTTAGTGGTTGGGCTGAGACAGGCTTCTATATCAGCGACAGATTGACTGTCTCAGCAGTTCTACTGAGACTAGTCTGCTTTCTCAGCAGGGATGAGACATGCATTTGTCTCAGCGGCAGATGGCTGTATTCCAGCAGTTCCACTGAGATCAAACAGTCTGTTGGAACCCCTAGTTGGATTTGGGCTAGGTTCACTGAGTTAGGATATGACCCAACATGTATAGATCAGGGTCATAGTTGTGTCCTAGAGTCTAGGTCAATTTCTTGAGTCAACAGTACAAAGGACCAGCCTCCAACCCTACAAGAGACTCAAGACTTAGAGAATTCAAGACTTAGAAAAAGAAGTTCTATGTTCGTCGAACTCCGGTCGACGAAAGTCGAGCTCAGCTAGAAGAACTCAGGGAGAATTCTCTGAGCCCAGCTCGATGAACTCTGAACAAAGTACTAACTGCTTTAGTCAGAAACTCAGTCGACAAACTAAAACATCAGCTAGAAGAACTCTGTTCTCTGATCGACTAATCCTAGTTAAAGTGGTTCAACACTCAGAAAATATTCTAAGTCTAGTTTCCAGACTCAGCTCGACGATCTTGGACCTCTACTGGACTAACTCTGTTCTCAAGGCTCAGCTCGACGATCTTAGACCTAAGCTCGACGAACTTGATGCACAGAAGGAAGTTATCAAGCAGCATTCAGAGGTTGACGATCTTGGATCTCAGATCGACGAACATATATTCTCAGCTCGACGAACTGTGGACTCAGATCGACAAATTTAGTCTAATTCTTTTTCCCTTGTGTCCTTATTATGTGGCAATAATTCCTGAGTAATTAATGCTCTAATATTCTCTAAATATTACCGTTAGACAAGAGCATTAATTATAGTCTTCATCAGGATTACTGCCTGCCATTTTTATAAGGTACAGTTGGGAAAAAATCAATGCAGAAAATATTCCAAGACCATCAGCATTTATTGCAGAAGGAAATTCAAAATTCAAAAATGTAGAACAAGAAGGGCTGCCAGACGACAAGAAGAAGAAGAACATCAATCAAAAAATTCATGCGTCTTCTGCCTTCACATTCTCAGGAACTCTTTGAAGGACAACAATACTACTGCATCTGTCAAACTATTCCTGAAGCTTTTCTAGTCAAGATTGAAGGCTAAAAGCCCTCCACCCTGAAGCAAAGCTCTCATCTTCCTGAACCATTCAACCTCTCAGTGGGAGCTTTGACATCATCAAGAATCCACATAGTCTTCTCATTGTGACTTGAGGAAAGAAGACTTCCATCACCCTCTTTTCCTATCTCTGTACAGGGTTATAATTACCTTCAAAATTATTCTGGTTGCAAGTCTCCTACCAATAGACTTTAGGGTTGGTTTTTGATCACCTTACCAAAAGCTCATTGGTGGAATTCATCTGATCAAAACCTGTAGTGGATTCCTACCTAGGGTGGTAGAAGAGTGGATGTACATAAGTTTGGGGAACCACTATAAATTCTTATGTTGTCTGTGTGCTTGTGTTTTTCCTGTGTGCTTGTGCTGTGATACATTTTACTGAGTAACTCAGTCATATTTTCTCTAGTTCATCTGCTGCACTAGGTCACTCTTACACATATATCATAGTAACATACTTTGTTAAAAAGACTCCTTATTTCTGCAGAAAATCAAAAGATTTTAAGAACTCTATTCACCCCCCCCCCCCCTCTAGAGTTATTCAGAGCTTACCCTATCTTTCAATTGGTATCAGAGGAGGTTCATCACATCATACAGGCTTACACCTGGATTAACTAAGATCCTTAGGATAAACTCTGAATAAATCTTATTAGACTCACTGATTGGATTTTATTTTTTTGATATTAGGCACAGAACAAGGATTATGCCAGCACCAAACCTCCAGTTTGCAACTTGCAAAAGTTTGGAATCTAGAAAGCAAGTGTCAAACTCTATATGAACTCTATTGATGAAGATATATTTAATTCCATTCTGACGGGACCACTAGCTCCAGTGCCCTCTACTTCAACCACAGTAAATCTTAGTGCAGTGCCTCCTCCAGATCAAGTTGATGCACACAAAAAGTCAAAGATTGATGATGCCAGAGCTATGAACATACTGGCCCAGACTATGTCAGATGACATATTTCAAAAAGTTGCTGAATGTATATCTGCCAAAGCCATTTGGGATTCCCTCAACCAAATAGTAGCAAGCTCTGCTGATGAGAGGAAGGATAGAAGATCCAACCTCATATCTCAATATGAAAATTTCAGGAAAGATGAAGCAGAATCTGTGGAAGTGATGTACAACAGGCTGAGCTCCATCATCAGTGAGCTCAGAACATTGGACAAGGAAATTACTCTGACTGAGGTCAATGGCAAGATACTCATGTGCTTCCCTAACACTTGGGACTCCAGGATCTGGCCCATCAGAGAAGACAGGAGCATGGCTGAAATCTCAACAGAATCTCTGCTTGGAAAGCTCAAATCTTATAAGCAATTGATCAAGTTAAGAGAAGCTGCAGTTGAACCAAAGGCTTCAACACCTACTAGAAAAGAACAGAACTTAGCACTCAAAGCTGCAAAAGAATCTCCTAGCTTGCCAGCCAATGAAGATCTTATGGCTCTCTTTGCTAAAAGATTCTATAAAATGGCAAGGAAGGACTTCAGGAGAAAGCCCTCAAGGAAAGAGGATAAACCAAGGTATGATAAGACCCCCTCTAAAGAAGTTGTCTGTTTTGGGTGCAGGAAACCTTGACACTTCATATCTGAATGCCCAGAAGTCCAAAAGAAAGACAGAAGGCAAGACAAGGACTCAAGAAAACATCAGCACAGCAAGGCCTCCTCCAGCAAGTACAAGAAGAAGGAGAAGGGCTTTGTAGCTGAAACCTGGAGTGATACTTAAGAAGAAACATCCTCCTCCAGTTCTAGTGAAGATGATGAAGAATAAAAGAAGGCAAGAGAAATGTGCCTTATGGCAATTGATGCTGGAAGCAGCAGATCAGATTCAGAAAAATAAAGTGATGAAGAATTCCTCTCTGAAGAGGATTAGGTAATTGCTTCCTATGACTTTAAATCTAAAGAATCTCAATCTGAATTCAAACTCTTGTGTTTAGACCTGATAGGATCTGAGAAGGAAATCAAACTTCTCAGGGAAAAACTTTTAGAACAAGACAAACTTATTGCTGAAAATGAAAAGCTAACTGAAGAACTAAGCCTAGCAAATCAACAAATCATCTTTCTGAAATTTGAATTAAGTAAAGCTAAGAAACTAGAAGAATCCTTAAATGGTAGAAGTTTAGAACTATTAGATATAACCAGCACAGTTAATGCAAGATTTAATAATAACAAACTAGGATTAGGAGCCTCATCTAGTGAACCAATCCTAATTCTGAAAAATCATTTATCAAAACCCATTAACTTCAGCTCTGAAAATGGAAAGAGAAATACTGAACAAGTAGAAAAGGTTAATGAATTTCTTAAACAATTAGAACATAGTAAAACCAATCAGAAAAAGAAAGATAAACAACATAACTATGTTCAACATATTTCGTCGAACTCAGAACGTTAAAATGGGTATAGTTCATCGAACGCAGAACGACGAACTCTGAACGCAAATTATAGTGTAACCTATTCATCAAACTGTGATTGACGAAACCAGTATGGTTCGTCGACCAGAGATCAATGTTTCTAGAGCTCTGAGAATGAATACATCCATTCTTCGAGCAAAGATCGAAGAACTCAACCCAGATCGTCGAGCTCAGGTCGACGAACATATTCAAATTCGTCAAACTCAGTTCATAACAAGAGTAACCTAAAGACCAATAAATCCTTTAATCCCCTTAGTCAGTGGATCATACCTCCTAGAAGGTATCATCCTGTAGGTTATAAGGATCAACCTGAATGCTCATTTATTTCAAGTTTTAGTTATGTTAAACAACAAGGACCCAAGGTAATCTGGGTCAAAAATTGCTAATCCTCCTTGCAGGTAGAAGAGAACCCTGTCACTCAAAACAAGTGGTACCTGGATAGTGGTTGCTCTAAACATATGACAGGAAACAAGGAATGCCTAATCAACTATAAAACAAAGATTGGACCAAAAGTAATCTTTTGGGACTCAGGCTTTGGACTGATATAAGGCTATGGAGATTTCAAATGTGGAGCTGTTACATTCAAGAAAGTGACTTATGTAAATGGTCTTAAGCATAATCTGATATCAGTAAGCCAACTATGTGATACAGGTTATCAAGTAAGCTTTACTAACTCCTTGTGTATTATTTCTTTAAACAACACAACTGTTTTAACAGGAATTAGACAAGGTAACATCTGCTTAGTAAATTTTGAATCAGCTAAATCTGAAATCTGCTTATTCAATTCTGTCAGCATACAAACTAGATTATGACATAAAAGACTAGGACATGTAAACCATAAAAATATAGCTAGGTTATCTAAAGACATTCTTGTTAGAGGCTTAACTTCTGGTCCCTACAAGAAGGAAGGTCTTTGCAGGGCTTGTCAACTAGGCAAGCAAACTAAATCTAGTTTCAAATCCATTAATAAGAGTGATTCACCTAGAATCCTGTACTTGCTTCATATGGAACTCTTTGTCCCTATTGTAGTACAAAGTCTAGGAGGAAAGTCTTATACATTAGTTATTGTAGATGACTTCTCCAGATTCACATGGGTTTTCTTCTTGAGAAGTAAGTCAGATACTTTTAAAGTTCTTACAGATTTTCGCAAGAACATACATATTGAGTACTCTACTCAAGTTGCATTGATCAGAAGTGATCATGACACTGAGTTTGACTCTCTTCTTATGCTAGAGTTCTGTGAGAAGGAAGGTATCCGACATTGTTTCTCAGCTCCAAGAACTCCTCAAAAAAATGGGGTAGTTGAAAGGAAGAATAGAACACTCATTGAAGCTGCAGGTACATTACTTGCAGATGCCTAGATGCCCCTATCCTATTGGGCAGAGGCTATAAGCACAACAAACTATGTCCTGAATAAAAGTTTAATACATAAACTAAAGCTTAAGACTCCCTATGAACTACTCAAAGGGAAGAAACCTATAATAACCTATTTTAAAGTATTTGGATATATATGCTATATTCACAATAATGACAAGAAACATCTTAGAAAGTTTGAAGCTAAGGCTGCAATAGAAATTTTCCTAGGATATTCTCAAGTCAACAAGGCATATAGGGTGTTCAATAAATCAACATTAAAAATTGAGGAATCTATGCATGTGACATTTGATGAATCTAACATGTTTTACAAGGAGAGAGATATCTCTACCAACAACAATCTGCAGGTACAGAATTTGTATGAGAGCTTAGATGATCTAAACCTTACCAAAAAGGTTGAATCACACTCCTCTCCACAAGCTATATCAGAAACTGGAAGTGAAGAAGAGAATGTGGAAGAAATTAATTCCTCTCCAACAGTTGATACAATTCCACAAGAGGAATTAAATCAAATAACTGTCACTGAACCAACTCCACCCAATGATCTTGTCACACTTAGGGATCACCCAAGATCTCAAGTAATTGGAGACATATCGCTAGGAGTGCAGACAAGGCATCAAATCAACCCTGATGTGATGCTTGCCTGCTTTCTCTCTCAAATTGAGCCACAATCCATATCTGATGCAGAGCAAGATCCACACTGGATCACTGCAATGCAAGAGGAACTCAACCAATTTGAGAGGTGTAAAGTTTGGAAATTAGTTCCAAGGACTAAGGGCTATCCAGTAATTGGAACTAAGTGGGTATTCAGAAACAAACTTGATGCCCAAGGTGTGATAGTGAGGAACAAGGACAGGCTTGTTGCTCAAGGTTACAGGCAAGAGGAAGGAATTGATTATGATCAGACTTTTGCTCCAGTTGCCAGACTTGAAGCTATAAGGATTTTCCTAGCTTATGCAGCATTCAAGAAGTTTAAAGTCTACCAGATGGATGTGAAGAGTGCATTCCTAAATGGAGAACTCAAAGAAGAGGTGTATGTTGAACAACCTCCAGATTTTATCTCTTCATCTCATCCTTCTTATATTTTTAGATTGCATAAGGCTCTCTATGGTTTAAAGCAAGCTCCAAGAGCTTGGTATGAGACCTTAGCCAGCTTTCTCTTAGAGCATGGTTTTTCCAGAGGTATGGTAGATAGAACCCTTTTTACAAAATTGCATCATGATAAAATTCTCTTAGTACAAATATATATGGATGACATAATTTTTGGTTCCTCTGATTCAAATTTGTGCAAAAGATTTTCTGATTTAATTCACTCAAGGTTTGAGATGAGTAGCATGGGTGAGTTATCATATTTCCTTGGTCTCCAAGTGAAACAAACTCCTGAAGGAATCTTCATCTCTCAATCTAAATATGCTAAAGAGCTTATTAAGAAATTTGGGATGAATGATGCCACTGCCATGAAAACTCCCATGGCTGCCAATGTTGTTGTAAGTGCTGATGAATCTGGAAAACCAGTTGATCAAACTAGGTATTGGGCCATTGTTGGATCCTTATTATATTTAACAGCAAGCAGACCAGATATTATGTTTGTCACATGTCTTTGTGCTAGGTTCCAGGTGAACCCTAAAGAATCTCACCTTATTTTATTAAAAAAGATTTTAAGATATATAAAAGGCTGTCCAGATCTAGGCCTCTGGTATCCAATAGAATCAGCGTTTGTGTTAACTGGATTCTCTGATGCTGATTATGCTGGATTCAGAGTAAACAGGAAAAGCACCTCTGAAACTTGTCAGTTCCTTGGTGACAGACTTGTGTCATGGTTTTGTAGAAAGCAAACATCTGTTACAACATCAACTACTGAAGCTGAATATATGGCTGCAGGCAGCTGCTGTTCACAGATCTTGTGGATACAAAACCAATTACTGGATTATGGTGTCAACTTAAATAATTCAACTATTCTATGTGATAATACAAGTGCTATCTCAATTGCACAAAATCCAGTTTTGCATTCTAGAACCAAGCATATAGACATTAGACATCATTTTATTAGAGATTGTTTTGACAAACAAAAGATTAAACTTGAATTTATCTCTACTGATTTGCAAAGTGCAGACATATTCACTTAGCCATTGGACTCATCCAAGCATCTATTCTTTGTAAATCAGCTTGGAATGATAAATGGTCAGGATTTAATCTAATGCTCTATCCCTTGTCAAAGAATTGTCTAAGTTCGTTGACCTGAGATCGACGAACTGATAACAGTTCTTGAGATTTCTCGTCGACCTGAGCTCGACGAAATCTCCTGGTAAGTAATTTTCGTTGATCTAAGTTCGACAAACTTACTTCAGAAACCTTTCGTCGACCTGAGATCAATGAAATGCTTTCAACTCTTCAGCCTGAGATCGACGAACTGGTTTACTCTAAATTATTTCGTTGACCTCAGATGAAGATCTTCTAACTTTTCGTCGAACGGAGTTTGTCGGTTCATATTCCAGAAAACCTTACATCTTAGGTTTTCTTCGACCTCCGTCCCGCGCTTTCAATTTCCCTTTGCACTTGATCTTCGTTTTCTCTCTTGCAGGTGCATTCATGGCGATTCCAGCAGGCGCTCTTACGATAATGAAATTTGATACATGATTCGATATGGATTTTGCCTCATTCAAGCTCTCAGATCCAATATTTCTTCCCATCCTACAATTATTGGAAGACCAACAACTGAAATAATTGCTGTCCATGAGAATCAAATTACCCAGCACAGAAATCAGAGAATGGGTGTACACAGCTACCGTCGATGAAAACAAGATAACCGGATCCATCACGGGTAACAAAATCTCTCTTACCCCCAATATTCTTACTGAACTTTTTGGATTGAAAAATGGTGAGGAAGAGTTAGAAATTGATTCAGAAGAGTTTGATATAATGCTGAATACAATGGGGTACTCTGGAGACAACCCCAATAAACTGCTGAAGAAACACCTATCTGCCGAGTTCAAATTTCTCACAGATATAGTTGGGAAAGTCTTGCTGGGCAAGCACACTGCACACGATTATATAACCAAGCATCAATTTCTAGTCATGTGTGCAGTGGTAAACAAAAGGCAGGTGGACTGGGCCCAGATCATCTTTGATCTTATCAGGAAAAGAAACAGTAAAAAGGAAGTGAACTTCGGACAGATCCTAGGAATCTTCTTGACAGCAAAGCCTGCTGAATCACTGGTATCCAAGACCACATTCATCAATGCCAGCAAAAGGCTCACATGTGCCTTGTTTGTCAGGTGGGAGAGGACAATCACAAAGCCCTCTAAGGCTTCATCCTCTGCCACTCGAGCTTCCAAAAGTACAAGGGCTATTACAGCCACTCCCCACCCCACTGAAGGGCTCCTTTCCACTCCTCCACCACCTCCTGTCCCTACAGTTCCATCCCAAAAACAAGTCCAGTCAACCCCACTTTCCACTACCTTCCACATCCATACCCAAACACCTCCAGCATCTCCAATTCCCTCTTCACTTACACATCTCCCATCTCCTCATCCTTCACCTCAACCTGACACTTCCATCCTTACACCACCTCTATCCCCTTACCATCTCATCTGGTTGACAACAACCTCTCCTCCCTTCCCTCTTTCAACTTGCTTTCCTCTCCCCTGAACTCTCCCATCCCCACAACATGACTCTCCCTTAGAAACTCCACCTTCACCTCTACCCATCCATCCTCAAACACCATCTACTTAGTCAGCTACTCCACCAGTTTTTGCCTCTCCAAACCTGAATCCCTCTCTTACCCCCACCATCATCTCTCTTCTCACCCCATTACTCAAAACTCTTATTGCAGAGGCCATTTCCCCTCTAGTTGCTTCTATCTCATCCCTTGTTGCTCAGATCTCTGCCCTTACCACTGCTCCATCTTCAGTTGGGGGCCTGACTTCAGTAACTACTGAAACCAGGCAGGGGGAGATACTTCATGAAGAAGTAGCAGCAATAGCAGGACCAATTATACATTCATCAGATACAACAGAAGCAGCAACAGATAGTATAGATTTTGATATAATTGATCTAATTCAATTTATTGAAACTGACATGGATATTGATGAGTCAGTTATAGCAGAAATAAATACTGTTGGTGATGTTGTCATCCATCCCACAGTAGACTTGGTAAGTTTGTTAAAGACTTTTGATACAGCTTATCTAAGTCTCCCTCAAGCTGAATTTACTAAGCCTTCATTGGCTATTATCCCCTACTCCTCCCCAATAGGTTCTGATGTTGCTAAGAAACTTAAAGACAGTTTTGCCAAGATTTCTAAAACTCCAGCAGAGACAACCAAGGCTGGTTCAGTCAGAGCCTCCTCCCCTCCATGAACATTTTCTGTTCCAACATTTATCATGGATGATTCCCCAATGCCTGATATGGATGCCTTGATCATGACTGATATTGAAGAAGAGAATAAGGCAGCTGCTGAAAGCACTATCACAAGTAACTCTCTAGGATCAATTGATATTCCTCCTCCAGCTCCCTTCCAACATTGAAAACCCTCCATTTCTGCTGAGTTCCTAAAAGAGATAGATGACTTGTATAACAATCCTCAAGGACAGTCTGATGATGATGATGAGGATGATGATGACTCTGATGAGGAACCCAAGAAAAAGAAAGTCTCAAAGAAAAGGAAAGCTCTACCTACTCCGGCTCCCAAACCTAGAAACACTAATGACATACCCTACTATATTCTACAAAACATAACTCCATACAAGGGTATGCCAGCCTGGATGTGGCTATCCAAGAATGAACAAAAGGCAAGAAATAAGAGTAGAAGGTATTCTCCTCACCCACAGAAATTCAGAAGAGACCCTCCTCCTCCTCCTCCAACAGCTGCTGGTGCTTCTGGAACTAGTTCTCAAAAGCCAGATTCACCTTCCAAGCCCTCATACACCAGAACATATAAGAGGCATGAAAGATCATCAAGACAACAGTCCCATGAAAGCAGTCAACAAAGAAATACTAGTTGTACAGAACAAATAAAAGAGATAGTGTATCAAAAACCAGAGTTCTCTCCTCCTCAACCACAGGCTGAACAAAGAAGACACTCTGTACCTAAAGGAAAATACAGTGAGGCAGCACCTCCCAAATCCTTATACACTCAAAGTACTGAGAGCCAAGCTGAGACAAATTTTCAAGCACAGTCTACAAATTTCAATCCTATTGCACTGCTATCCTCATAGGAAGATCAATCATCTGTCAGTCAGGATGATGATTCAAACTTCAGAATGGCCAGGCTTCAAGAATTAATTTCTCTATCACAGATGAAAAAGGACAGATAAGAAGGACAGGATCCAACAAAATTCTCTACAATGTCCACATACAGAGAAAAAGAACTTGAAAGGCTTCAGGAAAGCAAGAAGCTGTTTGACCCTACTGAATATATGACTAGACATCCAGAAGAATTATTCCCAGAACTTTAACTCAGATAATGATTGGAGCAGCTGATTTATATATGTCAAAAAGAGAAGCTGCCAATCTTAACAGAGAAATTATATTTACAAACCCTGGAGAAAAGAAGAAGGAAGAAAAATCCAAGAAGTAAAAGCAGACAATCTTAAAGAAAAATTGCTACTTGTGGTATACTTTGTTAAATTTATGATTATTTTTCTATTACAAAGCTATGTACATATATCTGCTGCACTTGTTATTATTATCTGCCAGATATATATTGTGTTTCTTCTTTGTATATTTCTTTTGTATTGAGTCTGTTATTAGTGACCTCACCCAAATAGGAGGAGATTATTGGAACCCCTAGTTGGATTTGGGCTAGGTTCACTGAGTTAGGATATGACCCAATATGTATAGATAAGGGTCATAGTGGTGTCCTAGAGTCTAGGTCAATTTCTTGAGTCAACATGATGAGTTATAAATATACCTATATTTTCGTATTTTATTTAAGTCAATTTTGTTTATTTTTGTCTTTTTTATTAGTTTTATTCAATAAATTGCTTATTTTTGTAAATATTATTTCTAACTTAGCTTTATTTTTATTCCAGAAAAATTCCAGAAAAAGTCAAAAAGTTGACTGACACGCCCGTGTCACATGACCGACACGCCCGTGTCACGCCCTCGACGATCGCCGACCACAGGTTGCCAGCTCGACGATCGACGATCATCAAACCGAGCTCGACACGCCCCCAGACACGCCCGTGTAAAAGTGTGACACGGGCGTGACTTAGCCACCTGGCCTGACGTGACATGCACGACTTTGCGGCTGGACCGTGCCCAGATCGACCTCCCCGACACGCCCCAGTCACGCCCGTGACTGACACATGTCACGCCCGTGACCTAGGGCGTGACCGCCACGTTTTCAGCCGAAGTCAACTTTCCAGTCAAGTCACCCGATCAGCTCATGTACAGTAGCGACACGCCCCACTGTCACGCCCTAGTCACGGGCGTGACCAACCCGAAATTTTTCCTATAAAAGGCCAGCTGCTGTATGAAATTTTTGTCCACTTTTTTACCACTTTGCTTAGGTGAGGTACTGCCCATTTGGATTCCATGCTTATGTAAGGAGAATTTCTCCCCCCTCTCTCTCTCTCTTAGTTTGTATTAGGGTGTTTGCTTTAATAAAATTTGAAATTTTCTCTCTTCCTTAGTATGAAAAATCCATTTGAATGCGCCTACTTAAACAATTTTTCGTTCATCTTTTTGTGTTTCTTTTATGTTTTCATTTTTATAGCTTTGATAACTTAGTTAGATTTAGGATTTATCGGCATTTCTAGCCGTTGTAATGTCCGTTTTATTTTCATAATCCGCACTTGTTTAGGTTTAGCTTTTCCTTTTTTCCTTATTTTTCATTCTTAAGGGTTTATAAAAACACCTAAAAAGTGTGATTTTCATTTTCCTTAACTTAGGGTTTTTAGGATTGTAAAACTTTTTCGTCTTTTTTAGTTTTATTTTCACTTTTTAGGAGTTTTTATAAAAATATAAGAATGAAAATATAGTCGTTATAATTTTTCGCTCACTTCATTTTAGCTTTTTATTTGTAAAACTTTTAGTCCCTTTAATTTTTATTTCATCTTTTTATGCATTTCTATCGCATTCTAGCGGTAGAAATGCAGTTGTATTAATTTTTCGAGTACTTTCATGTTGCGTTTATTTGCAAAACATTTTCGCTCGGTTAATTTTTATTTTCACTTTTTATGCATTTCTACCGCATTCTAGCGGTAGAAATGCAGTCGTTTTAATTTTTCAGCAACTTTGTTTTTCTTATTTTTTTTGCAAGTGTGTGTGCGTGTATGAGTTAGGTTTCATTGCTTTATTTCAATTTCTGTAGAGTGCGCGTGTGCGTATGCATTTATTTCCGCCTACTCGTTAAGAGTTAAATGGCGCTCTGCTTTCATATCCCGCCCACTCGTTTGAGTGGGACTTGTTTTTTTATTGCTTTTATTTTCTCCTACTCACTTGAGAAGGAAACTTAGGGTGCGTGTGTGTGTGTTTTCATTTATGTAGAGTGTGTGTGTGTTTTACTTTCAAGTAGAGTGTGTGCGTGTATGAGATAAATTTACCCCCGCCCACTCATTTGAGCCGGGACTCGCAATTTTATCGCTTTTTCAATTATGTAGAGTGCGTGCGTGTAGGAGATAATTTTGACGCTTTATTTATCGCTTTCTTCAATTAAGAAGAGTGTGTGCGTGTGTGCATTTATTTCTGCCTACTCATTTGAGTAGGTTTTGTTTTATTTAATTTTCTTTATGGTTTTGAAGTGTGCGTGAGTGCCTGCATCAATTAGCCTTCAATTTATCTAATTGTCCTATTTTTTGTGTTTTCTCTTATAATTGTTCAGTGCTTAGTTTAACACTCACGTTTCACCTAAAAACATAAAGCCGTCCCCATACCGATGAGTGGCTAATCTCTATTAGCCTTCGACATCGAAGAGCATGGGGACAAATAAAATGATTTGAAATAATTAAAGAACTTTATTTTAATTTTAATTTAAGGACTTATGGTTCGCCCCAGGTTAACGACGCATAGGACCACATAATCGATTTGTGGGCTCTATTTCCGTTATCCATACGCAATGTCGAGAGGCCGCACGTATGGACCGATCCCCCTTGGGTAAAGAGAACTGCGTACGCCCCCTTGAAAGAGGAGAAACGTAGTTCTGCCGGATTGGGTTCCCCACCCAATAGCGGGGTTCTTAGCGTAATGCGGGCGTTAAGGGGAATCCTTCGTCGGACTAACGTTCGGTCAAATAGCCTTAGCGCCCAGGTGAGCGATATCCCTAGACCAAGGTGAGCACATGTTCTTGGAACCTCCACAGCCAAGTGCCTTTTATTAATTTAAAAACAAAGTTCAATAATTGTTAAGAATTATTTTAGTCTTAATCCGATTCGATGCCGAGCGTTAACCCGTCATCGAACTAACTTAGCAAAATTCAGCTCTCTTTCTTTTCGTTTTAATTAGCCTAAAAAAATCCCACCTTACTGATAGTAAGATAATAGTGTTCCTGGAACAGTAGATATAATCAACGCGTCCCCGAGAATAATACGACCTCGGTATTTTCCCGAATACCGAGTACTACTTGCGATAGGTGCACTTGCCTCCTCTCATTAGAAAACTCGATCTTCTAACCGGCCCGTGGAATCTGACCATTTCGAACCACCCACAGTCGGTCTCTGTTCCGCGGCCATCAAGTTTTTGGCGCCGTTGCCGGGGACCACGGTTGTTATATTGAATCCGGGACTCTATTAATTTTACTTTATTTTCAAATAAAAAATTTATACAAAAAAAAATCCTTCCCCCTTTCGTTTTTTTTAGGGTGTATGACCCGTGGACAACCTTCGAGTTCTGAAAATCTTGAATTCGACCCCGAGATCGACCGCTCTCTTGCGCGTATCCGATCTCACCGTCGAATTCCCTTTTTAGACCCCGCAGAATCTATCGGAGAACCCTCTTCTTCTTCTATGGCCGACCCAAATAATGCCCAACCGGCCGAGCGTACTATGTCTTACTACGCTTGTAAGACCCCTTTTTTTTTCTTTTTCAACCACCGGGGTCTTAGGCCCAGAACCGCCGCTTTGCGGTGACACCTTCACGTCCTGAAGGGTCATCACCACAAGGTGCCGATTCTGCCGGCCAATTCGATCACAGAAAAGTAGCACAATAATTGAAGTAAGAACAATGCAGTCCACAATAATAAATCACATGTATATAAGATAAAATCTCCACGAAGGGAGTGTCCACAGAATATCAATAATCAGAGTACTATAAATGCGGGCTTATGCCCGATACATCATGTCCTCACTACAACATCACTCATGCGGAAGCGAAACAGAAACTACTCAAGGTCGAGACTCACGGTCCCGGCTGTATGAACTCCGGAGCTAGACTGCCCCATCTCCAGGCGCACCGATCTCTGGGGCTGCTCCTCCATGCTGGGCTCCACGATCCCCTAAATGATGCGGTTCAAAAACTGTTTGTCATAAAGACTAAGCCCTATCATCCCCTACCCCTTCCCCCATGGCTCCTAGGTACCGAGCGGAGAGGAAGAAAGGGGAGGACATATTAGTAGAGATTAATCAAGAAACAGATGACAGCGGAACTAGTCTAACCAGTTGTATTCGGTGAGCAGTTAATATAATTGTTATAATAGGTCTAGCAGTAAGAAAAGCAAATATATGAATTTAACCTTCACTTATGCGAGAAAACATAAGCAAAAGGGATCTTTAGCAAGGCTCCCATCGTATAAGTGTCCCATACCACTTATACCTTGGGGTGTCGGTTATCAAACAGCAAAGGTTGTTATATATTGAAATTAACCTTTGATTTATAAACTTGCCCACACAAGCTTATAGACCAAGGGGTCGTTTTGCAGGTCCTAATGTATAAGTGTCCCATACCACTTATACTTTAGGTGTCAGGGTTAAATGAATCGAATATGCTATGACATGCTAGTGGGTATGATGAAACATGCAAGTACAACTCACACACCCGACTCTGTGCACACAGACCTTTAGTTCCCCCTTTCGGAGCCGTTACCTCCCAGGATACCTCCGTAGTGGCGGACGGAAGCGGTGGGTTGGGCCTCCCCCACCTCAAAACCAGTAAAAGCACCACTGGTCTGACCTATCGTACGCCTCAACGCTTGGTGCACTAAGCGGACGTCTGCGTACTCTTGCCGGCTGGCGCACCGTACTTCTGTTGGCGAAGTGCTAATCACCCCGCCGAGTCAACGATATCGGTGTCGGTGCAATCAAACTCCCCAATATCGAAAAACCCACCACCTTAACTCTTCCTATTTTATGCACATGCAAGTTTAATCGTAAACATTCAAAAACCGAGCCGAAGCTCCCCGGACCAAAACGTCCGTCTCCAAATCAACCGAGTCGAAGCTCCCCGGACCATCCCGTCCGTCTCCAAACCAACCGAGACGAAGCTCCCCGGACCATCCCGTCCGTCTCCAAACCAACCGAGCCGAAGCTCTCATCAAAATCCCTATGCCAACAGTGTTTGTGAAAAGTGCAGCTCTAGTTACTAAGTTACTCTTGTCGGTTTATTGTTACAGTTTACGTTAGCCCAGGACTGCCCCCGGTATTCCCCGTGAAGGGCTCTCAAGGGGCACTAGGAACCAAGACGGCGGCATTACGGCCCGAAGTTCCCTTTCGCAAGGCACTTATTGTTATTGGTTGATCTCCCATGACCCGATTCCCTTCTTATATTACGATAGACTATCCTAGGGTGATTTTTAACCTTCCTCTCTTCGGGAAAAGCGATCTTTCGCCGAACCCGAGCACCTCTTAACTCTAGCTATCACCACTTCTCGCTACTCTTTATATCTTCCTATTGTGATTTCCCCCACTATTACCCACCCAGACAAAAATGATTAACTCCAATGACTTCCTCAAATCAAGTCCTAATGCATTTCACAATTGCTATATGCAGACCGACCTAGACTTCATGTCGAACCGGTTATGCAATGATCCAATACTCATCCAAATGCCCTAAATTATTTACTGGAGACTCACCATGATATAAATGACCTAAATCCAAAAAATGGAAATTTTCCTAATCTATTTGGCATTTAATTAAATTCCTCGAAAATCCCAAGGGCTACCGGTTTGAACATGAACTACCCTAAGTAATTATGCAAGAAGTCCAGCAAATTTATGCTAAATAGTAGGTTATCTCAATAGGTTAAATCCTAAGTATCATAATTTTTCTATCATTAAAAGGGCATGAAAACTATTTTAGAAATAATCTCTAACTTCTGTTGTTTATGAATCAAGTACAGAAAATATTCTTCCAAAAATTATAAATAATTTATTCCATGCAGATAAAGGCCTAAAATTAGCACTGGCCAAGTTTCATAATTTTCCAGCAAGTATTTTATCCATAATTAATTTTTAAACAATAAAACCCCTTTCTAATATCTGTGAACAAAGTACCAGATTTATTCAACATAAAATTCTATAAAAATTCAGGGATCAATGTTCTTCTAGTCAAGATCTAAATCCAGAATTTTAACTGATTATAATTAATTTAAAACCTCCAAATATTTGAAACAATAAATCGGGCTAATAATCCTTTAACACATGAAGTATAATATTTATTAATCATAAAATTCCAGGAAAATTACCATAAGTCTAAAACATCCTAAAACTCCCTCCTCCCGAGTTTCATAATTTTTGGATTAGATTTAGTGCTTAAAATAACTGAATTACATTTCTACCCTAAATCAAACTCTCAACCTTCGAGGTACCTAATTACCTCCAATTCCTTCACTATATCAACCAGAGGGTTTTCAGCATATCATGCCACTCTCCTCCAAATTTCAAGGGCATACAAGAGCTTTTGCTCCTATGTCCTTCATAAACCTCAAAACCCTTTATTTAGGGTTTGAGCTTGGATCCTAGGGTAAGTCAACCCTAAACCACTCCATTTTTCTCCAAACAGGTTATAACACCCTTCTAAGTCAGAGGTCGGATTATCAGCCTCTGTTGAGGTGATTTGACCTTTCCAAACTCTCAGTGCACTTTTTATTAAAAGGTGTCTCACTAATGCCTAGTTAAGGGTGGAAGATTTCCTACCCAAAACTCCTCCAAATCAGTTGGAATTTTGTTCAGACCTAGGTTTTATAGCCAGGGACCACCACCCAAAATTTGGGGAAGTTTGGACTTATTTTCATCCCTTAATAAATTTTATAATGTTTATTAAAATTTTACAAAAACTTTAGGCAAAAGTTCTCCAAAAATTCTCATTTTTGGACAGCCGTTAGGTATAGCTAAGGTTAACCCCCTGCCCAAATTTCAGGTCATTTGGACAAGGGACGAAGAGTGGGCATCCGTTTTAATTTCTGCCCAACTCTAGGTACAGCCCCCACTAAAACGGGTGCTGCGGCCGAACCGCTTACCCAAACGAGTTGAAACCAATTTTAGATTCGTCTAGACTCGAAGGGCTACGACTTTCGTGTCTGGTCACTTTTCCTAAAATGGCCTCTAAGTGCCTCATTTTGCAGCCCCGAAATATATTCAAATAATACCTCTTTCCATTATGTAATATATAATAATCTATATATTATAAAATTTATTCTACTGTTCATCTTCTTCATGAAACCGAAAACAGACACAGGAAACCATTTTTCCTGTAAGCATTCCGTGATCCGTCGCCGGCCGTCCGGTCACTTCCCTGGCCAGACACCACCACCACCACCTCCGTTGAGGCGATGGCTAGCGGTCGGCGGTGGTTTGGCCGCCGGAGGTGGCGGTTTCCAGCGAACTCAAAAATACCTTTTTCATGGTTTTCCCATGAAAACGAGAGATGGGTCCGGCTCCGTTGAGCGCGAACTTCCTTTCTAAGAATCCTAAGATCTACCCACAAAAGAGAAGAAGCAGAGGAGGACCTTGTCCGCGGTTTGGAGGCGAGAAGAGCGACGGGGTGCCATGGCGCAGTGGTGGCGTAGCCGAACTTCTCCTACAACAAGAACAAGATCTGATCCGTTTACTTGAGCGTGTAAACTTCTCCTCTTGCCCCAAGTGGGCTTTTATAAGTCAGAAAGTGGGGAGGTGAAAGGGTAAAGCCGTAATGGCCATGAAGGCTCATCTTAATAGCCTTTTGGTTACTGTGACAGGATAAGAAACGGTGGAAGATGAACAGGTGTGTCCAGTTGGCGGTTTCCTATTGAACCAACACTTCCTCCTTTATTATATAATTATAGAAGGAAAAACAGCCCGTAATTACTCCTGGTGTAACTTCCCACACCAGCATTTATTTTCACGCATATTAGAATAATTTCGGGCCTGAACCATCGTTTCGGCCAATGTCATGGGCGTGACACCTAGGTCACGGGCGTGACAGGCCCGGTTGACAATTTTTGGGGTCGACGATCGTCGAACGGAGATCGACGGTCGTCGAAGGGTGGTCACGTCCTAGGTCACGGGCGTGACACTTAGGTCACGGGCGTGACAGGCCCGAACGGCAATTTCGAGGTCGACGATCGTCGAACTGAGATCGACGGTCGTCTAAGGCTGGTCACGCCCTAGGTCACGGGCATGACACTTGGGTCACGGGCGTGACAGGCCCGTGTTCAATTTCGACGATCGTTTTACGGGGATCGACGATCGTCGAAGGAGTCACGCCCCTGGTCACGGGCGTGACACTCTGGTCACGGGCGTGACATGCCCAGGCTGCTAGATCGACGATCGTCTCACGGAGATCGACGATTGTCGAAGGTTTCATGCCCTAGGTCACAGGCGTGACACCTTGGTCACGGGCGTGACATGCCCGGGCAGCAAGTTCGACGATCGTCTCGCGGAGATCGACGATCGTCGAAGTAGTCACGCCCAAAGTCACGGGCGTGACGGGTCGGTCACGGGCATGACGGGTCGGTCACGGGCGTGACCAATCCGTGACCCGAAACCTAGATCACTTTATTTCAATTTTTGGGCTTCACAGGGTTCTGTCACGACCAACCGACTCCTAGGGGTCTAGCCGGAAATGGGATGTTACAACGCTCGGCCCAACTTGGATGATACGGGGTCGAGTATTGTTCGGCCCGCTGTGGCCAACAATAATTTTGAAATTAAGTCGAGTGTCATTCAAATGATCCAAAATGTCGTGCAGTTCGACGGACTGCCGGATGAGGACCCCAATAACCACTTGTCTAATTTTCTTGAGATTTGCGATACTTTTAAAATTAATGGCGTCACTGATGACGCCATTCGTTTGCACCTTTTTCCCTTCTCTCTTAAGTCCAAGGCTAAGGCGTGGTTACTCTCCCTCCCGCAGGGATCCATCACATCCTGGGCGGAGTTGGCAGAGAAATTCCTTACGAAGTATTTTCCGCCCGCGAAAACTGCAAGACTACAGGCGGACATATCTTCATTCGTCCAAAACGACTCCGAGTCTCTTTACGAGACTTGGGAATGCTTTAAGGAGTTTCTCCGCCAATGCCCGCACCACGCTCTGCCAACGTGGTTGCAGGTACAAATTTTTTATAATGGACTGAACAGTCAGACGCGTCAAATGATTGACGCGGCTGCCGGGGGCACTCTGAATAATAAGACCCCCGAGGCTGCCCAGGCCCTTTTCGAGGAAATGGCGGTGAACGCCTACCAGTGGAATGTCCCGCGGGCGCGCCCTAAGCAGACAGGCATTTTTGAAGTGGATGCCACTGCTCAGCTAGCCCTCCAAGTGGAAAGGCTAACTAAGCAGGTGGCGGAGATGTCTGTTGCCCCCTCCACTCCGCCTTGTTTTCTTCCCCCTCTAACGTCTGCGTAGTCGACGAGTTCGTGGACTACATGGGAAATCCGGTGCATCCCTCCTTTCAAAACAACCCTTATAGTAGCCACTATAATCCGGGTTGGAGGAACCATCTGAATTTCTCCTGGAGCAACCCGAACAACGCGCAGCGTCCCCCTCCCCCTTCTTTTGTGCCAACGTTTCCTCCTCCCCCTCCTGTGAAGCCGTCCCCGATGGAGGAAAATTTTAATCGTTATGTCGCGCCCAACGAGTCCAATATCCGAAACATCACCGGATCGCTAAAAAATTTAGAAATCCAGGTTGGACAGCTGGCGCGACTTATATCGGAACGCGCTCTGGGGGCACTGCCAGGGAACACGGAGCCCAATCCAAGGGAAACTGCCAACGCTATAACCCTCCATAGCGGTAAGGAGGTGGTCGATCCAAAACGGATCGATCCTCAGGTACATATTTCACCTCCGACCCCTCTTCCCTCTTCTTCGATTACGCAACCCTTACCGATTTTTAACGACAAAACTATTTTAAACAAGGCGTTGCCCTACCCGCATAAGTTAGATAACGAGTGAGTGAATGCGCAATATGAAAAATTTATTTTATTACTTAAACAAATTCATATTAATGTTCCTTTTTGCGAGGCTATCTCGCAAATGCCTAAATATGCGAAATTTTTAAAAGAACTACTTTCTAATAAACACAAACTCGAGGATATTTCGCATATATCTCTCAACGCTGTCTGCTCGGCGGCTCTTACTAGTAAATTTCCCTCAAAACAAAACGACCTGGGACGGTTTTCCATCCCGTGCCTTTTTGGCGATGTATTAGTAAAATACGCCTTAGTAGACTTAGGCGCGAGCATTAATTTGATGCCGTTCTCGCTCTTCCTGCGATTAGGTTTGGGTACTCCTGCTCCTACCAATATGCGCATCGAACTAGCGGATCGCTCGGTTAGGTTCCCCATCGGGGTTGTTGAGGATGTCCTTGTCCGAGTAGACAAGTTCACCTTCCCGGTGGACTTCGTCATCTTGGACATCGAGGAAGATGCCAACGTACCAATAATACTTGGTCGCCCTTTCCTCGCGACCTCACGTGCGTTAATCGATGTAAGTAATGTTCAGCTTCTCCTTCAGGTAGGAGACGACCAAGTTACTTTTTCTATTAACTCCTCTATGGAAGACTCGTCGCCGAGCGACGATTTCTGCTACTCTTTAGATTCTTTTTATGGAGATTGTTCTTCTCCGGTTATCGAGTCCGAGTTTTTAAACGAAAATATTTTTTCACTCGAAAATTTTTATTGCGATGAGGACGCGTCTACGAATATGCCTTTTGAACCAATTAGTTCAAAAGACATTAGCACTAAAACCTTACTAGAAGAACCGCCCACCCTAGATCTCAAACCATTACCCGAATCCCTCAAATACGCCTTTTTGGGGAAAAATGATACACTCCGATAATCATTTCTTCGTATTTAAGCGATTCGGAGGCCTCCGATTTATTGGAGGTTTTGCTTAAACATCGCCACGCAATTGCGTGGCAAATTTCTGACCTTAAGGGGATTAACCCTTCTTTCTGCACTCACAAAATTTTCCTAAACGATAATTGCCGCAAAACCATTCAGCCGCAACGACGTCTTAACCCAAACATGAAAGACATCGTGAAAACTGAGATAATTAAATTATTAGATGCGGGAATTATTTATCCTATTTCTGATAGTGCGTGGGTTAGTCCCATTCATGTCGTGCCCAAAAAGGGCGGTCTAACTGTAGTGGCGAATGAGCACAACGAGCTCGTCCCAACTCGTACTGTTACGGGTTGGCATGTGTGCATCGATTATCGCAAACATAATGATGCCACCAGCAAGGACCATTTCCCAATACCGTTCCTTGACCAGATTCTCGAGCGTCTCTCCGGTCATCCATATTATTGTTTTCTCGACGGTTTATCGGGGTTTTTCCAAATCCCCATTTCCCCCGAGGACCAAGAGAAAACAACTTTTACTTGCCCCTTTGGCACCTTCGCCTACCGAAGGATGCCATTTGGCCTCTGCAATGCGCCAGCTACATTCCAAAGATGTATGCTGGCAATCTTTGGCGAGCTAGTAGAAGATATTATGGAAGTATTTATGGATGATTTTTCTGTATTCGGATGCTCATTCCCGAATTGTCTTCGTAATCTCGATCGTGTCCTCCAGCGATGCGAGGACACGAATCTTGTTTTAAATTGGGAAAAGTGTAACTTTATGGTTCGAGGAGGTTTGGTCCTCGACCATAAGATTTTGATTAAGGGGATAGAGGTCGATAAGGCCAAAGTAGAAATCATAGAAAAGCTTCCTCAGCCGACAAACATAAAATCCATTAGGAGTTTCTTAGGCCATGCGGGCTTTTATAGGCGTTTCATTCAAGATTTTTCAAAAATAACAAAGCCGCTTACTCACCTCTTGGAAAAGGAATCACCTTTTGTCTTTAGTAGCGATTGCAAGTCTGCTTTTAATTTTATAAAACAAAAACTTATCAATTCTCCAATTCTAGTGGCCCCTAATTGGTCCCTTCCGTTCAAAATCATGTGCGACGCTAGTGCTATTGCCTTAGGCGCCGTTCTTGGCCAACGCGTAGAAAAACATTTTCATCCTATTTATTACGCTAGCAAGACGCTCACTTCCGCACAAGTGAATTACACGACGACAGAAAAGGAACTCTTAGCCGTCGTTTTCGCTTTCGATAAGTTTCGCTCGTACCTTACGCTATCTAAAGTTATTGTTTTCACCGATCACTCCGCCCTTAAGTATTTACTAGCCAAAACCGACGCGAAGCCCCGCCTTCTTCGATGGATTCTCCTCCTATAAGAGTTTGACTTTGAGATCCGAGATAAGAAGGGCGCGGAGAATCTAGCGGCAGACCACCTCTCCCGTTTAGAAAATCCGGGTGCGGAAGCGCTCGTCGAATCTGAAATAAATGACAGATTCCCCGAGGAACGCCTTCTCGCCATTCGTTCTTCTTCGTCATCTTCGCCTTGGTTCGCAGATTTTGCGAACTACTTAGTCGTGCGGGTACTTCCAAAAGATTTTTCAAGTCATCAAAAGAAGAAATTCTTTTCCGACTTGAAAAATTTCTTTTGGGATGACCCATTTCTTTTCCGTATCTGCGCAGACCAAGCGGTTCGAAGATGCGTCGTGGGAGTGGAGTGCACACAAATATTGAGGCACTGCCACGAGGGTCCAGTCGGGGGGCACTATCAAGCCAACCGGACCGTTAGGAAGGCGCTAGAGGCGGGCTACTTTTGGCCCACTCTCTTCAAAGACACGCACAATTTTGTGCGCGCATGCGATAGCTGTCAGCGGTCGGGTAACATCTCACGTCGCGACGAGATACCCCAAAATATGTTTTTAGAATGCGAAGTCTTCGATTTATGGGGCATAGATTTTGTTGGCCCCTACCTCCTTCTTATAAAAATTCTTATATTTTAGTGGCGGTCGACTACGTATCACGGTGTGTGGAAGCGCAGGCTCTCCCCACCAACGATGCGCGAGTCGTCGTTACATTTCTAAAAAAATTATTTTCTCACTTCGGAACGCCTCGCGCTATTGTTAGTGATAGGGGAACGCATTTCTATAACGCTCTAATGGCTAAGACGTTAGCTAAATACGGAGTCACGCACAAGCTTGCCACCCCCTACCACCCGCAAACAAGTGGCCAAGTTGAGCTAGTAAATCGAGAGATAAAACGCATATTAGAAAAAACTGTTTCACTTAATAGGAAAGATTGGTCCGCTAAGCTCGACGACGCGTTATGGGCGTATCGTACGGCGTGCAAAACCGCTACCGGTTGTACCCCGTTTCGATTAGTCTATGGCAAAGAGTGCCATTTACCCGTAGAACTCGAACATCGCGCACTTTGGGCATTAAAACTCTTAAACCTCGACTCTAACTTAGCCGCTCAGAATAGAAAACTGCAACTAAACGAGCTCGATGAATGGCGTGCGAACGCTTACAAGAGCAATAAGTTCTATAAGGAGCGTTCTAAGTTCTATCACGATCGAAAAATTAAAACCACCAAAATTTTTTCTCCGGGCGATCTAGTCCTTCTTTATAATTCTCGTCTTAGGCTTTTCCCGGGCAAGCTAAAATCGCGATGGTTCGGCCCCTTCAAGGTTGAAGAGGTTTGGCCATATGGGACCATACTCATCTCCCACCCCGAAAAAGGCACTTTTAAGGTGAACGGTAATCGGTTAAAGTCTTATATAGCGGGCGACCCTGTGATCAGTAGGAGCGAAACCATAACCCTTCTCCATATATAAACCCGCCAATATAGTCAAGCTACGCGACTATAAACAAAGCGCTCCTGGGAGGCACCTCACGTCTATCTTTTTTTTACGTCTTTATTTATTATGTTTTCTATTTTTCTAATACATGCAGGGTTTCTAATGGGCTTCCCCGAGCGCGGATCAGGGACGTTTTTTGCCCCCCTCTTTTTCCTTTTTTTTGTACATATACCTGCTATCTTGTTCCTCATGCTTAGCATACAATATTGGGGACAATGTTGGATCTAAGTATGAGGGTGTTTTCGTATTTTCGTAATTTCTTTTTTACTTACAAAAACAAAACAAAACAAAAAAAAAGAAAAATTTTTTAAAAAAACTAAACTTCAAAGATAAAAAAAAAATATAAACAAAACTTCAAAAAAAAAAAAAATATATATATATAACACAAAAAAAAATTTGAAGTTTCATTTTTGAAACTTTGACTTATTTTTAACTTTGTCCGCGAGATCCGGCTCATCGAGCCATCCACATAACGAGTCATCTCGCGGCAACCTAGTTTATATTTTTGTAAATATTCTTGTAAATATTTTTTGTAAATAATTTTTATAAGTACTTTTTGTAAATATTCTTTCTCTTTCCTCTCTCCCTTTTTCTCTCTCATCCTTGTAAATATTTTTATTTTTTATTTTCCCAAATTTTTGTAAATAGAATGAAAATTTCATTAAAAATTACAAAAAAAATCCAGAAAACATAAAAATACAAACAAATTCACAAAACTTAAAAATCCAAAAAAAAATTATTTTTGCATTTTTTTATTTATTTTTTCTTTAGTATGTATATATTAAACATATAAATACAAAAATACAAAAAAAAGAGCATAACTTCAAAAAAACAAAAAAAATTATGTAAGTTATGAAACAAATAAATTAAACATCTCATTCTTAAGTTTCTTGTTATCCAAAAATTTAGTTTTGAGTTTATTTATATGCGAATTTGATCAATTCTTTGTTCACTATTCGTTTGTTAATTATAGATTGAAAATCTAAATAGCCGGGGTTTAGTTTTAAAGAATTTATTATACTTTGTTAAAAATAGGGGACTCGCTTTAGGCACTACTTCTAATTTTTCATAGATAGGAGCATGTGTACCATGTTAGAAAATAACGACTATAGAATTCAATTATGCTTGCTTTTAGCTTTCTGAAAAATTGGAACGTACAATTTATAAAGGTTGCTCTCAATTATTTTTCAATTAAAAATCTAGTTCTCTTTTCTCTCCTTACCTATCATAACCTACTTGGTATGATAAAAATATTTCCCCAAAAAGAAAAAAAAGATCTTATGTCAATGGGAATAAGATTTCATTCCGTAAACATATGCACCCAATAAATTAAAAGATTATACGTTACGGAGTAAGAGGATAAAATTCATTACTCCAACACATATACATTGGGTTATTTTTATGAAGAAGAAAAAATTTTATGTTAAGGAAAATAAGATTTCGTTTTCCTTTAACATCCAAATCAAAAAAAATGGAGGTTCGAGAAAAAAATAACCTCGCCTCAAAATCCAAGCATCTTCATAAACCAACATCAACCCCCCTTAGCCAATTTCAGGACTCTAGAATTAATTCAAAAATCTTTTTGAGAGCATAATTCATAAATTGCATTATTTCCGATAACAATCCTATAAGCTAAAGTTCGTATAACTCCAAACTATTTTCTGTTAATCTAACCAATACAATTATTGCTTTCTATTTGATTACATCAAGAAGTCTTTTGGCCAAAACCTTTGCCCTGTTTAAATCATCTAAAAGATTTTAGGACTTAACTCTTATACCCCATATATTTTATTTGATCTCTTATAATTAATTTAGCGGTAGCAGAACTTTGGGTTTTTTATTATTCCTTATAAGTTCACATCAAACTTTTGCTCTGGAATAGCAAGAGCTTAAGTATGGGGGTATTTGATGAGTTGTAAATATACCTATATTTTCGTATTTTATTTAAGTCAATTTTGTTTATTTTTGTCTTTTTTATTAGTTTAATTCAATAAATTGCTTATTTTTGTAAATATTATTTCTAACTTAGCTTTATTTTTATTCCAGAAAAATTCCAGAAAAAGTCAAAAAGTTGACTGACACGCCCGTGTCACATGACTGACACGCCCGTGTCACGCCCTCGACGATCGCCGACCACAGGTTGCCAGCTCGACGATCGGCGATCATCAAACCGAGCTCGACACGCCCCCAGACACGCCCGTGTCAAAGTGTGACACGGGCGTGACTTAGCCACCTGGCCCGACGTGACATGCGCGACTTTGCGGCCGGACCACACCCAGATCGACCTCCCCGACGCGCCCCAGTCACGCCCGTGACTGACACATGTCACGCCCGTGACCTAGGCGTGACTGCCACGTTTTCACCCGAAGTCAACTTTCCAGTCAAGTCACCCGATCAGCTCATGTACAGTAGCGACACGCCCCCCTGTCACGCCCTAGTCACGGGCGTGACCACCCCGAAATTTTGCCTATAAAAGGCCAGCTGCTGTATGAAATTTCTGTCCACTTTTTGACCACTTTGCTTAGGGGAGGTGCTGCCCATTTGGATTCCATGCTTATGTAAGGAGAATTTCTCCCCCCTCTCTCTCTTAGTTTGTATTAGGGTGTTTGCTTTAATAAAATTTGAAATTTTCTCTCTTCCTTAGTATGCAAAATCCATTTGAATGCGCCTACTTAAGCAATTTTTCATTCATCTTTTTGTGTTTCTTTTATGTTTTCATTTTTATAGCTTTGATAACTTAGTTAGATTTAGGATTTATCGGCATTTCTAGCCGTTGTAATGTCCGTTTTATTTTCATAATCCGCACTTGTTTAGGTTTAGCTTTTCCTTTTTTCCTTATTTTTCATTCTTAAGGGTTTATAAAAACACCTAAAAAAGTGTGATTTTCATTTTCCTTAACTTAGGGTTTTTAGGATTGTAAAACTTTTTCGTCTTTTTTAGTTTTATTTTCACTTTTTAGGAGTTTTTATAAAAATATAAGAATGAAAATATAGTCGTTATAATTTTTCGCTCACTTCATTTTAGCTTTTTATTTGTAAAACTTTTAGTCCCTTTAATTTTTATTTCATCTTTTTATGCATTTCTACCGCATTCTAGCGGTAGAAATGCAGTTGTATTAATTTTTCGAGTACTTTTATGTTGCGTTTATTTGCAAA
The DNA here is from genome assembly GCA_039513925.1 of Platanthera zijinensis. NCBI lineage: Eukaryota > Viridiplantae > Streptophyta > Magnoliopsida > Asparagales > Orchidaceae > Platanthera > Platanthera zijinensis. Next base: position 247,373,289 of record CM077078.1, on the reverse strand, counting down.
ACATTTTCGCTCGGTTAATTTTTATTTTCACTTTTATGCATTTCTACCGCCATCTAGCGGTAGAAATGCAGTCGTTTTAATTTTTCAGCAACTTTGTTTTTCTTATTTTTTTTTTGCAAGTGTGCGTGCGTGTATGAGTTAGGTTTCATTGCTTTATTTCAATTTCTGTAGAGTGCGCGTGTGCGTATGCATTTATTTCCGCCTACTTGTTAAGAGTTAAATGGCACCCTGCTTTCATTTCCCGCCCATTCGTTTGAGTGGAACTTGTTTTTTTATTGCTTTTATTTTCTCCTACTCACTTGAGAAGGAAACTTAGGGTGCGTGTGTGTGTGTTTTCATTTATGTAGAGAGTGTGTGTGTGTTTTACTTTCAAGTAGAGTGTGTGCGTGTATGAGATAAATTTACCCCCGCCCACTCATTTGAGCCGGGACTCGCAATTTTATCGCTTTTTCAATTATGTAGAGTGCGTGCGTGTAGGAGATAATTTTGACGCTTTATTTATCCCTTTCTTCAATTAAGAAGAGTGTGTGCGTGTGTGCATTTATTTCCGCCTACTCATTTGAGTAGGGTTTGCTTTATTTAATTTTCTTTATGGTTTTGAAGTGTGCGTGAGTGCCTGCATCAATTAGCCTTCAATTTATCTAATTGTCCTATTTTTTGTGTTTTCTCTTATAATTGTTCAGTGCTTAGTTTAACACTCACGTTTCACCTAAAAACATAAAGCCGTCCTCATACCAATGAGTGGCTAATCTCTATTAGCCTTCGGCATCGAAGAGCATTGTGACAAATAAAATGATTTGAAATAATTAAAGAACTTTATTTTTATTTTAATTTAAGGACTTATGGTTCGCCCCGGGTTAACGATGCATAGGACCACATAATCGATTTGTGGGCTCTATTTCCGTTATCCATACGCAACGCCGAGAGGCCGCACGTATGGACCGATCCCCCTTGGGTAAAGAGAACTGCATACGCCCCCTCGAAAGAGGAGAAACGTAGTTCTGCCGGATTGGGTTCCCCACCCAATAGCGGGGTTCTTAGCGTAATGCGGGTGTTAAGGGGAATCCTTCGTCGGACTAACGTTCGGTCGAATAGCCTTAGCGCCCAGGTGAGCAATATCCCTAGACCAAGGTGAGCTCATGTTCTTGGAACCTCCACGGCCAAGTGCCTTTTATTAATTTAAAAACAAAGTTCAATAATTGTTAAGAATTATTTTAGTCTTAATCCGATTCGATGCCGAGCGTTAACCCGTCATCGAACTAACTTAGCAAAATTCAGCTCTCTTTCTTTCCGTTTTAATTAGACTAAAAAAATCCCACCTTACTGATAGTAAGATAATAGTGTTCCTGGAAGAGTAGATATTATCAACGCATCCCCGAGAATAATACGACCTCGGTATTTTCCCGAATACCGAGTACTACTTGCGATAGGTGCACTTGCCTCCTCTCGTTAGAAAACTCGATCTTCTAACCGGCCCGTGGAATCTGACCATTTCGAACCACCCACAGTCGGTCTCTGTTCCGCGGCCATCACAACAGTACAATGGACAAGCCTCCAACTCTACAAGACTCTTAAGACTTAGAGAATTCAAGACTTAGAAAAAGAAGTTCTACGTTTGTCAAACTCCGGTTGACGAAAGTCGAGCTCAGCTAGACGAACTCAGGGAGAATTCTCTGAGCCCAGCTCGACGAACTCTAGACAAAGTACTAACTGCTTTAGTCAGAAACTCAGTCAACGAACTAAAACATTAGTTAGAATAACTCTGTTCTCTGATCGACTAATCCTGGTTAAAGTGGTTCAACACTCAGAAAATATTCTAAGTCCAGTTTTCAGACTTAGCTCGACGATCTTGGACCTCTACTAGACTAACTCTATTCTCAAGGCTCAGCTCGACGATCTTAGACCTAAGCCCGACGAACTTGATGCACAGAAGGAAGTTATCAAGCAGCATTCAGTGGTCGACGATCTGGTATCTCAGCTCGACGAACAGATATTCTCAGCTCGACGAACTGTGGACTCAGATTGACGAATTCAGTCTGATTCTTTTTCCCTTGTGTCCTTATTATGTGGAAATAATTCCTGAGTAATTAATGTTCTAATATTCTCTGAATATTACCGTTAGACAAGAGCATTAATTATGGTCTTCATCAGGATTACTGTCTGCCGTTTTTATAAGGTACAGTTGGGGAAACAAATCAATGCAGAAAATATTCCAAGGCCATCAACATTTATTGCAGAAGGAAATTCAAAATTCAAAAACGTAGAACAAGAAGGGCTGCCAGACGACAAGAAGAAGAAGAACATCAATCAAAAAATTCAAGCGTCTTCTGCTTTCATATTCTCAATAACTCTTTGAAGGACAACAATACTACTACATCTGTCAAACTATTCCTAAAGCTTTTTTAGTCAAGATTGAAGGCTAAAAGCCCTCCACCCTGAAGCAAAGCTCTCATCTTCCTGAACCATTAACCTCTCAGGGGGAGCTTTGACACCATCAAGAATCCACATAGTCTTCTCATTGTGACTTGAGAAAAGAAGACTTCCATCACTCTCTTTTCCTATCTCTGTATAGGGTTTTAATTCCCTTCAAAATTATTCTGGTTGCAAGTCTCCTACCAAAAGATTTGAGGGTTGATTTTTGAGCACCTTACCAAAGGCTCATTGGTGGCAGTCACCTAATTAAAACCTGTAGTGGATTCCTACCTAGGGTTGTAGAAGAGTGGATGTACCCAAGTTTGGGGAACCACTATAAATTCTTGTGTTGTCTGTGTGCTTGTGTTTTTCCTGTGTGCTTGTGCTGTGATACATTTTGCTGAGTAACTCAGTCATATTTTCTCTAGTTCATCTGCTGCACTAGGTCACTCTTATACATATATCATAGTAACATACTTTGTTAAAAAGACTCCTTATTCTGCAGAAAATCAAAAGATTTTAAAAACTCTATTCCCCCCTCTAGAGTTATTCAGAGCTTACCCTATCTTTCACAGTCTTCTCAACGGATTTTCGCAGAAGGGCTGAGACAATTACAACAACTTCCAGGAATGTTCTATCCATTTTTAGAACAACTTAAACTTGTGAATAATTAATGTAGAAGATTTATCAAATACACCATGCACTTAGCATTGTGGTGATGTCACTTCAAATCTAAGGAACATTGATGGACAATATTCCCAATAGCAAATGCTTTGTACTAAATAATGGGAAACATAATTGAACTAAGTTTAGTGAAAAATGTTTTGAAACTACTTTTGTAGAATATAGTAGCCATAGTAAGACATATATGTTTTTTAATAAGAAAATCCTAGTTGTAGAAGAATTTATAAATATTATATTTGATGAGACAAGTATGCTTCATAACAACTCATATTGTGTTTTTATTTAAGATGCATGTACTAAACTTTAAGAGCTAAGCTTGGAATAAGCAACAAAAGTTAATGTTCCTAGTTCAATCAAGATCAGCTCTCCAAAGTTGATTAAAGAGGAAGAACATCAAGATGAAGGACATGTAGTAGAAGTAGCAGAACCTCCTAGTGGCATAGAGAATGCAAGAAATTTGGTGATTAGACATTCAAGACATCACCCTTTTGAACAGATCAATGGAGATCCAAGTGATAGAGTTCGAACAAGGAGAGGTACTGCTAACGAAGTTTTACATTTGAGTTTTCTTTCTCAGATTGAGACAAAGAAATTCTAAGAAGCAAATAAGGATGCTTTATGGATCATTGCGATGCAAGAAGAGCTCAATTAGTTTGAAAGGTGAAAAGTTTGGGAGCTATTACCAAGGTCCAAAGGTCAGAATATGATATGGACAAAATGGACCTTTAGAAACAAGATGGACAAAAATGGAGTCATCATAAAGAACAAGGCCAAGCTTGTAGCTCAAGGTTACTGTCAAGAAGAAGGGGTCGACTTCGATTAGACATTTTTTCCAGTAGCCAGACTCGAAGCAATCAGGTTGTTCCTCACATATGTTGCTCACTAAAGTTTCAAGGTCTATCAAATGGATGTGAAGTCAGCCTTCCTTAATGGTAATTTAAAGGAAGAAGTATACGTAGAACAAACCCTAGGTTTTGTCGATCCATCCTTTCCTGATTATGTTTATTACTTGCATAAAGCTTTATATGGTTTGAAACAAGCTCCTAGAGCTTGGTATGAGACGCTATCTAGCTTTCTTCTTGAAAATAATTTCTTAAGAGGAATGATAGATAAGAAATTATTTATTATGGAAGTAAAGGGCAAGATCCTGCTATGACAAATATATGTCGATGAAATTATATTTGGATCTACAGATGACAACCTTTGCAAAAAGTTCTCAAATTTGATGCAAGAGAAGTTTTAAATGAGCAGTATGGGTGATCTGAAGTATTTCTTAGAACTTCAGGTGAAGCAATCTGAAGATGGAATTTTCATCTCTTAGACAAAGTTCAGCAAAGTGTTACTTAAGAAATTCAGAATGGAGAACGCAACCTTGATGAGGACTCTAATGGGTTCAACTTTGTCTCTAAACAAAGATAAGAAAGGGAAACCTTTTGATGAATCCAAGTACAGAAGCATAATTTGGTCCTTGCTCTACCTTACTGCGAGTAGACCAGATATAATGTTCTTAACATATGTATGTGCTAGATTCCAGGTGAACTATAAGGAATCTCATTATGCCGCTGCAAAGAGTATTTTGAGATATCTTAAAGGCACACCTAATCTTGGTCTATGGTACCCAAGAAGTAATGATGTCGAGCTAATTGCATTTTTAGATGCTGATTTTGCAGGAAGAAAGGATAAAAGGAAAAGCACTTCTAGGACTTGCCAATTTCTTAGAAGGAGGCTTATATCATGGAGTAGTAAGAAACAGAATTGTATAACAATTTCTACCGCTGAATCGGAGTATATCTCTGTAGGGAGTTGTTGCGCACAACTTCTGTGGATCAGAAATCAACTTGAAGACTATAATCTGAAGCTGAAAGAGATTCGATGTTCTGCGACTCATCCAGTGCAATCGCTATTGCAAACAATCTAGTCTCTCACAGCCATACAAAGCACATCGAGATACGATATCATTTCATCCGGGAGCATGTTGATAACAAGGACATTAATCTCAATTCCCGACAGATAAGCAAGTAGCAGACATTTTCACGAAGCCGCTAGATGAGATCAAGTTCAATTTCTTCAAAATGGAACTTGGTATGCTCAACAAGGATTCATGAAAAGTTCAAGAGATTAGCCCAAGTTCAGAAATTCAACTTCTCGAGAAAACAAGGAAGTATTCGTCTAATCAACCGAAAGTACTCGTGACATTTCGACGAACTTGTCGAGTCATCTCGTGAAATCAGAACTTCTTCGCGTGAGAACTTATTCATGTGTCATTTCGATGAATCTTCGAGTTCTCTCGTGTAATTTTGACGAATATGCAGGAGTTCTCCCATGTCATTTCAACGAATGTATGTCTCTCTGGATATTTTTTGTAACTCTATTTATTGGATTCAAAGAGTCAAACACTCAAGGTACACGCCTATATTTCTTCTAAATGTTACAATTATATAAATTGTCTAAGGGCTTCACGGTTTTTCACACAAACCATCAAGACTTCACTGACAATCTCGATGATTCCTCTCCCGACAGTGACCGAATTTCTTCCAGCTGACTCACCTCCGTTCTCGTCCATAGCACCCAAGGGTTCTGGAAACCTTAAAGTCAGTGGCGAGCTAGTTCGTAAGGGTTTTGTTACGGCTTCAGCTGAGTTTCGCACTGTTATTCTTATGCTAGAGACAGTCGGATTGTCTTTCGTTCTTGAGCATCCATTCAGGGTTCTTGACCGAGAAGTTCTAGAATTCTTCAAGAATGCCAAGGTTAGGCATGAAGGGACCATGATAAAGAGCAAGGTCCGGAGCAAGATGGTTAGACTAAAGGGCAATTCCCTCAACAAATTCTTGTGGCTGCCAGCAGTTGAGGAGGAAGATCTGCTTAAAGAGCGATATATTCACAGATCTCTCTCATTCTGCGGTTTATCAAGAAGGACCACATCTATCCAAAGGAAAGCAATGAATGAAAAAGGAAAACTCTTGTCTGACATTATCAAAAAAGTTCTTCTCTGCAAAGTAGGGTTTCACGACTACCTGTCAAGTGAAATGTTCAAGCTCCTTGCAGTTGTTATCTGCAGGAAAAGGTTGGATTGGGGAATTGTGTTATTTGACAAAATCAAGGAAAGTATAAACAAACCAAACTTTTGAAGTATCCTAACACTGTATCTGAACTTGATAGGGATGAGTTTAACATGTCCTCTATCATGCCTATACATCACCTGAAGTAGATTGATTCCTCCATCATCAGCAGATGGGAGAGAAGGGTTCCCAAACTTGATGGGATGAGAGAAGCTGCAGTTGAGGAAGAATTCTATGATGAGGAAAGAATACTGTCTCCAAACCCCAATGTCACACCTGAGATTCTTGGTGCAGTTGCTGAGGGGGAGAACCTCACCTTTGTGGATGATGAAAGTATACAAGTTACTTCTGAGCAAGTTACAGTCAGAGAAGGTACTGCAGAGACAATGGTGTTAGAAGTTGTTCAGCCTAATGCTTCTCCAGATGTTATTGCTGCTAAAGTGGTGGTTGGAAGTGTTCTTGGTGAGAAGGAATCTTCTACAGAGGCTGAGGGGGAGCTGTTAACACACTCTTCCCAAGAGGACCTAGGAGAAGCTAGAGTTCTTACTGAGGGGGAGAAGGTGGAGGTGCTCCCTATAGAAGTTCTTGATGTTGAGTCTGTTCCTTCTGAGGACGTTCTAGGAGAAGAATTTATTGTGCTTTCTGATAGAGGAAGAGAAGATGTGATGATTCTTTCTGTCTAAGAGGACCTCAACTCCTTAAGAGATTCTAGTGAGGGGGAGGATGTGGATATTCCTCTTGCCCAAGACCCATTGATTTTAGGGGGAGTTGCCTCCAGTGAACAAGAAATAGTTTCCAGAGTAGAAGTTCAGAGATCTGAGGGTGAGATTGTCCCTACTGCTGATAATTCACTACTAATGACCATAGAGGCTATGCTAGCCAAGCAAAGAGATCACTTCGACTCCTCTTCGAAAGAGGATTTAAATAGAGTGGCAGAAGTCGAGAAAGACCTATCCTGTGGCCTAACTTAGGTAAATCATAATATTGACAAGCTACAAACTTCTCTGATTGAATGGCTAACCCAAGGGGGGTAAGGCCATCGAACATTCGATAAAAAGCATTGGTACAGTCTTCAATGAAATTACTCATCTTTCCAAATCTCATGATGCCATGATCCACTCTCATGATGCGATCATGCATCACATTGATCGGAAGATGGGAATCCACAAAGCTGATATCATACAGATCCTCATTTTAGAAGTCAAAAAGGGGGAGGGAAGGCTGTAGAGGAGAATGAGTGAGATTTCTAAGGAAGTACACATGCAAATGCAGAGCGCCAATACCTACACTTATCAGAACATCATGTGGTTGCATAAGGAATTAACAGGAAAAGTTACAACTCAAGCTCCACCTGTTGAGGGTGAACATCCTGATGGGGGTGGAGAATTCTATACTGAAAGTGCAAATATTTTGAGCAATAGCCTGTAGGGTAAGATTATGTGCCTCCTGGTGTCTATCAGCAGGTTTGGTCAGATGTTGCTGAGGAAGAGGTGGAAATCATTGGAGAATCTTCTCATCTACCCCTGTAAAGAAGAAGGTATGTGGAAGGCCCCTCTACTAGGAGATCTGAGCCAAACAAGTAGAATAAAGAGTATGTTGAGACATGGAGTCCAATTTCTACAGAAATTATCTTGGACATATACAGTATTGTTGATCTTATGAATGAAGAGCTGAGGATCTATTATAGCAAAGAGGAATGGGACAAGCATAAAGTTTCTAATATGAAGAGGAGGTTGCACTTCAGAAAATATGGAAGGGATAATCTTGATGCTCATCCTCCTCCTCCTAAGTATTATCCCAAGCCTCACGCTTATTTTGACAAACAACATGAAAAGAACCAGGGGAAGCATTGATGAGACTAAATTTATAAATCTGTGATATGTGTGAAAATACTAAATTCCCAATAGACAGTTTTATATAAATTTTAATGTTTTGATAATTTTTGTCTACTTGGATTTACTGTGCTTTTTCTATGTTCTTATTTATGTTTACTCTCTGTGTAATTACCTTAATATATAGAGTTTTGACTTCTTCAAATAGGGGGAGATTGTTGGGTATTGTATCCACAATAGCCCTGATTTGAAGAAGTTGCCCTTAAATTAATATAAATTGCGTTTGTATTTGATACTACATTTTAGTTATGTACATGCATGACTTTAATTGCTAAGTACAAAACAATATCAGGTTACAATGAGTCATATTACACAAGACTATACAATGTAATTCTTCATTATGTAGGACATATTGTTGACTCATTTTTAATCTCTCTATTGGGGTATACTTCATCTCCAAGTGCTATAGAAGATTCAAAGAAGGAATGCTAGCTAAGTTCAGGACTCCAGAATTTTCCTAAGTAAAATTTATCGAGTCCTCGCGTGAAGACTCGTGTAATTCGTCGAGACCTCGTAGGAAGAATCGTGTAATTTGTTGAGTTTAATAGATTTTCATTTTGAATTTTATGATGGCCTTCCTTTAGGGCACCGACCATGTACAGTACACGTGGTGCTCAGTCCTGAAGTTTCATTCTAGCCGTTGGAAGAGGAATCACTATATATATACATGGGTTAATTTCAGAGAACCCAAATCGTGATCAATTCAGAAAAATCGTAAGTTCTTCCATCGGCCGAATCTTTCGCACACGTTCATTCTTGTCGTCGACTTATTGAAAGCATGATTCCTCCTGAAGATAGTTTCGACCAGATCTTTGCTCTCTATTTCTCCAAGATCTAGTCGACTCTCAAGATTCAGATCAAACTTTCATTGTTTCAAGTCTTTCTTCTTCATCCCTCAAGTACAAGTTTCTCTATTCAACAAGGAAGAAGAAGCACTTTCTCAAATATGAAATTGAATTGCATTGAGATATATAAGAAAGGTTGTTGTTGTTATAAAAACATTTTTACAATTCTTGTAGGAAGTTTTTCTTCCAAGTTTGTAGATCCTAGTTTAAAGGATCGAGTGTAGGAGAGTTTGTTCTCTGAGTTGTAGGGGACGTTGTCTTCGATCTTGTAGGAGTTAAAGACTCCAAGGTGTAAGATTTGTTAAATCTAAGATTGGTGAAGTAGCCGAGTCTAGTCCGAAGTGCTGATAGGCGAGACAGGATAGTGGACGTACCCATTATGGGGAACCACTATAAATCCTTTTGTTTGTGTTATGTGTTTCTCTAATTATGTGCGCTTATTTAAAGTATTTTACTTCAACTTAAAGCCACAAAATTCACCTAATCACCCCCTCAAGGTGATTTAGGTAGACAACTAGATACTTTCACTTTCTTCTTGACCTCTTGCTTTCTTCGCGCAGTCTCTCTCTATTTCCCGTGTTGTCTTAACAACGGTTTCTTCCCTTAATCGTGGTCTCCTTCACTTTTTCGGCCTCTTCCTCTAATCCCCGAGTGCTGGAAGGAGTAGAAATCCAAGTCGAATCGGTATCAAACCTCATTGCCGCAAGAGCGCCTGCTTGAATCATCATGAGTGCACTGCAAGAGATAAAACAAAGATCAAGTGCAAAAGGAACTGAAAGCGCGGGACGGAGGTCGAAGAAAACCTAGATATAAGGTTTTCCGGAATATGAAACGAAAAACTCCAGTCCACGAAAAAAATAAAAAATCTTCGTTCTGAGGTCGACGAAATAATTTAGAGTTTAACAGTTCGTCGAACTTAGTCTGAAGGTTTGAAGACATTTCGTCGATCTCTGGTCGACGAAAGCTTTCTGAAGTAAGTTCGTCGATTTCAGTTCGACGAAAATTACTTCACCAGGAGATTTCGTCGAGCTCAAGTCGACAAAAATTCTCAAGAACAGTTATCAGTTCGTCGATTTCAGGTCGACGAACAGAGACAATTCTTTGACCAAAGACAGAGCATTAGATTAAATCCTGACCATTTATCATACCAAGCTGATTGACAAAGAATAGATGCTTGGATGAGTCCAATGGCTTAGTGAATATATCTGCTCTTTGTAAATCAGTAGAGATAAATTCAAGTTTAATCTTTTGTTTTTCAACACAATCTCTAATGAAGTGATGTCTAATGTCTATATGCTTGGTTCTAGAATGCAATACTTGATTTTGTGCAATTGAAATAGCACTTGTATTATCACATAGAATAGTTGAATTATTTAAGTTGACACCATAATGAAGTGATGTCTAATGTCTATATGCTTGGTTCTAGAATGCAATACTGGATTTTGTGCAATTGAAATAGCACTTGTATTATCACATAGAATAGTTGAATTATTTAAGTTGACACCATAATCCTGTTGTTGGTTTTGTATCCACAAGATCTGTGAACAACAACTGTCTGCAGCCATATATTCAGCTTCAGTAGTGGATGTTGAAACAGATGTTTGCTTTCTACAGAACCAAGATACAAGTCTATCACCAAGTAACTGACAAGTTCCAGAGGTGCTTTTCTTGTCTACTCTGCATCTAGCATAATCAGCATCAGAAAATCCAGTTAACACAAATGCTGATTCTGTTGAATACCAGAGGCCTAGATTTGGACAACCTTTTATATATCTTAAAATCCTTTTTAAGAAAATAAGGTGAGATTCTTTAGGGTTCACCTGGAACCTACCACAAATACAAATGGCAAACATAATATCTGGTCTGCTTGCTGTTAAATACAGTAGGGATCCAACAATGGCCCTATACCTGGTCTGATCAACTGGTTTTCCAGATTCATCAACATCTACAACAGCATTGGCAGCCATGGGAGTTTTCATGGCAGAGACATCATTCATCTCAAACTTCTTAATAAGCTCTTTAGCATATTTAGACTGAGAGATAAAGATCCCTTCAGGGGTTTGCTTCACTTGGAGACTAAGGAAATATGATAACTCCCCCATGTTACTCATCTCAAACCTTGAGTGCATTAAATCAGAAAATCTTTTGCACAGATTTGGATCAGTAGAACTAAAAATTATGTCATCCACATATATTTGTACTAAGAGAATTTTATCATGATCCAACTTTGTAAAAAGGGTTCTATCTACCATGCCTCTTGAAAAACCATGCTCTGAAAGAAAGCTGGCTAAGGTCTCATACCAAGCTCTTGGAGCTTGCTTTAAACCATAGAGAGCCTTATGCAATTTAAAAACATAAGAGGGATGAGATGGAGAGATAAAACCTGGAGGTTGTTCAACATACACCTCTTCTTTGAGTTTTCCATTTAGGAATGCACTTTTCACATCCATCTGGTAGACTTTAAACTTTTTGAATGCTGCATAAGCTAAGAAAATCCTTATTTCTTCAAGTCTGGCAACTGGAGCAAAGGTTTGATCATAATCAATCCCCTCCTCTTGCTTGTATCCTTGAGCAACAAGCCTTACCTTGTTCCTCACTATCACACCTTAGGCAACAAGTTTATTTCTGAATACCCACTTAGTCCTAATTACTGGATAGCCCCTAGGCCTTGGAACTAAGTCCCAAACTTTACACCTCTCAAACTAGTTGAGTTCCTCTTGCATTGCAGTGATCCAATTTGGATCTTGCTCTGAATCAGATATGGATTGAGGCTCAATTTGAGAGAGAAAACAGGCAAGCATCAAATCAGGGTTGAGTTGATGTCTTGTCTGCACTCCTACTGATATGTCTCCAATTACTTGAGATCTAGGGTGATCCCTAAGTGTGACAAGATCATTAGGTGGAGTTAGTTTAGTGACAGTTATTTGATTTAATTCCTCTTGTGGAATTATATCAACTGTTGGAGGAATTTGAACTACTTCAACAGTCTCTTCTTCACTTTTAGCTTCTGATATAGCTTATGGAGAGGGATGTGACTCAACCCTTGAGGTAAGGTTTTGATCATCCAAGCTCTCACACAAATTTTGTACCTGCAGATTATTATTGGTAGAGATGTCTCTCTCCTTATAAAACATATTAGATTCATCAAATGTCACATGCATAGATTCCTCAATTTTTAATGTTGATTTATTAAACACCCTATATGCCTTGCTAACTTAGGAATATCCTAGGAAAATTCCCATTGCAGCCTTAGCTTTAAACTTTCTAAGATGTTTCTTATCATTATTGTGAATATAGCATATACATCCAAATACTTTAAAATAGGTTATTATAGGTTTCTTCCCTTTGAGTAGTTCATAGGGAGTCTTAAGCTTTAATTTATGTATTAGGCTTCTATTCAGGACATAATTTATTGTGCTTACTGTCTCTGCCCAATAGGAAAGAGATATGTAAGCATATGCAAGCAATGTACCTGCAGCTTCAATTAGTGTCCTATTCTTCCTTTTAACTATCCCATTTTGTTGAGGAGTTCTTGGAGCTGAGAAATAATGTCTGATACCTTCCTTTTCACAGAACTCTAGCATAAGAAGAGATTCAAACTCAGTGCCATGATCACTTCTGATCAATGCAATTTGAGTAGAGTACTCAATCTGTATGTTCTTGAGAAAATCTGTGAGAACCTTAAAAGTATCTGACTTAGTTCTCAAAAAGAAAACCCATGTGAATCTGGAGAAATCATCTACAATAACTAATGTATAAGACTTTCCTCCTAGACTTTGTACTGCAATAGGGCCAAAAAGGTCCATATGGAGCAAGTACAAAATTCTAGGTGAATCACTCTTATTAATGGATTTGAAACTAGATTTAATTTGCTTGCCTAGTTGACAAGCCCTGCAAAGGCCTTCCTTCTTGTAGGGACCAGAAGGTAAACCTCTAACAATATTTTCCTTAGATAACCTAACAATATTTTTATGGTTTACATGTCCTAGTCTTTTGTGTCATAAGCTAGTTTGAATGCTGACAGAATTGAATAAGCAAATTTCCAATTTAGCTGATTTAAAATTTACTAAGTAAATGTTGCCTTATCTAATTCCTGTTAAAACAGTTGTGTTGTTTAAAGAAATAAGACATAAAGAGCTAGTGAAGCTTACTTGATAACTTGTATCACATAGTTGGCTTACTGATATCAGGTTATGCTTAAGACCATTTACATAAGTCACTTTCTTGAATGTGACAGTTCCACAATTAAAATCTCCATAGCCTTCTGTCAGTCCAAAGCCTGAGTCCCCAAAGATTACTTTAGGTCCAGTCTTCGCTTTATAGTTAATTAGGCATTCCTTGCAACCTTCCATATGTTTAGAGCAACCACTGTCCAGGTACCACTTGTTTTGAGTGACAGGGTTCTCTTCTACCTGCAAAGAGGATTATCAGTTTTTGACCCAGATTACCTTGGGTCCTTGTTGTTTAACATAACTGAAACTTGAAATAAATGAACATTCAAGTTGATCCTTATAACCTAAAGGATGATACCTTCCATGAGGTATAACCCACTGACTAAAGGGATTAAAGGATTTATCAGTTTTTAGATTACTCTGGTTATGAACTGAATTTGACAAATTTGAGTATGTTCGTCGACCTGAGCTCGACGATCTGGGTTGAGTTCTTCGATCTCTGCTTGAAGAATGGAGGTATCCATTCTAAGAGCCCCAGAAATGTTGATCTCTGGTCGATGAACCATACTGGTTTCATCGATCCCAGTTCGAAGAATAGTTTACATTATTATTTGCATTCAGGGTTCGTCATTCTAAGGTCGACGAACCATACCCATTTCGTCGTTCTGCGTTCGACGAAATATGCTGAATATAGTTATGTTGTTTATTTTTCTTTTTCTGATTGGTTTTCTTAAGTTCTAACTATTTAAGAACTTCATTAACCTTCTCTACCTGTTCAGTATTTTTCTTACCATTTTCAGAGATGAAGTTTATAGGTTTTGATAATTGATTTTTCTGAATTAGGATTGGTTCACTAGATTAGGCTCCTAATCCTAGTTAGTTATTGTTAGATCTTGTATTAACTGTGCTAGTTATATCTAATAGTTGTAAACTTCTACCATTCAATAATTCTTCTAGTTCCTTAGCCTTACTTAATTTAGATTTCAGAAAAACTATTTCTTGATTGGCTAAGCTTAATTCTTCAGTTAACTTTTCATTTTCAGCAATGATTTTGTCTTGTTCTAAAAGTTTTTCCCTGAGAAGTTTGATTTCCTTCTCAGATCCTATTAGGTCTAAACACAAGAGTTAAAATTCAGATTGAAATTCTTTAGATTTAAAGTCATAGGAAGCAATTACCTGATACTCTTCAGAGAGGATTTTTTTATCATCTGATTCTTCTGAATCTGATCTGCTGCTTCCAGCATCTATTGTCATAAGGCAAATTTCCCTTGCCTTCTTTTCTTCTACATGATCCTCACTGGAACTAAAGGAGGATGTTTCATCTTCAGTATCACTCAAGGTTTCAGCTACAAATCCCTTCTCCTTCGTTTTGTACTTGCTGGAGGAGGCCTTATTGTGCTGATGTCTTCTTGAATCCTTTTCTTGCCTTCTATCTTTCTTTTGGACTTCTGGGCATTCTGAGATGAAGTGTCCAGGTTTCCTGCACCCAAAACAGACAACCTCTTTAGAAGGGGTCTTGTCATACCTGGGTTTATCTTCATTCCTTGAGGGCTTCCTCCTTAAGTCCTTCCTTGCCATTTTATAGAATCTCTTAGCAAAGAGACCCATAAGATCTTCATTGGCTGGCAAGCTGGGAGATTCTTCTGCAACTTTGAATGCTAAGTTCTGTTCCTTCCTGGTAGGTGTTGAAGCCTTTGGTTCAACTGCAGCTTCTCTTGACTTGATCAATTGCTCATAGGCTCTGAGCTTTCTAAGCAGAGATTCTGTTGAAATTTCAGCCATGCTTTTGGCTTCTCTGATTGGCCAGATCCTGGAGTCCCAAGTGCTAGGGAAACACATGAGTATCTTGTCATTGACCTCATTCACAGTAATTTCCTTGTCCAATGTTCTGAGCTCACTGATGATGGAGCTCAGCCTATTGTATATTACTTCCACAGATTCAGCTTCATCTTTCCTGAAATTCTCATATTGGGATATGAGGTTGGATCTTCTATCCTTCATCTCATCAGCAGAGCCTGCTACCATTTGGTTGAGGGAATCCCAAATGGCTTTGGCAGATGTACATTCAACAACTTTCTGAAATATATCATTTGACATAGTTTGGGCCAGTATGTTCATTGCTCTGGAATCAGCAATCTTTGCTTTCTTATGTGCATCAGCTTGATATGGAGGAGGCACTGCACTGAGATTTACTGGAGTTGAAGTAGAGGGCACTGGAGCTGGTGGTCCTGTCAAGATGGAATTAAAGATGTCATCATTAATAGAGTTCATATAAAGCTTGATTCTTGCCTTCCAGATCTCAAACTTTTGCAAGTTGCAGACTAGAGGTCTGGTGCTGGCATAATCCTTATTTTGTGCCATGATATCAGAAAATAAAATCTAATCAGGGAAACTAATAAGACTTATTCAGAGTTTATCCTGAGGATCATGATTAATCTAGGTGTAAGCATGTATGATGTGATTAACCTTGCTCTGATACCAATTGAAAGATAGGGTAAGCTCTGACAAACTCTAGAGGGGGGGGGGGGTGAATAGAGTTTTAAAAATCTTTTTGATTTTTTGTGAAATAAGAAGTCTTTAATAAAATATATTACTATGATATAGGTGTATGAGTGTACAAGTGCAGCAAATGAAATAGAGAAAAGATAACTAAGCTACACAACAAAATATATCACAGCACAAGCACACAGGAAGATTACAGCCACACAGACAACACGAGAATTTTTATAGTGGTTCCCCAAACTTGGGTACATCCACTTTTCTACCACCCTAGGTAGGAATCCACTACAGGTTTTGATCAGGTGACTGCCACCAATGAGCTTTTGATCAGGTGCTCAAAAACCAACCCAAGTCTTTTGGAAGGAGGCTTGCAGCCAGAATAATTTTGAAGGAAATTAAAACCCTGTATAGAGGTGGGGAAGAGAGGTTGATGGAAGTCTTCTTTTCTCAAGTCAAAATGAGAAAACTATGTGGATTCTGCGATGTTGTCAAAGCTCCCCCTGAAATCTTGAATGGTTCAAGAGTGGAAGCTTTGTTAAGGGTGAGTAGGCCTTTTGCTATATAATCAACTCTCCAGAGATCCTTTACAGATTTGAATATTCTTGTCACTTGTGATCCCTGAAAACAAAGAAGGTGAAGAAGAAAGACTCTTGATTGTGATTGTTGTTCTTTCTTCTTCTTTTGAGAGTAGTTGATTTTCTGAGAACTGTATGCACTGCACTTCTTATTTATCTCAAAAAGTTTCTTGTATTCACTTCTTTCTGGCAGAGAGATGATCAGTGTGATAACTACCTCAAGGTCAAATTAAAAAACCTGTAATAAATGCTCAGCCGAAATCTGGGAAATGAAAACGGTAAGTATGCTGTCATATATTCTATTCTATGTTTGTCCCGAGATATAAGCAATTAATTCCATGGAGGATATTTGTAATCAATGCTGCCAGTAATGGCCCGATTCAAAGGATATAAGTGCATTGATTATCCAGGGAATTAACGACCTATAATATATATAAAATAAGGAGACAAAAGGAAAGAATAAATAACAATATGTCTTACAGTTTTCGTCGACTAGAGAACAGCTTTTGTCGACCTGTGATCAGCTTTCGTCGACATGTTATCTGCGAACAACTGCACTGCATAAACTGACGGATATTGTGCTCTAAGTTCGTCGACCTGAGAATGTGAAATTAGTCGACCTTAGAACTTGGTCAAACTGATGGCGTTGAGATAATAGCACATCTGGCGTTGAGTCGTTTGAGAGTGTTGAGTTATTGATAGCGTTAAGAGCGTTGAGTGATCTTTGGCTTTGAGTATGCTTTGGCTTTGAGTGAACTATGGAGCTGAGAGATCATTCGCGTTGAGAGTTGAAGTGTTAGTCGACCTGAGAACAGAGTTCATCGAGCTAAGCTCAGGGAATTTTATCTCTGAGTTAGTCGAGCTGAGCACGACTATCGTCGACCAGAGATCGACGAACGTAGATCTCTTGTTTCTAAAACTTGAATTCTCTAATTCTTGAGTCTTTGGTAGTGTTGGAGGCTGGTCCTTTGTACTGTTGACTCTAAAGACTTGACCTAGACTCTAGAAACACATAAAACTTGACCCTTCTATACAATATGGGTCATTCCCTAAGAAGAGAACCTAGCCCAAATCACTTAGGGGTTCCAACAATACCCAATCCCAGTGCCCGAGTTTTTTGAAAAGGAGACTCTTAAAACACACAACTAGATCTTTTGGTAAAGAGATCTTGAACTACTGCCAACTGAGTCTTTTGATAAGGAGATTCTCGGAACCACAAATTGAATCCTTTGAAGAGGGATTCTAAAAAACCTTTGCACAGTTAATATAAATGAGATAGAAATAGATTAAGAAAAGGTTAAGAAGAAGAATTCTTCTAGATGAGTCCTCTCAGCAAGAATTTAAGGATTATGAGGCACTAAGTATTTTTTATCCTTTAATATGATTAACCCCTTTCAGATAGAAGAGTTGTAGGGGTTATAAACATTGGATATAATCACCTTCTCTAAAAGTTCTAGTAGATTACGTGTTTTAGCACTAACAGAGAAGAATGAGAGTTGAGAAGATGAAGAACAGTTTGCTAGTTGTATTTGTTCTTGTTCTGTGAATTAATTCTCTCAATTCATTTTGTTTTGCATTCCCTTTAGTTATTATATAATTACTGGATGATTTTGAATTGTCCCTTTCATATCATGAAATCTTCAGAAGGAATGCTGATATATTCTTCCAAAAATACTCCAATTATGTTTGATATTTTCTTCAAAGACTTTCTATAAATCATCTTTAAATCTGATAGACAAATCTTTTCTTTATACTTTCTTCCAACGGTTAGAATTGTTTGAATGAATTTCATGAAAATCCCATGGAATAAGCCTAAAATATCTCTCTGAATTTTTCATTCTGAACTGTACTCTATGTTACGTCAACTTCAAATAAGAGCAACATCGACTTCCTGCTTCTGTATAGAATAAATCTGTTGTCGAAGTTACATCGATATCCTATCGACGTATGCGTTGACTTCTATCTTGAAGTAGCATTGACTCATCATCCTACAGTTGGTCTGAGTCCTAGTCATAGTAACGTCGACTTCAAGTTGATGTAGTGTCAACTTCTAGTCGACGCAAGTTGGCTTTTCTTGACTTTCCTCTACCAATCAGAGTGTCTAGCACATGTCCTTGACTCTACTGACTTTCTAGGACATTTATGACCATATTATCCTCTTTATACAACATGTATAATAAACCTAGGATGTCAAATCACATTAAATATAATTTGTTAAGTTAAATCATCAGAGTTTTTTCCAATAATCTCCCTCTATTTAGCCTAACAAATTTTATATGTTTTCAATTGTGATTGTGCAAAAATAAAACATGAAATTTACAAAATGATGTTTAATAAGCAATTGTAAAGATACAAATAATTGCAAGGACATAAGCATGACTGGCAATTGAATTCTTTAAACAATTGTGACTCACATAATTTAGACAATGTTACCCATATCTCTTATCTGTAGGAAACTGAGTAGATGAAGCATACAATTTCTTATACAATCTTTCCATAAACAAAGTGAGTTGGCCTTGCACTCTTAGGATCTTGTTGGATGTCATGATATATGTTGAACAACTTCTGAAACTCTGCTTCAGCATTGTGGGATGTTGTATTGGTTGTATAACCACTGCTCAGAATCTTGGCCACTTGCTCATTGATAGATTCAAGAATGTTCTCAGGGAACTCTTCCTTTTGATGAACTCCATCAGAAGGTGCTGCCTTT
This sequence comes from Platanthera zijinensis, assembly GCA_039513925.1. NCBI lineage: Eukaryota > Viridiplantae > Streptophyta > Magnoliopsida > Asparagales > Orchidaceae > Platanthera > Platanthera zijinensis. The sequence goes on along the minus strand of CM077078.1, from coordinate 247,354,441 downwards.
TCAAAACTAATTAGTCTATTCTTTTCAAATATTTGATAAATTTGTTCATTCTCATTGAATCCAATACCTGCCACTCCACAACCTGAAGCAGTCTCCTACAACATCCACAACCTGAGCTTGAGGATCTTTTATGACATATTCCTTGAGATCAAATATTATATATGGTAATGGAATTAGCCTTTTAATAATTGTATCTTCCTTGGGCTTCCCTTCTTTTAGTCTTTCAATGAACATTTTCCTTTTACCTGTTATATCCTTTTCTGGGGCCTCAAACTCACTGATCTCTCTTTCTCTTATTTCATTAGTGGCTTTTTCTAACTCATGTTCTCTATGTTATTAAGCAATTTTAGGATTTTCAATCATGTGTTGATTTGCTCCTTTTGTGTTGTTCTCCTTGGGACTTTGTATCATTATCTCATTCCAAACTTCTCTTTACATAAGATCTTGCTGGTGAAACTTGTTCTGAGATTTCAGTCATGGGAGTTTCTTCTCGGGTTTTAGAATCCTCAATTCTTTATTGAATTAAGTCATTAGATAGAGGCTCCCCTTGAGAGGTAGGCTCCCCCTGAGTGGTAGGCTCCCCTATATAACCCATGGTATAGATTGTTTCTAATGGTTGTTCTGGTGTCATATTATCCACCTTCTGTGAAAGTTCTTCATTATTTGGATGAACATCTGCCATCTTTACCTCTAAGATCCCATCCTCATCCTGTTCTTCTAAAATTTTAATATTTTCATCGTCCTTGTATGGAGAACAAACCGTACACTCTTGCTCGACTCTTCCACTTCTTTATATCTTGGAAAAAGGATGCAAAGACTTTGACAGGGAGTTTGGATTGATTGACTAGATATTTATAAAATTATACTAAGCGTGATAGCTTATTTATTCGAACTTGAAGAGATGTTATTTTGCTGGTGCAGCCTTTAGAGAAAACTAGAAAGTGCTGAGTGAACTTTATAATCAGTACATTGAGCGCTATATCAAGAGTACCCTATATTTATAATTTAGTTATCATGTTTTGTCATTAAGGTACCTGCAAAGACACTTGAAAAACCAAATTGAAAGAGACCAAGAAATCAAAGAGCGGTAAAGAAGGAGAGTTTGGGGAATATTGAATAATAACATAAACTTATAGAAATAAGCAAAATGGTTAGAAACTAGGGCATAAAGCAATGTGCTTTAGGAAAAATTTTATGCGTGTGCTATTTTGTCGACGGTGTGTCGAATGTAACTCGTCATTACAATGAGTCTCTTTATATTTGCCTAGCTGGTTATGCATGCATTGATATATGTCGACGTTACGTCGAGTATGTTCAAACTCTTCAAATCACTGGCTTTAGATGTTGCATTGAGTATAAGTCCATGCTATGTCGACTTGTACTCAATGTGATGTCGAAAATAGACTTAAGGATTTTAAGTCTCCTACTAGTTTTCCTAGCAATGTGTTTATGGAGAAGGTGAATTTTATGTCTGCCAGAATGTGATTTACTGATACCCATCAAGCATGCCCAGTGCATTGATGAAGTCCTTATGCTTGATCTCATCAAGAGGCTTAGTGAAAACATCAGCTCTTTGATTTCTAGTGGACAGATATTCTAGGGAATTTTCCGTTTTTCAACATTATCCCTGAGGAAGTGATGTCTGATCTCTATGTGCTTAGTCCTACTATGTAGTACTAGATTGGAGGCAATGGAGATTGCACTAGAACTATCACAATATATTGTGTACTTTGAGAAATCCAAGTTGTAGTTAAGCAACTGATTTTTCATCCATAATAATTGCGAACAACAACATACAGTAGCTATGTACTTAGCCTATGCTATGAAAGTTGAGACTAAAGTTTGCTTCTTGCTAAACTAAAAGATCTTACTATCACCCAAGTATTGGTAAGTTCTTGAAGTGCTCTTCCTATCCAATCTACACCTAGTATAATCAACATCTAAGTATCCATATAACTTAAATTCTAATTTGGTAGGATACCATAACTTAGGTGTGACTCCTTTGGATCAACCAGAAATCTAATACACACACATATGGAAAACATTATATCTGGTCTACTGGCGATAAAATAAAGTAGAGAGCCAATGATTGCTCTCCAAGTTTTCTGGACAATGATTGCTCTATAAGTTTTTTGGTCAATTGATTGACTTGACTCATCTCTATCAATCATAACATTGATAACCATAAGGGTTTTCATTATGGAGGCATTTTCTATTCCAAACTTTTTAATCAGTTCTTTTGCATACTTAGATTGGGATATGAAAATGCCCTCATCACTTTGCTTCACTTGAGGACCAAGGAAGAAAGATAATTCTCATATGCTATTCATTTCAAATCTGGACTGCATTAGGTCAGCAAACCTCTTGCAAAGTCCTGGATATATTGAACAAAATATAATATCATCTACATAAATTTTTCCAATAATCAATTGATCTTTGTGTTCTTGTGAAAAGTTTTTTGTCCATCTTTCCTCTTTTGAATGTGTGTGCCAAGAGAAAAGTGAATAGATTCTTATACCAAGCTATTGGCACTTGCTTAAGATCATATGGTGCTTTATTTAATTTAAATACATAAGATGGATGATTTGGATTGATAAAACCTGGAGGTTGTTCAACATAAATCTCTTCTTGTAAGGTTCTATTGAGGAAATCACACTTTACATCCATCTGATATACTTTTATCTTCATTTAAGCAGCATAGGAAATAAAAAACCTGATTGCCTCCAGTATACCAACTGGTGCAAATGTTTGGTTATAATCTATTCCTTCTTCTTGCCTATACCCTTGGGTAACAAGTCTAGCCTTGTTCCTGTTTTTTACCTCATTTGAGTCCAACTTGTTTCTATATACCCAATTTTGTTCCAATGTTTGAAAAATTTCTAGGCTTTTCCACTAATTTCCAGATCTTATTACTTTCAAACTGAGCTTGCTCAGCAGCAATCCAGTAGGGATCATTGTCAGCTTCCTCAAACTTCTTTAGTTCATATTGTGAAAGAAAGCATTGTAGCATATCCTTAGTATTTAGTTGATTCCTTGTTCTGACACCAAGATTGACATCACCTATCACTTGGGATTGGGGGTAATCCCTAAGGATAGCCCTCTATTGATCCATTCTTGCTACCCTTAGTTTAAGGACTATTTCTTCTTGTACTTCTTTAAAATTAGTTTCTTCTGCATGTTCCTGTTTTGCTGTCTGTTCTGAATTTATGGTTCACCTGATAATTTTGTCAGCAGGGTCTTCATCATCAGAATTAGCTTCCGCTTCTAACTGATGATGGTGCTCTTTAGATGATCCTTAAGTATTCTCTTCTATGGTTAGTTTCTTTAACTCAACAACAAGAGGAACCTGTTCCTACAAAATGCTCTTGGTGGAAGTTTCCTCCCCCATGGAAAATGCATTAGATTCATGAAAGACTACAAGCATAGAAATTTTGAGAGTCCACTTATTGTAACACCTATAGGCCTTGTTGGATGATGAATATCCCAGAAATATGTTATCATAAGCCTTCTTGTCAAATTTGGCAAGATGGCTCTGAAAGTGCAGGATAAGATCAATCCTAACTCTAGAGGGGGGTGAATAGAGTTATTTAAAATAGTTTTGCAAATAAAAACTTGAGTGGAGAGAAAGTTTAAATTTACTTAGTGTATGGTGCTATAGCAAATAATCAGAGTAAAAAGAAATTCACAGCACAAAGCAAAACACAAAGAAACAAGCAATCCAGACGACATAAGGAGCTATAGTGGTTCCCCAAAATCCTGGGTAGTCCACTCTTCTATCACCCTTGATAGGAATCCACTTCAAGAAGAGTTGATCAGGTGTCTTGAGCACCAGAGAGTTTTTGACCAGGTTCTCACAAACCAAAGGAGCTGATTTTGACCAGGTTTCAGCAAAACCAAAGGTAACTTTTGAAGGGAGTTAAAATCCTGTACAGAAAGAAAAAGAAAAAGGGGTGATGTTGTCTTCTCTATCAACAAGTAGAGAGAAGCAAAGTGGATCTGTAGATGTTGTCAAAGCTCCCCCTGAGATCAAGAAGTAGTTCAGGAAGGAGAGCTCTGCACAAGGGTGACAGGTCTTCAAAGATCTGATTTGCTCCAGCAAGGGATGATCCAAGAAAGTTGGATGGTTATGTCTGAAGCAATCAGAATTCTTGTGAGTGAGCTTTCAAAACAATATCACAGAGAGAGAGCAGCTGAAGTCCTGTATTGTTGTTCTATGAATCTCTGTCTAGCTAAATGAATAATATATCTGAGTCTTCTTCTTCCTTTTTCTTTGATAGCCGTTGGCAGTCAGCATTAAATGCTTTCCTTAAATGTCCATGCCTCAAAGGAAATGTCAGGCAGACATTCCTTAGAAAATTCCTTGAGCCATGCACCAGATATGCTGTAACGGCCAATAAATCTTCAGCATTAATTGTCTGACAGAAGGAATTTGAATTCCTATTCAAAACTGACGGAAGTCTGGAAAACGTCGAGCTCACAGTAAAACGTCGATCTGAGCGCGACACACGTCGGCCAGAGAGTGTTTTCTGTAAGCAGAACTGGGTTCGACGGAACGTCGAGCTGAGGTCGACTCCACGTCGAGCTGAGGTCGACTCTGCGTCGAGCTGGGATCGACTCTGCGTCGAGCTGGGATCGACTCTGCGTCAAGCTGAGATCGACTCTGCGTCGAGCTGAGATCGACTCTGCGTCGAGCTGAAGTCGACTCTGACTAGCCTATGTGACCTTTATAACAACAAGGAGGTCACAACACAAAATCCCTATAGAAATATAGTCAACCTGATCAAAATAGTAATAGGGTGTTCCAACAATCTCCCCTATTTGGATTAGGATTACTATTTACATGAATTTAGGGATTCAAAGAGAAGTAAAGCAAAAATACAATACAATACAACCAGACATATGACAGAATAAAAAGCAGCATATATATAACACTATATAGCAGCAGTAATGTTTAAATGTCCTGTGTCCAGCAGATAGAAAGAATTAAAACACCTTACTTTACTTTTCCTGTGGGGCTTTGTCTTGATCACCTTTCTTGAAGATAATTTCTCTGTTAGGATTTGAAGCCTCCTTCTTGGATCTATAATCATCAGCTGCACCTAAGGATTTCTGATCTCTTGCACTAGGTGGTACAGCTGCAGGATGGAGTTGCATATATCTGTCTGAGTCAAAGAACTTCTTTGAATTATATTTCTCCAATTCCTCTCTCCTTTGGTCTGACATTGTGCTGATGTGAGAGGTGTCCAGACCTCTTTCTCTAGCTTTGTTAATCTCATTTAGAGCAGCCATCTCAGTCATTCTAGCTTTCCAGTAAGCTGGAGTTTTGGTGGGATCTTCAAAAGGTACTGCTGGTTCAAATCTGTTGGAGGAGAGTTCTTGAGTAGTTCTTGGGGTAAGGTCAGCTCTAGGTCTGTAAGGATAGGGATCAGAGGTTGGATCAATGGATCTTCCCCTTTGATAAGGTTGAGAACCTGATCTTCCTCTGGACTGCCTGCCTCTGTTGTGTCCTCTTTGCTGATTTCCCCTTTGCTGACTATCTCCTTGGGATCTTCTTGATTGTTAGGTCTTTCCATGTAGAGATTATGGGGCTGGATTAGAAGATAGACTGGCACCGGCACCTGCATCTAGAGGAGGTGGAGGTGGAGGCTGATGGACAGGCTTGGTGGGTCCTTCATTGAATTTTCTTTTCTGTTTCATTGCCTTTCTTTGATTTTGAGAATACTGCATCCATGGCTCTGTAATTTCACAGTTGTATTTGATGTAGTAGGGGATGTCATGGTCTGTGGCTCTAGCCATTGGAACTCTTTTCATAGCTTTTGATCTTGCTTTCCTCTTCCTTGCAATGGTTGCAGAGGAGTCATCAGAATCAGTAGCAAACTCATCTTCTGAACTCTGAGATTCATCATAGGGATCTATGTACTTTCTTTTGGAGATCGGAAAAGTGATGGAGGCTGGAGCTGCTGAGGAGGTGACTGGAGGAAGATCTGCTGTCAGAGGGGAGGAGGAGTCTACCCCTGCAGGAGAGGGAATAGCCTCAGGAGCCATAGAGACTGAAGAGGCTGGTTCCTGAAGGCCTGGTTCCTGAGGGCCTTGGGAGACATGGGTCTCAACTGCATCAGGTGTCTCAATTACTTCACCTGAAGTTTCAGCAGCTACTATTATTTCAACTTCATCACTAGCAGGAGCCACTGCTACCACTGCTACATCAGGGATCATGGTCTTCTGAAAAGGGATAATAGCCCTAGACAGGTCTTCTTGAAGCTGTTCTGAATTTTGAGGAGGAGCCTCAGATGCTATCTGAACTTCTGCTGCTGAGACTGTCTCTGAACAAGTCTGTACAAACTGAACTGTTGAAGGATGCAGCTCTTCTTCTGCTGACATCTCCCCCTGCCTAGAATCAGTGGCAGCTGACTCCAGGCCCCCAGAAGAAGGGCATGCCAGATGAGAGGAGAGGGAGGAGACAGAGGCAGAGAGAGTTCTTAGGGAAAGGAGGAGAGGAGCCAGCTTGGCATCCAAGAGGGAGGAGAGCCTAGGGGCCAAAAGGTCAAAAATCTGATTGGCCAAAGGCAGGAGAGTTACTTGCTCAAGTGGGACTTGAGTAGAGGTAGAGGGAGTAGCAGAAAATGTAAATATAGAAGATGTTGTGGGTGGTGCAGACAAGGGAAGGGTAACTGGTTCATGGATGGAGGAAAAGAGCAGTTCTGAAAAAGTTGATGAATGGTGGAAGTCATGAGGAGAGGAGGTAGAGGCATCCATGAAGGAGTCTTCATGAATGTCAAAGGAGAAGAGGTCCTCATGAGATGAGGAATCCAAGCTTAGGGGAAGGAAAGTTGTGTGTGGTGGAAGGGAGGATGCAATAGTGGAAATGGATGAAGGGATGGGTTGAGTGGATGAGAGGATTGTGGTTGAGGGGATGAAGGTGGATGGGAGGGAGAGGGAGGGAGATGGCAAAATCCCTGCTTCTGGACCAGTGGACTGAGGGAGAGTGACCTCTATAGTCCTGGTGTCTGCAGAAGTCCTCATTGCTGCTGCTGCCCTGGGATTCACAATTTTTCTGTCCCACTTGCCAATCAGTGCACAAGTGAGCCTCTTGGAAGCATTGATGTGCTTCTTTGAGGACACAAGCAGCTGGGGGCAGCAGTGGTTCAGAATCAACCCAAGAACCCTTCCAACGTGGACAGAGTTCTTATCCAATTTCTTCTTAATCATTTCAAAAACAATCAATCCCCAGTTGGGATGCTTCTTATCCAAGATTGCAGCCATAAGGCAAAACTGATGCCTAGTAATGGCATCATGTGCAGTCCTCTTTGCACAGATTACTTTGCCTGTGATGTCTGCTAATAACCTATACTCAATAGCTAGGTTAACTTTTAGGAGTTTAGAGGGGTTACCAGCAGCATGCCCCATCCTGTCCAGCATCAAAGCATACTCTTCCACAGAGAGTTCTATTCCATCATCTCCAGCAGCAAAACTGAAAACTTCTGAGATGATTTGAGGTGAGATGGCTACCTCATTCCCTGAAATTTTCCCGGTCAATGTATTGTTATCTGAGTTAACTGCTTTAAGAGTCCATTCTTTGATCTCCGACTCTGGAAGAGGGATCCTGGTTATCATAAAGTTGACCAGGTGCTGCTCCTTGAAAAGTTCCAGAATATCCAGAAAGTACTGTGGTGATCCATCAAATGAGTCGAAGTCGATGTCGAAGCCTGAATCGAACTTCATGGCCGCCAAAGCACCTGCAGTGATTGCCATTTTCCTGCAAAAAAAAAATACCTTCCAAGATCAAGAGTAAAGTATTTGGAGGGAGAAAGCTTGAGCAGAAAATATGAAAGCGCAACTGCGAACGACGGAGAAAAATGATTTTATACTTAGGGTTCGACGCAGAAATGGAAAGAACGTCGAGCTCAGTTCGACGCTCTAAGGCTCTAGGAGAACTGAAACGACTCAACAGCGTGCAGCTTAGGTCGACGTTCGACGCTTGGGCTGATGCTATACGTCGACCTGAACGAAAACGTCGACCGGAGAGAGAGAAACTCAAGAAGCCAGGGAGCTGTGAACTTAGTTCGACGCTAGAAGTTGAGTTCGACGTTCGACGCTTTTGAGGGCGACGGACCGTCGATCTCCGTTCGACGCAGCGTCGAGCTTAGTTCAGAGCTCAGAAAAACCACTCAGACAGGGAAATTTTGAAATGAAATTTTTCTTATTCCTGTTAATTATGGGTTTCAAAATCTTGGAGTTTTAATTTATGCTGTCTCCATCTAGCATTCCCAACTGATTGAGGAAGAAGAGGTGCTTCTTTTCATCCAAGGGCTTGGTGAAAATATCTCCTCTTTGTAGTTCAGTGGAAATGTATTCTAGTGCAATTTTCTTCTTTTCTACATTATCCCTTAAGAAGTGATGTCTGATCTCTATGTGCTTAGTCCTACTATGGAGAACTGGATTTTGAGCAATTGATATTGCACTGGTATTATCACAAAAGATTTTAGACATCTCTAAGTTGTAGCCATAGTCTAGGAGCTGGTTTTGAATCCACAAAATCTGTGAGCAACAACTGCCTGCAGCCATGTATTCAGCTTCAGCAGTTGATGTGGACACAGAAGTTTGTTTCTTACAGAACCAGGAGACAAGTCTATCACCAAGGAATTGACAAGTTCCACTGGTGCTTTTCCTGTCTACTCTACATCCAGTATAATCAGAATATGAAAATCCAGTTAGATCAAATCCTGAGTCATGTGGATACCAGAGACCTAGATTAGGACAACTTTTTACATACCTAAGAATCCTCTTAACTAATGTGAGGTGGGACTCTCTAGGGCTTACTTGGAATCTAGCACAAATGCATGTGGCAAACATTATATCTGGTCTAGTAGCTGTTAGATAAAGTAATGAGCCAATAATTGCTCTATAGCTTGTCTGATCAACTGGTTTTCCAGATTCATCAGCATCTAAAACAGCATTTATAGGCATAGGTGTTTTCATAGAGGATGCTTCAGACATTCCAAATTTCTTAACCAGTTCTCTTGCATACTTGGTTTGAGAAATGAAAATGCCATCCACATGTTGTTTAACTTGCAATCCTAGAAAGAAAGCAAGCTCACCCATGCTACTCATTTCAAACTTTGAGTGCATAAGTTGTGAGAACTTTTTGCATAAGTTTGAATCAGTAGACCCAAATATGATATCGTCTACATAAACTTGTACTAGTAGGGTATGGGACCTATGGGTTCTAACAAAGAGAGTTTGGTCTACTCTACCCCTTTTAAAATCATTTTCCAACAAAAAATAAGCTAAGGTCTCATACCATGCTCTAGGGGCTTGCTTGAGACCATATAAAGCTTTATGCAGTTTAAAAACATGATCAGGAAAGGTTGGAGAGATAAAACCTGGAGGTTGCTTTACATAAACTTCTTCCTTGATGTCTTCATTGAGAAATGCACTCTTGTCATCCATCTGATATACCTTGAATCTCTTGTGAGCTGCATATGCAAGAAAGATTCTTATGGCCTCCAACCTTGCAACTGGTGCAAAGGTTTGGTCATAATCAATTCCTTCTTCTTGGCAATATCCTTGTGCAACAAGTCTTGCCTTATTTCTCACAATTATTCCTTGATCATCCAACTTGTTCCTGAATACCCATTTGGTTCCAACAATTTGCTGGTTCCTTGGTCTTGGTACTAATTCCCAAACTTTATTCCTTTCAAATTGATTCAACTCTTCTTGCATTGCAATGATCCAGTTTGGATCTTGCTCTGCATCTTGTATGGTTTGAGGCTCAATTTGAGAAAGAAAGCAAGTGTGCATAATATTTTGATTAACTTGATTCCTTGTTTGCACACCTACTGAGATATCTCCAATTACTTGAGACATTGGGTGATCTCTTGTTGTTGCAAAGTCAACAAGGGGTGTTGATGATGCACCAACCTGTGTTGTTGTTTCCTCTTGTGGAACAACAACTGGTTCTTCACTTTGTTGGCCTTTTGAACTTTCCAGAACCTGAGATTCCTCTTCATTGTCACTAAGTTCAGTGTCTTGCTGAATTGTTGAAGGTAATGACCCTTTGTCTGTGATGGTGAGCTGCTTCAGATTTTCTGAAATTGAATGTTCCTGCAAATTGCTTATGGTAGAAGTCTCCTTCTCCTGATAAGACATGTTAGTTTCATCAAATGTAACATGCATGGATTCTTCAATTTTATTTGAGCACTTGTTAAAAACCCTATAAGCCTTGCTAGTCATGGAGTATCCCAGAAACACTCCTTCATCAGCTTTGGCTTCAAATTTAGCTAGGTATTTCTTGTCATTATTGTGAATGAAATAAATGCAACCAATGATTTTGAAGTAATTTACTTTAGGTTTCTTCCCTTTGAGTAACTCATAGGGAGTCTTACCCTTTAGTTTATGTATCAGGCTTCTATTCAAAACATAGTTGGAGGTGTTCACAGCCTCTGCCCAAAAGATTAGAGGAAGGTGAGCATCTGTCAACAATGTTGTGGCAGATTCAATAAGGGTTCTGTTTTTCCTTTCAACTACCCCATTTTGTTGAGGAGTTCTTGGAGCTGAGAAAGTGTGCCTGATACCTTCCTTCTGGCAGAACTCTAGCATAAGAAGAGAATCAAACTCTGTCCCATGATCACTTCTGATCAGGGCAATGTGAGTATTGAACTCAATCTGTATGCCTTTGAGAAAATCTGTCAAAATCTTGAAATTATCAGACTTCTTCCTCAGAAAGAACACCCAAGTGAATCTTGAGAAGTCATCTACAACTACTAAAGCATAAGATTTCCCTCCTAGGCTTTGTACATTAATTGGTCCAAAAAGGTCCATGTGCAATAAGTACAAAATTCTAGGTGAGTCACTCTTATTAAGTGACTTGAAACTGTTTTTAGTTTGCTTGCCTAACTGACAGGCCTTGCAAAGTCCTTCCTTCTTGTAGGGACCAGAAGGTAGTCCTCTAACAAGATTGTCTTTGGATAACTTAGCAATGGTTCTAAGGTTCACATGTCCTAGTCTTTTATGCCAGAGTTCATTAGGTTTGCTAAGGGAGTTAAATAAACATATATCTACTTTAGATGAATTGAAATCAACTAGGTATATGTTATCTTGTCTATTACCAATTAAAACAATGTTATTGTTTAATGCAATATTGCATGCTGAGTTGGTAAACCAAACCTGATAACCAGCATCACATAGCTGGCTGATGCTGATTAAGTTGTGCTTTAGTCCTTCCACATAGGCCACTTTCTTAAATGTGATTGACCCTATCTTGACTTGGCCATAGCCTTTTGTTTGTCCAAAGTTTGAATCTCCAAAGATTACTTTGGGTCCATGTTTAGCTTTGAAGGACACAAGGTTCTCCTTGTTGCCAGTCATGTGCTTTGAGCACCCACTGTCCAAGTACCACTGCTGGTTCTCAATTGGACAGGTCTTTATCTGCACATACAACAAATCAATTGTTTTTGACCCAGTTTACCTTGGGCCCTTTTTGATATCCTCTAAATTCTGAAATAAAAGACATCTCAGGTTGACTCTTATAGCCTACAGGATGATATCTCCTAGGAGGTATGATCCATTCAGCATAAGGGTTAAAGTGATGAGATGTGGAGCTGGAATTGAATTTTGAATTAACCCTTGAGAACTGAGTTTTGCTCTGAACTCGGCTCGACGCACGTCGAGCTTCGGTCGACGGACTCAGGTGAGTGCGTCGAGCTCCATTCGACGGCGAAGTCTTGCTTTGTTCAGAGGGTAGAAGGCATCGATCTGAGTTCGACGTTTTCTTGCGATTACGTCGAGCTCTGGTCGACGTCCGTCGAGCTTCGTTCGACGCTTTTTGTCCAGTTTCCTGGGTTAAGTCAGCATTCTTCCTAGCCACTATCAAGACTCCTTTACCTTTGTCACTGGTAAATTTGATTGGAGTTGTCAGCACTATGGGTTGGCTGGATGAAGCACCCAAGCCCAGTGTACCATTCAATCTTGAGTTCACTGTACTTGTGATGTCCATTAATTTGATACTTCTCCCATTAAGGGTTTCTTCAAATTGTTTGGCCTTAGATAGCTCACCTTTCAGTGAAGCTATCTCCTCCCCACACTGCTTCAACTCTTCTAAGAGTCTAAGATTATCTGAGTTAATGGATTAGCATTCAATTAATTATTCTCTGAGAGTTTTAATCAACTTTTGAGATTCAATCAAGTCAATGCACATAGATTTGAACTCAGATTTAAATTCATCAGAAGTAAAATCAAATGAATCTATTACCTGATCCTCAGTAAGTTCCTGATCAGATAGGTAGTCAGCATCAGGCTCTGAATCAGTGTTCTTTTGAGATGCACTGATGGCCATCATGCAGATTCCTTTTTCTTCTGCATCATCCTCATCATCACTAGAGCTGGATGATGAATCAGACTCATCAGAGTCACTCCAGGATTCAGCCACAAATCCTTTTCTGGTGTGCTTGCTGTTGCTGGAGGAAGGCTTGTCATGGTACTTCCTTGACTCCTTATCCTTCCTTTTATCTTTTCTTTCCTTCTTGTCCCTTCTGTCTTTATCTTGATTTTCTGGACAGTTGGGGAAAATGTGTCCTGGTTTCCTACAGCCAAAGCAGATAATATCTTTATTAGTAGATCTGTCATACCTTGGCTTGTCTTTGTCTTTGGATGACCATCTTCTGAAGTTCCTTTTATTCAGCTTATTGAACCTTTTGACCAGTAGACTCATAAGCTCTTCATTTCCCAACACCTTTTCTTTAGGTTCTTCTTCCTGTGCTTTGAAGGCAATGGTTTTCTCAACCTTTTCTGTTGGTGTGGATGTCTTCTGCTCTTCTTCTCTCTTCTTAATGAATTGCTCATAACTCTTGAGCTTTCCTAGAAGAGCTTCTGTGGATAACTCACAGACATTTCTTCCATCTTTAATCGACCAGATTCTTGAGTCCCAAGAGCTAGGGAAACAAGTCAGTATCTTGTCATTTATCTCAGTGAGAGATATGTCCTTTTCTAGTGATCTAAGCTCACTGATGATTAGGCTCAGTCTGTTGTACATGTCAGCAACTGACTCAGACTCTGCCTTTTTGAAGTTCTCATACTGGGTGATGAGGTAGGATCTCCTATCCTTTCTTTCATCTGCAGAACCTGATACAATTTCTGAAAGTTTTCCCAGATCTCTTTGGCAGTATTGCATTCAGCTACTTTCTGGAAAATGTCATCTGACATGGTTTGAGCCAAGATGTTCATGGCTTTAGCATCTGCTGCCTTCCACTTCTTTATGTCAGCATCAGTTCCTGAAGGAGGAGGAACAGCTGATGTACTTGTTTCTGTGGGAGGCCTTGGACAATCTGTCAACACAGAATTAAAGATGTCCTCATCAAATGAATTCATGTAAAGTTTAATCCTTGCTTTCCATAGTGCAAACTTAGAGAGATTGCACATAGGAGGTCTGGTGCTAGCAAAGTCCTTGTTTTGTGCCATGAGTTTTAAAGATAAGTAAAACTAAAAGAAATAACCCTTTTGAGAGAAATGATCTTATCAGAGATCTTTTGATCCAGGTGTTAGCCTGTATGAATGATCAACCTCCCTCTGATACCAATTGAAAGTGCAGGATAAGATCAATCCTAACTCTACAGGGGGGTGAGTAGAGTTATTTAAAATAGTTTTGCAAATAAAAACTTGAGTGGAGAGAAAGTTTAGATTTACTTAGTGTATGGTGCTATAGCAAATAATCAGAGTAAAAAGAAATTCACAGCACAAAGCAAAACACAAAGAAACAAGCAATCCAGACGACACAAGGAGCTATAGTGGTTCCCCAAAATCCTGGGTAGTCCACTCTTCTATCACCCTTGATAGGAATCCACTTCAAGAAGAGTTGATCAGGTGTCTTGAGCACCAGAGAGTTTTTGACCAGGTTCTCACAAACCAAAGGAGCTGATTTTGACCAGGTTTCAGCAAAACCAAAGGTAACTTTTGAAGGGAGGTAAAATACTGTACAGAAAGAAAAAGAAAAAGGGGTGATGTTGTCTTCTCTATCAACAAGTAGAGAGAAGCAAAGTGGATCTGTAGATGTTGTCAAAGCTCCCCCTGAGATCAAGAAGTAGTTCAGGAAGGAGAGCTCTGCACAAGGGTGACAGGTCTTCAAAGATCTGATTTGCTCCAGCAAGGGATGATCCAAGAAAGTTGGATGGTTATGTCTAAAGCAATCAGAATTCCTGTGAGTGAGCTTTCAAAACAATATCACAGAGAGAGAGCAGCTGAAGTCCTGTATTGTTATTCTATGAATCTCTGTCTAGCTGAATGAATAATATATCTGAGTCTTCTTCTTCCTTTTTCTTTGATAGCCGTTGGAAGTCAGCATTAAATGCTTTCCTTAAATGTCCATGCCTCAAAGGAAATGTCAGGCAGACATTCCTTAGAAAATTCCTTGAGCCATGCACCAGATATGCTGTAACGGCCAATAAATCTTCAGCATTAATTGTCTAACAGAAGGAATTTGAATTCCTATTCAAAACTGACGGAAGTCTGGAAAACGTCGAGCTCACAGTAAAACGTCGATCTGAGCACGACACACGTCGGCCAGAGAGTGTTTTCTGTAAGCAGAACTGGGTTCGACGGAACGTCGAGCTGAGGTCGACTCCACGTCGAGCTGAGGTCGACTCTGCGTCGAGCTGGGATCGACTCTGCGTCGAGCTGAGATCGACTCTGCGTCGAGCTGAGATCGACTCTGCGTCGAGCTGAAGTCGACTCTGACTAGCCTATGTGACCTTTATAACAACAAGGAGGTCACAACACAAAATCCCTATAGAAATATAGTCAACCTGATCCAAATAGTAATAGGGTGTTCCAACAGGCTCTTCCTATAATTAAGAATAAAGCAGGCACAACCAAATATCCTAAAGTAAGAAACTATAGATAGCTTCCCCTTCACTAGCTCATAAGGTGTCTTTAGCTTAGTTTTATGGATAAGACTCCTATTCAAAATGTAGTTGGCAGTTTTAACTACTTTAGCCCAGTAGGACTTACGCAAATTTGACTCCACCAAAAATGCACTTCCTGATTTAATTAGAGTTCTATTTTTTTCAGCTACCCCATTTTCTTGGGGAGTTCTAGGAGCTGAAAAGCTTTGCCTTATTCCTTCATCCTCACATAATCTATGGATTAACTAGTTTTCCAACCTTATGCCATGGTCACTTCTAATTATAGACACTTAAGTGTTGAATTCATATTGAATTTGTCTAATGAATCGCGAGAGAATCCAAAAGGTGTCAAACTTATCTTTTAGAATGAACACCCAACTAAATCTAGAAAAATCATCGATAATTACTAAGTATAAGACTTTTCTCCTAAGCTCTGAGTGGTGAGTGGACCAAACAAGTCTATATGCAGTAGATACAAAACTCTAGGAGAATCATTCTTACCAATTTGTTTGAATGATGACATAATTTTCTTACCCAGCAGACATGTTCTACAAGGATTTAACTTTCTATACTTACCTTTTGGCAAGCCCCTAACCATGCTATCCTTTGTAAGCTTGGCTATGGTCTTATGATTAATATGACCAAGACTCCTATGTGAAAGCTCATTTCTGTCTACATCAACATTGAATAGACAAATTTTCTTATCACTTGAGCTGAAGTCAACAACATACACATTTCCCTTTCTAGACCCAAATAATGTAATTGTAATTGTCCTAGTTTCGATAATTTGGCATAAGTTGTGGGTGAAAATGTAACACCCCGGGTTTCTCATGTTTAAAAACCACAAATTTTCTAGTTACTGGAAGCTACTGCCCGACAATAGCAAGATACTGCTGGTAGTAGCGGGCGTCGAGTTGATGATGTATAGAATATCTAGTGGGGTCGAGTTGTTAGCGTAACAAACTAGTGCCATCGAGTTGCTATCGCCAGGCGATAGCGATAACGCTGGTGGTATTGATAAGTCAATCTAGTCGAATCTGTGCAGTCAATCTAGTCGATGCAGTCAAAAATGTTGATGAAGTAAAATTCGCTAATGTCGCGCGATAGCGACACCGCTGGCGATAGCATGCCACGTGTCGAGCGATGTTGAGGCGGTCGTTAAGCAGCAAAGCGGTGCAGGATAAGACCACCGCCACCGCCTACGCTACCGACAGGTGATAACGACACCGCTGGCGATAGCATGCCACGTGTCGAGCGATGTTGAGGCGGTCGTTAAGCAGCAAAGCGGTGCAGGATAAGACCACCGCCACCACCTACGCTACCGCAAGGTGATAGCGTGCTACGACGTGGCGGTAGCAAATTTAAAGAGAATGATTGATTAAATCGGGCCATTCATGTGTTTTGGCTTGAGGATCCTAAGGCTAGGATTCCACTCGTGTTTCTTAACCAAAGGAGTGTAGGAAGGGGATAATCATTTATCTTACACTATCTCTCTCTCCCTCTCACTTTCTCTTTATCCTTGAGGAAAGAAGGAAAGGAGGACACGGAAGCTGGTTTTCAGCCCTTGGAGAAGAGTTGGAAAGCCTTTAAAAGAGCTCTTGTGATTAGAGTTGCGAGCTGAGGTTAGATCTATGGAGAGGAAGGAGCTGCGAATGCTTCCATTCGAATCTCTTGAAATTTCATGGATCCTAAGCGATCTAAAAGGATAATGATCTTCCTTCTTAGATAAGTGAAGTCCTTATTTGACATGTGTATAGAAACCCTCATCAATTGGTGAAGAACGGGAAGTTTCCAACAGGTTGATCGGTGATATTCCTGATAGTAAACTTGTATATAGAATCTAGAATCGATGTGCGGAATATACAAGTTATGTGAAGCCCAGTCGGATAAGTTGGTATAGATTGGTGATGATAGATTTGTGTGTCAGAGAAGACTCTGTGGATAAACGTGTAGTTTTACAGAGTTTTAAGGTGTGCAACTTCTGTAGGTAGTACTGGAGGTGTGCTCCGAGAAAACACCCAATTGTGGGACAGGAACGTTGTTCTGTCAGATATCGTCTGGCGGTAGCGATACCATTGGCGATAGCTCCTGGTCATATTCAGCGAGTCGATTGTGATGGATGTGAAGCCTAGGTCCTAGGGATGGGGTGCGTAGCATTAGACAGTGTGAAGGCCTGCTATGCCTAGCTGGAGAAAGATATTGTGATTCTGTTGGTTACAGCCAGACGGTAGTGCTACCGCTGGTGATAGCTCCCAGTGAGCTGATATATGATTGCAATACCAGGTCTTGGGGACAAGTTAGGTAGCATGTGGAGCTGAGAGCCTGGAGTGCCCAGCTTTGGTGATCATGAGAGCCAGCCATGTTACATAACATTGGTTAAGTATGCGGTAATGGACAAGAGGAAGCTGACCCGCATCGTGTGTAGCACAAATGACGATTTGAGCAATGGGTTGTTGCTAAACTATACCTACATTATGTCATTCGGGCTAGATTCCTAAGGTACTTGGAATCATCATTGGCATAGAAAAGAGTCATGACTATGCGCCTGACAAGTGAATGCTCAATGCTGACCATCGGTCTAGGACTGAGAATGGTGGTGGGACTAGGAAAGTCTAGTACATCGATAATGTGCCCTGAGTGCATGAGATTTATGGCCTTGCGTGCCAACGTTTGTGGTGGTTAAGATATAAATATATTTCCATTCTGCTTGCTTGCATGGAAGGAGTACCGCCGCCCCGAGTGAGGGGTGTGGTCATTATAAATTGGTCAGCAAAAGCTGACCATTGCTTTTTTTGCCACATCTTGGTGGTTTGTCCCTTTGTAGGTGCTGGAGAGCCGAGCGGGAAATTGCAGCCTGAAGCACTTTTTGCTTTGCTGGCTAGCCCTCGAAGGCCCAAGTTTGAAACATTTACTATTTTCATGTATGGTCGGCTTGTGTACCGATGTATGTAAGGCATATATTATAAAGGAAACAGTTTGTAAGACCTTAAGGCCAAACTCTTTGTGTATTTTTATGTCATTCCTCAGTTGGTTAGTGGACATTCCTTGTGTTGGATTCATTTATAACAAATGCTTCTACTAGAATGCAACTCTGAGTTAGGATGCGTAAATGGTTTGGTTTCAATGCATAACTCCACTAACTGTCCGTGGAATATAGCATGTGGCCCCGACCGGACCTTTTGTTATATTCTACGTGACAGATGGGTGGGTTACAATTTGATCTCAGCTTCTGTTGTCAGTCTTTCTTATTCGAATTTGCGGTCAAATTCTTTTAAGGGGTGGTGAGCACGTGTTTGTGTGTTACCATTACAAAATGAAAGAACCCATGAATGTCCACTTAGGAATGAAAATACACACGGTTGTGAAACCTGTGTGTTCCTGTGATTGATGTTTTGCCATATGTTTAGTCTCTTAATTGTGTGTTTCATGATTATATGTTACTAGAAACGTTGTGGGGCAATCCCAGCCTCGGCGCTCGGCGGAAAGTAGTGTGCCTACTGAGGTGCCTACACCTCCTCCTTTTTATAAAATGATAAGATTGGTTATTGAAGTCGCGTTTGTACTAATCAATGCGCAACCAGGAGGGCAAGTACAACCTCCTGCCCCTGAGGTTGCCTTAGAGTAGGTTGGTGTAGTTGAACCTGTGACTATGAGGCAAGTACCCGATGAGCCTTTAGCAGCAAGGCAAGCGATGGATAAGCAGCTAAAGCATTTTCTAAGCTTCCATCCTCCAACATTTGAGGGAACTGGATCCCCTACTCAGACAGAAGACTGGCTCTCAAGAATAAAGAGAACCTTGACGGTGATGGAGACGGAGGAGAGACAATAGGTTACTGTGGCTACCTTTATTTTAGAAGGAGAATAAAGACTCTGGTGGGATGAGCTGGAATTACATCAGTTTGCTGGAAGGCAATTGACTGAGGTTTCATTGGAGAAGTTTTTGAGACTTTTTCTGGCGAGGTATCTCCAATCTGCATAGAGGATTACAATAGAGAATCAGTTGCATAGGTTAACTTAGGGTGATAGTTCTGTTGATGGCTACTTGCATGAGTTCATGAGATTGGGATGGTATGCGGGCTCTACATTTGCAGATGAGAAGAAAAAGACCAATCAGTTCTATGAGGGACTATGTGATGATCGAGGTTACTTCTCTAAGGTCCAATGATGTAGGGCTTTTTGAAATTGATAAATACTGCTTGATCCCTGGAGTAGGATATAAAATGCGTACAACGAAGAATGACTTGGCTATGAAAAAGCTAGAGTTTCAGGTGTCGCGTTAGGCAAACCTGAAAAAAATCGATGGAAGAAGAATATTAAATATTTGGGGCCAGATTCTTCTAATTATTCTAGAGCAACTCTCGGGCAAGGTCCGCCCACTTGCTATACTTGTGGCAAGCTAAGACACTTTGCCCAAGATTGTTAAAGTGGTCCTCCGAAGTTGGGTGCGACTTATACGGAGAAAGGGAAGGCAAAGGAGCCAATTGCGTCCCATTATGCTCTAACTCAGCCCCGACTGTACAATCTTGGCCAATAGGAGGCCATAAACCAAAGCGATATGGTGGCATGTACGGTTTAGTATAAAGCTTTTACCACTTTATATACTTGCTACCTTGTGCATTACTTAACTTGTTTGAATTAAGCTTTGCCCTAATCTTGGACTATATAGCGAGTGCACTGTTCAATACAGGTGCTTCACATTACTTTTTTTTTCTGAGGACTTCGTGTTGCGTATTAGAGCGCCTTATTTTATATTGACAGATAGATTGGATGTTTTGCTATCTAATAGATTCTTGATCCATGCAGATAGGACTTGTTATGTTCAAGTGCGGATAGGAAGTCATGACTTTGGATTGGAAGCATCTGTACTACCGATATCTGAGTTCGATGTGCTTTAGCATGGACTAGCTCTCGCAGCAGCGTGCCTGCATTGATTGCAACACAAAGGAAGTCACACTGGGAAAAAACACCGAACGTGAGACAAAATTCACTAGTATGTGAGGGTCGAGCAAAATACTGATGTGTGCTCTCTAAGTGATCAAAGTTGTCCGGAAGGGCTCATAGTTATTCTTCACGCTATTGAAGGTTGTAGAGCCGAAGTCCAGTTTGATGACATTCTTATTGTGTCGGAGTTTGCGGATTTGTTTTCTAAAGATCTCCCTGGAATTCCACCTCAGTGAGAGATCAACTTCACTATTGAGTTGGTGCTAGGTGCGAAACATGTGTCACGCTCACCGTACTGAGTAACGCCAAAGGAGATGGCGGAACTGAAGGTTCAGTTACAAGAGTTTTTAAAGCAAGGATATATACGTGCAAGTATGTTACCTTGGAGTGCATAGGTCCTCTTTGTGAAGAAGAATGGTTGAAGCTTGCGTCTATGTATTGACTACCGAGAATTTGAACAAGCTGACTGAGATGAACAAGTATCTGATTTCGAGAATTGATGATTTGTTTTATCAGCTGGTTGGATCAACAGTCTATTCAAATCTAGATTTGAAGTTCGACTATTATCAATTGCATATCAGGGAAAGTGATATTCCCAAGACAATGTTTGGTACATGCTATGAACACTATGAGTTCACCATGATGTCGTTTTAGTTAACAAATACGCATCGATATTCATGGATTTGATGCACAATACCTTTCAAGAGTATTTGGACTAATTTGTGATCGTCTTTATAGATGACATATTGGTATACTCTAAGTCAAAGGAGGATCATGCAACTCATTTGAGATTGGTTTTGCATACCCTGAGGAGGAATCGACTCTATGCCAAGTTTTCTAAGTATGAGTTTTGGCTATCGTCAGTGGCTTTTCTTGGTCATGTGGTTAGTGGAGAGGGTATTACAGTGGATTCGATGAAGATAATTGCAATACGGGAGTGACCTGTGTTGACTACTGTGGCGGAAGTTAGGAGCTTTCTTGGACTTGCTGGCTACTATAGGTGCTTCATAGAGAACTTTTCGCGGATAGCTCTAACTCTTACTATGTTGATAAGGAAGGATCATAAGTTCGTTTGTACGCCAGAGTGCGCGCTAGCTTTTGAGGATTTGAAGAGTCGTCTGAACACGGCACAGAAGGTTATGAGATCTACATCGATGCCTCAGGGTGTGTCTTAGGATGCGTTCTTCTGTAGTTTGGAAAGGTAATAGCTTATAGCTCTTGCTAATAGAAGGTGCACAAGAGAAATTATCCATTCCACGACTTGGAGTTGGCGCCCGTGATATTCTTCCTAAAGCTATGGCATCATTATTTATATAGTGTGAAGGTTGACATCTTTACGGACCATAAGTGCCTAAAGTATCTATTGAACCAGAAGGATTTGAGTATGCGACAAAGGAGGTGGATGGAGTTCCTTGGGGACTACACCTTCGAGATACATTATACTCTCAGGAAGGGAAATATTATTGATGATGTGTTGAGTCGCAGGACTCTGGCACAGTCCATCTGGATACAGATGCATGATGAGCATCTTATTCATGACTTGGAGGCCATGTAGAACTCTTGTGTTGGTGGGAGCTCTAGTGTAAATGCATGCTTAAACTGTACTGATGTGTAATATGTCCTCGAGGACAGGATTCATCAAGCATTGGAGCTAAATGGTAGCATGAAATGCTATTTTACAGAGACTATGGATGGGTAAAATGCCTAGTTTTCATTTGAAGATGGTCTTTTATGGAAGAATAGTCGGTTGTGTGTCCTAAATGTGGGCAAATTATTGGAGGAATTGATGTACCAGACACACTATACAAAGTAATCAATCCACCCAAGAAGCACAAAGATGTTCAAGGACATGAAAAAGCTGTTCTGGTGGCCAGGTATGAAGAAGGGCATAACTCTTTATGTGGTGAAGTGTCAAACTTGTGCCCTAGTGAATGTTGAATGTCATAAACATGGTGGTTTCATGAACTCATTACCGATACTGGATTGGAAGTTTGATGATATATCTATGAAGCTCGTGCACATCTTACCGAGAAGGCAGAGCAGGAACAATGTTGTTTGGGTGATCGTTACCCGATTTCTAAAGGTGTCACACTTCATTCCAAACAGGAGGGATGATTTAGTAGAAAAGCTGGCAAAGTTGTATGTTGACAACATATTACGATTACACGGTATGCCCCGTAGCATCGTCAGTGACCGAGACGTGGGTTTCACTTCGAAAGATTTGAGGCTAATCCACCAATTATTGGGTGCCAAGCTAAAGTTCAGCATGACCATTCATCCGCAAATGGATGGTTAGACCGAGAGGGTAAATAAGAAAATGGAGGATATGCATCGCATGTGCGCCCTGGATTTTGGGAAGAGGTGGGAGGACCATCTCTTTATGACCGAGTTCACCTATAACAATACCTACCAAGCGAGTATTAATGACGCCCTTCGATGCCTTATACGATAGGAAGTGTCGTACTTCATTGGCTTGGGTAGAAATAGGTGAATTGAAGATGTATAAAAGTAAAGACATCAAATATATGACTTCGACGATACATTTGATTAGGGAGCGACAGCTGATTGCTCCGGATAGACAGACAAAGTACTATAATGCCAAGAACAAAAACAATGAGTTTGCGGATGGAGAATCGGTTTATCTCAATATCAAGTCGTTCAAATGTATATCCAAGATTCGATGCTTGAAGAAGCTGAGTCCGAGAACCTTAGGGCTTTTGAAATTATTGAACAGATTGGTGAAGCTACATATCAGCTTGCTCTTTTAGTATAACTAAGTGGTTTGCACGGTGTGTTTCACATATCGGTGTTGCATAAGGCATTGCAAGAGCCTACACAAGTGGTTACTACGAATATGGTGTCGGTCGATGATGGGTTGAAAACGAAGGTCAAGACCATTCGAATGGAAGACACAGAGGTCAAGCAGCTACGAAAGAAGTCGATCAGAATGTTTAAGGTCTGTTAGAACAACTGTGGTCATGAGAAACTATCATGTGGGTACGAGCAAACCATGATCGAGGAGTTCCCCAAGCTTTTTTATTGAGGTACATTTTGTACTTCTTTGTTGTTTTTTGAAATGTTTAATTTCGGGAAGAAATTTCTTAAAGGGGATGATTTGTAACTCCCAAGATTTCCCATGTTTCAAAACCACAAATTTTCTAGTTACTGGAAGCTATCGCCCGAAGATTGCAAGATACCACCGAAGATAGCGGGCTTCGAGTTAATGGCGTCAAGAACAGCCAGTGGTGTTGAGTTATTGGCATCTAGAACTAGTGGCGTCGAGTTGTTACTATCAGGCGATAGCGATAATGCTTGTGGTAGTGATGAAGTCGATCCAGTAGAATTTGTGCATTCAATCCATTCAATGCAGTCTAAAAAGTTGATGAAGTCGAATTTTATAATGCTAGGTGATAGCGATGCTACTGGTAAAAAGCATGTCACGTGTCGAGCGATGCTGAGGCAGTCGTTAAGCTACAAAGCAGTGCTGGATAAGACCACTGCCACCGCCTAAGCTACTACCAGGCGCTAGCGTGCTACCGTGTAATACTAGAAAATTTAAAGAGAATGTCTATCTAAATTGGGCCATCCATGTGTTTTGGCCTGAGGATCTTAAGTCCAGGATTCCTCTCGTGTTTCATAATTAGAGGAGCGTAGGAAGGGGATAATCATTTCTCTTACACACTCTCGCTCTCTCTCACTTTCTCTTCATCCTTGAGGATAGAAGGAAAGGAGGACAAGCAAGCAGATTTTTAGCCCTTGGAGAAGAGTTGGAAACTCGTTGAAGGAGCTCTTGTGGTGAGAGTCGCGAGCCAAAGTTATATCTGTGGAGAGGAAGGTGCTGCGAACGCTTCCATCCGGATCTCTTGCAATTTCATGGCTCCTAAGCAATCGACAAGGGTAACAATCTTCTTTCTTGGACAAGTGAAGTCCTTATTTGGCATGTGCATGGAAACCCTCACCAATTGGTGAAGAACGGGAATTTCCAATGGGTTGATCGGTGATATCCCCGGTAGTAAACTTGCATATAGAATCTGAAATCGAGGTACGAGATAGGCATGTTGTGTGAAGCCCACCCGGACAGGTTGGTCTGAATTGGTGTTGATTAATTTGCGTGTCGGAGAAGACTCTGTGGATAAACGTGTAGTTTTATAGAGTTTTGGGGTGTGCAGCTTGTTGGAGGTAGTACTGAAAGTGTGCTCTAGGAAAACACCCAGTTGTGGGAAAGGAATGTTGTTTTGTCAAATATCATCAGTCGGTAATGATATCATTTGTGATAGCTCCTGGTCGTATCTAGCGAGACGATTGTGATGGATGTGAATCTTAGGTCCTATGGATCTGGTGCGTAGCATCAGATAGTGTAAAGGTCTGTTGTGCTTAGCGGAAGAAAGATGTTGTAATTCTATTTGTTACCGCCAGGTGGTATGCTACTACTGGCGATAGCTCCCAATGAGTTGATATGTTATTACAAGCCTAGGTCCTTGGGACAAAGTGGATAGCATGTGGAGCTGAGAGCCTTGAGTGCCCAGTTGTGGTGGCCATGAGAGCCAGCCATATTACATAACATTGGTTATGTATGTGGTAACGAGCAACGGGAAGCTATCCCGCGTCGTGCGTAGTACAAACGGAGATTTGAGAAATGGATTGTGGCTAAACTGTACACGCACTGCGTCGTTCGAGCTAGATTCCAAAGGTACTTGGAATTGTTGTTGGCATAGGAAAGAGTCATGGCTACATTCCTGACAAGCGAATGCTCAATGTTGACCATCGGTCTGGGACTGAGGATGGTGGTGGGACTGGGAAAGTCCAGTACACCGATAATGTTCCCTAGGTGCACTGGATGTATGGACTTTCATGCCACTGTATGTGGTTGTTAAGATATAGATATATTATTATTCTGCTTGCTTGCAGGGAAGGAGCACCGCCGCCCCAAGTGAGGGGTGGGGTCATTATAAATTGGTTAGCTAAAGCTGACCGTTGCTTTTTTTGCCACGTCTTGGTGGATTGTCCCTTTGCAGGTGCTGGAGAGCTGAGCGGGAAATAGTGGGTTGATGCACTTTTTGCTATGATGGCTGACCTTCGAAGGCCCAAGTGCAAAATGTTTACTATTTTCATGTATGGTCGGCCTGTGTGCCGATATATATAAGACATATATTTTAAAGAAACGGTTTGTAAGACCTTAAGGCCAAACTCTTTGTGTATTTTTTTGTCATTCCTTAGTTGGTTAGTGGACATTTCTGGTGTTTGGTTCTTTTGTAACAAATGTTTCTGCTAAAATACAACTCTGAGTTAGGATACGTGAATGGGTTGTTTTCAATGCGTAACTCCACCGTCTGACCGTGGAATATGGTGTGGGGCCCCGATCGAACCTTGTATTATATTCTACGTGACGGATGGGGGTGTTACAGAAAACAACATTGTATTCACCATCACAACTAACAAATGCTAATTAGATTATGTTGGAGTCCTTCAACATAAGCTACTTTAGAGAAGTGATAGATTATAATTACTGGTAGTCAAACTCACCTAGAGGGGGGGTGAATATGTGTCTTGCTGTTTTAGTGGGTTCTTTTTTTATTTCAGCAGTTAAGTAAGAAAAAAAGCAAGCACATAGAAAACACAGAGGTTTATAGTGGTTCCCCAAGGTCTAAGTACATCCACATTAACTCTACACCTATCTAGCTATGTGCTAGACTAGGCAACCTCCTTCAAACTCGGCTCAACATAGCTTACAAAACAAATCCCTTAGAATTTCTCAGGTCTCCTCCAATACCCTACCTAAGGCACACATGCACTACACTCAAGCTTATTAAAATTCCCTACCATAGAGTTCTCCAACTCCTACAGCTCAGAAACCTTCCAGGTTTCCTACATCGGACTTAACTCAAGTCCTACCTCGGATTTCCACTAAAATCCTACCACTCAGGCTAGGAGTACATCCCTACAGCTCAAGCACAAGGGCCATATAACTCTGGAACAATTGCCCTACAGAAAATGTAATGAAAGAGATTACAATAGAAGTCCAATTTATAGTTAGACCTTGAAAATTGAGACCTTCTGTTGTTCTTGCTTTGATGGCAAGATCTAGAGCTGGTCCCTGACTAAATGATCTTTAGGTTTTCCACGGGTTAGGGCAAGCTCCACCTTGATATTCTTCTTCTTACAGATGGTAGAAGATCAATCTTGAGTCACATAATCGACTCCACTTGTTCTTCTAAATGCCTTCAGCAAGAACTATCTTTGTTTTCTTTTAACATCGTCAAGCTCTTTCTTGAAATTAGGTTTTGTGTAATGATACTGTTCCATTTACCTAGAAGTTCCTCTTTATACTCTTTGATAATCTGCAACAGCCTCAGAAAACGTCTTGTCAAAGCATGGACAAGAATAGAATAGTTTATTCCTGCTTTCGGCGCCAGCGCCAATTTTGACTTCCGCCAATTTATACTGGCTCAACGACATTATTTGAATTTGTCAGTTGTACCGCTGAGTATTGACTTCATTCTCAGCGGTATTAGACTTGGTGCTGAGACCTACATCTTTTAACGGCTATTTCTGAATCTTATCAATGGTATCGCTGAGAAAATCATTCATTCTCAGCGATATTTGCCTTAGCGCTAAGATCTATGACTCTCAGTAGTTTCTGCATTCTTCTCATTGTCTTATAGATATAGCTGATGTGAGAAAACAGGTAAATAACAGAACTTTACTGCTCCAAAAATTTACATAATACAAGGGTATGCCCCTTATTTATAGAAAAGGGGGGAGAGAGAGAAAATAAGAAAGAGAAAAAAAAAGCAATGCCCGTCACAAGCGATTAGGCGGTTACATAAAAATTTAACCGCTCTGACTATGCGGTTAGAAAAAAACTATCTATACAACTACAACATTCCAGCACAAGCTTTGTCGTTTGTACTCATTCATTGCTACAACTGCAGTTAGCATAACCTAACAGCCATATAAAGTTGTGATTAGACAAAGTTTAACCGCGAGTCTGCACCAGAGGCCGCTTGAGAACTCCAAACACCATTCTTGACTGCCATCTAGATCTGACCTCAGTAGTCACCTCTGTTATAAGTCACTAATTATAGTTATTTTCATATAGTTTTTATTTAATTAATAATAAGATTATAATTATATTTTAGTAATTATGGTTCTAATTGCTTTATTTTCATATTTCAGGTCAATATGAGCTGCGAATAGCAATTTGGAGCTTGCTGGACTGATCAGGAGTTGAAACGGAGAAAATGATCATTTTTGGTCACGGATAGCTGAACTTCAAATGGTCATAACTTTCAAACCAGGCAGAGTTACGGGACGTGCAACCAGTCAACGGAAAGAGGACGACGTCCTCTACAATTCTAGAGAATTTCACAAGTACACGCCCGTGACACGGGCATGTCTAGATTAAAAAAAAATATTTCTCCAGAAAGCTTCCCTGAACAATTATGGGACTTTTTTCTAAGGACACGCCCCTGTCACGGGCGTGACCTACCCGAAACTGCAAAATTAATCCCAGATTACGCCGTTTCCAACCGTTTTGCTGGCCCAGTCAGACACGCCCTAGGTCACGGGCATGACCAAGGGCGTGACCACTTCAGAAACAGCAGAATTACTTCCCGCCGTTCCCATTCCCGTCGTTTCTTGTAACAGACTAGACACGCCCTAGGTCACGGGCGTGACCTAGGGGCGTGACCCGCAAAACGACGATTTTTGGCGGTTTTTCTCCAACATTCCCGGGCTTTCAAGACTGCAGTTTCCGAGCCTGACACGCCCTAGGACACGGGCGTGACATAGGGCATGACTCCCAAGCAGAAAAATCTATAAATAGCAGATGTGTTCAGAAGCTGAGGAGGAAGATTAGGAGCATGTTTTAGGAGTATTTTGTAGCTTAGTTTATTGTTTTTCAGCATTATCTTTTATGTAATTTCAAATTCATAGTTTAGATTTCAATTCAAGAATTTCCTTTTTGCAAACATGTTCTTCTTTCTCTTCTTTTTATGTATTTTTTTTATCATGTCAAGTAGCTAATTTACAGTAGCACTTGATCATGATGAACTTTGAAAGTGAATAAACTCATTTTGTCAAACTCTTTATTTATCACTATCGATTTATCTTTGAATTGTTTTGTATCGAATTCATATTTCGCGAATATGTTTTCAATCCTAGATCCGTATCTTAAATGACTGAGAGGTTGCGGATACGAGCAAATCACTCAAAGATAGAAGGAGATGCATGCACTCCTCGAGAGAGGATGACATGGATCTTCCGGATTGGAGTCAAATCCAATAGCGGGGTTCACCGCGTAAAGCAAGCTTAGGGGTTTCGACTGGCCGAGAGGTCTTAATCGATCAACCTAAGGTTAGTCAAAAGCATGAGCTCGAGAGAGACGCTTTCGTACTTAAGGAACCTCCACGGTCTAAGTAGGTAAATTAGAGTTTGCATTTTATTGAAGTTTATTTGAATTGAAAGGGAGTCTAGATCAAGTGCTTGTTTTTTAATTTATCTTTCTCCTATAGTTAATTTAACCTCATTCTTGTACTTCGATAAAATAATATTTATTTGCGTGAGTAGAAGTACTCAATAGGCCCCGAGTCTAATACGACATTTCCTATACTATATTTCGATAGGTACACTTGCCTATTTGAGATTTTAGTTCGGATAATATTTTAAAACTATAGAAAATCTTCATCAAGTTTTTGGCGCTGTTGCCGGGGACTATTTTGTTGATATTTTGAAAACGCGAATTGTATTACTTTTATCCCTCTTTTTCTCTATCGTCATTTCTCTTTTTAATTTTCTTTTTCAAATTCATTTCAATTAGCTAACGGTTGTTTTTTTTTCTTCTTTTATAAAAAAAATGTTATCACAATTGGCCGCTAAAATTGCCGAGCTTACACACAAAGTAAATCTTTTGAAAGCCGCAAGACAACGCCAAATTGTTTGTTATTATTGTGGTGGTTCTCATCAAAGTGAATATTGTTATCATTATAATTTTTATCAAAATCTTTCTTATGAAAATAATTTTTATAATAATTATGAAACTAACTATTCTCACTTTTATGATAATTCTTTTTCAAATTTTTATGAAAATAATTTTTCAAATCCTTCTAATTTTCATGAAAATACTTTTTCGAATTCAAATATGAATAATTATTTCGATTTAAAAAATTCTTCTTCCATCTCGGATGTTGGTTTTTCTTGTTCGCAAGATCAACCGGGAAACTTCCCGAGTGATGAAAATAATTATTTAGATCCGAATTTTTATCCTTCTTTTATCACACCACACACTTCTTCTTCTAATTTTGGGGACTTTACACAATTTCAAGTTGATACTCCCCAAAATTTAGAAGAAATTATCACTTGTTCTACTAATTTTTCTCCTTCTTTAAATATTTCACCTATGGTGGAACATGAATCTTCATGTACCCCCTTGGTGTCTTATTCAAAGGAGGAAGAAGAATTATTATATCAACAATTTATTAATTTTATTGGCACACCGGACGAAGTAGAAGAAAAACATGTGTCTCCTCCTACGACTTCCAATTTTTCTCCTCCATGCACAATTTATGACTTTTTAGGAGCAAAAATATTTGATCCTGATGCGTCCAATGATTTTATTTCCAGTAAATTTTTGGATAAAAAATTAATTTTAGAAAATAAACAACCGGAGCCTAATCTTATACCTTCGCAAGAGCCTCCTCCTTGCGAAGATTTTTCTGAAACGCTTACTTTTGATTTTTGGAGCCGTTGCAATTAAACGTCATCCACGATCCATTTGCCGCTCCTCTACAAAAATTCAAATCACCTCAGGTATGGATCAGTGATTTGAATCTAAATTTTCAAGTCAACTACAAGAAGGAAAATCAAGAAGAAAGCGGAGGAGTAGCCGGGCAAGCAACTTTGGCATCTTCGCCAAAGCATGAATTAAGGGAGTTGCCCGTTCACTTTAATTTTTATTTTCCATTTTCTTAACCCAAACCGTCTAGCTTAAAGACGGGAAAAAGAAAAGCGCTCTTGGGAGACACCCCTTGATTATCTTTAAATCATTGCAATTTTTTTTATGCATTTTTCCCCTCCTACTTGGCAGGTAAACATTGGGGACAATGTTTATTTTTAAGTATGGGGGTGGACTCCATTTCATGCTTTTATTTAAAAAAAAATTGAAGAAAATCTTTAAAAATACAAAAAAAAAATTGCTTTCTTTTCATTTTTAAAAAAATACAAAAAAATAGAAAATCAAAAATTAATTTCTTGGAAAGGGCCGTGTTGGGCTTTCATCCCACAAAACTGCCTAGTACCTTGTGAACCCGTCACTAGGTAGTCCTTGGGAAGTCCAAGAAATAACAAAAAAAATAGGATTTTAATTTATCTTTTCTTTGTTTTAGTATTGTTATCTTAAAAAAAATTCCAAAAATATAAATAAACCCCTACTTAATTTTATGTGATTTTCATCAATTTAATTGAGTTTATTTATAGAATTTTTATAATTTTCAAATTGCTAGTCTTTTATTTTATCATAGTTAGTTAAATTAATTTTTAGCGATTTAATTTTGAGAAATAAACTTATGAATTAATTTTGTTTAGAGAACCTTATTTACTTCTTTTTCTCTTAATTCTAATTAGTTTCAATTTTATAGTGTTTAGTTTAACATTCTTTTGATTTAATTATAATCATTTATGCTTACAGATTCTTAGGAAATTCTAAATTTACTATAGTCGCTCTCTAATTATTTTAATTTAATCTAAATTTTGTGTAACCTTCCCTTTATTTTCAATTTTCTTGTTAGATCATATGTCATCGGGATGAGAGGATAAAATTCATCATCCCTTGGTACACATATGCAATTTTTTATTTTGGTTAGATCATATGTCATGGGACTTATAAATTCCTTAGTACACATATGCAATCCCCAAATAAAAAAATAGGAGTAAAAGAATAAAATTCATTACTCCCATTTAATTTTTGTTTTGATTTGAAGAGAAAAAATATTTATTCATATGTCATGGAAAATGAGAGGATAAAATCCATCATTTTCTTGGTAAACATATGCAAATATCAAAAGAAAAAATGTGTGGGGTGAGAGGATAAAATTCATCGCCCCCAATCCAAAAACTCTTCATTTTCCTTTTCCCCAAATCCTAAAAAAATGGTTTTAGAAGTAAATTAAAATACTAAGAGAGCATAAGTAGTAGTTAAAAATTTCTTACAAGTTTTTTTTAGTAATAATGTGAATAATTCTAATCTAATTTTGTTTGCTAAATTACTTAATTTTGAATTCTAATTAATTTATATGAGAAATTTTTGCTAAATACCTTTCTCTGTACATTTTAATTTCATAGTTTAGGATTTAATATTTAAATCGCTAAATTTTATTTTTAACTTTCTTTTGATTTAATAAATTTTTAGTTTAAATTAAAAAAATATAAATTTCTTATCAGTACTTCTCATAGTTTTGCTCTGGAATAGCAAAAGATTAAGTATGGGGGTATTTGATAAGTCACTAATTATAGTTATTTTCATATAGTTTTTATTTAATTAATAATAAGATTATAATTATATTTTAGTAATTATGGTTCTAATTGCTTTATTTTCATATTTCAGGTCAATATGAGCTGCGAATAGCAATTTGGAGCTTGCTGGACTGATCAGGAGTTGAAACGGAGAAAATGATCATTTTTGGTCACGGATAGCTGAACTTCAAATGGTCATAACTTTCAAACCAGGAAGAGTTACGGGACGTGCAACTAGTCAACGGAAAGAAGACGACGTCCTCTATAATTCTGGAGAATTTCATAAGTACACGCCTGTGACACGGGCGTGACATTTGTGTCACGGGCGTGTCTAGGAAAAAAACAGATTTCTCTAGAAAGCTTCCCTGAACAATTATGGGACTTTTTTCTAAGGACACGCCCCCTGACACAGGCATGACCTAGGGCGTGGCCTACCCGAAACTGCAAAATTAATCCCAGATTGTGCCGTTTCCAACCGTTTTGCTGGCCCAGTCAGACACGCCCTAGGTCACGGGCGTGACCAAGGGCGTGACCACTTCAGAAACAGCAGAATTACTTCCCGCCATTCCCATTCCCGCCGTTTCCTGTAACAGACTAGACACGCCCTAGGTCACGGGCGTGACCTAGGGGCGTGACCCGCAAAATGGCTATTTTTGGCAGGTTTTTCCAACGTTCCCGGGCTTTCAAGACTGCAGTTTCCGAGCCTGACACGCCCCAGGACACGGGCGTGACATAGTGCGTGACTCCCAAGCAGAAAAATCTATAAATAGCAGATGTGTTCAGAAGCTGAGGAGGAAGATTAGGAGCATGTTTTAGGAGTATTTTGTAGCTTAGTTTATTGTTTTTCAGCATTACCTTTTATGTAATTTCAAATTCATAGTTTAGATTTCAATTCAAGAATTTCCTTTTTGCAAACATGTTCTTCTTTCCCTTCTTTTTATGTATTTTTTTATCATGTCAAGTAGCTAATTTACAGTAGCACTTGATCATGATGAACTTTAAAAGTGAATAAACTCATTTTGTCAAACTCTTTATTTATCACTATTGATTTATCTTTGAATTATTTTGTATCGAATTCATATTTCGCGAATATGTTTTCAATCCTAGATCCGTATCTAAATGACCGAGAGGTTGCGGATACGAGCAGATCACTCAAAGATAGAAGGAGCTGCATGCACTCCTCGAGAGAGGATGACATGGATCTTTCGGATTGGAGTCAAATGCAATAGCGGGGTTCACCGCGTAAAGCAAGCTTAGGGGTTTCGGCTGGCCGAGAGCTCTTAATCGATCAACCTAAGGTTAGTCAAAAGCATGAGCTCGAGAGAGACGCTTTCGTACTTAAGGAACCTCCACAGTCTAATTAGGTAAATTAGAGTTTGCATTTTATTGAAGTTTATTTGAATTGAAAGGGAGTCTAGATCAAGTGCTAGTTTTTTAGTTTATCTTTCTCCTATAGTTAATTTAACCTCATTCTTGTACTTCAATAAAATAATATTTATTTGCGTGAGTAGAAGTACTCAACAGGCCCCGAGTCTAATACGACATTTCTTATACTATATTTCGATAGGTACACTTGCCTATTTGAGATTTTAGTTCGGATAATATTTTAAAACTATAGAAAATCTTCATCACTCTGCTACCTTAGAAAGATTGATAGACTGCCAGACTGGTTTGCCTATCAAGACTGCCAAACCAAACCTTCGCAAGCCAGAGCACCATTCAAAGAGTTTAACCACAAGGGCTCTAGTAAATAGATTGCCAAACCTGTCTGCTTGTGCTAGCCGCCGATCGACTAATAGAACCGGCTCCAACACTTGCCAAGATACAAAGTACAGACCACTGCTACGTACTATCCGTCCATCAGAACTGTCTGCCAGACCTGTCTGCCAGACCTCTAAGAGATAACCTCCAAAGCTGACCTCCAGGAGCTAACCACAAGGCTGACCACCAATCTGTCTACCAGACCACTGTGATTCCTTATGTTTTAACACTCCCCCTCAAGCTGGAGCATATATGTCAACCATGCACAGCTTGTTGCAGACAACTGAAACGTAATACACTGGTATGGTAAGGATATCGACAAGCACTTTATCAGAGGTGACAAACGGAGTGCAAATATGATTCGTCAACGCCTCTTCTCTGATGAAATGGTATTCTACTTCAATATGCTTCGTCCTTTCATGAAAAACTGGAATTTTCGAAATATATATAGTTGTCTTGTTGTCACAAAACATCGGTAGATGATGATCATAAACTTCTCCCAAATTAATCATTAATGTCCGCAACCAATTCAGCTCACAGGTAGTCAAGGCCATACTTCTATATTCGGCTTTGACACTTGACCTGAAAACTACAGCCTATTTCTTGCTCTTCCAGCTGACCAGATTTCCTCCAATGAAGGTACATAAACCAGACATGGAATTTCTATCTTCCTTATCATTTACATAGCTAACATCAGAATAAGACTCAATCCGCAAATGACCATTCATCTGAAACAGAAGCCCTTTTCCTAGAACTCCTTTCATATACTCCAAGATTTTTAGAGCTGATTGAAGATGACACTCCTTAAGAGCTTTCATAAACTGGCTCACCCTTCCTACAACATAATAGATATTTGGGCTTGTAATTATCAGATAAATAAGTTTTCCAATAAGCCGTCAATATCTGGTAACATTTTCAAGTAGAGGTGAATCCTCATTACAGCACTTGTCATCACCAACAACCATTAGACACCGATTAGGTTTAGTCCCAAGAAGACCTGTCTCATTCAAAAGATCCAAGGCATACTTTCGCTGTGAAAGAACTACAAAATTAGGCTTTCGGGAGATCTCAATCCCCATGAAGTACTTGGGAGACCCTATATCCTTTATAACAAAATACTTAAGAAGATGCTTCTTTGTCAGGTCAATGCCCTTATTATTATCCCCTGTAAGAATAATGTCATCGACATAGACTGTAAGAATAACTAGGCCAGCTGAGGTCTTGCGAATGAACAAAGAGTGATCTACATCACTTCGAGTAAAACAAACAACAGAAATAACCATGCTGAACTTCTCAAACATGGCTCTCGGAATTTGCTTAAGGCCATAGATTGTCTTCCTTTACTTACAGACCTGAGACTCCCCCTGAGAAACATACCCAGAAGGTTGCTGCATATAGACAGTATCCAATAAATCACCATAAAGAAAGGCATTTTTGGCATCCAGTTGAGACATCTCCTAGTATATGTTAATAACCACAAAAAAAAGAATGCTGATTGCAGTAATCCGAGCAACATAAGAGAAAGTGTCAAAGAAATCCACACCGTAGGTCTGAGTAAAACCCTTGGCGATAAGTCGAGTCTTGTAATGATCAATTGTACCATCAAGAATAAAATTGATTACAAAGACCCAACGATAACCAACCACATCAGCACCTAGAGGGGTAGTGACAAGAGTCCAAGTACCCTACTCCGTCAAATTTTTCATTTCTTCATCCATGGCGTCTTTCCAATGAGGAATAACAAGATCCTCCTGATAGGTAGTTGGGAGGACATTTGCTGAGAGAGAGAGAGAGCAAAGCCCTTGGAGGAAGTGAACAGCCGAGCATAAGAAACAGCATTATGAATAGAATGTTGAGTGCATGTCCGAACTACTTTATGAAGAGCAATTAGTAGATCAGATCAATCTTTGTTAGAGCATCAGATCCTTTCATTAAAGGAACAGCGGGCCCGAGAATTGTCAGTGATGGCTCAGGGGGAGAAGCAAAATCAAGAGAAGAAGGAGGAGACGTGAATATAGTTAGTAAAGGTAGAGACACTAGTTCAGGTGAAGGAGTAGAGATAATGGGTAGAGAAGATGCGTCATCAGAAGGTGGAAGCAGAGTAGTGCAGGAAAAGTAAGGAGTATCTTCAAAGAAATTGACATCCATAGAAACATTGTTTCCGGAGAAGAGGACCATAATATCGATATCCTTTCTGTGTCGGACAGTAGCCCGACAAAATGCACTTAACTGAGCGAGGAGAGAGTTTGTCACACTCTAGAGAGGGAGAGTGAACAAACATTGTGCATCCGAAGACACACAGGGGTAAAGGAAATAGTGTTGTATCAGACTACAGAATGGAGAAAGGAGTTTTGTTGTTTAGAACAGAAGAAGGGATTCAGTTGATAAGATAGCAAGAAAGAAGAACATGTCCCCAATAGGACCTGGGAACTCTCATATGATTGAGAAGAGAACGAGCCACATCAATAAGATGGCATTTCTTGCATTCAACAACTTCATTCTATTAGGAGGTGTAAGGACAACTAGTCAGATGTATAATGTCATGATGCATACAAAACGCAGAGAATTGATGGCTAAGGTATTTTTTGGCATTATCTGTACGTAAAATTTTAATAGTAATATCAAACTGATTAAACAACTCATTATAAAATGTAGTGAAAATAGAAAAAAGTTCAGAACGCTCTTTCATCAAGTACAACCAAATACATCTAGAGAAATCATCAATGAAAGTAACAAAATACAAAATACCCCGCCCAACAGACTGGGTCGGAGCAGGTCCCCAAATGTCAAAATGGACAATCTTAAAAGAACGGGAAGAACTACGTCCTTGCTTTGCGGGGAAAGATGTACAATGGTGTTTGTCGAGTTTGTAGGCTTCACAACTGAGAGAAGAGTCTCCCTACAGTAGATCAAGGAAGAGTTGGTAAAGAAGACGAGGAGGAGGATGTCCAAGACGAAGATGCCATTGTAGAAGAGTAGTGGAGGCAGAAAAGGCAGACACATTATCG
Source organism: Platanthera zijinensis (assembly GCA_039513925.1). Classification (NCBI taxonomy): domain Eukaryota; kingdom Viridiplantae; phylum Streptophyta; class Magnoliopsida; order Asparagales; family Orchidaceae; genus Platanthera; species Platanthera zijinensis. The sequence continues at coordinate 247,318,329 of CM077078.1, read as the reverse complement.
AGATAGAATAAGCCACCACTTTCAGTCCCAGTAGCAATCATCTCTTTAGACCGAGGATCCTAAAAAGAGCAAGTAGACGATGTAAAAGTAGCCGACAATTTATCTATTTACAGAGAGAAGTAACAGAAAGAAGATTGCACATAAAAGTTGGGACATATAGAGTGTCCGCAATTTGAAAAGGAGTAGCATGCAATACTCCAAAGCCATACACAGGGGGTGGAGAACAATCCACAATTAAAACTGAAGGTAACTAGTTATGCTTCTCCAATCGAGAGAAAAGATAAGGATTTCCTATCATATGATTCGTAGCACTAGAATCAGTAAGCAACCTACCCTTAGTGGCAAAATTAGCACTACCCAAAAAGATAGCAAGATAAGTAGTCTTCTTCGCAATATTATCACCCAGAGTAGGGAGAAGATGAGGATGCTTGATACAACAGCGATAAAAAGGGTGATCCGCCTTATCGCAGTGAGAACAAAGATATCTAGAGGGGCCACGATCACCAGAGCAGCCTCCACACCCACTGGGAACATCATGACGGACTTGATGAGCAACAATGCCCGTAGGGGGTGGAGAGGTAAGCAAAGGTCGATGGAGAAGAGTAATAACAACAGAAATAGACGCAGTAGTAGTATCCAGAGTAGGAGTATCAGCTTCTCCAAGAATTTGTTGCTGAATCATATCATAAGAGTCAGGCAAGAGAAGCAAATAACAGATAATCATAAGCTCCTAAAAATGTTTATGTTTCTCGATAAGATCAGCAAAAAAGAGGCAATGTTGAAAAAGCTCAGCACCAAGATCTTGCACCTCCTGATAGGCAGCACCAGGATTCATGACAGGTTGGCCAAAAAGATCCGCATATAATGTATATATGCGGTAAGTTTGAACTCCTTTGGATTATAGGACAGTAAGATGATTCCAGGTAACCTTAACCATCACATCATGTCGAATGATGGGAAGGCAATCATCGGAAAGACTATTGGCAAGACACGTTCGTACTAGAGCATCACTAACATCCCAATCATCAAATGCAGAAGAACCATAGAGAGGAGGGTCATCAGTGCGATGATGATGCTTATGCTGAGAGTGCAATAGAAAAACAAATGAAACACTCCAATCAGGGTAATTCGGTCCAGTGAGTTCGAAGGAAGTACTTAGATTACCAGAGGAAGAAACAGGAGCAGGTAGAACTAGAGGAGCGGATAGAGTAGAGGATGAGAAGTCAGAGCTTGGCATAGAAGTAGAGAGTGCATGCACTGTTAATGAAGAGATGGTGCACAGTTAAAGGAGAGAAGCCGAGAAGAAGAGGCAAGCTGCGCGGTTAAAGAAGAGAAGTCGCGAGGTCAAAGAGTACCGGTAGCGAGATTCCAACTGATCTAATCTTCCTCCACATTCTGCAACTGCTGGAAGACGAGAAACTGAAAAATCTGCTGACCATCAGAATCAAATTACCCAGCATGGAAATCAGAGAATGGGTTTATATTGCATCTACAGCCGAGGACAACACAATGACCGGATCAATAGCAGGTACTGCCATCTCTCTCACTCCCGCTGTATTAACTGAAATCTTTGGATTAGATAATGGAGAAGACGAATTAGAAATTGATAATGAGGAATATGATATGATGTTGAGTCTGATTAGTTACTCTGGAGACAACCCAAATAAACTTCTGAAGACACACCTATCTGTCGAGTTCAAGTTTCTCGCAAATATTATTGGGAAAGTCTTGCTGGGCAAGCACATCGCACACAATTATATAACCAGGCATAAATTTTTGGTTATGTGTGCAGTGGTTAACAAGAGGCAGGTGAACTGGGCATAGATCATCTTTGATCTTATCAAGAAATGGAACAGTAAAAAGGAAGTAAACTTTGGAAGGATCCTAGGGATCTTCTTGACAGAAAAGGCTGTTGAATCACTAGTCTACCAGACCACATTCATCAATGCCAGCAAAATGCTCACATGTGCCTTATTTGGTAGGTGGGAGAGGACAATCTCAAAGCCCTCTAAGGCTTCATCCTCTGCCACCCAAGCTTCTGAAACTACAAGGGCTATTCCAGCCACTTCCCACCCTTCTAAAGAGATCCCATCCAACATTATTCCATCCAACATTACTCCATAATCCCCAATTCATCAATATCTAACCCATATTTCCTCCTCTACACCTTCCCCCCAACAAGATGCATCCATACCTACACCTCCCCAATCCGCTCTTCCATCTCATCTTGCTGATCTCCCCTCCTTCAATTTATTATCATCTCCACTGAACACTCCCTCTCCTCAACATGACTCCCCTCTAGACACTTCCATTCCACCTTCACCCCCAACAACTGCAATTTCCACTCAACTAGATACTGCCCCATCATCCTCTTCTCCAAACCTGGATCCATCTCTTGTCTCCCCACTCATCACTCTCCTCACACCCCTACTCAAATCCCTTATAACTGAGGTTATTTCTCCTCTAACTGCCTCCATATCATCTCTAGCTGACCAAATCTCTACCCTAATTTCTGCTCCCTCTTCATTTGGGGGCTTGGCTTCAGATCCTACTGAAACCAGGAAGGGGGAGATACTTTATGAAGAAGTAGCAGTAGCAGAAGAACTAGCTGAACAGGACATGGACACAACAGCAGAAGAAGAAGCAACAGCAGAACAAACAGCAGTTGTACCAGCAGCAGGAACAGAAGCTGCTATGGAAACAGATGTCTTAAATTTTCTTGAATCAGACATGGAGACAGATGTTTATTGTACAGATATTATAGTGTCAAATACTCAAGAGGTTATTCTGCCAGAAATTTTGCCTGGAAGGGTCTATATTATCAATCCCAAAGCAAATCTAGCAGCTTTGCTAAAAATATTTGGATCCTATATTTATTTTAGCTTTCCCATTCTATCATTAAGAGCAATAGTGTACTACACTTCTCCTGTCAGCTCAGAGGTATTAGACATTGTAAAGAAAAGTTTGACAGCTCCTCCAGAAATATTGTCTGATCAGAGATCTAGCTCTCCTGGGCCATCCTATATCATGGATGATAGCCCTCTCCCAAATCTGGATGACATTATGGCTCAAGACATTGCCATGGAAACTGATGTAGCTTAGGCTGAAATTGTCCCAACTTCTGTCAGTAAAGAAATCCCTAAGGATATAAAAAGCCAGATTGATGATATGTATGACAATCCCCAATCTTTTGATGATGATGATGATGACTCTGATGAGGACCCAAAGAGGAAGAAAATCTCTAAGAAAAGAAAAGCTCCTTCTCCTGCTCTAAAACTCAACCCAACAAATGACACTCCCTACTATATTCTGCACAATATAACTCCATATAAGGGTATGCCAGCATGGATGTGGCTATCCAAAAATGAACAGAAGGCAAGGAAGAAAAGAAGCTGTGAGAAGCGAACTAAAACAAGCTGGAAATGGTATAACTGAAATTTTATTATCAGAAAAAGGTATCTATTACAAAGGTATGGCCTCCCTTATATAGAATGGAGGAGAGAAGAGAGAATACAAATAAGAGATGTGGGACTAAAACTATACAAAAAATCTGGGCGGCTAGAACAACAGACCGGAACAAGCCGTGCGGTTAGACAGAAGGGCTAACCGCTCGGCCACTGCCAGAGAGAGACAAGCCGCCATGTGAGACCGTTAGACCACCCGGTCTCCTAGTCGCCAGTAACAGACCGCTAGACCGCTTGCACCTCAGACCTCAACACAACAACCAAACCGCTGAAGGCAAACCGCCAGACCGCCCGGTCTCCTAGTCCGCCAAGCCAGACCGACAGACCGCCCGGTCTCTAACTTCAACACTCCACCTCAAGCTGGAGCATATATGTCGATCATGCCCAGCTTGTCACATATATGAAGAAACAAGGCGGATACTGGCTTGATGAAGATGTCAGCCAGCTCTTTTTCAGACGTGACGAAGGGAGTGCAAATTTGTTCCTTCAGAATCTCTTCACGAATGAAATGACAGTCGACCTCAATGTGCTTGGTTCTCTCATGGAAGACTAGATTTTTGGAGATGTATATAGCAGCCTTGTTGTCACAGAACATAGGTAGAGGATGGTTGTAGACCTCTCCTAAATCCAACATGAGAGCCCGTAGCCATTTTAGCTCGCAAGTGGTCGATGCCATACTCCGATACTCTGCTTCAGCACTGGACCTGGAGACAACAGATTGCTTCTTGCTCTTCCAGCTTACCAGATTGCCCCCAACAAAGGTACAGAAACCGGAGGTAGACTTGCGGTCCCCTTTGTAATCAGCGTAACTCGCATCTGAGTAAGCTTCAACCCTCAGATGATCATTCTTCTGAAAGAGCAATCCTTTCCCAGGGGCTGCTTTGACGTACTCCAAGATCCGCAAGGCGGACTGTAGATGGCACTCCCTGGGAGCTTGCATGAATTGACTCACCTTGCCCACAGCATAGGAAATGTCGGGCCTAGTCACGGTGAGGTATATGAGCTTACCAACTAGACGCCTGTACCGCGAAGCATCTGAAAGAAGAGGCGAACCATCTGTCCAGGTTTTGTCTTCTCCAACAGCCATGGGACATCGGGCAGGTTTGGCCCCAGTCAATCCTGCTTCTTTTAAAATATCAAGAGCATACTTACGCTAAGAGAGGACTAAAGAGTTGGGCTTCCGAGAGATTTCGATCCCCAAAAAGTACTTCGGAGAACCCATATCTTTCGTGACTAGATGTTGGCGAAGATGCCGCTTTGTCAAGGCTACCCCTTCCTGGTCATCACCAGTGAGAAGAATATCATCAACATATACTGCAAGAACCACCAGTCCCGAAGAGGTTTTGCGAATAAATAGAGAGTGATCAGCAGCGCTGCGAGCAAAACCAACGGCCGCCACGATGCCGTTGAACTTGTCAAACCAAGCTCGAGGGCTCTGCTTGAGGCCATAGATTGCCTTCTGTAGCCGGCATACTCGTGTCTCCCCCTAAGCAACATACCCTGGAGGTTGCTCCATGTAGACGGCCTCCTGAAGATCAAAATAATTATTCATGAGTTCTCTTTAGGTACTCGCGGTTTATATTTCATATACTTCTTTTTTTGATAGCTTTTGTAGAGATAAATAAGTGTTCACAAGTTCTCTTCAAATATTTGCGATTTATATTTCATATACTTCTTTTTTGATATCTCTTGCAGAGATAAGTTGGTGTTTTCAAGTTCTCTTCATGTTCTCGCGTCTTATATTTGATATCTTTTGCAGAGATAAACAAGTGTTCGCGAGTTATTCTCAAGTACTCATATATTATATTTTATATACTTTTTTTTGATATTGTTGGGGTAAAATTAGTCACCTAGTTCTCCAAACTCAGTGAATACTTAGAGAGGTCGGGGAAGATATTGGAAACCGCAATCGATTGGTTACTAGACCCATAGAGGCTTAGTGAACATGAGAGAGAACAATAAAAGAGGGGCAGCTAAAAGCAGAAGACACATGATTTATCTATTGTGACAAATATCACATGTGGCAAGCAATTTTATTACTCCAGACAAAGATTACAAATGGATAGTGGCGAATATAGGGGAGAAGAGAAGAGAGAAGAGATAAATTGGGAGATGAACTTACTGTTCACACCTACAATAGGGTAGATTCTAGGCAAAGTTCTTTGTCCTTTATGGAGCATCCCAGGCCCCCTATTTATATGTGAGATGGGCTGCTTGAATGGTTGGGATATTTAATACCCTATTAAATGTAGTATTAAATGTAGGGCCACCTATAGTACATTAGTAGTCGGGTGGCAGGGGTGAAATAAGAGACTGCAAAAAATTGTGCGCACTACCGCCGAGTAAAAAAGTTTGTATCAGCTTCTATAAGTCCCCGTTGTGGATCCTTTGATGAATTACTGGAGGAGTCTCCAAAGGATGTGTGACTTCTTGTGGAACACTGGATGTGTGCAGACGATCACTTGGAGAGCATCTGCAAACATCCCGAGTATCCGCCCTGCTGCTTTATTATGAAAATAGGAATTGTTGAAGCCACGGGCAGGGAAAACTGTTCATGTATTTATTTCTTACTTAAAATGTTTACAACTACAATGTATTTATAGGTGCAAGTGGCGGTTTCTAGAAGTTTATAGAAAGTGTAAATGGGGTGCATATATCTCGCCAATGAAGAAGGTTCTAGATTATCATAATACTATACTTAATTAATTAAAGATACATATTATTTTATTTTAACATTTCCCCCCTTAATCTAGGGCTTCGCTGGTGTGAGGAGTCCCGAGGAATTCATTTGCATCGCTGGCTTTTATAACCCCAAGGCATCGTCAAAAAGATGTAAAGCGTTCCGCCGTCTGCGCCTTTGTGAGTCTGTCGGCGATCTGCTCCTTCGTGTTGCAATGGCTGAGGAGGATCTGCTTCTCTTTGGCAAGTTCTCTGATGAAGTGGTATTTGAGTTCACTACAAGAAAACAAGCTTTTAGTGACGAAATATTTGTGACAAAATATTTTTCGTCACTAAAAATATACTTTTTGTGACGAAATTAAAGGCTGGCCACTAAATTATGATTTTAAGTTCATTAATGACTAAAATAAATATTTGGTCACTAAAAATATTATTTCTGTGACAAAAATAATATTTTGTCACAAAAAAAATTTTTGTAACCAAAATATATTTAGTCACTAAATAGGACTACTTAGTGACAAACTATATTGGCCAATATAGTTTGAGATTATAATTAAAAATTTGAGATTATGCGCGTATTTCATTTTGGAACACGGTTTGATTTCTTCCCCTATCTTCCCTAAGCCCCTAACCGTGCTTCCTATTTCATTTCTTCATTTCCCAAACCCTAAGTTCCCGATCCCTCTCGACGCGCGACGGCGGCTCGATACCCTAAATCCTTCCCTCAGCTCGCTCAACAGTTCACTCGATACCCTAAATTCCTCCCTCGTCCAAGTTGTTGGACATTCATCACTGCCGCAGCTGTTATGACCAATGCCAAAAATGGCAAGCTGGTGGGATCATGGCATAGAGGGCTACTCGGACTTAAGGAAGCGGTCGGAGAACTCGCACAACATTCATCAAGGAGAAGGGCTCTCAGGCCGATCTTAAATTCAGGATGAAATATCTCCAGTCACTACAACTATACTTTTTGAGAAGAAAATGTAATATTGCCACTAAATGATGATATCTTCATTTCCAATTAATTAGTGACTAAATTTAATTTTGGGTCAGTAAAAATATTTTTTAAGTAACCATACAAAATATTACGTCACAAAAAAGTTATTTTTAGTAACCAAATTTTATTTAGTGATTTAGTCACTAACATACTAACTAAGACTTTGTTTGGCCCCGCCCTAATTTCAGATTAGTTGCGCCAAACCAAAAAAAGGAGGCACATTTTTATTTTGGCCCGCGCTGGAATTTGCGTAAAACCAGCGAAATCCGCTGCCCTACCCTGCGCCAAACGAAAAATGAAGCAGATTTCTGTCGATCCACTGCCCTAACCCGCGCCGTTCTTCCTCATCGCTCTTCTCTTCCTGCAGTGGAATACTGCTCCTTCCAGTGGTCGCTCCCGTTCGCCATTCACGGAGTACCTCTCCTTCCAGCGCCATTTTCCGGCGAGAAGCAGTTGTATTCTTGTAGATCTATTTTCGGTGACGAAGTTGAAGAAGTTCCTACAGGCGAGATCTCCTTCTTCCCTCTTCATCTTGGTTGTTCTTCTTCCCTCCTTTGCAGGTCCTACTAATTTATTTTTGGTTTTTGCAGAGCCCATTTCTTCCTGATTTCAACTTCCAGCGGATCTATTCCCAGTTTTTTTTCACGACCTGGGCATCGATTTGTGCTTGGTTAGTGCTTCATCAGTAAGTGCAGTCCTCTCTGTAAGAATTTTTTTTGTTTCATTTTGCTTTATTTGTGCTTGGAGAAATTACTATGTTCACCTCAGTATCATGCTCCTTCCAGTGGTCGCTCTTGTTTCAGTTTATGAAGATTATAAAATGACAATCTGTAGTTTTTGGTGGCTTCACACAAGAATGCTATTACACCAAAGTGATACTTTCATATTAATTCTAAAGTATCTTCAATATGCATCCCACCATTGTCATCGTATCAAATATTTTTTAGAATGGTCAGGGTTCCAGATGTTTGTCAGGGACACAAAGTAGATTATTTTGGTATTTTGAGGCCTCTATGAATCTTGTTTTTTCATCGCACTCATAACATTATATGTTATTATCTGTTGTGGCATGCTATTTTGTGAAGTACATTTATATATAAAATTTCATATAAGGTTCTTCACATCTTCTATAACAAGCGGCAGGGTCGGGGATATTCGAAGCAAATCTAACTAATTTAGTTGTGTGCTGAAAATTGAGCAAGAGCCCACAACAGTTGAAACAAATTATAGACACTGCTTAATTAATTCTTGTCATAGTTCATCCTATTCCTTGGAGACAAATTCCACAGCCTGCATCAAGCTTTGACATCACATACTTCTATATATTTTGAAACTTCCAAATGAACTAAGTTTGTTTACTTTAAACTCACCTCATATTTAACAATATATTGCAGTATATTTAAATGTTACAGAAACAAACTTCCCGGGGGTTTTACATCTAAAATGCAAAATAAAACTTCATAAAAAACCCAGGCCTTAAAAAATTGTTAGAAGCCATTGGATCAAGAGAAAGTTGATAATTTTGCCAAATAACTCATTGAAAAATGCACAGATTTCGCTCTTGTTGCAAGTCAATATATTTTTTCTGAAAACAAAATTGTTTTTTTTAAAACAATCAACCCTGACATCTTTAAAAACATCAGCCTTAATAACTTCAGCCTTAAGAACTTCAGCCATAATAAAATTGAAAACAGGATTTAAATACAGCTATCAAACAACTGAAAACACGATTTAAACACAGGATTTAAAGAGATTTAGGCTCTGTTTGGGGGGACTTATTTTCACCGGTCAGGCGGTTATGACCACATGAACCGGGACTTAATTAAGGTTCGATTCATGCGGTCATAACCGCTTGACCGGTGAAAATAAGTCCTCCTAAACGGAGCCTTAAACATGTAATCCAGTTTTCTTTTTGGTTTTGAGATTGTTTTATTTTGTTCTCCCCTTTCATATTCAATTCGGCCTTTGTTTCCTACCTTGGGCCACACTTTGCCGCAGCAAATGTATGAGCTCACCTTCAACTCTTTTTTTTCTTTGTCCAGTTTGGTTTAGATCTTCGATAGTTCTTTGTACAGTTTGTTTTAGGGAAGGAGAAGTGAGAACAAATAACAATAGTTCTATGATCATTATTTCTGTTTTTTTCTCTGTACAGTTTCTGATTGCAAACATAATTTTTATAATCCCAAATCTGGAATTATGTTTCCATTAAAAGAAAGACATAACAAACCTGTTAGTAGTATGTGTTGTACTGCTGTGGGTATTGGTCTTATGAATATGTCAAGAAAATTGGCACTAACTCTATTTCCCTTGTGCAAAATTAGTATACAATAAATTAGTATATAATACCTTCCCTATGCAAAATTATTATATAATAAATTATGAAATTTACCAACGAAAATTGAACATATTTCATAGTAATAGAACAACATGATAATTTGGGATTATAAATAAGATATTTACCTTGTTTATCAACCCATCATCAATCACAGTAGTGTTTACCTGTGGGTGAATCAGACGATTTTGCCTCTGCAGATGGAAAATCAGATGGAGTAAATATACTTATGTCGGGTAACAATGACAGAGCATAGTTGCCTCTACAACTGGGTGATAACAGATCATACTCAAAATCAGAACCATGACAGAGCTATAGCAGATCATACTCAACTATTTAACAATCATACTCAAACATACCTTGAAGAACTATAACAGATTATTCATCTATAGAAGGATTATACAAAATTTTATAACAAAAATAAATCAAACAAATTTCATAGACTTACTTTGATTTTTGTTATTCTCTATAAAATCAAATTGTGTGATCAATGAACATAACTTTACCGTTGAAAGCTGAACATTATATCCTTAAAATTGAAAGAAATGTACCAGGTTTTACTACTGCAATATTCTGAAAGTTTTTTGCTGGTTTTTAACCCTCTTTTTAGTTCTCAGAGGGTGTTGTTTTCAGCGTGAGTCCCCCGAAGAAGAGCTGGAAAAATATTGCCAACTTATCTGGTGGAGAGAAGGTAAGTATTTTATATTACACTATTGCCATTCTCAGTTTATTTTGGTCAGTTTATTGAAGATTTTGTTTCATGAAATACTTATATTAATTCTTTTGAATTTCACAGGAATGGACCTTGAAGCACTTGCTGGAGTTGTTTTTATTGCTGATTCTGAGGTGGACAAGTCCATGGTATGTATGGGTGCAATCCTAGTTTAAATTTCTAGATGTTTTGCTTGCATGATAATTTGATTTCCTTTAAACTGGTAGATGCAGGAGGTTCTTTCTTGGACTCAACTTGGAGCCTTCTCTCCATATTGGCCTCTTTCTTGGAAGCAATTTTAATCTCACTTACTACTCCATTAGAAGAATTTAGATTCGTATAATGCACTTCATGTTTAGTAGGCTTGATTAGTCCTACAAGATCACTTCCTACCAGATTAATATTATTTTCTCCCACACCAATCCCAACATTTCTCCACTCATTCTGCACAGCTTCTTTACGAATTTTGTGGCAGCAACTCTTTGAACCAGTTACGTTCATTCTCTTGGATGCATCAGAAGATCCTTTACATTTCTCTGAACTCATTGCAAAAGAGCCTTGCTGTGTTCCCTTTGTCTCACTAGCTATGTTGAGCTTCTTATTCATTTCACAACAAATCTCTGAACAAAGAGTTTTGTCTAGCACTTCTTTTCTCATTGGAGTGTGTAAGAAGAGATTCTTCATCATAGTTTTATTCTTTGAGTACACTACAGTAGTCGGTTCCCTCAGATACTTGGTTTGGGAACAGTTGTTCATGGGAGTAGTTTGTGCTTTCTCATTGACCAATGTCGGTGCTCTTTCTTTCCTCTGAATCAGAGTTTCCCTCAAGCTAGTGATTGGATGTCGTTTTAGCTTGGCCATTGACATTTTTTCTGGGACTGAATTCATGGCGCTCATTCTTGAAATTGTATTCTTGGCTGAGTTAGATGGGGCTAACTGCAGGCACTTCGTGTTTGCTCTGTGTTTTACCTTCATTTATTTACATCAATTTTGAAAGGTAGTGTTGTTTTAGAAATAACGTCTGGTACAAATTCTGCGGCATACGTGGAACTTTGCTTGTTCAATGCTCTTTGAAACCTTATATTTGGGCTTCTTGCAGCCATAACCTGCATTACTAACAGAGTTATAGAAAGCTGAGATGATGTGCATCGACTAAAGGAGAAGTGGGGGAATGGGTTACGAACCCTGAGTACAAAGCTTCTATACGGCTCATCAGGAATGGGTTTGCTGCAGTGCAAAGTGCAAACTGCACTGCAGTGCAGTGTGCTGCAGTGCAAAGTGCAAACTGCACTGCAGTGCAGTTTGCTGCAGTGCAAAGTGCAAACTGCACTGCAGTGCAGTTTGCTGCAATGCAAAGCGCAAACTGCACTACAGTGCAGTTTGCTGCAATGCAAACTGCACTGCAGTGCTGTTGCAGTGCAGTTTGCTGCAATACAGTTTGCACTGCAGTGCAGTTTGCTGCAATGCAAACTGCACTACACTGCAGTGCAGTTTACTGCAGTGCAAACACAGTGCACTGCACTGCGGTTTGCTACAGTTTGCATTGCAGTGCAATTTGGTATAGTGCAAACTGCGGTTGGATGAATTCATGACAGGACTCAACATTATATCCTTAAAATTGAAAGAAATGTACCAGGTTTTACTACTGCAATATTCTGAAAGTTTTTTGCTGGTTTTTAACCCTCTTTTTAGTTCTCAGAGGGTGTTGTTTTTAGCGTTGAGTCCCCCGAAGAAGAGCTGGAAAAATATTGCCAACTTATCTGGTGGAGAGAAGGTAAGTATTTTATATTACACTGTTACTATTCTCAGTTTATTTTGATTCGTCTATTGAAGATTTTGTTTCATGAAATACTTATATTAATTCTTTTGAATTTCACAGGAATGGACTTTGAAGCAATTGTTGGAGTTGTTTTTATTGCTGATTCTGAGGTGGACAAGTCCATGGTATGTATGAGTGCAATCCTAGTTTAAATTTCTAGATGTTTTGCTTGCCTGATATTTTGATCTTCTTTAAACTGGTATATGCAGCATCTTAAATGATAGTGATGGGGGATCATAGTTTACAGCATGGGCATATATGTTGACTCTTATCGGAACCCATCCAAGTGTTCATACGCAAGAGGAGTTATGACCATCGTATGGATGATCCAAAGCCGTTGTAGCATTCGGAGCCCAAGAATGAGACACCAAATTAAGAAGGCACCGAAGAAGAAATTAAAGAGGCAAGAGAGACGAGCCCATGAAGACGAAAGAGATTAATCTTCAAGAGCATATTGTTTTTAATACATTTTTTTCATGTAATGAGTGTAATAAAGATAAATGTTCCATGTATAGATTTGTATTGAGGGGTTTGGACTATATCTCGCTCACTTTCTTTTTACTATTAATAAAAATTTGTTTGATTGTGATTCTCTTACAAAATAGATATTATATCTACTATTGTCTTTTATCTTAATTGTATGTATTTGGATTCAATTTAATAGCAAATAAATAAATTTATTTAAAATATGTTTTATGAATAATTATAAAATATTAGTGATCAAATATTTCGTTATTAAATGTGACATTTAGTGACTAAAAATTTGGTCTCTATTACATTAAATAATTAGTGGCTGAATTAATTTGGTCACAAATTGTATTTTGTGACAAACAAGTTGGTCATTATTGCATTAAACAATTAGTGACTAAATTAATTTGGTCACAAAAAAGTATCTTTTAGTGACAAGAAATTTAGTCACTAAAAACAATTAGCAACGAAGATTCCTTTCGTCACAAAAAATACTTTTAGTGACGAAAATTAATTCGGTAACAAAAAATATTTAGTGACAAGCCTTTTGCAACCACCTTGTGACAGATTAAATTTGGTCACTAAATGTCTTTAGTGACCAACCCGCAATATTTAGTGACCAAATTTTTCGTCACTAAAAGCTTGTTTTCTTGTAGTGGTTGGATGTGCTTTGTCCTGTTATGAAAAACAGGGTTTTTGCATATGGAGATGGCAGAGGTGCTGTCGACTTTGATTTCTGTTGTTCCTTCTTCCTTTTTGTTGATTTCTTCAAGTAATCTTCTAATCCAAACTGATTCTTTGGCTGCTTCTCCAAGTGCGACATATTCAGCTTCTGCTGATGAAAGGGATGTACATTGTTGCTTTCGTGAGCTCCAGGATATTGTGTTTGGCCCTAGCTTGAAAAGAAAACCGCTGGTGCTTTTGCAATCTGTGACACTTCCAGCCCAGTCACTGTCGGAGAAACCAACTAGCTTCTTCCCTTCTTCTCCATCTTATCTGGTATAGCTCAGACCGAAATCCTTGGTTCCTTGAAGGTACCTTAATATCCTCTTAACTGCCTTCATGTGAGTAGTTTTAGGTTTGCTCATAAACCTAGATGCCAGACTTACCGTAAAATCAATGTCTGGGCGAGTATTGGTAAGGAACATCAGGGAACCAACTATGCTTCGGTATATTTCTTCTTCTACTTCTTCTTCTTTATTATTTTCTGAAAGCTTTTCACCCGTTGAAATAGGAGTAGAACATGGCTTGCAGTTTTTGATTCCAAATTTTTCTAGAAGCTCTTGAGTGTACTTCTGTTGGTATATGAATGTTTTCCCGGGTCGCTGAAGAATTTGTAAACCGAGGAAATATTTCATGATACCTAGATCACTCATCTCAAAATCCCTTTTCATCATTTCATTGAATTGTAGAATAAGATATGGGGATGATCCAGTCACTAGGATGTCATCAACGTAGATGCATACTAGTAGGAAATTATCCCCATCTCTCTGAATGTAGAGATCAGGATCATTAGGGCTTTTGATGAAGAGTTTGCTGAGCAAATATTTATTGATTTTGGCATACCATGCCCGTGGGGATTGCTTAAGGCCATAGAGTGCCTTAAGCAGCATACAAACTTTTCTTCTTCTCCTTCTACTACATAATCTTCTAGTTGTTGAACAAAAACCATTTCTTCTAATTCTCCATTCAAAAATGCTGCAATTACATCTAACTGATGCACTTGTAGCCCATATAGGACGGCAAAGGCAAGTAAGATGTGAATTGTCTCCATTCTTGCAACAGAAGAGAAAGTCTCAGTATAATCTTGGCCTGGTTTTTGAGAGTAGCCTTTGGCCACTAATCGGGCTTTATATTTTAGTATTTTCGCTTTCTCATTTAGTTTGATTTTGTATACCCATTTTAGGCCAATGATTTCTTTGTTTGGGGGCTTTGGAGTGAGCTTCCAAGTTTTGTTTTTATTAATTACTTTCATTTCAGCATCCATTGCTGCGACCCAATTGGGGTCTTTTGCTGCTTCTTTGTAGCTTGTTGGTTCTTTGCACACTAGAGCTAAAGATTGTGAGTTGTAGATATTAGTTATGGAACAGTACCTTTTATGAGAAGATAAATCATCACTTTCCTCGGCTGATTGAGATGAGGATGAAGATCTTGTAGGACTGGAAGGTGGTGAGGTCTCTTCTTCAGGAGTGGCTTCAACCTCAACCTCCTATAGATCAGGTAGTATATGATTCTGATCCTTTTTAGAGTCCCAGCTCTAGTGGCTTTCTTCATTGAAGATTATGTCCCTGTTGATTACTAACTTCTTTGTTGTAGGATTGAAAAGCCTGTAGGCTTTGGACTCATGGCTGTATCCAATCATTATGAGTTTTTCACCTTTTTCTTCTAACTTATCTCTATTGTCCTTGGGTACTAGACAGTAGGCAATGCTCCCAAACACTCTCATATGTTTGACTGATGGTTTTTTGTTATACCATGCTTCATATGGAGTTACTTCATTTAGGGCTTTGGTGGGGGATCTATTTAATATGTGAGTGGCAGTATTCATGGCTTCTCCCCAAAATTCCTTTGGCATTTTCTTGTATTTAAGCATGATATTTCCCATTTCTACTAATGTCCTGTTCTTTCTTTCTACCATACCATTTTGTTGTGGGTTTTTAGGAGTTGTCAGTTGCCTTTTTAATTCCATGCTCTTGGCAGAATTTCTGAAATTCACTACTTGTGAACTCCCCTCCTCTGTCTGTCCTGAGCCCTTTAATTTTCATTCCCATTTGATTCTCTATATAGTTTTTAAATTGTACAAAGTACTGAAAAGCCTCTGATTTGTGCTTTAGAAAATATATCCAGGTCATCCTGGTTTTGTCATAAATAAACAGCAGGTAATAGGAGTTGCCAGTCCATGTAGGAGTTCTGGCAGGACCCCATATGTTTGCATGAATTAACTCCAGTTTTTCTGAGGCTCTCCAACTTGATTGTTGAGGGAAAGGAATTTTGTGTATCTTGTTTAGAGTACAGGTTTCACAAAATCCTTTCTCTCCTTTTAACTTTGGAATGCCTTCAACTATATTGTGCAAATTTATGAGACTTTTATGATTTATATGCCCATACCTTGCATGCTATAAGGTTAGCTCTTCTGTTGTCCTTGCAGCTTGAGCTTGTGGAGGTAACTCTTGATCCACTGATTGACTGATAGAAAGGGGAAATATTTTGTTTTTTGTCATTTTTGTTGTAGCTATCAGTTTGTTGGTATTTTTGTTGATTATTCTGCATTCTTCATTATCAAAATGCACAATATTGCCTTTGCACATTAGCTGTCCAATGCTTAGCAGATTTTGTGAGAGTCCAGGCACATATTGGACATCTTGTATGAGTTTGCTTTCTCCATTCTTTAGTTTGATGGAAACTGTGCCTTTTCCTTCTATGAGGGATACTTCTCCATTGCCCATTGTTACTTCTGATTTTTCTTTTTCATTTAGATGTATAAAGGCAGATTTTTTGTTGGTCATGTGGTTGGAGCAACCACTGTCCAATAGCCATACATCTTCCTTTGTTTGATTGCTGGTGAAGAAGAGAACTTCATGGTCTTGTTCTCCACAGTTGGCCTCCTCTTTGGCTTTATTTTTGTACCAGCAATCCTTTTTAAGATGATTTTGGACTTTGCATCTTGTGCATTTTGAGAAGCAATCTTTGGTATTAGGGGTTTTCTTGTTGCACAATTTGCAAAATAGGCTAGAAGTTTTGTTTTCAGATTTCTTTTCAAAATTTCCAGGATTTTCTGTTTTGTTTTTGCCTTTCCAATCCTTTTTCTTCTCAGATGTGAAAAGTAACTTACTTTGAAATGCTTGCTCCATTGGTGGCTCCTTCTTCTTCATTCTTTCTTCATGACCTTGCAAGGATCCCAAGAGATCAGCTACTGTGAGCTTTGAGATGTCTCTAGCCTCTTGGATAGCGGCTACAACATGCTCAAACTTTGAATTTAGGCTGCTGATTAACTTGAGCACAATTTTTTTTCCCGGTAAATCCTCTCCATAAGTCTTTAATTGATTTGTTAGGGTGGTGACCCTAGAGAAAAAATTATGAATTGATTCTCCCTCCTTCATATTGGCTGAGTCAAAATCTTTCCATAAAACGGTAAGTTTCATGGAAATCACTCTCTCATCTCCTCTGAATTCTGTTTTTAGAATTTCCCAGCATGCTTTTGAGGTTTCGGCATCGATAATGAGAGGGAGAATTGATCTCCCTACCCCTTGCTGCATTGTCAATATAGCTTTTGCATCTCTTTTGAGATTTTCTTGGTTTGTTTTTAAAAGTGCAGCATCTGTTGAGGTTTCAGGTGCTTGGGTGAATCCATTTTGGACTAGATCCCACAGCCCTTGGGACAAGAAATAGACCTTCATTTGCTTGCTCCAAAAATCGTATGCTTTGCCTTCAAAGATGGGAATGTCGGATTGGGTGTAAGAGAATGTTTGTGGGGAAGAAGAGGATGCTATATGATGAGATCGAGTGGGATGAACAAGAACAGATTCAGATGCTATGCAAGATCGCTGATGGCAAGAATCCCCAAGGAGAGAAACCTGGCTCTGATACCAAAATGTGAAAATAGGAATTGTGGAAGCCACGAGCAGGGAAAATTGTTCATGTATTTGTTTCTTACTTAAAATATTTACAACTACAATGTATTTATAGGTGCAAGTGGTGGTTTCTAGAAGTTTACAGAAAGTGTAAATGGGGTGCATATATCTCGCCAATGAAGAAGGTTCTAGATTATCATAATACTATGCTTAATTAATTAAAGATACCTATTATTTTATTCTAACATTTATAACCAGTGCCATCTGATGTTGTCCCTCATCAAAGGTGAGTCCACGCAGACTCCAAAAATGTAACGGATAATCGTAAAGGCTGCAACTCAATCTTTGTATCCCCTAAAATATACAAATAACGCAGGTTATTCCCCTACTCAAATACTCCCCTTGAACTGCCAGCCATTTCACGTGACCATCATTGAGCAACAGAGAGCTTGAATTTTGATATCCGTGCAAAGTTGGGTTTCCAAAAGAAGGACTCGGAAAGTAAGCCTGATACCAACTGGCCGAGGAAGCCTCTAAAGATACTGACTAGTGGTTCTTCCAAGGATCTGTCAGCACTATAGTCTTCGACAAAGCCCTACTCATCCTCAAAAATAGACGGGCAATTCCCTTCCCTTACCAAACTCGGGATGCACATGGAGAACTTTCATGATGCCGTTGGAGGCATTGATAAAGGAGACAAAAGGGAGCCATTCTACGACCCTTGGGGATCCGTCCTCCACCTCGACAAGTACTCAGAGGAAGGATAAATCCCAAAAGCTTAAAATCTAACATCCAATCTTGCTAAAGAATCTAGTGTATACTCTTATGAGCACTAAGAATCCATCAGATAAACATGTGGATGACAAAATACTGACTTGTTTCCCTAGCTCTTGGGACTCAAGAATATGGTCAATTAAAGATGGAAGAAATGTCTGTGAGTTATCCACAGAAGCTCTTCTAGGGAAGCTCAAGAGTTATGAGCAATTCATTAAGAAGAGAGAAGAAGAGCAGAAGACATCCACACCAACAGAAAAGGTTGAGAAAACCATTGCCTTCAAAGCACAGGAAGAGGAACCTAAAGAAAAGGTGTTGGGAAATGAAGAGCTTATGAGCCTACTGGTCAAAAGGTTCAATAAGCTGAATAAAAGGAACTTCAGAAGATGGTCATCCAAAGACAAAGACAAGCCAAGGTATGACAGATCTACTAATAAAGATATTATCTGCTTTGGCTGCAGGAAACCAGGACACATTTTCCCCAACTGTCCAGAAAATCAAGATAAGGACAGAAGGGACAAGAAGGAAAGAAAAGATAAAAGGAAGGATAAGGAGTCAAGGAAGCACCATGACAAGCCTTCCTCCAGCAACAGCAAGCACACCAGAAAAGGATTTGTGGCTGAATCCTGGAGTGACTCAGATGAGTCTGATTCATCATCCAGCTCTAGTGATGATGAGGATGATGCAGAAGAAAAAGGATTCTGCATGATGGCCATCAGTGCATCTCAAAAGAACACTAATTCAGAGCCTGATGCTGACTACCTATCTGATCAGGAACTTACTGAGGATCAGGTAATAGATTCATTTGATTTTACTTCTGATGAATTTAAATCTGAGTTCAAATCTATGTGCATTGACTTGATTGAATCTCAAAAGTTGATTAAAACTCTCAGAGAACAATTAATTGAATGCAAATCCATTAACTCAGATAATCTTAGACTCTTAGAAGAGTTGAAGCAGTGTGGGGAGGAGATAGCTTCACTGAAAGGTGAGCTATCTAAGGCCAAATAATTTGAAGAAACCCTTAATGGGAGAAGTATCAAATTGATGGACATCACAAGTACAGTGAACTCAAGATTGAATGGTTCACTGGGCTTGGGTGCTTTATCCAGCCAACCCATAGTGCTGACAACTCCAATCAAATTTACCAGTGAGAAAGGTAAAGGAGTCTTGATAGTGGCTAGGAAGAATGCTGACTTAACCCAGGAAACTGGACAAAAAGCGTCGAACGAAGCTCGACGGACGTCGACCAGAGCTCGACGTAATCGCAAGAAAACGTCGAACTCAGGTCGACGCCCTCTACCCTCTGAACAAAGCAAGACCTTGTCGTCGAACGGAGCTCGACGCACTCACTTGAGTCCGTCGACCGAAGCTCGACGTGCGTCGAGCCGAGTTCAGAGCAAAACCCAGTTCTCAAGGGTTAATTCAAATTTCAATTCTAGCTCCACATCTCATTACTTTAACCCTTATGCTGAATGGATCATACCTCCTAGGAGATATCATCCTGTAGGCTATAAGAGTCAACCTGAGATGTCCTTCATTTCAGAATTTAAGGGATATCAACCTAGGCCCAAGGTTAACTGGGTCAAAAACAAATAAGCTGTTTTTGTGCAGGTGAAGACCTATCCAGCATCAAACCATCAATGGTATCTGGATAGTGGGTGCTCAAAGCACATGACAGGGGACAAGGACAACCTCACTTCCTTCAAAGCCAAGCTTGGACCCAAAGTAATTTTTGGAGACTCAAGCTTTGGAACTACAAAAGGATATGGGGCAGTCCAAATTGGCTCAGTCACTTTCAAAAAGGTGGCATATGTTGAAGGACTCAAACACAACCTGATAAGTATCAGTCAATTGTGTGATGAAGGATATCAAGTAACCTTTAACAAAGCCATATGCAAAGTCCAGTCAGTGGACAACACAACTGTGTTGACAGGTAACAGAAGAGGTAACATTTACTTAGTGGATTTTCATTCACCTGTAGTAGATATTTGCCTGTTTAACTCCATTTCAAAACCAAACATCTTGTGGCATAAAAGATTAGGACATGTGAACCTTAGAACCATTGCTAAGTTATCCCAAGACAACCTTGTTAGAGGACTACCTTCTGGTCCCTACAAGAAGGAGGGACTTTGCAAGGCATGTCAGTTAGGCAAGCAAACTAAAAACAGTTTCAAGTCACTTAATAAGAGTGACTCACCTAGAATCTTGTACTTATTGCACATGGACCTTTTTGGACCAATTAATGTACAAAGCCTAGGAGGGAAATCTTATGCTTTAGTGGTTGTAGATGACTTCTCAAGATTCACTTGGGTGTTCTTTCTGAGGAAGAAGTCTGATAACTTCAAGATTTTGACAGATTTTCTCAAAGGCATACAGATTGAGTTCAATACTCACATTGCCCTGATCAGAAGTGATCATGGGACAGAGTTTGATTCTCTTCTCATGCTAGAGTTCTGTCAGAAGGAAGGTATCAGACACACCTTCTCAGCTCCAAGAACTCCTCAACAAAATGGGGTAGTTGAAAGGAAAAACAGAACCCTTATTGAATTTGCCACAACATTGTTGACAGATGCTCACCTCCCTCTAACCTTTTGGGCAGAGGCAGTGAACACCTCCAACTATGTTTTGAATAGAAGCCTGATACATAAACTAAAGGGTAAGACTCCCTATGAGTTACTCAAAGGGAAGAAACCTAAAGTAAACTACTTCAAAATTTTTGGTTGCATTTGTTTCATTCACAATAATGACAAGAAATACCTAGCTAAATTTGAAGCCAAAGCTGATGAAGGAGTGTTTCTGGGATACTCCATGACTAGCAAGGCTTATAGGGTTTTTAACAAGTGCTCAAATAAAATAGAAGAATCCATGCATGTTACATTTGATGAAACTAACATGTCTTATAAGGAGAAGGAGACTTCTACCATAAGCAATTTGCAGGAACATTCAATTTCAGAAAATCTGAAGCAGCTTACCATCACAGACAAAGGGTCATTACCTTCACCAAGTCAGCAAGACACTGAACTCGGTGACAATGAAGGGGAATTTCAGGTTCTGGAAAGTTCAAAAGGCCAACAAATTGAAGAACCAGTTGTTGTTCCACAAGAGGAAACAACAACACAGGTTGGTGCATCATCAACACCTCTTGTTGATCTTGCAACAACAAGAGATCACCCAATCTCACAAGTAATTGGAGATATCTCAGTGGGTGTGCAAACAAGGAATCAAGTTAATCAAAATATTATGCACACCTGCTTCCTCTCTCAAATTGAGCCTCAAACCATACAAGATACAGAGCAAGATCCAAACTAGATCATTGCAATGCAGGAAGAGTTGAATCAATTTGAAAGGAATAAAGTTTGGGAATTAGTACCAAGACCAAGGAACCAGCAAATTGTTGGAACAAAATGGGTATTCAGGAACAAATTGGATGATCAAGGAATAATTGTGAGAAACAAGGCAAGACTTGTTGCACAAGGCTATTGCCAAGAAGAAGGAATTGATTATGACCAAACCTTTGCACCAGTTGCAAGGTTGGAGGCCATAAGAATCTTCCTTGCATATGCAGCTCACAAGAGATTCAAGGTATATCAGATGGATGTCAAGAGTGCATTCCTCAATGGAGACATCAAGGAAGAAGTCTATGTAAAGTAACCTCCAGGTTTTATCTCTCCAACTTTTCCTGATCATGTATTCAAACTGCATAAAGCTTTATATGGTCTCAAGCAAGCTCCTAGAGCATGGTATGAGACCTTAGCTTGTTTTTTGTTGGAAAATGATTTTAAAAGGGGTAGTGTAGACCAAACTCTTTTTGTTAGAACCCATAGATCCCATACCCTACTAGTACAAGTTTATGTAGACGACATCATATTTGGGTCTACTGATTCAAACTTATGCAAAAAGTTCTCACAACTTATGCACTCAAAGTTTGAAATGAGTAGCATGGGTGAGCTTGCTTTCTTTCTTGGATTGCAAGTTAAACAACATGTGGATGGCATTTTCATTTCTCAAACCAAGTATGCAAGAGAACTGGTTAAGAAATTTGGAATGTCTGAAGCATCCTCCATGAAAACACCTATGCCTACAAATGCTGTTTTAGATGCTGATGAATCTGGAAAACCAGTTGATCAGACAAACTATAGAGCAATCATTGGCTCATTACTTTATCTAACAGCTACTAGACCAGATATAATGTTTGCTACATGCATTTGTGCTAGATTCCAAGTAAGCCCTAGAGAGTCCCACCTCACATTAGTTAAGAGGATTCTTAGGTATGTAAAGAGTTGTCCTAATCTAGGTCTCTGGTATTCACATGACTCAGGATTTGATCTAACTGGATTTTCAGATTCTGATTATGCTGGATGTAGAGTAGACAGGAAAAGCACCAGTGGAACTTGTCAATTCCTTGGTGATAGACTTGTCTCCTGGTTCTGTAAGAAACAAACCTCTGTGTCCACATCAACTGCTGAAGCTGAGTATATGGCTGCAGGCAGTTGTTGCTCACAGATTTTGTGGATTCAAAACCAGCTCCTAGACTATGGCTACAACTTAGAGATGTCTAAAATCTTTTGTGATAATACCAGTGCAATATCTATTGCTCAAAATTCAGTTCTCCATAGTAGGACCAAGCACATAGAAATCAGACATCACTTCTTAAGGGATAATGTAGAAAAGAAGAAAATTGCACTAGAATATATTTCCACTGAATTACAGAGAGGAGATATTTTCACCAAACCCTTGGATGAAAAGAAGCACTTCTTTTTCCTCAATCAGTTGGGAATGCTAGATGGAGACAGCTTAAAATAAAACTCCAAGATTTTGAAACCCATAACAAACAGGAATAGGAAAAATTTCATTTCAAAATTTCCTGTCTGAGTGGTTGTTCTGAGCTCTGAACTAAGCTCGACGCTGCGTCGAACTGCGATCGACGGTCCGTCGAACTCCAAAGCGTCGAACGTCGAACTCAACTTCTAGCATCGAACTAAGTTCACAGCTCCCTGGCTTCTTGAGTTTCTCTCTCCCCGGTCGACGTCTTCGTTCAACGTCGACCTGAGCTTGACGTATAGCATCAGCCCAAGCGTCGAACGTCGACCTAAGCTGGACGCTGTTGAGTCGTTTCAGTTCTCCTAGAGCCCTTGAGCGTCGAACTGAGCTCGACGTTCTTTCCTTTTCTGCGTCGAACCCTAAGTATAAAATCATTTTTTCTCCGTCGTTCGCAGTTGCGCATTCATATTTCTCTGCTCAAGCTTTCTCCTCCAAATACTATACTTTTGATCTTGGAAGGTATTCTTTCTTTTGCAGGACAATGGCAATCACAGCAGGAGCTCTGGCGGCCATGAAGTTCGACTCTGGTTTCGACATTTGCTTCGATTCTTTTGATGGATCTCCACAACACTTTCTGGATATACTGAATCTTTTCAAGGAGCAGCAACTAGTCCACTTTATGTCTACCAGGATACCCCTTCCAGAATCAGAAATTAAAGAATGGTGTCTTACAGCAATCGTTTCAGATAACAACTCTTTGACTGGGAAGATTTCAGGAAATGAGGTAGCCATCTCACCTCAAGTCATTACAGAAGCTTTCAACTTTGCTGCTGGAGATGATGACATAGAACTATTAGTGGAAGAGTATACTTTGATGCTGGACAGGATGGGGCATGCTGCTGGTAACCCCTCTAAACTCCTTAAAATTAACCTGGCTCTGATACCAATTGAAAGTGCAGGATAAGATCACTCCTAACTCTAGAGGGGGGTGAATAGAGTTATTTAAAATAATTTTCCAAATAAAAACTTGTGTGTAGAGAAGGTTTGAATTTACTTAGTGTAAGGTGCTAGAGTAAATAATCAGAGTAAAAAGGTATTCACAGCACAAAGCAAAACACAAGGAGCATAAGCAATCCAGACGACACAAGGAGCTATAGTGGTTCCCCAAATCTGGGTACATCCACTCTTCTATCACCCTTGATAGGAATCCACTTCAAGATGAGTTGATCAGGTGTCTTGAGCACCAGAGAGTTTTTGATCAGGTTCTCACAAACCAACAGAGCTGATTTTGACCAGGTTTCAGCAAAACCAAAAGTAACTTTTGAAGGGAGTTAAAACCCTGTACAGAAAGAAAAAGAAAAAGAGATGATGTTGTCTTCTCTATTCAACAAGCAAAGAGAAGCAGAAGTGGATCTGAAGTTGTTGTCAAAGCTCCTCTTGAGATCAAGATGAGGTTCAGGAAGGAGAGCTCTGCACAAGGGTGACAGGTCTTCAAAGATCTGATTTGCTCCAGCAAAGGATGATCCAAGAGAGTTGGATGGAGGTGTCTGAAGCAATCAGATTTTCTGTGAGTTAGCTTTTCAACACAATGTCACAGAGAGCAACTAAAGTCCTGTATTGTTATTCTGTATTCTGTATGCTGTTCTTGTTTTTGAATAAAATGAATGAATATCTGAGTCTTCTTCTTCCTTTTACTTTGATAGCCGTTGGAAGACAGCATTAATTGCTTTCCTTAACTGTCCATGCCTCAAAGGAAATGACAGGCAGACATTCCTTAGAAAATTCCTTGAGCCATGCACCAGATATGCTGTAACGGCCAATAAATCTTCAGCATTAATTGTCTGTCAGAAGGAATTTGAATTCCTATCCAAAATCGACGGAAGTCTGGAAGGCGTCGAGCTCACAGAAAAACGTCGATCTGAGCACGACACACGTCGGCCAGAGAGTGTTTTCTGTAAGCAGAACTGGGTTCGATGGAACGTCGAGCTGAGGTCGACTCCACGTCGAGCTGAGGTCGACTCTGCGTCGAGCTGAGGTCGACTCTGCGTCGAGCTGAGGTCGACTCTGCGTCGAGCAGAGGTCGACTCTGCGTCGAGCTGAGATCGACTCTGCGTCGAGCTGAAGTCGACTATGCGTCGAGCTGAAGACTACTCTAACTAGCCTATGTGACCTTTATAACAACATGGAGGTCACAGCACACAATCCCTATAGAAATATAGTCATCCTGGTCCAAATAGTAATAGGGTGTTCCAACAATCTCCCCCTATTTGGATTAGGATTACTATTTACATGAATTTTAGGGATTCAAAGAAAAAAAATAAAGCAGATACAACACAATATAATACAGCCAGACATGATAGAATAATAAGCAGCATATATAAAACACTATATAGCAGCAGAATTGTTCAAATGTCCTGAGTCCAGTATATAGAAAGTGTTAGAGTACCTTACTTTACTTGTCCTTTGATGCTTTGTCTTGATCACTCTTTTTGAAGATGATTTCTCTGTTTGGATTGGAAGCTTCCTTTTTGGATCTGTAGTCATCAGCTGCACCTAAAGACTTTTGATCTCTAGCACTGGGTGGTACAGCTGCAGGGTGGAGTTCCATGTATCTGTCTGAATCAAAAAATTTCTTTGAGCTATACTTTTCCAATTCCTCTCTTCTTTGTTCTGACATAGTACTGATATGAGAGGTGTCCAGTCCTCTTTCTCTGGCTTTGTAAATTTCATTTAGAGCAGCCATCTCTGTCATCCTAGATTTCCAGTAAGCAGGAGTTTTGGTGGGATCTTCAAAAGGTACTGCAGGTTCAAATTTGTTAGAGGAGAGTTCTTGAGAGGTAGTTGGGGTGAGGTCAGCTCTAGGTCTATAGGGATAGGGGCCAGAGGTTGGATCAATGGCTCCTCCCCTTTGATAAGGTTGAGAACCTGATCTTCCTCTTGACTGCCTGCCCCTATAGTTTCCTCTTTGCTGACCTCCCCTTTGCTGACTGTCTCCTTGATATCTTCTTGCTTGATATGTTTTTCCATGTAGGGCTGAAGGGGCTGGATTGGAAGAAAAACTGGCACCTGCACCTGCATCTGGAGGAGGTGGAGGTGGAGGCTGATGGACAGGTTTGGATGGTCCTTCATTAAATTTTCTTTTCTTCTTCATTGCTTTTCTCTGATTTTGGGAGTACTGCATCCATGGTTCTGTGATTTCACAATTGTATTTGATATAGTAGGGAATGTCATGATCTGTAGCTCTGGCAATTGGAACTCTTTTCAAAGCTTTTGATCTAGCTTTCCTCTTCCTTGCAATTGTTGCAGGGGAGTCATCAGAATCTGTAGCAAACTCATCTTCAGAACTTTGAGATTCTTCATAAGGATCTATGTACTTCCTTTTAGAGATAGGAAAACTGATGGAATCTGGAGCTGCTGAGGAGGAGACTGAAGGAAGCTCTGCTGTCAGTGGGGAGGAGGAAGCAACCACTGCAGGAGAGGGCACAGCCTCAGGAGCCATAAAGGCTGAAGAGGCTGGTTCCTGAAGGGCTTGGGAGATATGGGCCTCTGCAGCATCAGGTGTCTCAATCACTTCACCTGAAGTCTCAACAGGAGCTAACAAATCAATTTCAACACTAGCAGGAGCCACTGCTACCACTGCTATATCAGAAGTCAAGGCCTTCTGAAAAGGGACAATAGCCCTGGACAGATCTTCTTGAAGCTGTTCTTCTGTTTGAGGAGGAGCCTCAGGTGCCATGGGTAGGTCTTCTTGTATTGAAGCTGGAGGAGAGAAGCTCTGAACAGAAGCTGCCAAAGACTGAATGTCTAAGGCACTGCTGATTTGCTAAGCTGAAACTATTTGATCTTCTGCAACAGACACTGTCTCTGAACAAGCAACTGATACTGTCTCTGAATAAGTCTGAGCAAGCTGAACTGAAGAAGGAGGCAGCTCTTCTTCTGCTGACATCTCCCCCTGTCTAGAATCAGTGGCAGCTGACTCTAGGCCCCCAGAAGAAGGGCATGCCAACTGAGAGGAAAGGGAGGAGACAGAGGCAGAAAGAGTTCTCAAGGAAAGAAGGAGAGGAGCCAGCTTGGCATCCAAAAGGGAGGAGAGCCTAGGGGCCAAGAGATCAAAGATCTGATTGGCCAAGGGCAAGAGAGCTACTTGCTCAAGTGGAACTTGAGTAGAGGTAGAGGGAGTAGCAGAGACTGAGAATGTAGAGGAGGTGGAGGGTGGTGTCTGAAGCAATCAGATTTTCTGTGAGTTAGCTTTTCAACACAATGTCACAGAGAGCAACTAAAGTCCTGTATTGTTATTCTGTATTATGTATGCTGTTCTTGTTTTTGAATAAAATGAATGAATATCTGAGTCTTCTTCTTCCTTTTACTTTGATAGCCGTTGGAAGACAGCATTAATTGCTTTCCTTAACTGTCCATGCCTCAGAGGAAATGACAGGCAGACATTCCTTAGAAAATTCCTTGAGCCATGCACCAGATATGCTGTAACGGCCAATAAATCTTCAGCATTAATTGTCTGTCAGAAGGAATTTGAATTCCTATCCAAAATCGACGGAAGTCTGGAAGGCGTCGAGCTCACAGAAAAACGTCGATCTGAGCACGACACACGTCGGCCAGAGAGTGTTTTCTGTAAGCAGAACTGGGTTCGACGGAACGTCGAGCTGAGGTCGACTCCACGTCGAGCTGAGGTCGACTCTACATCGAGCTGAGGTCGACTCTGCGTCGAGCAGAGGTCGACTCTGCGTCGAGCTGAGATCGACTCTGCGTCGAGCTGAAGTCGACTATGCGTCGAGCTTAAGACTACTCTAACTAGCCTATGTGACCTTTATAACAACATGGAGGTCACAGCATACAATCCCTATAGAAATATAGTCATCCTGGTCCAAATAGTAATAGGGTGTTCCAACACTGTACTAAAGCATGAGAAGACTGCAACGAAATTCCCCGCGCCGAACCTGGAAAAGGAAATGCAGAAGGCCTCCTTGAGGCAATCTGTCTGGATGGATCCAAATCCATTCTAGCAGCAGATACTAGCAGAGGAATCAAAATGGCACCCACTGTGGACAATCATGGTGGAGGAAGAGGATGATGTTGAGGATAGAAATGACGGAGATGACAAGGATAACAACAACGAGGCTGACAACGACAAAGATGATAATGTCGATAGTGATTTCGAGAGAAGTCTTATTGAATTGGAGACCGACTTCCTTCCCAAAATCATGAAACGGAAGGCATTGAGATTGTTACCCAGTTGCTGGTTACCGCTGACGTGCCCTTAGGATCTGTGTCTCAAGGGTAAAAGAAGATAAAAGATGCACCCGAGTTTGAGGGAGAGGGCACCCCGAAGAGGAAGAGGAAGGGCCTTGCCGCAAAATTGTCGGCCTCTCATATGGGTGCGCTTATGGAGAGTTTTCTTTATTGCAATATATGTTTGTTAATTATACTAAAATATAATCCGTGTACCTTTATTTGCAGCGGACTCTTCGACAATCACTACACTTTAAAAGGATTTCTGAGGGTCACCTACACACATTATCTGATTGGAGGAGGAGGTAGCAGAACTAAAGCAGACCGTTGCATGCATGGCCGAGAGCGGATGTCCGTCCAAGCCCCAGATAAGCGCGTCGTCGGAATTACAGAATTTGCCCCCCTTGGAGGATATTCCACAAAAGTATATGTGGAAAGTAAGTGAGGACATATCCGTCGTACACACGCTAAGCTCTAGGCTGAACAAATTGTTGGTGGACTCGTTGGGCTCGCTCACTGAGATTACAGATAGTCTAACGTTCGAGGGTGTGGAGCTAACTCCCATTGAAGAGAGAGGTTTGTGTGGATATTTAATGGTTGTATTATACTTAATAGGAGTAAGGAACTCTTTTAAGGTGGGCACCTTGGGTGCTAGTCAGACTATTTATGATTTTCATGCCTAAAGGGAGAATATTTTCTATATGTGCATGGTGTATAGTGCTTTTGTAGGGAAAGATACTGCGAGGCGGCTATCGTGGGTACTTATAGTGAAGAGAATTTGCCTTTGCCATTTTACATTCCAAGGTGGGAACTCTGTGCCTCCTATAAATAAGCCCAAGATACTCCTTTCTCGACATTAAGAACATGAGTGATTTAGAGAGCAAGCGAGCTCCAGTGTTGGGCTCTACGCGTGCGGATTGTGCAACTTCCTTTATGCAATATGTATCTCCGATTTTTAGAATTCACGGCGAGGAGTTCGACACACTTCTCTTCCATATTACTCTTGAACCCGTGACATTCAGCGTGCGCCTCCTTATTCCCGACGAGTACTTCCATAGTGTATTCGCCGACGAGCTCGTCCTCCCATTTTTCTAGAGATAATGGAAGTTCTGAACTTCTTTGGACTCATGCTGGTGTAGCTCTCCCCGAACTCTATTGTATTAATGATTGCCTTCTTTACTTACCTATGACTACAGGGTGTCAAGTTCAGCCTCGTGATTTCTAAGAACCTATTTCATGTTCTTGCGCATCAACGTGGTCACTATTGGATCCAATACACTGTGGGTCTTGAATATACCCAATAAGGTTCACGGGTGGAGTCGATTCACCATATTTTGGCCGGAATTTGGCGATTTGAACATGATTCCTAATTCACGGGCAGAGATGGAATTCTGTAAGCTAGAAGTGGAAGGAGTGGTGAAGAGGATTGTGGACTTCCTTGATAAGGTCGCCCTTGTGTTGGGAAAAATCCTTATGATTTAACTTAACAAATTAGTTTATAAGTAATTGCACATACTGAGGTTATTACTCATATTGTATTGTGAGGGTAATATGATCATACGATATCCTAGGAAATTAGTTGAGTTAAAGGCATGAGGTAGGCACATTGATTAGAAGAAGAAAATCAAGAAAAGTCAATATGCGTCGATATTAAGTCGACGCAACACCGACTGGAAGTTGACGTCACTTCGACTAAAAGTTAGAGCAACAACAAAAGTTAAGTCGACGCTAGTCTAAGGCAGAGGACAATACATTCAGTGATATGATATCGAAGCAATGTCGAATATATATAGTTCAGTCGACAAAGCTTCATTTTAAAGATTGATCTCGACGGTCCTACTAGAAGTCGACATAACATCGAATAAATACCAAGAATAAAAATTACAAAAGATCTGTTCAAAATTATTTAGAAGAGACAAACATGGAATTCTTTTGAATATTTAGAACCGTTGGAAGAAGATCCTAAGGAAAGAATTCTCCATCAATTGCAGAAGACCTTATATAGAAGAATTTTGAAGAGTAAGTCAGGATTAATTAAAGCAGATTTGGAAAAAGATAATATTATTCCTTCTATAGATATTTTTTATGACGAGAAGAATTCAAATTTTCCCAAGTGTTTGATATACCCAGAATTCAGAAGGTATAACAGACATATACACAATACAGAATACACAAAGCTAGTAAGATAGAAGTCGATAATAATGTTCTTCTCCTTCTTCCTTCTCTTCTCTACTACTGTCATAACATATTCTGAAAGGATAATTAGAAAAGACATTGGATCCAAAAAAACATATAATCCTTACAACTTCATCTAGCAAGGATTAATCAAATACTGAAGATCTAGTGCACTTAGTGTCTGCAATCCTCGGAAATTTACAGAGAAAGGACTCATCTGAGAAGAATTATTTTTTTTCACGCTTCTTACTCTTCTTCTTCTTGTACATTGAGTAAAGAGTCTTTAGAATCCATCTTCAAAAGATTCAATCCTTGGTTCAAGATCTTCTTATCAAAAGATCTAGTTGTTAGTTCTGAGAGTCTCATTTTCAAAAGACTCGGGAACTGGGATAGTGTATTCCTACCAAGATGGTAGAAGAGTGGGTGTCCCTAGATTTTGGTGAATCACTATAGTTTTGATGTGTTTTGTCTGCGTTGTTTGTTGTGATGTGTTTTAATTTTCTGCATTTACTCTGTCTATCTTTTTGTGGATGCAAAATCTTTGATAGGTTAATTTTAGTAACTTGTTTAAAACAAATATTTTAAATCTCAATCCCCCCTCTTCTAAAGAATTCTTAGAGGATTTACTCAACTATTCACATGTTCATATTGGCATAACATACTATAGATTCTGCCTGGCGGAAGTGGCAAGCATGGATATCATAAGCTGTAAGTGAATGCAGTTGTTGTGATGCATAATTTCCATACCTATAAACTCACTTATGCTCTAACCTCTTTCATTTTACAGTCGACTTGCGGGTTCCTGTAGAGAAGTCATTCGAGCCCCCGCATGAGGTGTTGACTACCACGGAGAAGAAGCGTTCATCTGGCTGAAGCGCAGCCATGCCACCACATTCCCCACTGGCTGCTTCAAGGGTCAGCGTGGGCTCTTCCACTGGTCCTAGAAAAAGATACACTCAGGTTTCTGTGGAGTTTAGGGAGGGTCCCACGCTCCCAGACGACTTTTGGTTCCTGACTAACACTACTGGCAGCCCTCTACTAGCTCAAGAGGTGCATACGGTCACCCTCAGTGCCAACCACCCCTCTTGGAGGAAGGCTCAAGGGAGCATGTCGCATGCATTGGAGGCCTCCATAGTAGTCATCAACTAGGAGAACCTCCAAGATATGGAAGATATGCTAGTAGAGGAGCTGGCAAAGAGGGTATCACGACCACCCTGAGGTTGTTGGCGTATAACAGTGCATCAAGGCATGAATTGGAGCGGTTCCAGGCAGAGACCATTCGCCTGCAGAAAGAACTGAAGGTAAACCCACATCATAAAACCTGTCTTTTATGCATACCCTAGTGCAGTTTCTTATGATCCTTATGCTTCCTCCAGGAGAGTCTAACACCCACCAATCCCAACTTCATGTGGGCGGTCCTTATGGTTGGAACGTAATCCAAATAACTCGTCTTAGGCACCTGATGGAACTTGGCATTATCAAGAGCGAGCTCGCTTATGCCAGCTTCAACACCATGTTCCCCAAAGATGTGGAGATGGACATCTCGAACTCTAGGGGCGAGGAGGATGGACTCAGTATGTCTTCATCCCATGCTATGACACCCGGATATACTCTTTTCGAGGAAACTCAAAGGAAAAGATTGAGGCTTGAGGATGAAATGGAGGGGATCCAGTTCGCGGCTAGGATGAAGCCAGACGAGATCAAAGGGTAGCCAGGCGAGATCGGCTGAAAGGCGAGTGGGCCCCGCGAGTGCAGGTTTGTTTCTTTCCACCGTCCGATTTTGGAGAGACAATCAAAACCGCGAACTGGACCCCTCCATTTCGCCCGAAATGGAGAGGATCCCGGTCCTGTTCTCAAGGGATTGTCCGTGGAAGAGTGCGGATCCTCTCCAGTTGGGGCGAACGGGAGGGGATCCAGTTCGCAGTCCTGATTTCGCTTGGGAAATCGGATGACGGAACTCCTCTCGCAGCTGAACTGACGAGCGGGCCCCACGAGTGGAGTTAACTTCTTCTCCGCCGTCCGATTTTGGAGGCCAGATCAGGGCCGCGAATTGGACCCCTCCAGTTCGCCCAAAATGAAGACGATCCCGGTCCAAGAGTCAGAGGGCGCTAGCGGGAAATAACACTTTGTTTTATTTTCATTCTTTTATCTGATGGGTAGCAGTGAGTAGCACTCTTTTATATCTGTGAAACATTTTGTATACTTGTACACATATTTATTTTAATTCTTTGATCATTTGTGATGGCAGATTTTTTTTATTTTGTGTCTGACACTTCTTTCATATCTGGTACATACGAACTCTTATTATGAATTCGTGTTATGTCATGTTTTTTGTCTAGAGTCCGCGCACGCCAGGAGGAATGCCCATGTATTTTTTCTGGGTTAGCGGGTATAAACCTGCGTCAAGTAGAGTAGCAACTGCTTCTGCTGACCACAATGGATGTTTCTCTTCCATAGCACCAAGTGGGGCATGCATCCATCGGGATGTCTGCCCAGTTCTTGCTCGGCTACTTTTTGGTCGCAAGAGTGCGCACGGCGGCCATGTAGTCCATGAGTAACCTCTCGACATATGACCAAACTTTTAAGAAAGTGTCCTGGTTCCACACCGGCCTGAGATGTCTAGTGGGGTTATGGGTGTCTGAGGGAAAAGCACTCCTCCAAAAAGACATTAAGGGGGGGGGGGGGGGGGGGGGGGGGGACATAGCAACTATCATTGCATAAGTAGGGCCCATTGCCAGAGGTTAGGGTTGTTAGTCAAACATAAGGCATCCACAAGGTTCTCGCCCACAAGTTATGCTGAAAAACATTGAAGGGGTATTTATCACTGATTGTTCAGAGCTTGTCCTCGGAATAGAACCAGTAAAAGTAGTAACGCCTCAGTCGATGCGCAGTTGGATATCATGCTCGAACTTACCACATTTGTCAATCGAGAGTTTCTCCACGAGGACAATCATAGTGATCTTAGGGTGGAGGAGGTAGCTCATACCAATAATAGGGTTGGAAGCTTGAAGATCTCCGCTCGAGACATCTACATATGTTGGGGGGGGGGTCCAAGAAAGCAGAGCTAAGTACTAAGCTTAAAAGAACAAAATGAAATGAGGGGAGATACCTTGGTCCTCAAACTAGGAGTAATACCTTTTCAGGTCGTCACAACTCCAGGTATTAGGAATCACTTTGTCTTCATGCGTCTGTAATTGGCAAGCCCCATTCTTGAGTGATTCCTTGACGATGAAGGGCCCCTCCCAGTTGGAATTGAGCTTTCGGATCGAGGATGCACTTCCAGCCGCATCCACATTTTTAATCACATGGTCCCCCTCGACAAACTGCTTTAACTGGACGTGTTTATCAAAATACATTTCATTATTCGTTTCACTTCTGTTTGCTCATTGATCAAATCGAGGTTGTACCTCACCTCTTTGTCATTGTCTTTCATCCAGTTGTCACCGCCTCACTTGGAGAGTAGCACTCAGAGACTCACTACGTCAAACTCACCAAAATGAGGGCCTCAAATATGTGTGATAGACTGAACGGAGTCTTCCCTGTAGCTGAAAAGGGGGTTGTTTGAAGAGTCCATAAGACTTCCTGTAACTGCTCTACCCAATTCCCACGAGTGTTCTACACATTCTTCTTGAGCAAGTTCAAGAATTTCTTATTGGCTACCTCCACTTGGTCGTTGTTGCGCATGTGATGAACAGATGAAAATTGGATCTTTATCCTAACCTAGTTGCAGAAGCCAGCTATCTCCTCGCTTGTGAATTCAGGGTCATTATCTATTATTGGGTCCATTGATCCCAATATACTAGATTTGTAAGAAGTCAAACAGGTCAATTATATGCACATGGTTGTATTTGATGTATGTTTAAGTTCATGCATACAGGTTGGTCTTTGGCAATGATTGGACATATAGTTCAAGAGACAAGGACAGGTGGACTCAAGGTGATAGGCTGGAAAGTCAGAAAAATGCCTAAGTCAAGAAGCGTTGAGTAAGACAAGCTCACTCAACGCTCTCAATGCCATATGGCGAGAATCGTTGAGACAAGGATATTATTTTAAAGCCTAAGCAGTGGATGCCAGAAAATTGACTAAGTCCAGAAGCGTTGAGTGAAGCTTCATCACTTAACGCCATGCTGAGTCTGTCAACGCCAAACTTCAACAAGAAGGAAAGATTGCAGAAAATCAGGCTAAGTATAAAAGCATTGAGTGAAGCTTATACACTCAACGCTCTCAACGCCATCAGGCAGAAAGCTGAATAATTGGACTAAGGCAAAAGCGTCGATACAGCTGAGAAGCTCAACACAAAACATTGAGAGAAGTGTTGGTCTCAGCAAAACCGCTGAGACAGGAGATAGTCTCAACTGTGAAGAAGAAACAGTTGAGACAGTTGAGAAGAAACCGCTGAGACAGAAGATAGTCTCACCTGTGAAGAAGAAACCGCTCAGATAGTTGAGAAGGAACCACTGAGACAAAGCCAACAAAAATATTTTTTAGTCAAGATTCGTTGAGAATGTCCTATTCACTCAATGCCACTCAATGCCTAGCAGAGCTGAAGAAAATTCTAAGTCCAGAATCATCGAAGTATTTCTTATCCAGTTTTCGTCGAACTAAGCTTTGATTTTGTCGAGCTAAGTTCAGATTTCATCGAACTCAACTTTCACTTGTTCGTCGACCTGAGGATTTCTGGAATGATGCTTGATTTCGTCGAGCTGAGTTCTGGATTCGTCGAACTAAGTTTTGAGTTTGACGAACTTAAGTTTTCTGAGATGATGCTTGATTTCGTCGAGCTGAGCCCTGGATTCGTCAAACTAAATTTTGAGTTCGTCGAACTGAAGTTTTCTAAAGTATTGCTTGATTTCATCGAGCTGAGCTCTGGGTTCGTCGAACTGAGTTTTGAGTTCGTCGAACTGAGGATTTCTGAAGTATTGCTTGATTTTGGCTAAGTCCAGAATGATGCTGACGTCGGCAAAGTTAACAAGTGAACGATTTTCAGATTTGTTATTTAAATGCTGCAAATCGACATTAACGTCGTCGTTAGTTTACAGTGGATCTTTATTTAATTAAGTTGAGGTTTTAACACCCATTAAAACTGGGACATGTGTCAAACATCACACAAATCGACGGGGTTTATAAATAACAGCTGAGATTAAGATCAAAGAAGCGATTTTGATTAACATTCTAAAAAATGAGAAGCGGGAGTTCGTAATCTTCATTCGCCATTGTTACAGAACCAAGAACTTCAATTGAAAAATCTGAAGGGTTTCTGAGTTCGATGGTGCAATTAACATCTGGTACAGCAAGAATAAGGAATTTCTCTGAGGAAGACGAATAAGTCTAGACAAACCCTAGCTGAAGTTGATTCACGATCCAAGCTGAGCCAAATATAAAGATCTATCTCTGGATCATTAAAGAAGAAAAAGATATCTGCACAGAGTTTTCTCTGGATAGAAGTAGAGGCAGTGCAATTCATTTTCCAGCCAATAAAGGTTAGCTGATTGAAGATATTTATTCTGAATATTCTCCCTTCATCAGCAAGAATAAGATCAAGGTCCTGAGAAACTTTTAGCACAAGAAGCAGATAGTTAAAGATTGTCATCCTTGTTGCTGTGAAGCAGATATGGCTGAGAATTTCTTATCCCAGGAAGAAATTGACTAAGTGAATAATTTTTCTTAAGTCAAATCAACAAACACTTTCAAAATCAGTGGATCTGTGAAAGATCTGTGGTTAGTGAAAGTATTTATTTTTAATGATAGC
Source organism: Platanthera zijinensis (assembly GCA_039513925.1). NCBI lineage: Eukaryota > Viridiplantae > Streptophyta > Magnoliopsida > Asparagales > Orchidaceae > Platanthera > Platanthera zijinensis. Next base: position 247,282,581 of record CM077078.1, on the reverse strand, counting down.
TAAATCATCTAGAGGGGGGGAGTGAATAGGTTAGTTGTCTCTTTATTAGTTCTTTTCTTTTCTTTTAGTTTGCAGCTTGAGTGGTTGGTTAATCTCTGCTTTCAAGATGATTTACCATGCACAAAGAAAACAACACAGTAAAGCACGTAATTATTTATAGTGGTTCCCCAACTGGGTACATCCACTTTCCCTCCCACCTATCCAATAGTCTTGTTGGACTAGACACTTCTCCAAAATGCTCCAAAGAGCTTACACCTCAGGCCCTCAGCCTTACACTCAGGTTCTCTTTAGAACCCTACCTCAGAACCACACATGTTCCTACCTCAGAGCCCTGTAGTGCTCCTACAGCTCAGTGGTACTCAAACCACCTACCTCAGCCTTATCTCTAAGGCTTACAGCTCTAGCTTTTAAGCCTTACCATTTCAGGCACTAGACCCTACTCTCAGAGTGCTGCAACACTCCAACAGCTCAGATCCAGAAGTATCCTACAGGGTTGAAATTGATTGATGTGGTTCTGGATTGATCACAAGAGGAATTCCTCTGTGACAATTAGCCTTGGGTAAGTTAGACTCACCCCCCCCCCACTATGACACTAGGAGTGTTTTCTTGTGTCAACTTTACTGGACTGAGTGCACCTCAGTCCCAACTACTTCACATCAATAAGTTTTTGCACTTGACCTGGAAGAAACTTGTAGAATACTATTCTGCCTCTTTCTGAACTGAACCAAAGATTCAGCTCTCTCTTCTTCACAGCAACAATGATGTAGAAATTTTGGCTAATGCTAGAAGCAACTAGTAGATATGTTTCTCTGCTCCCTTCTGAACTGAGCTGACTGCTCAGCTTCAACTTCTCCTTCACAGCTCCTCAAGTGTATGTTCTTTTAGAAAGTATTGGTTGGATCTGTGAAGCTCCTGCAGTAAGGGTTGGATCTTTCTGCTACCACTTTCTCAGAGAATAACTCTGAGCTTCCTTGCTGGTGCAGATGAAGATGGCACCCACAAACTTATCGTTGAAGATATTGATCTCAAAACCTAACTTGCTCTTTGTCTTTCTGACTTGAGTTTCCTGTTCGTTAGCTCAATAACAATGCTGGAGAAGAAGAACCACTTTCACTACTGTTCTTTCTGTAAAGAGCACTTCCTTTTATTTATTGAGACCCAACGGCTCTTTTAGCAGTGTGTCCCATACTTTTAATGTTGGCTGTAACTCTGCTTTAATGCCAACCGTCGTACAGTAGGTCTGCGGCAACCTTTGTCGCGTAGTGTAGCCATGCCACCACTTATTTGAAATATGTTGACTTGTTGACGTCACCAGCTATGGACTTAGCCAAAAATCAAGCAACATTAGCGTATGCGTTGAGTGAGTAAACACCACTCAATGCCAAAACACTTAGATAGATTTACTGTCTATTGGCGTTGAGTGAGTAGCCTTCACTCAACGCCAAACTACTTGGAATATAAATCTGTTTCTAGGCATTGAGAGCGTTGGGTGAACAACCCTCACTCAACGCTATCTGCCTTAGCCATATATCTGCTTTTTCAGCAACTGAAGCATTGAGAGCGTTGGGTGAGCATGCAGCACTCAATGTTATTTTCTTTTAACTCATTTTTGCATAAAGGCATTGAGAGCATTGAGTGAGCACAACTCACTCAACGCTTTTTTCCTTAGCCAAGTTTTTGTGTTTAAAACCACTGAGCATAGACTATCTTACTTTAAACTGAGTTTGATGAATGGTGAATCCTAGCTCGACGAACTATGAACTCAGTTCGACAAACTCTCAACTGAGTTCGACGAACTCAGAATCCCAAGCTTGGAATTGAGCTCGACGAAATGTGAGCTGAGCTCGACGAACTCAGAACACAAGCTCTGAACTTAGCTCGACGAAATGTGAGCTTAGATTGACGAACTCTTAACTCAGTTCGACGAAATTTGAACCTAGTTTAACCAGTTCAACTTACATCCTTTTTGTTGAATGGCGTTGAGCGTGTCTTCATCACTCAACGCCAAAACACTTAGCCAACTTTCTCTTTAGAAGCATGGCGTTGAGTGAGTTGACTTCACTAAATGCCTGTGGACTTGACAAAATTTCAGCTCATTCCAACTTTAGCCTATCATACAGCTTTTTATTATATGACGTTGAGTGAGTTGACTTCACTCAATGCCCGTGGACTTAGCATTTTCTCAGCTTGCCACTGCCTTTGCTCTGACTGTATAGGCTTCACTCAGCGCTATAAGTCACCTGGCGTTGAATGACTGATCTTCACTCAGCGCTTGTAGACTTAGAAAGTTATTTTTCTTTCCACCACATAGGTAGAACTTACTTGTCTTAGCCACTTAGGCTACCTGTCCCATCATAGCTTATCAGGATAAAATGCAATCATTCACCTTAAACACAAGTTAGATCACAACATGTGTATACATTATTTTGCTGGTCCTTCTTCAAATTTAGGACATTGGGATCAATGGACCCAACAATCACCCCCTATTTGAAGAAGTCAAAACCTAAGCCAATATATACACTAGCATACTTATGTTATAAATATTTAAAACATATCATCACAGCATAATTCAGATAATTCATAGACATATCAAATGATGTAGCAGATAAAAAACATAGCAATTGATTAGTTAGACAGATCATGATTATAACAAATTGTTGTTCTATTTAAACATATAGGGAATAAATGTTTGAGCAATATAAACACAGTGTTTCATCCCTAGCCCTGTAAGCAGAACCTGAAACATTTTAAGTTCCAGGTTCCCTTATCATAATCCCACTCCCTCTGGATTTCTTTGTCGGCTTGTCTTCAACTCCAGCTATCTTCTCTCATTTCTTATCGGCTTCATCAGCATCCTTAGCCTTAGTAGATCCTTCTTTAGCTTTATCCTTTTGTCTATCAAAATAACTGAAAGGTTTGGGGAAGTATTTAGATTATTCCACAACATTAGGAGTGAGAAAATTTGCCTTTTTGTTCCTCTAGAAAATCCTTCTCTCAGTGTCTCTCTTTTCCATCTTATCTCATTCAGTCTTGTTGTACCATTTACCTCTATCTGATCTCTTATTCTTGACCTGTTCCCAAGCAAGCAGAATAGTAGATCTGGACTCTGGGCTCCACTGCTCGAAATCAGGCCTCTGTTCCATTTCTTCTCTATATCTCTTTTTCCTTAGCATGACCTCCTCTTCAGCATCATTAGTGATTCTTTCTTTGACCTGTAGTGACCGGTCAACTGTGGGGCTGAAGGAAGGATTCTGAGCACCAGTAGTCTTCTCTCCCCACTGAGCATTAGCATTGTCACCTTCTTCAATGTACTGAATATATTCTTGATTGTCATGAACTGGGGCTTCACTGTTATACATCTTGTTCAAAGAATCTTGTATATGGTCAAGCATCATTGGGATGTTATTATATTGTAGTGGATCCATTCCCAATGAGCCTCTCACAGCATTTGTGGCCCAAACCATATTCTCAATATTTGTTCTGATGGTATTTCTCTCCCCCTTTTGACTTCTTCAATTACTTGACTAGTCTGGGAGGTGCTAGCTTTGCTTATTTCCCCTTCCAGGTAGTTAACTCCAACAGTTACTTGATTTTTAACTTCTAACATGTGATCATCAAGCATTTTGGTGCAGGCATCCATCTTTGTGAAGATTTCAATGTTCTATTCTTTTCTCAGAATTTTATCATTTGTATGAATGGTCGCAGATTTCTTAGCCTGAATATTTTGATTATCAACGATAATAGCAATATTCTGGCTTAAAACATCCAATTTCTCCATGGTGTAATCTACAGCAGGAGCATCTCTTGTAAAGAATTTTATTGTTTGTCCTTTCAGCAGATTCAATTCAAACCTTATAGATTTGATCTCAGTTGAAAGATCATTTCTAACATCTTTGAGGACTTCATCCACATAGTTTTCCAATGCCCTTCTTTGCTCATCTAGCAAACCTTTTAGCTGGGCCATGAAGGTAGGTGGCAGCTGATCAAATCTGGCAGATGTGCCCTCATTCAGGGCCTCTTGTACAGGCTTGCTTCCTATTCCTTGATCTGTGCCACTCTTGTGCTATTCAGTTTTTGAATGTGGTGAGGAGTGTGTTTTCTCATGACTGACTTCCTCTTCCTCAGATTCTGATGAAACCAGATCATGTACCTCATGACCAGGGAGATCAGAAGGTTTATCCCCCTCAACTACTGTCATGCTTTTATTTGCATGCAGGTTAGCAACAACAACAACTTCTATTAGAGAAACCTTCAGTTGCTCCCCTATAAATAATGCATCATGCATTATCTCTTGCACCAGTTGCTCCCCCTCAAATTGAGCAATCCTTCCCTTAGTACTTAGAATTTCCATGACTTTATCCTTTAGTTCCTCATCTTCAGATATAGGTATATACCTATCTGCATCTTCCAATCTGGAAGCATCATCCTCCATTTATGCAGATATTTTGTTAACAATTTCCTCAGCTATTTGCCTAGCATCCTTGGCTGAAGGCAAGGCATCTCCTTCCTCTCCAGCAGATTCAGCTAACTCAACAGCAGTCTCATTCACTTTAGGAATAGTATCTGGCTCTAGTCTGCTCACACGACTAGGAGGCGTAAGATCAGACGAGGCGGATACCTAGATATTCATGTCCCTCCTGGACACTTCAGCAGATGAAGATAGATCAGGATCATGAGGCTCTTCGTCATCAGATGAGCTGCTAGAGGAGCTGGGCTCAGTAGTAATAATTCTCTTTCCTTTTCTCTCCACAGCTTCTGGACCACGAGGCTGAAGGAATCTATCCAATCTCTCAAGCATCTTGATGCCCGTCCTTCTCATGTGGTGTATTCTTGCACCAAGTTTTAGATTCAGAATTTGTGGATCAGTTTCTCGCAGAAATAGTGAAAGGATTCTCCCCAAATTGGGTTCAGCCATGCAGCCCGCTACTCTTTCAAACACCACTCTTCTCCAATCAGTTCTCGTGGATAGTATGACCCTAGCCATTAGTTCAAACGTCCTTTTTGAGATTTTGTCATGGGAGTATGTTTTGCATATCAGAGCTTTCCTTGACATTGGCTAGGAACTTGCCTCTCAGGTTGAGTTCTTTCCTTTGAATTGATCCGGTTGTGTGCTTGGAAAGTCCACACCATTTCATTGCTGATTTTGCATTGTTTAGCAATAGCTCTTCTTCGTCCTCAGTTGCAGAAAGATTTGGCATCTACAGAGCCTCGCTTAGCCTTCTGGGTGTTATCTTGATCTTCTTTCCGCTTACTATGGTCTTAATTTTACAGGCTGAAGCATCCGCTTTGGTGTTGGCAAACAACTCCAGTACTTCCCTCTTCCACAGAAGACAGGGTTCTGTCAGGATGAAGGCTAGGTTAGATTTCTGCAGAAGATTAAGCACCTGCTGAACTTCTTCCAGAGCATCAAAGAATCCATTTCGAACCACCTCAGCTCCCTCGAAGAGGATATCCGGTCCCTTGGGTGCCATTTCTCTGGAGAATTTGAGAATGCAAGTGAAAGCGGCTTCCCGTCGATTTAGCGAATGCGGGTGGGAGAGGGTAAGGAATAGTGACTTGGCTTATTGCACAAGCCCTTCTATTTATAGGTATTACTAAAAGGAAGGCGGAAAATCACTAATCCATATTTGTTGTTTAATCTTGATCAATGGCAAGGATTGAATCCCGACACATATCCGCAGTCCGTCTTTTCTCCAGTATTTGTTAAGTGGGCTTATTTAGCTTAACATCAGTTTTCTTTAGCAATAAATTTTCAATTAGCCCTTAACTGTGTTGTCCTAACTTGTCGGGGTAATGTAGACTTGCAGTACATATTCTAAAATGTGTTCTATTGGGGTGCAATTAGACATAATTTCAATACCCTTATATTAATTTCAATTGAGAGAGTATTAGCCCCCAACCTCAATTAACTTAACCAAATTTTGATACTAATCTAGCTTAGTATTCCACATGCAATATGTCGTTGGATATGTTGAGACAATTTATATTTTGTGGCATGGTGAAAATGTAAGCCATTAACACATGTATTAAGAAGACTTATTGTTTTTATATCTTCTTAGTCATTTATTTCAATTACCCTTCTTATACATGAGTAATCAATTTTGTAATTAAGTCATAGAATTAAAGAAATGTGAATTCTACTTATCTCTGCTCTGTAGACTTGAAGTCCATGCTGGATTCACAGTTTCTGAGCATACCAGCAACCTTGCTTCTGAGCTTTAGCCTTTGATGTTCATCAGGCTTTCCTTTATAAGTTCCCCTTTATAATTGCACTTGTCATTGACATTTAGTGCATGATGATAAGTTGAATCATTTCTTGTATCCAGACTTGGGCCTCGTACAATACTGCCCAAGGACCATAAATGGTTATGGCCACTTGGACTATCCTGCAAGACAGAATTACCTTCCCTTAGGAACCCAGGCTGGCTTGGGTCATAGGTTCTTGTTAGCTTAAAAAAGCAAATGTATACCTACAGGAGCCTTGTCAGGAAGAATTTATCTCTCCCTTGGCACACTAGGGTTGAACCAACAATCTATGGCAAAGTGGCCCACTTTGCCACAGTACCAGCACTCATGAATATTGTATCTTCTTTTCTGAGCAGGTCTGACAACATGGTTGATAGCAGACTGAATAGAAGAAGGAGCAGCTTCCTTGTTCCAAATTTTATTAGCCACAGTCTGACTGAGATTGGGTCTGACATGATAAGAGCTTGGTTTTTCACAAGGTTTATCAGCAGTAGTTCTCCTTGCAGAGGACATGCTGTTGGTGTCCTTGGAAGATTCCAAGTCTTGCATCCTGGTAGATTTGCCCTTGGTCATAGTGTGAGCAGGGAGATTTTGATAAAAGGCCACTGTCATGCTCAAGAGAGATGGAGCTGGTGCATTAAATACAAAAGGTCCGGGATTGGCCTTTTGTACTTCTTTATGGGGAGCCTTCTAAGCACTCAGACCCATGTCCTTTCTTCTTCCATTGTAAGAGACATTTGTAGTCTTACAAGGAAGATTCACATTCCTCCAGTGACCATCCCTTTGGGTCTTGGTCATACCTGTTGGAAGGGAGAATTACCTTGTGAAAGGTAGGCTGAGGCATGACAGGAACTTGGCCTCTTTTCTGAGATTGTATTACTTTAGAAATCCACTCAGATTCAGATCTTCTCTTGATAGAATATATCTTAGAGAAGTTAGCCACAATTCTCCTCTCTCTATCAAGTTTCTCCTCAAGATTCTTGATAATAGAGTCCTTGTATTTTAAGGACTCAACATAGATATCTACCATGATTTTTAGATGAGCTGCTTCTCTCTCTTTTACACATAGGAAGGATGAAGCTTCATCCAGCTGGGAAGCAGTTTTCTATAGGGAGGATATTTCTTTTGCTTATTTCTTAACAAGCAGCTTACTTTCCTTGAAAGCTTTCAGAAGGGCAGCATGATTGTTAATCAATTGATTGATATCATCATCTGTCAAAGGACCCTCATCATCACTAGATGAGGAGAAATCAGAGTTTGTACATGATTCATATCCAAACTCAGAGGATGAGCTAGATGGGGAATGTACCTTATTTTGACCAGGCTGATCCTGACAAGATTCTACTTCTAGGGTAGCTATTTGTCCATGGCATCTGCATTCCCGTTCTTCAGCTTCATCCACCTCTGTGTCACACTTTGTGTAACATCCCTACCCGTTACATGGGATATAGTAGAAGGTCCGGCCGGGGCCCACACCATATTCCACGAATAGGCGGAGAGGTCACTTTATAATACCAAAACTACCAACGATTCTAACACAAAGCATTCTAGCGGAAGCTTCATGGTTGAAAACTTTGAAATCAAGAATAACAACAGAAATGTCTAGGAATGTATACAAACCAATACACAAGGTACATGGCCTTATGGCCTTACAAGTTTCTCTTAATAGGCGTGTGATTTACAAACATCGGCACGCAGGCCGGCCACACATGAACTAGAGTAAAGCAAAGTAAAGCCTTCAAGGGCAGCAGCGCAACCAGGGCTTCAGCCCGCTATTTCCCGCTTGGTCCAGCTCCACCTGCAAGAAACAATCCACCAAGCGGCGACAAATAGGGCAACGATCAGTATCCAGCTGACCAATTATAATGACCCTGCCCCTGGCACGGGGCAGCGGAATTCCTTCCCTGCAAAGCATTTATTAACCAGCATATGTATACTACAATCTACCACGGCTGTGCACAACTGCACTAACCAATACATAACACAAATTCATCATGACGGCCCGACGCTCCATGCACTCAGGGCACCTTATTGGTGTATCGAAAAATCTAAGGTACCACCACCGATTCAAGGTCTCTCTACCTTACGGTCCAAAATAAGCATTCCTAATCTTTACGGCTTGCAGGCCTAGGAATCTCGCTATGAGATCCTAACAGGGACTTAAGCACCCAAGGTTAGACAACCATAACGCGGGTACAGATCTGCCTTGCCCGTTGCTCATCATCGTCAGTCGTCACACCGGACCGACGCAGGTACAACATCTCCTTGCCTGTTCACCACCAAGGCTTTTAGTTATAGCACAATGGCCCAAATACACACAACATGGTACGCATGACCACACGAGTTGAACACCAAGTATCAACTCTCACATTTTCCTGGGCTCCCTCCAGTATTTCCTGCTGCACCAAGCCACAGGTATACACCAAGGGACTCTATACAAACAATCAATGAACGCAGAGTCTTCTCCGATTGCAAACAAAGCATCACAAATCTATACTACTCACTTCCGGATGGGCTTCACATAGAATGCCTAACCGTACTACTCACTTCCGGTTCTAATATAATAAAGCAAGGGATGAACCACCGATCCCACGGGAATCACTTAGCGTTCCACCTTTTGGTGGAGGATTCCTATGCAAATGCAGGAAAGAAGGACTTCACATGTCCGAGTGGGAAATCGTTACCCTTGTAACACGTTTTGGCGCCATGGAGAAAAATACACGGTTGGAAAGGACCGCAACGCTCTTGCCTCCGCGAATCTGAATTCGACACGCGATTTGGACCACCGTAGAACAACCAGCGGCCGGATTCCCCTTCTCATACCTACTCTTGCTCTCCCCTCTTTCTTCTCCTTAGAAAGAGAAAGCCAAAGATTAAATGAGGAATAACTTCCCCATTCCCGTCCATAAACCATCAGGAGGCAAGCCAAGGCCGTTGGATCGTATTTAATAAAAATGAACGACCCAGATTAACTCTGGAAATCATTTCAGATGGCCGAACATGGCTTTACACACGCCCGTGTGCGTGGCCGTGTGCCCTGCTTGCACACGAAATTGTAAATTTAGAGCAGGACACAGGTTGAGACACACATGTGTCCAAGGTGACACGCCCGTGTCGCCCAAACTGACACTCCCGTGTCGGTGGGCGTGTTCAATAATCGCTCTTTGGAACCGACATAACCCTTAGTGGACACGGGTCCTGACACGCTCGTGTCAGGATTGACACGTTCGTGTCGACCATGACATACCCGTGTATCGAGCCGTGTACACGCCCCTCGACGCAGCCCAGTTTCCAGAGAAGGACACGACATGTTGACACGCCTGTGTCAAATTTGACATGCCTGTGTTGGCACCCCTGACACGCCCGTGACCTCCAGCTGGGAAAATCCCAGGGCTCAAGAACCCATAAAAACACTTCTCATACCTATAGTGTTTTTGGGGCATTACACTCTGAATATGACAGAGGGGCTCTGATTCTTGCTCTTGCATCTGGAAGGACTTTAGCATCACCAAGAGTAGCCAATAGCCCAATGCTGATCTTGTCCTCTCTGCAGATTTGCTGCTCCATATAGTTCTCCATCTTATAGTTCATCCTTGAACACATAAGTTTAACATTTTATCTATCCTTGGAGGTCAACTCAGGCTGTTAGGTCCTTTTTGAGTAACCTCTCTCAGATACCACTTGAAATTCTTTATTTTCAAGGATAGCTAAATCACCTAGAGGGGGGGTGAATAGGTTATTGGTCTCTTTATTAGTTCTTTTCTTTTAGTTTGTTACTTGAGTGGTTGGTTAATTTCCGCTTTCAAGATGATTTACCCTGCACAAAGAAAAAAAACACAGCAAAGCACACAGATAGTTATAGTGGTTCCCCAATTAGGTACATCTACTTTTTCTCCCACCTATCCAACAGTCTTGTTGGATTAGACACTTCTCCAAAATGCTCCAGAGAGCTTACACCTCAAGCCCTCAGCCTTACACTCAAGTTCTCTCCAGAAACCTACCTCAAAACAACAAAGGTTCCTACCTCAGAGCCCTGCAGTGCTCCTAAAGCTCAGTGGTCCTCAAACCACCTTCCTCAGCCTTATCTCTAAGGCATACAGCTCAGGCTTTTCAGCCCTATAATTTCAGGCATTAGGCCCTACTCTCAGAGTGCTGCAACACTCCTACAGCTCAGATCCAAAAGGATCCTACAGGATGGAAATGGATTGATGTGGTTCTTGATTAATCACAAGAGGAATTCCTCTGTGACAATCAGCCTTGGGTGAGTTAGACTCAGCCCCCCCACTATGACACTAGGAGAGTTTTACTGTGTCAACTTTACTGGACTGAGTGCACCTTAGTTCCAACTACTTCACAGTAACAAGTTTATGCACTTGAGCTGGAAGAAACTTGCAGAATACTATTCTGCCTCTTTCTGAACTGAACCAAAGATTCATCTCTTTCTTCTTCACAACAATAATGATGTAGAAACTTTGGCTTATGTTGGAAGCAACTAGAAGATTTGTTTCTCTGCTCCCTTCTGAACTGAGCTGACTGCTCAGCTTCAACTTCTCCTTTACAGCTCCTCAAGTGTATGTTCTTTTAGAAAGTATTGGCTGGATCTGTGAAGCTCCTGTAGCAAGAGTTGGCTCTTGCTGCTACCTCTTTCTCAGAGAATCACCTTGAGCTTCCTTGTTGGTGCAGATGAAGATGGCACTAGCAAACTTGCAATTGAAGATGTTGATCTCAATAACTAACTTGCTCTTTGACTTTCTTACTTGAGCTTCCTGTTCTTTAGCTCCACAACAATGTCGGAGAAGAAGAACCACTGTCACTACTGCTCTTTCTGTAAAGAGCACTTCCTTTTATTTATTGAGATCCAACGACTCTTTTAGCAGTGGGTCCCACACTTTTAATGATGGCTTCAACTTTGCTTTAATGGCAATTATTGTACAGTAGGTCTGTGGCAACCTTTTTCGCGTACTGTAGCCATCTCGCCACTTATTTGAAATATGTTGACTTGTTGACATCACCAGCTATGGACTTCGCAAAAAATCAAGCAACATTAGCATATGCGTTGAGTGAGTAAACACCACTCAATGCCAAAACACTTAGATAGATTTAATGTCTATTGGTGTTGAGTGAGTAGCCTTCACTCAATGCCAAACTACTTGGAATATAAATCTTTTTCTAGGCAGTGAGAGCGTTGAGTGAACAACCCTCACTCAACGCCATCTGCCTTAGCCATATATCTGCTTTTTCAGCAACTGAAGCATTGAGAGCGTTTGGTGAGCATGCATCACTCAATTTTATTTTCTTTTAACTCATTTTTGCATAAAGGAATTGAGAGCGTTGAGTGAGAACGCCTCACTCAACGCTTTTTGCCTTAGCCAATTTTCTGTGTTTAAAACCACTGAGCTTAGACTGTCTTACTTTGAACTGAGTTCGACGAATGGTGAATCTGAGCTCGACGAACTATGAACTCAGTTCGACGAACTCTCAACTTAGCTCGACGAACTCAGAATCCCAAGATCTGAACTTAGCTCGACGAAATGTGAGCTGAGCTCGACGAACTCTGAACTTAGCTCGACCAAATCGTAACTCAAGCTTTGAACTTATCTCGACGAAATGTGAGCTGAGCTCGACGAACTCTGAACTCAGTTCGACAAAATCTGAACTTAGTTCAACCAGTTCAACTTACAGCCTTTTTGCTGAATGGCATTGAGTGTGTCTTCATCACTCAACGCCAAAACACTTAGCCAACTTTCTCTTTAGAAGCATGACGTTGAGTGAGTTGACTTCATTCAACGCCTATGGACTTGACTACATTTCAGCTCATTCCAACTTTAGGCTTTTACTGCTTTAGCCTATCTCACAGCTTTTTGTTGTGTCGTTGAGTGAGTTGACTTCACTCAATGCATGTGGACTTAGACATTTTCTCAGCTTGCCACTGCCTTGGCTTTGACTGTATCGGCTTCACTCAGCGTTATAAGTCATCTGGCGTTGAGTGACTGATCTTCACTCAATGCCTGTGGACTTAGATAGTTATCTGTCTTTTCACCACTTAGGTACGAACTTACCTATCTTAGCCACTTAGGCTACCTATCCCATCATAGCTGATCAGGACAACCTGCAATCATTCACCTTAAAAATAAGTTAGATCACAACATATGTATACATTATTTTGCTGGTCCTTCTTCAAATTCAGGACATTGGGATCAATGGACCCAACAGTGAGGCCTAGATTGATTAGGCTCTGTGTGAGATCTGTGAGATCTAATTATAAAGCCTAAATTATAAAGGCTGTGTGATTGGATTCCTGTATGAATCTGTGTGAGGTTGTTTCTCCCAGCCTGTGTAAAGGGCATTTGTGCCTGTGTGTAGTTATCAGGTGATTACTGTGTGGAGGGTTGTGAGCCTGTGTTGTAAGTCTCAGTGGATACAGACTGATCCAGTGGGATCGTGTTGTAATCTCTGAGGAGCCATAGTTTTTGGTGAAGAGCCTTGTCTAACATACTGTTAGAAAGGCGGAGAGGGATAGTGGATATACCCATATACTGGAGAATTATTATAAAATCTAGTGTGCTGTGTATTGTGTTTTGCTGTGCTGAATATTGTTTTCTTGAAAGTTGAAATAAGTATACACAGTAGGACATAAGTCAAAGAAGATTTTAAAGACTTAACAAAAGACTGCAATAACCTATTCACCCCCCTCTAGGTGATTAACTACCCTTGTAATCAAAGACTTTCAAGTGGTATGTAACACCCCAGAAATCTCAAAATGAGTTTTCAAACCTATTTGAGGTGCAGGCTGTTTGACACGGCCTGGGACACGGGCGTGTCCCAGGACGTGTCGGGGGTACACGGCCTGGGACATGGGCGTGTCCCAGGGCGTGTTCAGGTTAGTCGACGATCGATAGTCGACGATCGTCGAGCCTGGGACACGGCCATGGACACGGGCGTGTCCCAGGGCGTGTCCGAATTAAATTTCGAAAATGGCCTGTTCGAGTCAGAGAAGTACACGGCCTTGAACCAAGCCGTGAACACGGGCGTGTCAGGTCGGACACGGGCGTGTCCGATACCGTGTGCCTACCCGTGTACTGATTGCAGCTCGATGAGGCAGGAATGACACGGGCGTGTCTCAGGAATGACACGGGCGTGTCTCAGGAATGACACGGGCGTGTCAGGTTCGACACGGGCGTGTCGATGCCCGTGTTCTGGTAAATCTCAGTCGATTCGAATACCGCGTGTGCCGCTTAAGGGTACATGGCCTGTGACACGGGCGTGTCACAGGCCGTGTCAGCCAAAAATTGAGTTTTTGGGCAAATCGTGGCCGTTCAGATTTCTCTCTTTTGATCCAAGGGCTCAGGTGGTTTCCTGGCTGGATTAAATTCGTTAAGGAAGGATGAAGAAGTCATTCTTCATTTTGCTTAAGGAAGAGAGAAAGAGAGAGGAGGAAGAAGGAGGAGGAGAGCAAGCCACCGGCGGAGTTCTCGTGGTCCGATTCGTGATCCGAAGCCGGCGTTGTGAAGGCAAGGCTGCTGCGGTTCTTTCTCACCGGCTAGTTTTTGATGGCTCCGAAGAGATCGACAAGGGTAACGATCTCCCTCCTTGGACATGTGAAGTCCTTCTTTTCTGCATTGCATAGGGAAAACCCTTCCCCGCGAGTGTGCGGTGGGTTGTGGTGTCCCTTGGGGTAGATATGTGAAGTCCCCCTTGTTAGAGGCCGGAATTGGAGTACGGCTCTAGGCATGCTGTGTGAAGCCCATCTGGACATGGTCTGGATTGGTGATGCTTGTTTGCATATCGGAGAAGGCTCCGTGATTATGGCTTGTGTTGCCTTGTGCCTACCTGTTGCTTGGTGCAGCAGGAAGTACTGGATGATGTCCAGGAAATGAAGAGGATTGGATGCAACTCTTGTGGCCGTGCGTTGCCACTTTATGAGCGGTTGAGCCGTTGGGCTGCAACTCGATGAAAAGGCAGATTGCCGAACAGGAAAGGTGAAACCGACCCGCGCCTATAAATATCCATGGATACTTCCGTATTCGAGGTGGCACGGCGACTTGAGCAACGGGGGGTGGCTGATCCGTACCTGCGTTAGGTCCGTCCGACTTGGAAGCCTGGTTATAGGTTTTGTTGGAGCGCCTAATGAGAGTCTTAGGCCCGCGCGCCGGAAAGACTAGAATGCTCAAATACCGTGTAGACGGTGGTGTTGACCCTGGTATTCCGGTACACCAAGAATGTGCCCTGAGTGCACGGACTGTCGGGCCGTGTGGCCGATAGTTGTGATGGCTTGAATGTGCCTGCGCGCACATAGTTGCTATTTGATGATGCCATGCTTTGCAGGGAAAGAATGCTCATGCCCCGAGAAAGGGGTAGGATTGTTATAATTGGGTCAGCTGAACGCTGACCGTTGTATTGTTTGCCACCGGTTGGGTGGATTGTTCCCATGCAGGTGCTGGAGAGCCAAGTGGTAAGTGATGGGCTGAAGCCCTACTGCTGTTGCTGCTGCTGCTGCGGGTAGCCCTTGAAGGCTAAGCGAATGTTTTGTTTGTTCTCTTTTACTCATGTATGGCCGGCCTGCGCGCCGAGGTTTGTAAATCATGTTGTATGGAAGAGGAATTGTAAGGCCTTAAGGCCAAACCCTTTGTTGTACATTCCATGGTTATATATATAAAGGTGGTTTATATATTGGACATTCCTGTTTAGAGTTCAAATTTGTAACTTAAAGCTTCCGCTAGAATGCTCTGAGTTAGGATTCGTATGGTTTGGTATTATCCTGTGACCTCACCGTCTGTTTGTGGCATATAGTGTGGGGCCCCGGCCGGACCTTCTACTATACGTCATTTAACGGATGGGGTCGTTACATTTTGGTATCAGCTTTTGTCGGTCTTCCTCTTTCGAATTCGTGGTCGAATTCTTTTGTGGGGTGGCGAGCGCGTGTTTATGCGCCCTGCTGTAACGCTAATGAACTCTGAAATGTCCATTAAGGAATGTACAAAATCTTGTTTGAGGAATCTGCGCGTTCCTTTTTGTGTTGTTTTGCTTGCATACGTTCGCTAATGTGTGTCTTGTCCACCTATAAGTGACGCGTAGTGGTGCTGGGCAGTCTGAGCCCCAGCGCTCTGATGAGAGTGCGGCACCAGCTGAGGTGCCAACACCTCCTCCATCTGCGGAAACTGTTCGCTTAGTTGCTGAGGCGCTATTTGCCATGATTCAGCCGACCGGGCAAGCGCAGCCGGCAGTAGTGCCAGTTCGTGTTGATGTAAGACCCGAGCCGGTTGAGGCTGTAGATCCACGAGCAGCTGACCAACAGTTGAAGCAATTCATGAGTTTCAGTCCTCCTACATTTACGGGAATGGGATCCCCAACGCAGGCAGAGGATTGGTTATCGCGTGTCAAGCGGATAATGACAGCGATCAGGGCGGAGGAAACTCTCAAGGTCACCTTGGCCACCTTCATGCTTGAAGGAGAGGCGCGGTTGTGGTGGGACGAGGTTGAGGTACACCATTTGGCGGGCAGGCAATTAACGCAAGTGTCGATTGAGGAGTTCTCTCGAATATTTCTGGCGAAACATGTCCCAGCGGCGCAACGCATTGCTATGGAAAATGAGTTCCAACGGTTAAAACAAGGGGACGAAAGTGTGGATATCTACTTGCATGAGTTTACCAGGTTGGGACGGTATGCGGGTACAATCTTCGCGGATGACCAAAGGAAAACGAATCGGTTCTATGAAGGATTGCGGGATGAGTTGCGATTCCTGCTTTCGAGTTCAGTGAACCAAGGGTTTCAGGCGTTGGTTGATACTGCGTGCGCGTTGGAGAAGGACATGAGGCGGGTGCAAGGGAATAAGGGCTTGGTTGCGTCGAAGCCAGAGTTTCAAGCACCTCGCCCGAGCAAGTCGTTTTACCAGAAGAAAGGGGGCAAGAGGTCCAAGCCATCTGGGCAAGTGACTACGACCGTTGTGTCGGGAGCGACATCAAGGCCGGATTCTCGTACATGCTATAACTGTGGCCGGGTGGGGCATATAGCTCGTGACTGTCGGGTTGTTCAGCCCAAAGGGGACAAGAAGACGGGTGCGTCTTATGCTGAGAAGGGCAACGCGGTGGTTGATTCCTCTGCATCTCAGGCGCAACCCCGAATCTATCAGCTTGGCCAATAGGAAGCGATTAAGCAAAGTGACGTCGTCACAGGTACGAGTTGAATTAGCTTACTTGCTTATGTGCTATTGTTTTTGGTTATGTATAGCTTGTGCATGTGTGTGTGCTGCAGGCTTTGTCCTGATTCGGAATAATTTGGCGAGAGCCCTGTTTGATACGGGTGCTTCGCATTCTTTTCTGTCTGAGGATTTCGTATCTCGAATTGGGGTACCAAGTCATGTGACGGTGGATAGTACAAGGGTGCTGTTGCCGAATGGCTGTGTGATGCTTGTGGATAGGGCTTGCGATGTGGATGTGCAAATAGGAAGTCGGGATTTCGGTTTGAGTGCAGCTGTGCTACCGTTATCGGAGTTTGATGTGATCTTTGGTATGGACTGGCTCTCGGAGCAGTGTGCCTTTATTGATTGCAACTCCAAGGAGATTACACTGGGCCAGAATACCGGATTTGTGATGAAGTTCGCTGGTATGCGAGGAGTTGGCGGGACTCTGTTGTCTGCACTCCATGTCGTCAATGCTGTTCGGAAGGGCGCGGAGTTATTCTTCACGCTAATTCAGGCTGTTGAGCCAAAGGCTAGTGTCGGTGAAGTACTGGTTGTGTCAGAGTTTGCCGACGTGTTTCCTAAAGATCTTCCTGGGTTACCACCCCAGCGGGAGATTGACTTCTCTATTGAGTTGGTGCCAGGTGCGAAACCTGTGGCCCGCTCACCATATCGCGTCGCGCCAAAAGAGATGGCTGAGTTGAAAGTCCAATTGCAAGAGTTGTTGGAGCAGGGATACATACGCCCAAGTATGTCACCTTGGAGTGCGCCTGTTCTATTTGTGAAAAAGAAAGACGGTAGCTTACGGTTGTGTATTGACTACCGCGAATTGAATAATCTGATGGAGAAAAATAAATATCTGATCCCGCGGATTGATGACCTCTTTGATCAGCTGGCAGGATCAACGGTCTATTCCAAATTGGATTTGAAATCAGGATATTATCAGCTGCGGATTAGGGAAGGTGACATTCCCAAGACGGCGTTTGGAACACGCTACGGTCATTATGAGTTCACGGTAATGCCGTTTGGCCTATGTAATGCGCCTTCGGTATTTATGGACCTAATGCATCGAACGTTCCGAGAGTACTTGGATTTGTTCGTCATTGTGTTTATCGATGACATCTTAGTATACTCTCAGTCGGAAGAGGATCATGCAAACCATTTGCGGTTGGTTTTACATACCCTGCGGAGGAATAAGCTTTTTGCCAAGTTCTCAAAGTGTGAGTTCTGGCTCTCTTCAGTAGCCTTTTTAGGCCATGTGGTAAGTGGAGAAGGTATCGCGGTGGATCCGTTGAAGATAAGTGCCATTCGAGATTGGCCAGTGATGTCTTCAGTGGCCGAGGTCAGGAGCTTCCTTGGACTTGTGGGCTACTATAGACGGTTTGTGGAAAACTTCTCACGGATTGCTTTACCTCTGACCACGCTGACGAGGAAAGATCAAAAGTTCATTTGGACGCCGGAGTGCGCGCGAGCTTTTGAAGAATTGAAGAGTCGTTTGACCACGGCGCCTGTGTTGACATCACCATGTGGTACCGATGGGTATGAGATCTATAGTGATGCTTCTGGGAGCGGCTTAGGCTGCGTTCTTCTGCAGTTTGGTAAAGTGATTGCTTATGGCTCGCGTCAGTTGAAAGTGCATGAGCGGAATTACCCCGTCCATGATTTGGAGTTGGCGGCGGTAATCTTTGCGCTCAAATTGTGGCGGCACTATCTATATGGCGTTAAAGTGGATATCTATACAGATCATAAAAGCCTAAAGTATTTGTTGGATCAGAAGGATCTGAATATGCGACAACGAAGATGGATGGAGTTCCTTGGGGACTACACCTTCGAGATTCACTATACTCCCGGGAAGGGAAATGTGGTCGCTGATTCTTTGAGTCGAAAGACTCCGGTACGGGCAAGCTGGTTGTAGAGGCACGATCAGCGTTTGATCCAGGAATTGGAAGCATTGGAGATATCGTGTGTTGACAAGGGTTCGTCAACCGATGCATGCTTGAACTGGACGGAGGTGCAATATGACCTTACGGACAGAGTTCGGCGAGCAACGGAGCTTGATGAAAGTCTCCAGCGCTATGCTAAAGATGGGCCGGATGACCAAGTCTCTTGGGATAACGGGTTGTTACGAAGAAATGGTCGAATGTGCGTCCCAAGTGTGGGTAAATTGAGGGAAGAGTTGATGTACGAAGCTCACTTTGCAAAGTACTCAGTTCACCCAGGGAGCACAAAGATGTACAGAGATCTGAAAAAGCTGTTCTGGTGGCCCGGACTAAAGAAAGATGTCGCACGTTATGTGGCTGAATGCAATACCTGTGCGTTAGTGAAAGCAGAATGCCAGAAGCCTGGAGGTTTCCTGAAGTCGTTACCTATTCCGGAGTGGAAGTTCGATGACATTTCGATGGATTTCGTGCACGGGTTGCCGAGATCTCAACGCGGTCATGATTCAATCTGGGTGATTGTGGACCGGTTGACAAAAGTGGCGCACTTCCTTCCAAACAGAAGAGACGATTCAGTGGAAACCTTGGCCAAGCTTTATGTGGAGCAGGTTGTTCGACTGCACGGTGTTCCTCGGAGCATCGTTAGTGACCGTGATGGGCGGTTCACATCGAATGATTGGCGGCTCGTTCATCAAATGTTGGGTACAAAGTTAGCGTTTAGTACGGCCTTTCATCCCCAAACGGATGGCCAGACTGAACGAACCAACAGGATGATGGAGAATATGCTCCGCATGTGCGCCCTAGACTTTGGTAAGAGATGGGAAGATTATATATTTCTTGTCGAATTTGCCTATAATAATAGCTACCAAGCGAGTATTGGTATGGCGCCATTTGAAGCTTTATATGGTCGTAAATGTCGTACATCGTTAGCTTGGGCAGAAGCAGACGAATCTAAGCTGAGTGGGAAAAAGGAAGTCGAAGAAGCTACCTCGCTCATACGCTCTATTCGGGAGAGGCTATTGATAGCCCAAGATCGTCAAGCAAAGTACTACAATGCCAAACATCGGAACGTGGAGTTAGCGGTGGGTGATTGGGTATATTTGAAGATCAAACCCTTCAAAGGCGTGTCCAGGATTCGGCGTTTGAAAAAGCTAAGTCCGAGGTATCTTGGTCCATTTGAGGTGGTGGAGCGAGTTGGGGAAGCTGCTTATCGACTAGCACTTTCAGCAGACTTGGGTGGATTACATGATGTATTTCACATCTCAGTCCTTCGTAAGGCGGTAAAGGATCCAGCTCAAGTAGTGGAGAATGATCGGGTACCGGTCGAGTATGGGCTAACGACGAGAGTTAGACCCATTCGGATCGAGGATCGAGCCGAGAAACAGTTGCGGAACAAAGTGATCGGGATGGTCAAGGTCCGATGGGACAATTGTGGCCGTGAAGAGCTAACATGGGAGCGAGAGCAGACCATGCGAGCTGAATTTCCCGAACTGTTTGTATAAGCTGTAGACCGTGTACTTTATGTTATAACCGAGTTATCAAGTTATAGCATTGTTGGTTCTTGTTTCCTTACCGTGCAAATTTCGGGACGAAATTTTGTTAAGGGGGGGAGGATTGTAACACCCCAGAAATCTCAAAATGAGTTTTCAAACCTATTTGAGGTACAGGCTGTTTGACACGGCCTGGGACACGGGCGTGTCCCAGGGCGTGTCGGGGGTACACGGCCTGGGACACGGGCGTGTCCCAGGGCGTGTTCAGGTTAGTCGACGATCGATAGTCGACGATCGTCGAGCCTGGGACACGGCCATGGACACGGGCGTGTCCCAGGGCGTGTCCGAATTAAATTTCGAAAATGGCCTGTTCGAGTCAAAGAAGTACACGGCCTTGAACCAAGCCGTGAACACGGGCGTGTCAGGTCGGACACGGGCGTGTCCGATACCGTGTGCCTACCCATGTACTGATTGCAGCTCGATGAGGCAGGGGTGACACGGGCGTGTCTCAGGAATGACACGGGCGTGTCAGGTTCGACACGGGCGTGTCGATGCCCGTGTTCTGGTAAATCTCAGTCGGTTCGAATACCGCGTGTGCCGCTTAAGGGTACACGGCCTGTGACACGGGCGTGTCACAGGCCGTGTCAGCCAAAAATTGAGTTTTTGGGCAAATCGTGGCCGTTCAGATTTCTCTCTTTTGATCCAAGGGCTCAGGTGGTTTCCTGGCTGGATTAAATTCGTCAAGGAAGGATGAAGAAGTCATTCTTCATTTTGCTTAAGGAAGAGAGAAAGAGAGAGGAGGAAGAAGAAGGAGGAGGAGAGCAAGCCACCGGCGGAGTTCCCGTGGTCCGATTCGTGATCCGAAGCCGGCGTTGTGAAGGCAAGGCTGCTGCGGTTCTTTCTCACCGGCTAGTTTTCGATGGCTCCGAAGAGATTGACAAGGGTAACGATCTCCCTCCTTGGACATGTGAAGTCCTTCTTTTCTGCATTGCATAGGGAAAACCCTTCCCCGCGAGTGTGCGGTGGGTTGTGGTGTCCCTTGGGGTAGATATGTGAAGTCCCCCTTGTTAGAGGCCGGAATTGGAGTACGGCTCTAGGAATGCTGTGTGAAGCCCATCTGGACATGGTCTGGATTGGTGATGCTTGTTTGCATATCGGAGAAGGCTCCGTGATTATGGCTTGTGTTGCCTTGTGCCTACCTGTTGCTTGGTGCAGCAGGAAGTACTGGATGATGTCCAGGAAATGAAGAGGGTTGGATGCAACTCTTGTGGCCGTGCGTTGCCACTTTATGAGCGGTTGAGCCGTTGGGCTGCAACTCGATGAAAAGGCAGATTGCCGAACAGGAAAGGTGAAACCGACCCGCGCCTATAAATAGCCATGGATACTTCTGTATTCGAGGTGGCACGGCGACTTGAGCAACGGGGGGTGGCTGATCCGTACCTGCGTTAGGTCCGTCCGACTTGGAAGCCTGGTTATAGGTTTTGTTGGAGCGCCTAATGAGAGTCTTAGGCCCGCGCGCCGGAAAGACTAGAATGCTCAAATACCGTGTAGATGGTGGTGTTGACCCTGGTATTCCGGTACACCAAGAATGTGCCCTGAGTGCACGGACTGTCGGGCCGTGTGGCCGATAGTTGTGATGGCTTGAATGTGCCTGCGCGCACATAGTTGCTATTTGATGATGCCATGCTTTGCAGGGAAAGAATGCTCATGCCCCGAGAAAGGGGTAGGATTGTTATAATTGGGTCAGCTGAACGCTGACCGTTGCATTGTTTGCCACCGGTTGGGTGGATTGTTCCCATGCAGGTGCTGGAGAGCCAAGTGGTAAGTGATGGGCTGAAGCCCTACTGCTGTTGCTGCTGCTCCTATGGGTAGCCCTTGAAGGCTAAGCGAATGTTTTGTTTGTTCTCTTTTACTCATGTATGACCGGCCTGCGCGCCGAGGTTTGTAAATCATGTTGTATGGAAGAGGAATTGTAAGGCCTTAAGGCCAAACCCTTTGTTGTACATTCCATGGTTATATATATAAAGGTTGTTTATATATTGGACATTCCTGTTTAGAGTTCAAATTTGTAACTTAAAGCTTCCGCTAGAATGCTCTGAGTTAGGATTCGTATGGTTTGGTATTATCCTGTGACCTCACCGTCTGTTTGTGGCATATAGTGTGGGGCCCCGGCCGGACCTTCTACTATACGTCATTTAACGGATGGGGTCGTTACATGGTATCTGAGGGAGGTTACTCAAAAAAATACTTAATAGTCTGAGGAGATCTCTAGGGTAGCTGTCAGAAGGTTAAGATGGGTTCAGGAGAGAATCATAAAGAGCTTGGATCCATGAAACTTCCTCTCTGCAGGAAGGAAAATTTTGGTATATGGAAAGAAAGGGTAAGATTATTCATAGAAGAATTTGATCCTAAGATCTATATCACAGTTCAAGAAGGACCCTTCATCCCAATGAAGATATCTGTCCTTAATACAAATCTTCATACTCCAAAGAAGTACACTAAAATAACTAAGGATGAAGTCATCTTAGCAACAATGGATAAGAGGGTATAAAACATCATAGTTAGTTTCATAGATGACTCCACCTTTCAAAACTGGTGCATTGAAAGACCTCAAAGGAAATATGGGACACCTTTATAGTGTATATGGAAGGAACTAAGGAAGTGAGAGATGAGAGAAATTCAATGTTGAATCAAGAGAATGAAGCTTTCAGACAGATCAGGGAGGAGACCATAACTAGCTGTTATGAATGGTTCTTCAGAACAGTCAATGAGTTAAAGACCTATGACAGGGCCTTTAATAATTATGAGCTAAATGATAAGTTTCTTAGGTCACTTACTAGAGACTGGGACACTAAGATATGTGTAATTAGAGAAGTGGTAAAGCTGGCGGATACTCCACCATCCATACTGTTTGGTAAGCTGCTTTCATATGAAATGCAGCTGATAGCAAGGAAGGAGGAAGATAAGACTTGTAGAGGTTAAACCAAAGAAACTTATGTGGTCTTCAAGTCAGATAGCTCCAAGAGGAGCAAGGAGAAGAATCCTTCTCCCCTAAGAAGGCCAGCTGAGTCAGAAGATTCATATCAAGAGAAATCAGGCTGTAATATGTCTGATGAGGAGTTTGCTGCTTTCTCAAAGCAGTTTATGAGGCTGATGAAAAAGAAGGGGTGGAGAAGCAAACCTACCTCTTCCTTCCAGCACAAAGAGGACTACTATAGAAATAAGAAGAAACCCTCCAAAGAGGGCAGGTATGATTCCAAACCTGGTAAATATTTTTCTAAAGAGATTGTTTGCTTCTATTGCAGCAAGCCAGATCATGTTGTGGCTGATTTTCATGAGAAGAAAGAAGCTGGTGAAAAGAATCATCACCACAAGAGAAGCAGGAAGGAGAAAACCTTCATTGCTAAGAGGGAGAAAAGATGTATTGAGTCTTCCTCATTAGAATCAGAAGAGGATGATGAAGCCAACATTCGACCGATGGAAAGATCATATGAGGAATCCTGCCAGGATAAGCCTGGACTATCTAAGGCACACTCTTCATCCAAGTCCAAATATGTGACTGGATCAGATTCAAGTGCTTCTTCATTAAGAGATGAAGATGGATCTGAATCTGAGGAAGACAGAGATAAAATAATTGAAAGATATGGTGAACTTCTGGAAGCATTCAGAAGGAGTAAGTTATTGATCAAACAACAGGCTCAGTAGATTGTATCTCTGAAGCTTGCTGCTTCCCAGCATTCTTGAGACAACAACTTTGCTAGAACAGAAAATTAGGGAAGTTAGCCAGCTGCAGAACATTATTATTATTCAGATGGGCACCATAACTTTTAAGAATGAGTTTATCAGGAATCTAGAAAGTAAGCTCCAAAAGGAGAAGGAGCTAGTGGTTAAGTTTTAAAATCCATGTACTGTGTTGTCTTTGATAGATTCTTTCTCCTCCCAAAAGGATAGGAAAGGGATAGGTTTTAATGGGAACACTAGAGCTGGTAATTCCAAAAGGAAGAACAAAGCTGTTCACCACTATGGTGGTAGGAATGGAAAGGGTGCTAGTGGCTATAAGGAAGCCCATGAGGATGTTCAAATGGCCCATCCTTGACCATTTAGGTTTGGTGTACCAACCCTAGCACTCAAGAAAAAGTCTGCTGATGTACCTGCTGGACTAAGAGCTACTGACAGCAATGCTGTTAAACCAGCCTTTAAAAGAAGGTACAATATCTTTGAGTGTTGGTGTTGTGGCAAAGTGGGCCACTATGCCATTGATTTCTTGCACAACAATAGTGTATAGAGAGCTAATGTACACTTACCTGTCAGAAGAGATGCAGGCAGGCATGTTCATCTTAAGCCTAACATGCATCTAGGACCCAATGAGAATTGGGGTCCTAAGGATAAGTAATTCATTTCTTGTAGGTGAGTCCAAGTAGCCATACCCCTATATGGTACTTGGACAGTGGTTATTTAAGGCACATGACTAGAACAAAGTGCATCCTGAAGGATTTCATTCCAGTAAAGGATGAACCTAAGGTGATATTTGGTGGATCAGATAAAGGGATCACCAAAGGTTATGGTAAAATCACTAATGGCTTAATCACTTTCACAAAAGTTGCTTATGTGGAAGGGTTGCAACACAACCTTATAAGCATAAACCAACTATGTGATCTTGGCTATGTCATTTCTTTCCACAAGGATAAGTGCCAAATAAGAAGATCAAGTGACTAAGAGGTCAATTTGACTGGCACTAGGAGTGGGAATGTCTATTGTCTTAATTTTCTTTGTTTATCATCTGACTCTCCCATTTGTCTAGTTGCAAATGAGAAAGCCTCATAATGTGTCAAATGGCACAAGAGGCTAGCTCATTTGAATTATAAGACTATAGGAAAGCTTTATAGTCAAGAGCTAGTTAGGAATGGTCCTAACATGAAATGCTCTAAGGAAGGTATTTTCTCTGCATGCCAAAAGGGTAAGCAGGCAAAAGCTTCTTTCGAAAGAATTGAGACTTAAGATTCTGTGAGGTGTTTATACCTCTTACATATGGACTTTTTTGGTCCAATGTCAGTTCATAGTCTAGGTAGGAAGGTCTACACCTTTGTGGTGGTTGATGACTTTTCCAGATTTGTTTGGCTATTCTTTTTGAAGAAAAAGTCTTAAACCTCAGATGTTTTTAAGACATTTGTATTGCAAATACAGAATGAGCTGAACTGTACTGTGATCAAAATCAAAAGTGATCATGAGGCCTAGTTTCAGTCTGAATGCATGATAAGAATACGTGAACATAATGGGATTCAACAAGAGTTTTCCTCTCCAAGAACACCCCAGCCAAATGGAATAGCTGAGAGGAAGAATAGAACTCTCATAGAGGCTGGTAGAACACTACTAAATGGCCCTTTTCTCCCAGAATATTTTTGGGTTGAGGATGTAAATACAGCTGGTCAATAAGACTCCCTATGATATTATGAAGGGTAGGAAACCAAACCTTGCATATCTCAAAAAATTTTGGAGCAAGTGCTTTGTACTCAACAATGCAAATCCTATAAAACTAAATTTGCCACCAAAGCCTATGAGGGGATATTTGTTGGGTACAACAATCATAGTAAGGCTTATAGTATCTATAACTTGACAAGTCAAGTTGTAAAGCAGTTAGTTATGTAGTGTTTGATGAAGCAAATATGATTAACAATGAGCTATCAAGCTCTCCTTCTAGTTCTACAGGTACTGAACTAGGGTTGAAAAAGCTCACTCTCAAAAGAAATGAAGAAGATGCTCCAACTGTGCAAGACCAAGAAGAGGGTGTGTGCATTCCAGAGGAAGTACAAGGATCACAGGAAGTAGATGAAGATCAACATCATGAAAGACATGATGTTGTAGCAGTACTGCCTCTAGCAGTAATACATCTGAGGGATTACCCAGGCCATCAGATTATTGGTGATGCAAGACAAAGAGTAGTGACAAGGAGCAGATGTCTCAATACATCAATGTACTCTTGCTTCCTATCACAAGTAGAACCAAAGAAATTTGAAGAGGCTAACCAAGACCAGTTTTGGATTGGAGCTATGCAAGAGGAATTGAACAAGTTTAAAAGATGTAAGGTATGAAAGTTGGTTCCCAAACCTCAAGGACATAATGTCATTGGAACTAAGTGGATCTACAAGAATAAGCTTGATGAAAATGGCATTATAGTTAAGAATAAAGCTAGACTGGTGGCTCAGGGGTACAAACAAGAGGAAGGTGTTAACATTAATCAAACCTTTGCCCCTGTAGCAAGACTAGAAGCTATCAGATTATTCCTTTCATATGCTACATTCCAAGGGTTCAGAGTCTATCAGATGGATGTGAAATCAACAATTCTGAATGGAGATTTGAAAGAAGTCTATGTCAAACAACCTCCAGGTTTTGTTGTTCCTTACCATACTGATTTTGTTTATAGACTAAGGATATCTCTCTATGGGCTAAAGCAAGCCTCTAGAGCTTGGTATGAAACATTGTCTAGCTTCCTCATTGAAAATAAATTCTTAAGGGGGAAGATATAGAAGACTCTATTCCTTAGGGAATCTAAGGGAAAGATCATCCTAGTCCAGATATATGTTGATGACATTATCTTTGGGTCTACTGATGATAACCTTTGCAGGAAGTTTGCCAAACTTATGCAAGGGAAGTTTGAGATGAGTAGACTTGGTGAACTTAAGTTCTTCTTGGGTCTCCAAGTAAGACAGCCTGATAATGGATTATTCATATCACAGTATAAGTTTACCAGGGAGTTACTTAAGAAATTTTGGATGGAGAATGCTTCCTCCATGAAAACTCCCATGGGATCAAATATGTCTTTAGACAAAGATGAGGCAGGAAAACCTGTTGATCAAACATTGTATAGAGGGATAATTGGTTCTCTTTTATACCTCACTGCTAGTAGGCCAGACATCATGTATGCTACATGTTTCTATGTTAGATATCAGACATGCCCTAAAGAGACTCATTTCTCAGCTGTTAAGAGAATTTTGAGATATCTAAAGGGCACACAAGATCTTGGCCTATGTTACCCTAGGAATAGGGTTTTTTAGCTAATTGGCTATTCAGATGTAGACTTTGCAGGCTGTAGAGAGGACAGGAAAAGTACATCAGGTTCCTTTTAGTTTATGGGTAGAAGGCTAGTGTCCTGGAGCAGCAAAAAGTAGACTAGTGTATTTATTTTTACCGCATAATCAGAATACATAGCTGTAGGAAGCTGCTGTGCACAGTTGTTGTGGATTCAACATCAACTCCAGGATTATAACCTCCAGATAAGTAAAAGTACTGTGTTTTGTTACTCTATAAGTGCAATCTCTATAACTAGGAATCCTGAATCACATAGCAGGACTAAGCACATAGAGATTAGATATCACTTTATAAGAGAGCATGTGGAATGTGAGGATATTAGTCTTGAGTTTGTCCCAACAGACAAGCAAGTGGCTGATATTTTCACCAAGCCACTAGATGAAGCAAGTTCAACACCTTCAAATTTGAATTGAGTATATTGAATTTGGTATAACTTCAGTTGTTCTTATTGAGGGGGAGTAAGTTATGTTCTAGGTGCTTCTCTGCTCTCAAATAGGGGGAGTAAATAGCATGCTGCTCCTAAGCTATTTCACAGACTTTCAAGTGCTATTTCAAAGAAGTCAAAAAGTGGGAGAAGTAATATAAGAACAAAGTAGCAAGGGGAGTAGCTGCAATAAAGAAGCAGTTTGTAGCTGCAGGATGTAACAATGCAGGGGGAGCATAAGGGAAAATACAGCAAAGCATGGGGAGCACAAGGGGAACTATGGTAAACTTATTGATAAGTGGTAACTCTTATTGCTTTGATAATTTGATAAGTGGTAACTCTTGTTGCTTTGATAATATTTGTGCTACTTATGTTAGTGTATATCATTGACAAAAAATTCTCAAGTGGTGTTTTGACTTATTCAAATAGGGGGAGATTGTTGGGTCCATTGATCCCAATATCCTAGATTTGTAAGAAGTAAAATAGGTCAATGGTATAGACATAGTTGTATTTGATGTATGTTTAAGTTCATGTATACAGGTTGGTCTTTGTCATAGTGATTAGACATATAGTTCAAGAGATAATGACAGGTGGACTCAAGGTGATTGGCTGGAAAGTCAGAAAAATGCCTAAGTCCAGAAGCGTTGAGTAAGGCAAGCTCACTCAACGCTCTTAACGCCATGTGGACAGAATTGTCGAGACAAGGATATCATGTCAAAGCCTAAGAAGTGGAAGCCGGAAAATTGACTAAGTCCAGAAGCGCTGAGTGAAGCTTCATCACTTAACTCCACGCTGAGTCTGTCAACGCCAAACTTCAGTAAGAAGGGAAGATTGCAGAAAATCAAGCTAAGTATAAAAGTGTTGAGTGAAGCTTATACACTCAACGCTCTCAACGCCATCAGGCAGAAAGCTGAACAATTTGACTAAGGCAAAAGCGTCGAGACAGCAGAGAATTTCAACACAAAACGTTGAGAGAAGTGTTGGTCCTAGCAAAACCGCTGAGATAGGAGATAGTCTCCGCTGTGAAGAAGAAACCACTAATATAGTTGAGAAGAAACTGCTGAGACAAAATATAGTCTCAGCTGTGAAGAAGAAACCACTGAGATAGTTGAGAAGTAACCGCTGAGACAAATCCAACAAAGATATTTTATGTCCAGATTTGTTGAGAATGGCCTATTCACTCAATGCCACTCAACGCCTAGCAGTGCTGAAGAAAATTTTAAGTCAAGAATTGTCGAAGTATTGCTTATCCAGTTTTCATCGAGCTGAGCTTTGATTTCGTCGAGCTAAGTTTAGATTTCGTCGAACTCAGCTTTCACCTGTTCGTCGACCTGAGGATTTCTGGAATGATGCTTGATTTCGTCGAGCTGAGTTTTAGATTAGTCAAACTAAGTTTTGAGTTCGTCGAACTGAAGTTTCCTGAGATGATGCTTGATTTCGTCGAGCTGAGCCCTGGATTCGTCGAACTAAGTTTTGATTTCGTCGAACTTAAGTTTTCTGAAGTATTGCTTGATTTCGTCGAGCTGAGCTCTGGGTCCGTCAAACTGTGTTTCGAGTTCGTCGAACTGAGGATTTCTGAAGTATTGCTTGATTTTGGCTAAGACTAGAATGATGGTGACGTCAGCAAAGTCAACAAGTCAATGATTTTCTGATTTGTTATTTAAATGCTGCAAATCGACATTAACGTCGCTGTCAGTCTACAGTGGATCTCAATTTGATTAAGCTGATGTTTTAACCACCGTTAAAATTGGGACACGTGTCAAACATCCCACAAATTGACGGGGTTTATAAATAACAACTGAGATTATGATCAAAGCAGGGATTCTGATTAACATTCTAAAAAATGAGAAGCGGGAGTTCGTCTTCTTCATCTGCCATTATTACAGAACCAAGAACTTCAATTGAAAAATCTGAAGGGTTTCTGAGTTTGCTAGTGCAATTAACATCTTTTATAGCAATAATAGAGGATTTCTCTAAGGAAGACGAATCAGTCTAGGCAAAACCTAGCTGAAGTATATTCATGGTCCAAGCTGAGCCAAATCTGAAGATCTATCTTTGGATCGTTGAAGAAGAAGATATCTGCACAGAGTTTTCTCTGGACAGAAGGAGAGGCAGTGTAATTAATTTTTCCTGCCAATAAAGGTTAGCTGATTGAAGATATTTATTATGAATATTCTCCCTTCATCATTAAGAATATGATCAAGGTACTGAGGAACTTCCAGTACAAGTAGCAGATAGTCAAAGATTGTCATCCATGTTGCTGCGAAGCAGATAGGGCTGAGAATTTTTTAGCTCGGGAAGAAATTGACTCAGAGAATAATTTCTCTTGAGTCAAATCAACAAACACTTTCAAAATCAGTGGATCTGTGAAAGATCTATGGTGAGGACTAGATTGATTAGGCTCTGTGTGAGATCTAATTGTAAAACCTAAATTATAAAGGCTGTGTGATTAGATTTCTATGTGAGGTTGTTTCTTCCAGCCTGTGTAAAGGGCATTTGTGCCTGTGTGTGGTTGTCAGGTGATTACTGTGTGGAGGGCTGTGAGCTAGTGTTGTAAGTCTCAGTGGAGACTGACTGATCCAATAGGATCGTTCTGTAATCTCTGAGGAGCAATAGTTTTTGGAGAAGAGTCTTGTCTTACGTACTGTTAGAAAGGCGGAGAGGGATAGTGGATGTACCCATACATTAGGGAACCATTATAAAATATGGTGTGCTGTGTATTTTGTTTTGATGTACTTAATATTGTTTTCTTGAAAGCTGAAATAAGTATACACAGTAGGACATAAGTCAAAGAAGATTTTAAAGACTCAAAAAAAGACTGCAATAACCTATTCACCCCCCCCTGTAGGTGATTAGCTACCATTATAATCAAAGACTTTCATCTATAACGATTGTCGTTAGGATTCCGTGTCGACAAACAATTTCTTCCCAAATGAAATTCTTGACTACCTGAGTCATTTTCGTGGCCAAGGCTTTGGCCTCTATCCACTTTCTGAAGTAATCGATCATCACCAGGATGAATCATCATTGTCCGCTTTCTAAATGGAAAGGAACCACTAAATCCATGCCCCAGACGGCGAATCATCATGGAATGGAGATGGACCTCAACTGTTGTGCTGGTTGAACCTAGAGGGAAGCGAATTTCTGACATTTCATACACTTCTTGGTGAATTCCGCGCAATCCTTTCTAAGCATTGGACAGAAATACCGGTGATGAAGGATACTTTTCTTGAGGGTCCTCACACCCCGAGTGGTCATCACTCTTCCCTGAATGAACTTCCTGCAAAATCTAAGGGATCTCATCCTCTGTCACACGCCTTGCCAAAGGTCAGGGAAGGGTCTTTTGATAGAGAACTGTTAACCAAAAATCCTACGATAGCGACAGATAACATCAGACAATAGCAGGGACAACTCTTCAGGCGGTCATTCCGGGGGCTAGCAGGCGCTCTCCAGACGATCACTTTGGATACCCATGGGAACCTTCCGTTCTTCGACGTGGGAACTGAAGTGTTTGGCATGGACACTCCTTAGGAAACCTCTCAGAAAGCAGTTCGGTGATCAAGCAATGAGTTTGTGATGGGAGCTACTCTTGGAGCCCGCGCAGACTCATCTCCTAAACATCATGCCAAGGGGCACCACATAATTACGTACAGTTTCTAATCTCAACCCCCAACTCCCGACTCTTTGAGTACCTCGGGCGGCTAAACAATAAATACCGTGTTTAATGAGGCATTAATTGTCGTTTCGTAAGCCGTCCGAGCATCTTACCTTCGAGTATAAATAGGGACCAGGGGTGCTCGAGCGGAGGGAGCAGACTTAGTCCAGAACATGCTCTGTTACCAGTGTAGACACTAAGTCCCTTCAATTTTCCTTCTTTTGCTTGTACGCATGCATACTCACAAATATCTGCATCACTCTTGTAATCCTTTCCCTATATAATCCAAAAGATTGCCTAAACAGAGGCATTCACCATGGCGGGTCAGTTTGTTGTTTGACACTGCCAGCGGCACCCTCCCTTTTTATTTCTAATCCTCATCTACTCGACTCTCATGGGATAGTAACTGATCGCTTGTAGACTTCTCTCTCCTTTAATGACCACCCGATACAAGAATAGTGCGCGTAGATTTGGAGATAATTTTGGCTCCAATAGAATTTGATGTGGTGAGCATGGACTAAAGCGATTGGTGAAATTGCCTTTGCGGTCGAAAGATAGTGGTAGTATTCGCCCAAGAAATGGAGCACTCGTGTGTGCATGAGCCCTCTACGGATGTATCTCCCTCGTAACCTCTAGATCTCAATTAGCTAGTGAATCCACCCAAATGGCAGGCAGACAATCTTTGGATCGTGTACGGTAGACAGTTACTTGAGCGGAGTTTGACACCCTCTTCGGACTAGTCAATGAACTAGTAGCCTAAGGGATGTAGCGGACTCAAGCGACTGAGCACCCGGGAGAGCCTGCAACCCCCGCATATGTACAGCTGCCACCGCCAATAAATCCGCCCCTACTTTAGCTGTGTCATGATAAGGGCGCGCACTGGAAGCTTCTTAGGTAAGTTGTCGGGGAACAACTCAGAAGGGTATTGGACTTTGAGGACCTAGAATAAGTCTAGGGGGTGGAAGTCTACTCACCATTTTTCTTAAGGATCATCAGGGAAACTACCCCCATTGGATTCAGAGAGCCCCAGCTTCCCCGCTTCTCAGGGAAGGAGGATCTCACCTCTCACTTGCAAGTGTTTGATGTGACTGTATCTTTGCAACCTCTCTTCAAGGGCCTGCGTTGCAAGCTGTTCTCTGCTACTTTCGATGCGAAAGCAATGTAATGGTTCCATAACCTCTCTCCTGGCTTTATCACCTCTTTCAAAGTGCTGAGAATAGATTTCCTACAAAGGTTCTCCACCTCTAAACGGTAAATGGCAGATGCTGACTCCCTATTCAAATTTGACAAGGACCAAAGGAGACTTTGGGATAGTATGTCGATCACATCCAAAGTTTGATCATAGAAGTTCCGTATGTAGACCCCCTGGTTTACCGAGTTGCCTTTACCAATGGCTTATGGCCTGGATTATTCAAGTTCATGATTAATGAGAAGAAACGGAAGACTTATGCATAGCTCATCAAGACGGTGAATCAATTCATCAAAGATAAATTCAATAATGAAGAATTCATCTTGGGTCTCTCCAACCTTGGGTTCAAGCGTCCGCAGAGCTTTTCTGGCTCGCCCCCTACTCTCCCTCAAAAAAAGCAATTTTATCCACCATGAGTATTGCCCCAGAACTCGCGAGGGTGAAGTTCACATCATCAGGGCTCGCAAGCTTTCCAACAAATGGGGCTAGGGCATCTCCAGTTACAATAAGGAAGTAACGAAAATTTTTCATTATTGTTAGGAGCATCCACAAAGCAATGGGAAAGTGATACACGAGAGTACACCAACATAGGTGTACAGGTGTACAGATGGAAGAAGTTTTAGAAATCAACCAATGGCAACCATACTTCAGTCCCGCGAGACTCATGAAGGGAGGATTCAGAAGTAGAAACCCAAGCCTTTAATGAAAGTTCCACAGCGATGTAGGACATTATTTCAAGGATTTCAAAGTTCTCTACAATGTGGTAGAAAGGCTGCTAAAGGAAGGGAAGTTGGAGTATTTTCTTGCATAAAGGCAAATAGAGAAGGCCAAAGAAGCCCCGTCCCGAAAAGGGAAAGAGAAGGTTGGAGAGGCGCTGAGTTTCCCGAGGTGTAACATCATCAAGCAAGGAGTAAGTGTGGAGGAAGAATGTGTAGAAATTGAAGGGGTTGGTTTGTTGTGATATATAAACTACATGTATTG
The DNA here is from genome assembly GCA_039513925.1 of Platanthera zijinensis. Classification (NCBI taxonomy): domain Eukaryota; kingdom Viridiplantae; phylum Streptophyta; class Magnoliopsida; order Asparagales; family Orchidaceae; genus Platanthera; species Platanthera zijinensis. Next base: position 247,249,396 of record CM077078.1, on the reverse strand, counting down.
CAGAGCGGGAGTGGAATCATCCCGAAAGGGGAGTATGAAGCTATAACATCCCACAGACAACCAGACTCCTAGGAATTTTTGTCATGACTAGGTCATGATAGAGTTTTAAGAAGACCAAGAGGACCATGAATGCCTAGGCAAATAGGTGAAATGAACTTGGTCTGCAAATAACAAATTCTGGTTTCCTAGCCTAGGATTTGGCTTAGGGGTCCCAGCTTAACTACTTGACCACACGATAAAACTTTCAATCTTATAAGGGACCTTTGGATCCCAAACAACCCATTTGGGGGCAACAAAGAAGGATAAATTGACCAAAGTCAACCCTAACCCTAGTTAAGTCAAATTGCCCTAATTTGACATAAATTGATTTCATCAAGTCACAAATGGACATGAGTGGTGCCAATGGACCCATGAACTCTCAATTGGGTCAATCTCATCAACAAGCTTGACCTAGGGTGGAGTCTATGTAACTAGGGATTGTTAAGCCCAAAATGGGGAAGAAAGTCAAATCAACTTCAATCCAATTGGGCAAGGCCCAATTGTGGTGACCCATCAGCTACAAACTAAAGTAAATTACCTAAAGACCCACTCACATTCTGTAGGTGGTAACTAGGAGAGAAAAAGTGGAGGTTTCAATCAAGGGAGGAGAGAGAAAGAGAAGCATTAATGGATTTGGAAGGCCATGGGGCACTCAACCCCCCTAATGGCTTTATTCATCCACCTTGATTAATTAGGAGGATATGGAAGGGTTTTCCTGGCCTCCTAGGGGTAGAATTGCAAGAGTTTTGTGGTGGTCGAAAGCTTGGTTCAAGGCCATTAATGGCCATTCATTGTTTGTCCCTCCCACTCCCCAATTTGACCCATCCATCAGCTTTAAAAACTCCCAAGCAATCAAAATGAGCTTTTACATCATTGATTTGGGTATAAAATTGGGAAAATGGCAAGGAAAATCTTGTAGGTCGTCGACCATGACACACCACCACCACACTCATCATCAAGCCCGCCTGCAGGTCTAGTTATCTTCCCCTTTCTCTTTGTTAGATCTATAGATCGTTAGTTGGAGAAATCGGGATCGATCGAGGCCGATCAGTGAGGAGAAATGTGCAAATTTTCCTTGAAAAATCAACCTCTCGGGTTCGCCAGAAACGGCCTCTCCGGCGGCTGTACCGCCGTTAGGCGATAGCCACCACCTCAACGGAGGTGGTGGTGGTGGTCGGCCAGGGAGGTGGCTGGATGGCCGGAAAAGAAGCTGGAATAGATCCAGGAAGAAGCAATCACAGCCCTTGGCTCATCGGGGGTGATGACCAGGACCCGTTGGATCCGGCGCGATGGTTATGCACATGCCGAAATGTTTTAATTGTACATTAATTTCATTTTTGTCACATTATTTTAGTAAGTTGGTTTTAATTATTAAAAAAAGATAGAGGCCTTTTTTGTAAATCTGACTAATATAGAAAAGTTAGCCCTTGGGGTTTAGTTTAATACAAAATTAGAATCATCCAATTTGGCTCACTGGATTGTCCTCAACACTCATTTTGGTGTAAGGTGTCCAAAGGATAATCAGAAAAATAAATAGAGTGCCCCCAGTGTCTCACTCAGTTAAATTTCCTGAAATTTTGACCAAAGGTTGGTCTGGCCGTGACCCCAAACATATCAAAAAATCAAAATTTTTGGAGATGATTTTTCTATAGTTTTTATAATAATTTTATAAATCACACCTGTGGTGAAAACAGGGTCTATGGACCTCAAATTTCCCCCAAAATCTGGTGGATGACCAGAGGGGTCATTATATGCCCATGAAAAAAAATATCAGCCCATTTGGAGTTGATTTGATGGGGGGTAATCTAGTGATTAAGGATTGTCACCTAGAGGGAACAAGCCTAGCTCATTAAAGTTCACATAGTAAAGTTGAGTGACCCAACCCCTCAACCAAACAACGTGAAACCTTGCCACAACATTGCTATCACTTGAAACACCTTTATGAATAATTGTAGGGATTTAGGGTTGGAAGATCATGAAACCCTAGTTCATACCTTAGGGATGCCTATTAGGATTAGTGATGGAAATATGGTCACATCCCTAAGGATTGGCTCATAACTTTGTACATAGTTTCATTGGATGAAAAGACACCATGGATAATTTATTTAGAATTTTATAGCTATTTTTCCCCCACAAAACACCTCTTACCTAGAATAAAAACTTTCATTTCAAGTGCAAATTACATGACCATACAATATTGGAAGAGCATGAAACTTTAGTAATAGGCTTTTACTAATGTTTTATATGTCTACAAATTTTAGTGTAATTTTTAGTTGAATATTTGCAGTACCTCCTTTGCAATATTTGATATTATTGTCTAGAGAAATAAATTGGTTTAAGACAAATTATGTACTGCAAAATTATGATACTTGGCTAGTAAACCTTTTAGATCATTATGATGCTCTGTAAATTTTATTAGAATTTTTGGAAGCAATTATGTAGTGGTTTCTTCACAATTTTCCCTAGGTGTAATTTCCTTTATAAATTTAATTATGTGGCTAAATGAAATTATAAGATCATGAAAATTGGGCAGTGACATTTTCTGATCATTATAGTCCTCTGGTAATTGTATTACAATTTTTGGATGATAGAATCTTGTACTCTCTTTGTTCAATTCTGTTTTGATCAAAAGAATTATATTGTGATTTATAATAGAAATCATTTTAGAAAAATCATGAAATTCATATATTGCTGTTATTTAGACATTTTGAAGCTCTGTAAATTTTAGTGGAAGCTTTTCATATCAGAACTTTGTATTTCATGTTCAAAGTTATAGGGGCAAGATTTTAGGAAAATTATTAAAAATACTGAATTAAATAGGAAAAAATACAAATCTCTGGATTTTAGCACAACATGTCATGAAGGACCCCTAGAAATAATTCTAAGGTTTTTGATGAAGTAATTTGGGGTATTTACTTTATACGCTTAAACCCATTAATTTGGTTTGCATATAGTAATTTGACGTACTCAAGGTAGAGCTATAGGTCTCACATGAGAAGTAACATAGTGGGTGTACCTATATTTTAGTGGAGTTTAGATTAGGTCACCGTTAGGGCCAATTGCTAGGTAGACTAAGTACCAAGGGGGCGGAGTTGTGCCCAGAGCCGACGAAGTATCGTCTCTCCCCTAAAAGTGTAATTCACTTAGGAATTAGCTCAAGTGTAATGTGGGAAGGGGTTTGGTAATAAATAGATACTTATAAAAGTAAGCTCCTTGAGAAAGGGAACTTTGGATTTTTGCCCATCATAGTTCCTAGTGCCCTCGAGAGCCCTTCACCGGGCATGCCCTAGGCAGTCCAAGGTTAACCCTAAACTGTAGGAAAAGTAGATTTAAAGATAAACCATTAATAAACTATCATCACACATTCACTCACCCTGTTACTTCAGGTGGATAGTTGGTTTAGCCCCGCGAACGGTGGGCTCGATGTTTGATGGAATGAATGGGCTTGTTTGGTAAGCCGATGGCTCGGGAGCTCTTTTATAGCATGTGTGCATGATCATTGAAGTGGTGGGTCCTCATTATTGGACGGTCGTTCATACCGACGTCAATACGTTGACTCGACAAGTGTAATCTTTCACTTAGACAACAAAGACTGGTGGATTTGCTAGCATCAGTATAGAAGGCTCCATAGACCTAATTGTGGGTGTACCAATTAGTACGAAAGGTCTAGGTTAGGTAGCGTGAATACCAATCTAGGAGTGGGGAGGCCCAACCCACTACCTCTATTTTCCACTACGAGAGGTACATGAGAGTTTAGCTAACTCTAAATGGGGGAACTAAAGGTCTGTGCGCATATATTCGGGTGGGTATATTGCATTTGTGTGAGACATATAATTTAGCATGCATAACACTAGATGTCATACATAATATTGCATAAAAATTATTATGGGATCTTTTGTATGTTAGACCTTACAAAACGACCCCTTAATTTATAAGTTTGTATGGGCATCCGTATAAATTAAGGTTACTTTCCTGTTATGATAGTTAACTCCTGTACTTATTGTTTAACTTCATGCTACTACTTTCTTACGTCATTCCTTTACTTACAGCTGTACTTCATGTTGCTACAATCGTTGTGTTGTTACCTTACCCATAGCCAAATATATGTACTTATTATTATTGTGATAGAAATTATTAGATTATGGTAGCTAGGGAAACTGTCACCTGATTTTGTTTACTCTCCACTTTCAATATCTTCCTTTTCATCACCCCCCCCCCCCCGCACGGTGCCTAGGAGTCGCATGGGGAGGGAAGGGGGACCAAGACTTAGTCTTTTTACTAACGGCTTGTGTTGGAACCGATGTTTTGCATTCCTTGGGTTTGAGAATATCAACTCCCAGGTTGTATTTGATCACATCTTGTGTTAATAGAGTGTGCAGGTTGACAAGTGCAAGCCAAGAAGAAGAAGACTCCTATAGACACTAGAACCGAGTGGTAGAAGTTACCGCCGAGCGGTAGTCGTGAATTAATTGGATAGAGCTCTCGGGAACCTACCACGCCGCGCTAGTACTACCGCCTGCGCTAGCGCAAGGGATTATTCGGGCCAGCCTCTGGGGAAACTACTGCCAAGCAGTAGTACTTACCACGCCGCGCTAGCCTCTCGACGAATGCCGAGTATGATTTCTCGAGTAACCAATCTACCGCCAGGCGATAGTTGTTACTGCACCACGCTAGCCTCTCGACAAATGATGAGAAGGATTTCCCGAGTAACCGACCTACCGCCAGACGATAGTGGTTACCGCGCCGCGCTAGTCGTTTCACGAGAAGGTTTCGTCGACTACTAACCAACTGTGTGGCGCTACCTTCTACCGCGGGGCGCTAGCTCTATGAAAAGAAAAAATATTCATTTTGAAATATTATTCCAAATTTGGATGACAGCTAGCACAAAAGGCGCGCGAACCTACTGCCTGGTGCTAGTCTTACCGCCAGCAGTAGCCTATTTTCATGAAGACGTATAAAAGGACGCCTCGGTTTCTGTTTCCAGTGATCTAAAGACTGAAATGTGATGGGAGCTCGTTAATTCTATGGTTCGGCCGCTCTCTCTTGCGCTCCGTTCCAAAAGTATCTGTCAAAGAAGAAATTTGTCTCCCTCCTGTTCGTGAACGAAGAACTCCGACGATCCAAGATCTACACTGACTACGGAGAGCCGACCGGTTGCTAGCATACGAAGATCTCAAGCAACGGCCGCAGATCGCTCCACGGAGAAATTTTCAAGAGGGAGAACTAAAATTTTAGATTATTTACATCTTCTTTTCTTGTAATCTTTTCTTTTTTAAAATCTTGTGGTGAGGAAAATCGATCGGTAAGGTTCATCGGAATCCGGGTAGGATTCCGCGATAAATCGTCCTGGAGATAGGGACATCTAGATCGGAGGATCTAGCGGGGCTCTAAGACCCTTCCTTGTGAGGAGGTGAAGAGCCTGCTCGAAGACCTTTCTTGTAGGGAAAGGGAGAGAGCTAACTGGTCCGTGGAGCGGATCAGTATAGAAAGCAAAAGCGTTTTTCTCCTCACCGTTTTCGATCTCTGACGTCACGGAGATCACAGTTTTGTAATCATCTAGAACAATTGAATTTCTAATTCATGCAATGAAATTCCTGTTTTTGTGTTGATTAATTCTATGATTGTTCTGGCTCTATTAAGTAAGTGTTTGTGTTATGGGGCTTTCTCAAGCATAACTACCCAGGAAAAGGAGTTACGAGACTTACCGCCGCACATTAGCTTCTTAACGCCCTGTGGTAGCTACCAAAACTCGATTTTCTGGACCATAATATTTTAAACTGCAATAAACTCGAGAAACCTTATTCACCCCCCTCTAAGGTTGGGCACGAGATCCAACAAGTGATATTAGAGGGAGGCTACTTCTAAAGGCTTAAAATCCCGAAGTAAGATGTCAAACTCTGTTCACGCGTTCTCTGAGGGACAAGGTGCAAGTAGACCTCCACTCTTTTTGGGGAGTGACTATAGTCACTATAGAACACACATGAGAATTTTTCTGATGACACAAAGCATGGACGTATGGGCCATGGTAGAGACGAAATACACTGCACTCACTATCACTATAGGGACACTGTCCTAATCAAACCAAATGATAAGTGGGATGAAATAAAAAAGCTTAGATGTACGAATAATGCGAAGGCAATGAACTATCTATTCTGCGCATTAGATAAAAAATAATTCAATCAAATCTGTAACTGTGAAACTACGTATGATATATGGCGGTTACTTGAACTTACTCATGAAGGTACTTTGTAGGTGAAAGAGTCGAAGCTGTTCCCACTCGAGTTTTAATATGAAAAGTTCTGGATGGAGATCGATGAGGAGGTTGACAACATGTATACATGATTCACCAAGATTTTCAACGCCTCAAGATCCCTTGGGAATAGCTTTTCAAATGGTGATCTGGTGAGGAAGATCCTGCATCTTTGCCTCCCCGCTTCAACTCGAAGGTCACTGCGATCACCGAATCTCATGATATCAGCTCCCTAAAGATAGAAAGCCTCATCGGAAATCTGAAGACACACGAACTTGAACTAAAGATTCAAGCAGAGGAATATCCCAGGGAAGTAAAGAAGAAGGGACTGACGCTGAAGGACGCAAGGGAGAGAAAAGCTGCTGTAGATTCTGAGGAAGGTGAGGAGGAGAGCCTCTACATTCGGGAGTTCAAAAAATTCATAAAGAATCCCAAGAAGTAGGGACAGTTAAGGAAATTCCTGAAGAGAGGAGCTGGAGAAGGCAGAAGGTGGAACAAGCCATCAAAAGAGACGGAAAGCAATGATGAGAAGTCCCAGCCAGAGTTATATCACTGCTACAGGCCTTAACACCTGTAGAGAGAATGCCCGGGACTCTAGAAGGATGAAAAAGAAAAGCAAAGCTGGCACAAAGGGAGGAAGAAGGTGTTGAAGGCGCTCACCTGGGATGAGGATGGATCTGACGAATCAAGCACCACAGACTCGGGCAGTGAAGATGAGGCAAATCTATGTCTCATGGGAAAGAATCAAGAAGAATCTGACGATGAGTCCACTGTCTAGAGCGACACTGAGGTTACTCCACCTACCTATACTAAACTTCTTGAAATTGATGAACACTTAGTTGATAAATTAGAAAGTGTTATTTCTGAGAAAATGTCCATGAGAGCCGAAAATAAGAAAATCAAAAAGGACTTAGAAAAATTAAAAAGTGAAGTAATTAGAATTGGCAAAGAAAAGATTGAGTCTATAGAGTGTTCTCACATGATGACAACGATCGAAGAACAAAAGGAAGGTCTCTCCAAGCCGTCGGTGAGAACGAATAGTCTCATAAATTAAAAGAATGTATTAGAGAAGAGACTTCACTTGTCGCTTGCCAAGGTAGAGGAAGGCAAAAAACAATTTGCCAATCGGTGTGTAATGCTTGTGACTGAAAACACCGCCCTAAAGGTGAGGGTACATGATCTTAACTGTATCATCAAAAAGTTTGGAATAGGTCAAAAGTCTTTAAATATGTTGTTGGGTGCACAGTGTCATGGATCTGGGAAGTTTGGACTAGGATACGTGAGTCCAACATCACCACCGAGCGGGAATCACTATCATTCCAAGCCTAAGTCCAACTTTAATAAATCTAAAGATAAGGTTAAGATTTTTGGAGGGCTATCCCCATCCTCAAGCAAGAGATCAAACAACTCGATAAAGGCAGCATCCACTGTTTACACTTTGTGTGCAAACTGTCATAAGTTTGGTCACACATCTGGCTTGTGTTTGATGAAAGGTGCCAAGAAAAATACGCAAGTCTGGCTATCAGAGTTTTCTACCTATCATATGGGTGGGATAACTTGGGTAACCAGAACTTTACCCACGTCTTATTTTTAGGTCTGTTGGCAGGCTAAGGACAAGAAGAATGTATGGTACTTGGACTCCGGTTACTCCAAGCACATGACGGGACATAAAGACAAGTTCCTTAGCCTAGAGAAGAAGGGTGGCATGGTGACCTCTGGGGAAAACAACAAAGGACCGATACTTGAAAGCGACACTATAGGTAACAAGGCATTTTCTATTTCTAATGTTCTGTTTGTAGATGGACTTAAGAATAATCTCATCTCTATTAGACAATTGTGTGATAAAGGTCTAAATGTCATATTTGAGTCATCTACAAACACTTGCAAAATTATTGATGCCAAAACTACTAGTGTATTAGTTGTTGCTCACAGAAATCATAATATTTATATGTTAGTTTTGACGATATATCTACATCTGACTTGAAATGCCAGTTATTAAGAATAAAGAATTAGATATTTGACATAGGAGACTAGGACATTCTAGAAGTAAGCTTATTGTAAAACTATCAAAAACTAAACTTGTTCGGGGACTTCCCAACTTAAGCGGTTGTTTAAATGTCTTATGCGCTCCTTGTAAAAAAGGAAAATTTGTCAAAACCTCTTTCAAGAGCAAAACTGAAGTTTCCACATCTAGAACACTCAAACTCATTCACATGGATATGTTTGGACCCCTTAGTACATGTAGTCTAGGTGAAAAATAATACACCTTCATTATCATAGATGATTATTCACGCTATTGCTGGACGATCTTTCTTGCGAATAATTGACACCTTTAGCGAATTCTCAAATCTTTGCACGTGACTTCAAAATGAGAAGGAGATAAAAATAAAATGTATTAGATCAGATCATGGAAGAGAGTTTGAGAATGAAGACTTCTCAAACCTGTGTGACACCTTAGGAATTAAGCACGAATTCTCTTCCCCTCGCACTTTACAACAGAATGGGGTAGTAGAAAGAAAGAACCGTACTCTTCAAGAATTAGCACACACAATGCTCGCCGAGTTTGGCTTACCACGATCTTTCTAGGCTGAAGCGGTCAACACGACAAGCTATGTGATGAACTGAATCATGCTTCGCCCACTTTTAAAGCGAACTCCATACGAGCTATATTTTGAAAAGAAACCCTCTGTATCATACTTTAGGGTCTTTGGTTGCCTGTGCTACATTCTAAACACTAAGGATCATCTAGGAAAATTTGACAAAAAATATTATCTAGACACCTTCTTAGGATACTCGAGGAATAGTCGGGCCTATAGGATCTACAATAAGAGGACCTTAGTGGTTGAAGAATCGGCTCATGTGCATTTCGATTTAAATTACCCAACTAACAAGCCCAAGCCGAATGAATAGGAGATTGATGAGAGTGTACCGATAGGGGATAAGGGTGAGGAGAGTTGCGGTGAGTGAAACGCCAACTCTTGTACAAGGATATAGGCCTCCGAGTAACTTAAACTTTTCGAAGCAACATCCACGCGAACTAGTCATAGGAGAGCCATCTCATGGAGTTAGAACTCGGTCTACACTGCATGAATGATTTTCAAACATGTGTTTCCTATCTGATATTGAACCCAAGAACGTCTAAGAAGCCTTAAAAGATGAATCATGGTGCTTGGCTATGAATGAGGAGCTCAGCCAATTCGAGTGAAGTAAGGTATGTGTTTTAGTAGAGCATCTAGATAACCATCCAGTCATAGGCTTAAAATGGGTTTTCAAAAATAAACTTGATGGTGAGTCAAGGATAATAAGAAACAAAGCTAGGTTGGTGGCTCAAGGGTATTCTCAGATAGAGGGTGTGGATTTTGAGGAGTCATTTTCCCTGATTGCTCGTCTTGAGTCCATCTGTATATTTTTGGTGTTTGCAAGTTATAAGCAAATTAGGTTGTTCCAAATGGACGTTAAGAGTGCTTCCTTAAATAGATATATTAAGGAAGAGGTATTTGTGGAGCAACCACCCTGTTTCATGAATGCCGCCTACCCAAACCACATATACAAGTTGGTGAAGGCCTTGCACGGACTGAAGCAGGCACCCCGTGCTTGGTATGATAGGCTCACCACCTTTCTCTTGGATCATGACTTTAGGATGGGTAGTGCAGACACCACTTTATTCGTAAAGAACAAGCACTCAGGTCTAATTATACTACAAATCTATGTTGATGATATCATTTTTGGAGCCACGAATGAAAAGTTGTGTGAAAAATTGTCACCATAATGAAATCCGAATTTGAAATGAGCCTAGTAGGAGAACTTACCTACTTCATAGGATTTCAGATTTCTCAACGCAAAGACAGAATTTTTATAAGTCAATCAAAATATATCAAAGATATGCTTGTGCATTTTGTGTATGAGAATCTGAAACAAGTAAAAACTCCTATGAGTGCCTTTCTTAAATTAGTAAAAGATGAAAGTGGAATTTTCGTCGACCAGACTATGTTTAGAGGTATGATAGGATCATTGTTATATTTGAGTGCCTCTAGGCCTGATATCACATTTGCGGTAGGTATGTGTGCTAGGTACCAAGCCGACCCTAGAGAGTCACATTTGAAAGCAGTAAAACATATTTTTAGGTACCTTATAGGAACATAAAACCTTGGACTCTGGTACCCACACACCACCGATTTCACACTTCACGAGTACTCTGACTCTTATTATGTGGGGTGTTCACTTGATCGCAAGAGCACAAGTGGTACATGTCATTTCCTAGGCCCTGTACTAGTCTCCTTGTCAAGCTGCAAACAAAACTCGGTTGCACTATCCACCGTTGAAGCCGAGTATATCGCCTTAGGGAGTTGTTGCGCTCAAGCACTATGGATGTATCAAATGTTAGTAGACTTTGGCCTCACTTGTAGGATTGTTACACTTAGGTGTGATAACAAGAGTGTCGTAGACTTGACATATAATCCAATGCACCATTCAAGATAAAAATATATTGACGCGCGTCACCATTTCATTCGAGATCATATCAAAAAGGAGAATGTGAGTGTAAGCTTCATTGGCACCGATGACCAACTAGAGGTCATATTCACTAAACCACTCCCAAATGCACGTTTCTCACTACTTCGACTCGAGCTTGGTGTTATGGACCTCTCATCCTAGTCATCGTTGTTTGTGTTTGACTGTTCTTTTGTTTGTAGTTATTTTTATTTATTTTGTCTATGTTTCATTTTCTTCGTGTATTTGCCTATGAGTTGTTTACTTGAGTTTCCTTGTCGTTTAAAAAAAACAAAAAAAATATTTATAAAAACAACAACAAAAAACTGTGAAGTGATCATATCTTATTGGCTCATATGACTTTGATTTAGACCATAACACGTACATACAATGTTTGAGTTCAGACACTTAATCTATGTAAACATTGTCCTTAGGTCATAGTGAGTTTAATCTATAGGTGCTTAGCTATTGAGTGTGACAAGGCGAGGTCGTGTTTGTTGACTATGCCTCTAGGTATGTGTGAGGACTTAGATAGGGAAATGACTTCACATGATACAAACATCCCTAGCCGGTGCACTCAAGAAGAAAAAATGCAAAGCTTACATGTTATAAATCATGACACTATATTCCAATACGCTAGGAATACATTTAATAATCAATGTCACGATACAATTGTGCTTATACTAGGTGTGAAAATTTGGGCCAAATCTCTAGTACAAAAGTCGTATGTGTCCAAGTTAAAGTGTATCTATCTAGGTGGATAGATTTCGATTGACTCGGGGCTCTCGAAAAAAAAAAAAGAAATGTTAATCAAAGTGATAGCTCTATGCTAACAAAATAAAACTATGCAAGCTATCACATCTCATGTTACGGACCCCCCAAGCACTATTCATTCCTCCAGATAAGTATTCATGAGCATTGTGAGGATGAGCACCTTGGTTAGAGAGTCACTTCGATCTTGTGCATTGACTCTATTTTTAGCTGCGAGACCCTAGTTTTTGCCTATGTATGACATCGATTGACATGTGAGGTGATTATTCACCCTATCTCCCTTGTGTTAGGTTCCTAGACGATCGAGATAACCATGTATAATATGCTATTTTTACCTTGGTGTTATCTCGCTTTCTATGCTACACGAACACATGTCATTGCCTTGTCTAAGACTTTCGCACATAAGAATTGGACTGCAACTACACTATCTCTTTGTAGCACAATACGTACTAGCACACGATTTACACTCATGTCATTTTAAATGTTTGTTCAACTTGATTACTTCCTAACTCTGATAGCATTGTAGACGTACTCTTCATGTGCTTAGTTTAGTCTGTGCTGTCCAATTCATATTACCTCTGAAAATTGAACTTCTTTGTTTGTGTACCTTGCTCCAATTTGTGACCCATGTTCTTACAATTCTCTGATATGCATTTTGTTTTGAGTCACCTCTATGCTTGTCATGTCTAACTTTACTTTATGTGTGCACAATCTGCTATTTGTCTAAAGCTCATCATATCTACTGTTTTTTCATCCCGCATGTCTGGTTGGCCTTGCCCGCCCCTATTTGATATTATCAAAGGGGGAGAATAGATTGTTCATGAGTCTGAGTCACGGGTTAGGAGAGGTCACATGTAGGTGGAGCATGTTAACAATGTGTGCACATAGATAGGGGGAGCGTGCGTATAGGGGAGCTATACAGAGAACCTGTAACCTGATATTAGCTTATAACTCTTATTCTTTATATGCACTCCATCTCATTATTATTTCTCATTAACGGGATTTGATATTATCAAAATGGGGAGTTTGTTGGAACCGATGTTTCACATTCCTTGTGTTTGAGAATATCAACTCCCATGTTGTATTTGATCACGTCTTGTGTTGATAGAGTGTGAAGGTTGATAGGTGCAAGCCAAGAAAAAGAAGACTCCTATGGACACTAGCGCTGAGAAGTAGCCGTAAATTAATTAGATAGAGCTCTCAGGAACCTACCGCGTCGCGCTAGTCCTACTGCCTGCGCTAGCGCAAGGGATTATTTGGGCCAGCCTCTCGGGAAACTACTGCCAAGCAGTAGTACTTACCGCACCGCGCTAGCCTCTCGATAAATGCCGAGTAGGATATGTCGAGTAACCAATCTATCGCCAGGTGATAGGTGTTACCGCGCCGCGCTAGCCTCTCGACGAATGACGAGAAGGATTTCGCGAGTAACCGACCTACTGCTGGGTGACAATGGTTATCACGCCGCGTTAGCCATTTCACAAGAAGGTTTCGTCGACTACTGACCTACCGCGTGGCCATACCTTCTACCACGGGGCGCTAGCTCAATGAAAAGGAAAAATATTCATTTTGAAATATTATTCCAAATTTGGATGACAACTGACACAACAAGCGCGTGAACCTACCGCCAGACGCTAGTCTTATCGTCGGTGGTAGCCTATTTTCATGAAGATGTATAAAAGGTCGTCTCAGTTTCTGTGCCCAGTGATCCAAAGACTGAAAAGTGACGGGAGTTCGTGAATTCTAGGGTTCGGCCGCTCTCTCTTGCGCTCCGTTCCAAAAGTATTTGTCGAAGAAGAAGAGCGTTGTCTCCCTCCCATTCGTGAACGAATAACTCCGGTGATCCAAGATCTACACTGACTACGGAGAGCCGATCGGTTGCTAGCATATGAAGATCTCAAGCAATGATCGCAGATCACTCCACGGAGAAATCTTCAGGAGGGAGAACTAAACTTTTAGATTATTTACATATTCTATTCTTGTAATCTTTTCTTTTTCTAAATCTTGTGGTGAGGAAAATCGACCGATAAGGGTCATCAGAACCCGGGCAAGATTCCACGGTAAATCATCCTGGGAATAGGGATGTCTAGATCATAAGATCTAGCGGGGCTCTAAGACCCTTTCTTGTGAGGAGGTGAAGAGCCGGCTCGAAGACCTTTCTTGGAGGGAAAGGGAGAGAGCCAACCGGTCCATGGAGCGGATCGGTATAGAAACTAAAAGGGTTTTTTCTGCTCACCGTTTTCGATCTTCGACGTCACATAAATCACAGTTTTGTAATCATATAGAACAATTAACTTTCTAATTCATGCAATGAAATTCCTGTTTCTGTGTTGATTAATTTTGTTATTGTTCTGCCTCTTTTAAGTGAGTGTTTGTGTTGTGGGGCTTGCTCAAGCATAACTGCCCAGGAAAATGAGTTACGAGACTTACCTCGCATGTTAGCTTCCTAACGCCCGCGGTAGCTACCAGAACTCGATTTTCTTGACCGTGATATTTCAAACTACAATAAACTCAAGAAACCTTATTCACCCCCCACTAAGGTTGGCCACGAGATCTAACTGGTTGATGGTCCTAACACTAGGGACACTAGATGGGAGATAGGGTGTAGCTCCAGGGGACCCAGCATAACCGGAGTATAATGCAGTAGGAGGTGAACCAGCCTAATCCAGGAGTTGCAGCAGCATCCACGGGATCCGTGAGTGATTAGTAGCTTTACTTTCACGAGCGTTTTGTAGTGATGATCATATGTACTGGGCAGGAGCCCACTTATGTTTCTTTTTCAGTTCTACCCATTCTTGTTAATCAGTTTTACCTTATGTGGACTTACTTATATTGCATTGTGATTGCGGACTTGTTTTATTATTATGAATACTTCTATTTATTCTACCGTACATGGTTGAGTATTTGCTGGCAGAATCGACGATTTGTGGTTGCGACCTTCTTAGGAGTTGGTGTCACCGCAAAGCGGTGGTTCTGGGCATAAGAACCGATGCAAAAAATGGGGTCTTACAAAAGCTAGCGGCTACAAGGGAGTAGCCTCAACATTGTTAGCTCCACCTCTTCGGGGTGTAGTGACATTCAAGGAAGAAGACCCCCCCCCCCCATGTGACCAACCCATTTCACGACGATGTCATCATCAAGGCCGTTCTTGAGACTACGTTGTAGGTCACATTCTTTTTGATACTGGAAGTTCTGTTAACATCCTCTTAAAGACCATTTGTGAGGTGATGAATAGGAATGATCCGTTGAAGGCTTGTGATAACCTGCTCTATGGCTTTGCGGGAAAATGAAAGAGGTTATAGGGAGCGTGGATCCCACTATTGTCCAGTATAGGATAGCCTGACAGGAGTCCTTTCTGGTGATTGATGTGCCTAGAAGCTATAATACAATCTATGGGAGACCTCACCTGGACGATTTCCAAGCCATCAAATCAACCTAGCATCAGGTCCTTAAATTCCCACTGTTAGGCAAATAGTTCAGGGTTAGGAGCGACCCTAGGATTCTAAAGAATGTAACATTCGGCCCGTGAATTTGGTGGAGGAATATGTTCCCCCTCGAGTCCAATATGTGGACTCAGTGGAGGAATATGTTCCCCCTCAAGTTGAGTATGAGAATCCGGTGGAAGAATATGTTCTAACTCAAGTCAAAAATGATGGCCAGACCGACCCATTCTTCATATAGATGAGTTTTTATGCCATGCAAGATATAGGCTCTTATTGAGTACTTAACCCTCGAGACAAACCTAAATAGATCTGAGATTAGCGACCATGTGTGGTTACCAGAGCCTACTTGGACCCCTTTGGACGTGTTCAGATGTCTCGAATAGAGGTCATCGAGCTTCTGACCCTCTTGCCGGTATGATTCAATTCCCCCACCATAAGACCGTGATAATGTCCTTGTGGAGATACTCCCGATCGGCATATGTGGTAGATCCAGACATGTTGACCAGCTGCACATTGATCAAGGCATTATTACCATTATTGTGTCCTTTTCGAGGACAAGCTCCTAACAACCGGTGTTTATCCCTCTTCAACATTTCTTGTAGTCAAGAACCATGTGGATGCCCAAGGTCTGATTGGAATCCTTAACCTCTCACAATGGACCCCATGGAATAGTGTACAACCCCTCAAAGTGATCATAAGTAGTCCCCATTGCATCTCATGGCATGTGCTCGCTCCGCAATTCACAGTACTTTATCAAGGTTTGTTCTGCAAGTGTTCCCTCGATGACTCGCATCACTACGCTAAAATCATCGCCCACTCGATAATCTGTAGTGCCTCGTCAGAAACAATTTAGTAGTAACCCGCTCATCAGTTCCAAGCATTATGAAAGGGATTTCTTATGCCTGCGCTCACTCATTTCGCCACAACTACTCAGCACAAGACCTTGTACCCAGGCCATCTAGGTCTTCTAATATTAATGGGAAGACACTCGAGATGAAGTCACCTAGATCTTATAATAATAATTGGCAAACACTCGAGATGAGGTCGCATGGGTCTTCTAATATTAATAGACGGACACTCGGGATGAGGTCGTCTGAGCCTTCTAATCTCAATATGCAGACACTCCGGATAAGGCCGCCTGGTTCTCTCAATCTAAGTGGGTGGATGTTTGGCATAAGGTAGCCCTTCTCTCCCATTCTAAAAATAGACAAACATTACATCACAGAAAAAAGAAGTTTGAATTGGAGTAAAGAAACTTGTATAACCACAATAAAGTAGGTTTTTCTGATTGTTTGCAAAAATATTTCTAACATCTATTACGGGAGCAGAGGATAACAGTAAGTAAAAAATCATGGAGGTGAGCCCCAAGCTGGGATGTTTGCCCGGTATGTAGTTATCCCAAAGAAGAGTCCTCCCCTAAGCTCGAAGACACCCCATCTGGATGGCCCACGAAGAGAGTACCATAGTCGACGCCTGCAAACTCGGGCTTCAGGGCACCATTCTCTTTCAAAAGGAAAATAGTTGTCTCCATCGCGCGCTTCTTGAGTTGGTCCAACACCCGACGGATTCTAGATTCTTCACCCACCCACTTTTTCTGCAATTGTACGAGTTCATGGGAAGATGACTCTTTCACACAGGTAAGAAAGGGAAGTAATGCTCATGATCACCTCTTACCTTCATCTTTTCTTGGAGGTTGGTGTTGGTCTCTAGTGCTTCGTCAAGTAGACTCCAAGCCGCACTGCTATAGGCGAGAGCCCACATGTTTGTCATGGAGGCCCTCGAGGATTAGTTATCTGTAGGGATAGTCTCTATCTCCTTGCAGTCGGTAGGCCACAGGTCGCCCTTGAAACTGCCAGTTCGTGGCGATGAACCCGTGAGGTCTCCTTCCAAGTTTATTTTGGATCATGAAAGACTCGGGCCCCCGGACGATCGGCAGGACGTTTGGCTGAAAGCACGAGCTCATGTCCATAGGTTGGTGGTCGAATGTGTCGGCCTCCAGTTTCTACTAGGTGCTATGTTTCATAGCGGCTGACATAATATCCCCAAACAGGGCTCGCGGTTTAGAATGTTGCACCATCAAAACAACTGCAAGTTGTGAAAGTTTCAGGCCAGGCACACGCAAAAAAATCTTGTTTTGCGAAAAGACTTACATTCTTCGACATATGTGCTCTCTACTTACTTCACTCGACAGACGTAGTATCGTGTGTCTAAATACTCATCCAAATAGAGGATGATTCACAGCCTGATTTTGGATAGAGAAGGGGGTAGAAGAACTCCTCCGCATGAGGAGAAGGCATGACGCTAAACTCTCCCAAGTTACCTTTAAAGAAGGTGAAGAGGGATCACTAACCCGCGGGGATGCCCGTCATGTGTATAATTTGCAATTTGTCAGAGCTGATGTACAACTACCCACACTTAAGATCTTGCATTTGGAATAAGGAGCAGAATACCTCCACGGAGAAGGATATATACTGAAACCCTAGGTAAGTCATGAAAGACATAAGATCCATGAAGGAGTTTGGCAAAAATTTTGTTGGTACAACCCCGTAATAGCCCATTATCTCTGCCACGTCCGAGAAGAAAGGAAGAGTCAATCCTGCTTTAAAGTGGTTGAGGGGAATCACAAGTTTGCCCTCAAATACTTAGGGCCTGTTTGGGAAGGCTTTTCAGAAAGGAGAAGGAGCGGTGACAAAAGGATGTTAGGAAAATGAGCTTTTGGAAAATGTCTATTAGAAAAGGAGAACTGTTTGGGTGAACTTCTTTTGCAGAGCTTTTCAAAAAAGAGAAACACTTTATAAATCGTTTGACAAATCTCCGTTGCGGTAACTTTTTTTATTAAAAATGTGCGTCCGGGGAAAATATGCAATTATTTCGCCGGGGAAAGTTTTTTTCGTCCGGGAGCGAATTTTTCGCCGGGTGGCGGTTTTTCTCGCCCTGGCGTGAATTTTTCGCCCGGGCGTGAATTTTTCGCCCGGGTGCGATATTTTCGCTCGGGGGCGATATTTTCGCCTGGGCGCCAATTTTTCGGCCAATCCCTATATTTTCGGCCGGGTCCCAATTATTCTGCCTGGTGCCAATTTTTCGGACGGACGCAAATTTTTTGAACGGCGCGAATTTTCCGGATGAGCACGAATTTTTTCGGATGACGGCAAATTTTTCGGACGGGCGCGAATTTTTCGGACGGGCACTAATTTTTCGCCTAGGCGGGAAATTTCGCCCGGACGCGAATTTTTTGCACGGACGAGAATTTTTCGCACGGACTTGATATTTCCGCTCGAAAGCAAAAAAATCACGAACGGGCAAAAAAATCACGAACGGGCAAAAAATCACGTCGAGGCGAAAAATTCGGTCCCGGGCGAAAGAAATAATGCCCGGGGGAAAAACCGCTCCCGATCAAAAAAATCGCGCCCGGGCGAAAAAATCGCGCCCGGGCGAAAAATTCGCGCCCGGGCGAAAAATCGCCCCCGGGCGAAAAAATCGCGACCGGGCGAAAAAATCGCGACCGGGCGAAAAAATCGCGTCCGGGCGAAAAAATCGCGATCGGGCGAAAAAATAGCGACCGTGCGAAAAAATCGCGACCGTGCGAAAAAATCGCGACCGGGCGAAAAAATCGCGACCGAGCGAAAAAATTGCGACCGAGCGAAAAAAAACGTGTGCGGGCGCAAAAATCGCCCGGGGGAGAAAAATCACGCGATGGCGAAAAAATCGCGCCAGTGTAAAAAAATCGCGCCCGGGCAAAAAAATCGCGCCGGTGCAAAAAAACCAAGCCCAGGCGAAAAAAGCGCGTCCGGGCAAAAAAATCGCGCCCGGGCAAAAAAATCGTGCAACGACAAAAAATGGCACCCGGATGAAAAAAACGCACCCGAGCGAAAAATCACGCCGGACGAAAAACCGGCTCGGGCAAAAAATACACGCTCGGGCGAAAAAAAATCATGCACGGGCAAAAAACCGCACTCGGGCGAAAAAAACTCACCCGGGCGAAAAACCGCGCGCCCGGGCAAAAAATTCCAGCCCGGGCGAAAAATGTCAACCAGAGCGAAAAATGCTAGCTCGGGCGAAAAATCCGCGCCTGGGCGAAAAATTCGGGCCCGGGCGAAAAATTCACTCCTGGGCGAAAAATTCGCGCCGGGCAAAAAAATTACGCTCGGGAAAAAAATCGCGCCAAGGCAAAAAAAATCAAGTTGTAGATTTTTTTAAGAGAAATGTTTTTGGATGAGAAAGTGCTTTTCAAAAAGGTTAAAAAGTAGGTGACATGTGACTTTTCCAAAAGATAAGCAAATGGAGTTTTTTGCGGTAGCTTTTCCCACCGATAGACAATCCAAACGGTCTATTAAGTGTGATAGCGTTTTCCAGAAAACGAAAAGGAGCTAAAAAGCCCTCCCAAACAGGCCCTTAATTCACTCTCTCCTCTCTTTCCTGAACACGCGCAGGCAGGTTCCTGCCTAGCAGGTATCTTGATAGAAAAACTACCAAGCCCTCCAGATCCAATGTTGGGCAAGGTGGGTTATTGCTCAAGAAAATGATCGCGCACTGAAATTTCAGTAGGGCAGGAGCTCATGCCATTTTAGAAAGAGGATGTCTACGCTTTTTCAAATAAATAAAAGGCATAGTCGGGTCCCCTATTTATAGCAATAGCTGATAAGGTGAATCAGTACCAGCAGCCACCCCTTTTCGGATGGTTCACTCACAACAATATTCCAAATGAGCTATCAATCGCGCGGTAAGATATCGTCCGACGAAAGGTCCGGAAAAATGTTTATACTAAGAAAAGAAATGCCAAGGGAAAAGTAAAATAAGTTTGTTATAAAAAAACTGTTAATAATTAGTTTAATGACCAATTTAAACGGTTTCTTCTTTTTGTACCATTTTTTGTTTTGAATTTGCTTTAATTAGGCGTTATTATTTCTTAAATTGTTTAGGCATTTTTGCCTTAATTAGGTATTAAATTGTTTTTAGGCGTTTCTCTGTATATCTCCTCCTATATAATGGAGTGTACCTTGCTGAATAAAATATCAAGAAATTACACAAGCTTTCTTCCTTGTATCCAGTGTCATTATTTTTTCTTTGTTTCCGTTGAGTTCTATCACTTGGTATCAGAGGTAGACATTGCCACCACATAGCCATCGTTCTTGGGAGGAGATCGAGACTCTATACGTTGTCTTCTGTGACGAAGAAACGTCTTTCTTCAATGTCGGCGACATCGTCAAAACACGATGTGTTCAAATACACGGTGCTCACGAGGAGCAATTATGACGTCTGGGCTATCATAATGCGGGGGATCCTCGATGTTAAAGATGCATTGGAGGCGGTAGAACCAATCGATCCAACGACGGAAGTGGATGCGAAAAAGAACAAAATAGCTTTTTTGGCCATCCAACAAGCACTTCCAGATGACGTTCTCCAGATGGTTGCGGAGAAGAAAACTGCGAATGAGATATGAGACATGCTTAGGATCATGTACCAAGGCGCGGACCGCGTTAAGGATGCAAATATCCAAACTCTGCATACGGAGTTTGAGATGCTTCGCATGAAGGAGACGGATTCAATAAATGATTTCACAATGAAGCTCACCACCAACATCAACATACAAAGGGCGTTGGAAGGAGAGGTAGCGGAGGCTGCGGTTGTGAAGAAGTTCTTGCGATCCGTCCCATCGAAGTTCGTCCAGATTGCTTCGACGATAGAGCAATTTGGCGACTTCACGATGATGACCGTGGAGGAAGTTGTCGGTCGTCTCAAGACTCATGAAGATCGTGTTGGTAGGGCTACCAAAAAAACGAGGAGAAACTCCTCTTGATGATGAGGGAGTTTATGGCTCGTGACAAGAAGCCATCCAATGGTGGCGGACACCAAACCGGCAGCCATGGAGGCCGTGGCCATGGACGAGGGCGAGGCGGACAACATTGCAACAACGATCGACGGGAAGGTCAAGATCGCAATAACGGTGTTAATTACAAGTCAAAAGTCGAGTGCTTCTATTGCCACAATATGGGCCACTTTGTCGCGGAGTGCCACTCAAGGAAGAGGGACAAAGAGGAGAAAGCACACATGGTCGAAGCCTTCAAGGATCTTGAACCGGCCCTGTTATTGGCGGTGGGCGAAGAAGATCACTCGAAAATGGTATGTTCTAATCTTCTCCTTAATGAAGAGAATGTGCAACCAAGCATTTTTCCCGGCGACGTGGAGAAATCAGATTGGTATCTTGATATGGGGGCTAGCAACCATATGACGGGTTTCAAGGATTACCTCTCCTCGCTAGATGAGACGGTGAGAGGCAAGATGAAGTTTGGCGATGGCTCTTTGGTGGAGATATGTGGTCGGGGAGCGGTCTTATTCAAAGACCAAAAGGAAAAGCACAAAGTCTTTACCAACGTCTACTACATCCCGAAACTCCGCACAAACATTGCAAGTTTGGGACAATTGGAGAAGAACGGATGCAAGATCATCATGGAGGACGGATTCTTGTGTCTATTCGATCAAGAGAGGCGTATCTTGGCAAAGGTGGAGAGGTCCAAGAATCATGTCTACATCCTAAATATGAAGACGGATGCTTCGGTGGCCTTACTAGTGGAGAAATACAAAGACGAGGCGTGGCTATGGCATGCTAGATGGGTACATCTCAATTTTCGGGCACTTCGTGATATGGGGCGTTTCAAGATGGTAGAGGGGATACCCTCCATTGAGCACTCACAATACCTTTGCGACGGGTGCTTGGTGGCAAAGCAGGGGCGATTACCATTTCCGAACGTTGCGGCGGATCGTGCATCAATTCCTATTTAATTGGTGCATGGAGATTTGTGAGGACCCATCAATCCGGCCACCCCTGGAGGTAAACACTACTTCTTCTTGCTAGTAGATGATCATAATAGGTTTATGTGGGTGGAGTTATTAAAATCCAAGGACGAGACCCTGGATGCATTCAAAAGGCTAAAGGCGCGAGCGGAGATGGAAACGGAGTTCAAAGTGAAGGGATTTCGTAGCGATTGAGGTTGGGAGTTTACCTCCAAGGGGTTTGATGCCTATTGTGAGGAGGTTAGGATAAAACGATCCCTCACAGCCCCTTACTCTCCGCAACAAAACGGCGTGGTGGAGCGCCGCAATCAAATAGTTATGGGTATGGTTCAGAGTCTTCTCCAGTGCAAAAACGTGCCTATGAAGTTTTTGGGAGAAGCGTTGGCAACCACGGTGCATCTTCTCAACCGAGCGGCTACTAATAGTGTTGTTAGGAAGACGCCTTACGAGTCATTATACGAAAGCAAACCAAAAGTGCACCACCTTTGTACTTTCGGTTGCCTTGCGTATGTGAAGACGACGAAGCCAAGTCTCATGAAGCTAGCGGACAGAAGCACGCGGATGGTGTTTATCGGCTACGAGGCAGGTTTTAAAGCCTATCGACTGTTCAACCCAGAAACCGGCAAACTGGTGATCAGCCGAGATGTTGTTTTCCACAAAGAGGCGAAGTGGGAGTGGAGAAGAAAAGCCTTGAGGAGCTCTCCGTCTAAGGTCCAATCTTCTCTTCAAAAGAGGGATCTGAAGGTGGATTTGGAGATCAGCTAGAACCGGGTCCCCCAAATTTGGAGGCATTTGGGGCTGGAACAAGTGCTGTCGCAGCCCCATTAGGTGCGTCCGCTGCACCCCGAGCTGCTTCGGGTGTTAATCTCGAAACTCCATCTCCTGTGCATGACAATGCCCCAACAACTCCACCGCATCTTCAATTGGGATCTCCTACCTCATTAACTTCACATAGCAAGTCTTCTTCCGACTCAAGCGGACCGATTCGAGTTTGGTCACTTGAGGAGATCTACGGCGAAACTGAAGACATGGAAGTGCAGCAGGAAGAGGTTGGACTTTGCCTCTTCGCAGCAGGAGAGCCAGCAACATTTTAGGAAGCCAAAGACGAACCATGTTGGAGACGAGCTATAGAGAAGGAGCTAACTTCCATCCGGGACAATGACACTTGGGAAATCACCACCCTTCCAAATGGTCAAAAGCCCATTGGACTCAAGTGGGTCTTGAAGACAAAGAGAGATTCGGAGGGGAACATCGTGAAGCATAATGATGGAGCCGACTTCCCACGATATGTCGCCAAGGAGCGTCCTCCCTCTGATGATGATGGTGAGCCGATTGATGGAGACGACGACCCGCAACATTTTAAAGACGGCGATGACGTGCTTACGGATGTTCATGTAGAGCATCGCCATAATACCCGTCCTGAACGCAAGCCAACATATTAATAATAATTAATAATTATTATTAATAAATTATAATTAATTATTAATTAATTTTTATGCTTTGTTTTATTTTTGCAATGTTATTTAATTTCATGTTTTAATTTCCATTTCATGTGTAATGATGGGTGCGTATAACCATCATGTAGTATTTTAATTATTTCATTTCATGAACTATGATGGGTGCATATAACCATCATATGTTCAATTTGAATTTTGAATTTTGAAGTTTGATTGGAGGGAGATTGAGTGGTGTAGCCTATATATAGGCATATATCTTTTCCTTATTGCTTAGTGAATGAATAAAGAAAATCGAATTTCAAGATTGAAATCCTCCTCCTCCCCAAGGCAAAATTCGGCCCTTCCTCTCTTCCTCTTCCACTTGGCCGCCGGCCACCTTTCTTCCTCCTCTCTCTCGGTTTCCTCTCTTCCTCTCCTTCCCCATCACCTCTTTGCAACCTAACAAACCCGAGCCATCTTCCTTCCCTCACCTAGCCGACCACCTCCAACAACCACCAAACCCGAGTCCCCTCCTCCAACCAAGAGAATCGGCCACCACCCTTTTCCATCCCTCCAAGCCGAGCCATCATCAACACCACCAAGGCCGACCACTACTTCCCCTCATAAAACCGGCCACCCCCATCTCAAACCCGAGCTCCCTCCACCACCATCAAAACCGACCCCCTCCCCCTCCAAAAATCTCATTCCTAAACCAAAATTTTCTCTACCATATTCCCCTCTTATTCTCTATAATCTAAATATACCTCCTACCATAATTTATCTACCTACCATAATTGAAAAATATCTTTCCTAAAATATTCCGATATCCTGCCACCTTTTCTCTCTCCTGCCTTATTTAGAATTATTCTTTCCATATTCAGAAGATTTCGCCAGGACTTTCCAAATACAGCGTGACACGAAGAAGGCGACGAATTTCTCTCCCTCCAGTGTATCTGTGGTGGTGTCGTTGAGGAACGATTCTAGTTGAGTGTAACTGGATTTATCCAATCTGGTTGGGTAACAAAAATCTCTACTTAACGTGTTTCTCTTCCTTAGATAAATCTTGTGGCTTTGGCAAATTGCGCATTTTGTGTAACGCTTGATTTTTCGGGGTTTATTTTATTTTAGTTATTGTCTTGTTTATCGTATTTTCGTTTAAGTCGTGAGGCGTGGCGGCCCTCGTTTGTATTTTGTTGGGAGAGAACCACCCTTGCCAGAATCTTTTGTTTTCGGTGGTTTCTCTTTTGGTACAACACGCTCGATCGAACCGTGTGGGTTCATTTCGCTTGAGAGGACCTTCGCCTATCGCCTTGGTACTATCTTGAAGGACTTTGCGAACCCTCCGTAATTGTTGTTTAGTAATAATATTAATTAAACCGCTGCGACGTTAAATGCTAGAGTGTACCGTGAGAATTATTGGAGAGCGTCGCGTTAATTTGTCGGCCACCAAAACGCTCGAAAGAGCGGGCCTACATCAATTTGGTATCAGAGAGAGGTTCACGTCAATTTCTTAATTGGCACCCCTCTCCCTTCTTGTAGCACGTTAACACGCACTCACACGTCGCAATATCATTCATGAAAAATCAAAATTTTAACTATTGGTCTGCAAATAGCGACCTTAACAAAATTTTAATTTTCTTAAAATTTAAAATTTAAAATTTCTGGAATTTATCCATCTAATTATTAGTAAGAAAATCAAAAAAAAATATTTTTCATTAAGTATTTATTTTTATTAATAAATTTGAAATTTAGTATTTGGTGTGCCAATAGCAACCTAGATTTTTATTTTCTCAGTAAAAAAAATCCAGCAAAATTTTTTAATGATCCTCATATTTTTCCAGCAAAAACCCTATTTTATCATATTTAAGACCCTAGTGGTTAAGTGGGAACAATTCCATCTTCGTTAGAGTAAAGTTGTCCTGGTACCCTTTTCCTTGCACATGCACTAAGTCCGGGTGAATTTTTCTCCCCGGTTCGCGCTAAGATGGCTTATGACGTACATGCTACTCATTCCCACACTTATCCTCCCATGTTTAGTAGGACCCCCACGTATGACGGTTTAGGGTGTCCTAAAATTTTTAGGGATTGGCTTAAGGGTATAAAACTTTATTTTAATTGTCACTTTTGGAATGACTACGAGAAAGTTAACTTTGCCCGAGAGCGATTAGTTGGTCGAGCCCGATTATTTTGGTTAAACGAAGAGCGTCGTGTTGGTAGCTATCGTTATGCTTGGCCGCACATGCGTAGCCTCCTCTCGGATCAATTTGATCCCGCCTACCTGCGCACTAATAGCACCACACCCGTTAGTCAGAATAGTTACGACACTAGACCCGTAATTGCTTATAGGAGTGACCCTACACCTCAGGATAGATCCTATCCCCAGAGAGGTAGTAATACCCAAGGTATGCGTAGTCCCACCTATAGGGAACATAAGTCATTTGGACCCCAAAATTTGAACTCGAAAGAGGTTACTACTAGGGTGCTTGCTTCGTTAGCCTCGACATCGAAGCCCTCTGATATAGTGATTGATACCTCTGAGGATTCCTATACGGATATAGAATCTCTGGATGATGAAGTTAATCAGCTAGGTGAGATTCTTCCTTCACTTACGATAGTGTCTGACTCTCCTGTTGAACCTGAGGATGTGATTAGGACTGAGCCTGTCACTGAGGACGAGGCAAGTTTCACTGACGCTTTTAGTGACGATGAGGATACTGGATATCCCAGTGATTTGGATGAGGATTTCTCCCCTGAGGAATCATCTCCAGTCCCCTTCGATGATATTTTAGTCATGGAGTCTTCTGATGTTGCCCTGATTCAGAAGACGTTCCAGCAGAGTCGGTAGAGTCATCCGAAGCTGAGAGCATACCTGTTACTGAATTAGGTGATGATTTGCTAGGACCCGACATTATTAAGGTTGACCCAGGCGTATTAGATATTTCTACGGTATTGGAAGAGTCACTTTGGGATGGTTGGTCAATTTGGGATAATCTTAGTGTGATACATCCGGGAGTTAGTTCGTTTGCGTTATCAACGCCGCTTAAAGGTCAAGTTAATTTTGATACTCCCCGGGATTTGATTTGTCCATCCCCATATTTTGACTTAGACAATGTCCCTACCTCATGAGAAGAATTGGTCGATATAGGATGTAATGTTGTAGTAGATTTACCCTGTGAGGAAAATTTATATTTGGATGACGGTAGCACTGAGGGCCGGATAGATTTTTCTTTAAAGATATCTCCTTTGCCTGAGGCCCAAGGTAGTTTAGAAGTTTTATCGGATATAAATTTGAATACCTTAGAGACGATCACTGAAGCTAAATTGAATAAAATATCTAATGTGTTAGAAGACATGTCGGCTGATTTGATGGATTGTTTCTGTGGTGAAAAGTTAACTGAGGATGAGTTTTCAGGGAGGACGAATCCACTATTCGAGTTTACTTTTGATTTTAATGGCTTGCAACCGGAGGCGTTCTCCTGGATGCTTAATCCATGTTTTGACGTTGAGTGTGACTTGGTTCCCCCTACGGAGTCAACCCTGTCTACTCTCCCTCCGGTTCCCTTAGCTCTAGTAGATGAGTTCGTCATTTTTAGCCCTCTATATTTAGAGAAGTTTATTATTCCCGCCTTCCCGTTAGACTTACTTATAAA
Source organism: Platanthera zijinensis (assembly GCA_039513925.1). Taxonomy (NCBI): domain Eukaryota; kingdom Viridiplantae; phylum Streptophyta; class Magnoliopsida; order Asparagales; family Orchidaceae; genus Platanthera; species Platanthera zijinensis. Next base: position 247,222,530 of record CM077078.1, on the reverse strand, counting down.
GATGTGGGTGAACGTAGTTGGTGATGAGCGTTTTCTGAAAGCCTATTATTATGATATTTTTAAATCTATGTTTATACCAAATTTAAAACGATAACATTAGGCTCCACTGATTTGATTTTTGAACTGAAAGAGCCCATGCCACTTGACTTAATTCCGTTATTTTCTACTATTAATTCCAGTCATGTTGCACATGGGTTCTCCCCTCATGGTTTTAATTTAATTAGGCGCATTTTTCATTTCTTGATCCTTCTAAATGTGTCCATTAAATTACTTGCTATGTTGTATCAAATAATCTTCCACCGCTATATGAAAGATTTGGTTTTGGTTTGTCTCACCCCCGAACGGATTCCCCCGGGCACCTTAGAAATATTAACGAATCGGCTAGTCTACTTTTTACGGATTTTACGGAAATATGGTGACATGACGTTTCTATTAAAATTTTCCACTGATTGGGGCATAGCTCCTATTTTCATCGTTACATATTTTACGCTTTATGCTTTAATGCCACTTGAAATGTCTACCTCTCCGTATATATTTTCCACTATGTTTTCTATTGGGTTGGGTGGTGATAGTTGTCTAGAATCGTTCTCCTTCTCGGTCTCCATCGGAGGCATGTTGGTGGATGTTGTTGAAATTCTTTTTCATTTTTTGGCTAATGCATATTTGAGGTCCTTCCAAGACCACCTTGTGTCATGCAGGTTCTTCTTCCCCGCCGATGACCTCCCAGACGAGTACTCGCAGGCATACTCATCAGTGATGAGTATTTTTAAGAGGGGGAGGATTGATGGAGCCGACTTCACACGATATGTCGCCAAGGAGCGTCCTCCCTCTGATGATGATGGTGAGCCGATTGATGGAGACGACGACCCGCAACATTTTAAAGACGGCGATGGCGTGCTTACGGATGTTCATGTGGAGCATCGCCATAATACCCGTCCTGAACGCAAGCCAACATATTAATAATAATTAATAATTATTATTAATAAATTATAATTAATTATTAATTAATTTTTATGCTTTGTTTTATTTTTGCAATGTTATTTAATTTCATGTTTTAATTTCCATTTCATGTGTAATGATGGGTGCGTATAACCATCATGTAGTATTTTAATTATTTCATTTCATGAACTATGATGGGTGCATATAACCATCATATGTTCAATTTGAATTTTGAATTTTGAAGTTTGATTGGAGGGAGATTGAGTGGTGTAGCCTATATATAGGCATATATCTTTTCCTTATTGCTTAGTGAATGAATAAAGAAAATCGAATTTCAAGATTGAAATCCTCCTCCTCCCCAAGGCAAAATTCGGCCCTTCCTCTCTTCCTCTTCCACTTGGCCGCCGGCCACCTTTTTTCCTCCTCTCTCTCGGTTTCCTCTCTTCCTCTCCTTCCCCATCACCTCTTTGCAACCTAACAAACCCGAGCCATCTTCCTTCCCTCACCTAGCCGACCACCTCCAACAACCACCAAACCCGAGTCCCCTCCTCCAACCAAGAGAATCAGCCACCACCCTTTTCCATCCCTCCAAGCCGAGCCATCATCAATACCACCAAGGCCGACCACTACTTCCCCTCATAAAACCGGCCACCCCCATCTCAAACCCGAGCTCCCTCCACCACCATCAAAACTGACCCCCTCCCCCTCCAAAAATCTCATTCCTAAACCAAAATATTCTCTACCATATTCCCCTCTTATTCTCTATAATCTAAATATACCTCCTACCATAATTTATCTACCTACCATAATTGAAAAAATATCTTTCCTAAAATATTCTGATATCCTGCCACCTTTTCTCTCTCCTGCCTTATCTAGAATTATTCTTTCCATATTCAGAAGATTTTGCCAGGACTTTCCAAATACAGCGTGACACGAAGAAGGCGACGAATTTCTCTCCCTCCAGTGTATCTGTGGTGGTGCCGTTGAGGAACGATTCTAGTTGAGCGTAACCGGATTCATCCAATCCGGTTGGGTAACGAAAATCTCTACTTAACGTGTTTCTCTTCCTTAGATAAATCTTGTGGCTTTGGCAAATTGCGCATTTTGTGTAACGCTTGATTTTTCGTGGTTTATTTTATTTTAGTTATTGTCTTGTTTATCGTATTTTCGTTTAAGTTCGTGAGGCGTGGCGGCCCTCGTTTGTATTTTGTTGGGAGAGAACCACCCTTGCCAAAATCTTTTGTTTTCGGTGGTTTCTCTTTTGGTACAACACGCTCGATCGAACCGTGTGGGTTCTTTTCGCTTGAGAGGACCTTGGCCTATCGCCTTGGTACTATCTTGAAGAGCTTTGCGAACCCTCCGTAATTGTTGTTTAGTAATAATATTAATTAAACCGCTGCGACGTTAAATGCTAGAGTGTACCGTGAGAATTATTCGAGAGCGTCGCGTTAATTTGTCGGCCACCAAAACGCTTGAAAGAGCGGGCCTACATCACATAAAGCTCGGCTTGTGGCGAAGGGGTATGTGCAGCGACATGGGGTTGATTTCAATGAGGTGTTTGTACCCGTGGCGAGATTGGAGACGGTCCGTTTGCTCATTGCTTTGTCAGCAGAGGAAGGATGGGACATCAACCACATGGATGTCAAATCGGCATTTCTCAACGGGGATTTAGTCGAAGAGGTATACATTTCTCAACCCCCAGGTTTTGTCATTGCCGGAGAAGAACATAAGGTGCTGAAGCTCAAAAAGGCATTGTATGGCCTTCGACAAGCCCCGCGGGCTTGGAATTTCAAGCTGGATCAAAGTCTATCCTCATTGGGTTTTGCGAGGAGTCCGACTGAGCATGCCATCTACATGCGAGTTGTGGGAGATTCCAACTTGCTGGTTGGAGTCTATGTGGATGATCTCATCATCACCGGGTCAAGCGGCGTGGAGGTGGACAAGGTCAAAGCTCAGATGAAGTAACTTTTCTGCATGAGCGATCTCGGATTACTCACTACTTGGTGATAGAGGTAACCCAAACACCTAAGGAAATCACCCTTTGTCAGTCTTCGTATACATTAAAAATTCTTGAGAAATTTGGGATGCGAGACTGCAATAGTGCTCAAGTTCCAATGGAACCAAGGCTAAAATTGAGCAAGGCCAGCGATTATCCTTTGGTGGATCCTACGGAGTATAGAAGCGCAATAGGATGCTTGAGATATTTGGTGAATACGCGTCCGGATATTGCATATGCCATTGGGATAGCGAACAGGTTCATGGAGAAGCCAAATACCCAGCATTTTGCGGTGGTGAAGCAGATTTTGCGGTACCTGAAAGGTACAAGCGGATTTGGTCTTTCTTATGAAAGGAATCTTCATGGAGGAACGAAACTAGTGTTCTACTGCGACAGTGACCATAGAGGGAGCATTGATGATAGGAAGAGTACTACAGGAGTTGCATACTTCCTAGGACGGAACATCATCACTTGGATGTCGCAGAAGCAACGGGTTGTAGCCTTATCTTCTTGCGAGGCCGAATATATATCAACTTCGATTGCGGCACAGCAAGGAGTATGGTTACTCAACCTACTCGATGATATTCGAAAGCGGATTAGGTGCAAGACAACTCTCTTTGTTGACAACAAATCGGCAATCGCACTAACCAAGAACCCCGTATATCATGATCGGTCAAAACACATTGATACTCGCTAACACTACATTCGGGACTGCGTGGAGCGTGGGATGATCGAGGTCGAGTAAATACATACTAACGACCAGCTTGCTGACATACTCACTAAGGCACTCGCAAGGAACAAGTTTGTTGAAATGCGGGAGCGACTTCGAGTGCGTGACGTGAATGACAAACTAATTAAGGGTTGAATGTTAATAATTAGTTTAATGACCAATCTGAACGGTTTCTTTTTTTTGTACCGTTTTTTTTGTTTTGAATTTGCTTTAATTAGGCGTTACTATTTCTTAATTGGTTTAGGCGTTTTTGCCTTAATTAGGTATTAAATTGTTTTTAGGCGTTTCTCTGTGTATCTCCTCCTATATAATGGAGTGTACCTTGCTGAATAAAATATCAAGAAATTACACAAATTTTTTTTCCTTATATCCAGTGTCATTATTTTTTCTTTGTTTCCGTTGAGTTCTATCAAAAACTAACGGTTATAATTGGTGAAAAAATGAACAATAAACAAAGAAGTCACGGTTATAACTAACCACCAGAACAACTGATCATTACCCTTAGCTCGGCGAACTCTTCCTCTAGCCAGGTGATCCATGCCTGAACTGGCATAAAAACACCCTGCATTGTTATGAAATCGGACCGAGTACCGCGGTAGCGCAACAGAATTAAAATGAGCAAAACAATCAGCAAAATAAAATAACGGAGATTTCAAACACGCAGACGACAAAAGAGATATACGTGGTTCGGAGTTGGGCTCCTACGTCTACGGGGAGAGCGCGCCAGAAAGATCCACTAAAATATATGAGGTTACAAGATACAACAAGAGAAAACAGAAAACACTGTCTATCTTCCCCGCTGGAATCACCGCCTGCTTCCGCCGCCTGATGTCGATCCCGCCTGGATCAGCCGCCGAACGCCTGAAGTCAACTTCTGGAGGCCGGCCGGATGTCGCCTCGCCTGAGGTGACCGGATGTGCCGCCTCCGTTAACTCCGCCTATATCGCCGCCTCTGCGCCTGCTTCCGCCGTCGCCGCGCCTGATTCCACCGAACCTCTGGGGCCTACTGCAGGTGGCCGGCCGGATGTCGCCTTGCCTGAGGTGACCGGATGTGCCGCAACCTTGCGCGGCAGATGCCGCCGCCTGCTGCCGCCGTTCGCCGGAAGAACCGCCTGAAAAGCTCAAAGCTCTCCCTCTCTGAATTCTCACTAGTGTTGTATATTACCGAATCATCTTATGGCTAAGGGAGGTTGGCCCCTATTTATAATAGGATCAAGAGTCACCAATATATGGAGATGAACACATATGGAGGGGGTTGCCAAAACAGGGCTCAACCAAATAGGAAGAATATCCCCTAGATTATATCCCCCTCATAAAGCATTTCCATGTTTATGACTTCCGCAAAACAGGAATAAAAAAGGGCACACGGATCAGTGAGGTGGCACAATCTCAACACTGCATAGCATGTAAGGTCGCTGCGAGCACATCCCGTAATCGATAAGGTACTGCGCAGGTAAGCGAAGGGTACGCTTCCGATTATTTTGCAGAAAGAATATACCTCTCACCAAGGAATCTGGTTCATCTACTTCAGCTTCTTCACCTCCGAAGACATTAACCAAGATGGAAGCAAGTGTTAGCAAACTGGCCACGTGTTTTTAGCATCCAGAAAATTCGATGGCACTAAAATCAATTCACGGGGGGACCGATGCCCACTCGAGGCCAAAAACAGGGCACTTGGCTATCCCAAGGTCTGTTCGTTTGAGGTAGGCACTCCACAAAAGCTCCCTACACAGGTGCGCATCCTGCAGCTGCATATGGGATTGTGTCTGCTCCCCAGGATTTGCCCTACAATGTTGGGGATGATGGCTAGCTCACGGGCCTTCAGCGGGTATGCAAGAGCACTCACATGATAACTCGTCGACCGCCTTCTGACAAAGCCCTGGTCATCTATGGGCTTTGACCGCTTCAATTGCGGCTTGCCTTCAAGCACGTTCCCTAATGTTTCCCCATCATTTGTAGGTTCCTGAGAGGCCTCTTCCTCCAGCTGCACCATCCTAAGTCAAGCCTTCGTCGTGGTGTCCACCTATCTCTTTCTAGTTTCTTCAAACATTATTCGGGAATCATTCACTTAGTAGTGTCGAATGTCAAAGCACTCACTAAGATGTTGTCCGCTTGCACCCCTAATGGCGGTCAATCCCGTAGACAACTGTAGAAAAGATGACACTTTATTCAGCACCTCCTACCCAGAGACATTGCAGATGATGGGCCCTCTAACCAGGTTGAAAGTTTCTCAAAGAGTTCCCTTAGTCACGACAACCTTTGTGGCTGAGCTTCTAGTGGTCGCTAGCATTTTGACAGGGCTGGACCACTTGGCCGTAGCCTTCAACAAGTATTCTTGTAAGCCTGCTCCACTTGACATGATTTCAGTAAGAGGTCAGGGCGAAGAAGTTTTTGTTGGATTTCCTGGAGTTGACCGTTGACCGGACCCACTTGCATGGGAGTTATGAGTTTTGTTTTAATTGCTTAAGGGGGAGTGAATGTGATTAATTGGGGAGATGAGAGGGTGGTAGGTGTAAGGTTAGTATTTAATAGCTTTATTGCTTTGCCATTTGGCGCGTTGTCATTGGTTGTTGTTGCCTATATATAGGCTTGTAGTTTCATTTGTAAAGATTGATGCAATAGAAGAAATTCCTCACTCCTTGTTTGTGTTTTAGAGAGAGGAGAGAGCGCCGTAGCGCCAAGAATCTCTAGTGAGAGAAAGTTGCCGGCAGTGAGTTTGTCGGGCAAGTAGAAGGAGAGTACTCGCGAGTTCGGGCGGCTTGGAGATCTCGCTGCGCGAGTTGGAGCTTGCAGGGGCTGCGGTCTCGCAAGGGTATTTGTCTCGCCAGGTTGAGCTCGGCAGTGGTGTACTCGCGCGAGTAGAAGTGTGTAGCCGCGCGAGAAGGAGGTTGCCGAGTTAGGAGCGAGTGCGGGCTGCGAGTGGTGTTGGCGAGTTAGAGTTTGCGAGTGGTGGTCTCGCGTTGGCCGTCTCGCAGGTGGGAGCTCGCGCGGTTAGGCGGCTAGAGTTGGCGAACTCGGCGGTGTGTGGATTTTTGTGCTAAGTGTTTTGGAGGTGTAGTCCGAAGCAGGGACCCATTCACGTTTCCAACAAGTGGTATCAGAGGCAGGTTGCGACCCCTGGAAGTGTGCTCGGAAGTTTGTGACGAGAAGAGATGGAGATGGGAAGCAGGATGCCGGGGCAAGTCCCCAAGTTGAGCAAAACGAACTATGGGAACTGGAGCATCCAAATGAAAGTACTACTAGCCTCCAAGGAGTTGTGGGAGGTAGTAGAGGATGGAGTTGAGGAACTGACTGCCGAAGCAGAAGCTGCGTTGACGAACGCTCAAAGGGTGGCGTGGAGAGAATCCAAGAAGAAGGACAAGAAGGCGTTGTTCATCTTGTACCAAGGAGTGGATGAAGCGACCTTTGAGAAGATCTCGGACGCCGAGACTTCAAAGGAAGCATGGGAGATACTGCAGCGCTCCATGCAAGGAGTGGACAAGGCGAAGAAAGTGAAGTTACAATCACTTCGGGCTCAATACGAGGTGATGAGGATGCAGAGCTCGGAGAAGGTGGGAGACTTCGTGACACGTCTACGGACGCTCACGAATGAGATGAAGAGAAACAGGGAGACGATAGACGAGGTCAGCTTCATGGAGAAGCTCCTGCGCTCTATGTCTAAGAAGTTCCGACACGTGGTGGTGGCCATCGAAGAATCGAAGGACCTCACGGTGATGACGGCGGATGAACTGATAGGCTCGCTACAAGCACATGAGTATCGGATGGTACAGGATGAGGAGGAGTCAAGTGGCTTGGGGAAAGCACTTCAGACTCAGCTCAATTTTGGAGAGAGCTCTGGAAGAGGAGGAGGCCAGCGTGGTCGTGGCTACCAAGGAAGAGGTAGAGGAGGAAGAGGTAGAGACCAAGGAAGGTACCAACCGCACCAGAAGGAGGTGGAGCATAACCAAGGCTGGAACGCCGGAGGTAGAGGTAGAGGCCAAGGTAGAGGCCAAGGCAGAGGTCAAGGAAGAGACCAAGGCAGAGGTCAAGGCAGAGGAGGAAGAGGAGACATGTCCCAGACTCAATGTTACAACTGTGGCAAGTTCGGGCACATGAGCTACGATTGTTGGTCTCCTAGGAAGGGAGGAGATGCCAACCATTATGCGGAGACTAGCAACACGGGAGGCGACCCGATGATGTTCCTTACCGTCCAAGGGGCTGGAGGCGGAAGGAATGGAACATGGTACTTGGACACCGGAGCCAGTAATCACATGTGCGGAGAGAAGGAGCTGTTTACGAGCCTTGAACCAAATGGTGGTGAGGTGAGTTTCGGCGACGCTTCTAAGATTTCAGTTGAAGGAAGAGGAGTAGTGGCGGTTGTGTTGAATGGGAAGGAGGTGCTCATCAACGACGTTTTCTACGTGCCTGGCTTGAGGAGTAATATCCTAAGTCTCGGGCAACTGGTGGAGAAGGGCTACCGGGTCCTACTGCGGGATGGCACCCTAGCCATGAAGGATGGTCAAGGGAAAGAAGTTGTGAGGGTGAAGATGACGACGAATCATCTCTTTACTTTGAGCATGGATGTGAAGGAGACGGCATGTCTCGCGAGGACTGAAGAGGAGGAAGAAGCTTGGCTGTGGCACCACCGGATGGGGCATCTGGGGTTCACAGGCCTGAAGCTGCTGTCTGGATCCAAGATGGTGGAAGGGCTGCCTATGATCACACCTCCTCAAAGGGTCTGTGAGGCATGCACAAAGGGGAAGCAAAGAAGGGAGACATTTGAGGGTGGCAAGTCTCGGAGAGCAACAAGGCCGTTGGAGTTGGTTCACTCGGACATCGCTGGTCCGTTTGAGACCACTTCAATAGGTGGAAGCAGATACTACATCACATTCACCGACGACTTCAGCAGGAAGTGTTGGGTGTACTTTCTAAGGGAGAAGGCTGAGGCATTGGAGAAGTTCAAGGAGTTCCGGGCGATGGCTGAGAAGGAGAGCGGTCAACCGCTGAAGGTGCTCAGAACGGATAGGGGTGGGGAGTACACCTCTAGGCTGTTTGACGAGTACTGTAAGCATTGGGGGATCTCTCATCAGCTGACGGCGGCATACTCGCCTCAGCAGAATGGCGTGGCGGAGAGAAAGAACCTTACCATCATGAACATGGCGAGGATTATGGTGAAGGGCAAGGGGTTGCCAAAGAAGTATTGGGCGGAAGCAGTGCAGGTGGCAGTGTACGTGCTGAACCGTTGTCCAACAAAGAGTGTGAAGTTCAAGACACCCTTTGAAGCTTGGAGTGGGTGGAAGCCCAATGTGAAGCATTTGAGGGTCTTCGGGTGTGTTGCTTATGCTCACATCCCGGACCAGAGGAGGAGGAAGTTAGATGACCGGAGCGAGAGATGCATCTTTGTAGGCTACGCTCCTGCGAGCAAGGCTTACAAGTTGTATAACCCAGAGACAGGGAAAGCTATCATCTCTAGAGATGTGGTGTTTGAAGAAGGAAGCAGTTGGAGCTGGGATGAAGCAACGAGAGGCATCAAGGGGATGTTCTACGAGGAAGATGAAGAAGAAGGTGGAGAAGAGGCTGAAGCCGAGATGGGTGAAGCGGAGCCACCATCACCACCTAGCGGAGGTTCGGGGGGAGCTCTCACCCCTTACTCTAGTGGCGCAAGTGCTAGTGGAAGTAGCTCTGGAGGAGCAAGCACAAGTGGGAGCAAGGACAATCGTCCTCAGCCCAGGATGAGGGGGCTGGATGAAATCTATGAGGAGACGGCACCGGTCCTTAACAATTTTTCTCTATATTATCTTTTGGCAGATGTTGAGCCGTACTCCTATGATGAGGCCGCAAAGGAGAAAAGCTGGAGGAAGGCGATGGATGTGGAGATCGCCTCCATCAAGAAAAATGAGACCTGGAAGCTGGTCGACCCTCCTGCTGGCCACAAACCCCTCGGGGTGAAGTGGGTGTACAAGGTGAAGAAGAATAAAGAAGGAGGCGTGGAGAAGCACAAGGTGAGGCTAGTCGTGAAGGGCTACCGCCAAGTTCAAGGGGTCAACTATGATGAGGTGTTCGCCCCTGTAGCACGGATTGACACCATCCGCTTGATCATCGCCCTAGCTGCACACCATGGGTGGAAGATCATGCAGATGGATGTTGTCTCTGCCTACCTGAACGGGTACCTGGAGGAGGAGGTATACATCGAGCAGCCTCCAGGGTACGTGGTGAAGGGACAAGAGAGGAAGGTCTGCAAGTTGGTGAAGGCACTCTACGGGTTTAAGCAGGGAGCAAGAGCATGGAATAGGAGGATAGATGCTTTCCTGCAAAAGCATGGCTATCAAAAGAGCCCGCATGAGTACGCTCTTTATACCAAGGTGGACAAGGATGGAGGCATGATGATAGTGTGTTTGTACGTGGATGACATGATCTACACGGGGAACAACACAGCTATGTATGAAGAGTTCCGAGAGATGATGAAGAAGGAGTTTGAGATGACTGACTTAGGAGAGCTAAGTTATTTCCTGGGGGTGGAAGTGAAACAGGGAGAAGATGGGATTTTTATATCCCAGAAGAAGTATGCGGAGGAGATTCTGAAGAAATTCAGGATGGAGGATAGCAAGCCTATCTCCACTCCTGCCGACCCGGGGATGAAGCTGAGCAAGGAGTCGAAGGAAGGAGCGGTGGACTCCACCTTATTCAAAAGCTTGGTGGGTAGTCTGCGCTACCTGACCTTCACCCGACCAGATATTATGTATGCAGTCGGGGTGGTGAGTAGGCACATGGAGGAGCCAAAGGAAGATCACTTCACTGCAGCGAAGAGGATCCTGAGGTACATCAACGGGACGAGAGGTCATGGACTGAAGTATGCTACTGGAGAGGAGCTGACGTTGGTAGGTTACTCAGACAGTGACTACGGCGGGGATGTCAATGACCGGAAGAGTACTTCCGGATATGCTTTCAACATGGGAACAGGAGTGTTCTCTTGGAGTTCGAAGAAGCAGGCCACGATAGCTCTATCGTCCTGCGAGGCGGAGTACATAGCGGCAGCAGCTGGCACATGCCAAGCCATCTGGCTAAGGAATTTGTTGGAGAGCTTGCAGCATGGAGTGGATGGGCCAACGACCATGTTGGTAGACAACATGTCGGCCATCCAACTCGCGAAGAACCCGGTACTACACGGGAGGAGCAAACACATCGATACAATGTATCACTTCCTGAGAGAGCAGGTGGAGCTGAAGACCGTGGAGGTCAAGTATTGCCCGACCGGAGAGCAAGTGGCGGACATCTTTACCAAGGCGTTGAAGGTGGACACGTTCATGAAGCTCAAAGGCAAACTCGGCATGCTATGCCAAGTTTGAGGGGGAGTTTGTTGGATTTCCTGGAGTTGACCGTTGACCGGACCCACTTGCATGGGAGTTATGAGTTTTGTTTTAATTGCTTAAGGGGGAGTGAATGTGATTAATTGGGGAGATGAGAGGGTGGTAGGTGTAAGGTTAGTATTTAATAGCTTTATTGCTTTGCCATTTGGCGCGTTGTCATTGGTTGTTGTTGCCTATATATAGGCTTGTAGTTTCATTTGTAAAGATTGATGCAATAGAAGAAATTCCTCACTCCTTGTTTGTGTTTTAGAGAGAGGAGAGAGCGCCGTAGCGCCATGAATCTCTAGTGAGAGAAAGTTGCCGGCGGTGAGTTTGTCGGGCGAGTAGAAGGAGAGTACTCGCGAGTTCGGGCGGCTTGGAGATCTCGCTGCGCGAGTTGGAGCTTGCAGGGGCTGCGGTCTCGCAAGGGTATTTGTCTCGCCAGGTTGAGCTCGGCAGTGGTGTACTCGCGCGAGTAGAAGTGTGTAGCCGCGCGAGAAGGAGGTTGCCGAGTTAGGAGCGAGTGCGGGCTGCGAGTGGTGTTGGCGAGTTAGAGTTTGCGAGTGGTGGTCTCGCGTTGGCCATCTCGCAGGTGGGAGCTCGCGCGGTTAGGCGGCTAGAGTTGGCGAACTCGGCGGTGTGTGGATTTTTGTGCTAAGTGTTTTGGAGGTGTAGTCCAAAGCAGGGACCCATTCACGTTTCCAACAGTTTTGGCTAGTTCGCATGCCCTTACCATCAGATTTTCTAGGATGTCCAGATTCATGCCGGTCATTCTTACTGTCAGAAGGTCGCAGATCTAAAGTTTAGGAATAAAATGGTTAAGGGGTGGGCCAACCTATTCTATTTATAGGTCTTGAGCGGTGCAAAGTTTGGGTTATAGTCTTTGCGATTACGAGTCTATTTTTTCGGAGCCCGCGCAGTCCATCAAAAAAATGCGAGGATAATATTAACCCAGAATCCTATGATAGTGGTAGACAGCATCAGACAATAGTAGGGACAATTCTCCAAGATGTCATTCTGAGGGCTCGTTGGCGCTCTCCAGGTGGTCACTCTGGATACCCACGGGAACCCCTCATTTTACGGCTCTGGCACTACAATGTTAGCACAGACACTTTTCAGGTTACCTCTCAGAAGATAGTTCGGTGATGCAGCTAAGTGGTCGTGGCGGCCGCTACTCTTGGAGCCCGCACAGACTCATCTCTTCGACATCAACTCAGGTGTCACCGCGCAGTAATGGACAAAGGGGTCTATCCAAGACTTAAGTTGACAAATATTTATAATATCTGCCTTATCTACTATGGGAGGAAATAACTCTATAAGGGTACCCCCCCCCCCCCCCACCCGGGAGCCTATATTTTACCAGCTCATTAGCCTCAACATTCTCTTCTCTTGGAATATGCTTGATGTCAAAGATGTAAAAGCATCCAATGTACTATTTGGGGAGGGTCAAATACCTCTATAAGAGTGGCTCCCTTATCTCGAAAGTGGTATTGATTTGTGATGCTATTACCAACAGATTCATCTTACTTCTATTTCATCAATACCGATCTCCTGAGCTAAGCTTAGTCGGGCTACCAACACTTCATACTCTGCATGATTGTTCGTGGTGGGAAAATGGAATTTGACTACTGACTCGATCATGGTGTCACCCAGAATGATTAAGACGATCCCTGCCTCGACGGAGCTTTTCCCTGAATCACCATCTATGAACAACTTCTAGCATAATAAGGTCGGGATTTTTTTCCCGGTGGAGTCATCGTCTATGAAGTCGGTGAGGAAGTCGGCCAAGACCTCATCCTTGATGGCGGTCCTCGGGACATGATATGTCAAACTTACTGAGCTCTATGAACCACTTTTACAGTAATCTTGAATAATCTGACTTCTCTAGAACAGCTCTAAGGGGATGATCAGTCTCCACCTCGATCGAGTGGGCTTGAAAGTAAGGATGGAGTCTTTACGCTGATATTATCTGTGTTGGGGACAACTTCTACCAGATCGGGTAATGCGTCTTAGTGCTCTTTAGCATGTGGTTGTCGTAGTGAATGGGAAACTTTCTCCCGCCCTCTTCTAAAACTAGGACTGAACTGGTGGCGTATTTGCCAACACCAAGTTATAGGAAAAGATCTTCTGACTGACAGGGGATTTTGAGAAGCATGGTGGTTGTTAACATGCTCATCAGCTCTTCGAACACCTTACCACATTCCTCGGTCCACTCAAACTTCTTTCCTCCGTGAAGCGTTTTGAAGAAAGGGGCACACTTGTCCCCAGAGCGCAAATTGAAGCGACTAAGCCCTGCTACTCTCCCTGCCAATTGTTGAACCTGCTTTGGACTTCTAGGGGGTTGCATCTCTAACACAACCTTTACCTTGTCAGGATTTGGCCCAAGGTCCTAAGGGTTGAGTAGGTACCACAGGAACTTCCCTCTTTAAGCACTAAAGAAAAACTTGGCCAGGTTGAGCCTCATGTTGTACTTACGGAGAGTGTCAAATGTTTATGTCAGATCTCTGAGGAGATCCCCCACCCAAAGTCTGTTGATGAGGCAATTGTCGATATATACCTCCAAATCACTACCTTTTTGATGCTTGGACATGTAATCCATCATCATCTGGTATTTTGCTCTGATATTCTTCATTCTAAATAGCATGACGCGGTAATAGTAACAACCCTCATTTGTGATAAACAAAGTGTGGGGCACATCTGGCTCATGCATCCGTATCTGATGATACCCTGAGAAAGCATCCAAAAAACTCATCACCAAGAAGCCTACCACATTGTCGACAAAGGGATCTATCAAGGATAACATATAGCTGTCCTTATGGCATGCCTTGGTTAGGCAGGTGAATTCAATGCACATCCTCCACTTTATGTTAGCCTTTCACATCATCACCATATTATAAATCCACTTTAGGTATTGGACCTCTCAGATAAATCCTACTTTGAGTAACTTTAGGACTTCTCCTTGGATAGGGCCATCGAAAGTGGTATCCACTACCCGCTTTGTCTACTTTACAAGCCTAAAGTTGGGGCTAATGTTGAGGCGATGGAAGACGACATTCAGGCTGATCCTTGGAAAGTCAGAGACTGTCTAGGCAAAGCCTTTGATGTTATCCAATAGGCATCAGATAAGCAATGCCTTACTCTCTTCTTTTAATTCCACAATGATGGAGACAATACGTCCTACTTCCATCTCTTCCCAAGACGGACACTTCTTGTACTTCCTAAGCGGGTTCAAGGTGGGTCCCAGTAATCCAAGCCGCAAATCGTTCCTAAGCATTTGTGTCTGGCTTTATACTACCCATGAGTGTTCATGCACCTTGGGGAATGCTTGACAACATTCTTCCTGAAGGACCATAGATGGGCTCTACTTGCATAACCACGTGTTGGGCGATTTCTCTGGTCACTTGAATCTGAAGGTCACTTTTTCAAAATTTTGGTGCAAAATTTGTCACCTAGTTATCCAAGCTCAATGACTACTTGAGGAGTCCGTTGAAGAGATCAGAAACCGCAATCGACCTGTTACTAGCCCCGTGGAGGCTTAGAAAGCAAGAGAGAGAATAATAAAAGAGGGGTCGCTGGCAGCGATGGACACACGACACTATAATAAATATGGACATCAGCGTCATTTTTAAGAGGCATTGGAAACGTTTTTCAAACGTCGTTAATGCTTTCGCGACATTTTTATAAACGTCGCGCTTGCCGCAGGCGTCGAGAATACAACCGTCGCCAAAATTTTTTGCGATGTTTTTTTATACACCCACCGCCTGACATTAGCGACATTTACGTTAAAAAATGTGGCGCGCTTTGGCAACGTTTCGTAGTGTAAAATGTTGCAAGCCTTAGCAATGTCAAACTAAAAAATAGGTAATTTTTTAGAGGAAAATATCTAGTCATAATTCGAGCAAAAACTCATAATTAATTAGATCAGAGGTAAAATAATTAGACACGTTTTTGTATGAAAAACGTTTCAAAAACTAAAAATAATGACAAAATTTAAACAAACATCGCCAAAAAAACGTGACTGATGTCCATATTTGTTGTAGTGAGATTTACCTGTCATGGTGAATACCATTTGCGGTGGGCAATGTATTAATCCCGATAAAGATTACAAATGTACAGTGCGAGTACATGGGAGAAGAGGAGAGAGAAGAGAGCAATCGGGAGATAAACTTCATGTCCACACCTACAACAAGCTAGATTTTGTGATAAGTTCTTCTTTTATCGTGCACCCCTGACCCCCTTATTTATAAGCGAGCTTAAGATGCCCAAACTGTTGAGGCATTTAATACCCTATTAAATGTAGTATTAAATGTGCGCCGCCCATGGTATAAAAAAGGTCGGGCGGCTGGGGGTAAGGGAAGAAACCGTGCATAACTGCACACACTGCCTCCTAGTAAAAGAGTCTGCACGAACTCCTTATAAGTGTCCATCATGACTCCTTTGATTAATTTTTTGATGATTCTCCGAAGGACACGTGACTTCTTGCTGAACGCTTGTTGTGCGCGCGCGGTCACTTAGAGAGCATCAATAAACATCCCCAATGTCCACTTTGTCGCTTTATGACCGACGCCATCTGTTGTTTTCATCATCGGAGGATTCTGGTTAACATATATCTTTTATAGAGGTAAATAGGTGTTAATGAGTTCTCATTAGGTACTCGTGGTTTACATTTCATATTCTTCTTTTCTTGATATATTTTGTAAAAATAAACAGACATTCACGAGTTCGCTTCGGATGCTCGAGGTTTACATTTAATGTACCTTCTTTTTGATATCTCATACAGAGATTAGTTGTTTGTAAGTTCCCTTTAGGTACTCACAATTTACATTTCAATTATTTCTATTATAACATTTCTCTTGTAGAAAAATAACTAGTTTTTGGGTACACTGAAAAATATATACCAGATTTGGAGAAGCCTCATCTTACTAAATGATATACATCAATTTGTATTTTATGGATGTTCGAGTTTCATTGTGCAGGTGTAAGGTTTGCAAAATTTTTTTCTAAGTACAAGTGTCGACACTTGTGAAGAATTGTGTCGACACCCAGAATTTGTGTCGACACTAGAAGCAAGGCCTATGTCGACACCCAGGCATTGTGTCGACACCTGAAGAAGAAGCTATGCCGACACCCAGAATTGTGTCGACACCTAAGGCAGGAATTGTGTCGACACCTAAAGCAGAAGTTGTGTCGACACTTAGGAGTTATGTCGACACCAGAAGAAAGGCATGTGTTGACACTCAGGAATTGTGTCGACACCTGAAGAAAGTTTGTGTCGACACACAGGACTTGTGTCGACACACACTCAATGCCATCTTACATCAACAGTTATACTGGGTCTGAAGACTTATGTCGATACACAAGACTTGTGTCGACACACACTCAACAACAGCTGGACATACACTCAATGCCATTTGTCTGCATCAGCTATGTCAAGACTAGAAGAAGTTGTGTCGACACACAGGACTTGTGTCGACACACACTCAACGACAGCTGGACATACACTCAATGCCATCTGTCAGCATCAGTTATATCAAGACCAGGAGCAGTTGTGTCGACACACAGGAATTGTGTCGACACATACAAACAGAAGCTGTGTCGAGTAGCAGAAGAATGACTATGTCAACATATGGAGTATTGTGTCGACATCATCAAGGCTTGTGTCGACACTTAGTGTATTTGTGTTGACACATGTGAAGCAGTTTGCTGAGTGGTTCTTGCTGAGTTGTAAAGTCTTTAAGGTATCAGCTGTCATGACTGGTGACTCGACAGCTGTTATAACCAACAGGTCTGACATCTTTGTCAGAACTATCAGAAGGTTGTTACAAACCGGATCAGCCGGTAATCATGAGGAAACTCTATATAAGGGACTGATCCTTGACAACCACAATAAGAACAGAACTAAGGAAGTAATCAAGCTATTACAGGAAAGAGAATCTAACAACAAGAAAAGGGGAAACTCTTAAGAAGGCAGATCCAGAACAGTCTGCAAGAGAAGATTCAGATCTTATTCTGAATTCAAGGAAGGAGCTGACAGGAGATCAACTTCTACATCAAGAAGAGTTCAACCTTATTTTGTTCTATCAAGAAGCTTTGAAATAGCAAAGTCAGATTGAATCTGAAGATTCAGTTTATTCAAGAATTGATCAAGAATCTCACACCTATAGAGAGTTCTATCAGGTGATATCTTCATATCTCTTAAACAATTAATTTCTTGTAGGATCTTTAGTAAGATCTGAGTTGTAAGCCTGAAATTATAAAGGCTGAGGTAAGACTGAGTGCCTGAGGTATAGGACAAGTAATATTCTGAGTTGTAAGCCTAGTGATAAAGGCTGAGGTAGGGCTGAGGACTGAGGTAGGATTCTTGGAAGGATCTGAGGTAAGACTTGTATAAGTCTGAGCTGTAGGAACCAATCTGGTTCTGAGTTGTAAGATCTGTGGATCTGATTAATTGGAAGGAAGTTGTGCTGAATCCAGTTCTCTACTGGATAGGCGAAGGGAGAAAGTGGATGTACCCATACCTTGGGGAACCACTATAAATCTAGTGTTTGCTGTGCTGTGATTTTTGTACTGTGAATTGTATTTCCTGTGCTGTGTTAATACTAGTTAAATTGCCTGAATTATAAAAGAAAATTAGAACCTATTAACCCCCCTCTTGGTGTCTAGGCTCTTTAAATAAGTATTTCACTAGTATATGTGAGTTCTCCTCTCTTCAGGTACTCATGCGATATGTTTCTTTTATACCTGCTTTGACTTTTGTCCTTTGGAGAAATATGTATGTTTTCACAAGATCTCTTTAAGTACTCGCATGTTTCCTCAAGTACTTGCATTCCCTTTTGTATACGCTTGTTTTGTTACTTAAGAGGAGGTGGATCACGATATTCATGGGCAAGTGTTGTTTTTTTAATGTTCTTTCAAAACCTGAAAAAATATGAGGATTATGTTTACCCCGAAATCGTCCATCACCTCCTCTAATGTGGGCGATCCATATGTTGGCCTAAGCTAGGAAATCCTCCTTTTCGGTGATCCCGAGATGACGAGGTCTCCCCCCCCCCAGAGTGCTCACGACTGATGCACTAACAGTAAGTGAACCAGTCGCTCAAGTAATATAAAATGGGAGAGTTTCACTAAGTACTCATCTCAGAGTAATGCAGGTCATGGTGTATAACTCAATTGCATAGAAAAAAATTATAAAGATTCAAAATGGAGATTTGGTTTGGGTTAGTAATTTGAACTAAAAAGAAATAATCTAAAAAACTATGTGGGCCACAAATATCGCTTTGCAAGGTGGATGAAATTACGCAGACCTTTATCACTACTTGGCATGGTGGATGGAAGAGTAGGCTTGTGGATGGAGTGGCAATAATGGCGGAAATGAGGGTCAAAATCACCTCCTCGCAAGGCACACAACTAGCAATTATTAGAGAGGCAATCTAATCACCACAACACAAATGGTATGGAGGAATGTAGGCACACCACCACACATATGACCACAAAAGCATTCATAGACATGAAAAAGTAATTAAAAGCATGGGTATAATGTGTGTATCATTCAAATGTGAAGAAAGAATAATAAACAACAACAAGAATGAAGAAAGTGCATGAGATAAAACCGAAACTTAAGACATATCGAGGATTCTCAGGAGGAATTAATGAAGTGTCACTCTGCATCCTCACTCGGTCCTTGACTACTGTCTGGGGTATGAGAGGGATGTCATCTCCTCCTAATTTACTCGTCTTCTTTAGTTGAAATACAATCTGGCCACATCTCTAACAAATCTCTCCTCTCTTGGTGTGCCGAATGAAGATTTGATCCTCTCCTTGATGGCTTGGGATGATGGAGGCAGATATGGGCAAATCCCTAATGGATGGAAGATGGATGGAGGAAGCTGAAGCTCCTCCCTATGTTGAGCGAGAAAATCGGGCAAAACTAGCACAAGATTTGCGAAACTGAGAGAAGTTCTGAATTTGGGAGATCACTAGCGCTTAAATAGTAACTTTGTCAAAAAATAGGCATGCACGTTCAAATGCACGACCGTGCATACGAAATCGAACATGTAAAGGATCCATCAGTGCAATTTTTACTCGCGCACAGTTGAAAGAACCGTACACGAAAAAAAATGCATGCGCTGAGAAAGACTACATAAATTATGGGCAAGCAATATCTTATGCGATTTCCTTCTCATATAATTGAAATCAACCATGCGCAAAGGAAACACACGACCAATATAAATCATAAATTTTTTTCGACAAAACAGGTAGCTCATGCATTTTACTCTCGCACAGTCTAAATCGACCGTGCACGAGCGGTGAAAGAACCCTGCTTTTCAACATAATGACCATGCACGAGTGGCAAAACACCTCATGTGCGAAGAAGATTCACAAGGTTGTGCAATCATAAAGATCAGCATCTCATCCAAGAAGAGGAAACACATGAGCAAAACACTCTTGTGCGAGAGGAAAATTCACGGTCGTGCAAACTATACAGAATTCTTTAAATAGAATAGGTTATGCCCCTGCGTGTCCAAAACCACAACATCAGGGCTACATACCACCGACAAGCATCGACAAAAGCTAAACAACAAAAATAATGCATGGGGAGCACCATTTACTTACCCATGAAAAATGAGTGAGTAATTCCACACCACAACGGTAAAATGTGCACTTCTAGTGAAAGTACAGAACAAGTGAAATATGAGCAATAACAAACTAAATTTGAAGTACAAGAGTGTGAAAATGAGCCAAGATGAGTCTGAAACCCTTAACCCTATATAAATAAGACTTAAAATAGGAGTTCCGTTGCTATATTTCTCAGAGTTTTCTCTAGAGGGGGTGAATAAAGAATTAAATTATTTTCAAATACTTTGATTAATTCACAGAATTGTCATTTACATAAACTATAAACTAGAATAAGATGCAGTTAATTTAAAATCACAGCACATCAACACAGAATAAAGAATAAAAGCAAAATAATAGAAGGCATAAGAATTATAGTGGTTCCCCCTCAACTTGGGTACATCCACTCTTTTACCCCCTTGGTAGGAATTCACTATCACAGTGTCTAAGTCATTTGATCTGGAGACTCTTAGAACCACACCAGATCTTTTGATAAGGAAATCTTGAACCAAACATAATCTATGTCTTTTCTCTTAAGGAGACTCTTAAAACATCTCACTGAATCCTTTGCAGAGGGATTCTTAAAACTCTTTTCTCAAATGCAAAAAGAAAATTAAGAGATAATTTGAGTTTAGATGATTGTTCTCTTAGTGTCCAATCTTTAGATTTCTGAGGACAATTTATGATGATCACTGGAATTCTTGATGAATCTCTAAATATCAAAATAATAAAGATTATAAGCCCAATCTCCAGATGATCTATTAAACTCTTTCTCTGAATCTGATTTAACTTTCTCTTGAGAAGAAGTACTAATTCTCTTATCATATTCAACAACTATCACACCGCTTGACTGATACTGGAAGAGATTCAACTTCAGATGATAATCTTCTAAGCTTTCTCTGCCAAATTCAATCTTCTCCAGATCTGATATGATTTTCTTGATTGTCTACTATTAATGATTGATAATTTATGATAGCCTCTTCTATTCTCGCTCCATGATCTTTTTATATCATCTCATATATATAAATATATAGATCGACATCCTCTAACGTCTCCAAGAATCTATTATGTAAACCCCTTCTTGATTTAATTCAGATTGTGTCCACAAAACAAATTCTGTTAAGAAATCAAGTCGATGTAACGCCGAGTTCTTGTTGAATTAACATCGAATTCTTACTATCTATAAGATTCACTATATAATCAACATTACGTCAATCTCATATCGAAGTATGCGTCGATATAATCCTTTAAGTGTCGTCGACTTATCAAACTTAGTTGCTCTGACCTTTATTTGAAGTAACATTGAATTCCAGTCGAAGTTGTGTCGACTTCTTCTCGATGCATGTTGTAAATTCATGACTTTTCTCTTATATTTAGTATTCCTTTATTATGTCCTTTATATCAATGACATCCTAGGACTTCTAATACCAAATTACCCTCACTATACAACATGGGTAATAGACCTAGGATGTAAAAATCACAAAACATAATTTGTTAAGTAAAATCATAAGGGGTTTTCCCAACAAATTCCCCCTATTTAACTTAACAAATTTTACAAAATTTCAAAAATGATTTTACAAATGTACAGTAATAAATTATACAAAATATTGATTGAGCATGTACTCATAATAGATAAGAATGATAAAATACATAGATATAAGGTAACTAAATACATGAGATTTCCATAAAATTTCTTAAAGATACCAGCATAGTTCACAAAAATTAGTACCTTCAGAATATATTTGTCTAACTGTCAACATGTTTTATTAGTGTATTTTGAAACAAATACCTCAAGTAGAAAATTATATAATTCATTTAATAACTTGTACTTTAACAATTTTGAATATTGTTTTAGACTTTTATATCTCCAATAATCATACATGTCTTTAATAAATTCCTGAATAGAGATTAGCCTTTCCCAATCTTTCTAAGCAGAGTAATATGCATCATTCAAATTTATCTTTATCTTCACCAGCTCACCAATACTTCTCTTGCTTTCTTCCATTTCTCCTATCAAACTTATCCAACTTTTGCCTTTAATATGTTTTGCTGCAGTAACACACTTTTTATGCATTGATCTTCTGTCAGTAAGATATTTTGGTAGTGGAATGAGAGGAATATTACATATTCCCCCGCCGATATAAAGTATATCTAACTCTTTTAGAGGAATGGAATGGCTTGTAGCATGAAAAATAAAGGAGATGTACTGAAACTTCCTATACAAGTTTTAATGACTTCTTCAGTAACCATACCTGATTTCTTCTTCTTTGAAGATTGTGATTGATTAACAGATCTCTTTCTTTTTATTCAAGACTGTAATTATTATCCTCTTGAAGTGTACCTGACTTTTACTACTCTTATAAATATTGGAGTATCTTCTTCCAATTCATTAATCTTACCTGGTAGAGCAGATATCTCCCTCTAAATCTGTGCAGTCTTCTATTTAAGAGTAGATTTTTTAACCTCCCCCTGGCTCGATGCAGACTCTTGTTCCAACAATACAATACATTCTCATTTCTAACAATTTTAAGTGGATCTGGTCCATGCAATGATTATGCGACTTCATTTAAATCTTCTTCCTAATCCCAACTCCCCCCTAAAAGAGAAGGGATAGATCTTATCTTTACTCTAGAGTTTATATATATGTATATATAAAGGAAACATTCAACACAGAAATAGAAAGCAAAAAAGCAAACTAGAAGACACAAGGAGTTTATAGGGGTTCGCCTAAAACTTGGGTACATCCACTCTTCTACCACTCTGGTAGGAATCCACTAAAGTTTTTTGATCAGGTGCCCTGCCACCACAGGTTTTTGCTTAGGTGCCCTGTCACCATAAGATCTATTTTCAAGGGAGATCTAGCACCCTTTGAGCTTTTGACCAGGTGCCCAAAAACAAACCAAGTATTTTGATCAGGAGTCTTGACAACCAAATGATAACTTTTGAAGGGAGTTTAAAACCCTGTACACAAGAAATGGAAAATAAAGATGATGTTCTTCTCTATCAATAATCTGAGAGAAGACTAGTGGATTTTGTTGATGTTGTTAAAGCTCCCCCTGAGATGTAGAATGGTTCAAGAGTGGAAGCTTTACTTCAGGGTGTAGGATTTCAAGGAAGACTTCTCCTTCTAGTATATATATCTTAGTGATTGTGAAGTTGATCTCAGAATGATGATTGTTTGCTGGAAGAAAAGCTTGCAGACAAAAAATCTGAATCTATAAGTCTGTCTGTGTGTCTCTTTGACAGAAAAACTTCTGATGATCTTGTCTCTCTGTATGCTTGAGGAATTCAAATATTTGAATTCATTCTAAATAGCTGGAGCATTCCCTAGAATGGTAACTGCCTTGGAAAAAGATTAATATTTAACTCTGTGATAATATCCATATTTAATGCTGCCTCTAAACGGCTATTTTCATAAGAATAAATTGTATTAAATATCAGAGTCATATTTGCCTGAAATTAATCCTATTAGAGTATTTTGCCTTTAGAATAATTTGCCTTGAATTAAGCCTTGAAAATAATCTATTTTTGGAAAGAGATGACTGCTTAAAAATCTGTATGGAAATAATTGAACTGAGCAAGAAATTCGTCGACATGAGCTCAGAGATTGTCGAGCTGAAAATGCTTGATCGTCGACCTGAGCTTAGAGATCGTCGAGCTTAGACTTACTGTCGTCGAGCTAAGATGTCTCCTTCGTCGAGCTGAGATTCTGATATTAGCTCACAGTTCGTCGATCTTAGCTAGACTTTTGTCGAGCTAAACTCAGAGAAGGAAGTCTGAGTTCGTCGATCTGAGATCGACGATCATCGAGCTGAGTTCGACTATCGTCGAACTAAATTTCTTGAACTTGAAATCTGAATTTCTCTAGAATCTTCTGAAGGAATGGTCCTGGAAATAATCCTATGACCCTTGATTATACATATTGGGTCAACCTAGGAATCCTAATAGTAATCCTTGCCCAAATCAGAGCTGGGGTTCCAACAACCTCCCCTTATTTGGGTGATGATACTGTTCACACAAAATAAAACACAAAGCATAAAAAGTCTGACTGAATTATAAATTTTCACCAGAAATACAAAGGTGCTTTGAAAAAACAACAATATTTAAACTGAAACTAAGAGTCCTTATTAGGACCAACTGAAGAAGAATCTGAAATTAATTGGATCTTCAGCTTCCTTATGGATCATCTGAAATTTGAGTCTATAATCTTCTGGAATGAGTCTGTAGAAATAATAGCTTTTGGAGACTATCAAATACCACTATACCTTTGTGGTAAGATAGTTCTTTTCTTGAAAAGAAAGGTTAGGAGTTCTTGACCCAGGTTACCTTGGGTCCTATTTTTCTTCCATAACAATAATTTGAAATAAAAGAACACTCTGGTTGATATTTATATCCTAATGGATGATATCTCATAGGAGGGATTATCCACTGAGTAAAAGGGTTTACAGTTTTTTGTCTTTGATTATAATTTTAAAAGAAAATGAATTTTTTATTTTGAAAATATGAGTTCGACGAATCATATTGATTTCGTCGATCTGAGTTTGACGAATGGGGGTGAGTTCGTCGAGCTCTATTCACAGAATAATAATAGATGTTTTCTGTGTTCCATGTTTGTCGATCTCGGTTCGACGAAACATATGGATTTTGTCGATAACAGTTTCTTTGATAATTGTACTGAAATCTAGCGTTCATAGTTCGTCGATCGGAGTTCGACGAATGATGCCGATTTTGTCAATCTCAGTTCGATGAAATATTTTGAACATTATTTTTCTGAAAATTCTTAATCGGTTTTGGTTTAATATTATGTAAAACTTTAGTTACTTTATCTAAATCTTTTTCTTTCCCTTTAGCTGATTTTAAAGAACCTATCTGTTCAAGAGCATTTTTTAAATCTTCTTCAAGTTTTATGTTTTCAGAAGATAGATTATTTTGTTCAGTTAATTTCTCTTTGAGAAGTTTTATTTCCTTCTCAGATTGAATCAAATCTTCACATAATAATTTAAAATCTGTTTTAAAATGTTCTGAAGTGAAATCATAAGAAGAGATTACCTGGTCTTCTTCAGACTCATATTCTGAATTAAAATTGATGTAGGATGCATTTATTGCTATCAGATAGAATTCTCTTGCTCTTGATTCTTCTTAATCTTTTGTTGTACAGGATGAAGTTTGTGAATCTGATTCACTCCATGTTTCAGCAACCAATGTTGTGAGGGAGTGCCAAATATCTTTTGCTGAAGAGCATTCAGCAACTTCCAAAAAAATGTCATCAAACATTGATTGGGCTAGAATGTTCATAGCCTTAGCATCAGCTATTCTCAGCTTCTTCTGAGCTTCTGTCCATTTAGGTGGTATAATATTTGTGTATGCTGTTGTAGTTTGTAGGGGGACCTGTCAAAATGTAATTATAGATATCTTCATCAATGGAATTCATATACAACTTAATCCTTATCTTCCAAAGTGCAAACTTATTAAGATTGCACATTGGAGGTCTAGTGCTTTCAAATTCCTTATTTTGTGCCATGGGAAAAAGAATAAACTAGAAAATAAATAAGATCTATCAAGGATCTTTTGGTTCAAGTGTTAGCCTGTGAAACCAAACAACCTTCGCTCTGATACCAATTGAAAGAGAAGGGATATATCTTATCTTTACTCTAGAGTTGATATATATGTATATATAAAGGAAACATTCAGCATAGAAATAGAAAGTAAAACGAAAACTAGATGACACAAGGAGTTTATACTGGTTCTCCTAAAACTTGGGTACATCCACTCTTCTACCACCCTGGTAGGAATCCACTATAGGTTTTTGATCAGGTGCCCTATCACCACAGGTTTTTTATCAGGTGCCCTATCACCACAAGTTCTATTTTCAAGGGAGATCTAGCAACCCTTTGAGCTTTTGACCAGGTGCCCAAAAACCAAACCAAGTCTTTTGATCAGGAGACTTGACAACCAAATTATAACTTTTGAAGGGAGTTAAAAACCTTGTACACAGGAAATGGAAAATAAAGATGATGTTATTATCTGTCAACAATCTGAGAGAAGACAAGTGGATTTTGTTGATGTTGTCAAAGCTCCCCCTGAGATGTATAATAGTTCAGGAGTGGAAGCTTTGCTTTAGGGTGTAGGCCTTCAAGGAAGACTTCTCCTTCCAGTATATGTATCTGAGTGATTGTGAAGTTGATCTCAGAATGATGATTGTTTGCTGGAAGAAAAGCTTGCAGGCAGAAAGTCTGAATCTGTAAGTCTATCTGTGTGTCTCTTTGACAGAAAAACTTCTGATGATCTTTTCTCTCTGTATGATTGAAGAATTCAAATATTTGAATTCATTCTGAATAGCTGGAGCATTCCCTAGAATGGTAACTGCCTTGAAAAAAGATTAGTATTTAACTCTATGATAATATCCACATTTAATGCCGCCTCTAAATGGCTATTTTCATAAGAATAAATTGCATTAAATGTCAGAGCCATATCTACCTGAAATTTATCCTATTAGAGTAATCTGCCTTCAGAATAATTTGCCTAGAATTTAGCCTTGAAAATAATCTATTTCTGGAAAGAGATGACTGCTTAAAAATTTTTCTGGAAATCATTGAACTGAGCAAGAAATTCATCGACCTGAGCTCAGAGATCGTCGAGCTAAAGATGCTTGATCGTCGACCAGAGCTCAAAGATCGTCGAGCTTAGACTTACTATCGTCGAGTTGAGATGTCTCCTTCATCAAGCTGAGATTCTGATATTAGCTCACAGTTCGTCAATCTTAGCTGGACTTTTGTCGAGCTCAACTCAGAGGAGGAACTCTGAGTTCATTGATCTGAGATTGACGATCGTCGAGCAGAGTTCGACTATCGTCGAACTAAATTTGCTGAACTTGAAATCTGAATTTCTCTAGAATCTTCTGAAGGAATGGTACTGGAAATAATCCTATGACCCTTGACTTTACATATTGGGTCAACCTAGGCATCCTAATAGTAATCCATGCCCAAATTAGAACTATTCTTGACCTCATGAGCAAGAGAGGTTAAGAATGATCTTGTAATGTAGGAAGAAGAGATCTTTGCTTGTATGAACTGTATTGAGGCTGTAATCAAATGCAGATGAGATTGTATATCACCCATTGTGATCTTTATTTGAGAAGTATGCTCTTTAATCATAGAGGATAAAGCAGTGGTTATTGATTCTACTATTTGAATGTCAATAGTTGGAGGAGTGACTGATTGTAGAATTATTATGTTATCATTGGCAGGAGTCAAGTGTAATGTTGTATCAGTCTGTGGTTCTTGAACAATTTGTTATGGTTATAATGAAGATTCTTTTGAAGTGGGTGGAATTGGTACATCATTAATAACATTTAGCCGAGAAGAAGAAAGTATGGACTCCTTTTGAGATTTTGATTTAGCTATTTGTCTATTCTATTTTATGAAAAGAGCAATTGATAATTTCTTTCTAGGAGGTATTCATATTCCCTTGTAAATATATAGATGTTTAAAATTCTTCAACAGTACTTGACTCATTATAGTCATGTAGGCATTCTTCCCTTGTCTATATTTGTATTCAATAAGATTTATTATCATGTCTCCCTAGTTAATCTTTTTACCAAGCACCAAAACTCCCATAAAATTTAGTTGGATCTTATGTATTGTATCATGTATTGAGGTTTTGCAAATAAATACTTTCCCAACAATGTCAGCCAGAAACTGATATTCTTCTGATAGAGCTATTTTCTTTAGTTCACTAACCTTGTTCTTTGAAAAATTCATTATTCTTAATATCATTTTTTATCTCTTCTTCGGATAGTTCAGTACTATCTTTTTTTATTCTTAATATCTTTTGTGTAGCAATGGTTTTGATTAATGATCTGTCATACTTGCACTGAACATTTGAGAAATACTCGAATAGCTCTGTATCAAATAATCTGTATTGTGTTGAGATAAGTTTATTGAGGCCAGAATTAATGAATATTTTTAGAATTCCATGGAACTTCTCAGTCATTGCACTGAATGATTTCAGATCAATGCTGAATCCTAAATTTATCTTTGGCGCCATTATGTTTCCTACAAATATTCTTTCCAAATAAGAGAAAACATGAAAGCAAAAATAGAGAGACGGGAAGATGAAGAGTTTTGAATGAATACATATTATATAAATATAGATGAAATCATCGACAAATTAGGGCATCAATAATTCAGCAGGCCTTTCTGTAATTAACGTTACGTTGAGTTATATTCAATGTATTAGGAATTTAGTCATAGTTGACGCAAGCTTTGGTATTTATATCGACGCTGCGTCGATAAGATTTTGAACTCTTCATAGTAACCAACTCTCAGACGTTATATTGAGTAGAATTTGACATTCTGTCAACTTCTTTTCAGCGTTGCGTCAAATACAGACTTAAATTTTAAGTCTTGTGCAATTTTTTCTCAGCAATATTTCCAGTTAAAATTAACACATTTAAGATCACTGAGCTTTATCAAACATACCCAAAGCATTGATAAAGTAGTTGTGCTTTGTTTCATCAAGAGGCTTAGTGAAAATATCTTCATTCTGATTTTCAGTAGTCATATATTCTAAGGAAATTTTCTTTTTTTCAACATTGTCTCTAAGAAAGTGATGTCTTATCTCTATATGCTTTATCCTACTGCGCAAGCCAATATTTGATGCAATATAGATAGCAGTTGAACTATCACAGAATATTGTGGAATTGGAAAAATTTAAGTTATAATCAAGTAATTGATTCTGTATCCATAATATCTGTCAACAATAGCTTCCAGCAGCAAAATATTCTGCTTCAATTATATAAGTTGAGACTGATGTATGTTTCTTACTGAACTAAGATATCAATCTAGCACCTTGGAATTGACAAGTATTTAAGGTACCTTTTCTATACAATCTACATTCTGCATAATCAGCATTTGAATAACCATATAGTTCAAATTTAGATTCTGATGGATACGGTAATCCTATTTTAGGTATACCCTTAATATATCTTAAAATTCTTCTTACATAACTAAGATGTGATTCTTTAGGATCAACCTAAAACCTTGCACAAACACCTGTAGCAAATATTATATCAGGTCTGCTTGCTGTTAGATAAAGAAGTTAGCCAATGATTGCTCTATATGTTTTCTGGTCTACAGATTTACCAGATACATACTTATCTAAAACAACATTAGTAGTCATGGGAGTTTTCATAATAGTGGCAGTTTCCATGCCAAATTTCCTAATCAATTCCTTAGTATATTTAGATTGAGAAATGAAGATACCTTCATTACTTTATTTTACTTGTAAACCAAGGAAGAAGGATAACTCTACCATGCTACTCATTTCAAACTTGGATTGCATTAAGTCAGCAAACCTTTTGCATAATCCATAGTCTGTTGGCCCAAATATAATATCATCCACATAAATATGGACAATAAGAAGCTTTTCCTTATATGTCTTAGTGAAAAGTATTTTTCCACCTTTCCTCTTGTGAATGAGTGATCTAAGAGAAATGTGGATAAGGCCTCATACCAGGCTCTTGGAGCTTGCTTTAGACCATAGAGTGCTTTATTTAATTTATAAACGTAAGAGGGAAAAGTTGGATTGGCAAAACTTCGTGGTTGTTCTACATAAACCTCTTCATGAGGAATCCATTAAGAAAGGCACTCTTGACATCCATTCGATAAACCTTAATCCTTTTATAAGCTACATAGCATAAAAATAGTATAATTTCTTCTACCCTTGGTACTAGTGCAAAGGTCTATTTATAGTCAATTCCTTCCTCTTATCTATATCCTTGAGCAACCAGTTTAGCTTTATTTCTCACAATCACTCCATTTGTATCCAATTTGTTCCTAAAAACCCATTTAGTTCCTATAACTGGTAATTATTTGATCTTTCCACTAATTCCCACACATTATTTCTTTCAAATTGTGCAAATTCTTCTTACATTGCTATAATCTAGTGATGATCAGTATCATCTCCCTCAGATTCCTTCGGTTCAAATTGAGATAAGAAGCATTGCAATATTTCTCTAGTTTATAGTTGTCTTCTTGTCTTTATCCCTTGATTTATATTGATAATGACTTAAGATGAGGGATGATCCCTTGGGATTGACTATTTGAATCAATTATTGTTTGATCAATTAGATTATAATTAATTTGTTATCTTTTTCCTTCTTCATGATGTAATCCAACTTCCTGAGCATTAACTTGTTCCATGACTGTTGGGTTAATATTTCCTTCTATAGGAATTTCATCTTGTTTTTGATGATTATTCTTTGCAAAAGTTCTTTTTATATTCTCCATAATCTTTAATTCTTTGAAGTTTTTATCCATAATAACCTATTCCTGCAATAATTTTCTGGTGGAATTTTCGTCCCCCTGGGAACAAGCATAAGTTTCATGAAATACTACATGCATGGATTCTTCAATTTTGAGTGTTCTTTTATTATAGCACCTATAGGCTTTGCTAGATAAGGAATATCCTAAAAATATTCCAACACCAGCTTTCTTATCAAATTTGGCTATGTAACTTTTCTATTGTTAAGAATATAACAGATAGAGTCAAATATTCTGAAGTAAGAAACCTTAGGTGGCTTACCTTTCAAAAATTCATAAGGTATCTTTCATTTGGTCTTGTGAATAAGAATTCTATTAAGAATATAATTAGCATTGTTCACTGCTTTAGCCCAAAAGACCTTAGACAACTTAGACTCTATTAATAATGTTCTTCCATCTTCAATGAGTGCGCTATTTTTCCTTTCAACAACTCCATTTTTTGAGGAGTTCTAAGAGCTGAAAAGCTATACCTTATCCCCTCATCTTCACAGAATATACAGATAAATTGATTTTCAAACTCTGTGTCATGATCACTTCTTATCAATGACACTTTGATATCAAATTTAGATTGAATTTGTTTAATGAATCTTGTGAAGGTTGAAAAGGTTTTATACTTTGCTTTTAAAAAGAACACCCATCTGAACCTTGAGAAATCATCCACACTAACAAATGTATAAGACTTACCTCCTAAACTTTGAGTGGTAAGAGGACCAAAAAAATCCATATGTAGTAGGTATAAGATTCTTAGGGAATCATTTTACCAATTGGTTTGAATGAAGATTTCACCTGTTTCCTAGCTGATAAGCTCTACATGGATTAAATTTTCTATACTTACCTTTTGGTAAGCCTCTTAGTAACTCATTCTTTGAAATCTTTACTTTGGTTTTGTGATTTATATGGCCAAGCCTTCTATGCCACAACTCATTCTTGTCTATTTTAGTATTGAATAAACATAATTCATTGTTAGTGGAATCAATGTCAACATATATATTGCATTTTCTAGATCTAGTTAGCACAATGCCATATGTTCTATAATTTATTATTTGGCAATGATTATGAGTTAAAACAACTTTTTATTTACCATCACAAAGTTGACTAATGTTAATAAGATTATGTTAAAGTCCTTTAACATAAGCTACTTTAACAAAGATGATATACCCAATTTTGATCATATCATAACCTTTGGTCTGACCATAATTGGAATCACCAAAAACTACCTTGGGACCATTTTTGACCTTTTAATTTATCTACATATCTCTTTGTCCAATCATATACTAGAGCATCCACTATCCAGATACCACTGCTGATTTGTGGAAGGATAGTCTTTTTCAAGCACATGAATTTAAATATTTGTTGGGATCCAGGTTACCTTGGACCCATTACTTCTTTTTCCATTATAGGGAGTAATGAAAGTATATGAAGGACTTTTATATTATCCCTTGTATAATAGAGTGTTGTTCTACTAAACCAACAACTTCCAATTATAGGACCTTTGATAAAACAATCATGGCACACATCAATTTCTAAAATTTTCTAATATAAATAATCATTCTCAAGGGATATGCGTCGAGTTGAAGTTGACACAACATTTGGAAAGCGTCGATTTGATGTCGATGTTTCACAAGAGTTGCATCGATATGAAATCGACGCATGTTCCTGATTCATTGAAACTATTGATTTTTATTTCTTATCTATCATTGGTTGTTTATTTGCAACACTTTTTTCCTTTAAACTTTCTATTATCATTATTGAGATTTGAATAGTTATTATGTACTATTATAGATGATACTTCTTTTTTGGCAGGTTTATTATCTGTTACTACTATCCTGTTAGGGTTTGCTTCTAAGCCCAGATGATCAAACCTTTTTCTAAAGGTTTTCAGTAATGTTCTTAAGCTGATTACTCCTTCCATTCAAGGAGTCTTCAAAGACTTTGCCTTTGATAGTTCTTCTTTCAATGAAGAATTATCTTTTGTTAGCATTTATCTTGTTTTATTCCTTCAAATAATTTATATCAACTTCTAAATGCTTATCTTGTACAATTTGCTTAAAATCATCAGGATAGTTTTCATATATTTTCAATTTTTCCTTAATGATTTGATTTCCATTTCAAGTTCTATTTATCTATATAGAATTCTCTAAAATATATCTTAAAATCATTAAAAGTAAAGTCTATATCATGAAAATAATTTGGTGCCTCAATTGAGTCATGATTAGATTCTATCTCTAGATCCATAAGACAAGCTTCTTTAGTAACTCTTTCCTCTTTAATATCTAATGAAGAACTGGATTCTGAGCTTGTGTCACTCCAAGTTTCAGTAATAAAACATTTTTCCTTTCTCTTATCCTTCATCTTCAAATATTTCTTCTTTTGATCCTTTGAGCTTGATCTTTCCTTTTGCTGTTATGGACATTCTATTGAAATATGTCTAGGTTTTATATAAGTAAAACAAACTATCTCCTTATTAGGAGTCTTGTCAAATTTTTTTTCCCATACTTCTATCTCTTCTTTTTGAACCTTGTGATTTAATCCATCTTCTAAATCTTCATGCCAGAAGATTAAACATTTCATTTTTTGTAACAGATGTTTATCTTCAGTAACTTTGAATGCAACTGACTTTTCTCTAGATGATAAGTTATTCTCTTTATCTTCAATTTCTGCTCTACTTTTCAATAAATTTTCATAAGATTTCAATTTCCCAAGAAAAGCATCTGTAGTGATTTCCTCTTGACACCTTGCTTCTCTAATAACCCAAATTCTAGAATCTCATGTACTAGGAAAGCACATGAGTAGCTTATGATTAAGTTTTGTGAGAGATATGTCCTTATTTAATCCTTTTAACTCATTAATTATCATATTGAATCTATTATACATCTTTGCTACAAATTCATCAGATTTCTTCTAGAAATTTTCATAGCGAGAGATTGGAAGTGATCTTCTATCCTTTCTCTCATCTGCACTTCCATCAATAATCCTTGAGAGTGATTCTCATATCTCTTTTACTGAGTGACATTTTACAGCATTTTGAAATATATCATCTGACATGGTAGAGACCCAGATATTTATAGCTTTTGCATCACAATCTTTAACTCGCTTCTCCACATTAGTCTATTCATTTTTGTATAGGTTCTACAGTTATATTGTCATCTGCATCCCTTTTATATGGCATTGGTGGTCCTGTCAAGATCGATTAAAAAATTCCCTTATCAATAGAGTTCATATATAATCTCAGTCTTCCTTTCTAGAGTGTAAACTTTTCAAGATTATAGATTGGTGGCCTAGTAGATGCAAATCCTTTGAAATTATTTGAAGCCATTTTTGTAAAAAAATTTTTTAACTTTATTATTGCAATTGAAATGATCTTTTGATCAAGGTGTTAACCTTTTATAGATTAATCTTCTATAGATTAGTCTATTGATGATCAACTTCCCTCTAATACCAATTGAAATAGGAGTTCAGTTGCTATATTTCTCAAAATTTTCTTTAGAGGGGGGGGGGGTGAATAGAGAATAAAATTATTTCCAAATACTTTGATTAATTCACAAAATTTGCATTTACATAAATTATAAACTAGAATCAGATGCAGTTAATTTAAAATAATAACACAACAATATAGAATAAAGAATAAAAGTAAAATCACAAAAAAAACAAGAATTATCATGGTTCCCCCTCAACCTGGGTACATCCACTCTTCTACCCCCTTGGTAGGAATTAACTATCACAGTGTTTTAGTATTTTGATCAGGAGACTTTTAGAACCACACTGGATCTTTTAATAAAGAGATCTTGAACCAATTACAATCTGAGTCTGTTCTCAAGGAAACTCGTAGAACCTCTCACTGAATCCTTTACAGAGGGATTCTTAAACCTCTTTTCTCAAATATAAGAATAAAATTAAGAGAAGATTTGAGTTTAGATGATTCTTCTCTTAGTGTCCTCTCTTAAGATTTTTGAGGACAATTTATGATGATCTCTAGAATTTCTAATGAATCTTTGAATATCAAAATAACAAAGATTATAAGCCCAATCTCCAAATGATCTTTCAAACTCTTTCTATGAATCTGATGCAACTTTCTCTTGAGGATAAGAAGTACTAATTCTCTTATCAGATTCAACAACTATCACACCAGTCGATTAATACTGAAAGATATTCAATTGCAGATGATTCTCTTCCAAGCTTTCTCTGTCAAATTCAATCTTCTCATGATCTGATATGATTTTCTTGATTGTCTGTTGTTGATGATTGATAATCTATAATAGCCTCTTCTATTCTCTCTTCATGATCTTTTTGTATCTCATCATATATATATCAATCAACATCCTCTAGCATCTCAAAGAATCTATTATGTAAACCCCTTCTTGATTTAACTCAGATTTAAGCTACAAAACAAATTCTATTAAGAAATCTAGTCGACATAAAGTCAGGTTCTTGTCGAAGTAACATCGAATTCTGACTATCTGTAAGTTTCACCATATAGTCTACGTTCTGTCGATATTATCTCAAATTATGCGTTGATATAATCCTTTGAGTGTCGCCTACTTATCAATATTAGTTGCTCTGACTTTTATTTGAAATAATATCAAATTCAAATCAAAGTTGCGTCGACTTCTAGTCGAAGTTACGTTGACTTCTACTCGACGCATGTTGGCAATTCTTGACTTTTCTCTTATATTCAGTATGCCTTTCTTATGTCCTTTATTTCAATAACATCCTAGGAATTTTAATACCAAATTACCCTCACTATACAATATGGGTAATATACCTAGGATGTAAAATCACAAACAAAATTTGTTAAGTTAAATCATAAGGATTTTTCCCATAGGACTCATCATACCCCCAAACTTACCTGTGTGTTGGTCCCGAGCAAACTATCTCACATGCAAACAAAAAAACAAAAGCTGGCATAACAATTCAAAATACAGAGAACCATGTGAAGTCGCGTACTCGTGCACGTAGAAATCTGGTAGAAAGAACTTTTAATCATGCAAAATAAATTATTAATTTCTAAATTTTGTTCCTGCATATTATCTCTTCTCGTAATTTGAATCACTGTGAATCCTCAAGTCACATGTAAGGAGAAAGTAGATCTATCACTAAGAAACGTATTTCTTAAGATCGGGAATCAGGATAACCTCTAAAGAAATCCATCACAAACGATGGTCATAAGCTCGCCCATTCACACTCTCTCCATGGCACCGGTTTAGTTGGAAGCATGAATAAATAGAACTTTTGGTTAAGAGTTAGGCTTGCGTTACAGTGGGATAAATGTTGGGAAAAACCCTTATGATATAGTTTAACAAATTACTTGAAGTGATTTTACATCCTAGTTTCATTACCTAGGATGTATAGAGAGGGTAATATGGTCTTAGAGGTCCTAAAGTGTCATTTGTATAAAGTACATAAGAAAAGCACACTGAATTTAAGAGGAAAGTCATGAAATGCCAACATGTATCGACTAGAAGTTGACGCAAATTTAACTAGAAGTCGACACAACTTCGACTAGAAGTCGACGCTACTTCGAGTACAAGTCAGAGTAACTGAACACGATAAGTCAACGTTAATTAAAGGATTAGGTCAACGCATTCTCTGATATGATATCTATCAGATATATATCTAAATGAGAACTGCTTTGAAGATTATTTCAGAATTGCTTCAAGTGTCGATATATCTACTGAGTGTCGACATAGCTTCAGTTTTAAGTGTCGACACAAATCCTTCTTCAGATGTCGACACAATTCTGGATGTCGACACAGTTGCTTCCTTGGGTGTCGACGTAGCTTTGAGTGTCGACCCAGCTTCTTCATAAGTGTCGACACAAATTCTGGGTGTCGACACAAATTCTGGGTGTCGACACAAGTTCTTCATAAGTGTCGACACAATTTGCCTGAGTGTCAACACAAGTTCCCTGAGTGTCGACACAGTTTCTTCATAAGTGTCGACACTTGTACTTAGAAAATTTTTCTTTAAATTCTTAAACCTGCACAATGAAACTCAAACTTCTATCAAATACAAATTGATGCATACCATTGACTAAGTTGTGGCTTCTCCAAATCTGGTACACATTTTCCAGTGTACCCAACAATCTCCCCCTATTTGGAGAATTCATAACCCTTTGTCAAAGATATACTTCTCTTAAGATAAAACAGAATTATAAATAGATGTAAAAACATTTCAGAGCATGTTATCACATAATCATTGTAAACAACAAACACTTAATACTGAAATAGATTTCATTAATCAGTAAAACTTTGGTTTACATGAATTTCTTATAGAATAAAAGAAATAAATTAGTACATTGTTCTATTACATAAACCTAGCAATCCTATTAGTGACTAGGCTCCTTAATAACTATTCCTTTGCCAGACTTGATTTTAGCCTGTACAGAAGGTTCAGCATCTTCAGCTGGCTTTTTCCCTTTTAGAGCTTTCTTCTTTAATTGTTCAGCCTTGATCTTCTGTCTTTCAAAATAGTGGAAAGGTTTAGGGAAGTACTTGCTTGACTCTTGAGCATTAGCAGGTAGCTTCCCAGCCTTAGCACTTCTTCTATGTTGAAGGATTGCTTCTTGTCCTGCTTGATATTTATTCTACTCTTGTTCAGAATACCACTTACCACTGTCATTGGTTTTATCCTTTACTGCTTTCCAGGCAGTAAGTATGATATTTCTAGAAGTTGGGCTCCACTGCTCAAAATTTGGCTTCAGCTCAGGCTGCTCTCTGAATCTCTTCTTGGAAAGTTGTGCTTCCTTCTGAGCTTCTAATGCAGCTTATGACATTTCAACCTTTTCTAGAATTACATTTTGTGCCTCTGGTGGAGGACTATACATTTTAAGCACTTATTCTTGAACCATCTCAAAATCAGCTGGGGGGTAGATCACCTGAGCAACTTCAGGCTAATCTCCTTCAAAATGTGCAGGTTGTATCCCAGACTCTGCTACATTATCATCATCATAGAGAGGAGGATATCTAAGAGTAGCTCTGATGCTATTGGATGTCCATTTAGCATGGTTAGAGCTGGATTTGACTAGTAATCTCTCCCCCTTTATGACTTCTCTTGTAACATGATCTCTTAAGTCTTCTTTCTTGAATATTACTTGATCAGCTACATATTAAGTTTCCTCTTGAAAATAAACTCTGAATTTTGTCAGGAAATTTTTAATTTTCTCCTGAGAATCTTGAAATGTGGCTTTGACAGTTGCTATGTCTTCCTTGATTTGCTTGGAGATTTCAGCTTTCAGAGAAGTACTAAAATCAGTGAGCTTTGTTAATATGGCATGATGTGAATCCTTAAGGTTTTCATTCATTCTAATCTGATTCTCCAGTACATAGCCTGCTTCATTTCAATTTAATCCACTATAGCTTTGATATCTTGCTATTGCTTGGCCAGGAATACTACAACATTACCTCCTTTATGGAAGCAATCTGTCATCTCCTTCTTATTCTGATTTACTTCTGTAACGTCCCAATTCGCGCTAGGCCCCTTGATTGCGTATTTGAGTCAAGGGGGCTGTGGTGAGCCCAATGGGGGATGTGGGTGAGCAGGTGCGAACGTACGGGAAATGAGGAAAACAAGGCAAAATGGCATTTCTGGCTGACACGGGTATGGACACGGCCGTGTCCATACCCGTGTGCCTCATAAAATTAGGCTTACCAGTCAGAGAGGTACACGGGTATTGGGACACGGCGTGTCCCTACCCGTGTGCCGAGGACACGGGTTGAGACACGACCGTGTCTCTACCCGTGTGCCGCAACCCTGACCCGGCAGAAAGTTGTTCTGGGATGAACACGGCCCTAGACACGGCAGGCAACACGGCCGTGTCACTTGAACACGGGTAGGAACACGGCCGTGTGCCTACCCGTGTCTGCGGTGTATAAAAAGGAAAAAGTTGTGAAACCCTAGCATTTCATTCCCTTTCTTCTGCCCCAAAATTTTTGAGAGGGTTCTTGGCTGGAGGAGGAGGAAGAGCTTGCCGGAGCCATCCTTGGAGGAATCAAAACGCCGCCACCGTCAAGGGAAAAACAATGCCGCCGCGAAGGAGTGCGAGGCTCATGGTCGGCCATGGTGGTACCGCTGGACTTGAGGTGAGCTTCCTCCCCTCTCCCTTGGTGCTAGATCTATAGTTATTTTAGGAGAGACATCGACTCCATAGAGTCTTGATGGTGAGGAGGAGAGTTCTTAGGATATCCCTCAACCTTCTCATCATTCAAAGTGGAGACGAGAGGGGTTTTCGTTGAGGGTTTGGCTTTGAAAGGAGAAATAAGGTTGGGTGTGATTTCTGGAGAAGTTTATGCGAGGTCGTTGCAAGGAAGAAGATGAACGGATGCCGTTCATCTCGCCTTAAGATGCGTGCAGAAATCTGATTTCTGCACGCGGCGACCTTCGTGGCCAACTTCGGAGGTGTTCTGGCCAGATCTGGGTGAACGACTCAACACAAAAGTCGTATCCCTTGAAATTACCTTTCCAACGAGTGCTTGCTCGTTTCCATGCGATACCTGTAGCCACGGGAAAGCTGGTTCGAGTCCGCTGCGTTCG
This sequence comes from Platanthera zijinensis, assembly GCA_039513925.1. NCBI lineage: Eukaryota > Viridiplantae > Streptophyta > Magnoliopsida > Asparagales > Orchidaceae > Platanthera > Platanthera zijinensis. The sequence goes on along the minus strand of CM077078.1, from coordinate 247,184,076 downwards.
GGAAAATTCCTGTACAGGAAACTGTTTCCTGTACGTAGTCGAGTTGAATTTCTGGTATGTTGCGACTAGATCTGGGCGATCGACTCAACACGAAAGTCGTAGCCCTCGCGAATACCTTTCCAACGAGGGGTTGTGCATTATGATCGGGTTCCTGTAGCTCCGGGAATCCTAGTTTTAGTATCGGGCTATCCTATGTTAATGCACTTGTTAATGTATAATGCTAGCACTCTTGTAATGATTGTGATTTGCTCATTTGTTATCTTGCTCCCATATATCTATAATGTTGTTGTTACTATAATTTAGAACGGTTACTCATTTGGTTGTGTAATAAGGAATAACCATGCAATGGTAGAGAAATGGATTGGATGGGAAGGCTAGATATTAGGAGTTGAGATTGGTATAGGATATATTTATACAATTTGGTGTTGAACTTATCTATTATGCGTAGTGTTGAGGTGAATTCATTGAATAGGTGGGCGTGAACATGATGAACACTATGTGAAGAGTATTTGTAACCGTAATTCGAGCCCAAGGGGTTTATTAACAACCGATGCTTAGAGTTGAAGTCTCCCTACGGGTAGCATCGAGTGAGTTGTTTGGGGCATGTGATGTGCGACGATTCATCGTGTCGCGATATTGAGATAATGACTGTGGCAAGTCTACGGGTTCGCCAGTCGTCACACCGATGGGAGCCAATGGGTAGACCTTGGGCGGTTGGGTTAGATACTTGGTGTCCATAACCCGAGATCTCCTCCGCGCCATGAGAACGGTTGGGCTTGCACCTCGTGCGTTTCCGAGGTTCCATCCGGTTCGAAATCAAAGGCTAGGTTGGGCTGTGTTCTTGGTGCACATCTACCCAAGACCCCTTCTGAGCCGTAGTACGCATGTGAGCTCCGCTGTTGTGTTCTTAGCGTTGAGGCGTACGGGGGCCTAGGATAGGTAGTGTGATACCACCTAGTAGTGGAGACGCCCGCTCCACTGTCGCCGTCTGGCCACGACGGACGACGCCTGAGAGGTTAGCTACCTGCTCGAAAAGTGGGAACTTCTAGTCTGTGTCGACATAGCAACTTGCATGTGCGTGCGCATGATTCGGTCATAGCATAACATTCATTTCATGTCATTCATTGCATACACAAGATCCTCATCGTATAAGTTTGTATGGGCACTCTTATACGATGAGTTACTATACTGTTAAGCCGATCCTTAACTTATAAGTTTGTATGGGCACTCTTATAAGTTAGGTTACTATTCTGATTAATTATACCTGCTGTCATATATTATTGATATTTGTAGAACTGCTAGTTGTGTAGCATAGTTTATACTTCACCATATTTACTGTCACCTGCTTGTTTACTCGCTTATGTATATATATTGTACCTGTGTTCCTTTCTCCGCCCGGTGCCGAGGAGTCGCCGGGGGAGCGGATGTGAAGCCACTTAGTCTTATGACTAACGGTTGCTACGTCTTCCTTTTTAGGAGGAAACCCCGCAGGTAGAGCGGCAACGGACTATGCAGCAGGACAGCCAGGCCCGGAGGATAGGACCTGAGGTGGTGGTGCCATCGGCACCGTCAGTGACAGTCGTGAGTGTTTTCATGTAGCCGTTTGGCAAAACATTTCTAGATTCTTGTTCTTTTGTACAAGCCTGTTGTGCTTGTTATCTTCCGCTACTTTTGGACTTTAACTTAGCTATGAACTGAACTGCTTTTAGCTTTACTTTTCTGTTATGGTTGGGTTGGCATAATTGTTGTGATATGGATATTAGCCGGCGGAATAGGCGTCTTGTGGTAAAGGCTAACCCGTGTGTTAGTGCTACCGCAAGGCGGCTATTTCGGGCATAAGGCTCCCCTCATGCCGTGTGTTGTGTTCCGGGAGGGGGGGGGGGGTCTTACAAATGGTATCAGACTTAGCCGATCTTCACCTACAGCAGTCAAGTAACAATGGGCCACTCCCGTTCGATTAGTCGGTTTGGGGACAAACCGACTTAGCGGAAGCAGTGGTGTGCCCATAGGTAATTCACACTAAGTTGTCCAACTTTGACATTAGTTTTAGCCAACCTGACCCTAATCTGTACCTTGCGTATAGGTCCCAGCGCAGGTGGAGCCGGTTGGGGGCACTCCTACCCCTTCCGTCCCTTCACAATTCTAGCAGTCGGAACTGGGACAAACGCTGTCAGCCATATTGGATGCATTTAAAGCCCAGCAAGCTCCGGTGCAACAACAAGCGCCAGGCTCCAACTGGCTGAGCACCTTCCGTGCCCTGTCCCCTCCTGCCTATCTTGGGACAGAATCGCCGGTGTGCACCGAGGAATGGCTCGATACCGTGCAGGAATTGATGGATGGCATAAGATGTCCGAACAGCATGGCGGTGACATTGGTAGTGACGCTGCTAGAGCTGCACGCCAAAAGGTGGTGGAAGTCCCTCATGGGCTCCACCTTCCAAGGGCGGTTGTACACGGACATCAGTTGGAACGAGTTCACCGAGGCTTTTCTGGATCACTTCATCCCTTCTTCTGCTCGGGATGGACTTGAAGAAAAATTTCTGCAGCTGAAGCAGGGATCAAAATCGGTAACGGAGTACCAGAGGGAGTTCCAACACCTCGCTAGGTTTGCCGATTCCTATGATTTGGACGATAGAGGCTACGCGAAGCGCTTCTACAAAGGATTAAGGGACCCCCTGAGGCAGGCCCTTTTGTTTATAGCCGATGGAAGCCTGGCAGAAATCATTGACATGGCAAAGAGACTGGAGGCGGACCACATGGGATGTGGCAAGAGACCTGCGGAAGGAGTAATTGAAGTCGGCCCTAGTAATAGAAGGCGGAATGATCATGGCAGAGGAAGGGGAAACCACAGAGGCGGTCGGTGGGTCAACCGGAACTATCGGGTGGAGTACCCAATTCCGCAACCACTACCTTTACCACCACCACCGCAGCAGCAATATTATCAACAACCTGGGGGCCGACGTGAGGTGATATGTTTTGAGTGCAACCAACCGGGGCATGTCCGGCGAGTTTGCCCGTGACTGATTGGGGATGCTCCTATTGCTCCCCCTCCAGTAGCTCCACGGGGGCGAGGGCACATGCGTGGCCGAGGAAGAGGACCACCAGGGAGAAATCAAGGACATGCACGGGAGCATGTATTCGCATTGGATATGACTCAGGAGAGAAATCCGCAGGAAGTCATCACCGGTACATGCAAAATTTATTAATATTATATGACTTGTTAGATTTACGATACAAATGTTACGCGCAATTTTGAACGGTGATTACCTTTTTGGAACCTAGCACTGTCATGGTTAGCGAGCCCCCTATTATACTTATTGACACGGTGCATCTCACTCGTTCATTTCGGCGGACTTCGTGAAGGACTTGGAGGAGTGCAAACACTTCACGGGCACTACTCAAAGGGTGCGCCTTCCGACGGCTCTGAGATGACGTCGTCAGCAAGTTGCGACTTCGACACCCTTATTGGAGGAAAGTTCTTTGAAACTCTCCGGCTACAGTGTTAAGAATCCCGGAGTTCGATCTCATCCTGGGCATGAGGTGGTTGAACTGGCACCACGCCAGGATCAATTGTGCGGAGAAGCAAGTTATGTTGAGGCATGGAGACTCGGAAGTCATCTTCCAAGGTATTAAATTCGCACCCCGTAATTATTGTCTTCAATCCAAGTTATGAAATCTTATATGGAAGGGGACGAGGTCTATGTAATTTGCTTCGAGTTGAAGAAATTGACACTAGAAGTCAAGGATGTGGCGGGTGGTGCGAGAATTTCCCGAGGTATTCCCCGAGAAATTGCCGGACTACCCCGCATAGGGAAGTGGACTTCCAAATCAAGCTAATTCGGGTGCCAAGCCCGTCTCGCGAGCTCCATACCGAATGGCTCCGAAGGAACTTGCAGAGTTTAGAGTCCAGCTTCAGGAATTGGTGAAGCAGGGTTCGTTCGCCCAGCTCGTCGCCTTGGGGAGCGCCCGTTTGTTCGTCAAAAAGAAGGATGGCACCTTGCGGTTATGTATTGATTATCGAGAGTTGAACCGGTTAACGGTGCGGAACACCTACCCCCTACCGCGCATTGATGAATTGTTTGATCAATTGGTGGGATCATATTGGTTCTCCAAGTTAGATCTGCGTTCGGGATATTATCAGCTGAGGATACAAGAAGATGACATTCAGAAGACGGCGTTCAGTTCGAGATATGGTTTGTATGAATTCACCGTGATGCCGTTTGGGCTCACAAACGCCCCTTCCGCCTTTATGAGCTTGATGAACAAGGTGTTCAGCCCTTATTTGGACATCTTTGTCATCGTGTTCATCGATGATATCCTAGTCTACTCCAAGACTGAAGCAACAAACACGCCGAACATCTAACTTTAGTGCTGAGGAGACTAAAGGAGCACACTTTGTTTGCCAAGTTCAGCAAATGCGAGTTTGGGCTTCGAGAGGTCGCGTTCTTGGGCCATGTGATTAGTGGGGCGGGGCTAGCTGTAGATCCGGCCAAGGTGCGGGCCGTGAAGGAGTGGTCGCCATTGAAGTCAGCGGCCGACATACGGAGCTTTCTTGGACTTTCCGGGTACTATCGCAAGTTCGTGAAAGGCTTCTCGAAGATCGCCCTTCCCCTTACTACGCTGACCAAGAAGGTGTGCCGTTTGAATGGACACCCCAGTGCGAAGCTGCATTCCAAGAGTTGAAGGACAGATTGACGACTGCACCCATCCTAGCTCTTCCATCTGGGAAGGAGGGCTTTCAAGTTTACACGGATGCGTCGTATCAAGGGATGGGAGCTGTGTTGATGCAGATGGAATGTGATCGCTTATGCTTCAAGACAGTTGAAGAAGCATGAAGCCAGCTACCCGGTGCATGATCTAGAGTTGGGAGCGGTGGTATTCGCCTTGAAGATGTGGAGGCATTATTTATATGGCGTCCACTGCGAGATCTACTCGATCCACAAAAACTGAAGTACGTTCACACCCAAAAGGAGTTAAACTTGAGACACGGCGGTGGTTGGAGTTCTTGTGCGACTACGAATTCACTCCTGAATTACCACCCCGGGAAGGATAATTCCGTAGCTGATGCCTTGAGCCG